>CM051526.1:6007500-8507500 GCA_028017165.1 Herpetospermum pedunculosum
ATGTAAGTGTTATGTATGTTGGCATTCACAAATTAACTTATGCGTTGATTCCAAAAGATTAATTTATGGAGATAAAGAATGAAATTAATATATTTCATAAGATTTTTTTTAGTTAAATTCATAAGAATTATATAACTCAAATCTATAAAAAGAAAAAAACAAATACTATTTAATAAACTGAAACTAGATTAAAGAAGAATCTCTTTGTAAACAACACGATTTGTATGTCTAGAATGCAAATTTGGATCACCATTGTCATCTATTACATTCTAAAAAAATAATTGATAATAATAAGTGATTTTGACAATGTGACAACGTGAATGTCAAAATCACTCTTAAATATATTTTAAAAATAGGTTTTTGTTTATAAGTAAACACCTTAAAAATACTTACTTGAGGCCCTTAATTACCATTTTATTTTTTAATATTGGTGGAATAAAGTGTTATTAAAAATATTTATCTCAAAAGTAGTCTTTTAACTTTTAGAATAGCTTTTTTTAATGTAACTTTTAGAATGGTTATAATCAAAAGAAGAAAAAAAACATCTAGAATACTGCTTTTCAAATTTTCAATTACCTTTGATTACATAGGGAAAAATGCTCCCAACAATTTTATCAAAAAAATAATAATAATAATAATAAAAAATAAAAAATAAAAAATTGCTCCCAACAAAATCAAGTGGGTTAAATAATTAGTGAAATAAAAGAAGTTGAACATAATGGCTTGAATTTTTTATCCCTTACAAGTCATGAATAATTAGTGAAATAAATACAAATAATATATTGATTAACAAAAATAGGTAAAAATTAAAAGTTTAACATAACATAATTTCTATTAATAAACAAGTTCTCAGGTCCAAAATAATGGCAAAAATAGTCAAATTTAAAATATTTTACAAATACAGCAAAAATTAATGACTATCATTGATAGACTGCTATCGTTGATATATGACTATCACTGATAGACTATTATTAGTGATGAAAATTGCCATATTTACATAAAAAAAAAAAAAAAAATGAAAATGCTATATTTTTAATTATTTTACTCTAAATTGACATCGGTTAAAATTTCGCAATAAATAAATTAATTAAAAAAAAAAATCAAAATATGTCAAGCATCTGATTTTACCTTCCATTTTACTAAACCTGTCAACTACATTTAAACTACAAAAGAAGAAGATGAATCCATGGAAAAAGGGAACGGAAAAAAAGAACTACAAATGAAGAACTTGAAAAAAAGGTTCGAGAAAAAGGAAGGGAACGAAAAAAAAAAGAGAATCAAAAGTTTCTCCCCTCAACCTCAGATAATATAGATAAATAGAATGAGGTTTAATCTAGGTTTATGTTGAACAAAAAGATTAGACTTATATAACCATCAAATAGAAAAGGCAAAAGGAGAAATAAAAAAAATTTCTCCCTACGACCCGTATAGTTGAGGTTTTTGTACGGATGACCCACTTCTCGTGGTGCGTGAGATTTTTTAACTCAGTTTTTTAAAATTTATGTTTTTTTATCTTCGCTTGTGATAAGCAAATGCACATAGTATGTAGTACCCTTCACTGAGCACGATCACAACTGTGATGCCCTCGTGATAAGCGAAGAGTACGGATGACTTTTCACTGGGAGAGGACTTGTTTATCACGACAGAATGTCAAAAAAACATAAAATTTCAAGGGAAGGTCAAAAAACTTTATGCCTCCCGAGAGATGGATCATCCGTACAAAAAAAACTCTAGTATAGTTAGATTATGGACTAATATCTAGATTAGTTGTAGATTTATATTAAAGAGTACCTATAATATCAAATGAAAGCACGTGGATTTAAACATTTTGTAAAATATGGTAAATATACATGTTTTTTTTTTTTTAATTAAAAATAGGATTACATTAACAAAAAGGAGGAATCCAAACTTATCTTAGTTTTCAGCAAGTGTGAGTAGGTAAGTTGTTTTGCTTATCTTAGAGTGTTGGATTAATTAACATAAATTTAGTTTCACTTTGTTTTCTCGTTGACCGTTCAAATTTACCCATGCATGTCAGACAGATGTATACTACGCGCAAACTTTAAAGGGTGCTTGAATTATTGGAGAGTACTCATCATTAATTTTTCTTTTCTTTGGGGACAACATACATATATTCGGAACATACTCGAAAGTGATAAAGACCCAATTTGATTATACTCAAACCTAAATTAATACCTTGGGATTCGCTAAAGATCTTGGCTCGAATGTCGGGATTTTTGCAGGACTTCTGGCTGAGGTGGCTCCGCCATGGGTTTTGTTCATGTGCGGGCGCATTTTTCAACTTCTACAGGTTCTTCATGATTTGGTTATCCATCACTCGTCGTATCGCAAAGCCCAAATTCTGGCAAATGTTCCTTTACATTTGTGTGGGTACTAACTCAGCAAATTTTCCCAATCGAGCAGTTATGGTTACTAGCGTTAGAAACTTTCCTGACCGACGAGGCATTATTTTGGGGCTTATTAAAGGCTTTGTTGGCATTGGAGGTGCCATTTTCACCCAATTGTATTTAGCCATTTACGGCCACGAAGACCCATCTAGTCGTGTTCTTCTTTTCGCTTGCCTTCCCACTACCGTAAATCTCATCCTTTTTATCTCAATTCGACCTATCAATATCCGTAAACATCCCAAAGAGCTTAAAGTATTTTACCACTTACTTTACATTTCCATAGTTTTGGCTCTTTTCATCTTGTTTTTGACCATAACACAAAAACAAGTCACTTTCTCTCATGTTGGCTACGTGAGTGGCGCGTCCGTTATCGTTTGCTTGTTATGCCTACCCCTTCTCATCGCGTTTAGAGAAGAATTCTTCTTGTACAAACTCAACAAACAAAACGACAGTAATTCATCTGTCATTGTTTCAATTGTTAAGCAAAAGTCTTCGGTTTTAAAGGTCTCAAACAAATCGTCGTCGACATTGGAAGGAAGTGTTGAAATTTCGGCGTCATGGTTCTCAGACATATTTAACAAGCCTCAAACAGGGGAAGATTTCACCATCTTACAAGCTATTTTCAGCACAGATATGACTCTTATTTATTTAGCTACTTTTTCTGGATGTGGATCATCTATTGCAGCCATTGAAAATTTAAGCCAAATTGGCGAATCACTTGGCTATCCACATGCAGCCATAAGCATCTTCGTTTCTTGGGTTTCTATATTCAATTTCTTCGGCCGAGTCTTTTCTGGTTTTATCTCAGAGACCATGATGGTCAAATACAAATTACCTCGTCCTTCAATATTTGCTTTTGCATTTCTACTCACTTGCATTGGCCAACTTTGTATTGCCTATCCATTTTTGGGTTCAATGTACATGGCTTCGATGATTATTGGGTTCGGGTTTGGAGCTCAAGTTCCACTATTGTTCGTCATAATCTCTGAGCTTTTTGGCCTGAAACATTACTCGACATTGTTCAATTATGGACAATTGATAGTTCCATTTGGATCTTATATACTAAATGTGGATGTAGTGGGGAAGTTATACGATATGGAAGCTTTACGTGACGGCAGTAGAAAGACAATCGGCAAGGAGGTAACTTGCAAGGGAGTTCATTGCTTTAATGGATCTTTCACAATTTTGGCTGCAGTGACGTTGTTTGGAGCTATGACTATGCTTGTCTTGGCATATAGGACTCAGGAATTTATAAGGGCGATGTATATAAGAAATACAGAGAGGACTTGTGGATTCCACAACGGGAAATGGAGTTATATCGTTTAGATAACAAGAAGAACAATGACAAGTTTTGAAAACCATACTTGTTTTTCTTTTTCATTTTATAGGAAATTCTGACTTTGTGAGTCCAAAAAAAGAAAAATGAAATTACAAAAAGAGGGAAGGGAGGAAGGCACTCTCAAATAGGGGTGAGTATCGGTCGGTCGGAGTCGGTTTTTGGCTCAAACCGCCGCCGACCACCGACAAGTCGGTTTACGTTGGTCGGTTTGGATCGGTTTTGAGATGATTGGTGACGTCGGCCGACCGGCGGTCGGTCGGTCGGTCGGTTTTAATCGGTTTTTGGCCGAAATAGAACTCCGACGGGTTGTGGAAAAAAAACGTGAAAAAAAGAGAGAGAAAGAAGAGAAAGAGAGGAAGAGAATGACCAACGACGACGATGAAAGAGAGCAACGATGGAGGCGACGGTGATGGAGAGTCGGAGACCAACGGAGTGAGGAAGAACTAGAAGATGATTAAAAAAATTGAAGATGGAGAGAAAGTAAAGAACATAAAAAATGGAAGAAAGGAGAAAGAAAGAAAGATAGTTGGGAAGAAGATGAAAAAACAATGAAGAAAAAAAAAATTATTTATTGGGAAGAGGTGATATTTGGAAGAGAAAACATTGGGAAGAGAACTTCTCTTCCCAATGTGATGTGCACACCACGTTGTTTTTTAGTGGGGTAGCCGACCGACCGAATGGTCGGTTTTTTATTGATAAAAACCGACCCCGACCGAATATTGACAAAAACCGACCGAACCGACTCGATTCGGTCGGTTTTGATCGGTCGGTTCGGGTTTTCGATTTGTTTTACTCACCCCTACTCTCAAACCCAAACCATAGGATTAGGAAAAAATATTATCGATAGCTTTTTTTAGTAAGGAAACTTTCACTACTTTTAGATCGAATTTCATGAAAGTAGGATGTATTTTTATAACAAATGTGCTATGGTTTTATCCTTATTTTTTTCTTCCGCTATTGAATGTTAGGTAGCACGTAACCCTCAAGAAGTCATAGATGTTGTCTTAAAATAATTTTGACTGAATTTGAGAGAATTCTTCTCAGCATGATTTTGTTGTGAAGCCCTAGCTTACTTTTTCGTTAATAATATTAGGTCACATACACGGACGCGGACCCAGACTCAAACGTGGAGTTTGGGGGCCAAAAATTATGTTATATAAATATATATATAAAAAAAAAAAAAAAAAATTATATGCGATAAGAATACGTAGGTGTACTAACGACTTCCATGAACTTGAAAGTTGGACTCTATTAAACCTTACAAAGTCTCTAAATTGGTCCATGAACTTTCAATTTATTATCTTATAAGTTTTAAATTTTAAACGTGTATAAGTTCTTAAACTTTCAATTTTGTTTCTGATGAATCCCTGAATTTTAAAAAATGTCGAATAGAACAATAATTATCACTACAAGAAAACGAGTCTATTGCATCAGTTTTTTTACCGCGGTTTAAAAAGTGTTGCAAGATTTAATAAAATCGCAACAGTTTTTTGTAACAAAAAATTAACTGTTGTAAAATGTATGTATTGCAGCGATTTGCTTGCAGCGGTCAAATAATGTGTTGCAATATGTAGTCCATTTTTTTTTAGAACAATTCGTGAAGCCCAACTCTTATTTCAAATTTTTGTGTTCAGCCCAATTTATTTCTTTTGTGTTTAGCCCAACTCTTATTCCTTTCTTAAAAAAATCATTTCAAACAACCTTAAGAATATGTTCAAAAATTACAAAATTAAAAAAAAAAAAAAAAAAAAAAAAAAACCTAATCACATCTTGGGTTCATGTATATTACTAGAGAAATTTCATCTTCTCCCTTTTTACTAGAAAAATGTTCAAATATTACAAAATTTAAAAAGAAAAAAAAAAAACCCTAAAACCGATTAGCGGTTTTGCTCAATTCTCTCACAAATCTTTTCTTCCATCTTCTTCAAATCGATCTTCTTCAAATCTCCGACCAACGAAATTTGGAGTTCTCCATTTTGCATTTCCCTCTCTCTCCAATTCTTCCAATGGCGGCCATCTCAGAAACCCAGTCCCTTTCGTCTCTAATCCAAAAGGCCATCTCAGAAACTCAGTCCCCTCCGATTTCAAATTCTTCACCTCACTGAAACCCTAGAATGCGATGGATTTCCGGTCACAGAGAGAGGATTAAGATCGGTAACTTATGGCGTTTCAACAGCTTCATTGATAACAACTGTTTCGCTTCGCCTACGCTCGACGACGACGCTGATGTTGACGCTCTCAAGCGGCGGCCTTATCGGTTACTTCCTCGGCAGGAGCTCCTTGATCTCTTCATCCTCAAGCTCGATGACTCTGTATTTGGTGATTCCTTTGCCATTTCTGACTTGGCTATCCAGGCGTTCGTGTATCGTGCAATAGTACAGTAGCAGATCTCAAACAAGCGATAGAGGAAGTTTTTTATTCACCCGGGGGGAGTGAAAATTGCAAGATTACATGGTAATATTGATGATTATGTTATGAAATTTGTGATTAATTTTACCACCAATGATTTTGTGTTTGTTTCTTTTGGGAGATTTGAAAGTTGATTTTGAGTTTTACATGATTGTTGTTTATTTCCAATTCCACCACCTTAAATATTAGGTCACTTGTCTGCGGACATTTCTGCTTGTGTTATGAAGGCGAAAAGCTTATTGATGACAAAAACATGCATTCGAGTTTTTGGCATTAAAGATGGTGATCAGGTGTGGCAATGTTGTGATTTGTCTCTTGCTTGAATGCTGGCTGCTCTCTAGCTTTTAATGTTTTGATCTCAAAAAAGAAAAATGTACATTTATTTTCCTTCTCCATCCCTCAAACTGTTCTGTCATATGTTTTATTGAATATTTCAACAACCCTTTTCAATTCTTTTGGATCCAAGTCTTTGGGCCCTATTCATTTCTTTTGTCCATAATTTTTTTTTTGTTATCTTAAGTATACATGCTTAACAGGTTCGTTTTTCTACTCTCTGCCTATGGTGCCTTGCTTTTATGTTTTCTCTAATTGATGCAGGCCTGACATAACAATAAAAAATTTCACGTTCATACCTAGGGGTTTGGTATTAAAAAGTTGTGAACAATTTTCAGGTTCATAGCTAGGGGTTTATAACTGTTTTCCTTTTGGGTTTTCAGTTATTTGCATACAAGTTTTTTCCCTCCATTTGCTCACTGCAATCTGAAGCCTGCCAACATCTTACTTGATGAAGAACTGATGCCTCATATTTGTGATTGTAGGTTGTCTGTTTTGAGGCCATTTGTGACCAACAGAGTTAAAACGAAGGTAAATACTCTTGAGAATATGCTTTTCTAGTTTTTTTTTTTTTTTTTTTTTTTTTTGCATTTGATGGTATATAAATAACGCTAGACGTTTATTTTGGTAGATAGACTTTGTTTATAAATTAGACAAGGATGATGTATGTCATCTTTGATAACTAGTTTGTTTTTTCGTTATTTGTTTTTGAAATTTTAACTTATAAATATTATTTCCATCGTACCCGTGTGTTTCTTTGTTTTGTCTCGTACTTTTAAAAAATATTTTCAATATCTAAGCCAAATTTTGAAAATAAAAAAGAGCAGCTTTTAAAAATTTATTTTTATATTTTAAATTTGATTAAGAATTCACGTATTTTTGCAAAAATAGTGAACAAATGTATTCTTCAATATTGAAATGGGTTTGATGTAGGAACATTTATCCTCTGTGAAATGAGTTTGATGTTGGAATATTTGTCCTCTGTGAAATGGGTTGTGCTTAAATTGAGTTTGATGTTTACATTGTTCAAAGTTTGTTTTCTCCCCGATTTTGGAAAAACATTCGCCTCTCGGTCACAATGTTTGGGAATATTTAACTTCTTTTCACGACGTACCCTACTTTCTTTACTTGGATGATCCAAAAGGAAGGACGCGTGTATTGAGATTTTGTTTTCCTCTTTTTCTTCTTTTGGTTTCTCTCTCCTATTAATGAATGGGAGTTTGGTTGGTCTCATGTTTTCTTCCTTTTTTCTCTCTTTCTTTTTGTGATTCAATGGACTAGGAGTTAGAATTACTATTATGAATCAACAATTGCATATCTCAACTTTTGTTACTTGAAGCCTAATTATTTTGGCTGTTATATGAACTAATTGCTAGACTATGGTTGATTTGATATTACCACAGTATTTTTAGTACTAATTCTAGTTTTGCTGTGAATTCTATTCTATATTCACTTTTCAATTTGCAACATGGAATGAATGAAATGGTGATATAGAATTGTGGTTAAGTACATTTGGAAGCAGATTGATTATTTCAATGACATGGTTGGTTTTGATGCAATTTGAAATATAATTGAAAGGGGAGCTTCATTTTATGAATTTTTCTTTGAAGCCCAAGTTTCTTTTCGTTATAACCTTCTGGAATCTCCTGTGTCTATGTATCCTCAATGTTCAATGAAATCATTAGAGTACCGAGAGCTTTTTTTTTGGAAAATAGTTGATTACGAAGTCTAATTGTTTTAAGGAAGATGGATATGATGAAAAAATGGATTTTTTTGCAGGATGTGGACCATTCCTGAACATAAACGTATGGCACGAACAACATCCGTAGAAGTCGAAGAATTGAAATTAGTTTCAGAGGGTTGTGACCTGAAAACTGTATGGATCTCCAAATTTATCTTGCTTCTTCAGTGCTATAATGAACCTGCTAGTGTAATTACTCTGCCATGCACATATTAAAATTTTCTTCTTCTCCTCTCTTATCTCTCTTCATTTCTGTAGTTAAAGTAGAAGGAAGTTATTTTTTCATCTAAAGACACTTTAGCTATAATTTTTTTTTTTTTTTTTTTTTTAGCTTTTAAAAATGTATTCTTCTAAATGCAAATTAGTATTTTCTTTAGATGATTGCATGTTTGTACCGGGTAGAGTCAATGTTTAGTGATAAACATGGCTTCTGTGACGTGTTGATATCGTCTGTTCTGTGATGTTTCTCATGATTGGCAATAGACTCCCTCGTATAATGAGCATTACAATGATATTTTGAGATTTTGTATCCTTGGAAGAAGCTGTTTCTAGAGAGTCACCTGAACAAGTTGGGGTTCTTAGCAAAGTTGAGGTATGTCTCTTTTGCAAATCTTTTTTAAATTGTGTTTTTTCTGGTTTGGAAGAACAAATTAAATACCCTTTGAAGCCATGATAAAATTAATGTCAATGTTGATCTTGATGAATTGATTCTTTGTTGTTATTTTTAACAGTCTCAACTTGCAAAATGAGATTCATCGACAAAAGTCAAGGCACATATGAAGGGTATATGTTCCCTTTATTTGTTGAGGAGCAACTTGACCTCTAGCTAGAGAAACATGTCACAGAGATAATTTGAGTATGTTCTTAAACCTTATATCCTTTCAAAAGTCCATAGATTTCATTATAAACACAATAATTAGCTTGGCTCGCTGAACCCATCCATATTCTCAATTCTTAAACAAAAGAAGAAAAATCAACTGATTTATATATCAAATAGATTTGGTTTGTAAGATAGAAATCTCTTAGTTTTCTTTTTATTTTTGTTTGTGGTACAATTGTGAATCTAATATATAGTTTTGAACTTTTTTTCTTCTTTACTCAGAGGAGTGTAGCTGAAGCTAGAGAAGTATGTTGACATTGGTGGATGAAGGAAGCTTTAGATATCTTAGTTGAAAGACTAACATCCATGGGAGAGCAAAAGGATGATGATATCTTCTAACAACTGATGATGATCTGTGAGAGAGAAAGCTCAGTCTTGTTATTTTCTCGAAAAATGATGTTGGGTGCCATGTGAAAAGTTAATGGTTTGATCTTTTCTTTATATTTGGTAACTCGATATTCATTGTAACTGAATCCTTTAGGCTTGAGCAGTCTTAAAAATATAAAAGATTTGATGTCGTTATGTGCATAATGTATCATAAAGATCTTTCCGTTACTATGAAATAAGAAAATTTCATTTTCAATCACTAGAATATTTATAAATTTGTTGCTATTGATTTCAAAATTGTTGCAATATGGGTGTTATTTGCAACGGTTGTGAGAAGCTAGTAGTTTTAAAAAAATGATGCTATTTATTTCAAAACTGTTGCAATAGGGGTCTTATTGTAGCACTTGTAAGAAGTCATTTAAGTTTGAATAAAGTGTTGCTATTTATTTTAAAACTGTTGCAATAGGGTGAGTGTTATTGCAACGGTTGTGAGAAGTCATTCCAGCACTTTTAAGAAGTGTTGCTAGATCCCTCTCAACACTGGTTTAGGCAGAGGTTTTTTAAGTGTTGCAAAAAGTGTTGCAGGGGTTCAAAACCGCTGCAATAGCTCAAAAAAACCCCTGCAATAGCCCTGTCCCTGCAATAGCCCTGTTTTCTTGTAGTGTATATTAAACTTAAAATTAAAAATTTGAGGGCCTATTAGATACAAAATCGAAAGTTAAAAATACAATGAATACATTTTAAAGCTCGTGGATCTAAATAAACACAAAATTGAAAGTTAAAAAACTTATTAGATACCTCGAAAAAATCTTTATTTCAAGAAAAAAAAAAATGCAATATAATATAAATATGTTTCCAAAATTGATAGAGAAGATGGTTAATATAGACTAAATTACTTTGTGAAAATGTCATTAAATAAACTAATAGTAGGGATTCGTTTTAAGACTTGTTGAAAGTATGAAGACTAAATTTGAACAATTGAAATTATAAGGACTAAAATAAAGCAATTCTTAAAAGTACATAAAATAAAATCATATTTCATCATTTTTTTTAATATAAATATATAGAAAAGAAAATGAAACTTCAATAATAAATTAAAAAAAATATATTGTTTTTAAAGATAAAAAAATATATATATTAATGTTACAAATTAACGGACCTTTACCCTTAATTATGTGAATTTTATTAAAGCTAAACGGAGGAATTTTACGAGCGTTTAATCAGAAATAAGATGTTGGACAGAATGTTAAAGAATCGAAATAAAAAGAATTGAGAAATTGACACAATCGATTTATAGTGGTTCGGTCTCAACAGACCTACCCCACTTTGCAAAGATCTTAAAAGATCTTTGCTAGCCACTTTTATTAGAGATCATCAACAATACAAGAATGAGTAATTACAAAGCATTCAAGAAGAGCAAAATTTAGAGAAAAGATTAACAAGAAGAGATACAACCTTTGTTGTTTCAAGAAGAAGCTTTCTAGGACTTTCGTCGGCGGCAACAGATGGTGGCGACGACGGTTTCTTCTCCGTCGAGGCGGCGGCGGCGCTCATGCAAAGCAACGACAAACGGCGACGCTTCTTCTCCGAGTTGGCGGCAAACAAAAGAACTCTTCTTCCACGGTTGCGCACGAGCCGGACGGTGGCAGCGGACGATGGCAGAGGCAGCGTATGGGTCTACTCCTTCAAGATTTGGGTGAAAACCAAAAACTCCATTTTTCCCCTCCTTTCTATCGTGAGGATGAAGAACCCCTAAACCCAAAACTAAAAGAAATTTTTCTCTCTCTTACTTTACTAATTCTCCTTCTCTCACTTCACAATTAATTGGGAGAATTGTACGATTGACCCACTATTTTAAGCGGATTGTCAAAATGACCCGGATCTGAAAAAAAAGGCAAACTGACCTTCTGCTGACATCATCAGTTTTTTTTTAATATTATTTTCTAGCTCTAGCTGCGGGCGCGGGCTGATCTCGCTCTAGCTCGGGCGCGGGTTGGTCTCGCTCTAGCTGTGAGCTGATCTCGTTCTAGCTCTATAAGACCTGAAAATTTTTAAATCTTGAAGTTTTTTTCAGATTGGAGACCAGCCCGCAGCTAGAGCGAGACCAGCCCGCGCCCGAGCTAGAGCGAGATCAGCCCGCGCCCGCAGCTAGAACTAGAAAATAATATTAAAAAAAAAATTGATGATGTCAGCAGAAGGTCAATTTGACTTATTTTTCAGATCTGGGTCAGTTTGACAAATGGATTAAAATAGGGGGTCAGTCGTACAATTCTCCCCAATTAATTCTCCTTCACTCTCTTCACAATTAATTTTGGGTTATTATCACAAATAGCTTATATGGAAAAAAAAATCTATCAACATGTTATTTTTTGACACTATCAACATTAACCCTTCTCGGTGCATCCGGGCCAGGATCGGGCACCAGGATTCTTTTTTTTTTTTTTTTAATTATTTATGACATTTATTATTTTACGTTTTTACCCCCTCCTTATAATATACCCTATATTACACTATTTTTTTAACTTGCAAGGGAAGTTTTTGAAACTTTTCATCTTATTCACATTTTTTCTTTCTTTTTCCTTCTTCTCACACAACATTCCATTTGAGTTCATTCCTTCATTTTCACTCTCTCACGATTTTTGCGTGCAAACAAGGTATGTTTATCCAAATGTTTATCACATTGAACAATAGCTTCATGAGCAAGTCAATTTTGGCGTCATTTCTCGTTCATTAACCCAGATCCTGGTCGGAATGTATACAAATCCTGGCCAGGATTTGTATACATTCCGACCAGGATCGAGCTGACCGAGATTTTTTTTTTTTCATACATTATAATTGATGTTTCTTCTTTTATGTTACTTACAGAATGCCTCGTGTGTTGGTGGCTTATGGTGGTAATTGGAAGGAGACAGAGACAAAATATGATGGGGTGAGTTGAGAGGGATGGTTTTGGACATAGGAATAAGCTACAGTGAATTTTTATGTCGAATTTATAGGCTAGTGGAATAAATGCTGATGAGTATGACCTAGTAATAAGATGTTTGTACAATGTTAAGCATGTTGTTCCATTTATTTTTAGAAATGAAGATGACTTACAGTTTTTCTTGACTGGCGAAGATGTCTCTAAATTGGCTTTACTAGTATCAACGGTTAGAAAGGAAAATATGAAAAGGCTGAATAGTCAGAATATGCCATGCATCCGATCGTTTCCCTATGTATCTAATAATTTGTCTGAGTATAGCACGGGGGGAATGAATGCACGATCACCAAGTCCATTAAATTATAATGTAATTATTGATGACTTGGGGGCGGATAGAATAATGTCGGATAGAGATATGTCGACAATGGATGTAGAGTTGTCTACTGATTTAGTGAGGGAGACGATTGTAGAACATGTTATTGATACAAAACCGGTGACTCAAAGTGAGTCATTCATGCATGGAGAACCGGTCATTGATGGAGTACCAGTGACACAAAGTGAGACAGTCACCAAAAGTCGAAAGAGGAAGCGTACTCCAAAATAATTTGATAACCCGATAGTCATCTCAGGTGAGTCTACTAAATCTGATAAAGATGTTGAGGTTGGAAATATTTTTTTGTCGAAGATGGATTTACGCATGAAAATGTCAGTATTTGCTATAAAGCAAAACTTTGAATTTAAGGTGGAAAGATCTACAACAAAACTTTACCTTCTAAAATGTGTTCAAGATGGGTGCAAATGGAGGTTGCGAGGTATTAAGATTAAGTCCTCTGACATGTTTAGGGTTTCCAGATATTGTAATGTGCATACATGCGTGCGTAGACTAATGAAGCACGGCCACAAACATGCTAGAAGTTGGGTTATTGGCAATATTATAAAGAGGAAATATGAAGATGTAAGTCGTAGTTACAAGCCAAAAGAAATTATTGACGACATGCGACTGGATTATGGGTTGAACATCTCATATCAAAAGGCATATAGGGCCAGAGAAGACGCATTAATGCAAACTAGAGGATGTCCAAAAGAGTCTTACCGATTTCTCCCAAAGTTTGGGGAAGCCATGAAGATTGTGAACTCAGGCATCCGTTTTGAATTAGAACTCGGAGAAGATCAACACTTCAAATATGTATTTATGGCTATAGGTGCTTACATTAGGGGATTTTTGAATTGCATCCGGCCAGTGATTGCAGTTGATGCAACTCACTTGAAAGGTAAATACAAAGGCATTCTAATAGTTGTTGCTTGTATTGATGCGAATAAGCAAATATACCTGATAGCATTTGGTATAGCTGATAAAGAGACAGACGAGTCGTGGACGTGGTTTATGAGAAGATTGCAAGAGTCCCTCGGGGAAGTTAATGGATTGGTGTTCGTATCTGATCGACATAAAAGTATAGTGAAGTCTATTAACACTGTGTATCCAGACGTATTCCCTCAATATTAAACTGCTCACTTTAATGTGTGTCTCCTCTCTCCTTTTCATTAACCCATAACCTATATATATTACCTCAATAACTAAAGGGAAAGAGGGATTAAGAATAAATTGCCAACAAGAGCATAGCTCATAGCTCAACGGCATGATGTATCGTCTCGTGACTATGAGGTCCTATGTTCAAATCCCCCACCCCAACATGTTGTCAAAAAAAAAAATAATAAACTAAGGTTAATTTCTAGTAAATTGCTAAATAACTTAAACAATCTCCACCTTGATTTCATATTTACATAGAAACCAAAGTAGAGCTTGCTCATGAACCATCATCCTGCATCAATCTCAAACACAAATCTCTTGTCATGGCCAGACATATGGTCTAATAGTAAAGACGTCTAGTGTCAACACAAATTTGTTTTTTTTATTTTGCATCATGCTTGATATTCATTTGAAATTACCAAGTTAAAGTTAAATCATGACAAAAATATCGATATCGATATCAATATCGAGAGTTCAATTTTACGAATGTATTCATAGATAGATTTTGCATCATGCTTGATATTCATTTGAAATTACCAAGTTAAAGTTAAATCATGACAAAAATATCGATATCGATATCAATATCGAGAGTTCAATTTTACGAATATATTCATAGATATATCAATAAAATATCGATATCGACAAATAATTCTGTAAATCAATTTTTTAAAAATAAAATATTTAAATTAATAATTATGTTCATTTTAATTTCAAACTAAGTTATAGATCTTATTATTAGTATCTATATCCATATTGGGATTAATAGATGATATTTTTTATGCTTTACGAATATTTATAAAATATATCAAAGATATTCATTAATCCTTAATATCTATATCGCCATATCGAATGATATTTTCATCCTTAGTTAAAACTAGTAAATGATTGTAGTGGAAATTAAAATAAAGGTAAAAATGTGCAACAATTATATAGATTCTTGACTTAATTTTTTGTTCTTTTTAAATAAAGAAACCAACTTTCATTTGTTGGGAAAAAAAAACTTACAAAAATAAAGATAACAAATGGCAAATTTAGGAAAAGAGGCTACATTTCAAAAGAAAGAGGTCTAGAAAATGCTAAATCCTTGGTAACAAAAGCCCAAAGTAGGCACTCAGCCTAGCCAAAACACAACTCTAAGCCATTCATTACAATAAATCAAAACAATTGAAAGGCAACAATGAGGAAGAGAAGTAACACAACACGAACACTTTGATTTTGTATACAAAATACTTTTAACCAAGAGTTTAGTATACATAGCAACATACAGGGATGAAAATATACATAAACCAAAATATGCTCGGTTAGAAGATCTTGTTATACTGACTTGTGAGAGAATCTTTGAGGTTCGAATAAAGGTTGAAGAGTGAGTACTGGCGAAGTTTTGACACTTCATACCAAGAGTTGAAGACAGAAAGGTGCTTATCCGTGCCGGAGAACGCTAGTTGTATCGCAAGACTGCAATCAACAAGACCGCCACGATATTTGCAGTTGTTTGTTCTGATTGCACAATCCTGATTGTTGACGCAAACAAAGGTACTGTTGTTTGAACATTGAGCACAACCATCCCTTTTCCAGAACAAGTTTTGCAGCCTGCCCTTCTCGAACTCAAGCACCTGTACACGAGAAAATTTTATGGATTTGATATCAAAGTGTAAACAATCATAAAGAGCCCAATGGATTGTCACAAGTTAGGATGCACAGACGCTTCTCTAGAATTAAAAGTCAACATGCCCTGAAAATGTTTAATACGTCATGATTTATCAAGCCTTCCCATTGTCATCTCCAAATGTAGTAGTTTTGTCCCGTGAGAATAGTCGAGGGGCGTCCGGACACTCACGAAAAAAGAAAAAACCTCCTCATTGCCATCTCCAACAATGAAATTCTCTAGTCTAGTCCTTTCCCCTCTTACGCAAAACTATTGGAGGAGGCTACCACAATGTGCCAAGTAGTTTAACACCGTTGGAGGTATGAGAGAGAAACGACAAAAATATTTCAAATATCTATTCAACTGTTATTAGGAAGCCGTCACAAATGTGACGGTCTCATTCAATACTTTTTCCCTCATTACCTCTTACATTTCACAAAATAGGTAATTTGGTACATATGTCCCTGCCATAGATCCAATGTCATGTTCTTAAAAACAACATATCACCAAGTAGTCAGTATTGTATTGTCTCCATGTCTTGTGTCTTTAGTTTATTTCCTACTTCCTACGTCATAAACTTACCAGAGTAAAGCTGGTTACGGTATGTTGTTCATCTGCGACAAAAATTGGAGGGGACCTTGCAGCATATTTTCGACCAGCAAATGCAACCATATAACCATTGGAAGACTGGAAATGGAAGAAAATAAAAAGAAATTGTCAGTTCACTACTGGTAAGAACAAAAAACTAGCATATTAAAGTAGATAATCTAATAGAAAAGGTTTTAGATTAATGTGAGCAATAGAAATCAAACTAGCAGATACATTAACTTCTTCCTTCTAATACGGTTTTACTAAACGTGCTCAATGTGACATATAATCGAGACAGAGCAGCACAAGCACGAACTAAGAGTAGATCGCCTTAATAACATCTTCGGTGAACTTCTTTATTTTTCTTTCAACATTTTAGACCTCGTTTGATAAACATTTCGTTTTTAGTTTTCTGTTTTTGAAATTTATGCTTGTTTACCATGGTTTTCTCTTTTCAAAACATTTGAATTCTTAGACAAATTTCAAAAATAAAAACTACTTTTCTTAGTGTTTATAAGCTTAATTTCAAAAAACCAAAAACCAAATGGTTATCAAATGGGATTTGGTTTGTTGTTAAAATTGGATCGTGCAGAGTGTCAACGATTGATTATTAACTAACTTTCCTAAGAGAACAATCCACATACCAAAAAATCCCAAATCAAATCGAGCTTGCATCACTCAATTAAAGTACGCAAAATGATTCCACAAGGATCTGTGGTTTTAGAAACCAAACAGATGCTTGATTGGAGAGTTATACAAATCTATTACTCCAATCCCACAAAACCCACTAACCATCCGATTCGAAAAAACCTAATTATAGAACGAGTATCAACTTCAAACGAAGAGCAAACAGAAACAACCGATAAATTCGACATCAACAAAGAACACATAGTTGGAAGAACTAACCGGATTGAATTTGGACGTGGAGATAGTAGTATTGACGGTGAGGAGAGAGATCTCATCAACCTTAGGTCTAAACACAGAGATCAGAGAATTTCCGTTCGTAAGAGTGAGTCTGTTGTCGCAAGGAGACAACTTCAAGGTTTTATTGAAGACGAAGCTCTGCTCCGTCGCAAAAGCAAAGCCTAAGGTGAAACCGTCGGACTTCTCAACGGTCGTGTCGGTGCAAGGTGAGAAAACTCGATTGTTGTCGCTGGCTTCGACAACAACCGCCGCCGCCGCCGTCACTAACAGAAGCAGAACGGCGGACGCCGGTGAGAGATCGGAAATCGCCATGGTTGAATTGGAAATCGGAGCTTGGAATGGAAACTTCGGCCGAAGAAAAGCCGGCACCGAAGTTTTCAACGGAGATCGTAAGAGAGTCAAACTTCATGGGGAAGCAGAAAGAGATTCCAAATTCGAACTTTGATTGGGCTTATTTTGGAATGGGCCAAGCCCATTAACAGTTGAAGAGGGAAAATTTTCATAAATGCCCTTCTAAATTATTTGATTTTCTAATTGGTCCTTCACCTACTTTAGTATTCGAAGTCGAGCGTAAACCTAAAAGAATTGAAGAAGACCATTCGAAAACAAGAAATTGACATCGCAATTAAAATTTGATCTCGATGAAACATCGATTAATTTTAAATTTAATGAATTGGTTTTTTATTTATTGAATTTTATAGTATAAATAAATCACCCCATGCCGAAAGAAAAAAAAAAACCATCTTCCTTCAAAATGGAAGGGAAGAAAAATTTGAATATTTGCACAGATGACCCCCCATGGGGGATTGCAATGTTTTTTTTACTCTCCCTCGAAAATGATATTTTTTTTTGCCTCTTTGCTGACATCAACAGCACTACGTTGAGCACGAGGGCATAATAGTCGTCTCCCTCGCGATCGTGTTCAGCGAAGGGTATGAATGACTTGATGGGGCTTGTTGATCACGAGAGAAGGTAAAAAAACATGCATTTTAAAAAAATCGGGTCATTTGGCATTAAGTTCCTCGAGGGGGTCATCTGTACAAAACAAAAAAACCCAAGAAAAAGCCTCCTGGTTAGAAGTTAGAAAGAGTCTTCTAAGGACTGCTAGAATATTCTAAACATCAATTCTTTTTTTCACTATTTTTTTTTTAACCGTATGCATCAAAAGGTGCTTGTATAGTTCGCAAGGGATATAATTTTATCTTAATCAATCGACTTTATCGAGAAAGATTATTATTTTAGGTCAAGAGATTGGTAGTCGTAAACTTTTAGAGTTGTGTCTATTTTGTCTATATGCTTTAAAAAAAAATTAAATAAGTCTTTGATCTTTCAATTTTGTGTCTAATAAATTCATATAATTAATTTCATCATTTTACATGACATATTACCTGTATTATTGACGATATTATCACGAGTTGATTCATAATTGTAAGCAATTCTGAAATTTGATGAAAAAGCATTAAACTAAGAGAGTTAATGACATGAAGTTGTGAGATAAAATTAAAAGTTTATGAGTTTATTAGAACGGGGGCGTTTGGCCCAAAAAGTTGGGGGAGTTGGAGTTGTTTAGTCTGAAGTTGTTTAGTCTGGAGAGTTGTTTAGTCGAATTTTGAAGTATGTGTGTTTGTGACAGAGAGTTGTTTAGTCTGGAGTTCTGAAGTCTGTGGTGTGTTTGGGTAGGGAGTTGTTGAACCTGGAGTTCTAAAATCTGAGTTTATTTGAGCTGTTTTCTTATGCAAAAAAAAAATTGTACAAACTTTCAAATTTTCATTATTAAAGGGGCGTTTGGCCCAAGGAGTTGGGAAGTTAAAGTTGTTTAGTCTGGAAAGTTGTTTAGTCCGGAAAGTTCTAAAGTATGTGGTGTGTTTGAGACAGAGACGTTGAACTTGGAGTTCTGAAGTCTGAGTTTATTTTAACTGCTTTCTTATGAACAAATTTTTTCTACAAACTTTCAAAAAATCATTATTAAGGACTTTTTTCAATTCTAAAAAAAAAAAATTTAAAAAAATAATTTTTTTTATTCTATGTATCATTTACAAATTTCTTTGAAGACAATAAAAATAATTTTGAACCCATTACCCCACACTACTAAATATATATATATATATATATATATATATATATATATATATATATATATATATATATATATATCCATTTTTTTTTAGGACTCATCTTTAATTTTATGAATTATAAGATTGAAATTTTTGTTTTTTGTTTTTATTAATGTAGGTATATTTTACAAACTTTTTAAAGAAAAAAACAAAAACAAACAAACAAACACATAAGTATAGTCTTACTCTGATCCATGTGTCAAACACATCTTTCTCCGTCTCTATCCTCTTAAACTCTTCATTCCATCTGAATCCACTATATCCGAAAGAATGTTATTTTTGTTTTTTATTTTATTTATCCTTCACAAATTTGTTTGAAGATAACAAAAATAATTCTGACCACAATACTTCACATTCTTTTTTCAATATCACTCACATTAATTATTCATTTTATTTGGATAGTTTTGAAATAAAATAGAGTCATACAACAGTGTGTTAAATATTACATGCGAATTTGAAAGATTTTATTCCATTAATTTAAACGGATCTAAATAAACTGATGTTTTTATTTCTCTCCTAAGAATACTATATTTTGAATTTGGTTTAAGTACCAATTTTAATTTAACAACCTAATTTATATTTAAAATAATAAAAAAAGATTGAATTGCATTTTTAGTCATTTTACACATTTTTGTTTAAATTACGTTTTTTTAAATAATTGAAAATATTGTGGGAGGGAGGGAGAGAGACAAATGTGCTACCTTGAAAAATGGGTAGTAATTCTGAGGAGTTGAATAGTAATTATTATTGAAATCTGGGGAGTTGATATTTTTTATCTGAGTTCAACAATTCGCGTGACAAACGGGGATAAAATTTATCCCCCAACTCCTTCTCCAACAACTCCTTGGATCAAACACCCCTAAGGAGTTATTCCAATTCCAATAAATTCTGAAAATGATTTTTTTTATTATTGGAAATTGTTAGATATGTCAATTTAGAGTAAAATAATTAAAAATATAGCACTTTTAATTTTTTTTTTGCAGATATGGCAATTTCTATCGCTGATAGTATGGTCTATCGCCGATAGAAGCCTATCGCTAGTAGTCTATCACCTCAGTTTTTTATAGAATTTTAGTCTATCAGTGATAGTCATATATCAACGATAGCTTACATTATTTATTCACAACTTTATTGAAAGACAACAAAAATAATTTTGAACACAATATCTTGCATTATTTTTTTCACATTGATTATAAAAAATATATATTCATTTTTTGTTATTACTCATCTTTAATTTTATGAATTCTAAGATTGAGATTTTTTTACTTTTATTAATGTAGGTATATTTTACAAACTTCTATAAAAGAAAAAAAAGAACAAAACATAAGTATAGTTTTACCCTGACTTATGTGTCAAACACATCATTCTCCGCATCCACCCTTTTAAATTCGTCATTTCATTTGAATCCACTACACTCGAAAACCAGCATCTCAACAATGACGGATTATTTTAACTATTTTTTGTACAATTTTTTTCTATAATTGTCTATATTTTCATTGTTAAGGACTTCTTTCAATAAATTTTAAGAATACGATTTTTGCTTTTTATTTTATGTATCCTTCACAAATTTCTTTGAAGATAACAAAAATAATTTTGACCACCGTTCTTTTTTCAGTATCACTCAAATTAATTATTCATTTTATTTGGATAGTTTTAAAATAAAAGAGAATAGTAGAATAATTTGTTAAGAATACTACATTCGTGGGAGGGAGGGAGAAAGATGGGAAAACGGGACAGAGTTGAATAGTAATTACTAAAGTATGGGGAGTTGATATTTCGTATTCGAGTTCAACAAGTGTGTGGGCCAAACGGGGATAAAAATTGGGGAAATCAGAAGAATGTCTACCATAAATAACGTTTAATGAAAAATGTTTAAATTCGTGTTTTCTTTCAAAGGTATAACTAGAGATTTTTTTAGGAGCAAATTGGCTTCCTATTATACCCTTTTAAGATTTCGTATTTTAAAATTTATTAGTTTTGAAATTAGTTTATTTTATTTTAAAATTTAATTAGTTTTAAGAGTTTATTTGGTGAGGTTAATATTTTCCGTAAAAAGAAATCGAATTTGTTTTTTTCCCGTTAAGTAATTTCTGGCGTATGTCTGTGGGTTTCTCTAAGTAGAGTCGTCGCACACACCATCTGTCAGGGTATACGTTTGGGCACACCCGTGGAGATATACTTCGAGTGGGGCTGCGCACACACACCTCTGGTAGAGGTATATATATGGACACACCACAAAGACATTCTCCAACCCGTGTAATCCCGATGTAATTGTAATTGTATTTGAAATCTAATTTGAGTGAATTAGATTCATGCGGTCTCATATAAGATAATTAAATTTGTGAATTTGGAAGAGAATTTTAAAGTCTCAAATTAATTTGGAGTTTTATTTAAAGTTCAAAAATTAGTTTGAAATCTAATTTGAGTGAATTAAATTCAAGCGGTCTCATATAAAATAATTAAATTTGTGAATTTGGAAGAGAATTTTAAAGTCTCAAAATAATTTGGAGTTTTATTTAAACTTAAAAAATTAGACGTGGAGATATACTTCGAGTGGGGCCGCGCACACACACCCTCTTGTAGGGTATATATATGGACACACCACAAGGACATTCTTCAACCCGTGTAATCCCAATGTAATTGTAATTGTATTTGAAATCTAATTTGAATGAATTAGATTTAAGCGGTCTCATATAAGATAATTAAATTTGTGAATTTGGAAAAAAAATTTAAAGTCTCAAATTAATTTGAAGTTTTATTTAAAGTTCAAAAATTAGTTTGAAATCTAATTTGAGTGAATTAGATTCAAGCGATCTCATATAAAATAATTAAATTTGTGAATTTGGAAGAGAATTTTAAAGTTAAAAAGAAGAGAAGAAGATATGCAGTTACAAACCTACTTTTTAGGTAATTTGAAAATAAAAGAAATTAGAAATAAAAAAAAAAACAAAAAATAACCCTAATTTTGTCTTTCTCTCTCCCTCTTTATCGATGTGCCCATCTCCCTTTGTTTTCATCCGTCACCCAACACCTCCCCTCATCTTCTCAATTCGACAACCTCCCTCTTTATCGATGTGCCCATCTCCCTTTGTTTTCAGCCGTCACCCAACGCCTCCCCTCATCTTCTCAATTCGGCAATTGTTATTCTCTAACGACCACACATTTGACCTCAATATTTCGACAAACGCCGACGAGTTCAAGAAATCGGAGCGACGCGATTCCATCTCCTCCGACCAGTGCGTTTTTGGCGAATTGTAACGGCCACACATCACCACGACGTCGGTCTGTTCTATTTATGCTCAGTCGTCGTCGTTCGTTCGATTTTATCCCAACCACCACCATCGTTCACAACTATAGTCTTTCCTCTATCATTATGCTTCACATGGGAATGGACCCACCTCCCAAAGTCCAGTGCACCCAATGCATAGCATGCTGAGACGGTCACAAGGCGCCACACCACTCTGCAACATTCAAAGAAACAAGGCAAGTGCATTCTCATACATCCCACAAGAGACATGACAGTCAATGACTGTATTCCAAGCCACTAAATCTGGTTTGGACATTTCATCAAACATGTTAAGTGTTGTTTGGATGTCTTTCAACATGTCATACATATGAATAAGTGTGCCTCTTTATTACTCGGTGTGCCTCTTTCAACCTGCCTCTTTATTACTCTGTGTGCAGTCATGCTTTATTACTCTGTGTGCAGTCATGCACACACCTGCAGTGATGAATTTTTCGTTGGCTGTATCACTTCCTCAAGGTATACATATTTTTTCCCCCAGTTTCGTGTGTGTTCATCAGGTATACATATTTTTTTTCCAGTTTCGTGTGTGTTCATCAGGTATACATACACTGTCCACAAGTATACATACTCGGTCCCCCAGATTTTTGTATGTCCTCCAAATTTGTACATTTATATTTATTGGCGAGGGTTTAGAATAAGTCACGTACCGGGTCCGTGTTGCAGGTTTTTCCCCATTCAGCTCCTATGCTCACTGTAAATGGTTGACCGACCATTTGTCTTCCCTTTATTACTCTGTGTGAATGCATGTGCCTTCCATTTTTTTACCCAGTGTGCAGACATGCACACACCGCCACTGATGGATTCGTTGTAGCGGTATTACTTCCTCATGTATATAGACTCATTTCTTAATTATTTGGGACAGGAGAAAGTGTGGAAGGGTAGACTTGTCCATTGGTTTGTAAATTGCCTTACTAAATATAGGATTTAGACATAATTCAAAAGAAAAAAGTGGTTAGATATTTTTCATGTTGCCTTCCTTTGTTGTAGACATTCTTCTGGTTTCCCCGATATAAAAATTCTCCTCCAACTCCTTAGGCCAAACATCTCCTAAGAGGTTGAAAGCACATAGGGTAGACTTGTAATTAAATCTTAATATATATATATATTAGCTGATTCATCGCTTTTGACTTAAATCTTAATATTTCACTACTTAACCATCAAGGGTTGACCTAGTGGTCATAAAGAGCCTTGAGACTTCAATGCCCTCTAAGAGGGAATGGGTTCAATCCTTGGTGGGCACCTACCTAGGAATTAATTTCCTACGGGTTTCCTTGGCAGCCAAATGTTGTAGGGTCAGGCGGTCTGTCCCGTGAGAATAGTCGAGGTGCGCGTAAGCTGGCCCGGACACTCACGGATATCAAAAAAAAAAGAGGTCATGGGTTCAATCCTCGCATTAATTAAAATATCATTGCTCCTCAAAGTGAGCTATGAGCATAGCTCAGCGATAACTGACATGTATTTTTAATTACTTATAAAATATATACTAATTTTAGCCCCCACAAATATTTCATTTATTTATATGTTATTATTATTATTATAATTTTGGAGGAAAAAGCCCACAAATAATTTAATAATGTGTTTGGTCGCTTGTAGATATAAAGAAATAAATTTATCATTTTTAAATTTATTCCTTAATATATATGTGTATAAGATAGTGTTTTTCCTACTTATGCCTGTCCATATTACATTACATCTTATTGTTAAAGGAATGATTCATGTTGTCTCCCCCAAATATTACTAATTCAATCATATTTTAATTCAATTAGACCTTTTTCTTTTCTTTTTTATGAAACCCTAATTAGTGGACAAAAATACGTTACAAAATATGCCAACAATTTAACATGAAAACGTCAAAATATATGAATTGACTTATAATTGTCACATATTCTATTATGACTTTAAATTTGAAGAAAAAAAAAACATTTAAAAATTTAGTCACATGAAAATAATATTTGGCGAAGATGCAAGGCGGGCGAACAAGATAAGCCATTAGATTAACACCACCTTAAAAGGTCGACTACTACATTGATCGAATGACTGTTAGGAAGCGGACCATGATTGAAAGTCTGACGATCGATTACATTACTTTGTCCTACCGGCTACCGCAATCTAAGAAAAAGAAAGACATCTAATAATAAAGTATATATATATATATATATCCACTTTTTTAGGGCTCAATCTTAATTTGATGAATTATAAGATTGAGATTTTTTTTTTTTTTATTAATGTAGGTATATTTTACAAACTTTTTAAAGAAAAAAAAAAACAACACATAAGTATAGTCTTACTCTGATCTATGTGTCAAACACATCTTTCTCCGCTCTACCCTCTTAAACTCTTCATTCCATTTTAATCCACTGTATTCGGAAGAATGCGATTTTTGTTTTTTATTTTATGTATCATTCACAAATTTCTTTGAAGATAACAAAAATAATTCTGAGTACACTACTTCACATTTTTTTTTTTCAATATCACTCACATTAATTATTCATTTTATTTGGATAGTTTTGAAATAAAATAGAGTCATACAATAGTGTGTTAAATACTACATGTGAATTTGTATTCCATTAATTTAAACCGATCTAAATAAAATGATGTTTTTATTTCTCTCCATTGTAAGAATACTATATTTTGAATTTGGTTTAACTATCAATTTTAATTGAACAACCTAATTTATATTTAAAATAATAAAAATAGATTGAATTGCATTTTTAGTCATTTTACACATTTTGTTTAAATTACGTTTTTTTAAATAATTAAAAATATTGTGGGAAGGGGAGGAAGAGAGAGAAATGTACTACCTTGAAAAACGGGTCAGACTTGAATAGTAATCCCTGTAGAAGTCTGGGGAGTTGAATAATAATTATTGTTGAAATCTGACGAGTTAATATTTTTTATCTGAGTTCAACAAGTCCGTGGGACAAACGGGGATAAAACTTCTCCCTAACACCTTCTCCAACAACTCATTGGGCCAAACACCCCGAAAGAGTTATTCCAATTCCAATAAATTCTAAAAATGATTTTTTTTTATGGAAAATTGTAACTAATGTCAATTTAGAGTAAAATAATTAAAAATATAACACACTTTTTTTTTTTTTTTTTTTTTTTTTTTTTTTTTTTTTTTTTTTTTGCAGATATGGCAATTTCTATCACTGATAGTATGCTTTATCGTCGAGAGAAGCTTATCGCTGATAGTAGTCTATCATCTCAGTTTTTTATAGAATTTTAGTCATATCAACGATAGCTTACATTATTTTTTCACAATTTTTTTTAAAGACAACAAAAATAATTTTGAACACAATACCTTACATTATTTTTTCACATTGATTATAAAAAATATATATCTATTTTTTTTTTATAACTCATCTTTAATTTTATGAATACTAAGATTGAGATTTTTTTACTTTTATTAATGTAGGTATATTTTACAAACTTCTATAAAGAAAAAAAAGAACAAAACATAAGTATAGTCTTACCCTTACTTATTTGTCAAACACATTATTCTCCGTCTTCACCCTCTTAAACTCGTCATTTCATTTGAATCCACTACACTCGAAAATCAGCATCTCAACAATGACAGATTATTTTAACTATTTATTTTTGTACAATTTTTTTCTATAATTGACTATATTTTCATTGTTAAGGACTTATTTCAATAAATTTTAAGAATGCGATTTTTGTTTTTTATTTGATGTATCCTTCACAAATTTCTTTGAAGATAACAAAAATAATTTTGACCACAATACTTCATGTTCTTTTTTCAATATCAATCAAATTAATTATTCATTTTATTCGGATAGTTTTAAAATAAAAGAGAATCGTAGAATAGTTTGTTAAATATTACATATCTCTCCATTGTAAGAATACTACATTCGAGGGAGTGAGGGAGAGAGAGAGGAAAACGGGACAGAGTTGAATACTGAAGTCTGGAGAGTTGATATTTTTTATCCGAGTTCAACAAGTGTGTGGGTCAAACGGAGATAAAACTTCTTCTCCAACTCCTTCTCCAACGACTCCTTGAGTCAAACACCCCTTAAGAGGTTGAAAGCACATAGGGTAGACTTGTAATTAAACTTAATGTATATATTTTTTTAGTACATTGGGATGGAGGAATTCGAACCACAGACCTCTCAGTCGTCAACACATATATATATATGTATATATATATGTCAGCTGAGTCATGCTCGTTTTTTTTTTGCTTAAATCTTAATATTTGAATACTTACCCCTTTAAGTTTTGTATGTCAACTAATCATTTTTAATTGATTAATGCGTGAAGTAAGAAAATTGGTAACATCTTCTAATAAATGTAGAGACATTCCATACAAATTATAATGAAACAGTAAAGAGATCAATTTTATAATTATGCTAGAAATATAACCTAGCTATTTCGAATTAGCATACTATAAGAGTAAATTTGAAATTAACAAATACTACAAAATAATATTTAAAACACCATTAGCTAGTTAAAATATAGTCAACTGAATAAGATACTTTTTATTATTTATTTAAAATAGAAAGTTTAATTTTTTTTTTATTTTTTTTTTTAAGATAGGAAGAAAAATAAATATACAACCTTTAAAATAACTGGTAGATAAAGTATCAATTGTCATTTCAAAAGTGTCAAATCGAGCATAGCTCAATTGGCATAAGATTGAGGTTGTGACTAAGAGGTCATGGGTTCATTCCTCGCATTAACTAAAATATCGTTGCAAAAAAAAAAAAAAAAAAATGGTCGATCTCTCACCTCACTTATTGTTTAACTAAAAAAAAATATTTGTTCAAAAATCAAATTTTAAAATGTAATCAAGAAAGCATGTGTCCCAAACCTAAACACCTTAATTACTTATAAAATATATACTAATTTTAGCCGGAAAATTGTAACAAATGTCAATTTAGAATAAGATAATTAAAAATATAGCATGTTTTTAAAAAATTTGTGGATATGACAATTTCTATCGCTGATATCTTGGCTGATAGAAGTCTATCAGTGATATGATAAAGTTTATAGAAACGAATTTTTTTGCCATATTTGCAAAACATTTTAAACTTTGTTAAATTTGCATTAATTTGGACCTGATTGCTATTTGTGCACCCAGCCCAATTTTAGCCCCCACAAATATTTCATTTATTTATATATTATTATTATTATTATTATTATTATTTTGGAGGAAAACGCCCACAAATAATTTAATAATGTGTTTGGTCGCTTGTAGATATAAAGAAATAAATTTATCATTTTTAAATTTATTCCTTAATATATATGTGTATAAGATAGTGTTTTTCCTACTTATGCCTGTCCATATTACCATTACATCTTATTGTTAAAGGAATGATTCATGTTGTCTCCCCCAAATATTACTAATTCAATCATATTTTAATTCAATTAGACCTTTTTTTTTTCTTTTTTATGAAACCCTAATTAGTGGACAAAAATACGTTACAAAATATGCCAACAAATTAACATGAAAACGTCAAAATATATGAATTGACTTATAATTGTCACATATTCTATTATGCCTTTAAATTTGAAGAAAAAAAAACATTTAAAAATTTAGTCGCATGAAAATAATATTTGGCGAAGATGCGCAAGGCAGGCGAACAAGATAATCCATTAGATTAACACCACCGTGCCTTAAAAGGTCGACTACTACATTGATCGAATGATTGTTATAGGAAGTGGACCATGATTGAAAGTCTGACGATCGATTACATTACTTTGTCCTACTGGTTACCGCAATCTAAGAAAAAGAAAGACATCTTATAATAAAGTAATAAACCTTAATTATCAGACGACTGACGAGACGAAATAAGATAATCATAGTTGTAGAGTCATAATTAACACACTCTTTATAAATATGAGAGGATGTCTCCCACTGGAATGTAAACAACTCTAATAACTATATTCGTTTCAACTTCACTCAATATTGACTTAACCATTTGAGTGTATTGGACGAGCACTACAATATTGCACAATATTCTTTTGTAAGTGTAGATTTTTTACTCTTTCTTTTTTTTATTTGAAAAGGTAAGATCGGATCTTATTTATAAAGAAATTCATCTCACATGAATTGTGATAAATCAATTTTGATTAAATTATATTGAAACTTCTTTTATTAAATTAAATAAAATTAATATAATTTACTTAAATTTAAGATCTGTTAATCACTTGTCGATACATGTGAGTTAAGTTAGGTATTTATTGCCAACAAAAGCATAGTTCGACATGTTGTATCGACTAGTAACTATGAAGAACTAAGTTCAATCTCACACTCCATATATTGTAAAAAAATAAAAAATTATGTTTTCGTTGGCTAAAAAAAGATTAGAAAAAAAAAATAATACTAATAATAATAAGGGTAAAAATCACTTTATACCCTTAAACTTTGGAGGTTGTATCAATTAAAACCCTAAACTAATGATTGTATCAATTTAAACCTTAAACTTTCATAAGTGTATCAATTTACACTCTCTCTTAGAAAAAAATGTTAGTTTTCACACGTGTGGAGACTTATAATTTATCAATTAAACCCCTAAACTTTCATGTAATTGATTTATTTATGAAAGTTTAGGGGTTTAATTGCTAAAATTATAAGTGTTCACGTGTTTAAATTAATGTTTTTAAAATAAAATTTAGGGTTTAGGGTTTATCAATAGTTTAGGGTTTTAATTGATACAACCTCCAAAGTTTAAGGGTATAAATTGATTTTTTTTCTAATAATAAATATGTATTTGAGTGGGTCTACCACACGTGTCTCGCCAGCTCGTAGCACAAGCGCAGAGTCCACCACACGTGTCTCGCCAGCTCGTAGCACAAGCGCAGAGTTGACTTGCTTAACTTGTTGTCAAACATGCCACCGTGTCACTTAAAAGATAATAATAAATAAAACATTAAAGAAAAACTATTTTCAAATCAATTTCTAAATACAAAAAAATATTATACATTTTTGAAACGATTAAAATCATTCCTAAGTTAAAATATTATTTCGATCCCTCTAGTTTTTTATTTTATTTTAATTTAATTTTATATTCATGGTATTAAATTTTCGTCTGACATGTTGATTTTTTTTTTTTTTTTGACAATATATTGGAGTGGAGTTAAACTTAAGACATCATGATCATTAGGCAATATATCATATCATTGAGCTATGTTCTTATTGGCTTCGTCAACATGTCGACATTTCTACATATTCATAAATTCGACATCGACATAAGAAAGCAATAACACAATGTAACCTAACGTGAATATAATATTATAATAAGTGTATTTTAATTCATTTAAAGGTGTAAAATGTCTATTTATTAATTTTAATACTTTTTTTAAAAAAATATTTTTAAAAATCTTCCAAAAATATTTATCGACATACATTTAAATTCTACTACAATTTAAAAAAAATATATTAATAAATCTTAAAATTTACCACTAGTTTATTGTTAATTTTTTCAAAAAAAAAAATAAGTAGTCTTTATAAATTTTTTGAAAATATTTTCACACTCTTTTTTTTAAATAAAATTTATTATTATTATTTTTTAAAGTTACATAAAAGAATTAACTTCAAATTAAGGTAATGATTAATTTTAATATTTATTAAAAATAGAGAAACTAAATTTGAACCTTAAATTACAATATTTCAACCTAAAAAAAATTAATTAAATTAAAATTTTAGGAAACAAATGCTAATCCTCACATATCATAACACTTACTATTGTAGCCGTTACATGAAGATCTGGCCATATGGCTATAGATGGAAAGCTTAGTTGTTGCAATAAAGACAAAATATAGGGACTAACATAACAATATGCTTAGAAAAAATAATTTTGTTTTAATGCGATTCTTTATTATTATTATTATTTTCTTAAAGGTATTATAGTTCCCAATTGTACACATATTGCATAATATGATTTTAATTATACTTTCTGTAATAATTTACGAGTTTAATTCATACTTTAAATTTAGCATAGTTTAACGGGTATGATGTATTAACTCATGACTTAGAGATCATAGATTTCATCCTCACATTTCTAAAAAAGATTTAAAATTTGATTTTAAAATTTATCTTATAATTTCATTTTTTATTTAATAAATTTTTATCTAATAAGTTTCTAAAATTAAGATATAAACTATTGATAAATGTCAAAAGATGAGAAAACGTAAAAACTGATTTGTATTGTAGAATATTATGCATTTAAAGAAAAATAGTGCATGACTAACAAGAGCATAACTCAATTGGTATGATATATGAACTAGTAATTATGAGGTCTTAGGTTTGATACCCCACCCCATATGTTGCTAAAAAAAAAAAAAAAAATAGTACATGTTAATGATGAATTTTGTTAAGTTATGAATTTAATCTTGTTCTTGTTCTCTATATATATTTTGAGTATATAGTTCATACTATGATATAAAAAACGATATATTTTCAACTCTTAACTCTTCATAATATGATCTTAAAGGCAATGATGTTTCGTTTCCAACTCTGTCTCTTTATTCTTATTGCATATGATTTATGACAACGGTGAAATTAAGCATATTCAATAGAGATTCGACCGTCTTGACAAAAGATTGAATCACTTGGCGTTGGACATGATGGATGAAACTTGGCGTTGGACATGATGGATGAAATTGGATGGAAGTACCTTTGGTCGAATGGATGAGCCAGACAATGGTCAACCCAATCAGCCAGACAATGGTTACCTTTGATCGAATGGATGAGCCCGACAATGGTCAACCCAATCAGCCAGACAATGGTCAACCCAATAACCCAATCATACGGAGCTGCCCCACAACGTTATCTTTTCAGCTAGTAAATATTGGGATAATTCTCCTCAAGAAGATTTGAAATTTCGACCTAAAAAAAAATAGTACACATAATTACCATTGTCCGAGAGTGACCACTTGGGAAAATAATAATAATAAATAAATAAATAAAAACACTTAAAATAACCAATGTAATGTTGAGAGTGATATACAAACAACTAGGTAAAAATAGTAATATACTTCAACTAGCCAAAAAAAAAAAAAAAAAAAAAAACATTAAACACTAAACAAAACAACTAGGTAACCTAATGGTATGCATCACCTAGTTTGACATTCCATATAATCAACCATTTCAATAATGATGTTAATAAAAACGACTAAATACATATATTTTTTAAGTTATGGTATAGATTCGAATTACTAGTCTTTTGGCATGTTGATATATAATTTTAAAATAAAAAACACGAAACATTCAAAAATATTTTAAAATTTAAATAAAAAATTAAGTCCTTATTTGTATCTATTTGGTCCTAAATTTTTAAAAGTGTCGTTAAACTTTCAATTTTGTATCTAATAAGTTCTCGAACTTTTAATTTTGTGTCTAATAAGTACCTGACAATTTTGAAAAATTTAAAAATTAATCAATCTAACAAATTAAGAGACTATAGAGACACAAACTTTAAACTTCGAGGTCAGCCTAGCTCAAAATATATATATATGTGCGCGCGCGCCCCCTCAACCATGAGGTTTGAGGTTCGAATCTCCTACCCCAAGTTGAATTAAAAAAATGGGATTAAGTTTGTAATTTAATCTACAAAAAAAAAAAAAAACTTCAGACTTCGGAGACTAAATTTTTTATCTTTGCTGAGCACGAACACGCGTTTGCTGAAAACGGTCGCAAGGAAAAAATCTGTTAATACCCTTCGTTGAGCACGACTGCGAGTGGGCGATTCTAATATCATCGTGTTCAACAAAGGGTAAGAATAATCACGAGGAAAAATCTGTTAATACTCCTCGTTGAGCACGAGTGCGAGAGAACGACTATAATATATTCATGCTCAGCAAAATAGACATTTTTTTTCCTGACGGCTCGTGCTCAGCAAAGCCAAAACGAAATGCTGATGAATTAAAAAGACAAAAAAATAAATTATATTATTTTCGAGACGGGGTCCAAAAACGTCACAACATTTCAAAGTTGGAAACTAAAATACTAAAATTTATAATTTGAGCTCTTTATAATAAAAAGAATTTTAACAACATTTTAGAGTCTTCTCCTTTTATTTCTTCCCCCTCTCTCATCCATGGCAGAATCCAAAACCCTCCTTCTACTCCTCACCTTCATCCCCTTTCCTCCTTGTCCATGAACCCCACCACAGACTCCGGCGGATCGACTTCCGCCGGCCCCGTCGGCGGCTTCCCCTACGTCGTCGGAATTTCAGTCGGAATCCTCTTCCTCCTCACAACCCTAACAATCGCCACCTACTTCTGCACCAGAACCACCGTCCCGCAGCCGAGTCGCCGTCGCCGTCTCCGGCCGGAGGAACGGCGGGATTTCGTCGTCGATTTCGGACCGGGGCTCGAAGATGAGGCCATTAATGGGTATCCGAAGATTCTGTACTCGGAGGCGAAATTGGAGGGGAAATTGGAGTCCGCCGCCGCGAGCGGTTGTTCGATTTGTTTGGGGGATTATAAAAACGGCGACGTTTTGCGGTTGTTGCCGGATTGTGGCCATTTGTTTCACAGCGGTTGTATTGATCCGTGGTTACGGCTGAACCCTAGCTGCCCTGTCTGCAGAACGTCGCCGGCGCCGACGCCGATTTCGACTCCTTTAGCGGAGGTGGTTCCGTTGGCCGTCGGAAGGAGTTGAAAAAGCTGACGTGTAAATTATTTTTTCCCATAGCAATACTTTCTTTTTTTCATTTATTGAAAAACAAAAAAAACAAAGTTGTAAGAATTTTATATTTTAGCTTTAGTCAAATTGTAAATTTCAAAAAATTTAAAAGGTTCTTCATATTTGTTTATTTTCTTTTTTTAAAATGTTAATGTTGTGAATAATAGGCTAACTTGAGCAATCTTGATGATTTTCTAAATTTTCTCAAGAGATTGATATTTTTAATAGTCGACTATTATCGATAAGATTATAACTTCTCATTTCTATTTCAAAGGTCGATGGTTCGATTCCTCACACCAACAATTGTTGAACTAAAAAAAATATAATCATCTACCTGAATCGATATGCTCAATAATTTAGACACATGTACATTTTTAAATGTTTATGTTTTAAATGGATAGGCTACTCGTCTTCCTCTCTATCTTCTCTCTCCCTCAACCAGTAAAACTTAGTTGCAGGCTGGGCTACAACTATCTTTTGCAGCCCAGCAACATGTCAGAATTTGATTGGTCAGGTTTTATGTTATTTTTTTAATTAAAAAATTATTTTTAATGTCTCACGTCACTTCAACGTTTTTTTTTCTTTCATTTTTTTCTCTTTCCCTAACTTTCAATTTCCAATTTTGCCCTTCTCTCCTCAATTCTCTCTACTCTCTTTTTATAATGATTTGCTAATGTCAAATCTTAGTAAACATTTCTTAATCTCTCCATATGCCTAATAGCATAGCAAAAATTGGCAGAATTTTAGAAAAGTAACAGTTAATTATTTATTTTATGATAAATGAAGTGAAATTGAGTTGAAAACTTGAAATGAACAAAGAAATTAGATAGAAAAGGAAAGATGAATTTTATTGCAGAATTTTAGAAAGGTAATAGTTAATTATTTATTTTATGATAAATGAAGTGAAATTGAGTTGAAAACTTGAAATGAAAAAAAAAAAAAAAAAATAATAATAAAAATAAAAAATTGAATTTTATTAAAAAATGTCGGATATTATTATTATTATTAAAAATTGTAGCAGGATTTTTTTTATCGTTGATTTACTATTTTCAAATTTTAGTAAAAAAATTCAAATCATTGATAAAAAAAGAGATATTGGAGAGGATTGAATAGGAAAGGGCAAAATCGAAAATTAAAAGCTATGGAGAAGAGGAAAAAAAGCAGAGAAAAAAAAAAGTTGAAGTCACGTTACGCATTAAATATAATTTTTTAATTAAAATTAATAACATAATATTTGGTCAATCAAAATCTGCCACGTGGCTGGGCTGCAAAAGATAGTTGTAGCCCAGCCTGCAATTAAGTTTTACTCTTTTTAAATGTTTATGTTTTAAATGGATAGGCTACTCGTCTTCCTCTCTATCTTCTCTCTCCCTCAACGATACTAATTTTACTCTCGATAATCTTATAATGTTTTTTAAAAGATTGGTAATTTTAATAGTCTACCTATAGTCAATCTGAGTATAACTAAATAGATAATGCACCAATTATCATTTTAATGATCCATGATTCGATCTCTCAAATTCATAATTGTATATTACAATTTATGTTTTAGTTCAATAATTATGCGGGTTTTAAATTTTACCTAAATCCCCTTTAATTGTATTTTTTTTTTCTATTTATGAAAATTATGCTTATATAGTAATGATTATACTTATTTGGAATTCCACCCTAAAACATATTTTAAATTCTATATTAAGAAGGAAAAAAAACTAGCAATCTAAAACTTATTTTCTTATATTTGAAATTTAGCTAACATGTAAAAGTATTTTTAAATTATTTGGACGAATAAATTGATAATGAATAATCAAATTTCTAAAAATGTAAAAAGAAATGAGGGTTGACAAATCGAAGATAGCTCAATTGTCATAAAATTTTAAGAATTTTTTATATTAATAATGTACTTTAAATAAATTATTACAAAAATAAGATAGTTTTCAAAGTATTTACAATGTATGGGGTAACTCGGGTACCTTGGACACGATTTCTATGTGAATCGCGTACCATGGACACGAGTTATGACCAACTCACTTATTTAAAAATTTGAATATATATAACCAAACTTGTGTACCATGTACGCGAGTTGCTTACAAAACTCGTGTACATGGTATACAAGTTCCATGGCAGCATGTGCCATAAGCGCCCAACCAGTAGTTGACACGTCATAAAAATCGTGTACTAAGGACACAATTTAGCGAACTCGTGTTTATGGTACATGATTTCGGTACCTTAATTTTGTAAATACTTTAAAAACTACCCAATTTTTGTATTAATTTATTTAAAGCACATTGTTAATATAAAAAATCTCCAACCTAAGCTATAAAAAAACTAAATATCCTGTGTTAACTTCTAGACGTTTTAATTAAAAAAAAAAAAAAAAAAGTTATAAATACTTATAATAAGATGCAGATTTTCTTTAGTTTTTATTTAGGGTTGGTTGCACAAATAGCAATCAGACCCAAACTAATTGCAAATTTAGCAAACTTTAAAATGTTTTGCAAATATGGCAAAAAAACTCGTTTCTATCACTGATAGTCTTTATTATATCACTGATAGACTTCTATCAGTGATAGACTATTATCTCTGATAGACTATTATCACTGACAAAAATCTATAAAAAGCTGAGGTGATCAGCTATAGACTTCTATTATCAGTCATAAGATATCAGCGATAGAAATTGCTATATCCGCAATTTTTTTTAAAACATGCTATATTTGCAAACAATAAGTCTTAAATTGTCATTTACTACAATTTCCCTTTTATTTAATCATATTTGAAAAAATAAATAATATATATATATATATATACTAGTTAAACAATTTGGAGTAGTTATTTAATCTAGGTACTTCAAAAGTTTCTAATAAGAAGTCTTCCTCATTAAATTTTTTTTTGTTTATATAACTTTTATTTTTATAATATGTGGGATCGAAGATTTTTTTTTTTTTTTACAACATTGTGGGGGTGGGAGATCGAACCTAAGACCTTTTGGTCACTAGTGCATACATCATGTCAGTTAAGTTGAGTTTAGGGTGGGAGATGTTTATATAACATACTATATGTATTGTTTAAGGATCACACTCAAAATTAATTTATTACACAATCCTTAAATAATACATTAATAGCATGTCGTATATGTACTATACGAATTAATGATAAAAATTTATTAAAAAGAAAAGGTATAAAGGCTAAATGACATGACTCTAAAATTTCAACAACTTATTAGATTTTTTTATAATCCACACGAATTAAATTGACACAACCCAAAAAGTTCAATGAAAAGTTGTAATTCAACTCAGAGTTCAAAAAACTTATAGTTCAAATGAAAAATTGAGGAACTTTCCAAACCGAAACTTCTAAAACCCCAGCCAATGGCAACAACGGTTTATGCAATGAATAGGCGAAGTTCTCGTGCCCTCCTCAATTGACTTTTTGAAAGTTGAGTTTGTTGGATTTTATGTCCTAAAACTCGTAGTTTGTAAACTGTTGGAATGTAAATATATTATATTTCAATAAAGTTGTTATTGAATTTTAGTGAATTGTGTTTGTATTAACCTATATCAATAACTAACACCCATGGCGATAGTGTGAGTACTTGAACTTCATGTGTGACATGAATGTGAATCAAGTTCAAGTAGACAGCCAAAATGGTCTATAGTATAGGGATAAGGCTGGGTACCTTATCCTGGGGACACTATTGGACGCGGCTCACTTTGTATAGTACAAAACGATGTGATTCGAATCGTTTCATGTAGAGACATGTGAGTGAGGGCGTCCTGTGCAATGAGTTTGCACAAGACCGAACCAAGAAATAAAATCGCTCTTTCTTTATAACACCGTTTACTGTAAAGACCGGTTTTTTCATTTGATGACTTAGGTAACTCGATCTCAATCCTGAGCTTACTATGAACTCCTGTTTATTCAACCTTATCCTTTGATTTGTACGGGTGAGAGTGGCCAGTTCGCCGACTCAATAAGCCTACCATCTTTGGGATAAGATCGAATAAGTGGTTGGGGACATAGTTGTGCGAGATGAAATTCACTCCTACCCGCTTTAAGGGTTAGTAGAGAGGTTGTTCCCTTAAGTGCTGACTCCAGGTCTTGAACAATGGGCCCATCCTCTCCTGATCAGGGAGGAATCTGATTTGATGGTTGGACCACAAATCAATTGTTCATTATAGGTGTCAGTGGTACTTAAGGAACAAGATATAATACAAGGGTTAAACGGTATAAATGACCCGTTGTGATTATGAACGACCTGTGAAGGATCGACTTACTGATGATAGTTAGATCAAGAGGACACAATATATCTACAGTGAGGAGAGTGCAGCCCTTGGACTTTAGTGGAGTCTCCGGGGGTTAACGAATGTTGGTTAGTTCGGTTGAAAGAGTTTTGACCGGATAATCTCGTATCGTTGGAGCTCATGATCTGTAGGTCCTTACGGTTCTCCTGGCTAGCTCGGATAAAGCCGTGAAACAATATAAAAGAAAAGAAAAGAATTTGAATCGTTCAAATTCAGGTTTGTGGAAGAAGAATAGACATATTTAAATATGATTTAAATATGGACATATTTAAATATGATTTAAATATGAGATTGATCTACAATATGAATTGGATTCATATGCAAAAAGTCGGTTTTCGGAAAACCGAGTTTAATTATATTATTTAATTAACATTTGATATTGAATTAAATAATATTAATTAATATATATATTTTTTTTTATTAATTAAAAAGTTTAATTAATAAATTAATTATTATTATTTTTAATAATAATATATATATATATATATATGTGTGTCTTACATGCAAGATGTAAGACACATGTTATATATACAGAGTATATATATATGAGTCAGATCAATTATAAAAAAAAAAAAAAAAAAAAAATGCTAGTGCATTTTGGGGTTCTTATTTTGAATTGAAAATGGTTTTCAATTTGTACGTCGTCTTCTTCCTCAGCTCTCTGTTCTCTGTTGAAAAATAGTTTTTCTTCACTGAGCTTCTTCCCTCTTTTTTCTTGTAAAAGGAGTCTCACTACTCCGTTTCTCAGCCCGAGGATAGCGGGACTACCGTGGGTGGTCCACGAAGGTTTCGTGAGAAGGCTCGTTCAGCTCGTGAGGAGCTTCTGGCGGTGAAATTTGAAGAAATACGAACGACAAGGGTATGTGTTCTAATTTCTCTTTTTCATTGCTTTTGCATGTTTCCATTTGTTTAAATTGATGAAATTAGAGTGTCTATGATCCAAATCGCTTCCGCTGCGTTCCTTCAACGCTCCATCAGAGTTGTGACTGTGCTTAGAGTGGGACTCAAAATCGTGGGAACCTAGGTTGGATAATCCATAATGGGCTTAGTGAAATAGTGTTGGTTGGATGCGAAAGTGTTTCACGAAAGTGGAACATTTCCTGTCTGGAAGCTCAAACAATCACGAAAGGTCTTCTATATTTGCTACTAGACTCTCCCCACCAAATCTATGTTGAAAGCGACCCCCTACAAATCATTTGCCTTCTTCATGGAACCAATGAAGATCTTATATATATATATATATATATGGAGGTTAGCACGATTATAGAAAATGTCGTTCAGTTAGCCTTCTTGCAAAATGTTCACAATTTTGATCACATTTGTAGAGAGAGAATACAGTGGACCACAAATTAGAATCTTATGCTTGTGGAAATGAGTTTTAAGGCACTTGGATATCTTAGGTCCCAATGTAGCGTTAGATTGTAATGCTTTGGCATTAGATATGTAGCTTTTTAAGGCGATGATATTAGTCACATGCATGAACAAATTATTAGTGTTAGCACCCGAGGTATTTTTCAAAGAATAAAAAAACTTGTGACTTCTTCAAATTGAACATATTTCAACTGGTTAAAATATATGTAATAGAAAAGTCACAAGTTTGAATACAACCCCATATAGTCGAACTCATCAAGAAAAAAAATCATTCACTTTAGTGATTTGAAAACAAAATTTTGATAGTAAGTTAATCAATTTTATAACATGAAATAATATATTTATCAAAAAAAAAATTATATTTTTTCTAATGTAATTCTACATTTTAAAATTTAATTGAAGTTTCTAGATTTAGGACCAAAGCACCCTGTTGGTTCCGCTCACAATAATCCAATTAGTCACGTTTTTTTAATGATCTTTTTTTATGGTTATGTTGGTGATGATAGATGGATCTGGTAATAGAAAGCAATACGAGAGATATATACTCCTTTTATAATCGTTACGCGTAGAAGCGAGCCTTACAAAAAAAAAAAAAAAAAAAAAAAAAAAAAAAACTCGACTCTCGAACAAAGCAGATGAACCCCATGGCCGCAAGAAAAGGCTATCTTATGCTATACTTCGGTGATTGGTAGAGAATTCAGATTATGTTTTATATTTTCAAATTCTAGTGAATTTGCATTTGGAATGCAACTGATTCTGTTTTTGAAAACTATTTTCGAATTATGTGATCAAAACTTTAATAAATAAAATATTTTATGTTATAAACTCAGTTACATTAAAATACTTGGTGCAACGGATGAGTAAGCGCATCATCTAGATAGCCTAGAGTGGAGGTTCGATCCTACTAGTGCAGAGTTTTAAAATAATTTATCAAAGGTTTATTGATCGTGCACCTGTGCATGAATTTAAATGCATTATTACCGCCCAAATTTTTACACATTGAACAACCACTTGGTGCAACTCGAGTGGGGTTAGTGCATTATTTAGGGCCTTAATTACCTAAAAATCATGGAAGTTCTTGAGTGTTTTTGTTAGAAGTTAGCTTAATGTGTGCTTAAAAGTGAGAATTTGAGAAATGATGCTAATTTAAGGCTTATTTGGAAAAGGAACAAAAAAGGTGGTGAAAAAAGAGTTAAATTGTACATTGCAGGTGCATTGCGGAAATATTGCGGAGCTCGCAATGGAATCAGCTGAAACAGAGCATTGCGGCCCTCGCAATGAAACCGCAACGCCAGTTTTTGCTGCTGCATTTTTCCAGCCGTCAGTCTTCGTTGTTGCGATTTTCCAGCCGCCAAACCTCTCTACTGCTGCCACGTGGGAGGTTGTTACTCCAGAATGGATGGAGATCCGCAACTGAAGGTACCTGTAGAGGCTATAAAAGGAGTCGAATGACGATGGAAAACACAATCAATCTGGAAGTGAGGAGATCCCGATCGTGAAGAAACCTGCAGACAAAACTTTTCCCCCGTTTGTTGGATCGAAGAAACAAGCCCTTGGCGTCGATAATTCGAGAGGAAGAAGAGAAGATCCCTCTTCTCTTCTGATTGAAATTATCCCCAAGATCAGCTAATCTTCTCCTTCATCCGAGGCGTCTTGTGACTTAGAGGATCCTTACACATCTTACTGCTTTCTTTACTGCTTTCTAAACTACTTGCTGTCTATTTGACATACTGTTCTGAATCATTTACTACTGTCTACGTTGTTCATTGCTTTCAGACCTTTGCACGCTTGCTTTACGAAGTGTTTTGTAACTTACCCTTTTAGAGTAATCAATTAGTTTAATTGAGTTCTTCATCTCATCATCTTCAATCAATTAGTCTTGTTGAGTTCTCCATTCTATGTTTAATCAATTCATTTCCTTTAGTTCTTCGAAAACCATGAGTAACTAACTCAATAGAGGTCTGCCACGGATGAATCTATAGGCTAGAAGTATGTGAATTCAGCATGTAAAGTAGCATGAATGCATTGAATGTATGTGATCTTCATCCCATGGGCAATTTCGACTGGCCATCCATTTTGTCTAAAGAATTTCTAACCTCTGGAAGGAGTAAGAATTCAGAGTCATCCATTCATGTTAGCCTTTTATGGTAACCAGAGAATGGCCTAGGAATAGGCATTCTCCTAGCACGTTTGTTAGCATGTGTGTATAAATAGGTTCTTAAGTCTTACTTGGATATGAGTAAACTCAAGATCTAATGCATGTAATCGAAAGATGCATGAGACCTAGTTAAAACGATGCATTAAATGTTAATTTGCTGTTGAATGATCATAGTTAAATGCTTATAGAGGACTCTTAAGCCGACCTTGCTATCTTACTTTAGTTTTTAAATCGTTGTGAATTTATTGCGAGGTTATTGCGAGAGCCGCAATAACCATTTCTCTCTTTGCCTTAGTCTTTTTCAGTAGCTTTTAATCCATTGCGAAATCATTGCGAAAAGATTGCGAGATCCGCAATCCTACTTTTCCACATTATAACTTTACCTTTTTTCTTGTTTTGCATTTATGTTTACATTCTTCTTGCATCTTTTATATTTTCGTCCCTCAACCCAAAATCTATCCAATTTAAGTTATCTTATCTAATCTAACACACCAAATCGCTAGTCACTAAACTTAATCTCTGTGGGAAAACGAATTAAATTATACTTATCACTTGCTGCAGACCATGTATACTTGCACGATCTGAGTGCTCTTCGCATTTAATTTTACATACACACTGAGCACGCAACAATACCAGAATACCACTTGGTGCAACTCGAGTGGGGTTAGTGCAGAGTTTTAGCCCTGAGTGGCCTTAGGACAAAAATTAACCGAGCATGGAGGTTCGAGAGTGAGAGTTGATTGATCATGCACCTGCTTGGTTCAACGACCCAGAGTGGGTCATCGTGGGGTTCATAGGGTGACACACCTAGATACGAGTTAAAATTCAAATTTTTTTCTTCATCAACCAAACAACCACTTGATGCAACCAACAACCTAGAATGAAGATTGATTGATCATGGACGTGGTCAAATTGTTTCCTTCACCAAACAAACACTTGATTTTCAATTCTTCCAATCACTTTTTAGACTAAATCGAAGAAAAAAAGAATAAATAATAATAATAATTTTATAGATTAACCGATTAAAAATAAAATAGTGTGTTCATAATATAACTTCAAAATGGTAAACGATTTGCTTCGCTCCTTCTCAACTTCTTTTCTTTTCTTTTCTTTTCGAAAATCTATCTTCATCCCATCTGCTAAACCCAGACGAAGAAGGGATTCTTCTCAATCGCAAATGTAAAAATCTTATCTTTCAGTTTCTCCCATTCTACTCCACCGAAACCCCAATTTTCTCGCGACCCCAAAGCTTCATTATTGGAAATTGTGAAGTTTTTCTTCAAATTTCTTGTTACAGAGCTCAAACAACAGCAATTCCATGGAACCCTCTTCTCAGATGAAGCTGTTTTTCTCATTTCTTCTTTGTTTGTGTTTTGTTCCACAGTTGCCACTCCAGTCCATGCGGTTGGTGGTTTCTGATTTTCGAGAATTTTTGCTTTTCTTTCTGAATTTTGGTATTGTGGGTTTGATTAAATTGCTTCTAACTCTGTTTTTTCATCTTAGTTTTTGCTTTTCATGCTTAGTTTTCACTGTTAATCCACTTGTAGTTGAGCTTTAAAGTCAGTGTCATTGTACTGTTGAATACTTTTGTTTTTTTCCTCCTGGGTTTTCATCTATTATTTTAAACATCATTTCTTATTTCATTTTCTATTCATAGTTGCATTTCTGGTACTGTTAAGGAACTGTTATATAACCCATCATTATTATAGAGCTTCATTTTGCAACACTTCTAACACCCTTCAATCTTTCACATCTCAGTGAGAGTGATGTGTTTGAAGGTGAATAGTTATGAATCTGATGGTGGATATGTGATGTAATTAGATTGTAAATGAGAACTAAATAGCCTGTGGAAATTTGCATTTTCTCCCTACATTATACTTATGACCAATGTTTAAAATGTGAGATGTTGATGTCAATGGTATTTCTGGAAAGATCTTAAAAATAAATATTTCAATTAATAAATAAACATGTTACCCTTTTTAAATGAGTTTATTTCATAGTGGACACGTGGAAATTCACCCTTCATGTCGATGTCAAACCCTTGGACATATGGAAATTCATCACCCTTGTGTCGAACCCATAGACATGTAAAAATGTTGATGGAATTATCGACATGTCGACGGAAATTTAATACATTGCTTATGACTTGCCTCACTAACCTAAGAATTTGAGCCTAAGATCTTGTTACTCCAAACATCTCAATCACTGGCATGGCACCCCTTGGGGTCTATGGAAGTTTGACTGTTGTTCTCTAATTTGATTGAACTTTGCTGTAATGGAATGGAATTTTGTATTGATGTACATATAATTGATTTCTTTTCTGTAACTGATGCAGATGAGACAGCTAAGTATGATATCATGGTGAAAGGAGTAGAGATATCTCCCAACTCCATAGTTAGGGGTCAGGTCACCCAACAAATATGACCTTTAATCTAATTATAGGCACTTCTAAATATCCCACCTGGCCCTTTTCATCATCTTTAGTATTTTTTTTTTATTTTTTTTTTAACATTCCATTTTTTTTTATGTAAATTTTTTAACATTCCACCTGGCCCTTTTCATATATATATATATATATATATATATATATATGTATGTATATATTCTTAGTTTTCATTTAGCTGTTACTAGTTGCACCATTGGCAAATTTAGTGGGTGCTTAACATCAACAAATTCATCATTTCACTCCATTTTAATGTGTTCTTTATTTTTCTAATTAAAATTTGAAATGTGTATTTTTCTTCTAAAAACAAGGTATGTTAGCTGCACTGAAATGGGAGGTAAAAAAAGAGAGAGAAAAATTTACCTGAAGATTCAATAATACAAGCACTGAACATTTTGTCCTAGCTACAGGGCTGACATCTGCTTTAACATTATCTATTCATCAGGACCTACAGGGCTGAGTTCATGAGTTAGATTCCGGTTACTTCATATACTTGAGTTGGGCAAAACAATCAGCTTCAAACTGAAGTGTAATGAGAATCAAATCATTCAAAGGTGAAAATTGAATATTGTTACATGATTCAATCATGTATGTAGAGTTAGTTATTTTCTAGTATGAAGAGTTGAATCTCACTATGAGCGGTTGGATCTTTTAAACGATCATAAACTTCTGTGTTTGAGTTGGACTCATAATGAATGAGGTTCAGCAAAAAGATGACAAATTATTTGAAAGTTGGCTTTGCTTAGCACTGTTAACCGATTTGTCATGTTTTTACGGATAAGCAAGATTAGAGGATACTTCTCTATCGCTTCTGTTTTACTTCTAAGTATCAATTGCCCTGTCTTTATTTGACCCTTGAGAGAGAAAGGTATACCCCCTCCCCCTCCTGTGTAGTTGATTGAGCCTTACTAGGCATATATTGTCCTTTGAACCTTGGTTCGAACTTTAGTTAATGACAATGACCTTGTACACGTGGTGCAGGTAAGCCAATCATTGCAGGAAAAATGGTAGTTGATATTTCATATTTTGGATGGCACATATATAGTGACAGCCATGACATTTGTGTTGAGACGTCCTGCCCTTGTTCGTTTGGTGATTTTCCACTCGCTCCATTGCAAACGCCTCTGGCATTCTTTTTACCTGTAAGTTACTACTCATTTCATGTTTACCACTTGTGTTTATCTTTTTCTTGTAGTTTCTGGTTCCCACTCCCCTAAAATAAGTTAAAACTTAAAAGGAACAAGGTTTTATCCTGGCTCAATTGATCTGCTAAAGTCATTTTTCATCTTGAAAGGATTCGAAGCATTGTTCTACTTGTCATTTTCTACTTCAGATCTCATCTCACCTCACAGCTGGATGGGCTTGCTTATTTTAATGTGTTCTTTCAGTAATATTCATTTCACTAGAACCTAATAGTGGTTTTAGTTAGCACAATTCTAATTATTGAAAACTAGAACCTCATCTAAAGAGGATCATGGTGATCTTACACTTACTATCCATAGGAACTAGGATTTATTGGGATGAAAAATCTTTGATATACACACACAATCATTGATTTCTTTTTCCTTCAACTATTATGCATTCTAACTATTTCCTTTTCCTTGCAGGGTTCATATCATATGCAGATATCCATTGTTGATGGAGATGATAATAAACTTACATGCTTTGGCTTTGATTACGAATTGGTGATTGCATCACTATTTGGAGATAGCTAAGAGTCAGTTATTTATCTTTGTATATACGAGCCCATCTTTTCTTTTTAGTACAACAAATGTGGGGTATGGAGATTTGAACCTCCGACCTCAAGGGAAGGAGTACATGTCAATTACGCTGAGCTATGCTTATGTTGGCGGCATGTTTAGATCTTTGTTTGTTCCTTGGGCAGACAACTTCTGCATTGTAACCATTTGAAGAACTTATTCAGGAGAATTAGTGAAATACGAGAAAAAAAATTGTGTTATGGGAGTATCATACTACTACTTATCATCACGTGGTCGGGGCACACAGATAACTTTGTTCTTTTGTAGATACAAAGTGGAAAGAGAAACAATTAAGTACTCCACATGACATTAAACTAAAATAAGTTTTACTATTTGAGGAAAGATTCAAGACTTTTCTTCATTCTTGTTTTAATGTGATCATTTATGTAAAGAAGTTTCTCCAAATAGTTAAGTTATGTTTGAATTCTTGTACTTGATATTGATACACTTTTTAGAATTGATAATGATAATTTTCTAGTCTCTTATATGCATAATTACCATAGAAAGTAATTTTCTTCATTGGGCTGAAGATTGTAAGACAGTACAGTAGAATTGATGTAAGGAGGGACTTTGGTAATCCACCAAAGTTTATGAACAGTATAGGCATGCATTGTCCCCCGACGAATCATGAAGCTTGTCGAAAGCGCACGAGTTAAAGCACAGAAGGTTCCTTTCCTGTATACCAAATCATGATGAGGTGGTTTAGCCTCTGCCATTCACCCTTTTCACTTTGCTGCTTTTCTCATGAGCATACCAAATAGGTGGGGTCTATTTCTTTCTGCTGCTGCTTCTTCTTCTTCTTCATCATATATCTTTTTTTTTTTTATTTGTGTGTCATAACATGATTGATGGACCATTGTTGGTGATGGGTCAGAGTGTGAGTTAGAAATAGCTGCCTCACTAAACAATGGCAACTCAAGCCCCACACTGCTAAAGTCATAAGTTTATGCAGGACTTTGAAAGCAAACTAACAAACAGCTTTTTTTTCTTTTCTTCCAGCCTCCACTTTCTAGCTAATGGAATCCAGAAGTGAAATGTGAGTTCTCAGCTCTTTCTTTTATCTTTCCTTATCATAAGATGTCAAATATCACCCAACTGCTATTTAGTGATGTGATGACAAGAAGAAATAGATTAAGGAAATGAAGGGAATGCTGCTGAAGAAGATGAAACTCTTTCCCTCCATTAGCTCTTTAAAACAAGGCCTCTCTCTTCTGTCAGACCCCACTGAGAACACTTGTAGCCAAATATGTGAAACCCCACCAGTTTTTGAAGAACAAATTTCCAAGAGCTGCAACTTCAGGGTGTCCCTGCCAGTAGTAGAATGTAGCATCATATCCCAACATGTTAGAGACCCGAAAGATGCAGAATGTGAACTCGAAATTAGTGTCAGCGACCGATACCATCCCGATCCCTTCATAAAGTCCGAAGGAATATTGGCTGCTAAGCATAATTCAGAGCCTCCATGCCTATCAGACATGATTACCATGGAACCAAATGGTAGGCACCAAGTGGAAGTGGACAATCATCAAGAACATTCATCTTTATTAGACTTTGAAGAGAGATGCCCACCGGGAGGAAGCGAATCCGTTATATTTTACTCGACGAGCTTGAGAGGTATTAGGAAAACGTTCGAAGAATGCAACTGTATTCGGTTCCTGCTCGAAAGTTTCAAAGTGTTGTTCTTCGAGAGAGATGTATCGATGCACTTGGAATTCAGGGAGGAGCTGTGGGAAGTCTTAGAGGGCAGGGTGATCCCGCCACGACTTTTTATTAAGGGAAGGTACATCGGAGGAGCGGACGAAGTGGTAGGCCTGCATGAGCAAGGCAAACTAAGGAAACTGCTGGAAGGCATACCGCTTGACTTGACAAATTCACCTTGCTTTTGCTGTGCAAACACCAGGTTTCTAGTGTGCCCAAGCTGCAATGGCAGTTGCAAGGTTCTTAAAGACGTCGACGACAATGACAACAACTTGTATATTAGATGTACTGATTGCAATGAAAATGGGTTAGCCAAATGCCCCATTTGCTGCTGAAAACACTATAATCTTCCCCATGTAACAACACTCACTGTCTACTTTCTATGTAAGTCATCTTCTTTCTTAGAATATTCTGTTCATAACTAGCTTTTAGAACTCATGGCCGTGCTATGTTCGAGTTCTCAACCGCCATTGTAGTTATTATATAGTTTTAGCTATATCTATTTCCCTAGTATACCATTTGGATTCCTGCAAAACAATGAATTCTAGCTACCAATTCTATATTTTCTGAACTTTCTTTTCCTCCTTCAACTTGGAAGTCAGTTCTTGGAGAATTTCAATTTTCAAATAGAGGGCAAAAACATGATCATCCAAATAATTGTATTTTTGTATCAAAATGATTGAGAATGATGATGGGAAGAGGAGGACAAGCACATGGCTGCTTTGATAAAAGCCTAGAAAAAGTCATTGATTGATTGATATCAAAAGGTTGGGAAGAAAAGAGGGAGTGTTAGGATTACAAAAACTTTATGTTAAAGGGCAATGTCAGCTTTTTTCATTGTGTTTTCATTTTAGTCCTTTACCTTAGTTTGGTAAGAAAAAGATGGGGAAAAAGGTGTCATCAATGTTGCAGGTCAAATGGGTTAAAAATCCAATTGCCAACCCAAATAGTTGCATCCATGGCCCTATTATATGAGCCTCAACTTGGTGGGTTGATGCTCTTTGATGAAGAAAAAAATGGGTTTAAACATATATGGTTGAATAAGATATAAGATTTTAAAAAATGAGATGTAGTAGATTTACTTTTCTAACCCCAATATAATATGAGTTTATCTTTAAAAAAGAAAAAAAAAAAAAAAAAAAAAGAAAAGAAAAGAAAAAAAAAATCAATTTTAATGATTGATTTGAAATTTCCTTAAATAAGGCTATTGAATATCAAAGATCTTCTTCTTGAAAGAAAATTAATTTTTGAAAAATATAATCTCTGGGTTTTTTCTTTGGTTTCAAATGAAAACCAAAATCACTGACAGTAACTCCCATCGTCGTCGTGAGTGTGAGCGTCGCCTTCATCTCCGGTACGTTTTCGTCGGCGTCGGGTTAGGGTTGAGTAATCTTCAATATCATGTAATATATATATATATATATACGATCATATATTATATATTTGCGTTATATATTATGTAATATATTGCAGGTTGTATAGAGTGTCATATATGTACAATATGAGCAATATTCAATATAATCTATAATATATTTAGGGATATATATACAGTATCATATATCACATATTTGGGATATATATACAATAGCATATATCGTATATGGAAGACGACTGAAAAAGTCTTTTTGAAGTTCAGCAAAGTAGATGAAAGGTGTAAAAAATGGTGGCAAAAACAGATCGACAACGATGAGACGACGATAGTTAGAGATCGACAACGATGATACCACAATGGTTAGAGGCCAGCAACGGAAATTTCGTTTTGTTGTCCGACGGCGAAAACATAACGACGACAATGAGGCGGCGTTGTGGCGGCAATGGTACGACGAAAAATGAATGGAAAAAAAATTGATGGACTAAATCACGTTTATTTAAAAAAAATAAAAACATTTTAAAATTAAAGAAAAATAAAAACAAATCAATATGATATACTAAATACTCAATTTCATAAATAAACTAACAACATTAATTATGATGTATAAATGTCATAAACAAATATACTACAAAATTGGTAATAAATCAAGGACAATTTGGTAAAAAAAAATTACAATAAATATATAGAATAATCGAAAGAAAAAAATTATAAAAAAAATATACAAATAATAAATAAAGTTAGGGAAATTGAAACCGATGTCAATTTAGAATAAGATAATTAAAAATATAGCATGTTTTTAAAATTTTTGCGGATATGGCAATTTCTATCGCTGATATCTTATGGCTGATAAAAGTCTATAACTGATCACCTCAACTTTTTATAGATTTTTGTCAGTGATAATAGTCTATCACTGATAGAAGTCTATCAGTGATGATAAAGTCTATTAGTGATAGAAACGGATTTTTTTGCCATATTTGCAAAACATTTTAAAGTTTGCTAAATTTATAATTAATTTGGGACTGATTGTTATTTGTGCAACCAGCCCATAAAGTTATGTGTAATTATCTCATTAAAAAACTTTATTTCTTCTACTCAAGATGATAATATTACAAAATTTTACAGGTTTAATATAATTGATGAAATTTTAGGTACATGATAATACGAGTATATAAGAATATTGTTTGTCTATTTATGTTTTTTTTTCTCTCTCACACAATATTCAAACATCCTACCTTTTGATTGAAGGTTTGTGTGTTAATTAATGAATGTCATTTTCAATTTTTTAATATTACATTTTATGAGTTAAAAAAAATGGTTCAATAGCACCATTGATATATTTTTTTTAGAAATTTTAAAATTTGTTGTTTCTAAAATATATAATTTTGAGACTAATTTCTTACAAAAAAAAAAAAAAAAAAAAAAAAAAAAAAAAAAAAAAAAAAAAAAGCATTATTAAACACATAGCGGTTGTTTGAAGGCGTTGAATGAGTTTTATTATAGTTGGTAGTTATAATAGTCTGTGAATTATAATAGTTTGTGGATAATAAATATTATTTGAGCCAATATAGTTACTTTATTATCTCCGAGTTTTATTATAGTTGGTAGTTATAATAGTCTGTGAATTATAATAGTTTGTGGATAATAAATATTATTTGAGTCAATATAGTTACTTTATTATCTCCGAGTTATAATAGTCAGTGGATCAAACACCAAACACCTCCATATGGATTGTTTGGGGCGCTGAATGAAATAAAATATTAAATACTATCGAAGTTAGTAGTTCCCTTATTTTCCTTGAACTTAAATAATTGGTGGGCCAAACGCAGACTAGGTTATAATAACTTAGTCTACCCAACTCCAAGTTGGTGCTTCAAATATTCTCATATTTCTCAAAAAAACGGTAAAAATAGGAAACAAAACTTTGCAAAATCAGAAATTTTCTAGTTTCGATAGTAGGAAGGACTAGTGCACCTACCTCAGGACTTGAAAAGGGAATTGGTCGTGATTTTGAATATGTTGATGCCAAAATCCGAACAGGGAAAATCTCACAAATTTGTAGATTAGGAAAGAGGTGACCTGCAAGACAGAGAAAATTTCATCGGGCCTGGTGCTTGCCACACACGCTCCGATACTTAATCATATAAGAGGGGGAAAATGTAGCAAACATAAGACTTACCTTGTTTCAATCATAATGACATATTTATAGGAGGATTGATTTGAGTTCCTCATTCTCTTGTATGGAGAAGGAGTTGACTTAAAATCCTAATTAGTTAGGGTTTTTGAACTATTGGGCCTAAGAGTTTGTTAGTAGTCAAACCGAGCATAGCTCAAATAACATAAGGTTGTGTCTTTGACTAAGAGGTCAGGAGTTCAATCCTCGCATTAATTAAAATACTTTTGCAAAAAAAGAGTTGGTTAGTAAAGTCGATTAGTCCAACATTAGTCCAACAGTTAGTCAATTTTGATCTTTATTTCGCTAGGTCCATTTTTACGCATAACACTGTTCTTTTCATGACTCCTTAAAATTAAAATTAATTCGATTCCACCGTATATCAAGTTAGAGGATCCAAAGATATATCTAATTTAAAAAATAAAATAAAATAGTTGATTTTAATTTGGGGGAATAGTTCAATTTTTTCTTTAATCAACAATCATCATAAAGTTCCCATCATTGCTAAATAGAAAATTAAAAGAAACTAAAAATCATAAGAAGTATGATTAGGGTTTCTAACAACTTCACCTACACACTCTAAGGAGTCAATCAACATGTTTTTTTCTATGAAATTTTCAACTAAAATCATTTCAATTCATTCCAATTCCAACTACTTCTTTTTAATATATACTTTTTTTTTCTAACAATTATATTTGTCACCATATTTTTCTTTTTTTAGTAGCTACATAATTCTTCTTGTAACTTCAGCAAACAAAGAGAATATTTGTGGAGTTGAAAGGCAATGAATTGGACTTTCTTTTTTGTTTGGATTAAAAAATACTCGTGGTTCATAACTCCGAGTTCATAGTAACAACTTAGTCCTTAAATTTTAGTTTAAAATTTGTAACAATTTAATAATTATATTTTAAATTTGGTATCAATTCAATCTTTATCATAAAAAAATTCATAAAAAAAATATTTTTTTATTATGTAATGACTTAACATTTGTAGTTTTAACACATTTGGTCCCTAATGAGTTTATCTATCTACATATGTAATAAATTTCATTTAATCTTAACAATATTGTGTTTTTTTTTTTGTAACGAAAACTTTGGGTGATAATAATGCATTTAAATTTCGCACACGTGCGTGGTTGTTTGCATAGGTGCACGATCAATCAACACTCACGCTATTTAGGTGTGTTACTCGTTGCACCAAGTGGTTGTTTGATAAAAAAAAATGTCGGTAATAATGCATTTAAATTCCTGCACAGGTGCGTGGTTGTTTGCACAGGTGCAAGATCAATCAACCCCCACTCTGGGTTATCTAAGTGTGTTACCCATTGCACCAAGTGGTTCTTTGATAAATTGTTTTAAAACTCTACACTAAAAGGATCAAACCCCCACTACACTATAGGTTATCTAGGTGATGCGTTCACTCACCCGTTGCACCAAATGGTTGTATGATAATTTTAGATCGAACCCCCAGTATGGGCTATCTTAGGCAGAACGCTCACCCACTGCACCAAATGGTTCTGAAAATTTGGGCGCTAATAATGCATTTAAATTCCTACACAGGTGTTTGGTTGTTTGCACAAATGCAGGATCAATCAACCCTCACTCTGAGCTATCTAGGTGTGTTATCCGTTGCACCAAGTGGTTGTTTGATAAACTGTTTTAAAATTTTGTACTAAGCCGCGCCCACTCACCCGTTGCACCAAGCGGTTGTTTGATAATTTTTTAAATTTCTGCCCTAAGGCAGTATCGGTAAAAATGTGGGTGGTAATAATGCATCTAAATTTCTGCACAGGTGCATGATCAATCAACTCTCACTTTAGTCTATCTAGATGTGCTACCTGTTGCACCAAGTAGTCGTTTGATAAATTGTTTTAAAACTATGCACTAAGCAGTATTAAATTCTCACTCTAGGTTATCTAGGTGATGCGCCCATTCACCTGTTGCACCAAGTAGTTGTTTGATAACTTTTGAAATTTCTGCCCTAAGGCAGGATCGAACCCCGATTCTACTCCTTTTAAATTTGGATGGTAATAATGCATTTTAAATTTTTATGCACGTGTGTTTGTTTGCACAAGTGCATAATCAATCAACCTCACTCTAGGCTATCTTAGTGTGTTATCCACCACTAAGCAGGATCAAATTCTCACTTTGGACTATCCGAACAATTAAATATTGTACCTCTAAGAAAAATTATAGTTTTGCAAACAGTGATTTCAAATCCACAATAACATTAATTTTTACAAGTCATTCTATCACAATTCTTTATAATAATATAGGAACATGAACAGCCTCCCAAATGCTAAATTTAAAAAAACAAAAAAAAAAACATTTACTTGAACTCTACAACCAAACCAAGGACAAGAATCCTATGCAATTAAACTAAAATCATGGCATGTTTAGTGTTGACATTCAAAAGTTTTAAAAGTTTCCCTTTGATTGAAAGTAATAAACTGGTTTCCTTGAGTTTTAATCAAACAAAACTTTTTCTTTTGACCATGAAAGCCAATGCCTTCTCTAATTATTATATGCTTTACTTGATCCATTGGTTATTTTCACTTGCATCCTTTTTTAAATTCTTATTAAAAAACTAAAATATACCCTTTCATCATCGAGAAAAATTGCACTGACCGACTATTTCACTTTTTCTATTTATAAATATAGCACATTTAAAAGAAAAAAAAATCTAAATATGACACATTTTTATAGTCTATCAACAATAGACTTCTATCATGAATAAAATTGTGTTAGATTTTCATATATGTAATTATCCCTTCCATCATCGATAACACCCACATTTTGTTATGATTTTTTTTAATTACAATTCAAGTTTATATATATATATATATATATATATATATATATATATATTACAACATGTGGGATCAGAGATCGAACTTAGGACCTCTCGATCACTAGTCTATACATCATATGTCAGTTGAACTATATTCTTGTTGACAAATTATATTTTGTTATTATACTTGACATTAAAGAGTTTAGATATTATTTTAATCTTTTTCCTATTTATCCTATGGTCCGAATTTAACTTTTCAAATGTTCTAATTTAATGTTGAAACTTTACATCAAAAATTATTTTTGTCCTTGTCATTAAGTTTACATAAATCATAAAAAATAAACATAATTCAACATATCATTTGTTTATTTACAAAATGTAACAAATATTAGGAAAATATAGTCAAATTTACTTTCAAAAAAATAAAAAATAAATAAATGGTATTTTGATAACTTGGTGCCAAACACTGTCTCCCACTATGATTCCTTGTTATTTGGGAGAAGTATAATAATTGTAGTGAGAGAAAAGAAAAGAAATAGAAGTAAAACAAGTGGAGAGGCTAAGTGGGTAAAGATACTTTAATTTTGATGCAGTAGCCAAACCCTCAACATAGCCTACCACCAGCCTTTACCAGCTATGCTGATAGGATACCACAAATGATAATGGAAACAAAAAATAATTGTCATCAATTTATAAACCACAAATCAACTCTATATAACAATCACCCCTTCAACCACATCTCATACATAGGGAATTGAAACCAGAAAACCCTACCCGTGGACGAAAATATTTGTCAATATGTCGATATATCTGTCAATTAGAGGATTCAATACAAATATGGATATCAATATATCCATATATCCATGGATATCGTAAAATTGAAATATCGATATCAATATAGATATCGATTATTTTCATCTTTGCTTTTAACATCTTGTAAAAAATACTCGTGAACTTTGTTTAAAAAATACTCTTCCTTTTTCAAAAGTTGCAATATTGTCTGACTTTCGATAAATGTTTCAAAACTATCATTAGAGTAGAAATCCGTTAGAATTTTGGATAGAAAGTTGACCGAACATAACGCTTTTTTTTTCAAACTTAATTCTGGCAAGGGTCTCGGTCATCATCACGTTATTCTAAATCACCACACATCGACTTTCCATTCAATATTCTAACGAATTTCTACTACAAAGACAGTTTTGAAGCATTTATGAAAGGTCGATATAATATTGCATAGAAAAAATATGAAGTATTCTTTAAGCAAATGACAAAGTTTGCATTATGGATTTAACATCTTTGTTTAAAAAGATGTTGACGTAGTAGACAATAGATAAGTATGAGTATCTAGACTCCCGTAGTACCTAAAATTTTCTCGAGGTCTCCTTGAAATTTACAGCAAAAGTGAGAAAAAGATGGCAAAAGCAAGAGATGTGATGTAATAATTCACAAGAAGATTACTACTCATTTATGTCGAAAAGTAAGGTTCATAACCATGGAAGATGATCAGACAAATTAAAGGGAGATTAGACACCAAAAAACAAGCAAAAAACACACAGACAGTTGCTCTTAACATTGCTGCTGCTGCATAGTGCATACTACTGAAGTGCATTTCCATCCCTAATGCCAACTGGAAAGCCTTTCTCTATAAACTCCTCTTTGTTAAGCTCTCAGTCACTTGGAAAAAAAAACAAAAAACTAGTTAGATTAACCAACCATCTTACAATTTACATTAAGCCTCTATGTAGATGTAGCAGCAATGTCTGCTAGTGTGGCGTCGTCGGGACTTTGTGGCGTGGCTTTCAGATCTTCTGATGCCTGAGCGTCAGGTGAAGGTTGCAATATCTCGGTGTAGTGCAATTCGATCTGTAGTCGGTGGTGAAGCGGGGTCGATGCCATTAGACCTTTCTTGATATCGGCTTGCATCTCCCGAATTGGGATAGCAGCCAAGAAGCTCTTGATGTATTCTTTACAGGATTCCTTCCCACGACACAAGACTTCGTCGTTCTCCTTGATTGGCTCTTCGGGCTGTGAGGTTACGTTTGCTAGTGTCAAACTCTCTTCCTTTCCACTCATCTGTTGGTCCTTGGCCTCAACAATCTGCTGATCATTGGAAATTTTTTCGCCTGCTGACTGGCTAGTCTCGGGCATTTTACAGATTGTAGTGTTGCTGTCAAATTTCAAGATGTAGGCCTGATTGCATCCTTCATAGAGTCTCTCCCCTAATGTGTCGATGATGTAGTAAGCGTCAGATTCGACCTTAAGAATAAAGAAATGGTCGTTCCAACTGACAATATAAACCTGCGGTTCACTGTCGTCTGGACATTCTGACCCAATACGGCTAATCTCATCCCATATGTTATCAAAGGACATGGCACCATGCAAAAATTCGAATCTCGCCTCATTTATGCCTTCTGGATGGAAAAAACCAATGAAGGACTTCCTCGGAACTACGGAAAGGGGTCGGATTTTGGCTTGGACGACAGTTTCTAGATCAAAATGCTTGTCGGGGAATTTTTCCCGATATATTTCGTTTTCACAGAGCTTCCTCCACTCTAATGAGCCATCTCTAATCAAACTATCAAACTGAGATTTTATAGGCATGAGATTTTGGCTGTTGTGAAACCAATCAGCAATAACAGCTACAAGAGCAGTGCACGCGCTTTCACCGGCTGCCCGCTCACTCCGTTGATCAATAGAAGCAAAGAAGACCTGTGTTTGTAGCTTCATATGCCCATCACGGCTTACAATTTCTTTTTGCTCCCAAGTGCCAATTGCAAAATTGTCATCTCCAAATTCAGAAACCGATGATCTATTCGCAGCTGAATCCTCTTCTGTCTTTTGCCACTGCAATAACCAACTTTAACTTAGCAAGAATTGTAGAAAAGAAACAGAATATTGAGATATTTATTAAAAGCTTGATCCATATTCCTCACTATCACTAACTAAAATGAAAAGTAAATAGTTTTTATATGCTTTTATAAATCTTACCCCGAGACCAAGAGATTCATCAGAGCTGAGCTGCCTTCGATCATGATCAATGTCATCACCACCTTCTTCGCCATAGGCCTTCTTCAACAATGGCTCTCCTTTTGCCTTTGGAGATCTAAAACTTAACTTTCTCTTCCTCCATGGCAGCAGGCCGCGCTTTGAACTTTGTGGCAAAGTTTGCTCAGATGCTGATGCATTTGAATCCTCCATGCTCGAGCACCCCACATCTGATTTTCGATTACTATAGTAAACTAAATTTTCGTCATCACCGTTGATCTTCATATCAGAGCAATATGATCCTCCGGCATAATTTGCATAGGCCAGAGTTCCATAACTAAAGGACTTCCTTATGTTAGTTTCCTCCTTCCCTTCATCTGTTTCCCCTTCCTCAATGTCATCAAAGGAATCAGAGTCAAATGGGTAGCTAGACTCACCACCATCCTCACTCTTGGCCGAGCACCTGCCCTCACTGCCCTCTTCTTCATGGCAAGCCTTTTTCGCCTTTCGGGTTGACACAAACTCCGTGAAAATCTTTACTTTCCTGAGGCCAGCTTTAAGAGCAGAGAGCTCATCCTTTTCTGCTGGGACATTTTCTCCGAGCCAGGGTGGAGATGGAGCTGGGGCTATTGATCTCTGTACAGGTTGCGAAACAACTTGAGCAGTTCTTAGCTCCAATAAGTTCAGCGATATCTGCACGATTCGGAAACCATAAGAAAAAAGCACACAAGATAACAACAGTTTGAGTGGCGGAAACATAAAATCGAAGCATTTTGAGGAATCAGGAAGATACGGACCCAAAGAACGTGACTGGCCTCGGAAGCATTTGTAGATGGATTAAGGGGTATCCTCAATTCAAGCTCTTTTTCTTCAGCCACAGAAACATATTCAGACAGGTTAAGAGATGCTGAACCAACAACCTGAACTTTGTTTTTCGACCCTTGATTTAAGCCCTGTGTAGAAAGGGAAAGAAAACGAAGGTTCATTCAGGTTCACTATCGACCTTTACCGATAATTTCTAGCAGCAAAGATAAAGAACGGGAATACATCAATCAAGTTCATCCATATAAATCTGATGTCAAGAACAAAATCAAACAAAAGTAATGTGGAAGCATATAATCTAATAACAAAGAAAAATCATCATCCATAAGATGCTGTCAAATCTGCTAGAAACCCACTATTTGCCTCTGACAAAACTTTCAGCATAAAACATTCAAAAGAACACAAAGAACAAAATTCAGAAACCCACAAAATCAAAAGTTACAAAAGTCAACTCCCTTAATGAATTCAACTGCCCTTAAGAAAGGGCCATAACTTTCTCTTCAAAGGCCATAGTAAAGATGATCAAATAGTAACAAATAAATAATTCAACACAAAAGAACTCAGAGACCCAATTCAAAAAATTAGGAAAAACAAAACAATATGACTTTAAATGGAGAAAGATCATCCATTACTGTGTAAATTCCAGTACAAATCTCAAGGAAGAAAATACCCAACAAAAAAAAAAAAAAAAAGTGAATATTACAATTGCAAGAAACACCAATCTCATAGAAAAAGCTAAAGGATGTTCTAACTTCAATCAAAACAAGGGAATACTAAAAATCCAGAAAAACCCAAAAATCAAAAGTAGCCAAAGATTCAAAATCAAAACAAAAACAAGAAAAAACCCAAAATCAAACTCACATTGAAGGCAGAGAAAACGATCTCCCACGGATGAAACACATTCTCCTTATAAGCAGAGAGAGTAGAAACGCTTTGAAACTCCTCATCCCACAAAGCAACGCCGTTTTGATCCACCCCTTCAGCTTCCTTAGTGTAATTTCTCTTCACAGCCGTTCTCCTCAACGGACTCAAAGCCATTTTGGGGCCTTTCCATTTGATCTCTACCGTCAATTTATCGACCCCTTTGCCATGTCGCGGTGGATCAAGCCCTTCCAGCTTCTTCACCACAAGTCTAACCTCGTACTTCCTCGAAACCAGCGGCGGCCATGGCCGCCACTTCATCATCCTCACCACCATCGCTTAATGCGAGCGAAATCGAAGAAATCGAAGGAAAGAACCTGATTCTATTCAACCCCCAACGGAAAAAACAAAAGGGGAAGTCGAAAATTGGGGGGAAATTCAGCCCCAAATCCAAGATCTTCGAAGAACAGTGAGTGAAATTGGTCGATTAAACCAAAATTGGGCAAAAAGAATTTGTGGGTTTGTGATGTTACGAAGATTGAAGAATGGGAAAAGAAATTGAGAGAGAGATGAAGAATATGCCGTTGGCTTTGGCTTTGGCTTTGCGATGAAAAATGAGAGAGAAAGACAAAGGTGAGGGAAAGGGCAGTGGAAGTCTTTTTTTTTTTTTTTTTTTTTTTTATTATTTTTTTTTTTTAAAGTGATTTTCAAAATATATGAAAAAAAAAAAAAAAAAAAAATTATTAGTGATTAGTGATTATTTTTTGTAGTTAAAATGTCAATGTCTAGAAATAAGACGAGTCTAAGATTCTTAGGTCTCTTGTCATTACCATAGACGAAACTCTTTATAAACCAACGACTTTATCTTTATTTTTTAGAATATTACAATTCAAATCGAAGATGAAAATTCGAAAACATCGGTTGATAATTCAACTTATGTGATTAATTTGTTCTTTTTTATGTCATTTCAAATTCATTTATTCATATTTGTAATGTAATATTCTAATTGAAAAAAGCAAGTTTATATTTCAAACAAATTTAGATTTTTTTAAATGGTAAAATAATATTTGTTTTGAGATAAGAGAGTATCTTTCTTAACCAACGCCGTAGTAATGAGGAGTTGACTTTTTACTTTTTTTTTTCATTTATTGAGTTATTTTTAACCATGTATTTATGATATTAGGGTGCTGTTTAATGAAATATATTAATAATTTTTTTTTCATTCATAGGGTTATTTGTAAATAAATTATTGATTAATTCAATATTTTCATTTATATACATGAATTAAATTATAATAAGTATGAAAGTTTAGATACTAAATAGAATTTAAACAAATATATATAGGTCTAAAAATTCATTAAAGATTGGATTTTTAAATTGGTATATTAGTTTCAGTAATGGTAGTGTTTTTTTTTTTTTTTTTTGGGACTAAAATAACTCAATTTGGTTTTTTTTTTAAGGGGAAAGTTTGTAGTATTAATACTCAGTTTAAATTATATTTTTGATTTTTGAGATTTGCTGTTGAGGTTTCAAATTCAACATTTTTTATCTTAAGATTTATATTTGGTGGGTTTTTTATTTTTTTTATTATTCCGTCAATTTTTTTTTGTTAAAACTTAATGGAAAGTTGACGTGGTAACTATTTTTTATTCAAAAATGTTTTTAAATTATTAAAATAAAATAAAAACATAAAAAAACATAAAAAAAAAAAAAAAATTATCTCGTCTTTCTCTTTCTCCTTCTCCCTTCTTCTTTGGAGGTCGACTTAGGGACTGCCGTAAATTCATTGAAGCTCGACTTTTCATTCAAGTGTCAATCGGTGACAGTGGCTGGAGGAAGAAGAAAACGGAAGGTTGAGAGAGGAGGAAGAAGGGAGAATGAGAAAGAAGAGAGAAAAAAAAATTGTTTTTTAATTTTATTTTAAAAATTAATAAAAAATAGTTGTCACAACAAATTTCGTTAAGATTTAACTGAAAAATTGATAAAAACAAAAACAATTCACCAAATATAAACGTCTAGACAACAAGAATCTAAATACTACTAAATTCAAACTCCAGACACCAAAAATGAAAGTTGCTCAATATTTTTTTTTTTTTATCATGCTCAATTAGTTCACACTATGATTTGTGGTTATAAATATAATTTTTTAATCTTGATGAATTTCATATTATTTTTAAATTATTTTTAAAATAATGTAACAAAGAATAAATAAAAAGGGTTTCTATATTACTCCCCTATCTTCTCTCTACACCAAATGGATTTGCTCTCTGAGTCAGCAATTTGTAAAAAAGAAAAGAAAAGAAAAGAAAATAAAATTAAGACCTTGTTTGGCTAATAATAATAATAATAATAATAAATTTTTGGTTTTTTCCAAATTTGAGTGGGGGCATATGTGGAAATATATTGACTGCACACGTGTGGGTCATGTAGTAGCACGTGGGTATTTGTTGAAAAGCAGTGGTTTGGAATCTGAGAAGACTTTTCAAAAGTGCTTTGGGTCTTCCTTCCTTCCCATGTGGGACAATCACTTTGCCCTATTGGCCATTGCCATTTTACAGCTTAGCTTTTATTTCTTTTTTTGAGTGCCTTCAAAGTTGGGCAACTTATAATCTTTTAAATCCAATACCAAATTATCATGTTTTGTTCAAAAAAAAAAAAAAAAAAGAAGAAGAAAAAAAAAGAAATTCAATTGGTGAGATAGAGAACAAATAACATAGAAAGAAATTACCGAATAGACTTTGTGGGTTGAGTCGCAGATCAGGTCGTTATTCTTAAGATATTTCGCAATTCTGTTCAAATTGTGCAAGATAATCTATCAACCAGGTAGCCTTAGGATAAAACAACTCATATTTCGATTCTCCTTTATATCGAAGGAAGAATCATTCACATACACTTTATGTATCACGTTCGGAATCAATAATGAAGCTCGAAAAACTTTGATGAATTTATATAAGAAGTGACCAAAGCAAACAAATGGACTCGAGGAGCTTTTAATTTCATCCTAACTCCATTTCTCTATTTAGAGAATCTAAAATAAGGGTTAAGAATTGGGGAGCTTTTAATTTAAACCTCACTCCATTTCTCTATTTGGAGTATCTAAAATAAGGATTAGGAATAACATTTGTGTAAAAAATATTGTACCATATTTATTACACTTAAAAAAAATTACTACTTTTATATATATATATATATTTAGTGTTGATTTGCTTCACACATTTTTTTTTTTTTTTGTGTAAAATATTTTATATTATGTTATATTTGTCACTATTTTGGATCTGGTTACTATTTATACAATCAATCCTGTGTGTAATATATATATTTTTATCAATTTAAAATTTAACATAAAGTTTAAAAATCATTATAGTTTCGTCATTTTAACTCGAGAAATTGTAACTGATGTCAATTTAGAATAAGATAATTAAAAATATAGCATGTGTTTAAAAATTTTGCGGATATGACAATTTCTATCGCTGATATCTTATGGCTGATAGAAGTCTATCGTTGATCACCTCAGGTTTTTATAGATTTTTGTCACTGATAGAAGTCTATCAGTGATATGATAAACTCTATCAGTGATAGAAACAGATTTTTTTGTCATATTTACAAAACATTTTAAAGTTTGCTAAATTTACAATTAGTTTGGGTCTGATGGCTATTTGTGCAACCAACCCTTTTATCTCCGTAATATATAATTTGTAAAGGAGTTTTTTTTTTTCCTTTTTTTTTTTAAGTATTCCAAATATTGTTAAAGTGTGTGCGTCACACGAGCAAAATGGACGATGGCAAGTTAAATAATATATAATAAATTGGCCATATTTAGTTAATATTTTTTTTTTGAAACAATAAATATATATATATATATATATATATATTTAAATTATCCCTAAATTTTGTAGGGTCCATTTTATGGATAAATTAAAGACAACCATTTGATTAACCGACCAAATAATAATTAAAGTTAATATTAAAAAACAAAACAAAAACAAAAAACCGACCAAATAAGCTTTTTATATGTTTATTAAAATTGTATCTCATTATTTTTTTCTTTTGGAAAAATTTATCAATTCAAATTTAAACAATTAATTTGTTCAAACATAAAATGTCACATCTGATATTTCATTTTCAAACCTTAATACTCCAAAAAAAAATTCTTAAATTAAACAAACAAAATTGATTAGACGCACATTCTCTTTCATCGCCTAAATAATTTAGGTTTCTTTTAACATGTTTGTGATTGTTTTTGTCTTTAGATTTTATGTGATTGTTTTTGTCTTTAGATTTTATGTTTTGAACAAATAAAGTTTGTTCACAAACTCTTTTTCACTCATTAAAATTTTAAATGTATTTTTTCAAGTATTGTGCAATATTTGAAGAGAATATCAAAAGAAAAAAAAATTAATAATAAGGGTTGTTTGTAACAATCAGACCCAAAATAACGACAAATATAACAAAATATAAAACATTTTTGTAAATATGACAAAAAAACCAGTGATGGTCATTAATAAACTGTTATCACTAATAGTCATCGATAAAATGACTATCACTAATAACCATTGATAAAATGACTATCACTGATAGACTACCATCAGTGATAGCCATCGACAAAGTTATATAAAAAATAGAGGATAGTAGTACCTATTACTTATAGTCATTGATTTGCTATCAGTGAGTATCGTTGATAGAAGATTATTGATGATAAAAATTGATATATTTGTAAATCTTTTTAAAAAAGTGCTATATTTTTTTAATTATTTTATCATAAATTAACACTTAGTACAATTTTTAAAAAATAAGATGGTCATCCAACATTTTTTTTTTTAATACTTTTGTGAATATATAAACATAAAAAAAAATATTATAGGAAATATATGTATATTAAAAATTTAAAGACATTAATGTGATTGACTTTGTAGATATAATTAATTTTTAGTGGAATATATATATATATATATATATATTTTGACAATGCATCGGGTGAAGAATTTAAACTTTGCATAGCTTAATTGACATAAAGTTGTGGACTTGAAGTCGGGATTCAATCTCTCTACTCCGCATTAGTTAAATACTTTTGTCAAAAAAAAAAAAAATTGAAATTCTGACATCTTGATCCAAAGTTCATATATTATGTTAGCTTGTGAAAAAATAAAAAAGAAAATGAGGAATAATAATGATTATTATTTGAAAAATAGACCACATGTTTTTCCATTCAAATTGGTCAAAAAGGCATGAAAGGCATTTGCATTTTCATAATGTGTAATGTTTCCATCCAAACACATCATATTCAATGATTTTAATGGTTCCCATATTTCTCATTGTCCCCATGCCATTAAAGATACCATCCCATCATTTTTTTTTTTTTAATCAAGTAAATAAAATAATTAATTTTACCGTCAAAACCAGGAGAGAATTTCTAGTACATCCGTGGTCTGCAATTTTTCCATACCATTGCCTTTAAAAATATGACACGTGGTAAAATGATTTAAAAAAAATAATATATTTAATAGTGTGGGTCCCAGTTAAACAACTATTTTGTCACGTGTCATATTTTTAAAGGAAGTGGTATGGAAAAACTCCATACCAGATGTACTAGAAATTCTCCCCAAAACCAGCATGACTCAAGCATATATATATATTGACGATTCAGAGTTTTGTGGTTCAAATCTCTCATTCTGTATCAATTTTTTTTTTTAATAGTTAAAAAAATTACTCTAATGGGTTTTGGAGAAGTGAAAGTGGACATATTCAATTGGATGGCTATTATTAAATGTAAGATCAGTTATTTTACTTCAATTGCTTGGGTCATTTTTTATTTTATTGTTTGATAAAGATTGAAAATTGAATATGTGATCTCTTAATTACTCAGTCTTCTACATTATGTAAGTTGAGTTATGATCATATATATATTTAATTATGTTTTAAGAAAAATATTAAAAAAAATCATGATTATATGAGACAAAGCTAAGAAGGAAGGAGGGAGCAATTTTCCTCCGACTTTTCTTAAGTTATTTAGGTCCCGGTTGGTATTCCGTTTGAAATAGTAAAAAACGATTACAAAAACACCTTAACCATTTAAGTTGTTTGGTAAATCTAATTATTTAATAATATATCTAAAATCAATTTTCAATTTACTCTTACGGGTTGGTACTAGCTTTTGAATTCTACTTCTTTAAAAATCTGTCATATTCCCTAACCATATTTTTTAAATTCTAAATCTATACTTTAGTATTTTTTTTTTTTTTTTTTTACAACATGTGGGGTGAGGGATCGAACCTAAGACTTTTTTATAAGTTATGCTCTTGTTGGCTTGGTTTATGTTATAGGAATGAAATTAAGATTGATTAAAAAAAATCAACAATTATTTTTTCTAAATTTTTATCAAATTGTTTAATATTAAACAAATTACTTCCAATTTAAATTATATAAAATTCAAAAAAAAAATATCTTATAATAAATTTAGATATTAAACACGAATATAAATAAAATTGAAATAATATGTTGATTTTAGTAATTATAGCTAAATAATAGCAATTTAATATTAATTTATCAAACGCTTCAATCAACTTTTTGAAGTTTAAAGTTGAAATTTACCATTACTTTTTACTACACCTATTTTTTCTAAAAGTAAAATTACAAGCAATTATTTTAAAAGCTACGACGATCACAAACGGAGGTTTATCATTATTGTTTTTTTAGGTTCCAAAATTACAATAAAAAATAAAAAGTCAAATTATAACTTTTTCTATCTAATTTTCCCTCTTCTGATAATTACTATTTGTAGTATTTAAAATTTAGAAAGTGGTTGGATGGAAAAAATATTTAGTGAGGCCACCATCACTCTTAATAAGAGTTTGAAAATTTGCATTACCATTATTAATTACTATTGGATATAAATTTACTTTTTACAAATTTTCTCTCATACTTTCAATTAGGTAAACTCTCTGAATAATTTTTTAACCTAACAAAAAATTATATATATATATATATATATAATAATAATAATAATACATCAACCATTAACTATCATGTGTTTTTTTTTAATTTTCCTATTTCGCCAATAATAGAAATTTCATTAAAAATAAATTTTGTCTAGATTGAAATATTATCCAAGCCCTTTGAGCCTAAGCCACTGTTTGGGCCGGGCTTGGGCCAGCCCGACCCCTAAAACATAGGTCCATAGCCCAATCCATGGGCCAAACTCAATGAGTCAAAATTGGATCGGGCCTAGATCGGTCCTTTGGGCCGGGCTTGGGTTGACCCTTTAAATAAAAACTTTATTTTTAAATATAAATTTTATATGAGATTAAAACTTATTTATAGAAAATAAATCTCCTCCAAACTCAAAACTTTCGATGTGGGACAAAAATATGATAGTTTTTGGATAATGTATGCATTTTCAACTATCTCTCCATCCCTTCTCCTCGTACTAAAGTACAAATTTATTTAATCTTCTTTTTCATAATATATTATTTTTCTTTCTTTTGCCACTCATTTTTTTTTTCTCAATCTCAAACACACAAGATAATTTATACAACTTGTATAAATTTAATCTAAAAAAGAATGATAATTGAAATGAACATGCAAATAAATAATAACATTATGTTATTATAATGATGATATTTTTCATTTTTTTCTATATTATTATTATTATAATTTATATATAATAAATTATTATATTGGATCGGGCCTTTGGGCCGGCCCAACGAGCCGATCCAAATACGACTCGAACGGGTCGGCCCATGGGCCGATCCAATTAAAAAAAAATAGATCCATATCCAATCCGATGAATGAAAGGGCTGGGCTGGGCTGGGCCGGTCAACCGTTGACCATGGGCCGGGCTTGGATCGGGCTTGGGCTGGGCTTGGGCCGGCCTTTGGGCTTCGGGCCCGATGATGAGGCTGAAATACGACAATTTTAAAAAAATTCAATCTTTTACGAACCTACGGTAAGTGATACATTTCTCTCACTTATAAATTGTGTTGTATTTATAATTATTTTAGATTCGACTAGATTTACTATTATTTTGTGTGAGATTATTCGATGTGGAAGTGCACCTAATTATCAAGTTAAATTATTGTTTTGGTCCAAGTTTATTTTTTTATATATTATAATTTATGGACTTTAATTTTTTTTTATTATTATTATTATTGTAACCATTAAAATGTTACCTACTTTTTATTATGAAAGGTTGGTTTAAACTTCAATTAAAACTATTGAAAACCATGTTGCTAAAGTGCACTATACATACATCATAACATTCATACCTAAATTTACCCACTTTCAGAATATGATATAAATGAATCTTAAAAAAGAAAAAAGAATGGAAAATAAAAATGTGGATTTTAATGAAAGTTTGACATACTAAACGAACAAGTGGTATATTTCTCAAAAAAAAAAAAAAAAAAAAAAAAAAAAAAAAAAAAAAAGGTGGTAAACATTTTAGGAATTAAAACAGAAGTTCAAATATCAGAATCATTTTAAATATTAATGTTTATGGGTAAAATCCCAACGACCGTGACTGAGAGTGGTTGACTCAAGAATAGAGTTCAACCTACGAAGAGAATTGAGCGAAGAAAGCGTAGCACTGACTCAAGAGAATTGACGCAAGAAACGATAGAGGAGTCGAATCGACAAGAAGCAACCAAGTAGCCGACCCTGGAGTCGGATCGACAGCACCACGAAGGGCCAACCTCATCTTGAGATCAGCCCAACTAACCTCAAAGATCGACCCATTTTGGTCGGGTCGACCTCATATCGAAAGGAGTCGACCACGTGGGTCGACTCAGGGCCACCAAAGGGGTCGAGTCCCTCGAGGAGCTCAACTCCACCTACCGCAAAGGGTCGACCCCCTTTTATGTGGGGTCAGTTCAGTTCCATTAATTCATGAAAACAGCTCCTTCCGAGACTTATGTCTTTTTTTGTAACTCCAGGAATTAAGGGCATCATCAATACTTCTCATGTTGGCTCCTCTAATGTCACTTAAGGATCCCTATATATCGGAAGGCTCCTTAACTCATTTGGTAAGTAAAATCATATTATTTAAATTTCACTCATATATTTTCTATATTCAGTTGTTTCTCTTCTCTTCGTTTCTTCCTCTAAAGTTAACTTGAGCGCCAGAGTTAGTGTAGAAAGTCACTCACTGATCCGAACTTACTCTATTTTCTTTTAGGTATTGCAAGGTCAAGTTTGTTTTTCTAATCTTATCAAATTTAGCGTACAACAATAATTAACAAATTATTGTCATATTAGCCTTAAAAATATTAATAATTTGTTTTAAAGGTTAAGTCAAGCCTTTTATTACTATAGTTAATTAAAAGTTAATTAAGTAGTAGGACCAATAAACAAACTGTTGAAATAAAAATTAAAGTTGAAAATTGTAGATTGAAAGAAAACCTAACTCAAAACTTAAAAAGACCAAAGATATTAGGGATTAGTTAGGTTATGTAATTTAATAAGAAAATGTGGGCAATCGTGGTGACAACTTGACTATCCATTTTAGAACTAATAGATACAATAAAATAAAATAATAAGATACAAACATTTAAACAGATCCTTCTTTCGTCTCCGCTCTTACTTTCTCGATCCTTCAACGTTTTATGTAACCTAATATCTCTATTGCTCACTCGATTTAACTATTGTGGATTAACTTAGTGGTCAATAAAGATCGTTAGAGATAATAAAAAGCTTAGAATAAATGAGTTCATCACGGTGACCACCTACTCCTAGGATCTAATGTCTTACAAAGTTTTTTTTTAGCACAATCAAATATAGTATCAGTTGCCTTGTAAAATTAGTCGAAATGCACACAAATTAGTAAATATATATATATATATATATATATATATATATATATTTTGCTGACTAAATTTCTCGTCGAGTAAATATCCACTTCAAATGATATATGAATCAAAAGTAAAATGAAAAATTGAAAAAATGAAAAGTAGACATCTTTTAAACAAAATACTTTTAATGTTAGAGATCAACCATCATATTTGGAAGGAAAAAAAAAACTTAAAAAAAATATGTATTTTGTATTATTTAAACATATATTTACTAAAGTATTTAGTTAAATTATAATTTTAATCGAGTAATATATATATATATATATATTTTTTTTTGTTAAACACGTCTCTAAACTTTAAAAAGGATCCTAACTTTAAAAAAAATTATAACAAAAATTTTAAACTTTTAATTTTGTGTCTGAATATTTTTCTTAATTTTTAATTTTGTGTTTTAAGTCATTGACACATTCAACTTTTTTTTAATCCGAATTGAAAGTTTAATCTCACAGACATAAAATTTAATTTTATATTTAATAAATTTATTAATTTTAAAAAAATGTGAATATGTTATATGGCACAAATTAATAAATTGTGACTCGCAAAATTAAAAAATAAAAAACTTATTAAATACTTTTAAAAGTTTAGGTATCTAAATTTAAAGCTATTAAATATTTTTTTTAAAAGTTGAAGGATGTAATAAATATAATATAAATTTGACTTGTAATTTTATCTCTCATTTTAAGAATTAATTGCAAAAATTTCCACCGCCCTTTTTAAGTTGGATTGGAACTCCATCTCAGCAACCGGTTAAGGCTCCGTTTGACATTCCGTTTGAAAGAATTAAAAGTGATTAAAAATAAATCTTAACTGTTTGGTAAAAAAAATTATTTTATAATTTGTTAAAATCAATTTTGCATGACACGTTCATTTTGCACACTTTCAAAAAGCTGTTATTGGTAGCTTTTAGATTCTCTAACAATCACTTTTTTAACAAATTTTCAAATCTTTTCAAAATTAAAAATTATTTTATATATCTAGTATCTATTTCCCACCCCCAAATCTTATTTTATAATTTTTAAATTAATAAATCAAAATGCAAATATTTTTTTAAAAATAATGCTTTACTATTTTTTTCTTAAAATAATTTATACAATTTTTTATAATATGTCTATTTTAGTGATTATAGTTAAATTACAATAATTTAATACTTATTTACCAAACACGATAACCAACTTATTTAAGTCTACAACTAAAATTTACCAAACACTAATTTGATTTGATTCATCAAATAGCTGATTTTTTTAAAAGCAAAGTTGGAAGCAATTATTTTAAAAGCTACCGCAATGTGAACCTAAGTCTTCCAAATTTCAATGATGTCAATTCTCACATTACATTAAAAAAAAAACAATTAATATATATTTTTTTCTAATTTAAGTTTTAAAAACGTAAATTTTAACATTTATTTAAAATATAATCTTAACCTTTAAATATATGCATAATGTTCCATTTTTTTTTTTTTTTTTTTTTTTGAAAGAAGATTCACGATTATTCGAATGATCACAAATTAGTCTATAAATATGTCACTTCTCCAAATTCGAACACATAATTTTTTACAATATTTTTCTCTCATCAAATTCTTTGTTGAAATTCGATTTGGCTCCACAAAATAATGTTTGTTGGATCGTATAGAATGAAGTGTTGCATTCATAAAAAGGTAATATGATCTATCGTAGAAACAATTAGTCATTAATCTCATCTATCAGAGAGAGTAAAATTGTCTTAAGGAGTCAACGTGAATTCATTTGGTTCATATTTCTCTTAATCTCAAATTTTATTATTTGTAATTTTAATTTTTTGTTTTATTTCGTAGAGATAACTATTAATGTATAAATATATCTCTTATACTATCATCCCTAAAGTCACAAACCTTACGTGCAAAAAAAAATTGTTTTTAACTAAATCGAACATAGCTCAATTGACATGTACTATTGACTAAAAAATCATGAGTTGAATTTTCGCATGAATTAAAATATTTTTGAAAAAAAAAATTATTATGCTTTAATTGTACAGGATGTCATTCTAGTTAATAATTATATAAATAAATGCTAAAATTGAAATGCTTACAACTTGAGGACTAAAATAGAATTAACAAAAAATCAAACACCATATTAAAAATGAAAGCAAACTTTAGGAGATAAAACTATATTTTAAACATTAATACATACTTTTTTTAGGGGATAAGTATATATCCAATTTTGGTCTTTATGCTGTTAATTTTTGTTATTTTTTAATGTGGCAATTTTTCATTGTGTTTAGATTTTTATTGCCAAGAACTAAAATGATTAGTTTTAAAATTATAGTGACCAACAAAGACATTTGGAAAGTATAAATACTAAAAGAGGGAGAAAAAAAAAATTACATGGACCCAAAAATAAGTTAAAATATAAATTTGGTATTTATGATTTGGACAAAATTTTAATTATTTTCCATATGATTTTAAAAACGTCTTTATCGTTGTCACATTGACAAAAAAAAATTCTTTCACATAACAACTTTCTATTTGAGTAATCGTATTACTTGATTGTATTAGGTTTAGCATTGAGTGGGAAAAAAAATTAATTTTTAAGTAGGTTAAACATAATTTAAGAATCACTTCTTAAATTTAACAAAACTATAAATTGAAGTTATTTTCGAACTATAAAACAAAATTGAATTTTTATATTTATAGAGACTAAATAAAATATCACACTAATCAAATTTATAAAGATAAATTACATGTTTGGTCATTGAAGTTTGAATTTGGTAACATTTTGATTCCTGAAGGTTTAAACTCAACATTTTTTGTCCCTAAGGTTTACCTTTTGTGCTTTTTTTGGTCCCTCTATCAATTTTTCGTTAAATCTCAACGTAAAATTGATGGGCAACTATTTTTTATTATTAAAATAAATAAATAAATAAATAATCATTTTTTTCCTCTCTCTTCTTTCTCCTTCTCCCCACCTCATTTTCCCTCAACCTTCTTTTCTCTTCTTCCTCAAGCTATAGTCGTTGTCGCCACCGATTGACACTTGAATGAGAAGTGGAGTCTCAATGAGTTTGCGGCTGCCTCCAAAAAAGAGAGATAAGGAGAAAGAAGAGAAAAAACAAGATGAACAAAAAAAAATATTTTTTATTTTAATAATTTAAAAATATTAAAAATATTTTTTAATAAAAAATAGTTGACACGTCAGCTTTCCGTTAATTTTATATAAAAATTGACCAAATGACCAAAACACATCGAATGCAAATTAAAGGGACAAAAATTGTTGAGTTTTAAACTTTACAACTCAAATACTACCAAACTCAAACCTGATTTAAAATATAATTTATCCAATTTATAACCTAACCACAAATACAATCCATATATATATATATATATATTTATTTATTCAAGTGGCGAACCGAGAGAGGAAAAAAAGCGAGAGGTGGGCCCCTTGGAACAGACGAAAGGGACTCGTGGACAAAGCTGGCCACGAGTTTTACAAAGTGGGTGTGTGGGGTCCACACGCCAACCAATCTCTTATATTTAGAGTCGTCAGACCAATCACAGACTGCCACGTTTCGAGTTTCTTAAAAATAATCCTAATCATTGTTGCCACATCGGATTATATGAGTTTGACTCATTCCTTACTCTTCCAACTCACCACCACACATTATTTAAAGCTAAAAGCCCCCAATTATATAAACACACTACTATTTACTTATTTCATTTATCTCATTATATATACATATATATTTAAAATATATGGAGGTGGGATGAAATTTAGGGTGCGTTTACCTCTCCTTAATATAATCTCTTCAACAATTGTAATGGATTAAGGCTTCAATCGTAATCGAGTTAACTTTGATAGTGTTTACTTAAGGTCAATTCAAACGTAATCTTAGTTTCATTGATAGTGTGTTTACTTAAGGCCAAATCAAACGTAATCATTCGTGAATTTACCACAATACCGTCGATTATAATTAAAAAATGAAATGGAAAAAAAGACTACCAGTCTTCTCCTCTTCTTCCTCCTTCGTCTCGGCGCAAAAAGGTCGTTGGACTTCTCTTCTTCATCATTCTTATTTCTTAGGTATGGTCGCTTGTTTGTTTTGTTTTCCTTTTTTTTTAATAAGCAGATGGTGATTGTTTCACGTGAAAAGATTTGATGGAATAAAAAGCTTGTTCTGTTTGGAAAAGTGTTGACGCATGTTTGTAATCGTGTTTTTTTATCAAGTTGTTAATCATTTTGTTGCTCGTAATATAAATAATGATAGTTTATCGAATTGTGTAAATATGTATTTTTTTCATCTTCTGTGCATTAATCTGATCGATTACGAGGTTGAAGACGACCTGCTACGTATGCGAAAGATTAATATCTGGAAAATAGGAAGATCTCCTCGCATTTCGTCTCCGTAAACACCCAGAAAATCGTAAATGAGTTTTGTGGAAGGTAGAGGTAAAAGTGTTGGATGAAAAATAAATTAGGGATCGAAGAACAGAGGAAAGAAAAAAAAAAATGGAGTGTCTTAGTTGAAGAAATAGGAGAATCGAAGAAGAAAAAGAATGAGGATTTGTGGAAGAAAATTGGTAAAAAATAAGTGGGTGTCATAATCTGCAATGATAATCTCATTGAGAACCCCAAAGTGGTAGAAAAATGGTGTAATGATTAGTCAATTCGAGGTGAAACCCACAGTTTCATTACGTTTACATATCTGGGTAAACGCCCCAAATGTAATAAATGTGGGTTCCACTATCAGAATTACCATTGATTCATTACGTTTGAAAAAAGTAAGCACACTCATAATATATACAATATATTGATTGAGCTCTGTAGCGGTTGGTCTTATTATAAAAATTATAATATTATAATATTTGTTTGGTTTTATAATCCCACCTACATAAAATAATATGTTTTTTTTTCCTTGTATAGCGCATTTATTATATTGGGATTATTTGTTTGATTCGGGGGTAATTTTGTCTTGTTGGTTGTTAGTTTTTTTTTTTTAAAAAAAAATCGTTGTCGACAATGTCAGAAAAAAGACGTCGATGAAAAGGAAATCAAATGTGAAAATAGAACGAACAATTTAACCTTAATAATTTTAGTATCGCATGTGTTTGTCTGATGCACACGTTCGTAGTTAATATTATGTTTTTCAAATACATAATCATAAAAACTATCATTTGGCGTTCGATCCACATTTTCATGACTTAGATGAAAAGACTTAATAAAATGTTCACACATCTATTTTTTTTCAATTATATTTAGGTTTAGACATGACAATATGTTAATTAATGTATTGTCATACGTCATCTTGACTTAGACTATATATGACAATAATTCGTACACGTAAAATTTTAGATTAAAAGTATTAAACTTAATTTCTTAATTGCATGCACGACTCAATAGACTTTTTTGAACCTATGGACTCTATCTTAGTCTACCTTGAAATTTTTGTTACTTTTTCGATTACAAATTTCGTTCATAAGATTTGATAGTAATATAATCTAGCTCTTCATGTTGTCTACATTTTTTTTGTTGGTTAATTAAAATACAAATTTAGTCCTTAAATTTTGATAATATTTATTTTTATTGAGTCCCTGAACTTTCAAAATTATAAATTTGGTTCCTAAACTTTTGAATTTTATAAATTCATAGATCTATTAGATATAAAATTGAAATTTTAGGATTCTATTAGACATCAAATTAAAATTTATATTAGATAAAAAAAAAAAAAAAAAAAAAATCAACTATTAGTAATTTTTGAAATTTCATAACTAAATACACACAAACTTGAAAGTTTAACGATTAAATTTATAATTTAATTTTTTTTTTCTTTTTTTTTCTTTTTTTTTTAATTTACCACTAATTGAAGTTATAAAAAATATATATATATATATATATGAACTGTATTTTATCAAATATTTTAATTATTGCATAGATCATCAATAAATATTATATTAAGAATATCCCTCCAATTGTATTACTATTCTTAAAAAAAAAAAAAAAAAAAAAAAAAAAAAAAAAAAAAAAAAAGGCTATTCACCATGTACTGGAAAATGTCTGATTTGCCCAAGGGGGACTTTTGTTATAAAATAAAATAAAAATAAACTCAACAACTTTTGCCTTATATGAAAAATAATTTATTATATGTAGGGTCTTCACATTTTTACTTTACATAATTGCTAGTTAAAAAAAATATTAAATTTTTAACTTTTGAAATTGGTAGTTAAAAAAATATTATATTTTTAACTTTTGAAATTAAAAATAGTAATTAAAACAAGAGAGCTTTTATATTGCTCCAAATTCTACCTATATTGTTAAATTTGTGTACATTTGTGACTGACTTAAAAAATCAACATATATCAATATAAAATTTATTAAAATAACTCATTGTCAAAGTATATAATTTAAAAAATTGAGTTCAAGAGCGAGAAATTTATCTTCTATTTTCGTCACTAAAATTAAAATTGCTAAATATAAATATTCATTGAAGTCAAACCGAATCTAGTTCAATTGACATAAGATTGTGCGTTTGACTAAAATATCAAGGTTCAATCCCCACATTAATTTAATACATCTGTTGCAGCAAAAAAAAAAATGGACGAAATAATTAGACCAAATTATAATTAAAGACTCAATAGACTAAAACATTATTAAGAAAAGACCTACTCAACTAAGAACAACCCGCAAATCAAATGGAAGGATCGACAAAAAAGAAGTGGCCCATGGAGAGAAGGAAGGGGTCGACCCCTCCTTCGGGCTCGACTCGACCAAGTAGAGTGGCCGACCTCATGGGGTCAGCCCGACAAACCAAGAAATGTCTCTCATCGGATAGTTACATAATCCTTATAACGCCTTAGAGTTATTCTGACCATATATAATGACTCGTTTAATTGTGAAAAGGTCCACAAACGGTCATTTGAGAGGTCTATATAAAGAAGAGATCGAGAAGAAGAAAATTTAATCTAAAAATATACTTTTTATATTGAAAATTATTTTCCATATTCATCTCTCTCCCAACACTAACTTGAACGTCGGAGTATGTGTGGTAGGTATCACACCAGTCTTAGCTCACTTCTCTATCTCTTTTGGTATGGTAGGTTGCCGTTCATTCCCCAACAAAATTCTAAATTCACCGTTAATACCAAAAATCGGTATAACAATAATAATATATTGTTTTTAGAATTTAGATTTGCAAGTTGAGTTGCCATTGTTGATATTTTTTTTATTTAATACATAATTAATTATCTTACTTCAAAATCAAGTCCTATTCTGTTTCCCCCCTATATATTTCGTTGAGGTTATATTCACATTATTTTTAAAGTGCAAATTCAATAGAATTGGATTTTTGTAATTGTTCAAATTTTAGTTGATATTTTTAATTTTCTTTAAATAATAGTTTTAAATTGTTTGAAAAACATGTTACAAGATAATGAATTTAGGAGTAAATAAGTTTGTTTTAAAAGCAACCAAAAAGAATTATTTCAATTAGGTTGCTCCTTTAAAATTATTTAGAGGCTCTTTAGGGCGTTGTGTGAGTTATTATTATAATCGTTAGTTATAATAGTCTGTAAATAGTAAATATTGTATCAAACGTAGACCGGATTATAATAATACCCGACTTTTATGTTGGTGTTCCAAACACCTCTTAATTCATAAAATTATGTATAAATTTCAAAGATAAAAATATATACTTGGTTCTAATTTATTTCGGTTTCAAATCTTCTTTTTCCTTATATAAGTTTGAAATGACTTTTTTTTTAATTAAGTAGTTTGTAAGTGAAATGTTTATTTTTTAAGTAAAATTTGACAAAAAAAAATTTAAAAATTGAAAATAAATAAAACATTAAACATTATAACATTTAAAGAACATGAAATTAATGAAGAAGATATTTTTGGAAATGTTAGGGAGGAGACAAGCTAGGGGACCAAAGGCTATTGCCAGCTAAATGCCAGGGAGATCTTTTTTGTTTATGGTCTTAATTCACCATTTTCATTTTTGTTTCTTCATTCTCAACCTTCCCATCCTCCACATGAATTAGGTTAACTTAGGTTCAAAGAATCTCCATGACAATTTTGTTTTCGATTTTATACGTCGAGAAAACACGTTCTTCCTTAACAATTTGACCTTTGATATAGAATTTTAAAAATTATATTTGTTTTTTTTTACAATATGTTGAATGAGTGATTCGAACCATTGACCTCTCGTCGAAAGTGCATGTTTTATGTCAGCTGAGTTATGTTCATGTTGACTCAAGAAGTATACTTTATTACCCTGTTTGACAATCATTTCATTTTGGTTGAAAACTTGAAATACATCACGAACTTCGTTTTCATATACTTTGACTATTGTAATCGTCAACTTAAACATTTTAAACTGATACCATAATAGGATGTTTCAAGTTCAAACTCATGTAGATTCTTAACAGTCAACATGAGCATAGTTCACCTAGTAAAGATTATATTATCGACCAAAATGGTCCGAAATTCAAATATTTGTTGAATTAAAAAAAAAGGTAGTCCAGTAATAATATGATTGTTTGATTTTCGTACGAATGTTCGAGCGCACGGACAATGAAGTGAAAAGAGTAGTAGGAAAACAAACATTTGTTGTACCAAATTTGTTGGTGTTTGAAAGGTTTTGAATCCAAGTAATATAAAGGTGGGTGTGTGGCAAACAAACTTTAATGTTTCACTTTTGAATATTTGAATATTTTGTGGTTCCTCAAATGGGTTTAGATAGGAATCCAAAGAATTAGTGTTGCCTTTTAAATTGGGGACACAAGTTTCTTTATTGTCACACCCAAAACGCCACCGTTTTCTCCTCTTCAATTAGTTGCAATCTTCAACAATTTTGAATCACTAATAAATGTAAGCTAAAATATCATTTTCATCGTTGTACTTTCGGTTTTAGTCCATATACTTTTAAATATCAAATAATAATTATTATTTTTATTTAAAAAAATACATAATATGAATATATTTCCAAAATTTATAGAAGGAACGCCAATTAATTTATATTTTTTATATATTTTTTTTTACAATAAACTAAAATAGAACAAGTCTTTTTTTTCATGGCCTCTTAGTCGAGAGGTCAACCTTATGTCAATTGAGTTATGTTCGGTTTGGAAAAATAGATTAGGTCAATAATATTTTAATTTATAAATGTATATGCTCGGTTTGTATTCAAAAATATTTTTTACTTAAAAAATGGTCAATTACTAAAATTTATAACGATGTCGGGAACTAAAATACTCCTCCAAACTTTAAACACTAAAATACAACCATTAAATCCTAAACTATAAAATCTACCACTCAAAATAGACGTTTAGAAATATTTTCCATTAAAAAATAATAATAATACCAATAATGTAGAAATGGTTACTTTTATAAAATCCAAAAGAATCACGTACTTTCAAATAGATAGTTTGGGCTTCATAGATGGGCCTTCCTTATGAGCCTTGGTGCAGGCAAGGCCCAATAAAAAGCCTCTTGAAATTTCATTTTTTAAACAATTTTCTTTTCTATCACTTACATAAAAATTAAATAAATGTCAAACTAAGCATTAGTTCAAAGTTGTTAATAAGACTTTTGTAAAATTCAAACAATTCAATAGTTTTTTTTTGCAACGGTATTTTAACTAATGCGAGGGTTGAACTCATGATCTCTTAGTCACGGGCTCAACATTATGTCAATTGAGCTATGCTCAGTTTGGCGACAATTCAATAGTTGTACGAAGTTTTGTAGGAAGAAATTTCTCTAAATATTTGTATTTCTCCACAAATTCATGTCATTGTCTTTTCTACTGCCAGATTCTCACTCATTTCTAATTTCTCACTTACCAATATCACCAACTCTTCTTCAAAACTTCTAATCTTATTAACACAATCGACACTTTTTTCTTCCAATCTCACTACCTCTTCTTCACAACTTCTAATCTTATCCCGAAAATCATTTAGCTTCTCGAATATATCTAACTCATCGATCTTCTCTTTCAAATTGTCCCATTCCGCTATGCGTCGTCGAAGTTTTTCCTTCTCTTTCTCCCATTCTTTCATCAACCACTCTACATTTGAAATATTTTTTTTCAAAAAGTCATCATTTCATGGCACATTTTTACTTCATTTTCCTATTATTCTTCTTCATTTGCTTCTTTCTTGACTAATATTTTGTTGATTTCTTGTGGCTGTTCTTGATCATCTTGTGAATCCTCCTCCTCAGTTTCATCTATTATAATCTCTTCCAACATCTTCCTCAATTCAATTCCCTAAACAAAATTAACCATTATTATATTCTTTATGACTATGTTCTCATTTAATCTCTTGTTTTCAAATTTATGTTTTCAGATGTTCAACCAACCCTTACCTAATCATGTGAAATCAAATTCTCTCGAGAACGCTGAACTAAAAAAAGTTCTATGGATGATTTGGAATCAAAGTCTATTTGAGGAATTAACTAACCATTTTTAAATGAGTTATTTGTGAAATTCTATAATTTTCTAGCTTTATGCACCAAAAATTTGAACTCACGAGAACATTGAAAAATCCCTTACTTAACTAACCATTTTTAAATGAGTTATTTGTGAAATTCTATAATTTTCTAGCTTTATGCACCAAAAATTTGAACTCACGAGAACATTGAAAAATCCTTAAAGTAAGGATGGATGTTTTTTCTTACTCTTTATAACATATTTCAGAGTGATTTTAGTAAAAATGTTTTGTTTATAAGTAATTTATTAAAAGTGTTTTTTTATATAATCATTTTAATATTTGGTTTTACATTTTTAAACACGGTTTTCATAAACTCCAAATTAATTTTGAAAGATCAAATACATGTTTGGAAGTGAATTTGAAAGGGTTAATGTACCAATGCCATGTTTTGTTGTAAAAGAAGTGATCTTAAACGTGACAAAAGTGATTTTAACTATTTCAATTCACTCTCAAACATGCCGGTAGTATATGTTTTTTCATTAGAGATTCTAGAGGTTAAATTATGTTCGCTACTAGATAACATGTTGAAGGGATATTTCAAAGTCATGTGGAAGGAAATGAAGAAATGAAGCAAATGAGTGTTACAGTAGAAGATAGAGTCAAAACACTTCGAGAAGGAAGAGTGTCGTGATGGTGCCTCAGAGCAACGCGCCCTAGACCGAGCTAGAATAATGATCTTAGAGTGCCATGACATGAAACAAAGTTACACGCTCGGAGCCGCATGGTGCTATTATAATAGAGTCACGACGTTAGTTCGAGCAACCGACAAACTTAGGGCTCTCCGGTTTAAATTATGTATTTTTCCAATTATGTATTTTTCCTTTACTTTAAAAAAGTGATAGAGAGAAAATAGAGGTATACAACACAAATTTAGTTTTGAAGAGTGATTTGTCAATATGTTTATTACAATGAAGATCATTATAGAAGTGGGAGTTCTATTGTAATATTTAAATCGATATAAACTCGAGTGTTGTATTTTATGTCTCTATCTTGTCTCATATATTATCGTAGTTTTACTATAATCTACTCTATCCCATGAATAGCCTTAACAGATTCCCAACACTCTCACGACATTCACGGTTGCTACATACTACTTTCACAAACAATAATGTTACAACATGTCTCATTTTCTAACTAAACCCGCTACAAAGAGAAAGTATCGAAGAACGACAGACGTAGTTGTCTTTGAGGAAAGCTCGCTCCGACTCGTCTATTTTGTCTTTATTTATTTTCTAAATCCACAAATGAACCCAAATTAAAAACAAATGGATTTTTTTTTGAAGAATAAACACAATTCAAAAACATTAGGCCATCATGGTCACCATGTAATAGCCAAACATTCCTAAAATGCATATAAACCACAAGAAGAAGAAGAAGAAATGTAAGAGAAAGAGAAAGAAAAGAAAGAAGGCGATGTGGCCCTTTGTTGCCACCAATAAACGCAGCCTCCATGGCGAATCAACAAGACCTTTTACTGTGATTTGGCGAGCTACTTTTGCTATATGACCCGATTATCAGACGCCACCCGTTTCTCGATTCTCTTCTTCAACTTCAACCTCAATCCCACCCGTTTTCTCTCTCGATTCTCTCTCTCCTCTCTCCATTTCTGCAAATCCCTCGCTCGTCTTCTTGCCTCCAAAACCCTAGCCTTTTTCACCATGGATGATCTCTTTCCCAATGACGATGACTTTTGGGACCTCGATGTGGGTTCTCGCTCCCGACCCCCACAGCGCCCCCGCCTGCTTGATGACTTTGATTGTGAGGATAATGATGGCGAGAAGGTCTACTTCGTTCCTTTCAGGTATTGGTGGGGTTCTGTTGATTTACTTGGTGGGTTATGAAATTCAATAGAATGGGGAAATGGGTTTGGGATTTTGATGTTTTTGGATGTGGGGGAGGGGCTTTTCTTGTTGTTTTAATGGTTTGTGTGATTGGTTTGATTGTAAGTTAGTGTTGATTGGATTGCATGGTGGGTGGATGGAATTTTATTGGATGAAAGAACTGGGAGTTTGAAATGTGTGTTTATTCTTTCATTTCATTCTTTTATTCGATTGGAGACTTCTTGCATACTTTTCCATGTTGCTTATCCTTGTAGTGTAGGATGATAGCTGGGAACTAAGTGGCTTGTTTGGTTTATGATTATGTAAATTGGTGTTGGTTGAGTAAGACAGTGCATTGAGAAGTCAATCCCTCTGTCACAAATCACAATTTAACTTTGCTTTTGCATTGGATTTCAGGTGGTGGCAGGGAGCTCAAAATGATAGTGATCAAGTAGTAGGTGTTTTATATAGTGTGTCATCAGATGAGGATGCTGATTCAGGAATTCAATTGGAACTGAGGAAAGAAGTAGTTCACACAGAATTTGATGGTGCAGAAGAGGGGTTTTCTGGTCGCGAATACGCCTTGATTGGGGAAGCCATGTGGTTGCAGGCCCTAAAGCGGTGAGGCATGATTCTTTTGCTATTTATTTATACCACTGCCCCTTGTTTGCGGCATCTATAGATGAGGGTCTTTTACAGTATAAACTTAAAGAGAGATTTTGTATTGGTGATTTTACCATTTCTCTTGTCTCAAGCATCTCATAGTAGTATTATAAAATGGTCAATATAATATAGCTTCTTCTTCTCCTTCCCTCCTCTCAAGTCTCAACGTGCAGGCAAGGGGGGGCAATGCGAACTGTATTATCATCTCCCAGTGCTGCTGGTCATTTTCTTTCTTTGTACTTTTAATTAGTTAATTACGGCATGCCCATGAGGAGTTCTAGAAGCTTTAAAGAATAAGGAGGTGTTCTAGAAGTTCCTCATCTTGCCTTGTAGTAAGACATATCATCTCACACAAATATTTTGACAGTATCTTCCTAAAAAAATGCATGTCCAGCGACAAAGTTAAAAGATTATTTAGGGGCGTAGATACTTGTAAATTGTAATCAAAGTGAAGACTGTACTAAAAGATACAACCTTTTTAGCAACGTGGTGATGTACATGCACAAGGAAGAGGAAGCTGGAAGCACTTTGGCTATCTCTAGAAAATATGGAAAAGATCGGAAAGCTTAGAAGCTCAAGGTATTATTGACTCTCTATAATGAAAGAGAGACATGTCCAAGGCTCTACAATTTTGCTAGAAACCAGAAAATAAAAGCATAAGATATGTGGCGCCATGATAGAAACACTCGTGTCTTCAATTTTAGAAGAAACCTAAATGATGCAGAAACTTCGTAATGGATTTCCCTTCATAACCTAACAGATAAATTAGCTATTAGAAAGGAGAAACATAAAGAGGCTCTAGACATTGGAGGCGTCAAGGTTGTTTTCTACCAAAATGGTTTTAATCACCTCATTCCCAAAAATACCATCTTACCCACCCAACTTTCTAAACAAATATGGAAACTAAAAGCTCCAAAGAAGGTCAACTTCTTCATGGGGTCTCTTTAGTGGGAGGGAATGAATACCGGTGGAAGACTGAATGGTGTCATTCTAATACCCAAATATCTTCTAGTTGGTGCAATGCATCTTGTGCAAATAAGAGAATGAAACAATGACTCGTCTTTTCTCTAATTGGAAGTTTGTTCTAAAATGGTGATATGTATGCTAAAAGTTTTTGATAGTCAATGGTGCTTTCATAGAACGGTGAAAGAAGTTCTTGATTAAGTCTTTTGTAGAGTATCCTTCAAAGGGAAGAAGAAATTCGTGTGGAATAAATTCATGTGGAATACTGCTACTAAGGCTCTTCTTTTAGGAGCTTTGGTTAGAAATTAGAACTTTTACCCGTTTGGCTTGTTTATAATGATATCTTTTGGGAAATAGTGTATGATTTAGCATCGTAATGGAGCTCTCTTTTTGGATTTTGTGTAATTATCCTCTTTTAGTTATTGGTGCCAATTGGAGTGCTTTTATGTAAGCTTCTAGATGTTTTGAGAGGATGCCTTATCCTCTCTTTTGCATTCTTTCAGGGTTAGTGAAAGGTGCTTCTTATTAATATAAAAAAAAAAAGAAAAACAAAAGGAAAAAGAAAGAGAAGGATTTTTCAACTTAACTTGCTTATTGAAGGCACTAGTTTAAGGTAATGAAAATGCTTGTATATTCGAGGAAGCCAAGAAGCTTCTTGATAAGGAAATAAGTGACTGAGCAGACCACGAGGGAAGCCCACCAGATGAACACCAAGCTCAACCAGCTCAATCAAGCTCAAACGAAGCTTATGCCCAAAGTCAATGGGAGTCAACTCAACTCAACCCAATCATGAGGCAATCATTATGCCACAAGGTCCAATGGAAAGTGTTAGAGCTAAAAGACTACAAGAAGCATTGAATGCTCACTTCCAAGCCATGGTGTTCACACATGGTGAAGAGTTGCATGCTCATGAGGGACTTTATGTGGGAGGGGATTGAGGAAGGGAAAAAGGAACACCTGGTGGGTTGGGCCACAATCGGGAAACCGGTAAGCCTTGAGGGCCTGCAGTTGGGGAATTTAAAGTATCGTAACAAAGCGTTGTTGGCTAAATGGCTTTGGCGTTTCCCTCTTGAAACTAACTCCCTGTGGCATAGGATCATTGGTAGTAAGCATGGTCCGTATCCCTTTGAGTGGGTCTCAGAGGGGATTAAAGGCACTTTCAGGAACCGTGGAAGGATATTTCTCTTGAGCTCCCTACTTTGTCTAGCCTTGTTCGGTTTTCAGTGGGAAATGGGAATTGACATTTTTTTTTTTTCTGGGAGGACTTGTGGGTGGGGGAGCGTCCTCTCCAGTGTTTTAAAGGGCGCAAAGACCCTCTGGAGCCTAGGCGCAAGGCGCACAATAAAGCGCGGGCTTTATTTTGCGAGGCGCACTTTGGATAGAAAAAAAATATAAAAAATTATAAAGAAGAGATAGCATGGTTGAAGTGAAAATATGAAAAAAAAACCTTTAGGATTAGTTGGAATGCCTTGAATCTATTATGACCTCTACGACTGGTTGGTACGGGGGTCTCGCTGATCAAATTTTGGTTACTTAATTTTTTTTTTTAATATTTAAAAAAAACCCTTGCGCCTTGGGTCCCAGGCGCGCGCCTGGGCGCGCCTTTTAAAACACTGGTCCTCTTTGTTCTTTATTCCCTCGTTTGTTCCATCTTTCAGACATGAAAAATCGGGTGGTGTCTGAGGTTGTCGGGTCTTCGAGGGGGCTATCCTTCTTTGTCTTTGGGTTTTCGGCGGGCGCTTTCCGATAGAGATACATCGGAGGTTATGGCTTTGCTTTCGCTTGTGGGGGATTGTGTTCTTATTTCAGAGAGGAGGGACATTCGTAGATGGTCTCCTAATCCGGCTGAGGGATTCTCTTGTGGGTCGCTCTTCCGTTGGTTTTTGGCTCTTTCCCCGGGGGGTGAGTCGGTCTTTTTGGCTCTGTGGAAGGTGAAGGTTCCAAAGAAGGTTTTGTTTTTTATCTGGCAGGTTTTACATGGTAGGGTTAATACCTTAGATCGGCTCGTGAGGAGGTCGTCCTCCCTTGTCGGCCCGTTTTGTTGCATCCTTTGTCGGAGGGCGGAGGAAGACTTGGATCACATCCTGTGGAACTGCGAGTTTGCCTGGTCCGTTTGGGATTTGTTTTTTGAGGTGTTTGGCTTCTTGTTAGCCAGGCCCAGGGACCTTAGGATGATGATCGAGGAGTTCCTTCTCCATCCGCCGTTTCGGGAGAAAGGAAAGTGTAAGGACCCTAGTTAGGGGTATATGGGCAATATTAGTATATTAGTAGTAAGGGCATATAGGGTAAATACTTAGGAAGTTAGTTAGAGTATGTGGTTATAAATAGAGGGAGTGTGATTAGAGGAGGGGAGTCAATTTGGTTAAGTAGACTAAGGCTTGGGATAGTTCTCAAGATGGGAGGGTGCAAGTACCTATAACCACTTGTAATCATGTATTTCATATATCTTTTCATATCAATACATTGAAGTTCTTGATCCCGTTAGGCGGTGTCCTAACAATTGGTATCAGAGCAGTTCGATTCTGGCAATGGATTTTGATCGAACGATGGAGTTAGTGTCAATGGTGGACAAAACCATGAACAAAGAAAAAGAGCAGATGATGGCAGTGCAACAAACGATGGGAGAAATACAACGAATATTGAGAGGAATGCTAAATCAGATTCGGGAGATCAATCATCAAGAAACAGAAAGAAAACAGAAACTTAGAGAGAAAGATAGCAATAGCCAAGTTGGAGAAAATCAAGAAGCAAAGAAGAACAAGATTAAAGAAAATCCAATTCAATCAAGATCGAGTAGCAAAATTGCTAAGAAGTTGTCTGTTTGTAGTAGAAGAGTGGCGAGAACACCTCCGGAAATGCGAGGTAATGCTGATCGACGAGGTCAGAGGAAGGAGGAATCACCCGCGAAGACAAGTTCGAAAAATAAGAAAAAAATGAGGAACTTACCGATAAATCGATGTTTGAAGAAACGACGAAGGAGGGACGGTAAAAGACGTGGAGATGGACAAAAGAAAAAGAAACGGAGGAAAGACTTACCGACAAAGTTTCACATTCGGGTGAAGAAGCCATCGGAAGTGTTGATAAAGAAGGCTGAATGTTGGAAGAAGGATAGTCTGCAACAAGAAGAAAACCATCTATGTTTGTTGTTACCTCTACGACTGAAAACAAAAATGAAAATGTGGAGGAGGTGCTGCCTTCGATTGCGGAAGAAGACGAAGATGAAACTACGAAATCACCAAGAAAACCATGGCCGAAAGCGAAGCGTTGGAAACCATGGCCGGAAACGCCATGGCTGCTTGCGAAAAGGGAAGTCGATGGACGTGAAGAGGGCATGGGCTAATCACGTGGAAGATTGGGAGAAATCGCCGACGACCAAAGGGTCGGAATGTCGAGTTGGCCGACGGAATAAAGTACAACAAAGAAACTTGTGGCCGGAGTGCAACTTTCATGGCGTGGGGAGGATAAATCAAACGAAGAAGAAAAGAGTAAATTTGTTGAAAGTTACCGATCGTGGCCGGCGCCGGAGGAAGCCGAAACGGCAGAGGAAGAGGAAAAAGAAGTCGGAGAAACCATGGCCGGAAAAGCGAGATGGCAGGGGGAAACGGCGAATGTGTGCGCTATTTTGTGGGGTTTATGGGGTGAAAGAAACAATAGGATTTTTAGAGGGGTGGAGACAAACCCGTGGGTTGTCTGGTCCCTTTGCAGATTTCATGTTTCTTTATGGGCGTCGGTGACGCGTTTGTTTTGTAATTACTCGTTGAGTGTTATTATCGTGGATTGAAGCCCCTTCTTATAGCAGGGTTCCTTACTTCCTTGGGGCTGTTTTTTTGTATGCCCTTGTATTCTTTCATTTTTTCTCAATGAAAGTTCGGTACCTTTTAAAAAAAAAAAAAAATGGTGAAGAGTTGCATCCATTCAAGCTTGATAAAACACCCATTCATTCGAGAGGCATCATGAATCTAAAAATCCAGATTCATTCATATCTTTAATTCATTATGTACCTATTAAATTCATATTTTCATTTAAGAAGGCTATGTATGGATTCATAGGGGTGAGGGCTGGATTTAGACTACATAGGCCAAGGGTTGTGTGTGTCTTTTCAATTAGCATAAATAGGGCATAAATAGGGATATAATTTTGTCATTTGAAGAACAAGTTGAATGAAATTTCTCATTTAGTCTCTCTGAAGCTTTATGCTTTCTTTGTATTATTGTGTTTAGAATGCATGACACTTTCAGTTTAGTTTGATCAATTAGATCTTGGAGAGTTCAAAATCTTGAACTTGAAGGTATGAACAAATTCTCATTTCTTCTTGATCATGAGAACTCCCCTTATTCTAGGTGATCCCCCACACCAATAATAAGAATAACCCCAATAACAAGATGATAGAACAACCCTAAGAAAGTTTAAAGAAAGGAGAACTTGTTCCTATCTTCAAGATTTCGTACTCTCCCCAATCTAATTGATCAAACTAGATTGAAAGTTCTACAATGTGCATTCTAAACACAAGAATACAAAGAAGTTCTAAAATGTGCATTCTAAACACAAGAATACAAAGAAAACATGAAGCTTGATCGAGACTAAACTCTATGAAAAATTTCATTCAACTTGTTCTTCAAATGATAAAGTTACATTCGCCTTCTGTGGTTTCCAAGGCTCATTTTGATTCTTCTCCCAAGGCTTTTGAGTATTCCAAGTATTTGAGTATTAAAGAATGTATTAAGGGTTTATTCCTCGCTCCTGCTTATCCTCTCTTTTATACTCGAAAAAAGGGGTTAATTCTTCTTTCTATCCTTACCTTGAGGAAAATGTTTTGAATCCAGATTCAATTGAAGAATGTTGCACAAAACTCTAGTGTCCTCTATTCAGAATATACATTCACCACCTTCTGATGACCCCAACAATCGGTTTTCCTCTTTGGATCCGGTTTTTGGTTTATATAGAGGAGTTATTCATCCGCGTAAGGAATCTTCTCCTTCACATGATGACAACTCTGATGCCAATTCCGAGGTAAGCGTGAGTAGTGTGAAATCTTTGCTCCAACCAGTGGATCTTAGCTTGGAGGACGATGATCTTGAAAAATGTTACTCTAAAGCTTTTGACATTTTATTTCAAGAAGTTGACAGGAAGACTCCTCCTATTCCATCCTCCATTCCGGCCAAATTTGCATCTTTTATTGAAGCTTGTGGAATAGAGATTCATGAAGTTCCTCCCTTGGTTCTTGAAGGAAAAAGTATCAGTACTTAAGCTTGCCAAGCTTTAATTTTTTCTTAACAAAGGTTTTGAAGTTTTGGTTCTTCTTTCAAGCTTTTCAGCTCGGTTTGGTTGTAAGTTTTGGTTTTCCAGCCTTGGTTTGAGCTTTATCTCAACTGAAATGATCGGTTCTTTTGTTTTGAAGAGTTGGTGGAGGCTGAAGAGTTTTTTCTTGAATGACTCTTCAAATTCAATTGCTGGTTTGCATAAGGGCATTCAGTGGAAGTTGAAAAGACATTTTTGTTAGATGCTTTGCTTGAAGTTTTGGTTGTAGCTGAACCGTCTTTTTTTGCTGATTCGTTGATATAGGCAGGGTGTTCTAGAAGAGCAATCGGTGGCATTTGAACCAATTAATGTTGTTTTCTTTGGCAGCTAATTTTTTGCTTGTTCTGTGGCTGATTTTTGTACCATGAGGCTCCCTGTTTTTGGTGGCTATTTTGTCTCGTTTTATTTAGCAAATTCTTAATCGTCTCTTCTTTTTGCTTTCTTTTACTGTTTTTGTTTTCTCTCCCTTGTGGAGTTTGTATCCCTTGAGCATTAGTCTCTTTTCATTTCATCAATGAAAAATTTGTTTCTTGTTTAAATTTTTTTGATAAAGTTACATTCCTATTTATACTAACTAAAAAGACACAGGGACGTGACAAAACCCTTGGCCTATGTAGTCTAAATTAAGCCCCCAACCTTTCAAATCCATACAGTCATACACGAACATTCTTAAATGAAAATACATGAATTTAATAGGTACATAATGCATTAAAGATACAAATGGATATGGATTTTTAGATTCATGATGCCTCTTGGATGAATGAGTGCCTCTTATCAAGCTTGAATGGATGCAACTCTTCACCATGTGTGAACACCTTGGCTTGGAAGTGAGCATTCAATGCTTCTTGTAGTCTTTTAGCTCTAACTCTTTTCATGGGACCTCGTGGCATAATGATTTCCTCATGATTGGTTGAGCTGGATTTGACTCCCATTGACTTTGAGCATAAGCTTCGTTTGAGCTTGGTGTTCATCTTATGGACTTCCCTTGTGGTCTCCTCGGTCATTTATGTCCTTATCACTTGTCCTTCGTTAATGTTTTAGTATAGTGTAAAGATTGAGAAGAGTTTCTTGTATTTCATAGCTTGTCTTCTTTAATCTCCAATTGGAGAGCCCTCATGTAACTCACCTTTTGGTGTTCGGAGTTTTCTCCATCATTTCATTTATCAATGAAATTGTTTCCCTTCTAAAAAAAAGAGAAGAGTTTCTTGTATTTCATTATGCATTGACTTTTGTGAATGAATACATCCAAGTTTCTTATCGAAAAAAAAAAATTATGCATGGACTTTTGGGTTTGGTTGAACCTTTTCATCTTGGTTAACTTCAAAATCCTCCTCTATCCTTGGATGAGTTGTTTCTCCTAAGTAAACACTTTTGGACGTGTCACGTGTGAGAGAAGCTCATTAGACGAGGAAATCTTGCCTAGGCCTAGGCTAATGAGAAATGGGGGCTTTTCCTTCAAAGTTTGTCAAACCTGGTGCTCTTCCTCTACATCTTCCCTAATCCTTAGGACCTCTGACAATGTAGGACTGTAGGAGGAGGAGATCCCTTGTTCTGTCCCCCAGTAATTAACAATGCATGATAGAGGAGGTGATAGAGCCGCTGAAGACTTCAAATTATGATCTATATTTTATTTAATAGTTTTGATTCAATTTTATTGCTTTCCAAGTTTGCATTCCTAGAACATAAATTTAATAAGTTTTTTGGTACAACTCGTCAATTTTTTTGGTTTCATGAACACCCTGAGTCGAAAGGGTCCAAAGGAGCCTTCCAATCATTCATAATCATGAGGAGGCGGTAGTTATAAAATATCTTTGTATGTAAAGAAATCCACCAGGAGACCGTATTTTGGACAGGGTTACAAAAAAAATCAAAGCATAAAGGCTTATCTTCAAAAGTTCTGGCATTCCTTTCAATCCACAAGTGCCACAAAAGAGCTCTAAAGGCACAACTACCGACCATCTGCGCTTTATCTTTCAGATTCCAAGAACTCACCCCTTCCGTAAGCCAATCATCCACCTTTTGGGGTCGGCAAAAGGTTATGCCCATCAGCCTAGACCACTAGGTGCTTAGTTGAATTTAAATAATTTAACAATAAGTAACTACCACTAGGTGCTTAGTTGAATTTAAATAATTTAACAATAAGTAACTACAAGAAAATTATTAACGTGTAATGCTTTTTGATTGAAAAGTTTAAGTGATTGAAAGAACTAGACATGCACGAGTCAACAAAATACAGTAAAACAGTGAAAGAATATTGGAAAATGTTTTTTTTTAGCATTTTGGTGGTTTTATTGAAGCACAACTTATTATATGATTACAAATATAAAATATTTTAATTTTACAAAACAAACTAGGAGCCAATTTTTAAAATTTAATATCGTAATATTTGGGGGTGGTTGGGGGGAGTAGTGTTCACCCTCTGATCAACACAGCTTTATCCCCACCTATATCTGGAATTTGGTGAGTCTTCTGCCTTTTATTTGCAGTGTCTCACGTGAGACACTACATTCCTATTGATTGCTGTGGCTGGTTTTTGCTGTGGTGTATTGTATTGATATGTCCTGATTATTTGATAGGCATAATGACACTGAAGCAACATCAAATTGTGGTGGCCGACTCTTCAGAGCTGAAGATCCGTTGCAGGATGTTTTTCCTTTGCAAATCAGGATCTTGGTATCATGGGAGACAAATTTGTTAATTGTGAAGATAAACCGAAAGGTGATTTCTCTATCTGACCTTTAAACACTAATTAATAAACCGAAAGGTGATTTCTCTAGTGGTCATAAGGGCCTTGAAAAATATTATTGGGTTTAGAGGGAGGGAATGAGTTCAAACCTAGGATTTAATATCCTACGAGTTTTCTTGGCAATCAAATCTAGTAGGGTCACACGGTTGTCCCGTGAGATTAGTCGAGGTGCGTGCAAGTTGGCCCGGACACTCAAGGATATCAAAAAGAAAAACCATGGTGGCCTCCTACCTATGATTTAATATCCCACGAGTTTCCTTGTCAACCAAATGTAGTAGAGTTAGGCGGTTGTTCTGTGAGATTAGTCAAGGTGCGCACAAGCTGACCCGGACACTCACGGATATAAAAAAACATTTAATTTATTTGCTCTATTCTGTAATTGGAATCTTCTTGAGCTAGCTGATCACATTCTGATACCTCTTGTGATCTTTTCTTATGTATTCCTTCCTCTCATTATTAATAAAAAAAGTAAAGCGTTTCAATTCCTTATTAATAAACATTAAACAGCCTCTCTCCTTGAGAAATATGGTATTTGCATAGTCTCCATCTCCACCCCCAACAAAAGGGAGCTAAGATTCCTTTGGAATCTATGGTCGGAGAGGAATCACAGGATGAAACCTTCTTAATCAGTGTCCTCCTTATGGCTATGTATTGGTGTAACTGTCTTCCTCTTTTTTCTGATTATGGTGTTACCTTACTTTTGGCCAAATGGGTCAAATGGACGATTTTTTTGTAACTCCATTTTTGGACTCCGGTTTTTTCCCATCCTCTCTTGTAATATTTCATATATTCAATGAAATATCTGTTTCTTCTAAAAAAAAGAGACGATTTTCTGAGAATTTCTTGTTTAGTACTTTCTTTTTCTTATCTGTATATCATGCATCTGATAGAAGAATGTATTTTCAGGATAACTCAGCTGACTTTTATAAGAGAGCTTCCATAATTTTCAATTCTAACTCTGAACTGGTAAGTTAGCTTACAATTAACATTGCAAGTTTTGTTAAACTTCTTGTTGTATCATGGTACTAATATTTATTTACCCCGTTAATCTAATTGGCAGTTTCACATTTGGGACTTCTCAGGGCAAACAAATCAACTTCTCACAAATAACATGAACAATTTTCTTGATGATTCTCCTGTTCAACGAGTCAAAGAGGCAAGTATATCTTTATCCGAGCAATATGAGCTGAATAGTTATTTCAATATTCTGTTGAATTCATTGCCAAATGTCACGCAAAATCTCACACTACTAAATGAGAGTCAAGAATGGAAGTGGCTATGCATATAGACTTTCTTTTCCACCCACTGAGGATAGTGTTGCTTTAACCCATGCCAACTGATATTCCATCCCTTCTTGTGAATTATTAATTCCCAAGGGACTCTCTAGTTTTCTTGTTCATGAAAATGTTTCTTGAAAATTCTGTTGAGAAAATTTATAATCTTTTTGACAACATGTGGGGTGGGGGATCGAACCTGTGACCTCTTGGTCACTAGTCTATACAGTATGCCGGTTGAGCTATGCTCATGTTGGCGAGAAAATTTATAATCTTTAATATATATATATATATATATATAATTTTTGTGTGATTTTGTGGGGCCTTTGGGTTGAGAGGAACAGTACAATCTTTAGAAAGGTTGCGAGACCTAAAGAGGATGTGTGGTCTCTTGGTATGTTCCATATTTATTTTTGGCCTTAGGCGTTTAGGCCTTTTTGTAATTATCTTTTAGGTCTTATTTTGCTTGATTGAAGCCCCCCTTTTTGTTTTAGTTTGGCTCTAATTGGTTGGGGTTTTATTTTTTATGCCCTTTGTATTCTTTTAGTCGTTCTCCATGAAAGTCTGGTTCATAACCATTTTTGGTTTTTTACATGCATAATGCGTACCCAATGTCCATTAACAGGTCTGTCTTGAGTTGCAAGTCCATGAAATTTTGGACAATATGATGGGTAGATATGGGAAGGATGCTAAGCTAACTGAAGAACAGCTAAAGACTGAAGAGTCCTCCACTATCATAAATGGGACTACAGATAAAGTGAAATTTCATTTGACTGAATCCAATCCTATGATACGTGGAAACAGTTTCAGGGTAGCCAGTTCCATGGGTTTGACAGGATTGCAGAATCTCGGGAATACTTGCTTCATGAATAGTGCTGTTCAATGCTTGGTGCATACTCCAAAGCTTGTTGATTATTTCCTTGGAAATTTCCAAAAGGAGATAAATTATGAAAATCCTTTGGGAATGAAAGTAAGTTATTATCTATACTGGCTGGCCTATTAGGTCTTTTAAGATGGCTCTTCCTTTTCAATTAATTTGTAATGTCTTATCTAGGGAGAGCTTGCTTTAGCATTTGGAGACTTGCTCAGGAAACTATGGGCCCCTGGCTCGAAGTCGGTGCCTCCAAGAATGTTTAAACTTAAACTTGCTAATTTTGCTCCCCAATTCAGTGGTTATAATCAGCACGATTCCCAGGTTAGTCTAGTTAGTCTTTTTATTTGCACTGTTGATCTTCCTCTCTTAATCTGGTGTTGTAAACACATGCTAAAAACATTTCATGTGCAGGAATTTCTTTCTTTTTTGTTGGATGGCCTTCACGAAGATCTAAATCGTGTTAAATGCAAGCCATATTTTGAAGCAAAGGATGTAGAGGGCCGCCAAGATGAAGAAGTAGCTGAAGAATATTGGCAAAATCACCTTGCCCGTAATGATTCTATTATAGTTGATTTGTGCCAGGTGAGTTTTTTTTGCTTCGCCAGAATTTTTTGCCCAAGGTTGTGCTCATTGTCTTCCTTCATCTTAGTTTTTCTGCTGCAAGTTTACATGCAACCAAGGTCTTGATTTGTATTTGTAATTAACTTACTGGGGCCTTTGCTGCTCTCCTACCATTGTCTCAATGGTTGATCTTTAATTTATTACTTCTTTAGGTCTCTTAAAGAAGTTCACTTCTTTTAGTCTAGTGATTGGAACAAGTGTTTCTTTGTCCATTTACCTGTTGCTGGGGAATTCCGTGATCTCAACTGGATTTCCTTTTTTCTTCTTATAATTGTAGGGTCAGTACCGGTCATCATTGGTGTGCCCTGCTTGCAATAAGTTGTCAGTTACATTTGATCCATTCATGTACTTATCTTTGCCATTGCCGTCAACAACAATGCGTAGTATGACCCTGATGGTCTTTACATGTGATGGGACTACATTACCTTCTACGTTTACCATATCAGTGCCGAAGTCTGGAAGATTGAAAGATCTAATTGATGCCTTAAGCACTGCTTGTTCTTTGAAAGAGGATGAGACCCTGTTGGTAGCTGAGGTATGCTTATAAATTTGTCTAGCAGCATATACCGACTTACTTTTTTGATGTATGAGTTGTTTTTTTTCTTTGAACAAGAAATGAAACTTTTCATTAAGAGACATGCTCAGAAGATACAAACTCCACAAGGGAGAGAAAAAGTAACAAAAACGAGAAAAACAAATTACAAAGAAGCAACCCAAAAGAGAAATATTAAGCTGAAAAGAACAAGCTTGCAAAAAACTTGAATCTTGAACCAAACATGAAGCTTTGAGCCTTGAAGAATCACTAAAACCAAATAATGGTTAGCAAAGAGAGAATCCCCGGATCTAAACGCTGAAGAAATCCACTAAAAGGCTTCAAAAAACCAGGAATTCATCAATCAAACAAGATAAATCTGGTACCAAAATTCAGGAGCCTCAGGAGACAAAAACCAGCAACAAAACCCACTGAAGAGAAACTAGAAACCGGTGCTGAGACCACCAAAGAAGCCAACTGCAAAAGAGACTACCCAAAACAGGACCAAGAAGGTTGAAAGAGAAGCTCAGAGTAAGACAAAAGGGCAAGACATCAAAGCTTTCAAAACCTGAAGCAAAACTTGGCAAAATTAACCCCTTGCAAAGAGAGGTTGTATGTGCAAATTGTTATTATTATTTTTTTGTTAATATAGTGATGGCATGCAAAGCTCAAGTGGAAAACATGTGGGATTGAGAAGTTTTATGGTTTGGCTTCTTTCCATCTTCAGCCCACAATCATATATATACACACCACACACTTATGAAAGGGCCACCAAAAACACATCTAGAACAACGTAACTGACAACAAAAATGGTTACAGATTGAGGCTCCAATGGCCAATGTTCAAAGATAACAGATAACAGATAATTACAAAAGAATTAGTAGAATCCTATAAAAGGAAACAAGAGAATTAGTAGAAAACACCAAAAATCCTTCCAATATCCTCTGCACCCTTGAATATTATCCTTTTTCTCTTAAACCAAATACTTTAGATAACATAAAAGAAAGTTGTGTGCTAAAGAAGCTCCCCTTTATTATTATATCATTATTTTTGGATAAGAAACATTTTATTGATCAAATGAAAGAAGTGGAGATGCACTACGTTAGTCATACTTTGAATCCCATGCTAGGAGCCATACTAACATCAAAAACCTCAAGAAAATTGTCCCAAATATTTCTAATAAAGTGACATCTCCATAAAATATTATCCAAGTTTAATGGCCCACTTACACAGAGCACACCACTGAAGGCATAGAGCCAACGATCATCCTGGAACAAAATTTGTGATCTTGAGCCTCTCCAAGGCCAAAGCAACGAACCGAGAGAAAGATCTAATCTTCTCTGGATTTTTTTTTTTGTAAGAGAATAAAACCTATAAGCTTGAGAGTCCAAAAGTGATAGCCACCTAAGTTTGGGAAGAGATGAATTATGTGTTACAAGAGCAATGCAGATAATTGAGGTTTCTAGATTGATTTATTATTTATCTTGAGTTATATCTTAAATAATACATTTTTTTTGCCTTCCGGATGGACTCTGAACCGATGTATGTATCATCGTCATGTAACCTATGTGTGAACTGAATTTTCATTGTACTGTTAATTATGTGTTCATGTTTTGCAACGTCATCAATCTTGTTTATATTTCTAATTTGAACGAGCAGGTATACAAGAATCGCATCTGTCGTGTTCTGGAGGATCCATCTGATTCACTAGCCTTGATTAGGAATGAAGACAAGCTTGTCGCTTATAGGTTACCAAGAGATGGTGAATCATCCAAGTTGATTATCTACTTGCATCAGCAGTCAGAAACGTAAGCTCCTTTTCATATTAATAATATGTACTTGTCATTGTTATCTTCAAGATTTGCCTGAAGCAAATTTCATTTGAATTGCTTAGGCCCCATTTGATAACCATTTGGTTTTTTATTTTTGATTTCTAAAAATTAAGCCTATAAACACTACTTTCACCTATGAACTCTTTTGTTTTGTTATGTACCTTTTACAAGCGTTTTCAAAATTCAAGGTAAGTTTTGAAAACTAAAAAAAAGTAGTTTTAAAAAAATTGTTTTTGTTTTTGGAATTTGGGTAAGAGTTCTAATCTTTCCTTATGAAAGATGAAAACTATTGTAAATAAATGGTGAGAAAACAAACACAATTTTCATAAACCAAAAACCAAATGGTTATCGAATGGGGTCTTAAATATTCCTCACTGCTGCAAGCTTTCGATATCTCAAAACTGCTTAACCCCCTCTTCATCTCTCTTCTTCTTTAATTTTATGCATGGTGATCAGGCATGATAATTCAGGAAAGGTAATTTCAGGCTCGAAAACATTTGGAGCCCCATTTGTAGCCAGAGTGCCTGACCTTTGTCATGAATCAGATATTCGTCAGCTGTTCCTCAAGTTTCTTGATCAGTTAAAAATGCCTGAAGAGGATACGCTTAGGAACTGTGATGGTGAAGCTGGTATTTCTACTAATGATGACTTTGAGATGGATGATGCTTCAGGCCCGACGAACGTGGATACTGATCAGAGTTCAAATGATGGAAATATTGTAAACTCTAGTTTGCCTCCTGATTTCAAATTCTATTTGACTGATTCGATGGGAGCTTCTGAAGATACCTTGATTAAATTGAATGAACCTCTAGTTCTCTCCGAGTCAACTGAGAGATTGGATGTGCTTGCTATGTGGCCGGACACGATGATTAATAAATATGATACATGTCTAATGAGTTCATTGCCCGATGTTCACAAACCACCACATTTTCTTACAAGGAGACTTCAAGAGTCTGTCGATTTGTACAAGTGCCTTGAAGCTTTCTTGAAGGAGGAGCCTTTAGGACCTGACGATATGTGGTTAGTGTGCGCGCCCTCACATCTTTTTTTTTTTTTTAAATCTCTATTCTTTTTTATTTTCTTTTAATGCTTGGTAAGATTTGTTCCTCTTTTCAAAGCTAGTCTGACATTTGACTTAGGACGATAATCATGTTCTTTTGATTACTGACTTGCTTGCATAGCTTTCATTCCTATATCTTCACCGAGTTTTTCAAGTTGTATAAATTTATAGGTGTTAAAAAACACAATGAAGACAAAAATATTGCTTGTGAATTTGTAGGTTTTGTCCTAGATGCAAGAAGCCTCAGCAAGCTAGAAAAAAGTTGGATCTCTGGAGATTGCCTGAGATTCTTGTCATTCATCTCAAAAGGTTTTCGTATAGCCGGTTTTTTAAGAACAAATTGGAAACATTTGTTGATTTCCCGATAGACGATGTAGATTTCTCAAAGTACATCGCTTACACAAATAGCCATTTGAGCAATCGTTACATGTTATATGCTGTTAGTAATCACTATGGAGGGATGGGCGGAGGTCACTATACTGCATATGTTCTTGTAAGTGGTTTCCTTTTAGTTAGAAGCTATATACAAATATTATTTCATTCACTTTAAAAATATTGGACATTATTTTGAAAACTTAGAAATTTTAAGGTACTTACTGATATATTGAAATTAAAGGCTTTTATGTTTTATATTGATAACAACAATAAAACATGTGATTGATGCACAATTTCTTACCTGACAATTAAAAAGCATGCAAATAATGTACTTGTTTTAGACACTTTATTCCTTCAATCTGATCTCTATTGATATTGATTTAGGGCATAACGGCATGTTTGAGAGTGATTCTGAAATGGTCGAAATCACTCCCAAACGTGTCCTTAATCATTCAAAATCAATTTAATGTTTGATTTTACACTTTTAACACGATTTTCATACCATCAAAATTGATTTTGAATGATTGAAGACATGCTTGGAAGTGATTTTATTCATTTCAAAATCACTTGACAAGATAAAAGTCATAGCTTCAAACAACTAATGGTACGCCATTAGTTGTTTGAAGCTATGACTTTTGGGATTATCTTGTCAAGTCTGGTGCCAAAAAGAGATTATGTTAATTTGAAATCTGATCCTCGTCCACATTGGTTATGATCTTCCCATGCAGCATGGTGGTAAATGGTACGAGTTCGATGATGAGCGGGTTCTCCCCGTTAGTGAAGATGCTGTAAAGTCAACTGCTGCTTATGTTTTATTCTACAAAAGAATTCCAGAAGTATAATCTGGTAAAGTTTTACACAGTTTTGATTTTTGAAGGTTAGTGTTAGACAACACCCTACACCCCCCAAAAGGAATTTTTCTGGTTTACTTTGTAGGAGCAATATCCTCATCCTTACAACACCATCACTTCCTATACAACTTTATTCTGTTTGGGAGACAAGAAAAGAAGAAGAAAAAGAAAACTTCTGTACAGCAAGAAAATCACTTTGGGGGAAAAGTATAAGATTTTTGGCCCCCATCATAGGTATGTCTGTATTCCTTGTGTATATATTACTCACTGCAAAAGATAAATGTTCAGCCAAGCTTTCAATTTTTTGTAATGGAGAAAAAGCATCATCTCTTTTGGTTTACTTACTTTCCTTTGTTAATTTTTTTTTTTTTTTTTTGAGTAAGAAGCAATTTCATTTCATTGATTGTATGAAGGGAAGAATTCTCCAACCAAAGAACTTTCCTTTGTTAATGATTTAACTTAGCTTGAAAGTTGAAAGTGTCTTTTTGGCAATCATCTCAAATCCCTCCATCCACTATTAAGTGCTTTTAGTTGAAGCCTCTCTCTCACTCATTGTTGAAAAGGGTAAAATGGTATATAGTTATTGTTGAAAAACTCATCTCAACTACTCCATCCATTATTAAGTGCTTTCAGCTACAATTCAGGTATCTAGGTTAAATTATAAATTTAGTCCCTAAACGTCAAAGTTTGTATCTATTTAGTCTCTAAACTTTTAAAATGACAAATTTAGCTTCTAATTTCTTTTCTTTTTTTTTGTAAATTCACCACAAAATTGAAATTTTAGGGTTCCATTAGATTAAAAGATTTGAATTTGTCAATAATTTTTAAATAAAAGTAAAAGTTTAGCATCAAATAGATACAAAATTGACTAAATTTTCAATATAATATTGAATATAATATGCTTGGTCTAAATACAAACTTAACCTACTTATAAGTGTATTTAGTCTTCATTCTTAAAAATTAATAAATGTGTGAGATATAGTTGATGAGAGTTGAGTTTTGCTCTCTTTCTTTATTATTTTTTGGAATAAGAGTTTTCCTTTTTGATTGAGGCAATTGTTATATTCTTAATTATTTTATCCTTTTTTTAAACAATTTCTTTTACCTTTTATTGGTTGTATTAAAGTTTGGTTTCTCATGCCAAAACGAGCATGATTCAACTGACATATGTATGTCTTGATGACCAAGAGATCTGTGGTTCGAATCCCCCTCACTTCTAATGTACTAAAAAAACAAAAAAAAAAAAATGGTTTCTCATAGAAAAAGATGACCGACAATGTTTATTTATTATTTTTTTTGTGTCGAAAGTAGATGAAATAAATAACACATTGACAAGCATTAATAAAAGTTTGTTGACAATATTAATTAGAAAGTTAGTATTAAATTGTGTGAAAGATAGTGACACGTTGAGCTAAAAATAAAAAAAAATTACAAGTTTATTTCAGATTTTGTCTAATAGGTCTGACATTTAAATTTTTTACAATTAATATTGGTTAGATATTAAATTAATTTTACGTCTAATATAAATCTAAACTTTCAATTTTGTATTTAGTATGTTTGGCAATTTAATAAATTAAATACTTATCAGTCGAAACATATTAAACACAAAAACTTAATTTTGAAGTTAAGATTCTTGCTCCACACAAAATTGAAAGTTTAGAAATCTATTAAAAAGAGACTAATAGGCCCAAACATAAAGTTTGGGGATTAAACATATTTTCTAATAAAAATGAAAACTTAAGGAGTGACCAATTTAATTAATAGTCTTTTAACAATAATGTATTTCAAATTATATTACAGTGTTGATTGAAAGACCAACAATTTTTATAAATCAATTTGACCAAATAATTGTATATATAACTTCCTAAAATTTGGGAGAAAAAAAAAAATTGTGTGGTTTATTATAAATTCTCTCTATTTTTTTGAAAAAATATCTTAATTAAGGCAGGGATTGAACCATGACCGACCTTTTAGTTAGAGACACAAATTTATGGTAATTAAGTTATGCCGGATTTAACATAAATTTGTTATTTTAGACTCTTATTTCTAATGTTTCTCCATGTATAAATAATAATAATAATAATAATGTTTCTCAACTGCACATTTGTCTTTTAATTATTAATTATTATGACTTTATTTTAATATAATCCATTGTTGTAATATTTTAATTGTTCTTAATGAAAGTAGTTTCTTGTTGTGACAATGACATATTTTTTCAACTACACCAAATATTATATTTGTAGCTTGAGATTATAGGTTTTTGGGACACCAATTTAGAGTTAGGTGAACTGTGTTATTATAATTCAATCCACGTTTGACTTATCGACTATTATAATCTACCGTCAATAAAGTAATTGCACTAATTTTAATAGTGTTTACTATTCACGGACCATTATAATTACCGACTATTTTAATCCACCTAATGCTCCAAACATACCCTAAATATTCTATTTCAAAACCGAGTTAAATTTAAATTACAAGTAATATCAAAGAAGTATTCCTTTTCAAAGACCAAATGAAATAGGTGTGTCATTTTCTCATTTAATTCTATGGAACCAAAAATATTATATAAGTATGGAGGAAAGATTTTAAGGAGTGCACATTTATTATTATTTTTTTTTTTTATCAAATTAATGAAATTCATTCATTCATTTGATTTTTTTTTTTTTTTTTTTTTTTTTTTTTTTTTTTTTTTTATAAATATTTTAATTAATAGGAGATTGTACTCATGACCTTTTAGTCACACACAACCTTATGCCAAATCCTGACCTCCATTCGATTTCTTGAAGGATCACATTAAATATTTGAACTATAAATAGAATTGAATTGATTTGGTAACTTTGGTTTGGTTTATTTCTTGACTTTTTTTCTCCCCTACATTTTTTTTTCATCATATTTATTAATAGAAATGGAATATATGAAACTTTTATTAAAAAAATATATAAATAAACAATCTATTCTTTTAAAATAATATTGAAATACGATTAAATTAAGAATAAATGAAGTTTAAAAAATGAGTTGTATTTGATGTTTTTAAATATGTGTTTGATAACATATATTTATAAACCATAAAACTAGTTGTAATTACTAACTAAATATTAGGTTGAATATAAACTATTATCGATTAATTTACGAACATGTTTTATATTATAAATTTTGTATAATTATTATTTTACATATAATTTATAATATATTTTATTTTAATAAAGAATTGAATTGAATTTATAACATGGAATACTATATTTATTAAAAAAAAAATCTTTCTAAATATAATTCTACCTTTTAAAATTCAAAATTCAAAATTCAAAATTTGCATACATTGAAAACATAAAAATGTTTTTTTTTCTTTAGAATTTTCATTATTTGTATCTGTTCACACGAGATTTCGAACGACGAATGGAGATTCGAACACGTGTAAAATGAATTTGAATTTGTATTGATGTATTGTATTTATCTGTATCAGTGCGTAGTGGATTACAATCTCTAGTGTTTATCCTCTGATTCTTTCTCTCTCAAATGTAAATGTTTCTCGAGGGCTTCGCAACTTGTTCTCGATGTTGAATGTTTCTCGAGGGCTTCGCAACTTGTTCTCGATGTTGAATGTTTCTCGAGGGCTTCGCAACTTGTTCTCGATGCTGAATTTGGATCGAGGGCTTTGCAGCTTGTTCCCGATATTGGATTTGTATCGAGGGCTTCGCAGCTTGTTCTCGATGTTGGATTTGTATCGAGGGCTTCGCAGCTTGTTCTCGATGTTGGATTTGTATCGAGGGCTTCGCAGCTTGTTCTCGATGTTGGATTTGTATCGAGGGCTTCGCAGCTTGTTCTCGATGTTGAATTTGTATCGAGGGCTTCACAGCTTGTTCTCGATGTTGGATTTGTATCGAGGGCTTCTTAGCTTGTTCTCGATGTTGGATTTGTATCGAGGGCTTCGCAGCTTGTTCTCGATGTTGAATTTGAATCGAGGGCTTCGCAGCTTGTTCTCGATGTCGAATTTGGATCGAGGGCTTCGCAGCTTGTTCTCGATGTTGAATTTGGATCGAGGGCTTCGCAGCTTGTTCTCGATGTTGAATTTGGATCGAGGGCTTCGCAGCTTGTTCTCGATGTTGAATTTGGATCGAGGGCTTCGCGTAGCGGTGAAGTCTTCAGGTGTTTGAACTTGGAGTGGTGTTCAGTCTTCAGGATTCAGGGAGTCTTGTGAATTCTCTCTGAGCTATTAGGAAAAGAAATTTTCTGAACCTTCAAAATGAAGAATGAGCTCTCTATTTATAGAGTTCTCATGGGCTTGGATCCAATGGGCTTGGGCTTGGATCCAATGGGCTTGGGTCCAATGGACTTTTGGGTTCTGGGCCCAATGGTTATTTGGGCTTGAGCCAAATTGTCATTTAAATAACTTTTAGCCCGATTCGATTTCGAGCCCAATTGAGCCATGACCGAATTTGCTCGGTTAAGTTTATTCGATCCGCCGGCCAAGATGAAGACACGTGGCGACCGCTGATTGGCCGAAATTTCTCGGTCAACAGTATCATATCATCCAAAAATAGTTTTAAAAAACACATATATTAAATGCATATTCATTGAACTCTCTAGAAACATAAATCATAATTCAGATTGTCTACCGAACAAAGCCTTAAAAAAAAATTCAAATACATTCGAAAGTTTCATATTTGCTCAAGTATTTAATTTTGCATGCTAGCAAAGTCAATTTTAAAAGTATTTTTCACACATGTCAATTAAAATGTTAAATTTTCATGAGAGAATCAATTTAAATATTTCTTTAATAATCCATAATTATTTTAACTTTATTCTACCTAAAATAAATTGTCAACAAGAGCATAACTCAAATGTAGTCACGGGTGACTATGAAGTCATAGGTTCGATACTTATGTGACATGAAAAAAAAAAATGAAAATGTGGACATCAAATTATGAAAGACCTATTTTATCGATTAAAAAGATCCCGAAATAAAAGATGTCCCCATTTTTTAGTTTTTCCATGTGTTAGAATTTAACCGTCCACGTCATAATTTCGTTTGTTGTTAATTTCGTTTGTTGTTAATGATAAAAGTATTTTTTATTTATTTATTTATTTATTTAAGGTTATGGGTATTTTTGAAATTAAAGTTATAGTTAATGGGTATTTTATTCTTTTTTTATTTTAGCCACTACTTTTCTACATTGATATTTTTGCAATAGATATAATATATATATATAAAAAAACAACTGTCCCAATTTAGTTTGTCTTTATTGTGATTGGGTGATCCAAAATTTTATTTAATTTTGAAGTTTAATAAATAAAATTAACAAAGTATATATTAATAACTTTAAATTTTGTGAACTCATAAAAAGAAAAAAAAAAATGAGAAATTAGAAAACTTCATTTAATTAGGTGATTTAATTAGGTGGAGGGCAATATTTTTTTTTTCATCCTTAAAAAAGATGAAGATAGAAAATCTTTTGTTTCAGACAAAGATTTTCCTTTGTTATTGGATATCAAATCTTAGAGAAGATCTAACCCCACAAGAATTTGTTCATCCCTAAATATTATCCGATTTAGACTATTAATTTGTCTTCCTTTTACAAATTCCTACAATTTATCAAAGATGAGGCTTTTTTGAAAACTAACAGTCATATTTTGAAAATTACTTTCAAAAACCCAAATCTTTGTCAGCAACGATTATCAAAAAATCAGTTGGGAAATGGGAATTGAATTGAATTGAATTGGGAAAAGATGAATTCAGTTGACTTTTCAAAATCGATTTCAGCGTAAGAAACAAAGGCAACGACGTGACCATCATTCATTCATTCATTCACCCAATTCAATGACGTTTCCTTCGAATCTTACAAAGCTAAGGCCCCGCGCCAAATCACCGACTGCTTCTTCTTTTCCCTTCTTTGAGTTTCTTTCCTTTCCGCAAAATCATTTTCTCGAGGACCCATCTCGTCGTTTTGCTCCAAATCACTCACTGTTCATCGATTTCCTCTGTTTTGCTTCAACCCCACCTCGAATTTGGCTGCTCCGGTCATTTTTCACTAGTTTTTGCCATTTGGGATGAGTTAACTTTGCGTATTCAAACAACCCTTCTTCGGAATCATACGATTCTTCTCTCTTTCTTTATCTGTACCCTCTTTTTTCGCTTATTTTGCTGAATTCGAGTACTGTTTGAAGCTTGTGATTTCGCTGTGGAGTTGGGTTTTCCCGAGGCCAAAACGAACGATTGCCCCTGTGTCTGGATTTGCTCGTATCAGCTGGCTTTGTCTCCTCTACGATTACCGATGTTTTTTGTATGAAATCTTATTGAGATCTGTATTTACTGTCGGAGGAGTTTGAGGTTTTTATATATGTTGACTGGTCAGTCTTGAAATAGCTTGAATAGTGAAGAATTTGGAGTGTTCTTACTGTAGTTCCATTTGGGTACTTTCCCTTTTTCTTGCAATCCTGAGTTTTGCCTTTTGGTTCAGCTTTCAACCAATAATTTGGAGGATTAACTGTACATATCATGTGTTTACTGTACTTTGATTTTGGAAACTTGTGTAGATCTTTGAAATGGATACTTTTGGGAAAGCCTCTTTTCCCGGGAGAAAAGGGGGGTGTCATGTCATCATTGAAATTGGCTTTTATTTTTAACCATGATTTTTGTGTTGACTACGTAGAAATGGATTTCTTTTGATTTTTTGTTGAATTACTTTTGTAACTAAAGCTATATGATGATGATGGTGAGTTAGCTTTAGTTGCATTTGCTATTCCTTTGGAGGCTTCTTATTTGCTAAGATGAGTAAAGCATTTAGAGAGTTCTTTTGAGTTTAAGATTAACTTTATTAGCTAGATTCTTATGAGCTTGTTCCGGTAGCATTTTGGACCTTGCAAGATCTCGATTAAGATTCCTTTGGTAATTTGTAAGTAATCTTCTTCTTCCCAAGGATCAGATTGTCATTTAAAGTGGTTTCTATCTTCTTAAACTTACTAATTTTGCACCGTAGGATTGATGTTGTATGCAATAATCTTGTTGTGGTGTTGTTTGGAGTTGTTTCTTTAAGGCGTTCGGCTTTTGCTTTGCCAGCTCTCAAGGTTGTAGAGAGACGATAGAAGAGCTTCTTCTCCATTCTCCTTTTCGTGAGAAAGGGTTGTTTTTGTCGCAGACTAGGGTGTGTGCTAATTTTATGAGATCTTTGGGATCATGATGAGAGGAATGATAGAATCTTTAAGAGTAGGTCGGGAGAGTTCTTCTAGCCATGTTTGGTCCCTTGCTAGATTTTATGTTTTTCTCTGGATAATAATTCGGTTATTCATAAAATAATAATAATAATAATAATCTTGTCGTGGTAATGAGTGAACCATAGGAATTCTGATGTCAACAAGGCATGTTAATAATTTCCTCAAACCCACTTTTTATTTTTCTGCTACAAATTTAAACTCAAGTTCAAATGCTTTGTTTAAAGTATTTACAATCAATCAAGTTTGAGTAACGTATTAAGGTTTCAGTAAACATGTGGTTAGATGCCTACTGATGGTGCATTTTCCGTGTTCTGTTTTAATTTCTTGAAATTATTAACACCATCTGTTTTATAAAAATTCAGGAGGTAATTCTGAAGACAACGGAAATTTGCAGCACCCTCGGTGCCATCTGACCGAAGACGATTTGTTTTTTGATTCAAATGCAAGATGGAGAAAAGGAAAAAAATCACAGAGTACAGGGAGAGGCTAGACAAAACACTCGGATCTCCTGATCTGACAACCGACGAGTCTATTAAGTCCCTTGTGTCAAATCAACTTCGTCATTTGAATTTGAAACATGAAACTGAAGGTTGGTGATGGACTGATGGGTCAGGATATTTAGACAATCTTGAGCCTATGTATGCCCTCAGCATGTTGGTTAAGCCATCCATTCTGGAGGTTCTGATCTTTCTTTTATATGTTGAAGGATGTAACGAGAACGTGATAGCGAAAAGAACTGCTGAAGTCTCGAATTTTCTTGACATGTTGAGGAGTGCTTCCAGTAATGATAATGATAGCAGCAGAGTTTCTGAGACGGTGCATCCTGAATGGAAAGTACGTTCTGCTCAAATTTCATCTTCATTGTTTCTGCTGTATTTGATATTCTTTCCAACATGCAAAAGTTTTGAAGCTTTGACAAGTTGTGTAGTCAGTCTCAACTGGTTCTTAATCCTCATCAGATATTGTTAATTTTTCTTGTCTATAACTTGTCTACTGTCTGTGAAGTCAATTTTATTCGAAACAACATCGGGTTGGGCACTTGGACTTTGTGATCACTTAAAATTCTTCAATTTTCCAGATAAAGCACGATGATGAAGAGTTTCGGGTTATGTATCGTGAAGGACCGAAGGGCACTCCATATCATACATTACTTGTTGAAGGCTTTGTAGATGGGCCTGTTGATGTTTGTAAGTGTTACTGGCGAATAGTTTACTTTATCCTGAAAACTATAATCTGTTAAATCACATTTAACATCAATGTGATTGATGATCATGGACACAACTCCAACTTTTTTGTTTGCAGGTTTGTGCACTTCCTGGGAGTCTGAACTTTATAAAAGATGGTGGGCATAATCTCTGATCTTTTGTGTATATTTTGGAAAAAATTGCATCTGGTTGTGCACGCCTAACATAAATATAGTCCACCTCTCATTGCCTAAGCGTGTATTAGTTTGCAAAATAAAATAAAATAAAATAAATAAATAAAAGAACCTTCTCCGACCTATGTATGGAAGTCGATGAGATAACATTATGCTAAATTCATATTATTCCGAGTTATTTCTTTTTTACCTTTTGTTGTTATTGACTTCCCCTTCAATTATTATCATGCATCTTTGTGGATGGTCAATGGTATTTAGTTGGAATGATGTTTTCAGCATCCAGTTATTCTATTTTTTTAAATGCGGAGTATCGAGAATCTTACCTGAAGTGGCCTACCCCTCAATTCATAAGGAGACTTCACCCACTCAAAGACCAGCTTCAGGAAACAACAATAGATAAGATTATTACTAGGGGACTCCATCTAGCTTTGACAAATCATCCTATTTCACCTTTGACTGACAACCTAGCGTCCAAGCTCGTACCAGTTATTACCAATTATGCTATCCCTTGGGGGTGAAAGAGTAGAACTATATAGAAATGTGGTATTTTGGCAATATTTTTTAACAATTGCTTTGGAAGAAAAAGATGTATCTTTGAAGACTTGTTCTCACATGAAAATTAATTTTCAATTAAAATTTATTTTAATGTCTCTTTTTTATGCCCTGGTCACCATATGTATTTTGGGTTCTTTTTCTCCATCGTTTTTTCTTCTTTCTAAAGTATTATTATTCATGAGAATTTGGTGTATCTGGTTTCTATTTTTGTATGGGCTTCTGGGTGATTGAATTTCTATCCAATTCTTCTTGTAATTTGCCTTTTTCATTAGACAACTGTGTTTCCGATCTGAAAGAAGTATCATTTGTAGCGTACCTGTACTAAATGGCGAAATTTACATGGCATCAGCCATAGACGAACCGCTGAGTAATATGATTTCTGAATCAACTCTAACAATGAATTGATTAAATGACGTTTGTAGGAGTCTTAGTCACTGGTTTCCTCTTTCCACTGTTCTTCCCTCAGGTGGCCTCAATTTAATCTACCGCCTTTTAAAATTCTCACCAGCAAATGTCTCCAGAAAGTACGGATTGGTGAACAGATCGCGCTAGTAAGGTTTGTCTATCTATACAATCAGCACTCATATGTGTATATATATCAACATTCTTCACCATGTCACATTTCTATTTTGAAATACTGAACTTCGTTTAATTTTTTCGAAAGCAAGGGTGAAGGTTTCATGGCCGCTGTCAACCAGGGAAATCGTTGTGCACTACTTTTTGTTTGAGTACTTTCAGGATGACCTTATCATTGTTCTTCTGAACTCGGTAATTATTTGAATAAGATTATGCACTTGTAGATCTTCTAAACCAGGGAGATCATTGTGCACTACTTGGAAGTTTATTTTTTCTTCTTGCTCCTTGTTTCCATTTGGGCTAACTTCTAGATTGAAATCTGAATACGAAGATATTTTTTTTTCATTTCAGATATCTGATCTCAACAGCATTGATATAACTACTCATGGATTCACCAGGCATGCTATCCCGGACGCAGAAGATGTAGTAAGGATTGATGTCGTGGGAGGCTTTGCTATACATAAGGTGACAGATAACCGGAGCTACTTCCGGTGAGGAGTTTCTTTCTCTCTTTTATCTATGACATTACTTTACATAAGTGAAGTTGAACATAAACATAAATTGATGTACGGTTGATAAGGACCGGTGTGATGTTGACATGGGCAATAATTTTTTAATCTTCATTAACAGCAAGGACTATTGAAATTGATAAGTTGAAGGACGAGGACAAAATTGAAACTACTAAAATTACAAGAAAAAAAATTGACAAACATAAAATTGTAAGGTTGAAAAGTATAATTTAATCTGCATCTTATTGAACTGCATGCAACCTGAATCGAGAACCTTAACAAATATATTTTTGTAAGCAGTTCAAATGTTATTGAAGTTTGCAATTGAAATGGCATTAGATAGCTAATTTGGGACAAAGAATTGAATAGAATGAATTTATTGACTCTGCTATGCCAGAATTTTTTAGAATCGCTTTTGTAAATAGCTTTATGGCATGAAGTTTCTGAGATTGAGTTTGTAGTGCATGCTGGGTTGTATAAGAACATGAGAATCAGAATCATCATCCATCTTCTGTAATGCACCACTATGAGGATAAAAAAAATCTATCTTGAAAATATTTTGTCCTTGTTTGTTCTGCATTTTCACAATTCGATCCTGGAAGAGATCCTTTTTGCTACCTCATACATATCATATGGAACTTGAACAGTGAAAAATCTTGCAGGACAATAGCAAACATGGATATGAAGCTGGATTTTGTCCCTCCATCGCTCATAAACTTCGTCTCAAGGCAACTGATTGGCAGCGGTTTCAGACTCTATCAAAAGGTCATACATTGTTCTTGTGATACATTTTTCGAACCCAATATAATCAGGAACTTATCCTCAAAACCATATTATTTGTTGCTCTATTCTTCTAGTTCCCATTTTTAAATTACCAAGTCTTCCATTTCATATGACCAAGCATACTCAAATAATTCACTTGTAGACTAACCTTCAAACTTTACCTCAGGTTCAAGTATACTACTTTTATGTTCCACTGTCGTCTTTGAAATTCCAATTGTCAACAATATTGCAGGTAGTGGCTTCTATATTCAAATCTGATGAAGATTTTATGAAGGCTTTGAAAGACCCACTTTACAGTCGTATAAATGAAGCTCTCTACGGGAGGAATCGACAAGATAAGATGTTCGAAGAAAAAGAGCTCGGTTATCAAATCGATCAAACTGGAATGCACCATTTTCAAGAAGAACAGCAGCAAAACTCGAGGGAAGAGCAGCGGGAAAACTCAATGGAAAATGAGAAGGTTCATGACATTTCCGATGCAAATGAACCCACCGGAACTGCCATGGAAATTAACGAGACAAAAGCTTTCGGTGAGATTGAGGAGGAAGAGACCAAAGAAAGTAGGCATGATGAAGAAGAAGATCAGGATAAAAATGACATTGTAGGAATAAGTATTGTAGAAAAAAGTGATTTTAAGGGTCAAAGAATCTCTGTAATCAGTCCAGAGGTGGAAAAGGCTCTTCAAACTTTAGATGAGGTCATTAATATGATGAGGAAATGTAGATTCAATACTGAAGCCAAGGCGGCTTCTTGCTTGAGTGATGAAAAGCCTCCAGATACAGTGAAGGATACCGAAAAGAACTTGAGTATTTCGGAAGACAGCAATGGTCATCCGGAAGTCGAGCTTTTTGCTAGTTTGTCAAAGAAAGAAACCGCCGAGAGAGCTTCAGGCGAACCACCTCGGACTAGCTCTAACCATAGTTCCAGGTAATAGTTTTGACTAAACCACTCCATTTTCTATGATGTGATTATAATGAATGCTTCCATATGGTATCTGAATCAGATGGCATCTAGTGGATCTTAGTTTCTTGACATTAGTCTCCTTTGAGTTTTTTCCTGAAGCATCTTGGTTCATTCTTCTGTGATATATTTGGATCATGCATCTTAATTGAGATAAGGGTAGAATTTTGTGGTAGTTGTTTTTTTTTTTTTTTTTTTTTTTTGCTGTTTTGTGGGGAATTTGGCTCGAGAGGGATGAAGAGCACTTGGGAGGAAGTTTTGGAGGTTGTTAAGTTTAATGCTTCCTTGTGGGAGTTCGTCGATCGGCCTTTTTGTTATTATCAGTTTGGTATCGAAAGCCTTTTCGTAGTTAGTTGTGGGTTTCCTTTTGTGAGCTTCGTTTCTTTGTATGTCCTTGTACATACATCCTTTCATATTTTTCAATGAATGATCGATTTCTTACCAAATACTACTTTTATTAATAATATAATAATTTTTATTGGGTTGTATTGCCATTATTATTGTTTAGCCAATGATGAATCTTGTAGTGCTCAAGCCTCCTTTGTGTTGACTTCCTCATGAAAAGACACTGGGTCGACCCCAAAGGCTGAATTCTATGGTCGAAGTGAGAGACCGTTTTAAGTATTGCAAAAGCAATGTCCCGTGATCCAAGAGACAAACGGTAAAGCTAGACATAGGACAAACGTTAAAGCTAGACATAGGTTATAAGTTCAAATTTGGTTACCATCTACTCAAAGATAAGCATATACTTTCGACCAAGAAGTCAGATGTTTGAATCCCCTCACCCTCACATGTTGAACTAAAAAAAACAGTTGTTCCATAAGATTAGTTGAGTGTATCAAAACCTACTCTGATTTAGGCATAGAAAAGCAGTCCATTTTAGGGTCTCGAGAAGGCATGGAAATGTATAGAAACCCTAGAATGGAAATTCATCTCAATAGTTTGAAAAATTTGCATAATCAATTATGCTTTTGAATTGTATTGCAGGCGTATAGGATCATCAAATTCTTTGTCCAAGGATGTCAACCACAACAAAATAGTTCCAGCATCTCCAGAACAGAAAATTTTCCCCCCTGGACCTGCTGAAGTTAACCACACAATGTCGGGTTTCATCGAACATGGAACGATAGAAAACCTGCATTCAGATCAAAATTCACATGATCATGATAAGCAACTAATCAGTGAGCGTAATGGCATCGACGAAATCAGCGAAGATGCAGCGGAGAGGTTTGCAAGGAATAGAAAAAACCGATACTGGTGCTTTCCGGGCAGTCCGATACGGCTTAAGAAGGGAAGAAGTTGAAATCTAGTTGAAGGTGAAGCAGAAATGGCAAAAGCTTTTCATGATTTAACAAGGTTTCTTCTATAACATCTTACTACACCTGTAAAATATTAATAAACTCCAATTTGGCTGAATTATTTTTTTTTATTTCTTTTTTGTTAATGTTATATTAAGTTACCATAGCTTTCTATCCTTGTGTGATTTTAACTGATAATTTGAGGAAGGAATGAGCTCTCTGAATAAACCCTTTTGGCATAGATTAATGTGCAAAGGTTTTATAATTTGTTGGGTATCAAGGTTCAACTTTTTTTTTTTTTTTTTTTTTTTTTTTTTTTTTTTTTTTTTTTTTTTTTTTTTTTTTTTTTGACAACATGTGAGCATCTCACAGTGATTAGACAATACATCATGCTGTTGGGCTATACTCTTTTTGGCTGTTAAATTTGAATTTGAATTTGAATTTGATTCAAGAGCAGATGTCGCTCTTGTTGGCTCTTGAATTTGATTCAAGAGCAGGGGCGGACCTCTGAAAAGACTAGGGAGCCACGGTCCCTCCAAAGTTTTTGATTTTCTTATATACGTAGGCAAAAATAATGCCTTAAATATATACTATTATTATTAAATACATTTTGGCCTCCCAAATTAACTAACTTTCATTCTGCTGCAGTGGTTGCATGGTATATATTTTGCTGTGCCTGAGTTCGAAACTCAGCCATAACAATAATTTATTTGCTTTACATTTTCTTCCATATATATTTAAAAAAAAATGTTCTCTAATTGGTCCTACATTTTTTAAAATCTAAGAATATATCTTTGTCTTTATTTGATATTTTTTAAAATCTAGGTATCAACGTATCTTTGTTTATTAGAACTTAACTATATATATATATATATGAAAATTGTAACTTATGTGAATTTAGAGTAAAATAATTAAAAAAAAATAGCACTTTTTAAAAACAAATTGCGGATATGAATATCTGATAGAAGTGTATCGCGGCTAGTAGTCTATCACCTCAATTTTTTTTATAGAAGTCTGAAATTTATCGGTGATAATCATATATCAACGGTTTTTTGATTGTTGTTTGTGCAATCAACCCTCTATATATATATATATATATTTTTTTTTTTTTTAATTAATGCGGGAGTAAGAAATCGAACCTCTCACCTATAATGGTTATTAGTTCATACTTTGTCATTTTTAAAAAAAAAATGTACTTTATGTTTATGTCAGTTGAGCTAAACTCATGCTGACTTGATAATGTATTTTGACACCATGTAGTTAATGCTCTTATATAGTAAAATTAATATTTTAACAGATGACAAAATTAAGACATACTCTGGTGAACGTGAAACTAACAAAATTACTAGATGAAGGTCACCAAATTGATGAAACTAACAAGATTACTAGATGAACGTCACCAAATTGGTTTTTACTTTTTGGTTTTTGAAAATTAAGTTTATAAACAATACATCTACATGTGAATTCCTCCAATGACTTCCATCTTCGTTAAAGAAACATTACAACTCTTAGCCAAATTACAAAAACAAAAGCAATTTTTTTTTTTTTTTATTATTTATTTTGGCTTGAATTTTGAATACATTTCAAAAGATAGATAACACAACTAAAAAATTCATATGTGAATATGTATTGTTTATAGACTTAATTTTCAAAAACCAAATAGTTATCAAACAGAAACTAAATGATTCAAATTTATGAACTTTGATCTTCAAAACGACGAAAGAATGGAGACAAAAAGTTTAGCTTATATTTTAGGCTACAAACTTCCACATTTTTATCTATGAGTTCTTTTGTTGTGTTATCTATCTTTTACAAGTATTTTCAAAATCCAAGTCAAATTTTAAAAACAAAAAAAAGTATTTTTGCCTTTAAAATTCGGCTAAGAGTTCTAAGGTTTTCTTAATGAAGATGAAAATGATGGTAGGGACTCAGAGGTGGATGTATTGTTTATAGACTTAATTTTTTAAAATAAAAAACTAAAAATCAAATGGTTATCAAACGAGACCTAAACTATTTGAATCGAGTTTTGAATTAACAACTTCTGCTTAACAAATACATCATATTAGTTCATAGATAATTTTTTATTGAATTTGCTTGATTTGAAAAATAATTATATAGATTAATAGAAATGTCATATTAGTATTTCATTAATGATGTTAATGACAATGCCCGAATAGAAACATAGTCCAAGAATTATATAAAACTAAATTTTAACGGGAGTATAGCTCAATTTATTAGACATTATATCCTCGCTCAAAAAGTTGGAGGATCAAATTCTTACATTTTATTTTTAGTTCAATATAACATGTGATTCTGTAGATTCAAATCTCTAACATTTTAGTTGAAGATATATGTCTTGATCAGTTGAGTTATACTAAAGTTGGTTGAAATTTCCACGTTGAACTAAATATATATATAAAAGTTTTAGGATTAGATAGCCATAAAACAAAATTGAATTAAAATTTAAAGACCAAAATGTTATTTATTTTGACTTGAATTAGAATACAATAAAAGAGTAGATTCGAACTTTCGACTTCTTAGTCGAGAGAATATGTCTTAACCCGTTCATGTTCGAGTTAGTAGAAATAAATACCATCTTAAAAATGGTTCAATTATTAATGTCAAAGCGAGCATAGCTCAGCGGGCATATGTATGTGTTGACGATCAAGAGGTCTGTGGTTTGAATCCCCCACCCCCAATGTAATAAAAAAAAAAAAAAAAAAATTATTTACGTATGAATTAATTTTCTATCGATTCCTTGACAACCAAATGTTGTAGGGTGGTTTGAGATTAGTCTATGCACATAAACTAGTCGGACACTCACAAATATCAAAAAAAGGAAAAAGAAAAAAAAAAACATCTTCAAAATTCAACAAAAATTTCCCCAAAGCATAGAGGTGAAATAAATTATAAATGGTTAAATTTCAAATTTAGTCCCCCAAAGCATAGAGGTGAAATAAATTATAAATGGTTAAATTTCAAATTTAGCCCGTTCATGTCCTATTTAGTCTTTAAACTTTAAAAAATGTCTAATAAGTTTAGAACTTTCAATTTGTGTAAATATGTCCATGAACTTTAAAATATATTATAGGTCTCTAAAAAATTCGAAATTTTAAAAAATAAATTGATATATTACATATAAAATCTAATTTTATGTGTTATGGAACCCTAATCTTTCAATTTTGTATTTAGTAGATTTTTTAATTTTAAAAAATGTCGAAGAGGTAAACGAGACACAAATTAAAAATTCACGAGACACAAATTAAAAATTCATAGATCTATTAGACACAATGAAAGTTTAAGGATATGTTAGACACATTTGAAAGTTCAGATATGAAATTGAAAGTTCGGAAACTTATCGTACACTAAAGTTTAGGGATCAAATAGACAACCGAAAAGTCGATGGACTAAACTTGTAATTTCCACCAAGTTTAGGGACAAAATGGATAATTAAGGGGTTATTATCAAGAATAACTCTCTTTCCAAACTTTTTATCAAGATTAACGTAGTTTTTGGATACTATCAATTTTAGGGTGCAATCCAGGATGGAGCGAGATTTTCATTTAAAACAAAAATCCATTAAAAAAAATATACTGGTGTGATCCTAGCCAAGATTTGGACTAAGATTTTTTTTTTAATTATTATTATTATTATTATTATTATTTTTAATTTTTTTTTTTTTAAATTTACCAAAAAATTATAGAGGTTAATTTGAAGTAAAAAAATGAGATTTTTTCTTTCTCTAACCCATGAGCTCATAATCACAGACACAACCTTATGCCAATTGAGCTATGCTCGATTTGGCGAAACATTACTTATTGATGGTACTTGATACCCCAAATATTTTCGACATTATTTTAAGAAATATTTCTCTATAAATTTGTGAATTTTTTTTATTTTTTTTATTTTTTGAAATGAATAAATTTGTGGATTTGAAATTGAAAAAAAAAAAAAAATTGCAATCTTTCCGATCTTAGGGCAATTGCAATTATTATTATTATTATTTTTTTAAAAACTTTAAATCGACAACAAAAAAAAAAATGAGAATTAGTGTTAATAAATTATTTGGTTTGAGGTTATTAACCCATAATTAAGTCCATAATTAAGTCTCAAACCATTCTAACAGAACTTTAAAACCTCGTTAAACCTCTGAGAGTGAAATTCATTTCCAAACAAATCGGACCGCTTCTTCTTCTTCTCCAATGGCGAATTCGAAGCTACGATCGCCATTTCTCGCCGTTCTACGCAGCAACACAACCCTCTCTTCCGCCATTAATTTCCCAAATCTTCCCAATTCGGCTCTATCAACTCAATCTCCATCAAATTACATCGCACCCTCACAACTTCCTTCCACCGCAGAATGTTCTCGACCATGGCGATCCACTTCCTGTGAATTTCTCGACAATCTCAGATTTCCTTCTAGGGTTTTCTGCTCCCGGTCGGCGGAGGAGGCGTCGGCCCTCAAACTTAGGTGCTGGGATTGTGGCGCTGTGGCTCCGACGTCGGGGGTGTTTCTGGTGTGTGATTCTTGTCGGACCATTCAGCCTGTGGACCAGTCGGTGGATTATTTTCAGATATTTGGCTTGTAAGTGTATAGTATAGAACATGGGTTGTTTTAGTCTTTCTTAATTTGTGTTACTGTTGAATTGGTAGCTGAGAAAAGTGACTAGAAGTTGGAATTTTGATTTTCTGCTGATTATGGGAAGTGATCAAAGATTTGAACTAAGGGCTTGATGGGTTTGTTATACACCTTTGGTTGAAAAACATTTTTCAACTAAAAATTTAGTCTTTGTACTTTGATTTATTCACTGTGGTGTCAAATATTGTTAAGATTTAGTGATATTTCTATGTAGATTGATAAGCTGATTAGAGACCAAATGTGTTTATAAACTATAAAGACTAAGCGTCTAAAAATAATTGACACTTAAATTTGATGGAATTTTGAACAATAGAGACTAAATCGGTACAAATTTATGAGTATATGAACTAAATCTATCAATACAAATTTTAAAGTTCAGAAACTTTAGTGTTACAAAATTGAAAGTAGATAGACTAAAGTGTTACAAAATTGAAAGTTCATAATCAAAAGTGTTTTTAAACCTAAACCTAAACCTTTTTATTTGTAATTTTCTGGTCCCAATCGAATGAAAATTTTCTGATGCATCGGTTGCAAAGCTTCTCTCTCTTCCTGTCCTGTCCTATGTGAATGTACCTATTGGATTTAAGTACTCAAGGTCCAAGGCTGGGCCAATGGTTTTTTGATTTCGAGAAAATTGATGTAATCAACCCATCATGTTTCTTACCTTTACCTTGAACCTTCAGCCTCATTTACTGGAGAACGTATGGGATCTCTTCTCTGACTCATTGCTAGAAGGTGGGTTATGAAATTCCCGAATAAAATAATGTATACTTAGAATTCCTAAATCTTTTTCCAGGGAAAAGGAGTATGAAATTGGAGATGTCAATTTGGAGAGCAAGTATAAAGATTGGCAGAAGAAATTACATCCTGACTTAGTTCATTCAAAATCAGACGTCTGTCTCATTTCATTTTTGTGAAGTTTGGTAGTCTTCCGAGGCTCTAATTTTTCTTTTCTTGTGTTTTGTAGAGAGAAAGAGAATATGCTGCTGTACAATCTGCTCGGGTGATCGATGCTTACTGTACTCTTAGTAAGCCATTGTCGAGAGCAATATATGTTGTAAGTGTGCATGTTTACCTTACGATTTTCTTAGCTTATTTGAGTTATAAATGCCATGCTATCATCCATTTCTGCCTCTAAATACTTGGAGTCATGTGATGGTGATTCAAGCTGAGTACTTGGAATAAAACACTCAAGAGAAATTTCCTTATATCAAGTTTTCTTATGAGTTTCTTTACAACCCCATCCCATTTACACCATACATGGAAGTGATGGACCAGACTTGTGATAGTAATTAGAATTGATTGTGCTTCTCGCTAACAATTATGCTTTGAAAGAATTGATTGCAACTAACCATCATGTGAGTTATAAATGCCATGCTATCATCCATTTCTGCCTCTAAATACTTGGAGTCATGTGATGGTGATTCAAGCTGAGTACTTGGAATAAAACACTCAAGAGAAATTTCCTTATATCAAGTTTTCTTATGAGTTTCTTTACAACCCCATCCCATTTACACCATACATGGAAGTGATGGACCAGACTTGTGATAGTAATTAGAATTGATTGTGCTTCTCGCTAACAATTATGCTTTGAAAGAATTGATTGCAACTAACCATCATGTGAGTTATAAATGCCATGCTATCATCCATTTCTGCCTCTAAATACTTGGAGTCATGTGATGGTGATTCAAGCTGAGTACTTGGAATAAAACACTCAAGAGAAATTTCCTTATATCAAGTTTTCTTATGAGTTTCTTTACAACCCCATCCCATTTACACCATACATGGAAGTGATGGACCAGACTTGTGATAGTAATTAGAATTGATTGTGCTTCTCGCTAACAATTATGCTTTGAAAGAATTGATTGCAACTAACCATCATGGTTGGCGTACTGGTAGATAAGGGCCATTTAAATAATAAAGGGCTTAGAGGGAATGAGTTCAAGTCCTGGTTGACACCTACCTAGGATTTAATATCCTTAGAGTTACCTTGACAACTAAATGTTAAGGTCAGACGGTTGTCCCGTGAGAATAGTCGAGAAGTGTGCAAGCTAACCCAAACACTCACGAATATCAAAAAGAAAAAAGAAAGAAAGAGAGAGACGGAGAGAATTGATTGCAATTATTTATATTTTTTGGTATTTTGGAGTTGAGATGTCTCATGTTTGAGTCCCTTTAGATGATGCAGTTGTTTTCCCATTTTTTCACCTTAAGAGACGGAGCACATGACTCAAATATAGGGTCAGGCTTATGAGTCCTAAACGGGCCTGGACTTGTTTGTAATATGTCTAAATGGAAAGATAAGAGAAGAGACTAAGTGATGTTAGTGTTGGGGTCAGTTAACATTTCCTCATGACAGCTGAGGTTTTTTTTGGGAAGGGTTTGCTTCCTTTTCCCCATGTACACCAATTTCATTTCGTACTTGGAATCTTGAATAAACTCTGAGAAAACTCAATAGTCCATATAACATTTGCGCTCGGCGCTCCCAAAGGGCAGCCTCGCTAGTTAGAATTTGAACTGTGAGAACTGAGAATACCTAGGTCTTGAGTTCAAACCGTGGGTGTTAGAGATCATCGAAATTAGTGAGTGCTCAAACCGTGGGTGTTAGAGATCATCGAAATTAGTGAGTGCGCACCGACCATTTTTTCCTTTACAATTTTCATTATAGAAGTAAAAGTAGCATGGACCTTTAGTATAAATTCAAAGGAAAGCTCAACCAATCACTCATATTCTGGACTTGTTTTCTTATTTCTTATATTTATGAGATACATTTGCATCTCTGTAGTTTTGTGTTTGTGATCTTGGTTTATATTCACTATGTTTATGACATCTGCAATCTAAAACATCAGTTTGATATCTGTCCAAGAAAGATTTTGAAGTGGTCTTTGTGATAGTGATGGACTTTCTTTCCCACGTCCAAATTATATACATTCTACAATCTTTAGTCTTCCCCTCTAATGAGTTTGTAATATTTTATTGCCTTCCTTTTCAGCTGAAGCTAGAGGGTGTAGATGTCAATGAAGAGGATACAATTTCTGAACCAGAGTTGCTAAATGAGGTAAGTATAAGAACCTATGTTTGACCCGTCTGAGTTTTTCAGTTCTACGAGAGTTTTCGGCTTTTTTGTTCGTTAGAGCTTTTTATGGATCATGAGGAGAAATTCATGCTGCTGATTTTCAATGCTCTGACTGCAAGCTTGTGCTCTATTTACGGTAGATTTATATAAAGTTACCAAACCCTTATTGCAGATTATGGAAATCAGAGAAGCTGTAGAAGATGCATCTGGATCTCAGGAATTAAACCAGATTCATTCACAGGTGTTACTCAGCACTCGTTCCGTTTATTATCGTTATCGTTTTCCTCTTTATAAACTCGGGTGGGAGATTGGAGGAGGAGGTTCCATTTGAAGAATTAAACTAGCATTTTATGATGCCTTAACCTTTTTCATCTACCTTGTTCATCTAGATGCAAGAGAAACTAAATCATTGGTCAAACTCATTTGCAAAAGCATTGCGAAACCGGAACTTCAACGATGCTGTCTCGTCCATCCAGCGTATGACTTACTACGAGCGGGTGAAAGAAGAAATTACAAAGAAGCTTTAGTGCAGAAGGTATAATCCATGGAAGCACTGTGTAACTCTTGGAGAAAGCCTTCATAGATCGCTAGTTAATATTCTAGCAGTGAGTAAAATATTTCATATCAATTTTCTGATTCTGATGTTGCTGAATGCTGATAATCTGACTGTGAATCAATAAGTAGACAGAAATTAGGAATGGTAAGAAACAGCCTACATATAATAAATATTCATTAATTTGTCTTGTTTAAGAAATTTTGTAGGTGGTCTTTGAATTTTTTTGCCTATTTTAATAATATAACATTACAAATGTGGGATTATACTCGAACCTTTGATGTATATAACATTAAGATCGTTAAATTATTTACATAATTAATTTTTATACATCGGCTGTCAATGTAAATTTACGTGAATAACATAAATTATGTCACGTATGCCTTCTGATCAAATTTAAATCTTATTATAGTTTCTGAAGTTGAAAAAAAATGTGATTTTCTTTGTTAATAATTTTGGGAGGCTTTTAACCTTATCATATTAATTAAGAGATTCCAAAGAAATAATGATAAGGTTAAGTAGTTTGAGGGAAATGTATGTCCCAAGGATAAGATAAAGAAAGAAAATTATCATGTATGCATGGCAATTGGCATTAGCTCTATTATTATTTATTTATTTATTTATCAAGGTGATCTTGTGGAGATAAATGATATAAATGACAAAGACATCAACTTATATTCATATTTTATTTAATAATTTTGATATAATTTTTAGTAGGGGTATTTTGTTATTTTTTTTTTTTGGTTAGTATGAATGATGTGACATTTAGGGATTTTGGGAGGTACTATGTTATTAGGTTGTACATGACATATTATAATGAATTGAGTTTTAGCGTTTACGTCTTTTTTTTTTCTCTTCTGGTGAGTTAGTCAAGAGAGCTTCTTGATCCCTTTGGCAACAATTCATTGCTAGAGTTGCATGTCAAGAACATTCAAATATGATTGATCATCCTATTGGTGGAGTGTTCAACTCTTGTTCCAAAAAACTTATTTTTTGTGAGCTTTGATCTTCAAAGCAATCTGTGTCTAACTCAATCCTTAGGGTTGAAATCGAATTGATTTGAGAGTTTTAATGTTTGAGAATTAGGAATTCACTTAACTGTTGCATGATTTATTGTGATCAACAAGTGTACAAATCAAGTTTTAATATAGTGATTTAAGTAAAGATTATCGTCCACATGATTGGTTTTCTAGTTCAATTCTAAAGAATTCATATTTAATCTCTCTCATCTTCTAAAATTTAAACTTAAATGTTTTGATTTTGGACATTATAGACAAGATCCTTTAAATTTTTGCTTAGTTTATAAGCACGGTTGGAAAGAACACGAAAAAACGTATAAGAACGAGTGATTAATTAACTAAAACAAGTGTATATCAAAAGAGATATGATGTTCAGAGGATGAATCAAAATCGCATAGCAACCTAATATTCATACCCATCGTATAATATCAGTGATCCAAACGAATCTTTATAGTAAGAAAAATTCAGCTATAGGTTTCATAGACATTTGATCATTGTTGAGCTTGACACCATTTTGGTGTTTGCTGACAAAATTGAAACCCTAGATTTCTATCTAATGTTGAACAAAATTTAAAGGTAGGGATTAAAATGAGATTTAAACTTTTATTTCATCTCAAAGATATGTTATAACCATTTTCATAATTAATTTTCATACATAAACTATCTGTCAATTTACGTAAATAATATTATAAATTATGTTATGTATTTAAGAGTTGAATTGAAACGTAAAAATTTCAAAATTATAATTGAAACTTTCACCCAAATTTAGGGATTAGAATGACCCGAAAATTTAAAAATTAGTGTGAATGACTTTTTGCTGATATCATCAAACATTTTTTAAATATTATTTTGTTCGTTTTAGCTCGTTTTTTATTTTGTTCTGGTCCTTCCGTGCTTACGTAGTCCCATTTTATAACTGAAATTTTCTACTCACCGATGAGAACGAGAAAACGAGTGAGAGCGACCAAAATAATATTAAAAAAATGTTTGATGATGTCAACAAAAAAAAATTAGTTGGACTAATTTTTAAAATTAATTTAGATTCATCGGTCCAAATATATATATATATTTTTAATAATTTAGCAAAAAAAAATATGTGCCAACACAATCTTACAAATTTATTAATTTCGCTCTCTCTCTCTCTCTCTTCTGGTTTTGATTTCCCTTTTGTTACCCTATTATGCTTCACCTCCGTCTCTACCATTCTTGAGTAATCTCCATTTATGTTTCCTACTGCTTCCCTCTTACTCTATGCTTCACTTCCGCCTCCACCATTCTTGAGTAAGCCATTCTTTTCTTATCGCCCATTATAAGTTTGATTTTGCTTTGTGATTGTCAAAATGTCCCAAACCAATTTTCTCTGCCCTGTTTGGTGTTTAAATTTAATGGGTTTTCTCTGCTTTCTTACTTCACAACGATTTCATTTCTTACGATTGTTTTTATGCTGCAGTTGAGATTTTTATAGTTTATGAACCGTTTTGCAATATTAAAATCTGGGTATGATTAATTTTGCCTGGATGTCTGCCTAATCTCATTTGTTTTTTTATATTTTCAATTTTTGGTGCTGGGTTTAATGAATTCTTTGGTTTGGGGATTAGATGTTGCTCTGTAATTACTTGTCTACTTCTTTTAGCAGTTTCTTGATTGTCAACTTGTTGATGATTTGAATATGTGGGAAAAGGGTGTTGTGCTGCTAAGAGAAACATAGACTGTGGAACTTAGCATTGTGAACTGAATGTGAAAAAATGTTGACCCAACTATCTCTGTTTGGTGCACCACTTAATTAGCATTTTCCTCACCCCTTTTGGATTTTCAGGAGTTTCACAATGGTAATCTCTTTTCAATTAATGATAAACTTGAATGGCTGCAAGGCTCATGCCGTCGATTCTTTTGAAGAAAATTCTCAAACGGGTTAAACCAAATTCATGCTTTTCTCCAATTCTTAGTGGTAATCATGTTGATACTTTCCTGGAAAACAATCAGAACTGTCCAAGGTCAGAACAAAGTGCACGATTCTTGAGCGATAAGTCTGTCTCGAACAACTCAGTCAAAGGTTTGGATAATGGCAAGAACTTGAACTCAGAGGTTGAAATCTTCAAATGTTTGGCTATCCAGAAGGGATTTTTCCAGACTGTCCAAACATATTACGAGACCATTCTCAAGCTGGGTTTGGATGGAAACATTGAGGAAATGGAGAGGACTTGTCAAGATCTCGTGAAAGATGGGTGTCCGGGTGTTGAAGAAGTTATTGTCACTTTGGTTAATGCCTTTGTTAGGCATGGTAGAACCAGAGAAGCACTTCGGGTACTTCCTCATGTAAACTTGGTTGGTTTAAAGCCTTCAATAGAGACATTTAATGTTGTATTGGCTGTTTTCATTGAGGAGGATAGAGATATCCAAGAGGTGCTATTTGTTTACAAGGAGATGGTGAAAGCTGGCATTGTACCAAATGTTGACACATTGAATTTTTTGTTAGCTGCGCTGTTTCATGTTGAACAAATTAAGACAGCCATGAACCAGTTTAGGAGAATGAGCAAGAAAGGATGCAGTCCTAACAGTAAAACCTTTGAGGTTCTCTTAAATGCTTTAATTACAAGAAATCTAGTGGATGAAGCTGTTTTAGTTTTGGGTATAATGTACAAAATTGGGTGCGAACTTGATTTGAGCTTTTATACATGTGCAATATCTTTATTTTGTAGGGAAGATAGAATAGATGTTGGGAGCTGGCTGTTTAGAATGATGAAGGCTTCCGATATTGTACCAGATACCTTGATTTATAGTACTCTAATACAAAGTTTGTGCAAAAACCTTTCATTAGATGAGGCATTATTCCTGCTTGAAGAGATGGTTGGAAGTGGTTTCATGCCTGACGACAATGTGTTTGTAAGTATTATAAAAGCTTTTTTTGAGCTTGGGAAAACAGACGAGGCTATAAAGTTCGTGGAAGATAGATGTGTTTTGTACACTTCTACTCACAATGCGTTGCTTGAAGGTTGCTGCAATGTTGGAAAGATCTTATTAGCAAATTGTGTCCTAGGGAAAATGTCTAAAATGAATATTGATGACTGCAAATCTTGGAATATAGTCATTGGATGGTTATGCAACAATGCAAGAATTGGAAAAGCTTTTGAATTTCTTGGTAAAATGATTGTGTCATCATTCGTTCCCAACGAAGACACATATGCAGCTCTTATAGCTGGAAACTGTAAATCCAGGAGGTATGAGGCTGCATTGCAGTTAATGAATGAGGTACATGCTAGATGTTGGGTTCTTAATGCTGGGTGTTACTCTGAGCTTATAGAAGGCCTTTGCCAAGCCAAAAGGACTCTTGAGGCCGCAGAAGTTTTTTGCTACATGTCTAGAAATAGATACCCTCTTCATCCTTCTTTATTTGATACATTGATCAAGGGGATATGTGATTTAGGACATATTGATGAAGCATTAGTGCTGCTACAGTTGGCATGTTATGCCGGTACTTCTTGTAAAACTGTGACATATGCTTCTATAATGCACGAGTTGTCTAGATCTAACAAGGCAGAGATTTCCTTGCTAGTCTTATCACAGATGCTGGTGTTGGGTTATAGCCTTAATTTGGAGACATACTACATTCTCATACATAGTTTTAGTGCCATGAATCGAGTAGAGGATTCTATATTGCTTTTCAACCATATGGTCAATGAGGGTCTTCTACCTGATTCAGAAAGACTTTATGATTTATTGTTATGTATAGCCGACCATTCTCAGCTACATATGATTTCAACTACAATTGATAAACTGGTTACACATACTGACCTTGTAAATACTGCAACTTACAACTTACTTATCAATGGGCTATGGACAGAGGACAGAAAGTATGAAGCTTGTAAATTGTTGGATTCGATGTTGGAAAAGGGGTGGGTACCAGATGCTACGACTCATGGATTGCTGATTGGCTCTCTAGTTAAAGAGAAGATTGGGGATAGGATTTTAATTAATGAGAATTCTGCCATTGAAGATAATGTAAGCAGCATACTTGTTGAAGGCCTAGGGAATATGTGACCATCGACTTTCACGGCATGCCATTTGATTCATCAATGGTTGAAGGTCTTACAAAAAAAAAACCAATGGTTGAAGGCCTAAGGCATACATGGCAACGTAATTTCATGATATGTCATTTGATCAATCAATGGTTTACATATAATGTTTAATGCTGCTCTTTGATCGTTTGACGGTGAAGATTTTTCTTAAGCTTTCTCCTTGACACTTATCTCCCTTGTAAATGAGCTATGTCAAATGAGGAAATGGAAGAATAGTTGACAAGTGGAGGAGAGAGTTATCAAGACAAAGTAATTGCGATCTCATAGTGCTGATCCTCTCTCCATAAGCAGCAACAGCAAGAACAGTTTTGAATTAAAAGGTGAGCTATATTTCTTCTTATTTTTTAAAATGAGAAAATAGATTATCACATTCTTGGTATAGTTTTTAGCAATATGTTTGGGGCGCTGAGTACAACTGTTTTTTCTTTTAGTACAACAAATTTGGATAGGGGGAATTTGAACCTCCGACCTCAAGGGTGTGTGTAGCTGTTAAGTTAACATATAAACTAGTAGTACATTTTTTCCCAAAACAAGTTCACTACCGACAGTAGCAACATGACTGCTAATTGGTTAGCTTTCTTGTAATTCACCTTTAGGTGCTCGACCTTTTGCTCTTTTTCATTCATCAATGAAATCGTTTCTTATTAAAAAAAAAAAAAAACTGAGGAGCAACATGCTCCGCTAAAATTTACCCTGGTGAACCTGGGATTTCTTGAGAATCCTGTTAAGTGTTAGCTTTAAATATATACAATTGCTTAAATGTCATATCAATGGCACAATTTTCTTTCTGACATTAACTCTTAAATGTCATATCAATGGCACAGTTTTCTTTATGATCTGCTCTCTGCTGTTCTGGTGGGTAATCCATTTGTGGGAACGAAGAAAACATTATGGCTTGCTTTCATTAGAACATTCTTTTGGTTTCTTTGGAGAGAAAGAAATGCACGGATTTTTTGTGACATTTCTTCCACTTTTGATCACTTTTTAGATTCAATTCTTTGTAGATGCACCTTTTTCTCATTATAGCTTATTCTCCTTATCCTCCAATTGGAGAGTTTTTATGTAATTCACCTATAGGTGGTCGGAGTTTACTCTCTTTTTCATTCATCAATGAAATTGTTTCCCTTCTAAAAAAAAGACATTAACTCTAGATTTTTTTGCTTCAGGGATCAAGCAAAGAAAGAAGTTATAGTGCAAGTTGAAGTAATATGATCGCTTGACATGGGAATTTCATCTACCTGCTAGGAGATGCATTGAAGGGAGTCAGAGGTACCTTTTCAAGTGAAGGATGTCATAGTCCATTTAGTTTCATTTTATGTCTTCATCCATAGCTGAAGTAAATAACTGGAAGTTATCAAGACCAATTTTGTGAGCTTTGGGAATCCAATTTTCGTAATGTTTACAGTTATATGTTAGTTTATAACAAATTTGATTGGGAAGTTTAATGGCAGAAAGAAATATATTCATTGACCTCTAATCAAATTTAGAGAGATGGAGCGGTCTTGTAATGATGTTTGAGAGTTAGCTAGGTTTAACGTCTCTTTGTGGGTGCCGGTCACTGGGTCTTTTTGTAATTTTGGTCTTAGTTTGATTTTGTTGGATTGGAGTCCCTTCTTGTAGTTCTGAGATTCCTTTTGTTGGGCTTGTATTTTTTTGTATGTCCTATTTTTTTTCATTATTATAGGTGGGAATTCACCCAACCATTGAATTGACCAACTCAAATACAAATAAAGAAAATAAATAAAAAGAATCTAAAATCTTAAAAACTAATCAAATAAATAAAGTAGGATCGTAATGTTCCTTCCTCCTTAAAGGAACACCCTTGTCCTCAAGGGTAAGATTTTTAGAACATTTTCTCTTGTGGGTCTTCTATGTCCATATTTATATCACCATCTTCTTCGTCCAAGCATGCTTCAATACTGAAAATTTTTGCATACTTGTGTCGTCCTGGTCCAAATTTGTCATTGCTGTGGAAACACAGGTTTATTATTTAGAAGAATGAAATTGGCCAAGATATCAATTCTTTTTCTATATTATATGCAACTATGTGGGTGTTTATCCTTACTTTTACTGTTGTATTAGGAATCATACTGTACTAATAACTAGGAGTCTCTTCTCGTAGGCATCGGTCACTAGGTCTTTTCGTAACTTCGTCTTGGTTTGATTTTGCTGGATTGTAGTCCCTTATAATTACTGGGACTCCTTTTGTTGGGCCTGTTTTTTTTTACATCCCTCTATTTTTTCATTATTCTCAATGAAAGTTCGATTTAGGGTTGGCCGCCTTGGGACAATTAAAGCACTCCTAGAGGGAATGGGTTCATTAATTTCCTACGAATTTTCTTGGCAGCCAAATGTTGTAGGGTCGGTTTGTCTCGTCTCTCGTGAGAATAGTCGAGGTGCTCGTAAGCTGGCTCGGACATTCACGGATATAAAAAAAAAAACAAAAAAAATAAATAAGGAGCTGAAAACATCAATCTTTTAGGAGTAATTTAGAGTATAGTACTCGAAAACCTTCTTCGATTGTGAGGATATATTCGTTTATTCAGTATTGGACTATCCATATCAGTCATATTGATGTCAATAATATATTAAGTAATTCCTTTTGGTTATTCCCTTGTTTCATAGCTCAATCCTCATATGCTTTCTTTTTAAATGGATTGTATTTCAAGTCTTGCTTGTGTCATACTTTATATATTATTTAATAATATTGATTTCTTGTTTTCAGGTTCACGTGGTGTTTTCCAAGGATTCTGGGGAAATACTGGAACTGGACCATCTCTTGTTTAAGCACAGATTTTACAAACCAGGCTAATGAGCTTGTTTGGAGTAACTTTCTGAGCGTTTAAAAAAATATTTTTTGGTAATGAAAAAGTATTTGTAAGCACTTAGAAAGTTATTCCACACAGACGGTGTGGTTGAAAAGAAATCGGAGAATCGGAGAATTTTTAAAGATGAGACACTTTGGAGGATTGTCAAATTTGTGGCCTCCATTTAGGATTCTCTTTCAAATTCGTTTAGAAATTACTATTCTTTTCCCCCCTTAAATTAATGTCAATTTGAGTTCAATTTTGTTCGGATTCTTCTTTTCTTTTACAAAAAAAAAAGGGAATAAGTATTTTTTTTTTTTTGGCAGATCCCTCTTGCTCTTGTTTAGTCCCCTATGCTTTTGTACTTTTTAGTGGAATAAATGAAAAGTTAGTATTACAAAAGTTCTCGGTTTGAATACTAAATATCATTTTGTGCGTGTAATTTTGGTTTTGGTTCATTTTGGATATTTAGTTAAAATTGTTATATGATCTATAATTTTGTTTTTACAAAATTTAAGAATATAGAATTTACTAGTGATAGAAGTTCAATTTTTTTAGAAAATTAAAACTTTTGAGCTAGATATTAAGATTACAAAATGGATAATTTATAAGTTTAATTCTTGAACTTTTATAAGTTTTAAAAGTTTAAAAGTGTTTAATAATAAGTCTTTAAACTTTAAAAGTGTTTAATAAGTCTTTAAACTTTTAATTTTATATGATATTTAGTAGGTCTGTAAAGTTTTAATTTTGTGTCAAATATGTCATTCTCATATTCAATTTTTATATTTAATAGATTAGTCAATTTTTATAAATTTTGAGTGGACCTATTGGACACAAAATTGAAAGTTCATGAACTTAAAAACACTTTTTAAAGTTCAAAAATCAAATAAACACACACTTAAAAGTTCAAAAATTAAACTTGTAATTTAACTTAAAGATATATATTTTTCAATTATAAATCAACAATCTCAAAATGTAATGAAACTCGTGAATTTCAACATAGCTTAGTAGATAAGACACATTTTACCTTCAATGATTCGATTCTCTACCTTCACATTTGTTAGATAGAAAAAGGGAAAACCTCCTTTAGTCTCAACATATTCTTAAGGAATCTATCAAAAACCTCAAAAAAGAACTTTCAAATGCTAAAAAAACATCAATTTTGAAACTTCCTTCTTCTAATTAAACCCAACTTTTGTTCAAGTACATCACGAGCCAAAATTTTCTTACCCTCCCTATTCAGCCCAAAGAAAACTGTTCTGAAGTTAACACTGCTTGGAGCAATCCCACTATTGAGCATCTCAGATATAATCTGCAATGCTTCTTCTGATCTCCCTGCTTTACACAGACAAGAAATCAGCATTGAATAAGCTTTAAAATCAGGACAAGGCCCATTTTTCTTTATATAATGGAAAATCTTCCATGCTTCACCAAATTTTCCCATGTTCATGTAGCCATGTATCATTGCTGAGTAAGTAGCAATTGTTGGTTCACAACCTTCCTGCAACATCTTTGCAAGTATTTCCAAAGCTCTTCTTGTTTGATTCTCCTTGAAGGAATAAACTATGAATGATGTGTACACGTGTACGGTTGGATTTATGCCGACCTGTTTCATCGAGTCCATCTTCGCCAATGCCTCTTCTGTTCGTCCGCTTTGTAGAAGTCCATGAATGAGGCTTCCGTAGATGTAGTTATCTAATTTCGATCTCTCTGCCCCTACCTCTTCTAGTAATGTCAATGCATCGTCTAACTTCCCGGTGCGACAAAGAGCTCGAATATACAAAGAGTAAATGAGGGGGGTCGTGAAACCGGCGTTTCGAAGGTAATCTATGCATCCTTTAGCCTCTGAAAGTCTACTGAGTTTGCATAAACAACCTAGATATGTTTCTAACAACTCCTTATCAGGGATGTACTCGGAGTGAATCATTTCTTGGAACAAGGTAATGGCTTCGTCTACCTTCCTCCGTTTCGATCCGCAAAGGAATATGATCAAATACTTGTAGGTATTGGCGTTTGGCTTGATGTTGCTTTCTTTCATCTCTCCGAATAACTTCAATGCAATGTCGGTAAGACCCGCTCGACCATATTGCATAATCATGATCGTCCAAGTATCTGGAGTTATTGTGCAACCTCTTCTTCTCATTTCATAGAAAAGACTTCTCATGTGCTTGAAATCTTTCCCGAGCCCGGCGACTTTTATAGCCATGTTGTAAGTTTCCGTAGTGTGACTATAATCTGGATGCTTTCCTACCCAAGCAAAAAAATGTAATGCAGCACAACCATTCAAACTACATTTGCGCAATATCTCAAGAACTAGTTCCGGGGTGAACTCGACGCTGCAGTTTTCTAATGTTTTCTGAATTTGTTTCCAATCTGTTGAAGATGACAGGATCTTGTAAATTTCATCAAGATCCTCTTCTCTGTAGTTTCTTGGAAGTGTCTCCACACGACAAGTAATACTCGGTTCAGAATGCTTAAAGTTCACCTCCATACTAAGAGCTTCTATTTGGGGTATTTGGGGTGCATCATCTTCTCTATTTATCTCACCTTCTTGAGGAAAGAGTTCAACAATACTCCTCATTTTCTTTATTTTCTCTAAACTAATCATATCTTCCCTTTTCTCCATGTAAGACACTACTGACCGGAATAATCTTTCAGGGACGATGATATTCGAGTCCTGCATCTCATTTAGAACATTGACTATCTCGTCAGTTCTCGAAATCGTAAAAAGCTCCCTGATGAAAACTGAAAAGGATTTCCAAGTAGGTTTGTTTTCCATGGTTCTGAAAACATTCCATGCTTCGGATATACGGTTTTGGCGGACATTACCAACGACCACAGTCATGATTGCCACCGTATCTAATTTGATCCCTTTTTCCTGCATCTCTTTATAAAGCTCAAAGCCTTTCTCATAGTCAGCCAACCTAAAGAGATGTTGCATCAGCTGTGTGTAAGTTGAAGTAGTAGGCAAATAACCAATTTCTTTCATATTTTGAAACAGATCAAGAGCCTTCAAAACATCATTTTGCCTTAAGTACCAATTAATGATAATGCCATAAACCTTCCCATCAACAACACTTTTCCTCTTCATAATATTGACAAGTTCTAAAGCAGCCTCAATCCGATTCGCCCGACAGAGTCCTCCTAACAGAATCTCAAAGTATTCAGGGTCTAGCATTATACCTTTACTATTGAGGCCATGAATGAACTCCAGAGCTTCTTTAATTCTCCTGGAAATACAAAAACTCTTGAGAATGTAATGATAAACATCATGTTCTGAAACCTTAAACAATGCTACCATGTCCTTTGCAATCTCAAGAACAGAGGCTGTATCTCCTGATGCAGCAAGACAACTCAAAAGCACCTTCCACATTTTCATGTCAACAATCCCAATTCCTTTCTTGACCATTTCTTGGTAAAACTCCTTTGCAATTTCAGGCTTTCCAGCAGCAGAGAGTGAACAGATTAATGTCTTGTACACAACTCCATCTGGTTCACACCCACTTTCCCTCATCTTACTGTAAAACATCAAGGCTTTTCCAGTTAACTTTGCATTTCCATAGAGAGAGATAAGAATAGTCCAAGTCTTGATATCCTTCTCCAAGGAGAAACTCTCCATTTCCTCCACCAATTTCTCAATGAGCTTGAAATCTTTGGCTTCACCAGCAATGCTAATCATGGTGTTGAAAATACTAGTTGTACACTCAAACCCATCTCTAGATTTCACCCAATTGAAGAACCCAACAGCCAAAAGTGGGAATTTAAAACACCTCTTCAGAACTTTCTCCACAACCTCAGAACTAAACCTAACATCCAAACTTCCCAATCTCTCCTCCATCGAAACCAACCCATTTCCAGCACGAATGGCGGCTGTAACTTCATGAACAATCGGACTAACATCATTTTCTTCCAAGACAACCAACTGGGTACCCACAATTTCCTGCTCGGCATTTTCACAAACACCTGGCGAGCAGAACTGTTCCTCCCCATTCAAAGAATCCCCCTCCGCAATTTCTTTCAACCCCAAATCGCGAAAAGGTATTTTATCACGAACACAACTTTCAGAACCCAAAATCTCAGTAATCTCATTGAAGAGCGACCTGAAACTTGAAGTGTCAGCCGATTTCGGGTACTGTGATTCTTGGGTTTTACTTGAACGAGAAGAACTTTTTCGTTTTCTTACAAGGGTCGAGAAACGAAGAATCTGAAACTGTGAGAGATGAAGGCGAAGAAAATTCAGAGATGAATTTGAATGTAGAGATTGGAAGCGGATTAACCTCCGCATTCTTACGGGGATCATCTCTGCGGATTATCATTTTCCAATGCAATTCGTTGAGTGTTAATAACAGAGATATTATGCATTAAAATAAATATAAATGGGAATGATAAACAAAATTGGCGCTCGTGGCCTAATGGATAAGGCGTTTGACTTCTAATCAAGCGATTGTGGGTTCGAGTCCCACCGAGCGTGTAACTTTTTTTTTTTAATAGCAAAATCTCTTTGATAAAATTGATTATTTATCAATTTTTCTAAAAAGAAAGTCACCGACAATTATTTTAAAAACTATAACAATCTAAAACTAAACTTTAATATTTTGAACATTTTTCTATTTAGCCCCTAACTTTTTTTTCTATTTTAGCCCCTAACTTTTTTATTTAATCTTTTATATATATATACATATGATAGCATCATTTTTCGTCATAGGTAAATATGTGTTTAGTCTTAATGTGAATCTTTTGTTAAAAAAAAAATCATGTTTTAATTTAGTCTCTTATGTATTAACACCTGTCAAAAAAAAAAAAAAATAGTATATGTTAGTTATCGTTGAATTATACATTAATATTGACAACATTTATCAATATAGTATCGTACTTACTAAAATTAGTTGATGAAAAGTTTAGCTGACATAATATTTAGTAGATTAGTGAAATTTTAAGCACAAATTTAATATCATATAAGAAGAAACAAACTTGAAATTTATACCAATTTCTTATAAATTTAGAGATATTAAAAGTTTTCTTTCCTCCAAAAATAAATATGTGAGAGGAGGTAAATGTTACAATTGGGATGAAAAACTTACTAACATATCAAATCAAACATAGGTTAATTGACATAAAGTTGTACTATTGACTAAAAAGTTATGAGTTCAATTTCTGCATTAATTAAATTTTTTTTTTAGAAAAAAAATTACTGAGATAATATTTAGTGAATATATATATATATATAATTTTTTTAATTTTTAACTGTCATGTATGAAGGTTAGAATTAGTTTATGAAAAGTTTACGTAATATTTAGTAAATTAGGGAGAAAAAGAGCGGAATTGGTTATATTTTTTTCTCTCACTTTTTTTTTAATTTTAATTAAAGCGAGGATTGAACCCATAACCTTTTAGTCAAGTTTGGTAAAAATGGAATGAATAAATGAGAAGATAATTAAGATTTTAAGGTAGATTTGAGCCCACAAGTGAGTTAAAGTTGCATAAGTTCCACTTTTGCCAAACAAGCTTGGTTAATTAAATAACATTTGTATCTTCTACATTTTAATTTTTTTTGTATGTATTTAATTAATACACCCTTATACCAAATGACATTTGTATCATTTACCTCTCATATCTTATGATCTCTTAGTCAAACGCACAACCGTATGACAATTGAGATATGGTCGATTTGGCACCTCTAAATCTTTTAGAAAAAGGTAGATGTATCCTAATCATTGAATTATATTTATGTTAATCATGTAAACGGTACTTAAGTCGATATTTTTAAATATAGACATCAAGTGTTTTAATTTGTTAAAATATCAATATATCAATCAATACTTATATTCTTATACTAATTTTAAACATTTTAGTTTCTTTTTTCTTCAATATGGGGTCAAACCTTCGACTCTTAAGAGGTAAGTATGTCTCTTTTCTCGCTAAATTATGCTCATATCAACAAAATATCATAGTATTTATAGTTGAATAAATATAAAAAGTAAAATTAAATTACAAATTTGATTCTAATACTTTCGGGTTGTATTAATAAATCCTTAAAAGTTAAAAATTATTTAATAGGTGTTTAGATTTTCAATTTAGTGTTGAATAAATCCCTAAAATTTTAAAATTTCTAACATTCAAAACTTTCAATTTCGAGTCTACTGGATCTTTAACTTATTCAACATTTTTTAAAACTCACCAACTATTAGATAAAAATTTAAAAGTTTTTTTTTTTTTTTTAGTCCAAATTTAAAAGTTATGGATCCCTATTAGGCACAACATTAAAATGTAAGAAGTTTGTTTGAAACTTTTAGACTTTAGGTAACTATTAGACTCAAAATTGAAAATCCGAAAACATGTTGACAATTTCTAAAGTTTAGTGATATATTCGACACAATTCTAAAAATTAAAAACTAGACTCCGTTTGATAACTATTTGGTTTTAGGTTTTTAGTTTCTGAAAACTATGTTTGTTTTCTTCCAATTTTTGTATGATGATTTTCATTTTTCTAAGTAAACATTTAAATTCATAACCAAATTTCAAAAAACAAAAACTAATTTTTAAAAACTAATTTATGTATGTTTCCAAACTCACTAGAATTTTGAAAACATCCCTAAAAAATGGCTAACAAAACAAATAAATCCATACGTGGACAGACCTGGTGTTTATAAGCTTAAATTTCAAAAATCAAAAACAAAAATCTAAAGCCCCATTTGATAACCATTTGACTTTTGGTTTTATGTTTTTGAAAATTAAGCCTATAAACAACACATTCCTCTTTTGTTGTGTTATCTATCTTTTCAAGTGTTTCCAAAATTCAAGCCAAAATTTGGGAAAATAAGGGCCCGTTTGATAACGTTCTCGTTTTTTGTTCTCTGTTTCTTGTTCCCTATTTTTTTAGAACTAGAAACAACAACTTGTTTGATAACTACTCTTGTTTCTTGTTTCTTGAAAAAAAGAAACAGAAACAGAAACTTGTTTGATAACGTTTCTTGTTTCTTGTTTCTTGAAGAAAAAAAATAAACAAAATAGATTGATAATTGTTTTTTTTCTTTTCTTTTTTATAGTTTAAATATAATTTAGTATACATATTATAAAAAATATTTAACCTGCATTAAAATATATATATACAAAAAAAAAACTATTCAAAGTTTACATAATCGAATACAAATAAGTCTCGATACAAAATTAAAACAACCATAAAATTGTATTTATACTTCAAATGTTACCCTATTTGATTTAATATATGTTTTTGTGTGTTTGTTTAAGAATAGGGAATTGAGCCTTCTACCCATCAAAACAACATTCAATAACATTTTGGAGTGAGAAATGTCGGTAGTTAAACATTTATGGATGATGTATCTTTTCTCTAAAATCTCGAAGTCATTGCCAATTTGTCATTATTTGTTATGAACCGTGTTTAAAATTTTCGTTGACGTGTATACATCTTCATCAACATTTTCATGTGTCAATGAACTTAATATCGACATGAGAGGTGAATCGACATTTCAATTATATGTTAGATAAATTGACGTTATATAACTAAAATATAATTATTGTGAAGCTAATATTTAATACTAAGAAAATTAAACTTATTTAAAAACTGGGAAATGCTTATTTACAAAGTTTGAAATGTGGAGGTTGATGGAAATATCAATGTCTCAATTTTATGAAAATGTTGAAAAAAATATCGATAAAATGTCAATGTGGATAGATATTTATGAATTTTTTTTTAAAAAATATATACTTAAATTAATAAATAAACAATTTAACGTAATAAGAGATTTATTATTAATATTAGGTTCACATTAGTATTAATATATTCTCAAACAAAACAAAAATAATATATAAAAAAAAATACTGCAAAATTAAGAGGAAGAAAAGATAAAAAAAAAAAAACAAAAAACAAAAATGCTACAATTAGGATTTGAACCCAAGACCTTGACAATAAATGATTTAGCTAAGCAAATCTCTTACTAACAAACCAACCACACTTTTTTGATTTAAAAATGAACTGAAATGTATAAATGGGAACGGAACAGAATAAACAACTTTTTGGTGTTTCTCAAATTTTGCCTTTTTTTTAGAAACGTTTCTCAAAATTTAGAAACAAGAAACGAGAATAGTTATCAAACAAGTCTGTTTCTTAAAAAATGAGAAACATGAACAAGAAACAGGAAACGGGAACGTTATCAAACGAGCCCTAAACTTTTAAAAACTTGCTCTTGTTTTTTGAATTTGTCTAAGAGTTGTAATGTTTTCTTAACGAAAATGAAAGTTATTCTAGGAATTCATATATAAATGTATTGTTTATATGCCTAATTTACAAAAAAAAAAAAAACAAAAACTAAAAACCAAAGGGTTATCAAACGGGACATAAATTATTATCACATATGACTTATCTATCAACTTATACGTAGTGCAACTATATTGGCATTTTCAGTGCTATGTAATTGTTTTTCAACAAACGTGAGTGAAAATTTAAATCTTTAACTTAAAAAAAAAAAAATGAGTCTCCGACTTATACTGTTGTTAATAATTACTATGTAATAATATCATGAACATAACAAAAAAAAAAAAAAAAAAATTGTAAGTTAACTAAAACAAATTAACTACCATACATATCTTTGTGTTAATTTGAACATAATTGAGAAAACCTTAGTCTAGTTAGTAGTTACTATCACAGATCATATTGAACTAAAAAATAATTATTTGTCCACATTCATAGGAAGTTGATAAATTGAAATGGAATAATGATTTTTCTTTTTTCTTTTTTTAAATATTTTCTGAAAACACGGATTTTTGTATGGATGACGTTTTTTTAGAGTCTTAATGTCAGATGACCAATTTTTTTTTCTCTTCTCTAGTGATCAACAATCCAGTTTCTGTGTGAAAAGTCTATAGTGTCCTGTGCTCAGAAGAGACTATTATAGTGTCTTCCTGTTCAATGAAGGACATAAATGACTTTTTACCGAGAAATTTGTTGATCATAAGATAAGGGAAAAACACTTGGCGGTAGGAGTCGGGGTCATCTGTGCAAATACCCAAAAGAAAGGGTTATTATCAAGAATAACCTCCTTACCAAACAATTTATCAACAATCGTTTTTTACCACTTGATTTTAGCATTTCTTGTGCAATGTTGGCCAAAATCGAGCACCGATAATTTTTTTTTTATTTGAAATTTTTCTTAAAAAAAAATAAAAATAAATATCATCCCAAGATTGGTCAGGATTGCATTTTTTTTATCGACATATTTATAGAGAATATTTCTTAAAATGATGTCGAAAATATTTGAGGTATCTTTCGAAATACCTATAATGTTTCATATGTTTTTCATTATAAAATATTCTTCCAAAAGAACAATGAAAATGAGGAACAATATATGAATTTTAGATAAATTATGAAGTAAACACAAACACATCTAAAAGATAAATTAATTTAACATTTTATTTTATAAATTTATGCATATGTTTACAAATTATCCTATTATAAAAGACTTATTTATTAAAAAAATTAAAATATATATAGAAAAAATCTCAAAATTGCAACCAGAGATCTATACGATTCAAATTAAATTCTCTTCTTCCGTAACTTTTGACCAATTCTTAAAAAAAAAAAAAAAAATATATCTTAATAATCTTAATTTGAGTTATAATCTGTCCAAAGGATCACACTAGGATCTGATTTTTTTTTTTTTAAATGGAAATCTCGGTGCTTGATCTGGCCAGGATTGAACTGAGAAATACTAACGAGTATCCAATGGCGAAAATATCGATATTCGGTAGTTCAATTTTACGGATATATCTATGGATATATCAGTATCAATTTTTTTAAAAAAATTATTTAAATTAATAATTAAGTTCATCTTACTTCGATATTCGGTAGTTCAATTTTACAGATATATCTATGGATATATCAGTAAAATATCGATATCCACGAAAAATTCTGTAAATCAATTTTTTTAAAAAAATTATTTAAATTAATAATTAAGTTCATCTTACTTTCAAATTAAGTTATAGATCTTGTTATTAGTATCTATATTCATATTGAGATTAATAAATGATATTTTTTTTTTTTATGTTTTACCGGTATTTATAAAAGATATTGGAGATATCCATTTATCTTTAATATTTATATCTAACGTTTCGATTTATAGATATATCGGCGGATATATCGACATATCCACGGATATTTTTATCTTTGCGAGTATCTGAAATATATATATATATTTTTTTAAATAAAAATTTCGGTGCTCGATTCTGATTACACCAAAAAATAAATAATAACCCGGCAAATTGAGCATTTATATGTCTTTTCAAGCCGTGGTGCTGAATCAAAATTCCACCAAGAGAACTTTCGCGATTTCGAGCTTAAAAAATGGGATGGGTATGGACGGAGTCGGGCGACGAGCCCGGCGAATTGGATTCACCGGCCGGCGACGGCGCCAAGTTTAATAATCCAAGCCCTTGGTCCTCCGGCGATCGGTGTTCGACCAGAAAAGTGGTGAAGTCGCAGTGCAAGACCGAGGAGTTGGAGCCCGGAAAATTCATCAGGAAGTGCGAGAGAACCGAGGAGATTCTCAGAGACTGCATCGGAAGGTATGTGCATGTGGGTTTCTCTGATTTGTGTTGTCCTGTGCTGTACCAATTTATTTTAACCTAACAATTGTTGTCTTTCGATTTAAGAACTGTGTTTTCTTCTACAGTAGTCTGAAGAAAAGAAAATTAATTCGTTCATTCTGTATCTGTTTGTTGTTGAACTTAGGTTTAATTTCTGTGTTGGTTTTTGCCAAGCAAGCTTGATTTTGAATCAATTTGATGTCTCCCAAAACAATACAAACTAAACATACTAAGTATATACCAAATATGGAAAAGAAAGTAAATATGTCCTTAAAGGAAATATTTCCTAATAGTTTTCTTGATTTTGAATCAATTTGATGTCTCCCAGAGTTCCACATGGTTGTTCCTTAATTTGATTTCTTCTCTATAGTTTAGGGGTATAACACAGTTTTAAATTTATAAATTTAGCCATATATTGTGAAAGGCATAAGTGTTACAGTGATCGACAAACAAAGAATAGAACGAAAAGAAAGAACACTCAAATTTACGTTGTTCACTAACACTAAGTTAGGTATATCCACGGGCAGAAGGAGAGAAAACGTTTTACTATCTTGTGAGTAGAGATTACAGATTAGGGGGACAAAATATTAGAAATTTTATATATGACACCCTTCTAACGAACTGGACGAAAAGAGCTAAAATAAGGCCCAAAACATCATACATAATAGAGAAAGCCAATATACAATAAGATTCATAGCCCAAGATAACAAATTCAAGGCATTGTAACAAAAGGCTAATTCCTGCGACTTGTTAAGTGAATTTCTGTTTGATGTGTTGAACTACAGAGCCATTTGAGTGTTTCTTCTCCGAGTTAATGGGGTTTATTCTCTATTTTTTTTTATGTCTGTGTGTCCAGGAGACATCCACCTGACCCTACTATATTTGGTCCTAGAAGAAACTTCTACGATAATAAATCTTAGATAGGTGGTCACCATGGTTTGAACTCATTTTCTCTGACCCATTTACTATTTATTCTCTAAACTTTATTGAAGGTTAAAAGAATCATGACCAACCCAACTAATTTTGATCACTGTGGTTTTTGGCCATAATAACCCAAATAAGAAATTGATTGAATTTCTGTTTCTTCTTTAACTTGACATGCACTTTCACTTTTGGTTTCCTTCTGTTGATCTTTCTTCCAAATTATGAAAATTCATTAAATAAAGAATCTAGATGCTTGCAAAGGACCCAAAAAATCAAAACCTCAGCACACATCTAACATTTTATCCTAAAAATTGTCAAAGTTTCTCGAATGGCTTTATATTCTTAAAGTTCATCGTGATAAGGATTATGAAAATTCACAAAGGGACCCAAAATTTTCATTTTTTTAGCCACTGAATAAATGTTTTTATCATTATTTTTTCTTAAAAGTGTGGGTTTTCATAATTTGGAAAAACAAGAATACGAGGAGGAAACAGATGAATGAAGGAAAGGGGAAACAGATAAGGGAGTAACTGAAAATATATATATATATATATATTTTTTTTAATAAGAAACAAACTTTTAATTGATAGATGAAAAAGAAAGAAAAAGTTCAAGGTTACCCTAAACTGAAATTGGGAATTGGAAGACAATTAGGGTCGGAGATTACAGCTGAGACAATTTAATATATCTTAGACTAGGGCTCCTTTTCTTTAAAATCACATCGGGGTTGTGATATAGAAAGGCAAACAAGATTAGGAAAAGATGTTACTTGGATGGAAAAATTATGAAGATGATCGAGGAAAGCATTTCCCGGATTCAGTGTTTTTAGCGCGCTCAATAGCCCTTTGGGGCTTAATCGCAAGGTGCAAAAAAAGCCTAAAAGTGCAGGCTTTATTTAAGAGTTGCACAATAGAAAAATGTAAATAAAATATTTATATATGAAAGAGAATAGTATGATGAATAATTTAAGAAAATAGAGCTTTTATTCGAGATTGAAAGAACATTCAAACGTTTCTCCCATAGAAAGTTATAATTTTATTTTAAAAAGCTAGGCATTCAGGCTTTTTTTAAAAATTAAAACATTGCCTGGATTGCTGATGTGCTGGATGTTTGATGGTTGAATGATATGCTTGGAAATCATTGGGTCACCTTGAGCCTCAGCGAAGAGAATCTGTACATCCATATACATATATTGGAAAATAGATTGATTAGTAGAATTGGCTTTGGTGTGTAGTTTGAACATTAGAAACCAAAAGGGCAGTTTTGTGAATATTTTTTCTGAGGTTGTCAGAAGAAGCTATATGGCTATCAGTAAACAATAATGGGTCCAAAGTTATGACTTTTCACATGTAAGCTTTATGAGGGCCTTTTTCTCTGCTATGCGCATTAGTTCCTAAACAGTACTAATGCTCGACTGTCGAATGTATTGGTCAGAATGTTGATTTTCTCTGTGTTGGTCAGAATGATGTTTTAGCTGGGTGGCCATCATGCGAAATAGGGAGAGCCACTCTTTGATTGAGGAGATCGTGTTAAATTCTCCTTTTCGAGATAAGGGAAAAGTCTTGTGCATGCATGTTGTTTTGCTATTTTCTGGGGAGTGACTCGAGGAATAGTAGGATTTTTTTTAGGGTAGAGAGATCTTTAGAGAAGGTGTGGGAGGTGATGAGATATAATGCATTCTTATGGGTGTCCGTTAATCGGAGTTTTTGTAATTATTAGTTTGGTTGTATTCTTTTGGATTAGAGTCATTTCCTGTAGTTGTGGACTCCTTTTATGGGCTCGTTTTCTTTTTCTTTTTTTTGTATGTCCGTTTACATTTTTTCATCCTTCTCAATGAAAGCTAGGTTTCTTGTAAACAATAAAGATTATATTGAAAAATACCAAAACATTAGGGGCTAAAACAAATATTTAGCCTAAATAAGTATCACCAGAAAGAGGCAGTAACTATTTAGCAAAAAATAACAGATTTTTAATATTGTGCATGGTAGCAAACTTTAAAATTACACTTTTTTTCAACATGAAGATATGGTACATGGAAGTTCCTTTAATGCACGGAAGCTCGAGTTGGAAAACATAGTAATGACCCGAGTAATCCGAATCTTCACTTGAGCCATGCTCAGATTGGCCTTTAGATTTGATTTATTGTAAGAGGATGACGTGATATGGTATTGAGGCTTGGAGTGAGGAAACTCTCTTCATGATATCACGTGAAAATTACTTTTAATAAATCACTTATAACCCAATCATTTTCACTAAAATCACTCCCAAACATGTCTTAAAATTACTTGCTTCTAGTTAGTTAGTTACTTTACTCCATTGGGTTCCTTCCTGCTCTAACTATTCTCCCCATTTAGAGTCTTTACATCTCCTTCCCTCACATAGTGAGCCGAGGAGGGTCCTATCAACGATACAAGTCATATGACTAAATAATAGTTGCATCATCTCTGTGCAGGCCGGTCGAAGTGATACAGTCCAATAAGGAATTTACGGAAGAGGATATTACGAATCAGATGGTTAATAGGTCGTTCTCGTCGGGATCATCAGAACATCAACCATTTGATTTTCCTGGGCTCCGTAGCGATATTGAATCCATTGAGCACCATCTTTTGGGTAGCATGAAGGGGTTCTTTGAAGCAGTTGAAGATATTCAGAATGGTTTCTTTGGTTCTCTCAGAGATACACCCCTATTCAACAGAGAGTCGTCTTCCTCCCCATCGATGAGACAAGGAATACCCATTGAAGATCACGAGCCAGGGCTCTTCTCTAAACCAAACGAGCCCGATTCCGGTCATGTTGGCCTATCTGGATTGGCCAGGGATGTCTGAATACATTTTTTTTTAGATGTTAGATACAACAGGGACAGTATATTTATTATCTTTATCATGACAATAGAATAAAGTTTTTCTTCAGTAAGTTTCTTCTGTAAAGTTATTAACTTTGCAATGATTGCAAAGTCTAAGCATTGTTATAATTCAATCCTTGCTCATAGATATTAAAAATTGGTTTTGAAAACCAACCAAAAATTGTTGGTTTTGAAAACCTGGTTTTTAGTTTTCAAAGGCTATAGTTTTCTAATGCATAAATTGATAGGAAGAATATTTAACATTCACATTTGTAGGGCCATTGACTTAGATAATGAGAGTCCCATTTAATCCATAAACAAGTCTAATTAACCAAACTATTATATTCCTTGTAATATTTAGATTTTTTTTTTTTTTTTTTTTAATAACATGTTGGGTTGGGGAACATAGTCACTAGTCGATACACACGTCTCTCATTGATTATCAAAGTTAGCATCTAGACGCTAATCAAAGTTAGCATCTAGACGCCAAAGCATAGCTCAACGGCATAATGTATCGTGCCAAAGCGAGCATAGCTCAGCTGACATATGTATGAGTTGACGACCACGAGGTCTGTGGTTCGAATCCCCCCACCCCCAATGTACTCAAAAAAAAAAAAAAAAAAAAAACGGCATAATGTATCGTCTAGTAATCATGAGATCCTAGGTTCATTCCCTCAACATGTTGTTAAAAAAAAAAAAAATTAGCATTTGGACTATTATTATCAGCATTGTGGTAGCCTTTTCACTGTTTTTTTTAATGTGTTTGGTAACATATTTATTATTGAAAAATACTAAAATCGTATAAATGTTGTTTTAAGAACTTTCAACTTTCATGTCATTGAATCAAAATATCCTAAAATTTAATTGATTTAATAAACAAGAAATTGAACGTGGACAAAATGAGTTAAATTACAAGTTTAGTTCTCGAACTTTTTCGACTTTTCTTTTATTCATTTGACTCATTTTTTTTTAAGAAATCTTCAATTTTGATAGGTGTCTAAATAGGTAAGGTTCCTATAATTTAAACATTTTTTTTAAAATGCACAAACTTATTAGACACAAAATTAAAAATTATGAACCTTAAGACATTTTTTAAAGTCCAAGAACCAAATAGACATACATAATTCTGAAAGTTTAAAGACTAAACTTGTAATTTAACTGATAAAATACTATCGAGGTGACATAATAATAATCGGGTATATGTTAAGCAATGACGAAAATATCAATATCGGGAGTTCAATTTTACGGATATATTGGTGAAATATCGATATCAACGGATAATTCTGTAAATCATTTTTAAAAAATATATATTTAAATTAATAATTAAGTTCATTTTATTTCCAAACTAAATTATAGATCTTGTTATTAGTATCTATATCCATATTGGAATTAATAGATGATATTTTTTTTTATGTTTTACGAGTATTTATAAAAGATATCGAAGATATCTATTAACCCTTAATATTTATATTGAACCTTTCGATCTACGAATATATCGACGTATCACGAATATTTTCATTGTTGATGTTAAGAAATAGTGGTTGGTAAAACAAAGAAGTGGCTCACCACTTTGATTGACCAAAACTCATAGCACTATTCTTTAGGAAATTTTGTGACAAAATTTGATTTGGTCTACATAATGACTTGCATGCACGTTTTTATCTCTAAATTCAAATCTTCATTTTAGCTTTTCAATTCCACACACAATTTCATATCCCCAGAGAGAGAAAATATCGATATTGATATCTGGATTTCAATTTTACGGATATATCCAGGGATACATCCATTAAATATCGACGAATATTTCTATAATTTTTTAATTATTTTAATTGATAATTAAGTTATTTTACAGATATATCCATGGATACATCGATGAAATATAGTCTATAAATAAGACAAATATTGCCAAACCGAGCATAGCTTAATTGGCATAGGGTTGTGCCAGTGACCACAAGATCATAGGTTCAATCCCTGCATTAATTAAACTATAGTTGCAAAAAAAAAATTAAAACGAATATTTCTGTAAATCAATGTTTTTAAAATATTTTAATTAATAATTAAGTTATAAATCTTGTTATTAGTATCTATAAGACTATAATTATATTAAGATTAATACATTTATATATATATATATATATAGATATTTAATGTCTAATTTTTCATTTATTTTTAAAAATTTAGTATATGTTTGACTTTTTTTTTTTTTTTTCTTCGAAGTAAATATTTGTAGTGAGTTTGACCTACGTTTGATTTGAATTATGTTACTTTTTTTTTTATTATTATTATTATATTTAAAAATATATATTTATTTTATGTCATTTAGCTAAATGACTAAAAAAAAATAATTAGTTATGATTTTTTTTTTTTTTTTTTTAAACTAATTAGTTATGAATTTGATTATCACATTAATTACACAAAAAAAAAAAAAAAAAAAAATTCTTTTCCAAATTAGTTCTTCAATTTTGTTTTTTTTGTTTTTTTAAAATTTTAAATAATGGTTAAAAAAAATAGAGTAGTTAAATCGTGTACTATGGATATGAGTATGCTAAATCGTGTACCATGAACACGATTTCTAAGATAACTTGTCGATTTTTAGAGTAAATCGTGTACCATAGACACGATATATATACTAGTTGAGGTGTCAAATGTGGGTCTTAAATCGTGTCCATAGTACACGATTTACCTTAAAAATCATGTCCATAATATACGATTTAGCATACTCGTGTTCGTGATACACAATCTAATTAAACATACTTTTGTAAATACGTTAGAACTACCTTATTTCTGTAATTACTTTTTAAAACTACATTAAAAAAAAAAAAAAAAAAAAAAACCTATCCTCAATATTTCTTTAAACGTGGATTATCTTATTTTGATCGTTTAACAGATTTTTTTTTTTTTGTTTCCTTTTAAACTTCTTAAAATTTTAATCAATGAAATTTCTATAAAAATCATTATTGTCTGTCTCAATTATTTTTCATTACAATTTAACTTTAAAATACGAATTCTCGAAAGAAAAAAATGACACAAATATTATAAACAATAATATTACATATTTAGCCAAAATGAGTAAAAAAAAAAAATCACAGCCGTCCACATAGAATCAATCCAACGGCGGAAGATTATTTTCAGTGAGATTACAATATTTAATTTAAATTTTTGAAAATGTTTCAAAAAAATAAAAATCATAACAGAAAAAACGGTAAATCCTTTCTCTGTCTCTTCTTTTTCTATATGCTTCGCTTTCCTTTCAAATTTTCTTCCTCTTTTTTCCATTTGGATTTGCCAATGAACATATATGTGATTTGGGAAATTATCCAAAAAAATCCCACCCCCGATTTTTCGCTTCATAAATTCCTTCTTCTTCATCGATTTCTGGTTCTGTATCTCTATCCCTATGCTTCTCCCCTGTTCAAACTGTTCATATTTTGTATGGAATTCGTCGATTTGACCAGTCTTCATTGTTGGGTTTCCTTGAAATTGCTGTTTTGATTACGATATTTCACTGGGTCGGGCTTTGAATTTCGTGGGGTTGAGTTTTTTTTATCTGGGTTTGTTCCGTGTTTTTGTTTTTCAGCGATTCGAAGCTTCGTTGCCCTAATTTCGATTGTATTTCCTCTGTTTTTCTTGTTCTTCTCGTTGGGTTTTTATGATCGAGTTCTTCAGCATGTTTGATCTTTCGTTTTGAATGTATTATCATTTGTTGATTCTGATTTCTGTTGCCCATTTTGGGGGAAAACGCCATGGATGAGGAATTTGGGCGTTTTTGCGATGTTTGTTCTCTGAGATTTTAGAAAGGGAAAAATCGAGTAGAATCGTGTTTTTCAGATGGGTCATAACTGTCTTTGTCTTGGGGCGAGGAATTCGAAGAATGGGATTTTCTACTCGATTTCTCATGCGATTTGGTGGTCTCGATCGGGAGTTTTTTCTCATAAAAAGAAAGGGATTTCTAAAAAAGCATTGAAAAAATCTAACCCTAATCCAACAGTTCAAAACACTCCCCCTGAACCAGTGAAGATTGTTGATGAAAGGGCCAAACCATTAGAATTGGAGGCTGCTAAACCATTGGAAATTGTAAAACCCAAGGAAGAAGATATCATCATCGTCAAACCTTTAGAACCTTTGTTGCCTATGGAAGATATGATCAAACCAGCAGAAATCCCGTCGAGATTTGATGAAGAGAGACTACCGGTTGAATCGGTAATGCCGAAATCAGCAGTTGAATCGGTAATGCCGAAATCAGCAGTTGAATCAATAATGCCGAAATCAGCAGTTGAATCAATAATGCCGAAATCAGAAGTTGAATCGGTAATGCCGAAATCGGCAGTTGAATCGGTAGTGCCGGAATCGGCAGTCAAACCGGAAGAGAGAATGCCGGTTGAATCGGCAATGCCGAAGGAAGATAATAGTAATAGTAATAGTAATAATGTTTCTGAAGATTTGGTGAAAGCGAAGAAGACTAAAATAGTAAGTGCAGGCTTGAAGGTAGAGTCAGTTTTGCAGACAAAAACTGGTCATCTAAGGGAATATTTCAGCTTGGGAAGGAAACTTGGACATGGGCAATTTGGGACGACTTTTCTTTGTGTAGAGAAGTCAACGGGAAAAGAGTACGCCTGCAAATCGATAGCGAAAAGGAAGTTGGCAACCATGGAAGACGTCGAGGATGTGAGGAGGGAGATTCAGATAATGCATCATTTAGTTGGTATCCCCAGCATTGTTTCTATTAAAGGGGCTTATGAAGATGCTGTTTCTGTTCATGTGGTCATGGAACTTTGTGAAGGCGGTGAGCTTTTCGATAGGATCGTTAAGCTTGGCCATTACACTGAAAAACAGGCAGCTGAACTTGGAAGAACCATAATTGGTGTAATAGAAGCTTGCCATTCTCTAGGAGTCATGCACCGCGATCTCAAGCCAGAGAATTTTCTTTTCGTCGATACACGGGACGACTCGCCCTTAAAAGCTATCGATTTTGGGTTGTCCATTTTCTTCAAGCCAGGTATGCTAAGAAAAAGATATGATCATCCTGTTATTCAACTTCGAAGTGTGCAAATGAGCAAGATTTCATTTGACTGTTTCTTATGTAGAAACAAGGATTAAAATATCGATGTCAATATCGAGTTTTACTTATGTATTGATGGATATATTTATAAAATATCGATATCGACATATATTTCTGTAAATCAAATAATTTAAAAAGTTATTTAAATGAATAATTAAGTTATTTTTACTTTCAAACTAAGTTATAGATTTTGTTATTAAAATTTATGTTTTATGGGTATTAGAAAAATTACTCATTAATATTGATGTCGAACCCTCTGATTTACGGATATATCGACATATATTCCTTATATAGAACTACATATTTAATTTGGTACTTACGATTTTACAGGGGAAATATTCAGTGATGTCGTTGGGAGTCCTTACTATGTTGCTCCTGAAGTTTTGTCCAAACTATATGGCCCAGAATCTGATGTTTGGAGTGCTGGTGTAATGTTTTACATACTTTTAAGTGGGGTGCCTCCATTTTGGGCAGGTAAAAAAAGACTTAGATATCTAGCAATTGCAACTGATTATTGTATTATGGTTTTTTACTTGGCAATTCCATTTGTATGTTCTGATCTTACTATATTCTTTTACGTAACGTCGAAACAGAAACCGAGCAAGAGATATTTGATGAAGTTCTGCACGGAGATCTCGACTTCACGTTAGATCCCTGGCCGAGTATTTCTGACAGTGCCAAAGATTTGGTACGGAAGATGCTAGTTCGAAACCCCAAAGATCGGCTAACCGCTCATGAAGTTTTATGTAAGTTTCTACTTTGTGAAGGTTCATTTTTTTTTATCAATTAGGATGGTGATGGTAGGAAAATCCTCTGGTGTTGATATATAAGAATATAAAATAATGATCTTTTAAATGAAGAGGCATATGAAACTTCATAATTGGCTTAAAAATCAAGTGCAAAAGATCAGGCATGGAGCAGGTTGATAGGAGATTTTGTAAATTTAGAATTCTCGGCGTGTTTGGAAGTGATTTTAGTAAAAATGATACTGATTTTTTTACAAAGTGATAAGTGGTTTTCATAAAATCATACAACCAACATTGATTTTGAATGATTAAAGGCAGGTTTGAGAGTTATTTTGAAAATGACTAAAATGTAGTTTCGTTTTAGTTGGGTACTACAATTGTTCCAAGGTCTGATAATGTCGGTTTTCGGTTTTCCAGGCCATCCTTGGCTTCAGGTTGATGGAGTGGCTCCAGATAAACCTCTTGATTCTGCAGTATTGAGTCGTTTGAAACAGTTCTCTGCAATGAACAAACTCAAGAAAATGGCTCTAAGAGTATGTTTTTCCTTGGATGGATTCTAAGAGCATTAGTTGTTGATGGTTTAAAAGCCTAAACTAAATTTGTGTCACTTTATCTGAACCTCTCTTTCTTTCAGGTCATTGCTGAAAGCCTCTCCGAGGAAGAGATCGCCGGGTTAAAGGAAATGTTTAAGATGATCGATACCGATAACAGCGGCCAAATTAATTTTGAAGAACTCAAAGAGGGACTCAAAATATTTGGAGCAAATCTCAATGAGTCTGAGATAAAAGATCTTATGAAAGCTGTAAGTTCTAAAACACGATTGATCAACTTACGATATCTCTTACGAAAGGGTACTGAATCCTGATTTTCGAAACGCAGGCTGATTTCGACAACAATGGCTGCATTGACTATGTGGAGTTCATAGCAGCAACACTTCATTTGAACAAAGCTGGGAGAGAAGATCATCTCTTTGCAGCTTTCCAATACTTCGACAAGGACGGGAGCGGTTATATCACGCAAGATGAACTTCAACAAGCCTGCGAGGATTTCGGCATTGAGAACGTTCACTTGGAAGATATGATCCGAGAAATCGATCAGGATAACGTAAGCAGCCTCTACTCTCTTTTCTTTACACACTTTTTCCTCTTCTGCTACAAATAATGCAGACTCAAAATTCTCAAAAACCAATCAAATGGAATGATCTGTTTTTCTATCTCTGTTCTTCTAAATGATCTCTATGTGTTCTTAAACTTCATATCCAGGACGGTCGAATCGATTACAACGAATTCGTCACGATGATGCAGAAGGGAAATGGTGAATTGGGCAAAAAAGGTCAGCAGAGTACTAACTTTAGCATTGGATTTAGGGAGGCACTTCCTGTTTGTTAGCAAATCAACAAAATTTTCCCTCACAATTTTCTGTGTATGTGTAAAATCTGTACAATGTTTAACTATTGCTTGGTGTTGATAAATAACATGTATAGTATATGCTTGTTCTAGAGCTTGACTCATTATTTATGTTAGCCAAACAATGCCCCTTTTGTTTTTCATTAGTAACAACACCAAGTGTGTAAATAATATATATATGTACATATATATATAGATTAAATATACTCGTTGTCTATCCTATTAGCTTAAAGTAGTAAGTTTTGTGTTCGAACCTTTACAATGTCACTTCTTCTACAATTGAGAATATGGAAGATTCGAACCTTCGATCTTAGAAAAATAAGTACATGTCAATTACCGCTCAACTATGCTTATTTTAGCTTGAATTAATAGTTTACGTGTTGTCATATGAGCATAGCTCAACCGGCATCCGGTATGAATTATGAGCAAGAAGTCTCAAGTTCGAATCTCCCTTCTCACATGTTGTAAAAAAAAAACAAAAATAGTTCACGTGTTGGATGTTGGATGTTGGATTTTATGTATCAAATAAATATTTGAACCCACATGTGAGGCGGAGCATTAATATATATATATATATATATATTAGAGGATTTTTTATATTAATAATGTACTTTAAATAAATTATTACAAAAATAGGGTAGTTTGCAAAGTATTTACAAAACTAGGGTACCTAAATCGTGTACGATGGACACGATTTCGGGGTAACTCGTGTACCATGGACACGAGTTATGATTTGCCACTCGTGTCTATGATACACGATTTAGGGGTAACTCGTGTCCATGGTAATTTCGGGGTAACTCGTGTCCATGGTACACGATTTCGGAGGTAATTCGTGTCTATGGTACACGATTTAGGGGTAACTCGTGGACCATGGACACGAGTTATGATCTGCCACATCACATGTAACTCGTGTCCATGGTACACGACTTAGGAGGGTTAACTCGTGTACATATTATACAACTTAGGTTGACACGTCATGTAAATCGTGTCCATGGTACACGAGTTACTCCCTAAATCGTGTACCATGAACACGATTTAGGTACCCTAATTTTGTAAATACTTTTAAAACTACCATATTCCTATAATAAGTTATTTATAATAAGTTATTTAAAGTACATTATTAATATAAAAAATTCTATATTAGAAGTCAAACTTTTATTAGTTAAAAAATGTATTTATTTCTCTTTTCTTTTGCATTGAAATAATGATTAAAAAATGTCACATCAAAATTATTAAGGGAATGATTCTCTACGAGGTTCATGTACTTGCCTTTCCCATACACATAAAAACATCAACTATTGAAAGCTTCACAAAGTTACTTCTCATGCACTATTATAGATCAAATATAAGAAACATTAGGGATGCGTTCATTGTTTAAAGAACATACGTCGATGTCGATGTCGCGATAATTTATTAACATAATTTTTATTGATATATCCATAAAATAGTAAGCTCGACATTGATCTCATATTTGACGTTTAATCCTTAAAAATCAAAACATACAATATATAGGTAAAAAAATACCTAAAACATATCTACATTAAAAGTGGAAAATGGAAAGGATAAATTATGATAAGAAAATTATTGATAAATGCCAAAAAAAAAAAAAAAAAAAAAAAAGGTTTGTGGGGAAACTTATGCTTAGGATAAACTAGTTAAGCCAACAATTATGGGACCCTCTCACCATTAGCTTCATTCCCAACATTCCCACTAAAATTTACTTTTTGATATATAAAAAATGTTAATAAAGTAATTTTCCTATGTTAGGCTTAAAACTATTGAATTATTTCTTCTTTCAAATGATATTAGTAACATTTTTTTATATATTGAAAACAAAACAAAAATAAAATCAGAGTTAAATTGAGTGGTCTGATACACAACAAAACGGCTACTAGACCAGTTATTTGATAATTCTATTTCCAGGAATTTCTTCCATGAAAATCATCGATCTCTTCATTCTCACCATTTACTGCGCCACTGCATCACTGCGTGAGACAACTGGTTCCCTTGTTGTCGACAGTGAAGGACTTCACACTTTTGAAATCGATAAGTTTCAACTCGAATCTCGTTAATAATCATTCCCACTTCCGAAAACTCACAAATTCCCTTCACTATCAAATTCGCTACACGAGCCTAGTCCATTTCCACTTCCAACTCTCAAAATCCTATTTCATAAGTTTAAAAACCTTCATTCTTTTGTTTAAATTGTAGTACTCTAAAAGATAATTTCTTCTTTATAACATTTTTTTTAGTTCAACATCACGTGGAGTTAGAGAAATTTTAATCTTTGACTTATTGATTAAGAGTATATATCTTAATTAGTTGAGTTATGCTTTGATTGACATGTCACGCCTTATAAATATTCTCGAAGAAATTGGTAATTTGTATTTAATGAAATAATATATGAATGGGTAATGGGAGGTATACAAGCCTTCAATTACTTTAAATAGTATACTAAAAGAATTTTTTGCTTTGTTTTTTTTTCTTTTTTTATTTAGTTATTCTTTTAGAATAATTAAAGTTCCATTTTACAACTAATTTATCTACTTTATTGTTTAAAAGACAAGTTTGCTTTCAAATATTTTATATAGTTAGAAAACATATTTTCAAAAATAAGTTTTTTTTTTTTTTATATATATGAAAAATAAATTGCCACTATGTACATACAACCTCACTATCTTGAGCATCTCTCCTTTTAACATACTTCTTGATTGTACTTAATTAATTCACTAATGTCTTTGTCTCTTTTCTAACATATTCTTCTCTAATTCTTTTAATTATAAAATAAAATTACAATTTGATTATTATTGTACAAAAGGTATTGACTTTTTTATAAGATATAAAAAAAAAATTATTAAACATCTATGCCTTTATTTTAATGTGAAACCTTGATAATATATATATGTAACCTAGGATGATATAAGAGTTTCGATTAAATATCAGTATAACATTACTCAACAGTTAAATCATTTGTATATAATAAGGTTGTAGGTTCCAATCAGAACATGTGACGATGTAATATTCTAAAAAAATAAAATCTCGTCCAAATTATAATTTTGGCCAATTTTATTTTTTTTAATTTTTCTACAGTTTTATCGGTCTGCCTGTCCCCAATAATTAATTCTCGCGGACCACGTCCGATAGGAATCATCGAATCAATAGCAATAAGTCTTGTTTGAAGAGACTCATATACGGAACGTCTCGAAATAATACCATGAGCTCTCATGTTTTCTTAAATAAATCCATTTTCTCTTTCTCTAACTCTATTTTTTCGTTTTTATTGAAGTAATCTTTTATTAAATAATTTCAAATGATAGATAAAATAAATAAAAAATGAGTTAACATTAATTTTTATTTTGTTTATGTTTTTTATTTCAAATTGGAACAATAATATGTGGTGTCAAAATGTAAAAATATTAAAATGATATGTCTATTTTTGTCATTATAGTTAAATCACAACAATTTTCGTTCGAATTTACCAAACACAACCTGCTTTTTCATGTGTTTGAAATTAAAATTTACCAAAACACTAATTAATTTCATGGTGCAACTGATTTTCCTAAAAGCACAATTGACATCAATTATTTTAAAAGCTACAACAATCTTAATCTCTCAATTTTAAGGAATGTTCTATTTTGGGCTTTAAAACTTTTATAACTCTATTTTGGTCCTCAAATTATTATTAAGTGTATTCTAATTTGATCCCTGAAATTTTACGTTTATTCTATTTTGGTCTTTAAACTTAAAAAAAAAAAAACCTATTTTAGTTCTTAATCTTAAAAAAATAAATAAACATTTGATCCCTCTATTTTTAATAAACGGATAATAAACTTCGACACATATATCCAAACTACATATGTAAGTATTGAGTGAGTGAGAATTAGATGACTGACTAATATATAATTGATCAAAATGATTTTTTTTTTTAAAATTCTAGAAATCAAAATAGAACAACCTGGGTGTTCGAGACGTGAGTTATTATAATAGTCGGTGAGTTATAATAGTTGTGTATAATAAATACTATTGAAATCATTATAGTTAATTTATTGATTGTGCATTACAATACTCGGTGAGTCAAACGTAAACTAAGTTATAATAACTCAGTCCACTCAACTTCAAATTGGTGTCTCAAACACTTCCGAAAAGTTGAAGGACGGAAATAAAATAAGACGGGTAATTTTTTTTATTTATTTTAATTTTTTAATTAAACAAAAAGATTTATTTAAAGAGAACGGGGTTAGAATGCAACGCACCACCACCCACAAAATCCCATATTTGAGAGAGAAAAAAACGTGAGAATATGAATGGGCCCCAACGGAACGGACGGCCAGGATTGCCTCGCTCAAATCTACGATTCCGTTCGTTAAATCCTGGCCGCACGTTGTGACAGCTCATGCTCCGTTGGAGTTAAGCGGTGGGGGCCACGTCCATCTCTTAACGTGGAGACCAATCATGTTGCTCGGTCCTGCCACGTCAGCGAGGAGTGTGGGCCCCTGCTGTGACTCCCCAACATACAGTCTCTTTCCCCATGTTCTCAAATAGTTTTTTTCTTCTCTTGTTGCCTTCAATCATTGGCTTCTTCACTAAATGACTCTTTTGCCCCTCTTTCTCTTTTAGTAAATATTTTGCTTCCCTCTCGGTAAAACTTCGAGTTTAACCTAGATTTGTTCGGCATGACTTTTTAAGTGTTTATAGATATTAAAGGTGATTTATTCGTTAATGTGAACATAGTTCAGCTGACGTAAACTATGTGTTATCGATCAAGAGGTCAGAATTTTGAATTCATAGTTCAACTACTATGTGTTATCGATCAAGAGGTCAGAATTTTGAATTCATAGTTCAACTGACGTAAACTATGTATTATCGACTAAGATGTCAGATATTTGAATTCTCACTTCAAAATTGTTGTTGACAGGTTAAAAATGTTTTTTTTTTAATTATCAATGATTAAAAGTGGTTAAAAAATTAAAAAAGACTTGACATGTGTTTATATAGAACATTTAACAAACTTTATTTTGAAAGTACTTATTTGACAAGTGTTTGGTTTTAGAAAGTTTTTTTTTCAAAATGCATGTCAAATCCAACACACACACTTATATGTTTTCCAAAAAAAAAATTAGGAGTTTAGTTTGTTTTCCAAAAAACAAAAAGGAATTTTGAGTTTAATTATGTGAAATTTGATAGTTGTGTCTCTATCTCTTTTTAAACTTAAAAAAAAGTAAAAATTCCATTTTTTGCATTTTTTAATTTTGATTTAAGGTTGATATTTGACTAGAACGAATCTATCTGATTTGCACATACTCAATAGAAGATTCGATAAGAAAACTTGTCAAACAAGAAAATGTGCACATTAATGTGGTACTTGTCACACAGGCTCCAATGCCTACATTAGAAAATCGAGTAAAGAGGTGCAACAAGTTAGAGTTTAGAGAATGAGGACACCATTTGAATTTACCTCCATTGAAGTCATAATGTTCTATTTATTCGAGAGTTACCTACGATTTTCTGACTTTTTTTCCTCCGGATTAGATCGAAAGGGGTTGAATCAGACTCGTCTTAAAGCAAAAGAACCAAGAAGGCCACCTCGTCCTCGACCCGAAGTGGTCATTTGGACTTTTGGCCTGTGGAGCGTCTTCCCCAGGCCCATGTTGTTGGCTAGGCTAGAGTGTTGGCCGACCTTGGGTCAATTCTAGTCCATGTATGCTTCCTTTTCTCGAGCCTTTTCTTCTTGATCTTCTTTCGGCCTTCGAGGCATTTTATTAGGCATTTTATTAGGTCGAAACAATTTTTACAAGTCTTTATCAAGATTAGGGCATGTATTGTTAAGATCAACATGTTAAGATTAACAAATAATGTGTTTTAATTTTAGTTTAGAACTTATTTTGAATTTTAGGTTAACTTTCAAATATTTAATTTTTCCTTAATTTAAGGGAGTAAGTTGAAATCAATTTTTTTTTTTTTATGAAACTAGTTAGAACTAGTATTTAATTATTGTGGAGATTGTCAACAACAGCATAAGACCTAAATTTTGCATATAAACTTATTTTAGTTTAAATTCACTTTGTAAATCAACCTCTAAGTACAAGTATGGGATACCTCTTGAAAAAGGTATTTTAAATAAATAATTTATTTTAAAAGCACTTTTACAAGAATATTAATTAATTTTTTTAATCTAAAAGCACTTTTAAGTGTTTTTTTATTCTGCTTTCAGAATTCTTCAAACTACTTTTAATTATACAAATTAAAAAATATATATTTGAGTTGGTAAAAGCACCATTTTCACAAAACACACTCAATTTTCTATAAAGTACTTTTAATCTTCCATAAGCACTTTAAAGTACATGTTAAAACAAACACTAACATTTTAGGTTGCAATTTTCAACATTTATCCATGTAGATATTTACTCATCAAATAAAAAATAAAAGATGGATTTATGTAGAATTTCTTTTAAAAAAATTACAAAAATAATTGAAGTAAAAAGAATAAAGTGATTTTTTTTTTATGAAAGTGTGCAAACTAAAATTGTATATTTAAAAGGATTGGGAAAAAAATAAGCATAAGAATTCAAGATTTAAACCTAAATTTAAGATTTCCCTTGTGCAACTTGGGAGTTCTTTAAAATAAACAAGTTGATTTTTTAAAATATGTATAATGCTTGAAGATCTAATTCACTATTTTTAAAGATATATATTTATTTAGATTTTAAGTTTGATCAAATCAATCAAATTTAAATAATTCAACTATTTCTTGTGTCATTGTAATTGAGGATTGTCATCGTCAAACTTGATTTTTAAAATTTTGAAAAATACGATTATAGAATTAAAATATTATTATTGTTAATGATATAAAGATGAAAAGAAAAAAAAAAAAATGGACAAATTAATCTATTGGTCCCTAAAGTTTGAGTTTAGTAACATTCAGGTCCCTAAGCTTTCAAACTCGATATACTCGATATTTTAATCCCTGGAGTTTTAGTTTAGTATCATTTTGATCTCTCCGTCCAAAATTTTGTTACCTTAATCTGACGTTACTTTTTTTATTAATAAATTATTATTATTTTTTATTTTTTAAATATTAAATATATTTTTAATTATTTTTAAATGAAATATTTCTTTTTTCTTTTTTACTTTTTTTTTTCTTTTTTCTTTTTAATTTTTTTTTTCCTTCTTCCCTAACCTTTCTCCCTCCCTTCACCTTCCCTCATTTTCCACCAATCATCCATGGTCGTTGTCATTCATCGTTGTCCGCTGCCGCCCTCGCTCTCACCGTCGACTGAGTTTCATTCCAGATCTGAAACGAGCTTAGATCTGGGTTTCATTCCAGATCTGTAACATTTTAAATGAAAGATTGCTCGTCTGATCGAAGAACTGAGCGTGTGATCGGGTTCAGCGAGTGAGGAGAGGCGACGGTCATGGATGATTGGGGGAGAATGATGGAAGTCGAAGGGAGGGAGAAAGGTAGGGAAGAAGAGGAAGAAGGGAAAATAAATTAAAAAGAAAAAAAAAATATATATTTCATTTAAAAATAAAAAATAAAAAATATTTTATTAATAAAAAAAAGCCACAAGTAACAAAATTTTGGACGGAGGTATCAAAATGATACTAAACTAAAACCTAAGGAGTTAAAATGTCGGATTTGAAACCTTAGGAACATGTTATTAAACTCAAATCTTAGGAACCAATAGAATAATTTGTTCTATTTTAATTTAAGAGGAAGAAAAATGTGACAAAATAAGCATAATACAATTGTTCAAATCATAAATAATTGTCCATATTTCAAGGGCTTAAAGAAGTATAGATGTAACACATCCTTCTACAATTTGTAAAAGTCAATTATAAGTGCAATCTTATCTCTAATGATATGACTAAATGATTGAACCACAAACCTAAAATATCATCTCTCAACTTTTGCCTTAATCAAAATGTAATAAGGTGGGGGGACCCACTATAAATCCGTTTTTGACAATTAATGAGGAAAATGTGGAAGATCAGGGGAATGATCCAATTGTTGATAATCCAATGGCGGTTGATATTCGGCCCATTTTTGTACCTCCCAAAAAGTGGACTAGAGTGGATCGTGGACAAGAAAATTTAAATAAGATGGTGGTTGAGATTGACCATGTTGGTAAGAGGAAAATTGAATTCCAGAAGGAAGATGACACTCAAGGGGACCCTGAAGCCTCACGTGAGAAAAAACAGAGGAAGAGTGTGGATGAGGAGGAAGATTCTAGTAGAGCGGCGACCTCTGTGAATCAGGGGCGCCGAGAGCCATGAAAATTTTATGTTGGAATGTTCGTGGATTGGGAAATCCACGGACATTCAAGACGGTACAACAGTTGGTGAACGAGGAAAAACCACATATTATTTTTCTGAGTGAAACTAGACTGTGTGGTGCCAAAGCGAGAAATGAGGGAAGGAAGTTGGGTTTCGAGAATGTTTTAACTAATGTTTGTGACGGTAGCAGTGGGGGGTTGTGTATGATGTGGAGGCAAGGAATAAACATATTTGTCCAGTCATTTGGTAAATTTCATATTGATGTCATTGTCCAAGAAATTGAGAGGAAATGGAGATTCACTGGTTTCTATGGTGATCCTAAGACATCGGATAGAATCTGCTCATGGAATTTGCTTCGACGACTTAATGGTATCATGTCTATCCCATGGTTAGTGGGTGGCGACTTTAATGAAATTCTTTGTGATGCAGAGAAGTGGGGGGGTTGTACACGTCCGTTGAGACAAATGAGGGCTTTTCAGGATGTAATTGATGATTGCTCCCTTCGTGATTTAGGGTTCAAAGGGGGGCCTTTTACTTGGATTCGGAAACAACAAGGAAAGATTATTATGAAGGAGAGGTTGGACCGTGGTTTTGGAAATTCAGAATTCTTGCAAATGTTTCCTTTCACTACAGCCAAGCATTTGGATTTCTTGAGGTCTGATCATTGCGCTATAGTGATCGAGGTGAAACACAATGCCTTAGAACTCGAAAAGAAAAGACAAACTCGCTTTCGTTTTGAAGAAGTATGGACTCATTATGCTGATTGTGGGGAGGTGGTTCGAGAAGGATGGAATTATCCTAATCAAAATCCTTTACACCTCAATGTTTTATCTAAATTATCTCAGTGTGCGCATGTGCTTAGCTCTTGGGGCAAGTCAAAACGAGGCGATTATGATCGAAAAATTTTCTTAGCAAGGAAAGATCTCCAACTAGCTATTGAAAAGAACTCTAATATTGACAGAGTTGGAAGTAGGCTGGAAAACCTCTTGGGTGAAGAGGAGATCTATTGGAAACAACGAGCGCGAGTGGATTGGCTACAATGGGGTGATCGTAACTCAAAGTGGTTCCACCAAAGGGCAAACCACCGTCGGAAAACAAATCTGATTGAGGGCCTTTATGATAATAATGGTGTGTGGAGATCTGACTCGAGAGAAATGGAGGTAATTATTGGCGACTATTTTCAATCATTATTTACTTCTAATAATCAGCAGGAGAGTTTACCCCTCCAAGCGTTTTTGAGTGAGCTTGATCAGTCTATCCCTGAGGAGACTCGAAATCAACTAAATGGAGTGTTTGTGAAAGAGGAGATTGAAAGGGCACTTCATCAAATGAATCCTTCAAAGGCCCCTGGGCCGGATGGATTCTCGGCCATGTTTTTTCAAAAGTACTGGCATATTGTCGGCATGGAGGTAACTATGTTTTGTTTACATATTTTGAATGATGGCGGGTCTATGGACGAAATTAATAAGACAATTATTGTTCTGATCCCAAAATGTAAGAATGTGACAACAACAGCGGATTTCCGGCCAATTAGCCTTTGTAATGTGATTTATAAGCTCGTTTCTAAGACTATTGTGAATCGTTTTAAAAAGGCGTTGGAAGATATAATCTCTCCTAACCAGAGTGCTTTTGTGGCTGGGCGAAATATTATGGATAATGCTATTTTGGGCTTTGAATGTTTGCATAATATTCGAAACAAAAGACAAGGAAAAATGGGATGGGCTGCTCTAAAACTCGATATGAGTAAAGCTTATGATCGGGTTGAGTGGTCCTTCTTAGAGAAGTTTATGTTGAAGATTGGAATGGGGAGCACCTTTGTAAATTTGATTATGAAATGTGTTACTACAACATCGTTTACATTTATGATTAATGGTCAGAGGAAAGGTCAGATTGTCCCATCTCGTGGCCTTAGACAAGGGGACCCTCTCTCACCTTATTTGTTCCTCTTATGTGCGGAGGGTCTCTCCCGACTGCTTTATCTCGCTGAATGTAAAGGGGACATTCGTGGACTAAGGATTTCTCGAAATAGTCCTTCACTGTCCCATCTTTTCTTCGCAGATGACAGCCTCTTATTCTTTAGAGCTACGTGCTCCGAGGCAGATAAGATTGGGTTAATGTTATCTGATTACTCTGTTTTAACAGGACAGGAGATTAACTACACAAAATCTGCTATAGTCTTCAGTCCGAATACAGATAATGCAATTATTCGTGAGATTCGAGACAGGCTGCAGGTGAAACATGCTGCTTTTCATGATAAATACCTTGGTCTCCCGGTCTTTTTCTCGCGACATAAGATCCGAGAATTCCAATATATTAAGGATCGCATGTGGCTTTTTCTGAACAAATGGCAATCCTCAATTTTCTCGGCTGGGGGGAAGGAAATCTTAATTAAAGCGATTCTACAAGCTATTCCTAGCTATACGATGAGTTGCTTTAGACTTCCCAAAGGCCTTCTAAAAGAGTGCAACAAGCTTATCGCCCGTTTCTGGTGGGGTGGTGATGGTACGAGCAGAAGGATGCATTGGGTGAAATGGAAGAAGGTATGTGTATCAAAGTTTAAAGGAGGTTTGGGTTTTCGTGACTTGGAACATTTCAATCAAGCCTTAATAGCTAAACAGGGATGGCGGATACTGACCCAACCAACTTCACTTTTATCCAGAATTTTAAAAAGTAAATACTTTCCTACGGAGTCATTTTTAAGTGTTAGGCCGAAGGCCACTGCATCAATAGTTTGGAAGAGTATTTGCTGGGGCAATGAGCTTCTGAGGAAGGGGATGAGATGGAGAATTGGTAATGGGAAATCTGTGTTAATTAATGGGGATCGGTGGATTCCTCGGCCAACCACGTTCCAACCTATTAGACCTATTCATTTACAAGGAATCACTACTGTAAATGCTCTTATGGTGCCGGGTGGAGGATGGAATGAAGCTCTAATAAAGGAGCACTGTACCGAAGAAGATGTAGAGGCTATTCTTGGCATCCCTCTGCCTCGTATGAATCATGAAGATAAGCTCATCTGGCACTATGAAAAAAATGGGATTTATTCAGTTCGAAGTGGCTATAAGGTGAGAGGGGCCGTGGATGATATTGGTTCTACTTCCGGGGGAGGCGAACTAGAAGGTTGGTGGAAATTACTTTGGCAAACAAATATCCCAAACAAAATTAAAGTCTTTACTTGGAGGGCCTTTCATGATTATCTACCAACTTTGAAGGCTTTAGCTTCAAGGGGAATCAACACCCAAAGCATTTGCCCCAGATGTATGAAGAGGGAAGAGACAATAATTCATGCTATTTGGGGCTGTAAGAAAGTGAAGCAAAGTTGGGATGAAACTCCTTTTGCCCATTTGGAGTTCCCTACTCATGTCCAGTTTTTTGCTGATTGGATATTGTGGTTTAAACAAAAATTGCCCATTGATGGGCTGGAAGAGCTGTTAATTATGTGTTGGTGTATGTGGAGTCGGCGTAATAGAGAAGTTCATGGAGTAGCTTACGGTCACGAGGGTGGTTTGAGTGATTGGGAATGGGTGAAAGTGTATATTGCCCATTTCCGTTCTTTTAATGGTCGTAGACTTTGCCCACAACCGACCGACCTAATTGAAGGGTCTTCTTCGCAGTTAAATTTATGGCAAGCCCCTCAACAACCAAATTTTAAACTCAACACAGATGCAGCCATTCGTTTTCAACACAAAAGAAGTGGGGTGGGAGGAATCATCCGAAATTATAAAGGAGAAGTTATGCTCACCTGCCTTAAATTGTTCCCAAATGTGGTGGATGTTGATGCTGCTGAAGCCCTGGCGATTCGTGAATGTCTTGTGGTGGCAAGGGATGCTGGACTCTTTCGGCTTGAAGTAGAAACCGATTCTCAACGGATTACAAACCTAATGAAGAGGGGGAGCAAAGATGAATCATCTTTTGGAGTAATCGTGCAGGAAATTATTAAATTGGCGCTCACCTTTGAGTTTATCTCCTTCAATTTCTGCCCCAGGAAGAGGAATTCCATGGCGCATGCACTTGCGAAGGAAGCTGTCGACGGAAGCGTTGAAGGAGTGTGGATTGAAGAAGTTCCAGGAGGTTTGTGTGATCTGTACGAGAGAGAAATGTCCTATGTGGGGCCCTCACTTTAATTTACTCATTTGTTTTGTTCAGTTTCGCTTCAAAAAAAAAAAAAAAAAATGTAATAAGGTGGGATTTAAATTTTAATCCCTTGCCTATGTTGATTAGTCCACCAAAACCAATATATTATTGGTTGCCTTGCCTTTTAAGTAGGAATAAAAGAAAATATATTTTCCTTTGTTATTCTAACTAATGGAAAATTAGTAGCATAAACCATACTTAAAATTTTTTTTTTAGTTCTCGACCAAAAGGTTAGAGGTTCGAATCCTACAATTTTAAATATTGTTAAATTTTAAAAATAAAAAATTAAATATTAAGATTTTGTCAACTTAGAGTAAAAAAATCATTAATAACTTCTCTGATAAGTAGATCAAAAGTTCAAACTCTACTCCACATTTCAAATGTTTAACATTTTAATTTAAAAAAATACATTATTGTGAGAGTTTGCGGTTAAATAAAAATATTTATAGCCAAAGTGAACATGACTTAACTGGTATATGTATGTATTGATGACCAAGAGGTCTCTAATTCGAATTCTCCCGCCCCTCAAATTTGTAATGGAATATTTTGAAAAAAAAAAAAACCTCCCTATATTCTAACTAGTCAATCTCATTTGTTTTTGTCACAAGTAAGTTTTGAAAAATTGATGACCATATTAGAATTTTGCAGCATTAATTTATCAATACAATTAACATGACCGATTAAATTGGAATAATTATTGAGATTAATGAGCTAAAAGTGTTGTGAGGATGTAATGTAAGAATTATTGACAACCAAGAGGTCATATGTTCGAATCTTCCGTCCCACATCTTAAAAAAAAAAATAATAATAATAATAATAATAATAATGCAAATTCTAAATAAATCATAATACTTTTTTAATTCATTAAAAAATAAATTAATATTATATGGAGAAAGTTAAATTTTTTGAAATAGCTAGTTTGAGTGGCTTTCGAAATTGTTATAATTAGTGTTGATACATAAACTTAGTCAACGATGAAGATAGGTGATGTCTTGCACACCGGTGTGGTGCTAACCACACGGGTTCCGACAATCAAGTCAGATATGAAAGTGATTTAAGAAATATAGAGAATCTCTAAATTTGACAAGAATGTAACTCATATGAAAAAGTATTCAAGTTACTTTTTCCACCATGCATCTCCTCTTTTTATAAGCTCTCAAAGTAGTCGTGGACTGTTACACTCATAATTAGTTATTGATGATGATTTGTAACGTCCGTGCGATTAATGACATGAAACCGCCTGAAAGAAGAGGGTTACGTTCGAGGTTCGACCAACCCATAGAAGGGTTGAGTTCCTTGATCACAATCGATCCTTTGTGGGATTCCTCTTCGTTCGGTCGATCCCTTGGAAGGGGTCAGTGGTTCTTCTACTCGAGGTCGACTCCTTTCTTCTTTTTCAGCCGGTTTCGTCGATCGGTCGGTTTGTCCCGTAACTCTTATCTTCGTTTAGGTCAATGATTAGAAATTTTGGATTTCTAACTCTTTAAGCCTTTTAAATTACCATAGTTGATTTTACCTATAACAATTAGTAATATTTCAATAACCTAAAGTTTCCTAGCCTACTCTAAATCTATGTGAACTTAGCAAGTGTTATAATGTAAAAGTTTGAATTAGAGCACTACCAATATGCATAGGCTATTACAAGTAGAATCCTCTCTAATTCATTTATGATGTAAATTTTCTTAAAAAGAAAAAAAAAATGATGTGTATTAAACTATTATCAAAACATTGAATGATTTCAAAAGCAAATGTCTTAAACTAAATTGTTATTATAGTGAGTATCAATTTTTTTTCCCTCTCAATAAAAAAAAAAAAAATATATATATATATATATATATATATATATTTTACACAAAGCGAGCATGACTCAACTGACATATGGATGTGTTGACGACCAAGAGGTCTGTTGTTCGAATTTTCCACCCCTATTCAAAAAAAAAAAAAAAAAAAAAATATAATACATCATGTCAGTGCTATGCTTTTAATTGTAAAATCAAAATCATGTGAAAAAAATGAGAAAAACTCGGAGGAAGGATATGAGTATCAGCCTTACCAGTGAGATATGATCATGTTAGTTTTAGCTAAACTTTAAAAGGTATAATTTAATATCTAAATTTGTTCAATACCTATCTTATCTAACTTGTTCAACTCCGACGCATGTCCTCATATTTTTTTTAGTGCAACAATATTTGTATCGATCGAATCTTTCAACTTTTTTTTTTTTTGGATAAATAATGTCTTAACTAGATGATGTACGACCATGAAAATTAATTAGGAATGAAACTAGAATTATCCTAAAAGTTAGGTACTAAAACCTAATTCAAACCTTAATTTTTTTTTATTTTGGTTATTGACAACACTCTTGAAAGCAGCTCCCAAACCACTTCTAAAATTATCATTCCAAAAGGCAAAAAACCATTAATTTTGGATAAACTTTGTCATTTGATTTCCTCCACTGTCAAACCTTTTCAAAAACAAAGTGGCTTTTTGGTCATTTTAGAATTTCCCAATTTTCTATCCATTTTCATTGAGAGAGAAAAAATAAAAAACCTTTCTTGTTTCCACTACCAACTTTTCTCTGCACTCTGTCTTTCTCTCTCTCTTTCTCTCATCACACACACCATTGTCACCAACCTTCTGTAGCTTTCATGGTGAATTCTCTCAAGCACTAAATCCATCCCAGTGCTTCTAATCTAAAAGCGCTTTCGATCTGCTTTCCTACTCTTCCTCTGTTTCAATCTCCCAGCCAGAATTTCGATTCAATCTTTGCCATAACCCTGTTTTAGAATTCTCTGATCTTTATCTGAATTTGGGTCTCTGTTCTTTGCTTCTTCTGTTTAAATTCAAGAAATCCCAAAAACCCCCCATACCCAATTTGTATTGGGACGGGTGCATATTGATTTTGTAAGTTTTTGTACTTTTTCTTTTTCCTTTTCCAATCAATTGGATTTTGGGTTTTTTGTTGTTTCTGGAAATTCTGTTGATTTTCTGCTTCTGTTGGTTTTAATTTGATGCATGTATTGATGGGTTTTGTGTTTCTTGATTTGGGTTTGTGTTTTTGCTCTCATTTCTACTTGCGTCTTCATTGCTCTCCAACTGTTTGATGAAAGTCCGCACAGAATAATTGTCTTTTAAATCCTCTGTTTGGTTGTGATTAAAGATGTCAGAATCATAGGTGTGGAGAGACAAGTGTATCTGCGTGTAAATATTTTTGCACATGGAGGATAATTGTTTTTCTTTGTATAGTTTGAGGCTTTGAATCATGTCGGACATGGTAATGTAGAGCTTTTTGGGCTGTCACTTTTGGAATGTACTGTCCTCACCATAGAGATTGATATGATGGGAATGCTTTTTCGTTTTAGAAGTATATGTTTTTTGGGGTAATTTGTCTCAAGGTTTTGTACATATCAAAGGGTCATTCATTCATTCATCGGGTATTCGTCGATCGATGTCCGTTCGACCTTTTGAAATTGTCTTGTTACATCTCTGATGTTGAATTGCATGACATGTTAAGAGATCTGTGATCTTTCTCATATATGCTGCAAGCCTCTTTCATGTTAAACCTATAGTTTGTACTTTGGTCTTTTGCTGGTAGTGTAAGAGTAAGAGTTGCAATACTTTATTTGTCACATTGGCCTATAGCAACACAAAATATAGTTATTTGTTGGTTTTCTTTTTCCACCTTTGTTTTGATGTTTAAGCCGAATTCGGTCGGAGTTCAACTTAATTTTCTTTTATCTGCACTTGGCATTTTCTCAACGGATGTTGCTAATGCTAAAGTTCTTTTTGCTTGTCAGGTGATGGAATCTGAAAATGGAGTGAATGTGGAGGATGAGAGTTGTGCAGTTGAGATGCCACAAGTGGATAATTCAGCTGTGGATTTGACGAATGCTGGTGAGAATGTTGACAGTGGTCAAAAAGCTCCCACTCCGAATGAGATTTCCGAACCAGTGGCAGAAACCGGAAACGTTAGTTCTTCCAAAACTAAGATACGAGCCCCTGTGACTGTTTCCAAGAGTAAAAGTGTAAAAGCTTCAAAGGTACTGTCACTGGGATATTCTGTCATTAATAGGTTATCAAATACATGAATGGGTTATAAGACTCTTTGGATCTATCTTTTTTCCTAATGAATTTGTAGTTCATTCCAGGAACCTGGAACAGCAGTAGGCCCTTCAAAGAACAACAAATTGGCTAAGGAGAAAGAGAAACCAACCTTAACAGGCTTTGCACAATCTCCTCGACCAAATAGGCGAGTCCTTTCTCAGAGCCTTACGTTTCCTGCAAGAGGTGCTAGTACTGATGTCATGGACAAGAGCATTGACAAATATCCAGTTAAAACAGTGGCCAAGCGCACAGGGGAAAATGGTATTAAATCAAGGACCCAAATTTCTGAGGATTCGCAGTTGAAGAATCCAAGCAAGAATGCATTAAACAGAGTGATCTCCAAGGGAGTAAATAAAAACACTGGTAGTAATGCCCAAATATCTTCATTGGCATCCATTCCTGGCAATCGCTCCTTTGTAAGATATTACTTTTCCATAACTTTTCCTTGCAATTTTTTCTCCATCTTGATTTAACTAATTATAGTATGTTTTTGTCTCTAACCAGTCTGTGAAAAATGATTCGGTGAATTCGACTAGTGATTCTCCTCCGTCTGAATCAGCTGTGTAAGCCAATGCCCTTTGCCGTGAAAATTGTGACAATTTTTCTATGAAAGGAAATCTATTAACATCCCGTTGTGTTCAATTGCAGATCTGTTGAACAGAAACCAAAACCAGAACAAACAACATTTACCCCTAAAGAGGATGATGATACTCACTCCATTTCTTCGTATGGTTCTCGTCCTCGAGGCTGCTATTAATACTTGTTTATTTCTGTTTGTTGTAGTCTGTATTCTTAGTAACATACTGAAGATATACTCTTGTATTATCAACAGAAGTGCCACTGGAAGGAGAAACAGTTGTCCTGGTTTTGCTTTCAGGTTGGACGAACGTGCCGAGAAAAGGAAGGAGGTTTGGATGGACATTTATTTTCTAAGTCACTTATTTGTTCATTGTTTTAGATTCTGAAAACATTACATTTTCTGTTCTTCAATGACAGTTCTTTTTGAAGCTAGAAGAGAAAATCCAGGCAAAGGAAGTTGAGAAAACTAATCTGCAGGCTAAATCTAAGGTATTGCAGATTGCACATTTTGAACCATAATGGCACTTCTTCCGTTCGGTGTAACTTTAATGTTCAAGTCCCGGCCACCCTCCCTGCCCCTGGGCCGTGCCCAATCTTTCCGATTGTATTTATTTTTACTGAATTCGTTTTCTGCCTCGAATATCTTGCAGGAAAGCCAGCAAGCAGAGATTAAGCAGCTGAGAAAGACTCTGGCATTTAAAGCAACACCTATGCCAAATTTCTACAAGGAACCTCCTCCAAAGCCTGAATTAAAGAAGGTGATTGAATTTTCTTGTGACTAGCTATTGACAATGGACTATTTTGCTATTTAACTGAAAATCTAAGGCCGGTTTGATAACCAATTGGTTTTTGGTTTTTGAAAATTGTGCTTGTTTTCTCACCATTTTCTTATAGTTGTTTTCATATTTCTTAAGAAAACATTATAATTCTTAGCCAAATTTCAAAAACAAAAACTACTTTTTTTTAGTTTCCATTTTCCAATGACTTGGATTTTGAAAATACTAGTAAAAAGTAATAACAAAACAAGGAAACCATAGATGAAACTTGGAAGTAGTGTTTATAAGCTTAATTTTCAGTAGCTTTCGGTATGAGTTCAGTTTGACAAACTCATACTCTTTGGTTTCTCTGTGTGCCTTGTGATCAATTATTTGACCATATTTTGCATTAATTGGCACAGATACCAACTACTCGTGCAAAATCTCCAAAGCTCGGTAGAAATAAGAGCTCGATTGCTGAAGCGGGCACCTCTGTTCACAGTCCACGTCAAAACGGTGATCCGAGCAATTCACCAAAGGCATTCCGAGCTAAATCCGATAAAGAGACTATTAGTTTGAAGAAACCCGCTAAAAAGCTTCAAACCAAGCTCCAGCCAAACGAAACTCTAGCATCGAAAACCGAAGGAGCTGCCATCAAGCCAAAGCCAAAGATCAACAAAACCGAAAGACAGCTCTCGAAACCCGACATTGCAGAGACTACAAAACAGCAGGAGGTTCAGCCAGTTGACCGACCCGAATCCAACGACAGTGGGGACCTGAATTCCGGGTTGGATCCTCCCAACAATGAGGGGCCAACAACCGTAGCCTCGCCAGAGATCATGGCACCCGAAATCGCAGTTGGATAGAAACACACACAAAGTTTCCACTTCCAAGACATCATATTTAGAGGTTTGAAATTTTTTATGGTAAGTATTGTGAATAGAATGTTTCTCAGATTTTATGTCAAATTTATAAATTTGGTGTCTACAGGTCAACATAAGTATTTGTTCTCTCCATTTGTTTTTTTGCTTCTCTTTCAATTACAAGTTCTTGTTAGATATATAAATACATATTTCATTTTAGTGATGTATTAGAGTTTTGTGTACAATTTATGCACTATATATAGATGTTCTTCATTATTTGATTGCATTTATAGTATATGTTATGCAATTGGTGATTAGTAATGGGAAGCCAAGAAGTCCCTTTTTCTTTTTCCTTTTTTTTTATTTGCAAAATAAGTCAAGAACTTTGTAGCCCTTTGTTTTCAAGGTTCTCAAGGACTGGACGGAATGAGATGTCTGTGTTTGGTTTTGCATTGGTTTTCTTTTTTCTGCAGTAAGTTTGAAGTTAAATTACAAGTTTGGTCCATAAACTTTAAAATGTGTCTAATAAGTCTTTGACCTTTCAATTTTGTGTCCAATGGATCACTGAACTTTAAAAAATATATAATAGGTTCTTAAATTTTTAGTTTTGTGTTCAATAGGTTTTTTATTTTTTTATTGTGTCTAATAAGTTCCTGACCTATTTGATGAGTTTTTAAGCTTTCTATTCTACTATATTCGAAATTGAAAGTTTAAGATCTTATTAGACACAAAATTTAATTTTCTGTCTAATAGGTCAAATTGAATGTTTAGAGACCTATTAAATATTTAAATACTTTTAAAGCTTAGGGACCTATAATAGGCACACAATTGAAAGTTCACAAATTTATTAGACATTTTTAAAATTTAGGAACATTAGACATAAAATTGAAAATTTGGAAACTTATTAGAAATATTTTAAGTTTAGGAAATTTTTAGACAGCTCAAAGTCCAAACTTATAATTTAACATGATTTTTATTTGCCAAGTTCTTAGCCATTAAATAGAATCTTTAATGTTAAATTACAAGTTAAGATCCTAAACTCTTATAAACTCGTTTAAATAGATCTCTAAACTTCAAAAAAATATCTAATTATCTAATGTTTCTAAACTTTTTTAATTTTGTGTCTAATAAGTTTATAAAATTAAAATTTAAAAGTATAATGAATCCTAAAAAATCTAATTGTGTTATTAGGCTATTTGACATTAAAATTCACAAATTTATGAAGCATAAAATTGAATTTTATTTTTTTTTGTCTAATCAACTTTGCTCTTATTACTTTATGTCTATTTAGTTTATGAATTCTTGAATGAATGGTACTTCCTTACCCACCAGACAACAAGGGAATTCATGCAAAATTAAAAAAAAAAAAACTTTTTTAAAAAATGTCTAATAGATTAGGGAATTTATAGATACCTATTAAACACTTTAAAAATTTAGAAATCTATCTAATACAAAATTTAAGGATTTGTTAGGCAGTTTTTAAAATTTACTGACTTATTAGACACAAATTTCATTGACTTTAACTTTTAAATTAACCTAAAATTTTGATTCCTAATTTTTTTTCTTTAAAATCACAAATGAATCTCTTGAAATACTTCCACGTCTAAGGGGTGTTTTGTCCACGGACTTGTTGAACTTGGATAAAAATTATCAACTCCCCAGACTTCAACAATAATTAGTATTGAACTCTCTAGACTTCTACAATAAACCCTAAACCCCATTTTAGCCTTTTTATTGTTGTTCGGAAAAAAAAATGTTCATTCTCCAACTTCGGATTAGTTTGAGGCCTCCGGCGCCTTTTTTTGAAGACAAACTCTTTCCATTTTCTTTAGGGCTTGGCTTGTTCAGAAATGTAAGGACTTGTTTCCATTTTAGCAGTAATTTAAGGACTACAGTAAACCCTAAACCCTCAACAGTAATTTAAGGACTTCTTTCCATTTTAGCCTTTTATTCTTGTTTAGAAAAAATTGTAATGGAGAAAATAGAATGAATTTGGGATCAATTACAAATTTACACGTATATCCTCCAAATAAATTAAAAAACATGAAAAATTGGTAGTTTGACCTGAAGCTATTGAAAGGATTGAGTTAAGCCCAAATAAACATAAGTTCAAAAGTTGGGCTAAAAAGTCAACCGACCTCAAACAATAAGGTCTATCAAACTCTATAAATAGATGGGATCACTCTTGGGCCTTAGTTAGAATCCAGAAGAGTCCAAATTCAGAGATTTTAGATGATCCAAGATTTAGAATCCAGTAGATTAAAAGACTCGGACTTCAAGAAATTGATCGTCTCTTCATAAGCTACAAGTTCAAGATTCAATCTCCCTCGATCTGAGAACAGGCCTGCAAGTCTTCGGGTCAAAGTCTACATTCATCAGAAAACATCAAAAGAATATATATGGGAGACGGTAACACTTATACAAATTCAATAAAATCAAGTTCATTTCCACGATTTTAATTTTTTTTTATAGAAATCTCATGTGAACACCTACACATCCATAAGTATAAGTTCTTACCTGACAAAATTTTATTGATTTATTTTTATTATACATAATAGATAAGTGGATCCCATTTTAAAAAAATTAGGCTTCGTTTACTTGGTTATTTAAGAAATTGGTGTACAAAATCAATCATAATGGGAAACAACTGGAATAGGAATGTTATTCGTTTTCATGTTGTTTACTGATTCGTAATAAGAATGAGCTGGAATCGTAATCAGACACCATTGATAATGTTTACTTTCATCTAGAATGAGAATGAAATATGTATAATTACCGGAATACTCATTTAGATTTTATAATCAATATTTAAATAACTATAGAATATACTACAATAATTAAAATGATAATTTTTATTTTTATTTTTACGGAGTAAATTTTTTAAACTTCAAAAAAAAAAAAAAAATTGAAACTTTTAAATCAAAATTAAAAAAAAAACTTGAAACCAAACATAAATCATAAAAACTAAATTGAAATTTTTAAAAGTATAAGAATAAAAAAAAAATGAAAGTACGTTCCAAACTAGAGTGACTAAATTTGTAATTTGTTAAAAATTATATTTGATTTTTGTGCTTTGATAAAAAAAAAAATGATTTAGTCCCTAAATTTTAGTAGGTTTAAATACTATTTTGGTCCTTATACTTTTGATATTGGTTCATTTTGGTCCATGTACAATCAAAACGTATATTTTGATTATATTATGTACTTTTAATTTTTGTTCATTTTAATTCATGGACTTTCGAAAGTGACCATTTCACTTACTAAATTTCTTGAAATGTAGTCATACATTTGTATTAAAGAGTTTTTATTGTGTCTAAACTTTATGTTTAAAGTTTACAAACATAACCAAATTGATCATTTTTTAAAAGTATAGGGACCAAAACAAACATTTTGGAAATAAGGATCAAAATGAAAATAATATTATTATTGCGTCTGCCGGGAGTCGAACCCGGATCTATTGCTTGGAAGGCAATTATCCTAACCGTTGAACTACAAACGCTTGGTGCTTTTAATTTGAAATATATAATAATCTAGTCTCTACTGAATGTTTTTGTTAAGGTGTAATAATTTTTTTTTTTTTTTTTTTTTTTTGAGTACTGTAATAAATTTTTTAATATAGGTAGATCCAAAAATTGATTAGAGATCCAATGTATTTTTAACCTACCTTACATGTACTAACTTCTCACATACTAAAACTTGATATTCATATTAAAGATATCCCTTCAACATGAAGAGATTTTTCCAGAATATGGGCTGACTTGTTATATGCTAAAATTCAAGGAATAAATCTAGGGATTGTAAAATATCGATGAACTAAAAAATCGAAACGAGCTAGTCCAGTCCGACTAGATCGGTTGGACCATATAGAAAAATTTAGGCAGTTTTATCAACAGTCGTTGACATAACAAATCTTCTCTTCCCACCCTCGCGTGCTCTTTAAAATTGTAAGTCGATTCAAAACTAATTTTTTTTTGTTGGTATGCATTGGGGGTGAGGGGGATTTGAACCATAGACCTCTTGGTCATTAAAACATACATATGCCGCATGCTCACTTTAGTAAATTTGTTTAGTTCATTAATTAATCTTTAAAACCAAAGTCATTGGCTCGTTTCTGGTTTAAACAAAACTTTGAAGAAAATAGTTTTGTAGAAAATAATTTTAAGTTCATAATTTAAAGACTAAATCGTGACCAAAGATGAAAATATCGATATTGATATTTTTCAAGTAAGTATTTGTATGCATTTATCGAGACAAGTATTTATGTAAATCATTTTGTTTTTAAATTTAATTAATAATTAAGTTATTTTTACTTCCAAACTAAGTTATTTATCACGTGGTTAGTATCTATATTCGTATTGAGATTAATAAACGATTTTTTTTTTTTTTTTTTTTTTTTATATATTTTATAGGTGTTTATAAAAGATATCAGGGATATCGAACCCTCCAACTTTTAGATATATCGACGAATTTTTTTTTTGTCCCTCCGCAATATATATTCATACATGAAATATAAATGGTGTGTAAATATAAAAAAAATCTATATTTTTTCTTTTAAAAAAAATACATAATATCTATAAATATATATATATATGAAAGATAAAGCCATATATATTCATGTATGTGTTCACACGAAGATTTCGACGATGGAAATTCGACACGTGTAAATGAATCTTGATTTGAATTTATGTTTGTATATGTATCAGAGCAGAGTGGATTACAATCTCTAATGTTTATTCTCTGGTTCTTTCTCTCTCAAATGTAAATGTTTCTCGCAGGCTTCACAACTTGTTCTCGATGTTGGATTTGTTTCGAGGGCTTTGCATCTTGTTCTCGATGTTGGATTTTACTCGAGGGTTTCGCAGCTTGTTCTCGATGTTGGATTTGGATCGAGGGCTTCGCAACTTGTTATCGATGTTGGATTTATTTCGCAACTTGTTATCGATGTTGGATTTATTTCGAGGGCTTTACAGCTTGTTCTCGATATTGAATTTGGATCGAAGGTTTCGCAGCTTGTTCTCAATGTTGGACTTGTTTCGAGGGCTTTGCAACTTGTTCTCGATGTTGGATTTTACTCAAGGGCTTCGCAGCTTATTCTCGATGTTGGATTTGGATTGAGGGCTTTACAGCTTGTTCTCGATGTTGGATTTGTTTCGAGGGCTTCGCAGCTTGTTCTCGATGTTGAATTTGGATCGAGGGCTTCGCAGCTTGTTCTCGATGTTGGATTTGTTTCGAGGGCTTTACAGCCTGTTCTCGATATCGTATTTGTTTCGAGGGCTTTTGCAACTTGTTCTCGGTGTTGAATTTGGATCGAGGGCTTCGCAGCTTGTTCTCGATGTTGGATTTGGATCGCAGGTTTGACAACTTGTTCTCGATGTCGTATTTTTTTCGAGGGCTTTTGCAGCTTGTTCTCGATGTTGAATTTGGATCGAGTGCGAAGGCTTCGCAGCTTATCCTCGATGTTGAATCTTCAGCTTCTCGAAGATGTGAAGTCTTAAGTGTGGAGTGTTCAGTCTTCCAAGGATTTGTGAATTCTCTCTGAGCTCTAAGGAATAGAAATTTTCTGAACTGAAGAATGAACTCTCTATTTATAGAGTTCTCATGAGCCTAATGGGCTTGGGCTTGGATCCAATGGACTTGAGTCCAATGAACTTTTGAGTTTTGGGCCCAATGGGCCATTTAAATAGTTTTTTGGGCCGATTTGATTTTGAGCCCAATTGCGATATGACCCAATTTGATCGGTTAAATTTATTTGCTCCAACGGTCATGATGAAGACACGTGACAACCGCTGATTGACCGAAATTTCTCTGAAGTAAATATCAGTATATATGGTGAGTATATATAAATAAAATACAAAATTTCTAAAAAATAATACATGTTATCTATAAGGGGGCGTTTGGCCCCCCGTAATGTGTTTGGATGGGTTTGGCTTTTGAAGCTAAACCCATGTTTGGGAGGATGGGTGGTTTTCAAACCCAAACCCATGGGTTTCAAAACCCAAACCCTTACTTTTCATCACTTTTTATAATTATGGTGGGTCCCAACATTTTTCAATCATTTTTTCTCATTATTATGGTGGGTCCCATCATTTTTCTTCCAATTTCACCCTTCTAATTATAATTATATAGTTTTCTAATTATATTTATCTAAATAAAATTATTTTTTTTAATTTATTTATATTTAATCTAATTTACCATAACTCAAAATATGTTTAATTTTTTAGTTGTAAGATAAAATAAAATATTTGAGGTGTATGTTAATATTTTAAAAAATAATATTTAATTTTTAAGTTAACAAATTAAAAATTAAAAAATAGTTATTATTAACAATATTCAATTGATTTTAAAATAGAATGTAATTTTTCTCTAATTACAAAATTAAATTTTTTTTTTCTCGTTTTATAATCCATGTGAAGCTTAAACTTATGAAATGTTTGAAATAGCTTCTGAAAGATTATGATTTGAATCAAGATTTCCTTCCAATGTCAGTTCTTCAAGTTCTTGAGTGTAAGTTTGTATTTAAGGGATACATACTCAAGAATATTATCCAAATATAATAGTAGGTTGTTGTTTAATTCTTGTTTTTTTTTTTTTGTGTTTTTCATTTTTTTTTTAATTCTATATCTAACTATATATTTAAAAAAAAAAAAAAAAAAAAAAACCGATTGACATGACATGTTATGTTTTTTGAGACGTTTGAATGAAATATTTAATTTTTTAATTCATTATCCAAATATATATTTGATTCTTGTAAGCAATATTTCGATTGTTGGAAATAGTTTTATTGTTCTTAGACTATAGCATAAATTAAATGCTTCATTCAAACGTCTAGAAAAAAAATCACATGTTGCATAAAAAATTCTACAATTCACAAAACATCCACTAAAAATAAGAAGAAGAAAAGAAAAAAAAAGTAGCGAAAGGAAAAAAAAATTGTCCAAACCCGAGTTTCAAAACACTAACACTGGCTTCTGATTCTCAGACTTCCCAACACTGCGCCCCAAACACTGTATTCTGATTCCCAGACTTTCCAACACTGCACCCCAAACACCGTTTTCTGATTCCCAGGTTTCAGAACCCTCCCAAACAAACCCACCGTATTTTGATTCCCAAGGTTCTGAACCCATTACGGGGGCCAAACGCCCCCTAAATATATATGAGTATATACTCACATATGATGTATATATAAGTATATAGGGTAGGTATATAAAAAAATATATATGTATATATATTTATTTATTCGTGGAAAGAAATCCCTAAATGATGGTGTAAATTAAATTAAAAAACAAAAATTTGTATAAAATATTTTTGCTTAAAAAGAGAGAGAAAAGAGGAAGAGAAAATTGATATTTATTATACAATTATAATTAAGACACAAAATGGAGGAGAAAATGAATATTATTACGGGGGAGAGCACATTAATGAAGCGTATAATGGTAAACATAAATAACAAATATATTTGAAAATATGTTAATTAAAGGTAATCATTTCGGATAATTTATTAATAATAATTCAAGCATATTGAAATGATTGGGTTAAGCCCAAATAAACGTAAGTCCGTCCAAAAGTTAGGCACAAAGTTCATCAAACGCTATAAATAGATGAGGTAATTTTTCATTTTGGACATTCACATAGAATCGGGAAGAGTCAAAATTCATAGATTTGAGAAGATCCAAGATTTAGAATCCAGAAGATTCAAAGACTAGAACACTTCAATAAATCGACGGTCTCTTCATAAACTGCAAGTTCAAGATTCAATCTCCCTCGATTCGAGAATAAGTTTGTAAGTCCTCGGGTGAAAGTCTATATTCAAGAGAAAGTATCAAAAAATTATATATCAGAGATCGTAATACTTATACAAATTTAATAAAATCAAGTTCATTTTTCCGATTTTAATTTTTTCTGGAAGTCTCCTGTGAACACCTACACATTCATAAGTATAAGTTCTTACCTTGTGATTCAACAAAACTTTATTGGGTCTCATTTAAAAAAGAATTAGGCATCATTTGGTGGTAGTTACTTCCCTTTAGAATGAGAATGAAATAAGTATAATTACCAAAATACTCATTTAAATTTTATAATCAATATTTAAACTAAGGAATAAAATTAATTAACTAAAGAATATGCAACAATAATTCAAATGACATTTTTTTATTGATTTATTCAAAAAATTATTTTTATTTACTTAGTAAATTTTTTAAACTTCAACAAAATTTATTCCTAAAAAAAAAGAGTTCAACAAAATTTAATGCATAAAATTAAAAAAATTAAGCTTTAAAAAAAAAATTAATTGATTAAATATGATTAATTGAAATTTTTGTTTAGATTTTAATTTAAAAAAATTGGATTTAAGTGAGTTAAATTTACATAATTAAAATTTTGAATTTTTAGAGGATAAATGTTTAATTAAATCCCAAATTCATGTATGAACTAGTGACTAAAATGTCAAAGTTTTGATCCCCACTCCTACATGTTATAAAAAAAAATCATAATTTCAATTTAATTTTCCTATTTGAAAAGCTCAATTTTATATTGAAACAAATTGAAGTATTATGCTCAAAATTTATTGAAATTTATTTAAAGAAGTCTTTAACAATAAAAATATGAAAAATTATATAAAAAAATTTGTACAAAAAAAATAGCTAAAATAAACCATTATTGTTGAGATGCTGATTTTCAGGTAGAGTGAATTTAGATGGTGGAGGCGGAGAAGGATGTGTTTGACACATTGGTAGCTTATGGGTAAACAATCTTATAATTCATCAAATTAAAGATGAGTCTTAACAAAATATATATATTTTATAATCAATATAAAAAAAAAATGTGAAGTATTGGGCTCAAAATTATTTTTGTTGTTTTCAAAGAAATTTGTCAAGATAGATAAAATAAAATAAAAATATTTCATTTTTAGAATTTATTCGAAAATTTTGAAAGTTTGTAGAAAAAAATTATGCAGAAGAAAACAGTTAAAATAAACTCAGACTTCAGAACTCCAGACTAAACAACTTCCTGCTGCAAACATACATACTTCAGAACTCCTCAAACTAAACAACTTCTCAGACTAAATAACTTCAACTCCCCCAACTCCTTGGGTCAAACGCCCCCTAAAGAAGTTTGAGTTCTTATTTATTGTTCTTAAACTTTTTCGTCACGAGTTAAAGTGAACATAGCTGCGCAACGGTAATTGATATGTATTACCTCTGATGAGATTAGATGTTCAATTCATCGTTGTCTTTGTTGTACTTAAAAAAAAATGAAAATTCATGGGAAAAAAACACAAATTGAAGGTTGACTTCTAAATAAAAATAAATAGATAAGTAAATGAAATGTCACTTTCTAATATTGGACTTTCTTGAATTTTAGCCATTTATATTAGTCTAGTAACCAACATTTTTTTTTTAATTTGTTTTTTTCTTTTTACTTTTAGAACCATATATAACTTAACCATTTTATCTCTTGATTTTCTTTTTAGTAGAATTTGAGGTGGAGATTTAAATTTTTAATATCACGAAAAACTGTAGATAAATAATAATAATAATAAATATAAATTCTAAGGTTGTATTAAAAATATATATATATATATATATATATATATATATATATATATATATATATAAATTCTAAGGGGAAATAGAGCCCATTTTTTTTTATGTATAAACTTTGGAAACAAATTTAGGTCATTTAGTAATTTTTTTTATTCATTATACCTTTGATATGTAAAAATTGTAATTTTTCAAAATTTTGTGTTTTGAAAACAACAAATTTTTTTTCTCATATTTAATTAATGCAGGAGGGATTAAACCCCTCAGTTGTTTTTTTAATAATATTTTACTTTTTAAAACTTTTTAAAAAAATATTGTAGGTTTGAAACTATTTTTAAAAATAATGATGTTTTAAAGCAAAAGGCGACCTCTACACACGAGTAAAGGTTGTCTTTTGAAAAGACAATTTTGCTCGATAAAGATCGTCTTTTCAAAAGACGATATTTTCGGCATGTATGTTCCTTTCATTCAAAAATTGATATCTTTTAACCCAAATATTCAAAATGGTAGATTGTGTAAGTTTAGTTACAGTTTTGAAGTTTTCAGCCATATATTCAGTTCTGGGTTTAGTGAACTTTTCAGAACTTCCACTATCTGTATCTTTTGATACATCACTCCAAAAATAATGAAATCAGGTATCAAATTACAGGTATCAAATTAAAGTTCTTTGTGTTAGCTTTCTAATCGTACCCGTTTCGAAGTTTTTGAATATTTAGGTAAAAAGATATCAATTTTTTAATGCAATCCTTTAAAGAATCTAAATTTGCAGAACTATAGTTCAACTTCGATGATCTCTATCTTTTGATGCACAACTCTACAAACAGTGAAACCAGGTATCAAATTGAAGCTCTCTCTGTTAGCTTTCCAACCATACATTTTTCGAAATTTTTGAATATTAGAAAGATATCAATTTTTTAATGAAAGGAACGTTGGAGAAGATCATCTCAGGTGGACTTTGCTCCCTTAATTTTTTATAAAAAGTGTTAAATTACAAATTTATAAGATTTATAGATTTTTTTTTTTTTTCAAATATATTTAATTAATAAGAGAATTGAACTCTTGACTTCTTAGTCAAGGGCACAACTTTATGCCAATTGAACTATATTCGATTTGACATATATAAATTTAATTTTGTTCCTATGTTTAGAAATTTTTCTTTTTTTAGTTCAACACTTTGTGGAGTGGAGATTCGAACATATGACATTTTATAGTCGAGGTTATAATGTATTGATAAAGTATGTACTGTCAATTAAAAGATTAGGAATTCGAATCCCCACCCAAAAAAAAAAAAAAAAAATCAATTAAGCTATGATTAGATTAAACCTCACAAATTATTCTTAAATTGTCTTTTATGTACCCAAAATATTACTTATTTCATTCTAGTTTTTAATATTTGGAATGCTTCTGCCGGGAGTCAAACCCGGGTCTATTGCTTGGAAGGCAATTATCCTAACCGTTGGACTACAAACGCTTGATATTTGTAGTTTGAATCATGTAATTATTTAGTCTCTACTGAATATTTTTTTTTGTTAAGGTGTAATAAAGTTTTGACTCGCTGAGTTTAAACAAAACTCGAAGAAAATAAATTTAACTTCATAATTCAAAGACTAAATCATGGCCAAAGATGAAAATATCGATATTGATATTTTTCAAGTAAGTATATGTATGCATTTATCCAAACGGATAATTCTGTAAATCAATTTTTTTTAAAATAATTCATTTAAATTAATAGTCAAGTTATTTTTACTAATTAATAGTCAAGTTATTTTTACTTTCAAATTAAGTTATACATTTTGTCATCCGTATGTTTTTTTATATATGTATTTATAAAAATATCAAACCCTCCAAATTTTTTATTTTTTTTAAGCCAACATGAGCATAGCTCAACGACATAATGTATCAAGTGACCATGAGATCCTAGGTTCAATTTCTCACTTCAATATATTGTCAAAAAAAAGATTCTCTAATTTTTAAATATATCGACGAATTTTTTTATCCTTGGTCGTGAAAAAGTTGTAGATGATGTGAAATTATATTTTGAGGTTTGTATTTAAATTAGAAAGAAAAAAAATGACAATTATTGAGAAGAGAAAAAGTCATTGTCAAAAATAGCTGTCTTTAGAAAGACAAGGATTCGTAGGCTCTCACGGACCCAACCGACAACCTAATTTCCTGTCCTTTTTCTCCTTCAATTTATTCTCTTAAATTTACTAATTCATAAAAACAAAAAGCCAATAATTTACAAATACAAATTATTATGTTTTCTTCTTCTTCAAATTCTCCCATACAACCCTTCACATTAACATTAATAATTCAAAATCATATAGTTAAAATATATAACACTTTACATTTATAAACCTGGGCTATTTTCACAGATAATCTCCAAGAGTTTCGTAATGATTTTAGACTGTTGACATCATCAGTACTTCGCTTTGCTAAGTACGAACATCATTGTGAGGATAAAGTCTATAATATTCTTCGATGGGCACGAGATACTATAGTCGCTCCCTCGCAGCCGTGCTCAACAAAAGATATTAGTAGATTTTTTCATCGCGATCGTACTCAGCAAACACGTGCTCGTGCTCAACAGAGGTCAAAAAACATGCGTTTTAAAAAATTGAGTCAATTGACGTTACGACGCCCAAGAAAGATCATATGTGAAAATACTCCTTGTAACATTAATTAAATTATTGAATAATTTTTATAATTTAAGTTGGCTATTTGAAATGAAGTGAAGGTAAATATTGGGAAAATGAATAAGATTAATAATGAAGAGAGAGACTGACAGAAGAAGTAATTTTACAAAGATATTTTCATTGCATACATTGGAAGTGAATTCAAACATGCATAAATAATGGACAGAAAAATATTAACCAAAAATAAAAATTAAAAGAAAAAAAAAAGATATTTAATTACAGTGTATTCCTAACAATGTAAAAATTAAAAAAAAAATTAAAAAAAAAACTCAAATTTTCTCGAGAAAATTTCTGCATATTTTCTTGCTCCCCAATCATCTTTCCTGCTAAAAGCTTTACACACAGCCCATTTTATAGCTGCATCAAACAAAAACAGATTGTCAAACATGTTATAAGAATATTGTATTTCTTATTAATATTTAAAAAAAAAAATACTAGTTTTTTCAATTTAGTCCCTTATTGTTGTAAGAAGTTTCAATTTAGTCCTCCATATTTTAAAAACATATATAAAAAACTTTTTGACTTTTTTTACGAATTAAAATAGTAGGGACTAAATTGAAACTTTTTAAACAATAGTGACTAACTTGAAAAAACACTCCAACATTAGAGAATATAACGTGAATTTTGGTCAAACTGACATTATGTATGAACTAGTGGCGAACACGAAAACTTACCACTCGTGTAAATGATTATCCTTTTGAGTTTATGTTTTTTTTGTTTTGGGTATGAACTTGATAGCTTTATTTTTCATAGGCATGAAGAGAAATGAGAGTCTTGTCCAAGGGCTCCAAGCATACTACATGTAACTTCCATCAACTTCCCTGCCATAGGTAGAAACAAAAGGTGTTAGATTTCTATGATTTTGCCGTCTCGACGACGATGATCGAGTCGGGATATCAGTAAAATCGACGGGCTCGGTTCACCCGGATTCTTGATCATATGCAGACAACTTTTAAGGTCTAAGTAATTCAAAAGTCAACTAAATGAATAGAAAAATAAACACAAACAGAAAAGGGGGATGAAGAAATATGAGTTGAATAATGATTTGGGGAAAAGAATAAGAACAATAAGATACAGGCTGTTGTAAGCTAACAAAAATTGGGTGGTGGGGAAAGGAGAATGTGGACTGTCTCAAACTTATTGTGGGATTTGGAATGTGATGACAAAAAGCCAACTAAACAAAATAATTCAAATAATTGAACTCTATTACCCAACACAAACTAAAGAATAGGTTAAAAAACACTCTAGGCGTGTTCGGGAGTGATTTTGAAATGTCGAACTCTTGTCCTGGCCCTCTTGATCAAGAGTATATGCCTTAACCAGGTGAGCGGTTAAGATCACTTTTGTTGTGTTCAAAATCACTCCAAACATGTCTTTAATCATTCAAAAGTAATTTTGGTGGAATGAAACACGAGACAATAGTTGTAACCCTACAATCTTTAGCATCAGTGATCGTATAGTAGCCACCATAGTTTGAACTCATGACGGAAAATTACCATCGTTCGTGATGGTTACCTATTTGGCTAACAAAACTCATGAACAACTTCACCTTACCACCACAAAAATATTCAGCAAGAGACTTAATAACCAATTCAATATCATCTCATAAAAAGTGTTCATCAATTCTAAAATAAATCATTTCTATATCTCTCTAATGCATAAAAGAAAAGTGAATGGAAGAAGAAATTATACCTCTTCTTGGTTTAGTGACAACTTTAAGAGCTGGATTTGATTTCTTCTCAGCTTTGTCTTCCTCCAATGGAAACAGAACTCCATCAATCCCCTGCACAGAAATCCGACCATCTGTGTATATATCGGGGTCGAATAGATAAGCAGACCCTTCACCTTGACCGAATTTCACCGACCCGTCGGCCTCCTGTGCCACGACGGCGTGTGGCAGCCGGAGCGATTGGTACCGAACCTTCCCGAATCGTCGAACCGCATTGTACATACTCTCCTCCGTTTGATACTCCGGTATCACATGGTAGTATATGATCTGCTCTGGCGCCCCCGGTTCGCTCAGCTGATCGGTCGTCAGCTTCGCCATGGCTTCGTCGTTCGGAGCAAGAACAGTAAGAACATACCCTTCCGAGACTAATCTCCCCATCTCTGTAGCCAGAGATGTTAAATTCACTAAAATGTCCGCCATCTCGTTGTAGCCACCGTAATGCAGCAGCGTTTGGATGAAATCCTTCACCTGCCGCTCGCCGTCGAAGTGATGGCGGGGTCCACCGGGGCCAGGAGCTGGCGCCGGAGCTAGAGAAGGACCGGGAGCTAAAGCGTCGTAGATCGGCAGAACCGGCGGCGCTCCAGCGGGGACTACCGGCGCCGGCTTCTTCAAGCGGTGGGTACGTGGGTCGACTTCCGGTGCACCTTCCGGCAGAACGGCGGAAATCGACTGCAAATTCCTCCGTCGGTTGAAATCCTCCTGAACAGAACGGGGAATCAACAGCCGTTCGATTCCATGAATGACTCCATCGGGACGAACAACGTCATCAGGACGAACAATTTCAGCCGACCCAACAATCTTCTTACCAGAATCGGAATTCTTCAAATCCAAACCCACATCCCCCAATGTCCGATGTCGAATCGGCGAGAACCGATCCTCCGGCCACTGATTAGAACCAACCCTTTTGGGAACAATGTGAGACATCAAAAGGGTTTGAAGGGATTTCAAATTCCTGGGCTCAAGCAAGAATCTCTTAAACTCAGGGTCCAATTCGCGGTCTATGGCTTCATTCCTCGGCGCAAAAATGGTGAGATTATGCTTCCCAACCGCATCCTCTAGAGTTTGGAGCAAAAGGGCTTTCTCAACCAGCTCTGCAAGTTCGGTGTAGTGGGAATCGAGAAGGGCGACGAGGATGGAGTTGGAATTGATTTGGGTGGGGGATTTGGGAAGTGGGTTGTGGCGGAGGGCGGCGGAGGAGAAGGAGGAGAGGGAGAGGAGGGTGAGGAAGAGGGAAATGAGAGAGACGCCATTGGAAGGGGAATCCATGGCGCTCAGAGAAGAATGAGGGAATGGAAGTGGAAATGCGAATGGAAATGGAAATGGAGAGCGGGAAATATTGGGAGGGGAAGCGTCGGTGGATTTGGAGGTAGGGACAGAGGGTAATAATGGAGGAAGGAAGAAGAGAGAAGTTGCAGGAGGAGGAGGAAGAAGAAGAAGGAGAAGAAGACTTTTTAGGGCAAAATACAGAGAGAGAGAGAAAGAGAGCACAGGCTGGCGTTGAGGACCCTACGCGGAATCGACATTGACAGACAGTGGCTTCTCAGCTTCCTTTACTTTCTTCTTCCTCCACCTCTCAGCTTCCCCGGCGCCACGCCGCGCTGCTCACTGTGTTCTGTCATGTTTTTATTTATTTATTTATTACCTCATTATAATTTATATATTTTTGACCTAACAATATAGCCAATTGGTATAATGTATAAACTATGTCCTAGGTTCGACCGTCCACACATGTTGTAAAAAAAAACTTATATATTTTGTGAAGCAATCATGCGCTTCTATTTTTTTTTTTTTGTTATAAATTACTGTTTAATTAGGTTTCTCACATGTGAATAGAGAAGGTATTAATTATTGAGATTGTCTTATTTGATATCTTTCAATTTTTGCTCGATAAATTGGTGCAACGAAAGTCACCCATTACAAATTAGAACTCTTCATTCATCACTCTCTTTATTTCCAAACTATAAAAAATAGAGCCGACAAAAAAAAAAAAAAAAACTTTATAGAAAATTTAAAGACAGGTGTAGAAAATAGCGAGAGAATTAAAAAAAGAGAAGAGAGTTGTAACTTTTAATTTGTAAATTGTGAGAGAGAAACAAAAAGAAATTAGGCTCCGTATAAAATATCATATACTAGTGTAACATCACAATAAAATTAAAATATCATATACTGAAAAAATAATTATTTGAATAAAATTATAATATATTATAATAATAATATTTTTCTTGACAAATTCAATAAAGTCGAGAGAGAGAGAGTCTTGCAAGGTCCAAAGGAGGCCATAAATTTTGAAATAAAAAACTTAGATTTTGAAAACTTTTTTTCTTTTTTTTTTTTGTTTTTAAAATTTGTCAAGAAATGTAAAAACGTTTTCAAAAACTAAAAATTCATTTGGTTAACAAATATACTCGTTTTCTAAAAATATTTAAAAAATAAAAAATATCTGACCACGTTATCAAACGACCTAGAAATTCAGATTTGGCTATTAAATACATGACAATCTAACACAAAATAATAGCAAATCTAGTCCCTTATAAAATATTTACAAGTATGATGTAATTTTTTAAGTTTTAAAAAGTAAATATCATGAAATAAACATGAGCTTGTGGTAAAACGCGAAGCATATTACAAAGTTCAAAGTTCAAAAGTATTTTATATAATAAAAAAGATCGACAAATATTTTATATAATTAAACCCTAATTAAACCTTAATTTTTTATTTTTTTTCTCCAATATTTAATAATATAAAATTGTTAGATGCGGTTTCAACCCTTCAATATTTAAAAAAAAAATAGTTTTATTATATATTCAATTTTTTTTTGGTAAAAATATTTAATTAATGCGTGACGAGGAGATTAAACTTCTCTCCTCTTAGTCGGAAGCACAATTTTATGTCAATTGAAATATGTTCGGTTTTGAAGTATGTTGAGTTCGGTTATCTAAAGATATCTAAGAGGAACACTCGCAACCACCGAATTGAATAATTTTTTCCAACATTTGAAATAAGTGTTGAGAAATAATAAAAAAAAGTGGGAATAAAATAGTAATAAACACGATCTAGAAGACTACAACAAAACTATAGATGCATTAAATTTGCATCAACAAACCAACATTTAATTCAAAATAAAATCAATCTCGATTTGTCATCAATTCTATACACAAAATTAGGAAAGATATTTTTTTAAAACTTATGCATTAATTATTATTAAAAAATAAAAATAAAAAAAAATGAGCCGAGTGAGTGAGTGAGCCGACAGCAAAAGCACGTGCGAAGAGAAGGTGTTAAATTAAAGGCGAACTGTCGGTGACATTACTAGCCTTCATTCCACGCCAACACACGCGTGTTGTTCACGCTCCTTTTCAGCGCGTGGATTGAAGGAGGTTCGACCTTCGACGTCGTTTCGTACCGTAATTAATTTTTTCTTTTTATGTATAATATTTGGTCGTGCGGTGGCGACGTCTCACCGGCCGGGAGGTTGGTTGTCGCCGTCTGCCGGCGGCTTTCAGATTTTTTTTTCTTAGGCTATGGCTATGGCTCACCTTTTACTTTACTTCCCCGCCAATTTTTTTTTTTGTTTTTTTACTTTTAATTCCCCATTAAATATATAGGTTAAATTAATTTTAATTTTTGATCTCGTAAGTAGTTGTAAGTTTTTATCGTTGATATGTCGATATTTTCACATATCCATGAGTGAATCGACATTTTTATTATATGGTAAAAAATCGATGAAATATTAATAAAAATAACATCAAAATGTAATTATGGTGAATATAATATTGATAAAAAATAATTTAGCGCATTTAAATAATAAGATGTTTATTTATTATTTTTTTTTTTATATATTTTTCAAGAAATATTCATCGACATTGACATTTTATTGATATTTACGTCGACATTTCATACATTGGATAAGCCCTTGAACTTTCAAAAATGTTTGCTTAATAAATAAATAAACTTTAAATTTTTTTATTTTCTGCCTAAGTTTTTGAGTTTTCAATTTTCTATCTAATATAGCTTTTTGACTTATTTATCATGTTTTTAAAACTTACGAATTTATTGGACACACAATTCAATTTCATATTTAATAGAATGTTAATTTAGATACAAAATTGAAAGTTTTATACCGTATTAGACACAAGATTCAATTTTATATTTAATACATTTGTATCAAATATTTCTATCGAAATATCGATATTTTCACATATCTATGAGTTCGACATCCATGAGTGAATCAAGATTTCTATTAGATTGTAAAAAATCGATGAAATATTAACAAAAATAACATCAAAATGTAATTATGGTGAATATAATATTGATAATGAGTAATTTAACGCATTTAAATAGTAAGATGTTTATTTATTTATTTAAATATATATTTTTTATTTTTTATTTTTAATATTTTTCAAGATATATTCATCCACGTTGACATTTTATCGATATTTACGTCGACATTTTATACCTTCGATATTTTTACATATCCATGAGTTCGACATCCATGAGTGAATCGACATTTCCATTTTATCATAAAAAAATGATGAAATATTTGTTGATGCAAGAATCTGGACCTCCTCGCCAGCGGGCTGCGGATGATCGGGTTCGCCGTGTGGTTTGAGGCCGACCTGCAAGGAGAGAGAGAAAGCTTGCACCAGTGTGGGGCTTCCTCACACCACTCTGATGCTTAAGTTAGAGAGAGAGGTCTAAGCGTAAGTAGGAGTGAGAGTGATGCGTACCGTATGTCGCATACCTTCAATGAAGGGTGAAGCTTCATATTTATAGGAGAGATGAACGTTAGTTGTTGTGTCGACGTCATACGCTTAGGAGGTGACGTGTGTGAGGAGACACCGTACGCCTAGCAGGTGGCGTATGACCGAGTAGAGGGTCAGCTGAGCCGATGGCCGAGCTAGGGGTAGGCTGAGATGGAGGTGTTGGCCCCGAAGTGTGGATATGGTGGGCCCAACACCGTGGACCTACGTTGATTTCACCCATAACAATATTAACAAAAATAACACCAAAATGTAATTATGGTGATAATATTGATAATAAGTAATTTAGTGCTTTCAAATAGTAAGATGTTTATTTATTCATTTAAATATATATTTTAATTTTTAATTTGTAATTTTTTTTAAGAAATATTCATGGAAATTGACATTTTATCATTTATACCTTGGATAAGACCTTCAACTTTAAAAAATGTTTCCTTAATAAATAACTACTTTAAAAAAAAAAAAAAAAAATTGTCTAAGTTTTTGAGTTTTTAATTGTCTATATAATATAGGTTCTTGGACTTACTTCACATGTTTTTAAAACTCACCAATTTATTGAACACACAATTCAACTTCATACTTTATAGATTCGTTAATTTATATGCAAATTGAAAGTTTAATACCCTATTAGACACAAGATTCAATTTTATATTTAATACATTCGTTAATTTAAGATAATGTTGAATATGCATGAATCTATTAGACACGACCAAAGTGTGACTTGTTGAACTCGATAGAAAATATTAATTCACTTCCACAATAATTATATGTCCCTTTTTTCAAGGCGGAGAAACACATGGGTCAGGGTAAGACTATTAATTTAATTAATGCAGAGATTAAACCTTTGACTTCTTAGTCAATGGAACAACCTTATGACAATTGAGTTATGCTCGGTTAGGCAAATAAGACTATATTTATGTGTTGTTATTTCTTTTCTTTAAAGAAGTTTGTAAAATATACATACATTAAAAAAAAAAAAAAAAATTGGTTGCACAAACAGCAATGAGATCTAAAATAATTGCAAATTTAGTAAAATTTAAAACATTTTGCAAATATGACAAAAAAATAGTGGTCATCACGGATAGAAGATATCGTTGATATATAACTATCACTCATAGACTAAAATTCTATAAAAACCTGAGGTGATAGACTACTATCAGCGATAAACTTCTATTAGAAATAAAACATACATAGAAATTGTCATATCTATAAAAAAAAATTTTAAAAAATACTATATTTTTAATTATTTTACTCTAAATTGACATTTATTACAATTTCTCTTAAAAAAACTCAATCTTAGAATTCATAAAATTAAATATGTGTTCTAACAAAATGGATATATATATATATATAGGGCTGGTTGCACAAATAGCAATCAGGCCCAAACTAATTGCAAATTTAGCAAACTTTAAAATATTTTGCAAATATGGCAAAAAAACCCGTTTCTATCACTGATAGACTTTATTATATCACTGATAGACTTCTATCAGTGATAGACTATTATCTCTGATAGATTATTATCACTGACAAAAATCTATAAAAAGATGAGGTGATCAACGATAGACTTCTATCCGTCATAAGATATCAGCGATAGAAATTGCTATATCCGCAAAATTTTTAAAAACATGCTATATTTGCAAACAATAAGTCTTAAATTGTCATTTACTACAATTTCCCTATATATATATATATATATAATAATAACAATAATAATAATAATAATAATAATAATAATAATAATAATAATAATAATAATAATAATAATAATGTTGTGAGGTGTTGGGGTCAAAATTATTTTTGTTGTCTCCAACAAAATTTGTAAATGATAGATAAAATAAAAATAAAAAATTTCATTTTTAAAATTTATTGGAATTGGAAAAAGTATCTAATAATGATAGCTTGAAAGTTTGTAGAAAAAAATTGTGTAGAAGAAAGCAAGTAAAATAACCTCAGACTTCAGAATTCCCGATTCAAAACTCTCTACCCCAAACACACCACATAATTCAGAACTATAGACTAAACAACTCTCTGTCCCAAACACACATACTTCAACTGCAGAACGACTAAACAACTTCCCAGACAAAACAACTCTAACTCCCCAACTCATTGAGCCAAACGTCTCCGAAATTGAAAGTTTAGGCCACATTTGATAATTATTTTATTTTTTATTTTTTATTTTAAAAAATTGTGTTTGTTTTCTCGGGCTGGTTGCATAAACAACAATCAAGCCCAAAATAATGGCAAATATAACAAAATTTAAAATATTTTGCAAATACGACAAAAAAATCAGTGATATCGATAGTCACTAACAAAATTCTATAAAAAAAAAATTGAAGTGATAAACTACTATTAGATAGAAATTGTCATATTTGCAATTTTTAAAAAAATGTGCTATATTTTTAATTATTTTATTTTAAATTGGGTACAATTTTCATTGTTTTCCTACTCTTTTTTTTTTTTTTTTTTTTACAATGATTTTCATTTTTTTTTTTTAGGAAAAAATAGACTTCTTAGTCAAATTAAAAAAAAAACAAAAACTATTTTTTTTTTCTTTTCAAAATTGAGCTTGATTTTAAAAACAATCTTAAAGGTAGATGACAAAATAAATGAATTCATAGGTGGAAAATATTGTTTATGTGCTTAATTTTCAAGAATAAAATATCAAAAATTAAATGATTATCAAACGGGACTTTAGAGATTTATTTGACACTTGTAAATTATAGAGATCTATTAGATACAAAACTGAAAGTTCGGAATGCTATAAAATACTACATTACCTATTATATACAAGAAAATGATAAAGACAACGGAACTTCTTATATCTCCACATTAGTATGAAATTGTCCACTTTAGGACTAAACCCGCTTGCTTTACTTTTGATTTCACCCAGAAGGTCTCATACCAATGAAAATAATTGTCCTCACTTATATACCATAGATCAATCTCTTCCCTAACCAGTGTGAAATTTTGTTAGCACTCCTAACACAAAATTTATAAACTAAACTTATAATTTAACAAAAATATATTTTGGAACTAAATCAATTTTTACATCTAACTCAACAAAATATAACAATTTTGAGGACCATGGTTGGGTTTTTAGCATTTGTATGACTTCATAGGTATTTTGTTGGTTTATTTTTGTGTGGTTTTTTAGTTCACAAATTTTCTGATTTTTTCTTCTTCTATTAATTTAACTACTCATTCAATTTTATTTTTATTTTAATTTATTTATAAGCTTCTTATTCAAGTTTTTATGGTTTATTAACTTTATTTAACGAAAATTAAAAGTCAAATGAAAATTTATTGATTGAGGTATGGTAGTAATAAAGTTTCGCCTAAAATTTGTTAATCAACTTTTTAATCACTATTTTGTGTGTGAATGGGTGAGAGAGGCAATATATACAAATAAAAAAAAAAAAAAAAAAAAAAAAAAAAAAAAAAATGATAATAATAATAATAATATAATAATAATAAATAATTACTGACATTAATATTATGTTTTAAATATAATTTTAATTTTAAAATTTAATTGTTGTGATTGTTATTTGTTAATGTGAAAAGTAGTAATTTTTTATTTGATTTAAATATTATGAAAAATATATATGCAAAATTGTCCCTAATTATTTTAGGTATATTTAAAATTTGTCCTTAATTTTTTACATTCTCCAAATTTACTCTTAATGTATTAAACATTCTTAATTAAATTCTTCCTAATTTGGTTAACAAAAGCTAATATATCGTGAAATTGTTGTTTTATTAATATATTTTGACATATAGTCATGCTACTTGTTAAAATAAATAAATTTTGTTAGACATGGAGTTCGATTTTGCAAATGAGGCAAGGTTATTTTCCTATGAGGATTTAAATGTCGATGTAAATATCGATAAAAGGTCGATATCGATATATATCTTTTAAAGGTTTTTTTTTTTAAAAAATATGTAAATTAATAAATAACATTTTTCACTTTTAAATGAGTTAAAATATAGTTACTATAATAGTATATTCACGTTAAGTTACATTTTTTTTTGTTGTTTTTTTTAATATTTCATCGATTTTATAAGGTATGATGGAAATGTCGATTCACTCTTCATGTCGATGTCGGACCTATGAATATATAAAAATGTCGATATATCGACGAAAATTTAATATTCGAGTATCATGTTTGTGTCGAAATATATTAATAAAACAATAATTTAACGTCGAAGGAAGTTACATTAACTTTTTAATAATATTTTTTTTTAATGAATTAACATAGTTAAGATTTTTTAATACATCAGGTTAAAATTAAAAATTGCTTAAAATAAATAAATAATAATAATAATATGTAAATAAATCCAAATAAAAGACTTTTTTGTCAAAGAATGGTTGCTACTTGCTGGCGGCCTGGCGCCTGGTCGACCTTGGACTTCATGTGGCAATAAAATTTCTCCTCAATTTTTTTTTTTTAAATAAATTAATTTATCATATATATTTAAAACATTTAACTCTCCCAATATTTAATATTCATATAATGTAATAATACACGTCATAAAAAGTATACATTTTCAATTTTTTAAAGATTCTAATTTCATCTAATATTTTTTAATAAAATAATGACATGATATTTAAAAAAGAATTGGTGACATAAACAACAATCAGACTCAAAATAATGACAAATATAATAAAATTTAAAATATTTTATAAATATGACAAAAAAATCAGTGACTACCAGTGATAATCACTGACCTATAAAAAAACTTAACTGATAAATTACTATTATTATAGATTACTATTAGAGATATAAATTATCATATTTACATTTTTTTTTAAAAAAAATACTATAATTTTAATTATTTTATTTTAAATTGACATCTGGTACAACTTTTCTAAAAAAAAATATTGTGTTATATTAACTCGAATACTTTACTTCTTTTTAAAAATTCAATTATTCCTAATTGAATTAAAATTCAATCTAAATTCTCTAAATTTTTAAATTGAGAGATCAAGAATTCATTGAATGAACTTATTTCCTATATAACTCACCAAATTGTTTTTTTATAAAATATATATGTATATATATATATATATGAGAGATTTATACTTTTAAAAATCAAATGGTATATTTAGACTAAATTATGATGTGATGTGCCACTAGTTATTCACTATTTTTTTATAATAAAAAATATATCTATAATTGCCTATGCATTATTTATTTAGTCATTATTTCATATCCATCTTAGTTTTGATTTTGAATGCCTTGACTTAGAAATTAAGTTATTCCCTTCATATACCAGTAGATGTATTATTAAAATTTTACTCTATGAAAAGAACTTAAATGACAAAAATTTTCTTTTTCTTGAGTTGAACAATTACAAAAGTATTCTTTTAAAAAAAATTATAAAAATATAAAATCGAACCGTCAACTTTTGAAATGGTAATAAATATCTTATCCACTATATTATATTTAAATTCTCATACAATTTTCTATTGCTAAAGTTCCATTAATAGTTAGACCGTCAAATACATGCAATAATACACATTATAAATCAAAACTCCATAGTTTTTTTTTTTTTTTTTTTACATGTTAATGTATCAAAATTAATCAACATGATTATATTTCAATTTGTTGACATTATCTATCTCTTAAAGATCGGAGGTTCAAATACTCATTCATATATTATTGAACTCAAACAATAATAATAAACTAAAATTAACTTTACTACCTATCTTATTCCATCCTGTTAAGTACCAATAGTATTATATTGTATATTATTGTGGACTTGAGCATAGTTCAACTAGTTAAGACATTGTATATTTGTCTTAAAAGTTCGATGTTCAAATTTTCACCATGCATTATTGAACTAAACAAAAGTATTTTGGGATATTTGGCCAGATGGCCTTAAATTAAGGCTCATTCGATAGATTGACGCGCCATTTTAAAAATTAGTCAAAATGACCTTTTGCTGACATCACTCTCGCTGGGATTTCTCTCGCTCTCGTTCACGTTCACGTTCACGAGAATGGAAAATTTTTAGTTATAAAATGGAGCCCGCAAAAGAACGAGAGCGAGAGCGAGAGAAATCCCAGCGAGAGTGATGTCAGCAAAAGGTCATTTTATCTAATTTTTAAAATGGCGCGTCAATCTCTCGAATGGGCCTTAATTCAAGGGCATCTGGTCAAATATCCCAAGTATTTTCATGTTATATATAGAATATTGCAAGTGCATGGATAAGAATTTGGACCTTCAATCTGTACAGAATACCAACAATGTCGTAACTAAGTGAGATGTATTTAAGTCAAAAACATAATTCAGAATAAACCATCAATAATCATTCCAAATGTCGGTGATTTGATCCTCGCTCTATAATTGTTGAGCGTTAAAACATTTTGAGTTATATTCAAGATTTGTAAAGATGTTAATTAAAAGAAAGTTACTACTTGATTTATGATAACAATTCAATTTTTATAGGTGAACTGAGCAAATTTGAATAAGTATTTGCAAAAATATCTCAATTACATTTGATGAATTTAAGATATAAAATTGATTTAGGTTTAAACAAAGATTACCCTTAGGGTTTAAAACTTTTGTTGAAATTAATAAATTTTTTTTTTTTTTAAACAACAAACTAATTAAGGCTCAATAGGATTACAATTGCTGGAATCAGATAATAACAAAACTTGTAACCAAATTGGTATAAAGTCATCCCAATAGTAGCAATCCCTAAGGAGAACGCTTGCGCCGCCACACTATGAGCCACTCGAATAACTGTTCTCGGGATAAAATTGAGTCTTTTAACCTGACCAACACGCATCCTCTCTCTAATCTCATCAATCACATCTCCTTGCGGGGACAACTGCAAATTCTCCGAATGAATAACTTTCACCAAAATTTGTGCGTCGGACTCAACCCATAAATTGTTGATACTCTTCCTCGCCGTCAATTTTAGACCAAAAAGTAGGGCCAAGGCCTCAGGTGACAACGAATCAAGCTTCCCCTGAATACACTCTGATAAAGTTATCACCAAATTTCCACTGGAGTTATGGATAACCACCCACTCCAGTAATTAAATTCTTGTTGATTAATTATAAGTTGATTTAGATTTATTCGATAGTAGTCAAACTTAGTCGTACAATAATTGATTTTTTTGTTGAAATTAGTGGGTCTTATAAAATTTTAATTATTCAACAATTATCAAAATCTAAAATTTAATTTAATGTTAAATTAAGCATAATTCAAGAAATAAGACATTAATTGTCTTTTCTAAAGTATTGAAAGTTCGACGAGTGCTGAACCGAACCATAAGAGGGTGAAGAACTCGAAATCGGTCTGACTTTCAGTGAATCGGACCGCTCAAGGACCAAACCAGATCGTTTCTTTCACCTTGCGCTGAATCGGTTTTGTGCTGAAATTTTGCCAAAAAAAACAGCACATTGTTTTCTTCGATACCTCGCCCTACATCTTTTGAATAAAAAACGAAAGTTTTGTTTGATAAAAATTGAAAGTTTGAAGTGAAAAATGTGATTTTTTTTTTTCATCCTCTTGATTTATTATATTATTTAACAAGTTATTTATTTATTTATTTTTCTGTCGGTGGTGTTAGCAATATTTGGTAGGTTTGTTGTTGCAGTCAGGACTGTGTGTGCAAAGAGGACAAAAAGGACATTAAAATAAAGTCAAGTGTGGCCAACAAAATTAAATGAATTTGAGACAGAAAGATATCAATTTCAAATTTTGAATGGACACCAACCAAACAAAAAATCTAAATATTGTAAGAAATATCATACAAATCTCCAATTAAATGTATGAAAAATAGTATAAAAAAATTAAGAAAAAAGAAAAAGTGGAATAAAGCTAAAAAAAAAAAAAAAAATGCCTATACTTATAGAGCCATTATTATAGGAAGAAAATGATCATAATGACGAAAATGACTAATTAATCAATTTATAATACCGAGGTTCCACTCCTTTGTTTCCTAATTGGCTATTCGAAATCTGTTTGTATACTCGGGCTCAACTCCATACTTGGGATCACTTGGTTCTAGATAGTTGTATTTTGTGTTCGGAAGCGGTGGAGATTCAGGATCTTCTTTTTTTTACTTGCCCCTTCAGTAAGGAGGTGTGGGCGGTGTTTTGTGATGGGGCCATTCTCTCATAGGCTCGCTTTGTGGGCTACAGAGTTTGAATGAATTTGTTTTATCGGGCGAGGTGAGCAGCACAAGCATCGGGTTTGGAACTTGCGTGGTGTGTGATCATCTACCACATCTCGAAAGAACATAACTCACGTGTTCATGGGGCTAGCCCCCGTTCCCCTTAGTCTGTTTTTATTAGTCTCTAAGTCGACATCACTTATATCTTCGTGGTTGGGTGTGTTGATGGCTCCGACCTCTATTAGTGTTCTTCCTTAGGATCACTTTTCTAAAGTGATTTTCTTGTTCTTCTTGGTGTGTTCTTGAGTGTCTTGGCCTCGGATTGTGGGGTGATGTCTCTGCTTTTTCTTTAGTAATACATCATCGTTGCAAAAAAAACAAAAAATGATAAAGCCAAGATAATTCACCAAATCAATCAAAAGAAATATCCAAAATCCATATATAAAAATGTTCAAATCCAACCACAAAAGAGCATTCTAAACAACAAAATGCCAAAATTTTATATATAATAAAAATAAAAAAGTTAAATTATAAATTACAAATTTAATTTCTAACATTGTCCCTCACATATCCAAAAAAAAAAAAATATATTAAAAACTAATTGATAAATGATGTATTAAATATAAAATTAATTTCATATAATGAAATCCTCTAATTGACCTAGTAGATATAAAATCAATTTTATCTAATGAAACTCTCAAATTTCATATCTTCGTTTTTTTTTTCAATAGATCATGAATTTAAAAAATGACAAATAGTTCAAAGAACATATTAAATTTAAAAAAATAGAAATCTACCAGACACAAAATTGAAAGTTTTAAAGATCTTTTAGATATTTTTTAAAGTGTAAAAACTTAATGAACATAAAATTGAAAGTTTAAGAATCTATTAGACGTTTTTTAAAGTTTAATGTACTATTATAAATAGAAACAAAATTAAAAGTTCAGATACCTATTGAACTTCAACAGAATAGATACAAAATTGATAAACTAAACTCGTAACTTAACAAAATAAAAATTAATTAAAACATTCATCCCAACTAAAAAACAAACCACCAATCACAAAAATAACATCTTCCAATCACAAGAATATTTACATCAATCCCTCCAAAAGAACATAAATTCAACTTGCAAAGACTATAGTCCATCACTTGTTGAAGCTCAAAGTTGAAAAAATTAAAATGATAGAAGGATGAAAATATCCGTGGATATGTCGATATATGCGTGGATATATCCGTAAATCGGAGGCTTCGATATAGATATTAAAGGGTAATGAATATATCTAATATCTTTTATAAATACTCATACAACATCAAAAATATCATATATTAAATTTAATATGAAACTAGATACTACTAACTAGATCTATAGCTTAGATTGAAAGTAAAACAACTTAAATATATTTTTTTTAAAAATTGATTTACAGAAATATTCATGGATATCGATATTTTATCGATATATCCATGGATATATCCGTAGAATTGAAATGCCGATTTCAACATGGATATCGATATTTTCATCCTTTGATTAATAAGATAACAAAATTGGTAGAAGAAGAAAATAGTAGAGAATATTAAAACTCACCAAAACACAAGGAGTGTTGATTTTGACACTTTTTTTTATATCCAGCCAGACATAGTTTTTAATGTGTTTTTTGTATCAAATATGTAATTTATGTATAGAAAAAGTTGCATACAAGATGTCCAGATGGGAAGCTTTTCTCCCAAACTCCCTCCTCCCCCCCTCTCTTCTTTCTTCCTTATTGGGTTTTTTGGTTTGTTTTTTTTCTTCAGTTCAGACAACAATCAACAACATTACTCACTAAACATTAAATTCTTCAACCCTTTTTCTTGTCTGCAAAAGCATCTGTTCCTCAGCATATCACCTCTGGAGAATATAATATATATATAGTTTCACCTGATACATAATTCATCTTCACATCAGACCAATAATGGAGAAGCTCATTTAATCATTCATAACTTTTAGAACTCGAGGACATAGAATTACAATCTATAGAACAGATCCAGTTCAAGTAAGGTCGTCTCGTTTAATCAAAACTGGGAAGCAATCCATAGGCCATAACAATGATGCATAACAGAAAAGTCAATGTTATAATTATAATCATTCAAAAGAAGTCACTGATGAAACCTCTTTCTTTGATAAGATGTTATTTGCTTGGCAAGTGCTTACTGCTACAAGGGAGGAGGATTAACATCATTTCTACTATTTGGCATTTGTTAGAGATCTGCTTTTGTGCATTGGCATGTGTTTTAAGTTCACAACATGTGGGGATTGGAGGATTCGAACCTCTGACCCTCTTGATCGAGGGTAATGCCTTAATCAGTTGAGCTATTGCTGATTGCATTGGTATGTGTTATGTGTGTCCCACGGGATTTGGGTCTTGTCATCATATAGAGATGTCAATTCGCAAACTCGATAAGAAAACTAGACTTTGGCGTATGTCTGGTGCGTATTAGATCTTGTTGCTCTCTCTGTCATTTCAGGACAGGGGAGGGAAGTGCAACTTTCTTTACAGCTTTGTGGAACATTTAGGAGGTTTGGGCTATGGCTAGGTTTCACACCTCCCTATAAATTCCAATGTCTAAGAACTTTTGTAACTACCTTTATCTTTTACAGCTTTGTGGGCTTGCTTTTTTTTCTTTTCTTTTTTCTTTACTGCCCTTTTGAATTCTTTCATTGACTCAATGAAAACTAGACTTTTTGATTAGTAATAGTAAACTCAAATATTTTCTATTTGATATTAATAATCCACTCTTAATAACTAAACTAACTATATGTCTATAAACCCATGTTTAAAGGAGAGTATTGAGATTACAATAAATAGTAGAACTTGGCTGCAAGGAGGGTTACCTCCAGTTTTGCAGTCTAGACACATGGCCTAACCGTAGGTCGCCACGTGTCAACACATTTTATTTTTATTTTTTAAGAATGCACTCTTTCTTTCTTTTTCTTTCAATATTTAAGTTTCAGTTTTTTTTTCTTTTTAGGGTTTAAGATTTCCTATGGCTTAGGTTAAGCTTTATGATTTAGATTTTAGGATTTTTCTAAAGGTTAAATTTAGGGTTTAAGGTTTATTATAACCCTAAATCCTAAAACTTAAACCTTGAACCCTAAATAGTACAAATCTCAACAAGTGGCCTCTAGAAGGCGAGAGTCCAAGTGCAGCCTATGTAGCCTGAGTTAAGCTGTTATTGTTTTTTTTTTTTTTTTTTTTTTTTTGATATTCATGAGTGTCCGGGCCAGCTTACGCGCACCTCGACTATTCTCACGGGACAGACCGCCTGACCCTACAACATTTGGCTGCCAAGGAAACCCGTAGGAAATTAATTCCTAGGTAGGTGGCCACCAAGGATTGAACCCATTCCCTCTTAGAGGGCATTGAAGTCCCAAGGCCCTTTATGACCACTAGGCCAACCCTTGATGGTTGAGTTAAGCTGTTTTTTTTTTTCGTTTTTTTTTTTTATAAGGTACCAAACTTTCATTGAGAAAAAATGAAAGAATACAAGGGCATCCAAAAAAGAAGAGCCCGAGGGAACAACCCTTAAAGAAAAGGGGTCCAATCAAGTAATAAAAGACCTATAGAGTAATTACAAAAAAGCCGCGTCACCGACGCCCACAAAGAAACTTGAAATCTAACAAGGGACCAAATAGCACTCGGGTCTCTTTCCGAACCTCTAAAAGTTATGTTGTTCATTTCCCCCCATAAAACCGCACAGATCCCAGCCTGCCACAAAAAAATTCATTTTTCCCGAAATGGCGGATGGAGTAGGAACTCCTCGATCATCTCTCTAAGGCGCCTGTGCCTAGCAAACTGGACGCCGAACACCTCAAAAAAAAGATTTCAAACATCCCGAGCGAACTTACAATTCCATAACAAATGATCCAGGTCTTCCTCCACCCTCCGACAAAGAATACAGCAGAAAGGACCAACCAAGGTAAACTTTTTCTTCAGAAGCCGGTCTAAAGTGTTCACTCTGCCATGAATGGCCAACCACACAAAAAATTGAATCTTTTTTGGGACTTTCACCTTCCACAATGAAGAAAAAACTGACACGCTAGACGGAGAGGGATTAAGCAAGCTCTGAAAGAATGAGCTGCAAGAAAATCCCTCAGTGGGGTTTGGACTCCAAATACGAACATCCTTTCTCTCCGAACTAAGAGTAAACCCCCCAATTATAGCCAAGAGCGCCATAATGTCTGTTGTTTCCCTATTAGATAAAGCCCGACGAAAACCATTGAGTTAAGCTGTTATTGTTAGTCATTAGTTATTAATCAATGTCATCAAACAATGTTTTCGTTATAGGCATAAATATACTATAAAACATTGTAATCAATGTCATCAAACAATGTTTTATAGTATATTTACAATGTTTTATAGTATATTTATGCCTATAACGAAAAGATGTTGTATAAAAAAAAAGCCTATAACGGAAAAGGACAGGAAATGGATAGCAATTGCCTCCTTGTCCCCTTAATAGATTTGTATCTGACTCCTACTAATCTAATTTTGCACCATTCGTTTTCTACACACATTTACGAAGTAAAAAGACTAACTATTACACATGATACCTCTTGCTACACTGAAATTTCAATAAATATTAGCAAAAGACATTTAGGATTTTATGCTGTGGACAAAATATATACATGAAATCATCCTTAGGGAGATGATCGAGGAGTTCCTTCTCCATCTGCCGTTTCGAGAGAAAGGGAAGTTTCTTTCGCAGGCGGGGGTGTGTGCGATGTTGTGGGGTTTGTGGGGGGAAAGAAATAATAGGACTTTTAGAGGGAATGAGAGGGACTCTAGTGTTGTTTTGGTCCCTTGCTAGGTTTTATGTTTCTCTTTGGGCGTCAGTAACGCAATAGTTTTGTAATTATCTCATGAACATTAGTTTGCTTGATTGGGGCCCTTTCTTTAGTGGGGTTTCCTTTTGTGGGTTTTTTTTGTATGCTCTTGTATTCTTTCCTTTTTCTCAATGAAAGTTCAGTTCCTTCTAAAAAAAAAAAATATATATATATATATATATATATATATATATACATGAAATTCTGCCATCAAATTCAAACGATTTTATGCTATAACAGAATGTATATGCTAATTTGGTTTTCCTACAATAAAATAAAGGGCTTTCCATGCGACCCATCCCCTTCCACTTCGGAAGAGAGATTAAAGAGTCTTTTATAGTTTTGAAGGAAGTAAGACATCTCCACCCTCAATCGTTCTTTCGAGAAAGTTGAGAGGTTATCAAGGGGAATTTAATGGCTTCGGTGAAAGGCACATTAACTTGACATGACCATGAATGAATGAGTCTACACAAAAGGCAAGACACTCCTAGGGTGAAGGATTTTAATTGAAAGACATTATTATAGCGAGCAAAGCTATCAAAGATTATAAGGCGGAGGGGTGGAGGTAGGCAATTCTCAACTCTCATCTGGCTAACTAGGGTCAACCTTTTCTAAGGTGTGCTAGAACGGAGGTTTTGAGATCACAAATTTAAGCAAGGGACGTTTCAAGATCATAAATTCAACTCATAACTTTCTTTTTTTCAATTTTGTATAATTTGGTTAGCAACATGCAATTCTCATATGAGTTTACGTTTCTAAAACACAAGAAAGTAAGAAAGATAAAAAATGGAATCAGTTTTAAACAACAAACTGGTGCATCAAATTTATTGGCACCAGACTCCAAGAAGATTCAAATTAAGAACTTATATGCAACCAGACTGCCAGCTAAATGATATAGTGTTTAGTTACTCACCTTCAGAAATAAGATGCTGACGACAGATGCATTTACCAAAATTAATATGTAATGATTCAACGCTCAGCAGACGTTGCAGCACAAGAAGCTGGAGCATTGCTGTCGTTTAAAGAGTTCTCTGGGTTGTTCTCCCTTCTATTGTGGCCACCCTGCTCATTAGAATCTTGATTTGTAGCATCATCCTCTCTGGTTTCAAGACGTTGCATCAAACGTGATACACTGGCAATTCCTGCATTTACTTCTCTTCGAACTTCGGAACCAAGTTCTGACATGGAAGTGTTGCGTGAGAATAGCCGCTCTTTCCACCCTCTCGTACTCTTTGAAATTGATTCTTTGTACCTTTAGTACCGGAAAGCTCTTAGAACAGCTAATTATAAGAGTATCATCTAAATTCATGCACATACAATTACATATGCATATCACGTGCTTGCAAGTTGAAACTTCTTTATGTGTGCAATGTGTGCAAGCTCAATGGCCGGGTCTGGAAACTTCACCATATCCATCAAGAATATAACACAAAAGTTTTAGTTTTTTCTTGAACCATACCTTGTGGACACAGAATTAAGTCTTGATTTTAGAGTTTCCGAGAATGACTGAAATTCGGATGGTCCAGCTCTATCCAGATTTGGAGATGGAGAATCACTAGTGGAGATTCTGTGAATGAAGGATCAGATCTCTATAAAAAAAAATGCTTGCAACAAAGAAGCCATAACAAGAATCATTTTGAAACAACTGTATACCGAATGCCAGATGAAGCTCCTCGTCGATTGGCTGAAAAGTTAGATCCAGATGCTGAGCGAGAAACGCGATCAGTCTGAATGGACGAAAACTGTGCAATATGCTGTGATGATTCATCCCCACGAGATGTTAGTGGGTTAGAGGGGCTAGCCACAGTAATCCCAGCTGGCTCAGTGTCTCCTCCAGAAGCTGAAACATGCTCGGAAGGCGGTCCACCGGGATGAGTGGAGAAAACCAAGAAGTGAGGACGTCCATGAGATGATGATCGACTCCTCTGCCCTTCTCTTCTACCAATATGGTGTGCCCTCCCCACTGCAGCAGCTGCAGCCAGGTGTTGGATTATTCGCTCTTCAAGCTCGGCATTATTAACACCCAGAGGTAGCTGCATTAGATGAAAAAAACATCATCTCGAATAATTCCAATATCTTCAATTGAAAAAGTGTGAAAGCGAGAAGATAAACCAACATGTTGCAACTCAAAATTGCCAAGAGCTGGATGATGAAACACAGCAGTATTTCTCACTGGAGTAGCCCTTATATTCCTCTCTCGTTCAACCGCCTCCAACAACTCTTGACTGCCACAATATAGACAAGTAAACAACCGCCGCAATATTTAAAACAGGAAGAACTGCAGATGCATCATATGGAAGCAGAAAAGTGAACCTGGTGGGGTCCTTCAAGCTGATAGATTGCCAGCACATGGGGCATTGAGAACTTCTCTGGCACCTGCATATCGAAAGAGAAATTCAATTTCACAAGTATAGTTCCATCACCAGTTCCAACCGGTAATATTATCGACAATAGCACGTAATCTTTTTTTAGAGGAGAAAAAATTCCGATAGATAAAATGATGGAGTGAAAACTCCAAACACCTATTGGTGAGTCCTTCTCAAGACATGCGAAAGTCGGTACATGTAATCAAAGTTCCAAATACATCACACATTAACTTACAATACATTTTATAAAAGATTACCACTACAACACAACAATTCAATCCATGAAACAAGAACGTTTCTAACCCTTGAAAAAATTACAATTGATGGATTTTTTATACCCGTGAGTGTCCAGGTCAGCTTGCGCGCACCTCGACTAATCTCACGACACAACCACCTGAGTCTACTACATTTGGTTGTCAAGGAAACTCGTAGGAACAAGAACATTTCTAACCCTTGAAAAAATTAAAAAATGCTGGATTTTTTATATCCGTGATTGTCCAGACCAGCTTGCGCATACCTCGACTAATCTCACGGCACAATCACTCGAGCCTACTACATTTGGTTACCAAGAAAACTCGTAGGATATTAAATCTTAGGTGGCCACCATGGATTGATCCCATTCTCCCTCTAAGCCCTTTACTAATCAGGTGTATATAACTAACAGTTACAATTGAGAAGAAAGAAACATTTCAAAAATTAAAAACAATTATATCATACCACTCAAGGATGCATTGGAGGTGAAACTCATGCCTACAAACAGTAACCTACAAGACAAGAATCATAAGAAATGTCAATCCATTCTCTCTTTTTCCCCCCTTTTTGCATCAGGAACAAATAAGGTACAAACAATCAATAAAGATAAAAATGGCTCAATCATTGTACCGTAGAAGGATCACTTTCACAAAAATCCTCAAGGCATATGCTGCAAGAATCATCACAAGCTTCTTGAATCCCACCTTCCACAAAAGCAGCCGCTGATGTCAAACGATTCTCAGAATCGTTTTCTTCCTCCATCTCCAAACTCTAAAAACCATCAACACCACAATTATTCTCAACCCCAATTAACAATCAAATCTGAACAAAACAAACACGATTCTTCCACAACTTCTAATCAAATCAATCCCTGATCAAATAACACAAATCCCAATTCTCCAGCTAGAACAACAAGATTCGATTTACATCAATGTCTCGATACAAAAGAAAAAAGTTTGAAACTACAGAGAGGGAAAATGGGATTTATAAAGAATTGAAGATCACATCACATTCACATTCACATCCACATCAAATAATATAGATAAATAAGTTCTGGGTTTACCTGAATTTAAGAAATTGGGGATTTCCCAGAAAAGGGTTGAAGAAATTCAACCAAAAAACCCCATAAAAAGAATGAGATCGAGCTCCAAGAAATTCCCCCTCTGTTAGGGGAACATATCACCAAATCTTAATACACCCCCAGAATCCACTGAGGGAAGGAAGAAAGAAGAGAGAAGAAGGAAGAAAAATGATAATCAGAGAGAAAAAGAGGAGAAAAGCAAGGCACAAGACAAATGCCTCTCCTTTACCTTTAATAATTGGATTGTTCTTGCTTTAATCTCTCTTCTCTCTCTACATTTTTCTTTACTTTTTTTTAACTTTTTTTTTTTTTTGTTTTTTTTCCATTTAAAATCTTTTTGTGTGTTGGAAAACAAACCCACCAACAAATTAGAGATTGATAACCTCAAAAGTCTCATCCTTCACACCCACTTCCATAATTGATACAAAAAAATAAAAACCCAATTCCATAATCAAAATCTCAAAAGAAAGCATATTTCATCAATATTAATTTTGATTTTTGGGTTTTGGATTTTGGATTTTTTTTTCTATGCTCGATATGGTCACGGATTCAATCCTCAATTCCAATATGTTATTAAAAAAAAAAAAATACTAATTTTGACATATCGATCTAAAAATAGTTCAGTGGATAAAGATATCAATTATTATTTCAAAAGTCAATAATTCGATTTTTCACTCTTATAATTATTGGACTAGAAAAAAGTATTGACATGGGGATAGAGACGTTAATTATTATATCAAAGATCTAGTGACTAAGAGTTCGGGTTCAATCTCCAATTCTAATATGTTGTAAAAAAAGTATTAAATTTTGATATGAGATTTTGAAAATAGTTAGATAAAGATATCCATTATTATTTATAAAATCCATAGTTGGATTTTTCACTTTTATAATTAGTGTAATTGTTAAACTGAAAGACACAAGATTTGACATTTAGGACATTTATTAAATTTGCCCACAATCATTAATTGTCTCAAACTTGTCATATTATTTTTCAATGAGTTTTTCCTTAAAAACATAATCTTTATTTGACCCATCAATATTTTGGTTTTCTTTTGGTAAAAAAAAATTGGTTTTCTTGGAAATACATGACTAATTTGGTAAAGTATTTGATTTTGCATTTATTGCAATAAAGTTCTTGTTTTTGTAATTATTTACAAAATTAGATAGTTATATGGTTAAAATACCATGGTCCTACTTCAAGAAAAAAAAAAACATGGTATTGTTCTTTATGATAATTTCATATTAATTTTTGTATTTTTAAATGTCTAAATTTAGTTCGTGTATTTCTAATAAAGCCTAAAATGAGCCCTCGTTGTTAGTTTGAAGTTAACTTTTATCTTTGATAACAAAAAAATAATATTTTTATTCAAGAAAAGACATCAAATGAATATGTTTTTAAATTTTAAATAATGAAGATCAATAAAGACTATTTTTTTTATGTACATAAAAAGTTAACTCTAAATTAAGGGTATGGAATAATCTCTAAACTAAGGGGTATGGAATTATTTTAGTATCAAGATTAAATTTAGACATTTAAAAATACATAGACTAAAATATAATAGTTCCCACTACGGGACCAAAATGCTATTTTAACTCGAATATATTTATAGGTTGGTCGTTTTGTATATTTTACACAAAACATTGGTAAAAAAAAAACATATTTTATTTGCCAATATAAGCTTAGGCCTCATTTACTAACCTTCAAACGCAATCAATTTAACATAATTCGCTCACCGTGATCCCACATCTATTTCCATCCTATAATGCGCAATCAGATTACAGTGGTTGATTACACCAAAAAAAAATGTGTTCAATCTGATTCTCATGGTAAATTACGTGTGAGACCCACCAATTGTTTTGGTTTATCTTCCATGATTTGTCCTTTCTCTTTATTCTTCGATATCTTAAACTTTACTAGTACAGCCTCAATTCATTTTTTTTCTCTCATTCTTCAAGCTCGTTTAATCTCATTCTTCGATAATGAATTTTAAATATTATATATAGATCCTCAAATAGCTTTTAATCGTAAACGAGAGTATGCTAAAACACTAGAGTCAGACAAAGAACAAGCAATACCAAATTCAAGTTGAAGGATATTATGGTAAACTTACAAAATTTAACAGGCAAGTAAACACCCCTGAAAATTAGATTACGTTTGGTCCAGGCCTTGACTCAACATCAAAGGAAAACACATTGCGATTGAAGCTTTTTTTGTATTACGGTTGATTTTCATTACTATTGCAACCCATTTTGATTACAGCGAAGTAAACGAGGCTTTAGTTAATAAGTAATTGTCATCTACTAATTTCTTTAAATTTGGAGGTTCAAATTCTTATATTCATGTCAAACCGAGCATAGCTCAATTGTCCTGTAAAAAAAACATATATTTTTAATTAAAGCGAGGATTGAACCCATGACCTCATAGTCACGGACACAACCTTATGCCAATTGAGCTATGCTCGGTTTGACAAATATATAAGAGTTAATAAAGTGGTTTTTAAAAAATGGTAAAATGAGAATATAAAATTTAGCCTTGTCAAACCGAGCATAACTCAATTGTCATAAGGTTTTGTCATTGACTAAGTTAAATCCCCGCATTAATTAAAATAATTAAAAAAAAAAAAAATATATATATATATATATATATATATATATATATATATATATATCCTTCATAACATATTTTTAGACATTTTTTATTAGAAGTAAATCAAACCTGCTTTGAAAGTTATTGCAAATAATGCTAAAATATTTCTTCTATAACTTTTTTTTTCAAAGTAGGTTTGGTTTACTTCTAATAAAAATGTCAAGTGATTTAATTTTATATTTTTAGACAAAAAAAAAAAAAAAAAAAAAAAAAAAATGTTTTTTTTAGACCAATTATTATTTTTTTTTTTTTGAAAACTACATTTAAAAAATGTTAGTTTTTCAAAATTTTTGTTTTCTATTTCTTGTTTCATGTTTCTTATTTTTTTTAGAACTAGAAACAGATACTCATGTTTCTTATTAAAAAAAAAAATAGAAATAAAAAAAATATATTGTTTGATAACGTTTTTTGTTTTTTGTTTTTTAAAAAAAACACTAGAAACTATTTTTTTCTCTCTATATTTTTTCATTTTTATAATTTAAATAGAAATTAGTATACATAATATAAACAAAATATAACATGCATTAAAACATATAAAAAGAAATTATTAAAAGTTTACATAATCGAATACAAATAAGTCTCGATGCTAAATTAAAAACAACAATAAAATTATATTTATTCTTTAAATGTTACACAAATTTGATCTGCAATCTATCTATCTCACTCCTTAAATTGTGTTGACTCACATCTAACTCAATTATACTACTCGGTAAATTGTTCGACAAACTTTGTATATGTTCATCGATGATTGATTCATTGTTAAAGTCATTGAAGATGTCATCTTGGTCGATCTTCCATCTAAGGTAATTGTGAATAGTACAACATGTTGTTGGTATATGTTTTTGTGTGTTGACAAGGTGAAAGACATTTGTTTAATAATAGAGAATCGAGCCTTCAACACGCCAAAACAACGTTCAATAACATAGTGAAGAATGTCGATAGTAAACACTTCTTCCCTACTTCGAGGATGATGACTCATTTCTCTAAAATCTCGTAGATGGTATTTTGATCGCGAAATGTTGCTAAAAATCCAAGGCATATTTGTATATACAAAATCAACAATATAATACTAGTCTGCATAATATAAAACATATAAAAATTTATGATGTCAACTATTAAATTAAAATATAAAAAACACATAATTATATATCTCCTTTAGACATAAGAAATTTATTCTTAGGATGTTTGATACATTCAACAAGTATGCGAGAATTATCGCCCATCCTTCCCTACTAGACATGACATATATGAATAACATATCGAATGAACAAACACACATTACATTTCATGTTGTGTCAGTTTTTCTACCACCAAATGGTATTTGTTCATTTTTTTTGGAATACATGCATGAATATGAGTGTTATCAATTGGAAATATAATCCTGAAAAATAAGCATAAACATAATATATATTAAAAATGTTATACTTGTGGAAAAAAAATCAAAGCATTGCCTTAAAGAAATTGTAATATTTCGGCTTGAATATGATCTCTAGTGGTACAATGTCTACGTTGAGTGGACAAATAATGTATACTCCAGCCTTACAAACTTTATTCAAAACAAGGTTAAAAGCTCGCAAAATAGTTTGACTTTAAAGTTGAAACATTTTTTTGCAGCTATATTAGAATCCTTTCATTATGTGATATGATTAACAAAATAATGACAATTTTCTCTTGAATAGTAAGATACCTAGATGCTATAAGATTCATCTTGACTTTTAAATTTTCACAAAATGCTATGAATGCAACTATTTTCATCCTAAAGTAATCAAAACATTTTGTGTCGTTGTCATTTAACAACTTGATCACATAATCTCATATAACATTTTAATGAAGACGTTCTTCTGCATAGTTGTCTAAACGATTGTATATTGTGAAAGCCAACCTACAATCAATTGAGAAACATGCATAGAACATCATTTCCGTCGTCAGAATCACAATTCTCAAAGTCATTGTCTTGAATCAAATTATCTCAATATCCTCGAATCAAACATGAGTAGAAAAAAAATATAAACTTAATTAGAGGAGAGATAAATGAATCACATTCAAAATATTTATTTGTAATTTGTGAACAAAATAAAATCACAAAATTGAACCACATAATTAGAATTAGTTTAAGTTTAATATATGATAAATAAATGACATAAAACTACAAAATATAACTACATAATTGAACTTCTAATTAGTTTACCACATAGTTGAATTAATATAAGATGAATAAATGACATAAAATTACAAAATATAACCACATAATTGATCAATACCCGCGTCAAAGTTTGGATTAAAAAACAGCAGAATTTAAAATTAAAATAATATATTAAAAAAAAAAAAAAAAAAAAAAAAAAAAAAAAAAAAAAAAACTCAAAATGTTATATTTAAGTTGCAATATTTTCTTTTCTTTATTTTTTTTCATTTGATAAATTCAAATTTTAGGCGTGTGTTTGAGAGAATATTAGGTTGGGTTAAGTTTTATTTTGTTTTAGGATTTACTTATATAAGGGTAGATTAGTCTTTTTACTGTTATAACATTAAACAAATTCATGCAATTTATGGTAAAAAAAAATGAACTTTGATATTTGAATATCATACTACAATAATATCATATAACAAAAAAAAATATGAATAAAAATAAAACTCGAAGAATATGAACAACATATTTCTAAGTTGTTACCCCTTACTCTGCGTTTGTTCTAACTTCCCCGGTTGCTTTCTACTCTTGTTCAACATGCATCAACAACTACAATGTAGAAGAGTCAATATTAATTCAAGGTAGTTATTTCTTGAGAATATAAGAAAAATTTAAGTATGTACCAACAAAATGTGAAGCATTATAGTAAGGTTTTCCTCATAGACAAAAGATTTATACCCTAACACTTAATAGTAGCCGATTATCTTGTATGACCATTTCTATAAGGATTTTGTCTAGCTCCTCAGTTGTAGAAAAGATTAGCAAAAGGAAAACAGAAGCTTCAATAACAATCCCCTTGAAAAAAAACACATGAAGAACACGTCTCATAAAATATTAATAGAAAATAAACAACAATCTTGAAGAAGATAATAAAAGAATCTTGTTATGGGTGGAAAATTAAAATTTAAAATGGACCTAACCCATCTCGGCCCAATAGCAAATCAATGTCAAAGTTAACCCGAAGCCCGAGTCACTTCGAAGAAGTGGGCTGACCCTATATGCCAAAGAGAGAGGCGTGCGATAGTCGACGCGTGCAAACATCAAGGGGAAGGGATGACCCGGTTGGTCCCTGTTGCTACCCAAGGAGAAAGGCTGACCCACGACGCGGGTCAGCCCATGCGCGCCTCACCGCGCGCGCAGGCGCGACGACGGCCCGGTTGGCCCCTGCTGCTGCCAAGGAGGAGGGCTGACCCGCGTAGCGGGTCAACCCATGCGCGTCCATACACTGGTGTCGCAACGACCCGATTGGCCCATGCTGCCACCAAGGAGAAGGGTTGACCCGCCGATCGCGTGCACGCATGTCGTCTGCGCATCGAGGTGGCGATGGGCCGAGTGACATGGCATCATCTAACGGACGTCCCTTGGGTGTCTCATAGAGATGTTGTTCTACGTCACCCACCATCCAACCTTGACAAAAATCACAGTAGACGTATAAGTCTCACAACGGACTGATCCTCGTATCAGCATCGACACGTCAATGAAGGGCTGACCAGCAGGTCAACTCATGACCGCGACAACAGACTGATCCTAGCATCAGCCTCGACTGCCAAAGAAGAGCTAACCCGCAGGTTAGCTCATGGCCGCGACAAACGGACTGATCCTCGTATCAGCATCGACACACCAATGAAAGGCTGACCAGCAGGGCAGCTCATGGCCACGACAACGGACTGGTCCTCGCATCAGCCTCGACTGTCAATGAAGAGTTAACCAGCAGGTTAGCTCATGGCCGCGACAACGAACTGATCCTCGTATCAGCATCGACACGCCAATGAAGGGCTGACCAGCAGGTCAGCCCATGCCATGGTCGCGACAACGGACTGATCCTCGTATCAGCATCGACATGCCAATGAATGGCTGACCAGCAGGTACGCCCATGGCTAAATGGAGGATTGATCCTCGCATCAACCCCAAACCGCCAAAGTAAGAGTTGTCCAGCACGACAACCCATGGCCCTGGAGGAATGATCCTCGCATCAGCTCCACACAACAAATAAAGGTTGACCAGCAGGTTAGCCTAACGACTCGAAGGTGGATTGAGCCTCGTCTCAACCCCTAGAATGGACCGACGACGCTCCCCAAATGGTCAGAATAGTAACAAAATTCTTATGAATTGTAACTGCCTGAACACCATTAATAAGGTAAATTGATTACGTCGTTTCAGTTACACTACGATCTACTATAAGTAAAGGAAACGACAGAAGAAAACGATATGCTCTATTTGACTGATAAATTATTATTATTCCAAACACGCTCTAGTCTTGTAGCTAACTTGACCGTCGGAGTGTCTGTGACACAACGCCACACCGACGTTAGGTCACTTCGTTGTTGTTGTCTTGCAGGTCCGTTCGTACACAAATACAAATTCACTGTTGGCACCAAAATCGGTATCAACAGTTGCGCCGTCCGTGGGAACGATAAGATCTGTGCACTACCAATAATCTGAAAGTCTAGCACTAGGAGCAACAACAACGTGGGTAAAAACAGTCGGGTGGCAGAAGGTGAAGATTCTGATCGAGACCAACACCCGAGACGAGTACCGAAAAAAGAACAACAAGTTGATCAACGGGAGAATGAAGACATTCAGATAGAAGAAACGCGACCTCCCGATAGAGCGACAGTGACAAAGGAAGAACATGTTGCGTTGGAACGAGAAGTCCGGGGAATGGCTCACGACTTGGCTCAAGTCCTGGAGTTCCTTCGTCGGCCTAATCCGGTGACAGAGGCGAGAACAAGAACCCCTCAGGGTCGTCCTGCGGATGGTAGACCAGACCAATACTCCAGGATTCGCGTCATGCCCCAACTGATTCGAGACCCGACCAAGAGCAAAGGCCCAAAAATCGAAGGAGAAGGAGAATCGAAGGTTCGAAGTCCTCCACCAACCGAGAGGTTACGACTCGGGAATAACGAAAGCGGACTGACCCCGAGAGCCGATTGCGCAGGGTAGATAATTGTCAAGCCTACGCCCTGAATACCCGACGCAATAGAACCAAGAGCATAGCACGATATTCATTTCTTCCCCCGTACATCCATCAAAGGACAAACGGTCGTGGACTTCGTCGCAGAACTAACTACAGTAGAAGCAACGAACGAACCCGTCGAAATGAATCTGACTACGACAAGCTCCTTACCCACCAATCTGGGGGAGCTTTCATGGACCCTATACGTTGATGGGTCCTCAAATGGGAAGGGTTGCAGCGCTGAACTGCTACTAGAATCACCTGAAGGCGAAAGATTCGAATACGCCCTACTATTCCAGTTTCAAGCAGCTAATAATGAAGCAGAATACGAAGTCATTTTGGCAGGACTCCGGATCTCCAAGTACATAGGCGTGACCAACCTCCTTGTCTTCAGTGACTCACAACTCGTCGTCAATCAAATCACCGCAACTTATCAAGCCAAAGAGCAAATGATGGCCACTTACCTAAGGAAAGTGAGAGACCTGTTAGGGTCGTTTAACACCTGTGAAGTCAAACACATTCTGCGCTCTCAAATCGCCAATGTTGATTCCTTGGCCAAATTAGCAGCAGCTTATGACACCGACTTCAGTAGAACGGTGCCCGTCGAAATCCTACGCGAGCCAAACATCACGGAGCAGGAACCAGTGGAGGTCACTTGTGTCCTCGAAGTTGAACCAACGTGGATGGACCCACTGGTTCAGTACCTCCGTGATAACAAACTACCAAGCGATAAGATCCAAGCAAGACACGTGATGCACCAGCGTACTACGCACTGAGAAATGAACGACTGTACAAACGAAGCTATTTACTTGTTCTACTGAAATGCTTAACAACCGATGATGCCAACTATGTCATGAGAGAAATCCATAATATGTGGAAACCATAGTGGTAGCTATCACACTTTTTTTTAATTATTTTTTTCCTCCCCACTTTAGTAAATATAGTATTTCATTTTTTAAAAGTTAAAACATATATAATATTATATACTATAAATTATATAATATTATAAAATAATAATTTTTCAAAAATTATGACATAAAACATGTTAATAAATTAAGTAATAGTATTTGAGACAATTCAACTACAAAATTTAATGGTAGCTATCACACTTTTTTTTTTAACCAAACACATTTTGTAGGACTTTAGATTTCAATTATAATTTAATAGTTAATACATACAAGTTACTAGAGAATATTTATTTAAAAAGTATTCACCTCCAACCACAGCCAATGATTGGTTTGATAGTGCCAGCAAGGAGTGTATCATCAAAATCCACATTTGGAAGGGAATAATATTAAGTTATCCAAATCAAATCTATCTCAATCTACCATTTAAATTCTATTTTAATATTAAGAACTTTTACATTTGTTTTCAACCCTATGTTTTAAAATAAGTTTAATTAATTAAATTTTTTTTCTTCTACTTTTTATGAAAATAACAATTTAGTAAACTTAATACTTAGTGTTCTAAAATTTGTAACAATTTAATCTGAAACCTCTTATTAAAATTAATTGTTGATTACTTGAGTTATGTTGATGTTAAAAATTTAGTTTTATAGTTTCTACGTAGTTCATGTTAAAAATTGAGTTATGTTCATATTATACACTTGAGTTATGATTTAATTTAGTTCAGGTTACAAATTAAGTTATGTATACATAGGTAAGAAGTTTCATTAAATCTTAACAATATGTTTCACAATAAAAATTAAATCATTACAAATTTTTAAAGTACATAGACTAAAATGTGACATATCAAAATTTAATGACTAAATTGTTGTTTAAATTTTAAATAAAAAGTCAACTTGTTTCTTATCTTAAATTATAGGCAAAGATCAATTTATATCCCCAAACTTTGGGGTTGTATCAATTAATCTTAAACTAATAATTGTATCGATCAAAATTCTGAACTTTTAGAAGTGTATCAATCTACGCTTTTTATTAGATTTTATTTGAAAAACATTAATTTAAATGCATTTATAATTTTATCAATTGAACCCATAATCTTTCACAAATAAAAGAATTGTATGAAAGTGTAGGAGTTAATTGATAATTTATTCCACACGTGTGAAAACTAAAATATTTTTCTAACCGATGGTATAAATTAATACTCTTATGAAAGTTCGGAGTTTTAATTGTTACAATTAATTTAAGATTTTAATTCCCTCCAAATTTGAGGGTATAAATTGTTTTTTGCCTTTCAAATATTATCGTAAATTAAACATAAATCTAAGTAGTTGCACTATATATATAAAGTTATATTTTATGCATATATTTTATAATTGGCATTGGGTATAGTCTAAAATTTATGTCAAGTTTAACGCATCAAGGTTCAGAGTGTTGAGGGTGTAGTCCAGGTCGAGTACTCGTGGAAACTGAAGCGTTGTACTCATGGCAAAGTTTCAGGCACACTCGAGTGACAATTACAATAAGTAGCCAATATAGGAGCATGTTATCTTCTCCCTAGAGCTAGTTTTGGCCCCTTGGGTCGGTAGGCTCACATAATCTTTCCCTAAGAGTCGGGTTTCTAGTGGGTCAGGTGACATGGTGGTTGGTCCTCCCTTATGGGTCGGGTTTCTAGTGAGTCTGGTGGCTTGGTGATTGGTCTTGTAGTCCCTTTTGTTTCCAATTTCTTGGTTGTCTGAGGAGGTGAGAATGTGAAACCTTTTGCTTTAATTATGCCTCTAACAACCTTGAACTAATTTTTAATCACGCATCGCTCGGGTGCTAGACCTGAGCAATTTTCCCTTTTTATTGTAGGTCATGTTGTCTTTATTGAGCGCCCAAGTTGAGGTATCGTTCTGGTGTTCGTCATGGAGTTTTATCCTTTGTTCTTTTTGTGCTCCCCTTTTGCGGTTTGCTTTTTTCATGTGCTTTCTTTGTTGGTTAGTTGTTTATGTGTGTCTTGGCCTCGAGTTTGAGGTCGCACTTTTTCTTTAGTAATATATTAACTTTGCAAGAAAACAAAAACATTTTTTTTATATATATAAAATGTTTAAAGACTTAAATAAAACATGGAGTTCTGAAGTCTGAGTTTATTTTAGAGGGTAGAAGTTAGCAAGTATGGGTAGTTAGAAAGAGGGAGTTAGGAAGTTTGTGTTTGAAGTAGTTTGTGTTGTATTTGGAGCAAGAAGTTGTTAAAAACTAGAGTTCTTAAATCAAAAGTTGTTAAAACTAGAGTTCTAAAGTCGAGTTTATATTAACTGTTTTTATGTACATATTTTTGTATAAAGTTTTTCAAAATTTCATTATTAAGAACTTCTTATAATAAATTCATGAAATTTTTTATTTTTATTTTATCTATATTTTTCAAATTTTTTTGAACACAACATAAATAATTTTGACCACAATACCTCACATATATTTTTCATTATCCCACATTGATTATTCATTTTATTTGAGAGCGCCTAAATTTTAAGGGATCCAAATAAGTTTTAAATTTTTATTGTTTTTATTTCTCTTAATTTTATAAAGACTATGTTTTGGAAGTAGCATATTTCAATTTTATGAAGTTTCCTTAAATATCATTTTTTATTAAAATGAAGAAAAAAAAAATTCATGCAATAATCTCTTTTGTCTTCCCTAAGACATCTACAAAGTAATTGGTCTTATTAACCTTAGTAAGAACGATATAAAAAAGCGTGATTCTTTCCTCAATTAATAATCGAAAGCAATATAAAATACAAGTGATTCCAAACCCAAGTTAGAATTGAAATCAGAATTACTCAATTTTCGAGAGAGTTGAAAAAATCATAGTGAACTTTTTATTCAAAAGAGCTCATAAGAACACCTAAAAAAACAAAAAAATTGTGACTCGTCACTATATTAGCATATTTAGCATATTGATATTATGTTTAGCAAGAACAAAATAATTGAATGAAGTCATCCCACGAAAAAAAATAAATAAAATAATATATACAAAACAACTCTAAAAATAGATTATGAAAATTAACTTTTTACACAAAAAAATAATTTTTTTCCATAAATCAAATAAAATCCATCAAAATTCAACCACGAAAACATGAGATGGAGTTTGTTTCCAATTAAAAGTTTGAGTTTGGTAGCATGTTGAGCCTTTTAAGTTCAACATTTTTAATTGAGGTTTGCATTTGATGTCTTTACTTAACTAGTGTGGCAACTATTTCTTATTAAAAATTATTTTTTAAAATTTTAAAATATTTAAAAAAAAAATAAAAAAAAATCTCTTTTTTATGTTTTTCCCCCTCATCATTGGGGCTCGACTTTAGGAACAGTCGCAAATTCATTGACTCTCTCGAATTTTCATTAAGTGTCAATCTAGTTTCAATTCGCTATAGTAGTTTATCTCCTCAGTTTTTAATAGAATTTTGTCAGTGACTATCACTCATAGTAGTCTATCAGTGATAGTAATATATCAACGATAGTATCAGTGATAGCCACTATTTTTTTGATTTTACATTTTGCTAAATTTACCATTATTTTGGGTGTTTGTGCAACAAACCCTTTCAATAAAATGGAACAAAATTTTATTTGATAATTGTGTTGTTTGTTTTTTCTTATTGAAAAAAGAAACCAGTTTGTTTGGTAATCATCTTTTTGTGTTTTTTAAAATTTAAATTAAAAAAGTATTTTGTTCATATATAATTATAGTTTTTGAAATTAAATATTCAAACTTTTTATTTTATCTTTATTTTTAAATATTTTTTAGCATTTTTTTTTAGGTATGATAAAACAATGTTTTTATTTATATATTTTGAAAAAAAAAATGAAAACCTTAACAAGAAACAATAAATTTGATTTTGTTGTTTTTGTTTCTAAAAAAATGAGAAACAAACAAATGTTTATGTTATATTCAACTTCATCTCAAAAGTTGATAGTTAGATCCTTTATCTCTCAATTGTGAACTAAAAAAGCAACAAATTTGCACGTCAAATAATTGAATTGAGTAAAACAAAATTTATATTTTAACCAAAACTAACCAAACTATATTAAAGGTATGTAAAGAATGAACACCAAATATTTTACAATAAATTGACAATAAAAAAAGTGCAAATAAATAATAATTCAGAAGAACAACCATATCAAAAAGTAAGACAACAAACTTCAGAACTCCAGACTAAACTCCCTGTTCCAAACACACATACTTCACAACTCTCCAGACTAAACAACTTCAACTTCATTTAGTTCCTTGGGCCAAACGCCCCTAAAAGAGTATTTCGAAAACTTTTCAAAAAAAGATAAAATCGAAGCTGTGTAGATATACATTTGTTATTTTATAACTTTAAATGAATGGTTAGTGCACGTGAAGACCGTGTCATATATTCGAGTGAATTTATTTTGGAGAAAGAAAAAAAAGATAAATATAATAATAAAAACAAAAGAGAAAAATAGATGGGATTGGAAGCCAAAAGAAGCACCTGAGGGAAACATTATTTGCAGATTGGAAAATGACCCTTGAGTGCACATGGTGGGCAGAGGACTGCTTCTTCAATGCTTTTGCCTATCCTTCCCAAGTACTTCTATAGGTTTCCCCTATTATTGTGAAACTTTAGGTTACATTTCTTAAATTTAAATCCTATTTATTTTCGTATAGTTTCAACTTTTATTCATTTTGTCCATAGCTTAATTGATATAAGATTGTGCTCGGGTTCAATCCCCACTTTAATTAAATACTTTTGTGAAAAAAGAAAAATAAATTAGTCATTTTGGTCATTGTAGCTTCAAAATGTCGTTATGATTGGGTTAAATTATCACAAATAAAATACCGAATTTTGAAATTGTTCCAAAAAAATATCTTTTTCGTTAAAATAAATGATGAAAATTGACATGATATGAGGTGTAAAAATTAGAAGGCTTAGGTGATATTATTTATGATTATATAGAAGATTAATATCTTCGTTGCCATTTATTTCATCTCAAAAGATATCGTCAAAATCATTTTTTACACATTAGTTATCACGTGAATGATGTTGTATAAATAATGTCATGTATGTCTTCTAATTTTTACATATTAGTCGACGCGTCAATTTCAATCTTATTTTGACGAGAGAAAAAAATCTTCTACGGTTTGAACAAATTTCAAAGTTCAAGGTTAAAATTAAAAAAATTCAAAGTTTAGGGACCTATTGAAACTTGCCCCTTAGTTCAAGATTTTTTTAAAAATAATTTAACCTGATTTCTATACTCTCAACTTTTATTCATTTTTGTCATTTTAAGATGTTATCTCTATACCCTTAGTAAGTGATCGTTATGATATTTTCTTTCCCCTTTTTATCTCGTTATGATATTTTTGTCATTTTAGGGTTTAGAGTTTCTCGATGGAGTGGATGGATTCGAACATATAATATATTCTCGGGTTGACATTGTCATATCTAGCTTGTATTAAAAGGTTTTTGTTGTATATAGAATTTGTGTTAGAATTTTACAAATAAGAACTAAAATAATTATTTTAAAAATATAAGGATAAAAAAAATGTCTTCAAAATAGATTTACTAAATAGACAAAAAAAAAAAAAAAAAATTAAATTACATTGACTAAAACAGACCCTTTGAATATAAAATAATCAAAATAAACAAAAACTTAAAGTATCACTACAAAGATTAGAATTTGAAGTGAAACCAAACCTAACTCAATTGTCATAAGGTTGTATATTAAAAGGTCATGAGTTCAATCTTGATATTAATTAAAATATAGTTGCAAGAAAAATATAATTTATTTTAAATACTATTTGATGTAACAAATATTTTTCCTAATCTTTTATCATATAAATCTAGAGAAATAACTAAAATAACATATCTATTTTGATCTTTACCGGTAAACCACAACAATTTTGTTTGAACTTATTATCAAACGTTGATCTTGTTTTTGTCTTGTTTTTTTTAGGTTTAAAATTGGAATTTACCAAACATTAATTTTTTCTAGAAGCACATCTGAAAGCAATTATTTTAAAAGCTACCTTAACCCGAGAGTCTTAGTCTTCAAACTTATAAAATTGTATCTAATATATCTCTATTTTTTTTTTTTTTTTTGACAATATTAAAAAATATAATAAAATAAAATCTTAAGAGTTGTTTGAGATATCAACTTAGATTTGTAACTATCAATTTGTGTGTGTAACAAGTCAAGAACATCAAAAATGAAAATAGAGGCCGAACCTCGTAAAAAGTAGTACATGACAATTACTTCAACTTTAAAATTAAAAAAAAAAAATGTTTAGGAAATAAGATAATTTACAATTTTATATAATCCTTAACCATGCAATTATTAGAAACAAAATAGATATGTATTGATGACACTATTCTAAAAGTTGGTGAGCCCCTCTCCGAGACTGCTCATTTTTTTTTTATTTAGTAAAATCAAAGTTAAAATATGCAACCTTCAAAAATAAATGTTATAACACAAAGATTCATATATTATTTTGATCTTCCACTTATCTATTTTTTATTTTTTATTTCTAAAATTTAAAATACTCTATTATATTTTTCAAAATTCAACCCAACCTACAACATACATCAACTTTAGGTTGTATGAAATAATTTAGGTTAAATTATCAAAAATATCTTTCGTTTAAAAAATAACATTAAACTTTCAAAAGTTTCAAAAATATCCATAGACTATGAAAAATATTTCAAAAATACCTCTCAAATTTCAAAAATTTCAAATATATCTCTGATCTATGAAAAAATGTCATTAAAGTTCAACTTTTGATAGAAATGTCATTAACATTCAACTTTTGATGTGGAAGTTAAATTGTAGACGCTGAAGTGTTGAAAATTCTACTTTCAGACTTCACGCCTGAACTATGAAAACATTTCAGAAATGTCATGGACGTAGTTAAATTCTAATTTATAATTGTATGATATGGAAAAAATGAAAAACATAACTTGAAGTGTTGAAAATTCAGAGAAATTCTACTTTTATCTTGGAATTTAATCGTTCCCATAAAAAAATTGTGTTATGGTTGACCATTTTTGAAGCGTTTTTCACAATTCATAGGTATTTTTTAAACGTTTTTCATAATTCATGGGTATTTTTGAAATGTTTTTCACAATTCAAGAGTATTTTTTAAACGTTTTTCATAATCCATGGATATTTTTTAAACGTTTTTCATAATTCTGAATTTTTTTGAAACTTTTAAAATTTTAAGGTATTTTTTAGATTCAACCATAGTTAAAGGTATTATTTTTTTTATAATTTAACTAATAATTTAAAAAGAAATCTTCTAACTAATTTTCGAGACAAATTTCAACAATTAAAATAATTTTTTTTTTTTTTTTTTTTTTTTTGCAACAGTAGTTTAATTAATGCGGAGATTGAACTCATGACCTTTTGGTCCGACACAACCCTATGCCAATTGAGCTATGCTCGGTTTGACATTTTTTTTTTTTTTTTACAACATGGGAAAAGGGAGATTTAGACTTTTTGCTCATAATTTATACATTATATGCTATGCTCTCATAAAAAGTAATAAATAAAGAAATATATATATATATATATATATTAATTTTTTTTTAATTTATTTATTAGGAGACAAATCCCTCTAATTCAAACCTAAGAAACTCAAATCTTAGCCACATTTTTATTTTTTTTACCATATAAAATGCTTGCTAGCTTATTTTCCTTTTCTTTTTATCATTTACAAATTACAAGACAATTAAAACGAAACGAGAAATTACAATATTTTCCCGCAAGCCAAACACCATCAGAATTACCAAAAAAAAAAAAAAAAAAAAATTAAATTAAATTAAGCCCACCATCACATTTCCAAACGATCAAATCATATTCGAACAAACACAGAACTGACAAGAAGATGGCAAAATTTGCAGAGAAAATCGAAAGAAAAATCGTAGAGAAGAAGAATCAATCGTCAATTTTGATCTCTCTGCGAAGGGCTTCTCCAGAATCCAGTGCCGTAGAAAATCTCCCACATCTCTTTCTCCAGCTCCATCACTTTCCTCTCCGTCTCATCGGAGTTTTGCCCTTTCGTTTCCGTCGAGTACAGCGATTTCCCGGCGGCGAGAATCTGAATATCCATCTCGTCGTGGTATCCACCGCAGTTCCGCCCTCTTCTCGCCGGAATAGCTTCGTTCTTCTTCAACATGTGCCGGCGCTTCGTCCTCAGAGCTCGACGGTAGAGCCCGGCGGGTACTTTGTAAACGGCGAGGATGAGGAACTCGATCGTGATGCACGGACAACAACAGAACACGGCGGCGCACTCCGCTGTTGTTCCTCCGGCTACCTCCGCGAATCGGACGCTTCCGGTCACGGATTTGCTCTGTTTCTGGAGGAATGGTTGCCGACGGTTCGACAATGGCGGACGCATCATCATCTTGCTCGGCATTGCCATTCTTCCTCCGAAATCACTCCAAATCGAAATCGAACAAACCCAAAAAAAAACAGAAATGAAATTGATTCAAATCACTCCAAATCGAAATCTCTCCCTAAAAGAAACCCAAAAAAAAACAGAAATCGAAATCGAATCCAACCCAGTGGGGGGAGGAATCAAGCGAAGCAGACGAAAAACAAAGAAAAGAAAATCAAAACTCCAATCCCTCCTCCCAGAAAGATCTCCGGAAGAAATCAGAGGCGGAGGCGGAGGCGGAGGAGGAGAGTGGAGTTGCCGGAAAACAGCAAATCCAGTCCCGATGAAGGGAAAGTAGAGGGAGGGGGGAGTATTAAAACGAGGGGACGGCGAAGTTGACGGCGGGGAAATCTGAAGAAGAAGAATGGAGGATTCAAAGATTCAGAGATGGGAGATTTTTCTGGTGGTGTTCTGGTTCAGAATTAAAGCAGATCCTATAAATGGGGAAGAAGAAGAAGAAAGAGGATTTTCAGTGCAAAATGAAAATGAAAATGGAAAAAAAAAAAAAAAAAAAAAAAAAAAAAAATATGTTGAGGAGAATATTCAACTATTTTTAAACACTTTATATACTTAATCATATCTTTCCCCATCTCTATATTTATTTATATATATATAAAATTTTGAGATTGTATATCCCGACAACAAAAGCATAGCTCAATGACACGATGTATCGTATATGTCTTAACTAGTTTATCTATTATTCAAAAATAACATAGTTCAGCGATAATATATATATATATTTTTTTTTTAAGGTCAGAAGTTCGAATCTCGTTACTAGCGGTTAGAAGAAGAAAAAATAAATAAATTATATTGCACCCCAAACTTAATTAACCTTAAATTTAAAAAAGTGTAGCAATTCTCACCGTAGGATAAGTTTTTGTTTGAAATTAGTTTAAAAAAATATATATATTTTTTCAATAATCTATAAAAACATATGTATAGGAGAAAATTGATAAGATTGTAAAGAAAAATAACATTACAAATCACAAATAACCTGCTTGCTAGCTTATTTTTTACAATTTTTTACTATATGATAAGTATTTGTTTGAAAATTAGTTGAAAAAAATTGTATTTTCATATGCTTTTAATAATTTATAAAACATACGATGATGATAGAAAATTGAGAAGATTTTAGAAAAAAGTAATATTAGAGTTTTTTTTTTTTTTTTGAAAAAATCTAACTCAAGACTTCCTAGTCACTAATTTATAAATCATGTTAGTTGAAATATGCTTTTGTTGGACTTTATTCAATGGTTAAATTGTAAATGGATCAAACTTAAATTTGTGAAAAACTTGATATTTTGAAATTGGTGAGTTTATATAGATTTTTATATATTTATTTCTTATAGTGAAGTCATAAATGACGTAGTTATTATGGAGATTAACCTAGGCTTTCCGTTTTCTCTTGGATGGGATCCAAAGAAGATTTGACCGAAACTTTTTTTTGACCTTTTTTTCATCGTGGGTTTGCCAACTACATTCCCGGTCTCGACCCCGATCGATCTTTTTTAATCATATTAATGTAGAGTTGCATTTATTTATTTTATTGTGAATATTACACATGAATGGAGTTAGAGATTTGAACCCACATTTTTGTTTAGAGAAAATAAAGATGTATTAATCACCCTAGCTATGCTCAAGTTAATATGTCTGAGTTTTTTTTTTTTTTTTTCAAGTCCAACAATGGGTAACTTTCGACCTCAATGAATGTAGTACATGTTAATTATCGTTGAATTATGCTCGACAGAGTATATCCAATTACACTTTGACTTGTTGTATATGACTTTAGATACTTGTTCAATATATATACTCATCAAATAAATGATAAAAGTTAAATTACGAATTTAGTCCATAAACTGTAAAAAATGTGTAGTAGTTTCATGAACTTTAAATTGTCTAATTCGACTTATTCAACATTTTTTTTTTAAGTTCTCGAGTCTAATAGACACGCAATTCAGATATGTAGATTAAAAAAAATTGAATTAGAGACTTGTTAGACCCAAAATTAACCATGAAGGATTGGCCTAATGATCATGAAAGACCTCGAGACAATTAATGTCCTCTTAGAGGGAATCAATTCATTTTTTTGTGGTCATCTACCTAGGAATTAATTTACTACCAATTTCCTTGACAACCAAATGTTGTAAGGTCAGGTGGTCGGTCTGTCTCGTGAGATTAGTCGAAGTGCGCGTAAGTTGACCCGAGCACTTACGAATATTAAAAAAAAAAATTAAATTATTAGACCCAAAATTAAAAATTCAAAAATTTGTTATACACAACTTGAAATAAATCAAGGGATAACTTGTAATTTATTTAAAAAAAATAAAGACAAATGTATGTCTGAAGTAATGTGAAATAATTTTTTTAAATACTAAAATAATATTTTAATAAAAAATTGAGAATTAAAATAATGTTGGAAAGTTTTAGGGGCCAAAATAAAACAAATAAGAAGTTTTATTGGTCAAAATATAGTTTAAATCGATTATCAATATATTAAATCGAGTTAATATTGTTTATTAGCATTTTTTATTTTAAAATTCAACCTCATTTTTATGAAAACATTTTAAAATGTTTTAATTTCATCTTATAATTTTATTTATTAATTTGAGTGGTCCATATAATATATTCTTTTTGAGTTCAATAATAAGTTCATATTGTTATTTAGAATTTTAAAAATGGTAGACCATATAATATTAAATATACATTGATATTTGTTACATTTGAAATGTACAATCATACAATCATAGCTCATGTAAAGATAAGGACATGTGTGAGAGTACAAAGAGAAGAATAATTCAACTCAAATTGTACCCTCTAATTTTTTTTTTGAGTTTAAATATTATTTTGGCGGACTTTTTTTTATTAAATTTTTAAATTAATTATTTAAAAATATTTCAATGAATATATATATATATATTTTCAAACTTGATAGATAAGTTAATAAATACTTGTAAAACCGAACATACTATCGAAAATAACGGAACTTTAAAATATGTCTAATAAGTCTCTAAATTTTTAATTTTGTGTTTAATAAGCCTTTGACCTATATAATATGTTTTAGAATTTACTGACTTACTATACATAAAATTGAAAGTCTAAGGTCTTGTTAGACACAAAGTTCAATTTTATGTCAAATAGACCTGTCAATTTTTAAATTTTTTTAGACTTATTAGACATAAAATTAAAAATTGAAGAACCTATTAAATACAGGATTGAAGTTTATAGGTTTATTAAACAACTTTTTAAAGTTTAGTGACCTTTTAGACACAAATTAAAAAATTAACGGACTAAACTTACTGATTAGTCAATGGCACAATCTTATATCAATTGAGCTATGCTTGATTTGACAAAATCATTAATAGTTACTAATAGTCATCGATAAAAAGGCTATCACTAATAAAATGCTATCAGATAGTTATGTACAAAATTCTATAAAAAAAAAAAACAAAAAAAAAACACATATATATATATATAAGTGTATGAGTAACTATCACTAATAGTCATTGATCTGTAATTAATGACGATAAAATTTGATGAGTGATGAAAAATTATGGAATATTTGGCTAGATGCCCTTGAATTAAGGCCCATTCGAGAGATTGACGCGCGTTTTTAAAAATTAGATAAAATGACCTTTTGCTGACATCACTCTCGTTGAAATGTTTCTCGCTCTCGCTCTCGTTCTTTTGCGGGCTCCATTTTATAACTAAAAATTTCCTGTTCTCGTTCACGTTCACGAGAGCGAGAGAAATCTCAGCGAGAATGATGTCAGCAAAAGGTCATTTTGACTAATTTTTAAAATCGCGTGTCAATCTCTCGAATGGGCCTTAATTTAAGGTCATCTGACTAAATATCCCAAAAATTATTATATTTACAATTATTTTATCGTAAATTGACATTCGGTCCAATTTTACTATAATTTAAACTAAATAATACTAATAACATTTATGGTGAAAGTTGATACTCCTTACAAAAATACATTAATTCGACCTACAATTTGGGGATTGATAAGACAATTCTCTACCCACAATCTTGCAGTGAATGTTTGGTTCATTGAAGAAGACAGGAAAACCTGAGAGGTATTATTCTAAAACTTTTTCAACTTTAGAAAAAATTGTAAAAAACTTTTTCATTATAATATTCAACGAAAAATCGACGTGATAAATAAAACATCGTTATACTTATTCTAAGTAAGCATGTCAGTCCCGCAATATTATCGTTACGTCGACTTTTCATCTAACATTCTTTTCTACTTTAATAATAATTTTGAAACTTTTATGAAAAGTTGAAGGTAATATCGAAGCTTTTAAAAGAATATGTTTATTTTTCAAACAAATGACAAAGTTCAAAAAAAAAATTTCTAGTAGAACAAAAACTTATGTTATTTACTTTGATTTTCCTTTTAAACTATTTGTTTTAGGGAAAAAAATCAATTTATACCCCTAAATTTTGGAGGTTGTATCAATTAAAATCTGGATTTTTAAAAGTATATCAATTTACACTTTCGATTAGATTTTATTTGAAAAAAATTTAATTTAAACACGTAGAGACTTATAATTTTAGCGTGAATACATCATATGAAAACTCAGGGGTTTAATTGTCAAATTATAAGTCTTCACACTCGTGAAAACTAACATTTTTCTAGAAGAATGTGAAAATTTATACCCTCATTTGTTTAGGGTTTTAATTTAAACAACTTCTAAAGTTTAAGGGTATAAATAGATTTTATAAATGAATTTTTACCTTTTTTTTATTGACAATATGTGAGGTGGAAGATTAGAACATCTGACCTCTTGGTCGATGATATATGTTTTATGTCATTTGAGTTAGGCTCATCTTGATCTTTTGAAGTTGAACAATTTTTTTTTTCCGACAGGATTTGAGGTACGATTTGAATCTCTGAACTCTTTGTGGTCTTTGTCGGTAGTATTCTCCAAAGAAAGTACGTGTTTTAATTCATTTGAATCATTCTTTATCTTCTCAAACTCGAAAAGAAGTTTTTTTTTTTTTTTTTTTTTTTAAGAAATTATTGAAATTAAAACTAGCAATTTATGAAGCACAACAAAAATAATAATATCCAAAAACTATTTATAACGTTTTTTCTTTAAAATAAATAATTAATTTAAGAGTAATTAATTAAAAATTGAGTTTGAGAGGAAAAGGACAAAAAAGTCAAATCTATTATAACGTAAGACGTGGGGCCGTTGGATCAATCTAAAGAGTCGCTATCCAAACCAAACGCTGAACGCTTGAGAACTGAGAAAGCCAAGTTAGAAATTAAAAAAAAAAGTCCAGATTAAAAAAAGAATTAATTATTAATATAAAAAAAAAAGAGGTGGGGCCAGAAGCCACGTGTCAACATATAAGAGGTGTGAACTGTGAAGAAAGTACGGTGATTGATGTGACGCGCTACAGCGAGTGTGTTGGGAAAAGCGCGTGATGATAAGAGAAGGTGAAGTCGGACACGTGTCGGCCAAATAAGAGTTCATTTATTATTTATTCCATATCTAAATTATTGTTATTATATATTTATTTATTTACACTCAAAGGTCGTTTAAAGATTTATTGGGGCGAGAATAAAAAATGAAAGATTGCAACTAATAAAAAATGCTGAGTATTTATGAAAATAAATGATATACATATTTATTTTAGTAAAATTGTAACAATTTAGAATAAGATAATTAAAAATATAGCATATTTTTAAAATTTTTGCAGATATGACAATTTCTATTGCTGATATCTTATGACTGATAGAAGTCTATCGCTGATCACCTCAACTTTTTATAGATTTTTGTCAATAGTCTGATCACCTCAATTTTTTATAGATTTTTGTCAATAGTCTATCGATAATAGTCTATCACTGATAGAAGTCTATCAGTGATAGAAACAGATTTTTTTGCCATATTTGCAAAACATTTTAAAGTTCGCTAAATTTGCAATTAGTTTGGACCTGATTGCTATTTATGCAACCAACCCTTCATTTTATAGGATTAATTTTAAAAATATGAATTTTATTGTATTAAAAAAATATTTTATATTAACTATTTTTAATTATTAAATTATTTTTATATAATTAAATTTTATAACCTTCAATTTAATTTAATTATTATTATTATTATTATTTTTTGTATTTTTATTTAATTTTCATTACTTACTAAAAATTAATTTACATAAATTAAGTTTAATTCTCCTAAAAAAAAAATAATAATAAATTTAATTGTAGTCTATTTTTTTTTGTTTTTATTAAATATATTGAATTGATTTTATTTAGTAGTTAATTTTAATTAATTAATTTATATCATAATATAGTTAATTAATTAAGTATAACCACATAAAATTTAAATTCTAGTTGTACTCAGTATTTTAGCACAATGATCAATTGAATAATTAACGATAAGTGTTATTTAGCTACAATTCAACCCGATTGTATATTTAATTAGTATACTTATATATATATATATATATATATATAAATGTTGGTTGCATAAAGAACCACCCGACCCAAAATAATGACAAATATAGCAAAATTTAAAACATTTTGTAAAGCAAAAGATCAGTGACTATCACTGATAGACTACTATCGTTGATATATGACTATCACTGATAGACTACTATCGTTGATATATGACTATCACTGATAGACTATTATCAGTGATAGTCACTGACAAAATTCTATAAAAAACATTAAGGTAATAAACTATTATTAGTGATAGACTAGTATAATGATAAAAATTGTCATATTTACAATTATTTTTTAAAAAGTGTTATATTTTTAATTATTTTATTTCAAATTGACATCTGCTATAATTTTTCAACAAAAAAAAAAAAATTAGTACAAAATTTTAATAAAATGTGTAAAAAAATAAATTATTGAAGTTTAAAAAATAATAAATAAATCAAAAAAATAGGTGTGGTTTCCAAATTTAATAAACTATAAAATAAATATAAAATAAATAAAGCAAAAAAAAAATGAAACCAGTGCATTTTAAAAAAAAAAAAAAATCAACGACAAAGTCGTGAAAATAAGAAGATGAAAAAAATTCATGTCGAAAGAAAAAAAAAATATATATATGTCTTTGCTCTCACAAAAATGTTGAAATTGGTGAATCAAATATGGATTAGCCATCAAAAAAGTCATTCGCATTGTCATAATCATCCAACCGAAGTACCCAAAATTTCATAAATTAAAATAGAAATTTGCTAACGTGTTATAACTCAATATTTTTTTTATCAAAAAATTAAGAGTTTAAATCTCACAATCTTACACGTGGTTGAATTAATATATAATTTAATGTCTTGAAATTTTAGTAATAAAAACTTTTAATAGATTTTTTTATTGTTTTTAGTATAAGTAATAAAAACTTTCAAAATCTGTTGTTCGAAAGTTTACAACAACATTATTTCTTGTAAGGCAGACCTTTTAAAGAAATGAATTCTTATTGATAATTTATGTTTTTTTTTTTTTTTTTTTGCAGGAAACAAGAGGAATCTGCTTCACACTTCTTCTGGCATTGTGAGGTCTTGAGGGAAGTATGGTTTTGTTGCTCTTCGTTTAACTTGACTTGTTTGTGTGATAACATGAATCAATGGACGATCCAGGAGCATTGAGATTGGATTTTGGATAACGAGTATCATGAGGATTTAGAATGTGCGATGATGCTGGTGTGGAAGATTTGGAAGCAAAGAAATCAACTGAATTTCCATAGTACAAGAGCCATTGAGCAAAATGTGGTTTCTAACTAATTGCTTTCTTCAATTCAAAGATTCTAGACAAGGGAATTTGAATGTTATTAGTAGTAAGAGAAAACAACCAACAAGTAGAGAAACACAGGCCAGGGACGCCCTCGAGGGATGGAGGCCTTCTCCCCTCAATCGATGGAAGTTGAATGTGGATGCTTCCTTTAGAGTTGATTCCAGACGGGCGGGCCTCGGGTGGGTCGTTCGGGACCATCGAGGCTCTGTCAAATTGGTTGGTTGTCATGCTCTCAACGATCAGTTCGAGATTAAAACATTAGAGGCCATGACAATGGTTGAGGGGATTAAAGCGATCTCCACATATTCGTTCCCTAACAAGTGCCCGATTGAAGCGGAGACCGATTGTTTGGATGTTAGTAATTTACTCAATGGAATTGGAGATGATCTCACCACAGTGGATTTCTTCATCAGAGAAGTGTTGGACTTGAAAGAGGCCGCTGAAGTTATCTCTTTTGCTCATGTGAATCGACTGGATAATGTTTTGGCCCATCAGATTGCCTTAAAAGCGTCTGAGATTTTGCTAACGGCTCAGTGGGAGGATCCTGTTCCCTCGAACTTTTTCTTGTTTTGTGAGACTGGTAGCCTTAGGGGCTTTGTTGTTTGTTGAGCTATGACTCTCTTTTTTTTTTAAAAAAAAAAAGTATAACAAATGTGGGGAATGAAAATTTGAACATCCAACTTCAAAAAAAATTATAGTTGAACTATGTTTCCACTCTGCAAGAACTCCGAATCATTCTCTTGAAGCTCATCCTCTTCATCATAAATGATCCGCTTGACTTTGACAAACTTTTAATAAGCTTTGAATATTCAATTTTGTATTTAATATGTCACAAATATGAGAAATGATTAGATTTCTTTAGTTCAACAATACATAAAGGTCGGAATTCGAGCCTCTGACATCTAGATCGCAAATATTTATTCAATGAATACTAAATTTGTAACTTGAAGAATCCTTTAATATTGATTCCTTTTTCTTTTTACTTTTCGAGCAGATGTGGTATGAAGATTATTTCAAAAAATCAAATAGTACATGTTATTTACAATTGAGTTATACTCATTTTGTCTAATTGATTTGTTTATTGAATTTTTTTTAGTTCAATAAATACAGGGTGAGAGTTGGAATTTCCGACCTCATAAGAGGTAGTGTAGTGCGCAAATTACAGATCTCATTTTGACCTTTTTTTTTTTTGCAAATGTAATATATATTACGAAAAGAAAGCGAGGGGACCCCACAGTCTGGGACCAAGGCATTCAAGAACACAACAAGGAGACACGAAAACATCTCAAGAAAACAAGTCCCAAGGCGGAACACTAATAGACGTAGGAGCCAACAACACCCCTAATCACGAGGCACACCTATAAGCCATATCAGTATGGACACTAATAAGAACAGACTGAGGCGAACGGGTACTAGTCTCATGAACACGAGAGTTCGGTTCTCTCCAGATAATATGGTAGATGGTTGCACACCAAACAAACTTCTAAATATGATGCGTACGACGGTCACCCCGCCCCATGCCACATATCCAAGTCAACTCAGTAGACCCTACAACAATACGAAGAGAGGAACGTCCCCATCATAAAAGTCCCGTTCACACCTGCTTATTGAATGGGCACTCAAAGAAAAGATGATCCCTCGTCTCCAAGGCATATGAACACAACACACAACCTGACGGAATCAAGGGATCCCAGGCATGAAGACGGGCCCTGGTTTATAACCGATCTTGAATCGTTAACCACGCAATAAAGGTGTGACGAAGGATGCTACCCTCAAACCACAATAAACTCGGCCCACCTCACACAATTGCGTCGAGGCATGCTTTGACCTATCTGAGAGGAGAAAATCTGACACAAGGGCATGCTCTGCGCTTCCCACAACATCAACTAACCCTTCCTCAAACCGTTGATTAATGGGACCCCAGAAAGTCAAGAGTCCGTCCAAATATGACAACGTCGACCATCCCCGATGGCAATTCAGAAAAGCGGACGAAACTGCTCTCGAAGATGAAAAATGGCCCGAGTACACCACGACCAACTGGCCAACACTCGAACAGACCAAAAGGAGCGACCACGAAGGAGTTTCATGACAGTTGTCACATTCCAAGACCGAACATGACAGATGCCCATGTCTCCCTCACTTTTAGGTACACAAATGTCCCCCTACGACACCTTTGCTTTGCCTCTATCAGAAGAACTCTTTCGCCACAAATAAGATCGAAGAATATGATCAACCTCGTTCGCTACACGAGCAGACAATACAAACACACTCGCCCAATAAATCTGAAAGCTTTGCAAAACAGACCGAATAAGCTTCCTATTAATTTATTTAAACTATAGTTTTCTCCTACAAATGAATAATGAAATATATATATATATATATATGTATGTGTATATATATATATATATATATGTATGTGTATATATATATATATATGTATGTGTATATATATATGTGTGATTAATGAAAAAATGAAAAGGAAACGTAAAGCTTTGCATGCTGGGCAGCTGTATTCTGCAAATCTGTTATCTTCAGAAAGTGACACGTGGATGTTGGGTCGTGAACAATTCATTCTAAAAAATGTTATTCAACTTGTAATAACTTAATCAATTTTACAATATTTATTAAAACATATAAAAGTGTGTTTGACCCAAGGAGTTGGAGGAGAAGTTTTATCTCCGTTTGTTCCACGAACTTGTTGAACTCGGATAAAAAATATCAACTCCCCAAACTTCTACCGTAATTACTATTTAACTCCCTAGACTTCTAGAGTAATTACTATTCAAGTCTGACTCATTTTTCAAGACAACACATTTTTCTCTCTCCCTCTCACAAAATTTTTAATTATTAAAAAAAAAAACGTAATTTAAACAAAATGTGTAAAATGACTAAAAATACAATTCAACCTATTTTTATTATTTTAAATATAAATTAAGTTGTTCAATCAAAATTGGTACTTAAACTAAATTCAAAATGTAGTATTATTACCGTGGAGAATAAAAACATTAGTTTATTTGAACCGGTTTAAATTAACAAATTAAACTCTTTCAAATTCACATGTAATATTTAACATTATTGTACGACTCTCTTTTATTTCAAAATTATCCAAATAAAATGAATAATTAATATGACTGATATTAAAAAAAAGATGTGAAGTTTTGTGGTCAAAATTATTTTTGTTATCTTCAAAGAAATTGGTGAAGGATACATAAAATAAAAAAGTAAAAACTACATTTTTAAAATTTATTGGAAGAAGTTCTTACCAATGAAAATATTGAAAAATTATAGAAAAAATTGTACAAAAAAAATAGCTAAAATAATTAATTATTGTTGAGATGCTGATTTTCGGATATAGTGGATTCAGATGGAATGAGGAGTTTAGGAGGGTGGAGACGGAGAAAAATGTGTTTGGCACGTGGGTGGGGGTAATATATGTGTTGTTCTTTTTTTACTTTAAAAAGTTTGTAAAATATACCTACATTAATAAAAACAAAAAAAATCTCAAACTTAAAATTCATAAAATTAAAGACGAATCCTAAAAAAAAATGGATATATATATTTTAATAATATGAGGTGTTAAAAATTATTTTTGTTGTCTTCAAACAAATTTGTAAATGATACATAAAATAAAAATAAAAAAATTCTTTCTTAGAATTTATTGAAATAGAAAGAAGTACTTAATAATAAAATTTTGAAAGTTTGTAGACATTGTAGAGAAGAAAACAGTTAAAATAAGTTCAGATTCAAGAACTCCAAGTTCAACAACTCTTTGCCGCAAACATACCACAGACTTCAGAACTCCAGACTAAACAACTACCTGCTCTAAACACACATACTTCAAAACTCTCCAGACTAAACAACTCCAACTCCCCTAACTTCTTGGACCAAACGCCCCCTAAAAAAAGAAATTTAATGCTTATACGACCATATAGCTCAATGAAAAAAATGGGCTTAATGATTTCAAAAAAAAAAAAAAAAAAACTTTATATCAATATCATTTTAGTCATTATTATTATTATTATTATTTTTTTTTACAACATGTGAGATTGAAGATCGAACCTAAGACATTTTGATCACTAATTCATACATCATGTCAGTAAAACCATGCTTTGACATATAATTTTAAATAAAACGTTTATTGTCTTTTTAAAAGTTAAAGAGTTTCCGTCTTAAAATAATTTTGACAGCTAATATATATATATATTATTATTATTTATTTATTTATTTATTTTTGGGTGGTGGTGGTTAATATAGCCCTTGTAATTCTTGCATAAAGTTGGTTTATATTTTGGAAAAGTTTTAGTGTAAATTTTCTTATTATTTTTTTTTTTAGTTTAACAATGGTGAGAAGAAACATCAAACTCATGATTTTGAAATAATAATTTGTGTCTTATTCAACTGAGTTATATATGTTTGGATTGGTTGAATTTAGTTTTTATAGTTTTAAAATTTGTAATTTTGAGACTTGGGGGCGTTTGAGGGATGATTTTGGGTCTTAAACCCAAAATCATGTTTGGGACAAGGAGTTGAGTAACACCGGGTTTGGGAAGCCAAAAACCTATGAGTTACTTCTCTCAAACCCTATTCAAACCTATGACTTTTCTTAAAATTATACTATATTGACGGAGTCCACCATTTCTTTTTCCACTTTTCTCATATGGTGAGTCCCAACATTTCTCTCTCTATTTTTCTCATTATTATGGTGGATCACACCACTTATAATTAGGGTGGTTTCACCATCTCTAATTATAATTATATAGTTTTCTAATTATATTTATCTAAATAAAATTATTGATAGAACACAAAGTGAGCTATCTTTAGGACCTATTTTATGCTAGTTTTGAGGCTTAAATGATTGTTTTCACGTTGATATTCTCTTATTTTATAGATATCGAGCATTTGGAGCAAAACGGATAATTTAGAAGATTTATGTGAAGAGAAAAAGAGAATCAAGTTAAAAATCCAAAGATTAGATATGGATTTTATCATATCTTATCCGAGTTTATCCCATCATAAATTTTATCCCGTTTTATCCTATTTGATCTTATTTTGGGCATGTTTGAATAGAAAAGATATTCCTAATTTAATTTGGAATTCCTAAATTGATTAGATTCCTAATCTAATTAAAATATGGATTCCTTATTAGATTGGGAAAAGTAGTCTATTATAAAAAGACATGTTGTCTTCATTCAAAGGGGAGCCAATTGGGAGAGTTATTCCTAATTTCGAAATACACTCATTGGAAAGGCTGAGGGACACTCTAGAGAGCTGAAGAAGAGATTCAGAGGCTCGGGAACGTGCAGATCACATCGGGAACGAGGCTTGGCACGCGACAAGAGTTTTTCTTCTTTTACCTTTGATTTTATTGTTTATTTTATGGATTCTAAACATTGTCTAAGCATGATTTTAGTGATTATGAGTAGCTAGACTTTTACTTAGGGGATTGATGTAATCGTTTTAGTTTTCATGCTTGATTAATCTAATGTTCTTCATATTGCAACAATTGTTCTTGTGTTTGTTTGCTTAATGCTTTTATCTTTTGGCCAAAGTATAAATTGTTGATTGCTTTAATTCTAGCTTGGAAGAGTAGATTTTAGAGTAGAACTCAAACACTTGACTACTTGTAAATTCTTGCATGGAAATGAAGAATTCTCTTAGAGGCCGATAATAAAAGTTGCTTAATGCCTTTCTTTTCTATTAAAACTAGACAGACATGTTGGTTTTATATTAAGGGAAGAGAATTAATAGAGCTCTAGCGAGTCTTTTATGAGTTTTGTACTTCTTGGCTTATAATTGTATGCATGACTATTTTTGGTTTAATAGATTAATTAAGCATGAATCTTTTCGGTGAAATCAATTCCCTAGGCTTTCTCTCCTAAAGGTTTCCCATTACTTTTCCAGTCATTTATTTTTCACTCAACTTCAAAGTCTTTTTAATCTAAATAAAATTTGAGGTTAGTACCTACGGTACTCAATTGATCTAGAAAACCAATCCTGTGGACGATACTCTTTACTTAAATCACTATATTAAAACTTGACCCGTACACTTGCGGTACGCAATAAATCACGCAACAAGTTTTTGGCGCCGTTGCCGGGGATTGGCATAATTAGATCAATTGATATTGTAGAGAACTCACTTGATCTTACTTTAGAACTTTATTTTTTATTTTATTTTTACTATTTTTTTGTTATTTTATTGTTTTTATTTTAGTTTTTTCTCTTTATCCTGGCTATATATTTTGTTGATTGGTGTTTACATTTATTGGAAGTCGGATTTTAATTATTTAATTATTTATGGCTTTTAATAATTATGGGTGGTCTTATAGGGAGTATCAACATACCCAAGAACCAACACCATCCTTCAATTCCTACCCATTGAACTATACCGCTTATGACCATGTGAATTATAATGTTTCCAATGGCTTTCTAGGATATCAAATGCCTAATCATTACTATTCTGAATCTATGAGTTATGGAAATTATTTTTATGGTAATGATGAGGGCATTCATAACCAAAACAATTTCTGTCCCAACCAAATTGAGGAAAAATCTTCCCTTGAAACTTTAGTGCAAGAATATATTTTAGAATCAAAGATTAAAAGGCTTTGTACTATTGAATTAGAGAGGTTGGATCAATTAAAGGTTAAAGTTGAAGAAAATGAGGTTACTCTAAATCGTATAAGTGTACAACTTAGTCAAATGGTTGATACAGTTAAAGTCTTACTAGAGCAAAACTATTTGGATGCCATTGAAGTCGATAATACAAAATTAAAGGTTGAGGTAGAAGAAAATGAGGTTGCTTTAAATCGTATAAATGTGCAACTTAGTCAAATGGTTGGTACAGTTAAAACTTTACTAGAGCAAAATTATTTTGATGCCACTAAGGTTGATAGTAGAAAACATTGTGAAGCCATAGACATTGATAGTGGGGATGAATTGAGAAATTGTGAGCAATACCAGGATCAAGTTTATGAGATAAAGAAAGAAAGCGAGTCTAATGTGGAAAAAGAAATTCAGGTGATAGAGTATGAGGCTGAAAAACCTCACCTTACTTTATTTGCAGAAAACCCTTTTAATTCTGGACTTTCTTTTCCTTATTCTCATGAGTCTTATTTCCTTGATTTTGATTTTCCGTCTTCTAATTTTTTTTATTCATTTAATAAAAATAACAAAAATATTTATTTTTCAGGTGCCAATGAGAAACAAGTTAGTCTACTAGACTTAGTAGGTTACATTAATTCAAACAAGAAGGGTCCGAAGAAAATAGAGGAGTTTTATGTACCTTGATGCATAAATATTCCTCTCGTCTAGCCAAAGACGTTAAAATAAGCGCTTCTTGGGAGGCAACCCAAGTTTATTTTTTATTTTTTAGTTTGTTTTATTTGTTTTATTTTGTTTAATAATTTTGTGGCGTGCTGTTATCCTTATATTCCTTTACTTTTCCTTTAGGAGTCTGATCAACAAATTTTTCTCCACATCTCAGAAGATAGGGGATTCACTTGCATTTCAGGGAAGTTTCGAAATTCCCTATCTATTTTTTCTTGTCCTTTGCATATTATTGACTATACATTGAGGACAATGTATGTTTTAAGTTTGGGGGTGGAACTATGCATGTTATGCATGTTTTAGGTGAATTTTATATTTTTTAGCATGATCTTCATGGTTGAATCTTTGTTGCATCGCTCGTGATTAGGACAACCTAGGAAGTGTTCTAGAGTTTGATATTCTGCTTTTGTTGGACTATGAGACCATACCGGTTAACGGAGAAAATTTTATTTTTTAGTCCCTTTTGATATGTTTGAGTACTTTGTAAGCTAATGATGCATCTTTAGTTTGAGTTTTAATGCATAAAGGAGATAAACATGATTAGATTTTTCTTTGAAAAGTTTTATGATGGTGTCTCGTTTTTTGTTGCTAAATGAAGAATGCAGAAGAGTTGATACCAAAATACCATGTTTTTCTGTGAGTTTTTGAGCCAATAAGCACCTCCTTAACACGGTGTTCTATTCTTTTAAAATTGAGTGATTGCCATACATGATTGATATTTCTAGAACTTACTTTGTTATGCATGTCTGGAATCTCTGAATTTGACTTGAATGTTTTAATTTCACAAGGGCATTTAGGTAAAACCAATTTTAGCTTTCTCAAATGACCTACCTTGACATAATCCTTAGAAAGCCAATTTTTGAGCCTTAGACTTTTTTATTGGAAAATTACCTCATTACAAGCATTGTACCCATTCTCTTGTTGTTTTCCTTTCTTTGAATCCTTAATGGAAGATTTATAAGTGCTTACCACAAGATGTGTCCATCCATCCAAAGGAAAAAGTTGAATGATGTTAATAGAATATTCAAAATGAAACATTCATTCCATTAGCTTATTTTAGAGACAAAAGAAAAGAGAAGAAGAAAAGAAAAGAAAAAGAAAAGAAAGTTTTATGTGATAAAGTCTTATAATTCTTCCAACTTAGTAGCTTAAAATGTTCATCCATCCACCTTTACCTAAGCCCAATTACAACCAAAGCAAGACCCTTGAAGTTTTACATTCAATCTAATTCATCGATGATGAAGATGTGATATATTAGCAAGCTTATGGTAAATGTCTCTTATGTTTTGGTTTGAGCGTTTATCTTTCATATGCCCTAAACAGTTGAGTGTTTTGAGTGATTCTATGTGAGGATATCAAGTCTTGTGCATTCGATTTTAGTAATTTTATGAGATGCTTGAGTTTTTTGTTATAAAATTGAAATCTATGATTGCTTAATCTCTTGATTGTCACTATGACTCAAGTTATTGATGTATGTTTAGTTTTATTGGTATTCATAGATATTAAGGGAAGAAAAGTGAGCAGACATGCAAAAGATAAAATGTTTTGATTTTTAAAATTTATTGTTGATAGGTCGTGGTTTAATATGCCTTCTTTTGTGGTTTATTTGTCTTAAGAACACTGAGGTTCGAGTCACGAGCATGCATCATTGTTTCATTTAATGGTTAGTTTTATTTTGCTCGGGGACTAGCAAAATCTTAAGTTTGGGGGTATTTGATAGAACACAAAGTGAGCTATCTTTAGGACCTATTTTATGCTAGTTTTGAGGCTTAAATGATTGTTTTCACGTTGATATTCTCTTATTTTATAGATATCGAGCATTTGGAGCAAAACGGATAATTTAGAAGATTTATGTGAAGAGAAAAAGAGAATCAAGTTAAAAATCCAAAGATTAGATATGGATTTTATCATATCTTATCCGAGTTTATCCCATCATAAATTTTATCCCGTTTTATCCTATTTGATCTTATTTTGGGCATGTTTGAATAGAAAAGATATTCCTAATTTAATTTGGAATTCCTAAATTGATTAGATTCCTAATCTAATTAAAATATGGATTCCTTATTAGATTGGGAAAAGTAGTCTATTATAAAAAGACATGTTGTCTTCATTCAAAGGGGAGCCAATTGGGAGAGTTATTCCTAATTTCGAAATACACTCATTGGAAAGGCTGAGGGACACTCTAGAGAGCTGAAGAAGAGATTCAGAGGCTCGGGAACGTGCAGATCACATCGGGAACGAGGCTTGGCACGCGACAAGAGTTTTTCTTCTTTTACCTTTGATTTTATTGTTTATTTTATGGATTCTAAACATTGTCTAAGCATGATTTTAGTGATTATGAGTAGCTAGACTTTTACTTAGGGGATTGATGTAATCGTTTTAGTTTTCATGCTTGATTAATCTAATGTTCTTCATATTGCAACAATTGTTCTTGTGTTTGTTTGCTTAATGCTTTTATCTTTTGGCCAAAGTATAAATTGTTGATTGCTTTAATTCTAGCTTGGAAGAGTAGATTTTAGAGTAGAACTCAAACACTTGACTACTTGTAAATTCTTGCATGGAAATGAAGAATTCTCTTAGAGGCCGATAATAAAAGTTGCTTAATGCCTTTCTTTTCTATTAAAACTAGACAGACATGTTGGTTTTATATTAAGGGAAGAGAATTAATAGAGCTCTAGCGAGTCTTTTATGAGTTTTGTACTTCTTGGCTTATAATTGTATGCAGGACTATTTTTGGTTTAATAGATTAATTAAGCATGAATCTTTTCGGTGAAATCAATTCCCTAGGCTTTCTCTCCTAAAGGTTTCCCATTACTTTTTCAGTCATTTATTTTTCACTCAACTTCAAAGTCTTTTTAATCTAAATAAAATTTGAGGTTAGTACCTACGGTACTCAATTGATCTAGAAAACCAATCCTGTGGACGATACTCTTTACATAAATCACTATATTAAAACTTGACCCGTACACTTGCGGTACGCAATAAATCACGCAACAATTATTCTTTTCATTCATCTATATTTAATCTAATTAACAATAGTTCAAAATATGTTTAATTTTCAAGTTGTAAGATAAAAATATATATATATATATAAATATATATATATATATATATATATATATATATATATATTTTAGGCGATTTACTCATATTAATATTTTAAAAAATAACATTTAATTTTTAAGTTAACAAATTAAAATTAAAATTTGTCAAACCGAGCATAGCTCAATTGTGCCCTTGACTAGGAGGTCATAAGTTCAATCCTCGCATTAATTAAAATACCCTTTTAAAAAAATAATAATTTAAAAAATAATAATGATTAACAATATTCAATCACAATTTGTTATTTCAAAATATAATGTGATTTTTCTTTAATTATAAAATTATAACTTTTTTTTTTTCATTTCTAATTTTTTAAATTTCTTCTTCATTTTATACATATGAAGCTTAACTTTATGGAAGGTTTGAAATTATAAACTTCAGTTTGTATTTAGAGGGACACATACTTGAGAAATTTTATCCAAATACAATAGTAGGTTATTGTTTCGTTCTTGTTTTCTTTTCTTTGGAATTTCATTTTTTTTTTCTTTTTTTTCTTAATTTCTTATCCAAATATATATTTAAAAAAAAATAAAATCAAACTGATTGATATGTTATGTTTTTTTTTGTTTGTTAATGGTAAACAATGTTTTGACTCTTGGAAATAATTTTCTTGTTCTCAGACTATAACATAAATTAAATGTTTCATTCAAACGTCTAAAAAAAAATCACATGTTCCATAAAAAGTTCTACAATTCACTAAACATCCACTATAAAATAAGAAGAAAAAAAGAAAAAGAAAAACGAAATAACAAAAGAAAAAAAAATAAAAAAAACAATTATCCAAACCCGAGTTTTAGAACACCGCACCCCAAACACTGACTTATGATTCCTAGACTTCCCAACACTACACTTTAAACACTGTTTTCTGATTTCTAGGGTTCAGAACCCTCCAAAACAAACCCGTGTTTTGATTCTCAGGGTTCTGAACCCAAAACAACGCACCAAACGCCTGGTTAAGTTAAACTTCACTAACTTTCTCGAAGTTATTCTTACTCATTCGAAAACTCACTATTTTCCCTAAATTTCATACTATACCTAAACTCAATATATTCAACTTAAAATAAAAAGGAAACCATTATTCCTTACTCGAAACTCACTATTTTCCCTCAATTTCATACTATGCCTAAACTCAATATATTCAACTTCAAATAAAAAATGAAGGCATGTCTGGTAAGGATTTCATTATTTATTTTATGATTTTGAAAATTATGGTTATTTTCTCAGTTATTTCCTTATTATAGTTTTCATTTCTCTTAAAAAATAAATATTTAGATTTTTAGTTTAATTTAAAAATAAAAACTACCTTTTGTTTCTTTAATTAATTTTAAAAATATTTTTAGAAAGTAAATAACAAAACAAAGAAAATCATTGGTGAAAATAGTATTTATATAAACTTAATTTTTAAAAACTAAAAACAAAATGGTTATCAAACGAGACCTAATTTCTACATTTGTTTTACGCCTAAATGCTAGATTTATAAAATTTAGTTATAATATATTTGGTAAAGTATAACAAGTCCTAGCCCAATTTGTCTATAATACTTGTTTCTTATGTTATTTTTTTCAATTTTTTTAATTTTTTTTTACATTTTAATAATGCAAGAATTGTCAATCTAAACATAATTCGACTGATTAAGACATATATAAAAAAATACGAAAAATAAAGTTGATATTTTTAGAAATTGGTCACATCAATTTGCAATTGTTTCAATATTCACTAATGATATTTTTAAAATGTAAATACTTAAAATATAGTTTGTAAAATTGTTCAACCAAGGGTCCATAGCTCAGTGGTAGAGCATTTGACTGCAGATCAAGAGGTCACCGGTTCGAACCCGGTTGGGCCCTATCATATTTTTAATTTTGCCAGTTTTGTCCTCTTACTTACGAATAAAGGCACTGAATTTCATATAATATTTTTCAGAAATTGGCCAAACCAATTTTAAATTGTTTGGTTTCAGTAATTATTAATCCAATTCCATTTTTTTTTCATTTACGTTCTAAAAAGTGAAATCTAACGTATTTTGGAATAAGTTGCCTTAATTATTTAATGTTGCATTCTTTTTATATTCAATTTAGGGCAGATCCAAACTAATTGCAAATTTAACAAATTTTAAAATGTTTTGTAAATATGGCAAAAAAATATGTTTCTATCACTGATAGACTTCTATCAGTGATAGACTATTATCACGGACAAAAATCTATAAAAAGTTGAGGTGATCAACGATAGACTTCTATCAGCCATAAAATATTAGCGATAGAAATTGTTATATCCGCAATATTTTTTAAAAACATGCTATATTTTTAATTATTTTATTCTAAATTGACATCGGTTATAATTTCTCTTCAATTTAACCTCCCTATTTTTTTTTATTATTCTTTTTTAAAAAAAAAAAAAAAAAACAATTTAACCTCTATAATTATCAATAAAATTTGTGAATTTCAGACTCTTTATCAAACCAATATAAAACCCCTTCAATATTTATTAGGTTAAAATACACTTTTGGTAGATTTGAATTTGTTTTTTTAGTACAACAAATGTGGGGTATGAAGATTTGAACCTCCGACTCTAAAAGAATGAATATATGTCAATTACGGCTTAGTTAGACTCGTGTTATCGTTAAGATTTGAACTTAATTTTTTATTTGGTTTGTGAATTTTAAATATTAATATTTTTTTGTCATTGAAATTTTAATTTAATTTCTATTTGGTCATTAAAATTCTATAAGTAAGAGATTTGGACCCTCAAGTTTGAATTCATTTCTAAATTGTATTTAAGTAAGATTAACCTTAATTGATATGTCGAAATGAGGATCCACATTCATGTTTGTGGGGGTGGGGCCAATTTATTTTTTTTATGTAAATATATATATATATATATATATATATATATATATAAATTATCAAAAAAAAAAAAAATTGTTTGAATTCACATGAATCAAAAGTGGACTAAGTTCAAATAAACTTAATACCATCATAAAATTTAGCTCATCTCGATGTCTTATTAAATAGAAAAAAAAAATTACGAGTTTAGTCCATGAACTTTAAAACTTGAGTCTATTAGATCCCTAAATTTTAAAAAGTCTTTAATGGATCCTTAAATTTTTAATTTTTTTTTTATTTTACAAGTTTCTAAACTTTCAAAGTAAACAATAGATTTCTAATGAATCCCTGAATTTTAAAAAATGTACACAGATATATTAAACTTAAACTTAAAAATTTGAGAACCTATTAAATACAAAATTGAAAGTTAAAAAATATAGTCAACCTATTAAATACAAAATTGAAAGTTGAAAAATACAGTGATTTTTTTCAAAAAATTATTAGACATTTTGATTTTTTTTTTTTAAAAAAAATCACAATATAATATGAATTTATATTTCTAAAATTTATAGAAAGCATGTTAATATAAATTAAATTACATTTAAAAAAATTAATAAATAAATTAATAGTAAAAATTAAACTTAAGATTTTTTTCGAACTATAAAGACTAAATTTGAACTTTTGAAATTATAATGACTAAAACAATACAATTTTTAGACTACATATATAAAAAAAATAAAGAAATTTGGGGGGCCATGGCCCCTAGTCCTTTGTATCGTCCGCCCCTAGGAATGAGGCCGTGATAGTTATAATATGTTGATTAAAATTATCAAAAATATATATATATATATATTTATTTATTTTTTTTAAAAAAAATCACAATATAATATGAATTTATATTTCTAAAATTTATAGAAAGCATGTTAATATAAATTAAATTACATTTAAAAAAATTAATAAATAAATTAATAGTAAAAATTAAACTTAAGATTTTTTTCGAAGTATAAAGACTAAATTTGAACTTTTGAAATTATAATGACTAAAACAATACAATTTTTAGACTACATATATAAAAAAAATAAAGAAATTTGGGGGGCCATGGCCCCTAGTCCTTTGTATCGTCCGCCCCTAGGAATGAGGCCGTGATAGTTATAATATGTTGATTAAAATTATCAAAAATATATATATATATATATATATATATATATATTTATTTATTTTTTTTTTGAAAAAATATATATATTTTTTTAAATGAGTTAGAATTTCTTATGTTTTGGGAATTAATTCGAAATTAATGTTAAGGTTTATACATACAATAGTAATAAAATTAACAACAAAAGTTTATAACTTAGTGGTAGAGCATTTGATTGTAGATCAAGAGATCATTGGTTTGAACTTGGTTGAACAATTTTTTCAATATATATATATATATTTTTGTTGCATAATACATTTTTGATCTCAAAGTTTAAATTTGATGTCTATTTGGTCTTGTACTTTCAAAATGAATACTTTTGTCGCCACGTTTGAGAAATAGTTCTAAATGGTCTCTGATATCCATTGATACTCGAAATGTTGATATGACAGTCATTTGATGATGTGGTAATTTTGAGGCTGAATTGACTAACTCGAAATTAATGCTAAGGTTATTAACAATAATGGTCCATAACTCATTGGTAGATCAAGAGGTCACTGGTACAATTCCTATATCATTTTTTATTTTTTTTTGTCAAAATGAACCATTTTGTCCCTCACATTTGAGAAATAGTTCTAAATGATCCTTGACATGACGGTCATTAACTAGAAATTAATGTTAAGGTTTATATATAAAATAGAAATCAAATTAACGTTTTGTTTTGGCAAAATACACTTTTGATCCCAAGGTTTAAGTTTGGTGTCTATTTGGTCCATGTCGTTTCAAAATGAACACTTTTATCCCCCACGTTTAAGAAATAGTTCTGAATGGTTTCTGACATGACGGTCATTAACTTGAAATTAATGTTAAGACTTATACATAAAATAAAAATCAAACTAACAAAAAGGGTCCATAACTTAGTGGTAGAACATTTGATTGCACATGGAGAGATAGTCCTCCCATCCATTGATCATTAGTTGACCTAACAGAATGCTGACATGGTGGTCATTTGTGAGGATGTGACAATTTTTAGCCTGACTAACTCGAAATTAATGATAAAGTTTATACATAAAATAGAAATTAATTTAACAACAATGGTCCATAGCTTAGTGGTAGAGCATTTGTCGGTTGGGCCCTTTTATTAATATTATTTTTTTGGGCAAAATACATTTTTGGTACTCAGGTTTAAGTTTGATGTCTATTTGGTCATTTTTCTTTCAAAATGAACACTTTTGTCCCACGTTTGAGAAATATTTCTTAATGGTCCTAACATCAACTAACGGCATGCTGACATGCCGGTCATTTAATGATGTAGCAATTTTAAGGCTGAATTGGTTAACTCGTCAATCATTTTTCTCTTCTTATTCCTCCTCTCTATCCTTCTTTGCCTTTGCTGACCGTCGCCCCCCATAGATATGGAACCGTCGCCTCCTTCACCAGATCTGGTGAGGTTGGGTCTAGAATCCCCTTATTTTTTATGGCAAAATACACTTTCGGTCCTCATGTTTAAGTTTGATGTCTATTTTGTTCCTTAGTTTCAAAATGAACACTTTTGTCCCCCACATTTGAGAAATAATTTTAAATGGGTCTTGACAAGGCGGTCATTAACTCCAAATTAATGTTAATGTTTATACATAAAATAGAAATCAAATTAACGTTTTTTTTGGCAAATTACACTTTAGGTCCCCAGGTTTATATTTGATGCCTATTTGGTCCATGTAGTTTCAAAATGAACACTTTTGTTCCACACGTTTGAGAAATGGTTCTAAATGGTTTCTGACATGACGGTCATTAACTCGAAATTAATGTTAAGGCTTATACATAAAATAAAAATCAAATTAACAATAAGGGTCCATAACTTAGTGGTAGAACATTTGATTGCCCATCAAGAGATGACCGTGACATCCATTGGTCATTATTTGACCTAATAGAATGCTGACATGGTCATTTGAGGATATGACAATTTTGAGGCTGAACTAACTAACTCAAAATTAATGATACAGTTAATACATCAAATAGAAATTAACTTAACAACAAGGGTCCATAACTCAGTGGTAGAGCATTTGACTGCAGATCAAGAGGTCACCGGTTTGAACCCGGTTGGGCCCTTTAGAAATAGTTCTAAATGGTATTGACATCAACTAACGGAATGCTGACATGACGATCATTTGATGATGTAGCAATTTTAAGGCTGAATTGGCTAACTCGTCAATCATTTTTCTCTTCTTAATCCTCCTCCCTATCCTTCTTCTCCTTTGCTGACCGTAGCAACCATAGATTTGGAACTGTCGCCTCCTTCACCAGATTTGGTGAGTTGGGTCTAGAATCCCCTTATTTTTATATGGCAAAATACACTTTCGATCCCCAAGTTTAAGATTGATGTCTATTTCGTTCCTGTAGTTTCAAAATAAACACTTTTGTCCCACACATTTGAGAAATAGTTCTAAATTGTCCTTGACATGGCGGTCATTAACTCGAAATTAATGTTAAGGTTTATACATAAAAAAGAAATCAAATTAACGTTTTTTTTGGAAAAATACACTTTTGGTCCCCAGGTTTAAGTTTGATAACTATTTGGTCCATGTAGTTTCAAAATGAACACTTTTGTCCCCCATGTTTGAGAAATAGTTCTGAATGATTTCTGTCATGACGGTCATTAACTCGAAATTAATGTTAAAGCTTATACATAAATTAAAAATCAAATTAACAATAAGGGTCCATAACTTAGTGGTAGAACATTTGATTGCACATCAAGAGATAATCCTGACATCCATTGATCCTTAGTTGACCTAACAGAATGCTGACATGGTCATTTGAGGATGTGGCAATTTTGAGGTTGAACTAACTAACTCGAAATTAATGTTAAAGTTAATACATCAAATAGAAATTAATTTAACAACAAGGGTCTATAGCTTAGTGGTAGAGCATTTAACTGCAGATCAAGAGGTCACCGGTTCGAACTACGACATGCTGACATGCCAGTCATTTGATGATGTAGCAATTTTTTGAGAAAAAGTTCTAAATGGTATTGACATCAACTAACGGAATGCTGACATGACAATCATTTGATGATGTAGCAATTTTAAGGCTGAATTGGCTAACTCGTCAATCATTTTTCTCTTCTTATTCCTCCTCCCTATCCTTCTTCTCCTTTACTGACCGTAGCAGCCATAGATTTGGAACTGTCGCCTCCTTCACCAGATTTGGTGAGTTGGGTCTAGAATCCCCTTATTTTTTTTATGGCAAAATACACTTTCGATCCCCAAGTTTAAGATTGATGTCTATTTCGTTCCTCTAGTTTCAAAATAAACACTTTTGTCCCACACATTTGAGAAATAGTTCTAAATTGTCCTTGACATGACGGTCATTAACTCGAAATTAATGTTAAGGTTTATACATAAAAAAGAAATCAAATTAACGTTTTTTTTTTGGCAAAATACACTTTTGGTCCCCAGGTTTAAGTTTGATAACTATTTGGTCCATGTAGTTTCAAAATGAACACTTTTGTCCACCATGTTTGAGAAATAGTTCAGAATGGTTTTTGTCATGACGGTCATTAACTCGAAATTAATGTTAAAGCTTATACATAAATTAAAAATCAAATTAACAATAAGGGTTCATAACTTAGTGGTAGAACATTTGATTGCACATCAAGAGATAATCGTGACATCCATTGATCGTTAGTTGACCTAACAGAATGCTGACATGGTCATTTGAGGATGTGGCAATTTTGAGGTTGAACTAACTAACTCGAAATTAATGTTAAGTGTAATACATCAAATAGAAATTAATTTAACAACAAGGGTCCATAGCTTAGTGGTAAAGCATTTGACTGCAGATCAAGAGGTCATCAGTTCGAACCCGGTTGGGCCCATTTATCAATTTTATTTTGTTGGGCAAAATACATTTTTGGTATGCATGTTTAAGTTTGATGTCTATTTGGTCATTGTTGTTTCAAAATGAACACTTATGTCCCACGTTTGAGAAATAGTTCTTAATGGTCCTAACATCAACTAACGATATGCTGACATGTTAGTCATTTGATGATGTAGCAATTTTTTTGAGAAATAGTTCTAAATGGTATTGACATCAACTAACGGAATGCTGACATGACGATCATTTGATGATGTAGCAATTTTAAGGTTGGCTAACTCGTCAATCATTTTTCTCTTCTTATTCCTCCTCCCTATCCTTCTTCCCCTTTGCTGACCGTAGCAACCATAGATCTGGAACTGTCGTCTCCTTCACCAGATTTGGTGAGTTGGGTCTAGAATCCCCTTATTTTTTTTATGGCAAAATACACTTTTGATCCCCAAGTTTAAGATTGATGTCTATTTCGTTCCTGTAGTTTCAAAATAAACACTTTTGTCCCACACATTTGAGAAATAGTTCTAAATTGTCCTTGACATGGCGGTCATTAACTCGAAATTAATGTTAAGGTTTATACATAAAAAAGAAATCAAATTAACGTTTTTTTTTTTGGCAAAATACACTTTTGGTCCCAGGTTTAAGTTTGATAACTATTTGGTCCATGTAGTTTCAAAATGAACACTTTTGTCCCCCATGTTTGAGAAATAGTTCTGAATGGTTTCTGTCATGACGGTCATTAACTCGAAATTAATGTTAAAGCTTATACATAAATTAAAAATCAAATTAACAATAAGGGTCCATAACTTAGTGGTAGAACATTTGATTGTACATCAAGAGATAATCGTGACATCCATTGATCGTTAGTTGACCTAACAGAATGCTGACATGGTCATTTAAGGATGTGGCAATTTTGAGGGTTAACTAACTAACTCGAAATTAATGTTCAAGTTAATACATCAAATAGAAATTAATTTAACAACAAGGGTCCATAGCTCGGTGGTAGAGCATTTGACTGCAGATCAAGAGGTCGCCGGTTCGAACTCGGTTGGGCCCTTTTATCAATTTTATTTTGTTGGGCAAAATACATTTTTGGTATGCATGTTTAAGTTTGATGTCTATTTGGTCATTGTTGTTTCAAAATGAACACTTATGTCCCACGTTTGAGAAATAGTTCTTAATGGTCCTAACATCAACTAACGATATGCTGACATGTTAGTCATTTGATGATGTAGCAATTTTTTGAGAAATAGTTCTAAATGGTATTGACATCAACTAACGGAATGCTGACATGACGATCATTTGATGATGTAGCAGTTTTAAGGCTGAATTGGCTAACTCGTCAATCATTTTTCTCTTCTTATTCCTCCTCCCTATCCTTCTTCTCCTTTACTGACCGTAGCAGCCATAGATTTGGAACTGTCGCCTCCTTCACCAGATTTGGTGAGTTGGGTCTAGAATCCCCTTATTTTTTTTATGGCAAAATACACTTTCGATCCCCAAGTTTAAGATTGATGTCTATTTCGTTCCTGTAGTTTCAAAATAAACACTTTTGTCCCACACATTTGAGAAATAGTTCTAAATTGTCCTTGACATGGCGGTCATTAACTCGAAATTAATGTTAAGGTTTATACATAAAAAAGAAATCAAATTAACGTTTTTTTTTTGGCAAAATACACTTTTGGTCCCAGGTTTAAGTTTGATAACTATTTGGTCCATGTAGTTTCAAAATGAACACTTTTGTCCCCCATGTTTGAGAAATAGTTCTGAATGGTTTCTGTCATGACGGTCATTAACTCGAAATTAATGTTAAAGCTTATACATAAATTAAAAATCAAATTAACAATAAGGGTCCATAACTTAGTGGTAGAACATTTGATTGTACATCAAGAGATAATCGTGACATCCATTGATCGTTAGTTGACCTAACAGAATGCTGACATGGTCATTTGAGGATGTGGCAATTTTGAGGGTTAACTAACTAACTCGAAATTAATGTTCAAGTTAATACATCAAATAGAAATTAATTTAACAACAAGGGTCCATAGCTCGGTGGTAGAGCATTTGACTGCAGATCAAGAGGTCGCCGGTTCGAACTCGGTTGGGCCCTTTTATCAATTTTATTTTGTTGGGCAAAATACATTTTTGGTATGCATGTTTAAGTTTGATGTCTATTTGGTCATTGTTGTTTCAAAATGAACACTTATGTCCCACGTTTGAGAAATAGTTCTTAATGGTCCTAACATCAACTAACGATATGCTGACATGTTAGTCATTTGATGATGTAGCAATTTTTTGAGAAATAGTTCTAAATGGTATTGACATCAACTAACGGAATGCTGACATGACGATCATTTGATGATGTAGCAGTTTTAAGGCTGAATTGGCTAACTCGTCAATCATTTTTCTCTTCTTATTCCTTCTCCCTATCCTTCTTCCCCTTTGCTGACCGTAGCAACCATAGATCTGGAACTGTCGCCTCCTTCACCAGATTTGGTGAGTTGGGTCTAGAATCCCCTTATTTTTTTTATGGCAAAATACACTTTCGATCCCCAAGTTTAAGATTGATGTCTATTTCGTTCCTGTAGTTTCAAAATAAACACTTTTGTCCCACACATTTGAGAAATAGTTCTAAATTGTCCTTGACATGGCGGTCATTAACTCGAAATTAATGTTTTTTTTTTTTTTTGACAACATGTTGGGGTGGGGGATTGAACCTAAGACCTCATGGTCATTAGGCGATACATCATGCCAGTTGAGCTATGCTCTTGTTGGCACTCGAAATTAATGTTAAGGTTTATACATAAAAAAGAAATCAAATTAACGTTTTTTTTTTGGCAAAATACACTTTTGGTCCCAGGTTTAAGTTTGATAACTATTTGGTCCATGTAGTTTCAAAATGAACACTTTTGTCCCCCATGTTTGAGAAATAGTTCTGAATGGTTTCTGTCATGACGGTCATTAACTCGAAATTAAGGTTAAAGCTTATACATAAATTAAAAATCAAATTAACAATAAGGGTCCATAACTTAGTGGTAGAACATTTGATTGTACATCAAGAGATAATCGTGACATCCATTGATCGTTAGTTGACCTAACAGAATGCTGACATGGTCATTTGAGGATGTGGCAATTTTGAGGGTTAACTAACTAACTCGAAATTAATGTTCAAGTTAATACATCAAATAGAAATTAATTTAACAACAAGGGTCCATAGCTCGGTGGTAGAGCATTTGACTGCAGATCAAGAGGTCGCCGGTTCGAACTCGGTTGGGCCCTTTTATCAATTTTATTTTGTTGGGCAAAATACATTTTTGGTATGCATGTTTAAGTTTGATGTCTATTTGGTCATTGTTGTTTCAAAATGAACACTTATGTCCCACGTTTGAGAAATAGTTCTTAATGGTCCTAACATCAACTAACGATATGCTGACATGTTAGTCATTTGATGATGTAGCAATTTTTTGAGAAATAGTTCTAAATGGTATTGACATCAACTAACGGAATGCTGACATGACGATCATTTGATGATGTAGCAGTTTTAAGGCTGAATTGGCTAACTCGTCAATCATTTTTCTCTTCTTATTCCTTCTCCCTATCCTTCTTCCCCTTTGCTGACCGTAGCAACCATAGATCTGGAACTGTCGCCTCCTTCACCAGATTTGGTGAGTTGGGTCTAGAATCCCCTTATTTTTTTTATGGCAAAATACACTTTCGATCCCCAAGTTTAAGATTGATGTCTATTTCGTTCCTGTAGTTTCAAAATAAACACTTTTGTCCCACACATTTGAGAAATAGTTCTAAATTGTCCTTGACATGGCGGTCATTAACTCGAAATTAATGTTAAGGTTTATACATAAAAAAGAAATCAAATTAACGTTTTTTTTTTGGCAAAATACACTTTTGGTCCCAGGTTTAAGTTTGATAACTATTTGGTCCATGTAGTTTCAAAATGAACACTTTTGTCCCCCATGTTTGAGAAATAGTTCTGAATGGTTTCTGTCATGACGGTCATTAACTCGAAATTAAGGTTAAAGCTTATACATAAATTAAAAATCAAATTAACAATAAGGGTCCATAACTTAGTAGTAGAACATTTGATTGTACATCAAGAGATAATCGTGACATCCATTGATCGTTAGTTGACCTAACAGAATGTTGACATGGTCATTTGAGGATGTGGCAATTTTGAGGGTTAACTAACTAACTCGAAATTAATGTTAAAGTTAATACATTAAATAGAAATTAATTTAACAATAAGGGTCCATAGTTAGTGGTAGAGCATTTGACTGCAGATCAAGAGGTCACCGGTTCGAACCCGGTTGGGCCCTTTTATCAATTTTATTTTGTTGGGCAAAATACATTTTTGGTATGCATGTTTAAGTTTGATGTCTATTTGGTCATTGTTGTTTCAAAATGAACACTTATGTCCCACGTTTAAGAAATAGTTCTTAATGGTCCTAACATCAACTAACGATATGCTGACATGTTAGTCATTTGATGATGTAGCAATTTTTTGAGAAATAGTTCTAAATGGTATTGACATCAACTAACGGAATGCTGACATGACGATCATTTGATGATGTAACAATTTTAAGGCTGAATTGGCTAACTCGTCAATCATTTTTCTCTTCTTATTCCTCCTCCCTATCCTTCTTCCCCTTTGCTGACCGTAGCAACCATAGATCTGGAACTGTCGCCTCCTTCACCAGATTTGGTGAGTTGGGTCTAGAATCCCCTTATTTTTTTTATGGCAAAATACACTTTTGATCCCCAAGTTTAAGATTGATGTCTATTTCGTTCCTGTAGTTTCAAAATAAACACTTTTGTCCCACACATTTGAGAAATAGTTCTAAATTGTCCTTGACATGGCGGTCATTAACTCGAAATTAATGTTAAGGTTTATACATAAAAAAGAAATCAAATTAACGTTTTTTTTTGGCAAAATACACTTTTGGTCCCCAGGTTTAAGTCTGATAACTATTTGGTCCATGTAGTTTCAAAATGAACACTTTTGTCCCCCATGTTTGAGAAATAGTTCTGAATTGTTTCTGTCATGGCGATCATTAACTCGAAATTAATGTTAAAGCTTATACATAAATTAAAAATCAAATTAACAATAAGGGTCCATAACTTAGTGGTAGAACATTTGATTGCGCATCAAGAGATGATCGTGACATCCATTGATCGTTAGTTGACCTAACAGAATGCTGACATGGTCATTTGAGGATGTGGCAATTTTGAGGTGGAACTAACTAACTCGAAATTAATGTTAAGGTTAATACATCAAATAGAAATTAATTTAACAACAAGGGTCCATAGCTCAGTGGTAAAGCATTTGACTGCAGATCAAGAGGTCATTGGTTTGAACCCGGTTGGGCCCTTTTATCAATTTTATTTTGTTGGGCAAAATACATTTTTGGTATGCATGTTTAAGTTTGATGTCTATTTGGTCATTGTTGTTTCAAAATGAACACTTATGTCCCACGTTTGAGAAATAGTTCTTAATGGTCCTAACATCAACTAACGATATGCTGACATGTTAGTCATTTGATGATGTAGCAATTTTTTTGAGAAATAGTTCTAAATGGTATTGACATCAACTAACGGAATGCTGACATGACGATCATTTGATGATGTAGCAATTTTAAGGTTGGCTAACTCGTCAATCATTTTTCTCTTCTTATTCCTCCTCCCTATCCTTCTTCCCCTTTGCTGACCGTAGCAACCATAGATCTGGAACTGTCGCCTCCTTCACCAGATTTGGTGAGTTGGGTCTAGAATCCCCTTATTTTTTTTATGGCAAAATACACTTTCGATCCCCAAGTTTAAGATTGATGTCTATTTCGTTCCTGTAGTTTCAAAATAAACACTTTTGTCCCACACATTTGAGAAATAGTTCTAAATTGTCCTTGACATGGCGGTCATTAACTCGAAATTAATGTTAAGGTTTATACATAAAAAAGAAATCAAATTAACGTTTTTTTTTTTGGCAAAATTCACTTTTGGTCCCAGGTTTAAGTTTGATAACTATTTGGTCCATGTAGTTTCAAAATGAACACTTTTGTCCCCCATGTTTGAGAAATAGTTCTGAATGGTTTCTGTCATGACGGTCATTAACTCGAAATTAATGTTAAAGCTTATACATAAATTAAAAATCAAATTAACAATAAGGGTCCATAACTTAGTGGTAGAACATTTGATTGTACATCAAGAGATAATCGTGACATCCATTGATCGTTAGTTGACCTAACAGAATGCTGACATGGTCATTTGAGGATGTGGCAATTTTGAGGGTTAACTAACTAACTCGAAATTAATGTTCAAGTTAATACATCAAATAGAAATTAATTTAACAACAAGGGTCCATAGCTCGGTGGTAGAGCATTTGACTGCAGATCAAGCGGTCGCCGGTTTGAACTCGGTTGGGCCCTTTTATCAATTTTATTTTGTTGGGTAAAATACATTTTTGGTATGCATGTTTAAGTTTGATGTCTATTTGGTCATTGTTGTTTCAGAATGAACACTTATGTCCCACGTTTGAGAAATAGTTCTTAATGGTCCTAACATCAACTAACGATATGCTGACATGTTAGTCATTTGATGATGTAGCAATTTTTTGAGAAATAGTTCTAAATGGTATTGACATCAACTAACGGAATGCTGACATGACGATCATTTGATGATGTAGCAGTTTTAAGGCTGAATTGGCTAACTCGTCAATCATTTTTCTCTTCTTATTCCTTCTCCCTATCCTTCTTCCCCTTTGCTGACCGTAGCAACCATAGATCTGGAACTGTCGCCTCCTTCACCAGATTTGGTGAGTTGGGTCTAGAATCCCCTTATTTTTTTATGGCAAAATACACTTTCGATCCCCAAGTTTAAGATTGATGTCTATTTCGTTCCTGTAGTTTCAAAATAAACACTTTTGTCCCACACATTTGAGAAATAGTTCTAAATTGTCCTTGACATGGCGGTCATTAACTCGAAATTAATGTTAAGGTTTATACATAAAAAAGAAATCAAATTAACGTTTTTTTTTTGGCAAAATACACTTTTGGTCCCAGGTTTAAGTTTGATAACTATTTGGTCCATGTAGTTTCAAAATGAACACTTTTGTCCCCCATGTTTGAGAAATAGTTCTGAATGGTTTCTGTCATGACGGTCATTAACTCGAAATTAATGTTAAAGCTTATACATAAATTAAAAATCAAATTAACAATAAGGGTCCATAACTTAGTAGTAGAACATTTGATTGTACATCAAGAGATAATCGTGACATCCATTGATCGTTAGTTGACCTAACAGAATGTTGACATGGTCATTTGAGGATGTGGCAATTTTGAGGGTTAACTAACTAACTCGAAATTAATGTTAAAGTTAATACATCAAATAGAAATTAATTTAACAATAAGGGTCCATAGCTCAGTGGTAGAGCATTTGACTGCAGATCAAGAGGTCACCGGTTCGAACCCGGTTGGGCTCTTTTATCAATTTTATTTTGTTGGGCAAAATACATTTTTGGTATGCATGTTTAAGTTTGATGTCTATTTGGTCATTGTTGTTTCAAAATGAACACTTATGTCCCACGTTTAAGAAATAGTTCTTAATGGTCCTAACATCAACTAACGATATGCTGACATGTTAGTCATTTGATGATGTAGCAATTTTTTGAGAAATAGTTCTAAATGGTATTGACATCAACTAACGGAATGCTGACATGACGATCATTTGATGATGTAACAATTTTAAGGCTGAATTGGCTAACTCGTCAATCATTTTTCTCTTCTTATTCCTCCTCCCTATCCTTCTTCCCCTTTGCTGACCGTAGCAACCATAGATCTGGAACTGTCGCCTCCTTCACCAGATTTGGTGAGTTGGGTCTAGAATCCCCTTATTTTTTTTATGGCAAAATACACTTTTGATCCCCAAGTTTAAGATTGATGTCTATTTCGTTCCTGTAGTTTCAAAATAAACACTTTTGTCCCACACATTTGAGAAATAGTTCTAAATTGTCCTTGACATGGCGGTCATTAACTCGAAATTAATGTTAAGGTTTATACATAAAAAAGAAATCAAATTAACGTTTTTTTTGGCAAAATACACTTTTGGTCCCCAGGTTTAAGTCTGATAACTATTTGGTCCATGTAGTTTCAAAATGAACACTTTTGTCCCCCATGTTTGAGAAATAGTTCTGAATTGTTTCTGTCATGGCGATCATTAACTCGAAATTAATGTTAAAGCTTATACATAAATTAAAAATCAAATTAACAATAAGGGTCCATAACTTAGTGGTAGAACATTTGATTGCGCATCAAGAGATGATCGTGACATCCATTGATCGTTAGTTGACCTAACAGAATGCTGACATGGTCATTTGAGGATGTGGCAATTTTGAGGTTGAACTAACTAACTCGAAATTAATGTTAAAGTTAATTCATCAAATAGAAATTAATTTAACAACAAGGGTTCATAGCTTTTGGTATAGCATTTGACTGTAGATCAAAAGGTCACCGGTTCGAACCAGGTTGGGCCCTTTTATCAATATTATTTTTTTGGGCAAAATACATTTTTGGTACGCATGTTTAAGTTTGATGTCTATTTGGTCATTGTTGTTTCAAAATGAACACTTATGTCCCACGTTTGAGAAATAGTTCTTAATGGTCCTAACATCAACTAACGACATGCTGACATGCCAGTCATTTGATGATGTAGCAATTTTTTGAGAAATAGTTCTAAATGGTATTGACATCAACTAACGGAATGCTGACATGACGATCATTTGATGATGTAGCAATTTTAAGGCTGAAATTGGCTAACTCATCAATCATTTTTCTCTTCTTATTCCTCCTCCCTATCCTTCTTCTCCTTTGCTGACCGTAGCAACCATAGATCTGGAACTGTCGCCTCCTTCACCAGATTTGGTGAGTTGGGTCTAGAATCCCCTTCTTTTTTTTATGGCAAAATACACTTTAGATCCCCAAGTTTAAGATTGATGTCTATTTCGTTCGTGTAGTTTCAAAATAAACACTTTTGTCTCACACATTTGAGAAATAGTTATAAATTGTCCTTGACATGGCGGTCATTAACTCGAAATTAATGTTAAGGTTTATACATAAAAAAGAAATCAAATTAACGTTTTTTTTTTTTGGAAAAATACACTTTTGGTCCCCAGGTTTAAGTTTGATAACTATTTGGTCCATGTAGTTTCAAAATGAACACTTTTGTCCCCCATGTTTGAGAAATAGTTCTCAATTGTTTCTGTCATGACGGTCATTAACTCGAAATTAATGTTAAAGCTTATACATAAATTAAAAATCAAATTAACAATAAGGGTCCATAACTTAGTGGTAGAACATTTGATTGCACATCAAGAGATGATCCTGACATCCATTGATCGTTAGTTGACCTAACAGAATGCTGACATGGTCATTTGAGGATGTGGCAATTTTGAGGTTGAACTAACTAACTCGAAATTAATGTTAAAGTTAATACATCGAATAGAAATTAATTTAACAACAAGGGTCCATAGCTCAGTGGTAGAGCATTTGACTGCAGATCAAGAGGTTACCGATTCAAACTTTGTTGGGCCCTTTTATCAATATTATTTTTTTAGGCAAAATACTTTTTTGGTCCTAAAGTCTAGATTTGATGTCTATTTGGTCATTTTTGTTTGAAAATGAACACTTTTGTCCCACGAAAAATAGTTCTAAATGGTCTTGACATTAACTAACGGAGTCATTTGATGATGTAGCAATTTTAAGGCTGATTGGTTAACTCGTAAATCATTTTTCTCTTCTTATTCCTCCTCTTTATCCTTCTTCTCCTTTGCTGACCGTTGTTAAGTGATATTTAGACTTATTAAAGCAAGTTGTTTTTAGAGTTTTAATTGAGTAAGAAGACGTTTTGTCTCTTGTTTCTATCTGATTTTTGCTTATTTTGCATGTAGGTGAAGAAAGAAAGAAGTTGGATGAAGATCGGAAATAAGAGTGAAAAGGGGGGCGAAGCAGCTGGAAATTGATGGAAAAAGCCTAGTGCCTAGGCGCTGCCTTTTGGCGCCTAGGCGCTGATGAGAAGAATTTGACAGTAGCTGTAGCGCCTAGGCGCTGATCAGATGAAAAATGCAGTAGCTGTAGCGCCGAGGCGCTGTCTTTCAGCGCCTAGGCGCCCGAACGTAAAAATGGGCAGAAGCTATAGCGCCTAGGCGCTACGAAGTCTGAAGCGGTGATTCCTCCTAGCGCCTAGGCGCTGTACTTGAGCGCCTAGGCGCTGCGACGACCTTTGCCCTAAGTATAAAAGCAGTTTATTAGATTTTAAATGGGAGATGGGAGGGAGATTGGAGAAGAGACATAGAGAAACGGCTGAGCATGGACTTTGAAGATCCGAGCACCCAAACGGAGCGAGAGCAACGCTAGGAAACTCGTGGAATCGCCGGGATTTGTTTCTTTTCCTCTTTTCATCCTCTATTTTCTTACTTGTTATGAACTTGCTGAATTTTGAGATTGTTGTTGAGTTTTTCATTATGAACTAACTCTCTTATCTAGAGTATTGATGTAGTCGTTGTTGAATTCTGTTTCTTATTGATCAATAGTTAAGAGCTTGATTCCTTCTTAGATTGAGAAAATTCTTATATGCTTACTAAGTACATGTTAGGATTTGGCCAATCTTAGTGTGAGATTTTATCAATGCGTTGAAGTCGATAGACAATTCTCGTTGACGAACCTTAATTGTTTTCCCTAACTTATATGAGAGATAGACATATCCTTGAAGGTTTTGTGGCATAATTTAGTTCTACAATCTTAATAATTGAATTGTTCTGATTGTCATAGAGATATAGGCAGTTGTCATTTTAATGAATATTGTTATTACTCGAGAGAGAGTAACAAGTCTTCCGAGTAGAACTTGTCAACAATCATAGGATCAAGCGTTTATAATTAGAAATTAATGAGGAATAGGATGAGACAACGATGAAATCTTTGCTCTAGAACCTCCATCATCTACATTTATCATAACGATTGTTAGTTTTAGTATTTTAATTACTTTAGTTCAAAGCTTTTTAATAATTCATTTATCCTTGACTGATCGATTGCTCAGATAAAATTGAAGCTAAAGAATTTGGTAATTAGTAACTTTCATTCCCTGTGGAGAACGATAATTAATACTTACACTACTATATTACTTGGAACGATTCGTACACTTGCGAATTCGGACAACAACCGTCGCCCCCATAGGTCTGGAACCGTTGCCTCCTTCACCAGATCTGGTGAGGTTGGGTCTAGAATCCCTTTATTTTATTTTTTTGGCAAAATACACTTTCGGTCCCCAAGTTTAAGTTTGATGTTTATTTGGTTCCTGTAGTTTCAAAATGAATACTTTTGTCCCCTACATTTGAGAAATAGTTCTAAATGGTCTTTGACATGGCGGTCATTAACTCGAAATTAATGTTAAGGTTTATACATAAAATAGAAATCAAATTAACGTTTTTTTTTTGCAAAATACACTTTTGGTCCCCAGGTTTAAGTTTGATGTCTATTTGGTCCATGTAGTTTCAAAATGAACACTTTTGCCCCCCACGTTTGAGAAATAGTTCTAAATGGTTTCTGACATGGCGTTCATTAACTCGAAATTAATGTTAAGGCTTATACACAAAATAAAAAACAAATTAACAATAAAGGTCCATAACTTAGTGGTAGAACGTTTGATTGCACATCAAGAGATGGTCCTGACATCCATTGATCGTTAGTTGACCTAAGGGAATGCTGACATGGTGGTCATTTGAGGATGTGACAATTTTGAGGCTGAATTGACTAACTCGAAATTAATGGTAAAGTTTATACATAAAATAGAAATTAAATTAATAGAAATGGTCTATAGCTTAGTGGTAGAGCATTTGACTCTTAATTAAGAGGTTACCGGTTCAAACCCGTTTGGGCCATGTTTAAGTTTGATGTCTATTTGGTCCTTATTGTTTCAAAATGAATACTTTTGTCCTCACGTTTGATAATTAGTTCTAAACGGTCCTACCATCCACTAACGGCATGTGGAGATCTAAATGGTCCTGGTCCACTAACGGAATGCATCATTTGATGATGTAGCAATTTTAAGGTTGAATTGGCTAACTCGTCCCTCATTTTTCTCTTCTTATTCCTCCTCTCTATGCTTTTTCTCTTTTGCCGACCGCCGCCCCCAATAGATCTGGAACCGTCGCCTCCTTCACCCGATCTGGTGAGGTTAGGTCTATGAATCCCCTTGCCTTTGTTGCCCTAACACCCGTTCACCTCTATGGTCGACAAAGTCGAAGTAGGGGATAAGGGTGGAATGGACAGAGGTGTGGGATGGAGACTGAGGAGAACAACCTGAAGTTTGATTAAGAGGCGACTGAAGTAGTTGATCCGACGAAGAAGATGATAAAACTGTCGGCGTTGGTAGGCGAAGTCGGGCCTAGTGCAATGTTCGCCTCAAAGAGAGAGATGAAGAAGAAAGATAAATGAGAGATGACTTAGTCAATTCAACCTCAAAATTGCCACATTATCAAAATCTAATCAAATGACCTCATGTCAGCATTCTGTTAGGTCAACTCGCTGTTGATGGATGTCAAAGATCATTTATAACTATTTCTCAAACGTGGGGATTAAAATGTTCATTTTGAAACTATAATGACCAAATAAACATCAAACTCAAATCTGGTGGACAAAAAATGTATATTATCCATTTTTTTTTATTTGTTTGTGCACGTAATTTGAGATAATATTTTCAAAAATTGGTCAAACCAATTTAAAATTGTTTCGTTTCCGTATTTATTAATTAAGTCCACATTTGACATTAATATATTTTTTTTTTTTTGAAAGCTTTTTTCAGTTAACGTATTTTGGTATAAGTTGTCTTAATTATTCAATATTGGGTTTTTTAATATTCAATATAACTTCTCTACTTACCAATTAAAATTAATGAAATTCAGATAATATTTTCAGAAATTGGTCAAACCAATTTAAAATTGTTTGATTTTAATATTTATTAATTCAATTCCACATTAATAGTTTCATTTACATTCTCACATATTTTAGAATAACTTGTTTATTGTCTTCATTGTTTAATATTGCATTTTTTTTTAATATTCAATTTATCCACTTTACTTCCCTATATATATATAAAAGACTATTTATTCAAATATATATATATAAAAGACTAATTTGAGGTGCATACAAAAGTGGATAGAATTGAGTTGTTTTTTAATAATATTGTACTTTTTAAATTTTTTTATAAAAATATTGTAGGTTTGAAACTATTTTAAAAAATACAGGGATGACCTCTACATGGACCGAAGGTCGTCTACGATCTTGCTCCACATGAATCCTTCATCTACGTTCATTTTATTAAAAAATTGATATATTTTTAACCAGATATTCAAAATTTTCAAAAAAAATATGGTTGGAAAGCTGACAGAGGGAGCTTCAATTTGATACCTGGTTTCACTATTTTTGAAGTTGTGTATCAAAAGATAAAGACGATCGAAGTTGGACTATAGTTCTGCAAATTTCAGAACTGAAGATTCTTTTGAGGAGTGCATTCAAAAATTGATATATTTTTACCCAGATATTCAAAAATTTCGAAAAAGATACGGTTGAAAAGCTAACACAGAAAGCTTCAAGTTGATATCTAGTTTCACTATTTGTAGAGTTGTGTATTAAAAGATACAGATCGTCGAAGTTTAGCTATAATTTTGAAGTTTTCAGTCATATCTTCAGTTCTGGGTTTAATGAAGTTTTCATAACTTTGACTATATATATCTTTTGATACACAACTCAAAAAATAGTGAAACCATGTATCAAATTGAAGCTCTCTGTGTTAGCTTTCCAACAATACCCTTTCCGAAGTTTTTGAATATCTGGGTAAAAAGATATCAATTTTTGAATGCACTTCTCAAAGAATCGTAAACTTGCAGAACTATAGTTCAACTTCATGCTCTTTATCTTTTATACACAATTCTAAAAATAGTGAAACCAATATGAAATTGAATCTCTTACCTTTTCAACCGTACATTTTTTGAAAATTTTAAATATCATTAAAAAAACGTAAATGTCGATGGAGGGTTCATCCATGTGGAGCAAGATGTCTTTTCAAAGGACGACCTTCATCCCAGTAGAGGTCATCTTTTGAAAAGACGAACTCCCTCATTTTAAAAATAGTTTCAAACTTACAATATTTTTTTTAAACTTGCAATATTTTTATAAAAAGTTTGAAAAAATACAATATTATTTAAAAACAGCTCTGAATGATAGTCTAGTTGGGTTTTTTTTTTTTTTTTTTTTTTAAAACTTCATTAAATTGTCTTACCATTTTCATTTATGGTTGAACGTTTTTGTTGACTTGAATTTAGGGTTTTTGGAAAACAAGTTTTCTAGATCTAAAACGTTTGGTGTTCTTAAAATTGGGGTTGACTTCGATTTTAGAAGTAGGAACCATCTTTATCTTCTTCCTTGGTTTTCAACACTTTCTTTTGCAACAAGTTTGAGCAAAGTTTCTTTTCATTTTAATCATTCTCTAACGAGTGAACGTTCGAGTTGAATGTTATGTTAACTTTGGAGAGCGACCGACATAAACGATTCAACCGAGGTCATATCGAATTTTGCTTCCAAGGCAATGGTATTCCACGACGCAAAAACGATTTTCGATTATCAATATCTAACAAATTCTTGTCATTTTCTTGATATATTTGACGTGTTCATATTGTATTTTATTTCAAAAAAATTATTTTCAAGCAATGATGATTTTTCCCTTCTTTTTATCAACATGTAAGTGGATGATTCAAATCTCTAAGCTATTGGTCGAGGGTAATCAGTTGAGCTATACTCATATTGACAATTATCATCAATTTTTGTTGCGAGTGAAAATATATTTTCATGATTTTAATCTTCGTCACATTTTTTTAGTTCAACAGTTGAAAGGGTGGGTGATGCGCGCAAAAATGCTTACCGCAAAAATCAGTATTTCTAATTAGTTTTACTGACATGTAATGCCTCGTCTATTATTTTACCCAATTCTAAAGCGATTATAAATATTTCAAGATTTTAGATTCACTTTAGTCATATAATTAAGGTCCACCTAAGAGTTCGAGACAACAACATTTTAGTCCCATAATCAAAAGATTAAAAGCAAGTAATTGTATGAATGAAAGAATAAATTTTCATCAACTATGTTTACATAGTCTTATGATCACTTTTATTATAATGTAGTGTTAATTCATTTATGTGCCCTTATGATATTTTAATTAATGTGGGGATTGAACCCATGACTTCTTAGTAAAGTCACAACTTTATGTCAATTGAGCTATGCTCGATCTGACGACAAAAATTAAAGTTAGAAGGCTACATTTTGTAATTTTACCCACAAAAAGAGATTATCTTTCCCTCCTTCCCGGTGAGAAAATAGACATATATATTAGACTCTATGCCAAAAGCTTAGCCAACCTCGACCAAATTCCTCCATTTAAGGTTAATAGTTTGCACGAATGAATGCATGATAGAGAAATTGTAAAAGTAATTTGCTTTTGTATGCAATGATTATTAAGAGACAAATATATTTTTAAATTTACATCTGACGGTTATTAAGAGACAATCATATTGTGGTAGCCTCATTGAATATTCGTCTCAATCGAAAAGGTAAAAAATTAGACCCAACATAAAAAAAAAATCTTTGTTGCTTGTGGCCAATCAAGCAAGAAAGTGAGCAACTATCTATTTGCATGATAAAAGAAATTTTTTGGCCAAGTTTCCTTGTATGTTATGAGCAACCAAGGCAAGCTCTACCAAAATGTTATATTCAAATTTCAACAAATGCCCAACTAGAGACCAATACAAGAAGACATAAAATTTTGTCCAAATTATCACCAACCCTCAATTTTACTCCTTTTCAATACAAGATAATTTCAACAAGAAAAGCTTGAGAAGTGAGCTACATGATTTTTTTAGAGCAATTCCTTTTCTATCTCTATTCATATCAAAAGCATTAGTGTACCAACAATACAAAATACATCAACAAAAGTTTTCACCATCTCCTCAATTTTGATGTTCATTTAAATGAACTGCATGAGTAAATTGAACATAGTTCAACTGTTATGATGTTATAACATCGACTAAAATATTAAAAATTTGAATCTTTACCTCCACATATTATTGGATTAAATACCATTATGGTCCATGGTTTTTTTTTTTTTGACAATATGTGGGGAAGAAAACTTAAACTTGTGACCTTTTAATCACTAGTCGTACATCATGTCAGTTGAGTTATGCTTGTGTTGATTATGAAGTTTTATTTATATTTGTTCCATTTTGATCCCTAATCTTTTAAGAGGTATATTTTAGTTTTTTTTTTTTTTTTTTTTTTTTTAAATTTTTTTTTTTGTTCAACAATATACGAAGTAGTAGATTCGAACATTTGATATTTTGGTTGATGACATACACCTTATGTCAATTGAGCTATGCTCATCTTAACAATGTATATTTTGGTCTATGAACTTAAAAAAAAAACATGTTATTTTTTCATTTAATATCTACTTGCTAAATATATTTTTTTAACTTATAGGACTTGAAATCACTCCTCTAACTTACAATCCATTAGTACCCATACTCAAAATTATGTCGTTAATTTTTTAAAAACAAAATAAAAGGACCAAAGTGATTATTATTTGAAAGTTCAAGAACTATAATAGGGACCAAAATAGAACAAATTTATTAGTTCAAGGATTGAAATAAGCATTTAAAAAATTTAAAGACCAAAATAGAATAAATTTGAAAGTTATAACAAAAAGAGATTTTTACTTTTATTTTGGCAAGAACACCTGGAAAATCAAAATCCATTTTTTTTTTGTTGAGTATATTGGAGGTGGGGGATTCGAACCACAAACCGTTAGTCGTCAACACATAAATATGATTACATAGGACAGTTGAGTCATCAGCTAAACCCATTTAACATTGCTCAAACAAAAAAAAAAACATTTAACAAAATATCATTAGAACACAAAATCCGTTATTTTTTTCACATACCCAACAGCAATTTCAAGAACCCATTTCATCCTCCCTCAGATTTTGGAGAATTTGGGAGCTTTTCGAGGAAGTACTTCCACAAAATATCACATGAGAAGCACACAAATCCGAAATTCCTCATCCAAACCATGAACAAAGGGTGAAGAAAATGGATTACACAGCCACCCACTAGCCACTGCCCCACCAACAATCAATTTTCAATTCCATGCAAACCCGAGAGCGAAAAAACCACTTCCATTTTTGGTTGTGCGATTAAAGAAGAGCAAATCGGACGCCCATTTTGTCTCATGTTCCAAAGGAATCATGGGTTGGTATCATAATCGTCTCTCTGGTTTATATTGCTTTGCAATTCGAAGGCAAACTTAGCTTAGCCCAACTACTGAATTCTTCATAATCCGAAGCTGAAGGAATCCAAATGGCTGTTGTTCGCTCACTTTCCATGCTAGGGTTGGCGTTCGATTCTCCATCTGCTGTTTATAATTCCCATTTTCCCTCTGGTTACAAGCTCAGTGACTTGGATTTGGGGTGTAAAACTTCTCTGTTTTCTCATCTGGGTAACGCCCATATTGTAGATAGGAACAAACCCAGATGTCAAAAGCCCAAATTAGTCTCCGTTGAGCGTTGTAGAAAGCGATTTCTTAGAGATTCCCACTTCTATCGCAAGAATCTGGGGTTTTCTAGAGCGAATTTGAGGACTGAAAAGTTCATTGTGAAGTCTAAAGCGGCATTGAGTGTTGATGAAGCTGTGGAGAGAGATGGAAAAGCAGGAGGAGGCGAGGAGAAGAGCTTATATGATGCTATTGTTATTGGTTCAGGTATTGGGGGTTTGGTTGCTTCTACTCAATTAGCAGTGAAAGGAGCTAAGGTTTTGGTTTTAGAGAAGTATGTGATTCCTGGTGGGAGCTCTGGGTATTACCAGAGGGATGGGTATACTTTTGATGTTGGGTCTTCTGTAATGTTTGGTTTCAGTGATAAGGTTAGTTGTTGGGATGGAATTAGCAGCTATCCTTGCAAACCTTTTTGTTAATCTTTATTAGTTCATTAATTGTTGTTGTTAATTAGCATTTAGGGTGGTTCAAAAGATGACTTAATTGAGATGCAAAGCATGCTATTACATTCTGGTTTGTATAACTTATCATGCCATTGACTTAGTTTGTTCATAAAGTGAGAGAGAGTTATGTTAGGCCTTTAATTGCTCTTTTTTTTATTATTTTTTTTTTTGGTAAGAAATTGAGTTTTCAATGAGAAAAATGCTCTCTAAAGAAGTCCCAAAAACCTACAAAAAGGGACTCCAATCCAACAAAATCAAACCATGACCATAATTACAAAACGACTTAGTGATTGACGCCCACAAAGAGACATTAAACCTAACCACCACCCAAACCTTGTCACAAGACTGCTCCACCTCTCTAAAAATTCTATTGTTTCTCTCAATCCAAGCCCCCTACGAAATAGCAAAAAAACTAGCGTGCCACAAAATTTTGCCCTTCTCCCGAAAAGGCGAACCCAAAAACACCTCCTTGATCTTAACATATCAGTCATCCAGAAAGAGGAAAGAAAAGAGGCGGGTTGGGACGAGGAAGAGACTGACAATAACTGAAAAAAAAGAACAGCAAGAGAAGCCCGAAGAAGAATCCATGGTCCAAAACCTTTAGATCCCTTCCCCCACAAAGCACACACGCTGATCAAGGAGAATAGAAAAGAGACCCACAACGTCTAACGTCTCTCTATCAGTAAGATGATGCTTGAAGCCCAAAGACAATGAGAAAAGGGAAAAAACATGTGAGAAAACCAGTCTCCTCAATCATTTATCCCCGGACAGAATAGTGAATTTGTTTTTTTTTATATCCGTGAGTGTCGGGGCCAACTTGTGCACATCTCGATTATTCACACGAGACAACTGCCCGACTCTATTACATTTGGTTGCCAAGGTAACTCGTAGGATATTAAATCCTAGGTTGGTGACCACCATGACTTGAACCCATTTCCTCTAAGCCTTTGTTCGAAGTAGATTTTAAGCTTCCTTGCCTGGGATGGAGCAGTATACTTGTGTAGAGAGCCATGTAAGTACACCAACTAATGTGAACTTCAACGACAATGGAAGCATACAATTAAGCAAGGTTAACTTAAGTTCCTTAGCTATAACTGGAGAAAGAGGCAAGTCGCACAGAAAAAGTATATGCAAACGCAACTTAGATGAAGAACTCTTTGGTGTATATGCATCCCAGAAAAGATCAATGCACAGATCAATAAAGTAAATTAGATACAGTGTTCTTCTACATGATCTGAAGAGATATTTTCTGTGTTTTGACGATTGGACTTCTTTAGAAAGATTGTATCTTGCTCACTACATTTCATTTGGTTGATGGGTGGCTCCATTTTTCACTTTTGATTTATATATTTGATGTCAGAGCTGTATTCTGATGTCTGTAAATGAAACTTTCATCTTTCATTCATGAATTATTTCACAGGAAATTTTGCTGTAATTTTATCTTCATTTCGAGTCATTTGGTTGGTAGCCTTCTTAGGTCTTTATTCAACGAATATGGTGCGCAGGGAAATCTAAATTTAATTACACAAGCTTTGTCAGCCGTTGGTTGTGAGATGCAAGTGATACCTGATCCAACCACTGTTCATTTCCATCTACCAGCTAACCTTTCGGTACGGATTCACAGAGAATACAGTGAATTTATTGCAGAACTTGTCAACAATTTTCCCCATGAAAAAGAAGGAATCCTCAAATTCTATGGAGATTGTTGGAAGGTCAGTTTTTGATTGAGATGACTGTATCTTCCTCCAGATTTTTATCTCCACAACCGTTCACTTACATTATGAACCTGCTTACATGGATAGATATTCAATGCTTTAAACTCGTTGGAATTAAAATCACTGGAGGAGCCAATATACCTTTTCGGACAGTTCTTTCGGAAGCCCCTTGAATGCCTGACTCTTGGTAATGATTTTTATTTTTATTAATTGTATTTTATTTTTAAAAATTGCAATACAGAGTAAGAGTTTTGAAGGTTGAAATAACCAATCAAGAATATATGCAATCATTAATTAGATTTTTGCTGCATTCATTGAGAGAGTGACATTCATTTTGTTCATTAACGTACATGTTCCCTCTCTAAAAATATTTAAATGTATTCCCATTGCAGCATACTACTTACCTCAAAATGCTGGAGACTTGGCTCGGAAGCACATTAAGGATCCCCGTCTGTTGTCCTTCATTGATGCAGAGGTGAGCTTGGAGAATTGATTATTTAAGAACATTTGTTGTAAGTTTCGTATTGTCAATTTAGAAATTATAGGGTTTTTTTTTCCTACTCCATATATTTCTTCTGATACCAACTTATTTGCGGTGCTTATGCAGTGTTTTATCGTTAGCACAGTGAATGCTTTGCAAACGCCAATGATAAATGCGGCCATGGTAAGGCTTAATGAGTTTGTGGTGTACCTCTTTCTTCAATTTGTCTCGATTCATTGAATGCTGTCTGCTTCAGGTTTTATGTGACAGACATTTTGGTGGGATAAACTACCCTATTGGTGGTGTTGGTGGAATTGCGAAATCCTTGGCGAAGGGTCTGGTCGATCGTGGCAGCTCGATAATGTATAAAGCAAATGTGACAAAGATAATAACCGAAAATGGCAAAGCTGTGAGTGTTTCTTTTTAGAATATTACAATTCAAACAAGGGATGGAGATTCAAATCGATTTAGATTTGTGTTTATTGTGTCCACTTTTATTATTTACTTGATTTATATTGTAGGTAGGTGTGAAGCTGTCTGATGGAAGGGAGTTCTTTGCTAAAACTATTGTATCAAATGCTACCAGATGGGATACCTTTGGTTAGTTCTGTTCTCAAATTCTTTAGAAGAACTTATTATATTGCTTGGTTGAATGTTTCATCTCTCTCTTATCTCCTTACCATAATTTTAGTAATTACTGTATATCTTTGAACTTTGTTTTGTTTAAGGAAAGCTGTTAAAAGAAGTGGACCTTCCCAAGGAAGAGGAAAACTTTCAGAAACTGTATGTTAAGGCCCCATCTTTTCTTTCAATTCATATGGGGGTAAAAGCTGAGGTTTTACCGCCGGACACAGATTGTCACCATTTTGTGCTTGAGGTAGTTGATGCTTTTATTAGTTGTAATTTTCAACGGTTTCATTTAACTTTTCATGGAATTGCTATGAAACCGTCTTATCGTTTCCCTCTTTATGATTGTTATTATAATTAGAGTGATTGGAGAAAGTTAGAGGAGCCATATGGAAGCATCTTTCTGAGCATCCCAACCATTCTTGATGCATCATTAGCTCCGGAGGGACGTCATATTCTTCACATATTTACCACTTCTTCTATAGAGGATTGGGAGGTGAGTAGATTTTTTCAATAACTGTTTTTTTTCTTTTTCTTTTTTTAATAATGAGGTTTTTGTTGGTTAAACTCAAAGTGCCTAAAATAGAGGAAGAAGAATAGTCTTCCCTTGATCCTAAAGTTTAGGATGGTGGGTTTACTATCATTAGTTGAGGAACTTTACCAAGTTTCTTAATCATTATTTTTAGTAATGGTTATTCTTAGATAGATGTTATTTTTAACATTAAGAAATGTGTATTTAAAGCTAGTTATTATTGAATGAAGATGTAGTAGTTGCATTCCCATTTCTCTTCTCTCTTAGAAACAACAGTGGTATCAGAGCTGACATTCTTAAGGGGCCTGTGAGTGAGAGTTAGTAAGATATCCCTTAGAGAAACCGAGTGATACACTTTGAGATTTGAGTGAGATGGAATCAGGATCGAGCAGTCTTTCTTCACTGGCTCCACCAGTGTTTGATGGAGAAAACTACCAAGCATGGGCTATCAGAATGCAAGCCTACATGGAGGCTTGTGATTATTGGGAAGCAGTTGAGAGCGACTATGAGGTTGCTGCACTTACCGATAATTCAACAATCAACCAGATCAAGACTCACAAGGAGAGGGTCACCAGGAAGGCAAAAGCTAGAGCTTGCCTATATGCAGCTGTGTCTTCATCCATATTCAACAGAATTATGACCTTGAAGTCAGCAAAGGAGATCTGGGACTTCCTCAAAGGTGAGTATGAAGGTGATGAGAGGATCAAGGGCATGAAAGTGTTGAACTTGGTGAGGGAATTCGAGAGAATGCAAATGAAGGAGTCTGAGTCCATTAAAGAATACTCAGACAAGTTGATTGTGATTGCCGACAAGGCAAGAGCATTAGGAACTGATTTATCTGACAATAGATTGGTTCAGAAAATTCTGGTTTCAGTTCCTGAGAAGTATGAAGCAACCATTGCTTCCTTAGAAAATACCAAAGACCTCTCTAAACTCAAGGTGATAGAGTTAGTAAGTGCTTTACAAGCACAAGAGCAGAGGAGGTTGATGAGGCAAGAAGGAAGCATTGAGGGGGCACTGAAAGTCAGAATGCAGCAGGGAGAAGGTGGAAGAGAGAAGAAGTGGAGAGGGAGAAAGGATAATGGCAGCAGTAGCTCAGATTATACTGTAAAGGATGATGGAAGTGCAGGTTTCAGCAAGGGCAGTGCATGCAAGCACTGTGGGAAACATAATCATCCACACTTCAGATGTTGGAGAAGGCCAGATGTGAAGTGTAGAAGGTGTCATTCAATGGGGCACATTGAGAGATTCTGTAAGGGATCTCAACAACAAGGAGGAGCACATGCTGCAGTACAACAAGAAGAAGATCGACTTTTTGTGGCTATCTGTTTCTCATCAGTCACTCAATGTGACAGTTGGTTGGTTGATAGTGGGTGTACCAATCACATGACAGGTGACAAGGAGTTGTTCAAGGACCTTGACAAGTCATTCAAGTCAAGGGTGAAGATAGGAAATGGTGAGTATCTAGAAGTGAAGGGGAAAGGCACAGTGTCAATAGAGAGCTGTGCAGGAACCAAGTTGATTACTGAAGTGCTCCTAGTTCCTGAGATTGATCAAAACTTGTTAAGTGTTGGTCAACTAGTAGAGAAGAAATTCAAAGTGTTATTTGAAGAAGGAAAATGCCTTATTTTCGATTCCAGTGGAAATGAGTTGTTCAAAATAAAGATGCAGCACAAGAGTTTCTTATTGGATCCACTCGAGAAGGAACAAATAGCTTTCAAGTGTCAAGTGAGTGACACTGAGCTATGGCACAAAAGGTTGGGGCATTTTCATCAGAAGGGGTTGCAATATTTGCAGAAGAATGAGATGGCAGTTGGAGTACCAGTTCTGGAGGAGCTGAAAGCAAATTGCAAAGCTTGTTTGACAGGGAAGCAAACGAGGTTGCCATTCAAGAACTCAATTTGGAAAGCAACTGAAAAGTTGCAGCTCATCCACACTGACTTGTGTGGACCTCAACCAACTCCTTCACTCAATGGTAGTAGGTATTTCATTATTTTTATTGATGATTATACCAGAATGTGTTGGATTTACTTCATGAAGCATAAGTCTGAAGTAGCTGAAGTGTTTCTGAAGTTTAAAAGATGGGTTGAGAATCAGAGTGGTTGTCAGATTCAGGTGGTGAGGTCCGATAATGGGACTGAATACACGTCACAGAGGTTCAATTTCTTCTGTGAAGAAACTGGAATAGAGCATCAGCTCACTGCTCCATATACTCCACAACAAAACGGAGTCAGTGAGAGGAAGAACAGGAGTATTATGGAGATGACAAGATGCATGTTGCATGAGAAGAGCTTGTCAAAGGAGTTTTGGGCTGAAGCAGCAAATACATCAGTTTTTTTATTGAATAGACTACCTACAAGGGTATTGGAGAAGAAGACACCGTATGAAGCTTGGTTTAACACTAAACCAAAACTGAAAAATTTGAAGGTGTTCGGTTGTTTGTGCTTTTCGCATGTTCCATATGTGAAAAGAGACAAGTTGAGCGAAAAGGCAGAACCATGAATCTTTGTAGGCTATAGCATGGTGTCTAAAGCCTACAAGATCTATCAACCTCACACAAAGAAGATGGTGATTAGCAGGGATGTTCAGTTCTTGGAAGATGAAGAGTGGGACTGGGCAGAAGAAGCAGAGGTGAAACAACAAGAAGTCTCTTTAGATCCTGATGAACTGGTTGATGATGCACCAGTTAGAGGGACTAGACTGCTGAGTGAGGTATATGAAAGAAGTAGTGTAGCTGTGTTAGAGCCTGCAGGGTATGAAGAAGCTAAAAGAAATCAGAAGTGGTTGGATGCAATGAAGGAGGAACTGAGTATGATAGAGAAGAACAAGACGTGGGAGCTGGTAGAGAGACCTACAAACAGGAAAGTGATTGTCAAATGGGTCTTCAAGACCAAATTGAATCCAGATGGCTCTGTGAACAAGCTCAAGGCCAGGTTAGTGGTCAAAGGGTATGCACAAGTCTGGGGAGTTGATTTCTCTGAGACTTTTGCACCTGTTGCAAGGATGGACACAATCAGGTTGCTACTGGCTGTGTCAGCTCAACATGGATGGAAGGTGTATCAGCTGGATGTGAAGTCGGCATTCCTGAACGGAGTGTTAGAAGAAGAGATTTATGTTGAGCAACCAGATGGATTCATCACACCAGGGCAAGAGCAAAATGTTTACTTATTGAAGAAGGTTCTCTATGGTTTGAAGCAAGCTCCTAGGGCATGGTACAGCAAGATGGATGAACATTTGCTGAACTTGAGATTTGTGAAGAGTCTGAGTGAATCAACACTCTATGTGAAGAAATCAAGTATTGGTCTTGTGATTGTATCTCTCTATGTAGATGATTTGCTGGTAACAGGAAGTGATGGTGCTCAGATAGAGGTTTTCAAGCAAGAAATGATGAAGGTGTTTGAGATGACTGATCTAGGTCTGATGCATTACTTCCTGGGTATGGAGATTCAGCAAGGACAAAATGAAGTGTTCCTCTGTCAGAAAAAGTACATGAGAGAGATATTGAAGAGGTTCAATATGGAGGAGTGTAAAAGTGTGAACACTCCAATGATTGAAAAAGAGAAGTTGCAAAAGGCTGATGGAGAAGAACCTGCAGATGAGAATGTGTACAGAAGTCTAGTTGGATGTCTCATGTATCTCACATGCACTAGACCTGACATCATGTACACTGTAAGTGTCTTATCGAGATTTCTTCACTGTACAAGTAAGAATCTGTGAGAGTCCTAGTAGGGGTTTATGGTATATTAGTATGTTATTAGTAAAGGGTATTTTGGTAATTAGTTAAGGGAGCCTTGGTTATAAATAGAATGTGTTAGGGCCTTAGAAGGTAGGGAATCATTTTGGTGGATTGTCCATAGGACTCCTTGGGAGAGATATAGCCCTCTCGAATGGCTATGGTTATCTTGTGTGTTCATTTGCAAGTATATATGATATAGACCACGGTATATTGAAGAACTATCAATATATCGGGGGTATATTTCCATCTATTTCTGGTGTGTTTTGGTATATTTCTCTATATTTACAGGTTAAGGTATTTGGATACCTAACAATTGGTATCAGAGCACGTTCGTCCTGAAGTATCATCCATGGATTACGATCTTGTGTTGGGGTCCTTTGATCGGATGCAAGAAGTACTACAGAAATCTCATGACAGACAGCTGCGAATGTGGGAAGAAATACAAGATCACATGAAGGATTTATGTCACCGTTTAGAAGAAGGAGAACAGAAACGAAAGGAAAGAAAGGAAAGAAAGGAAAGAGAACGGAAACGGAGGATGAAGCATCGAAATTATCAGAAGAGGAACAAAAACAGAGTGAAGAAGAAGCAGAAGAACAAACAAAGGAAGAAGCGGATGAGAGTGTGCAAGATAGAGAAAGAGAGAATCAGAAGAAACAAGATGATCGGGTATAAGAAATATGAAGTTCGATCAAGCTTTCAGCGGCTGTGGAGAAGGAAAATAGCAAAGCGGAGGGGAGGTTTGAAGGCAAAGCCAATGCAACAAGCAAGAAAGAATGAGGTTGGAAGGAAGAGAGGAGGTCGACCTAGCTTCCATCAGAATGAGAAGACCGTGCATAAGGAGGCGAGAATGATCTTCGAGATGACGGAGTCAGAATGTCAAGGGAGAAATCGTCTGCGGATGCTGCTGGAAATTCGGGGAAGGCGTCGACGGTATAAAGAATTATCCAGTGTAGAAATAAGAATCGAAGATACTCACCATTTGGGAGAGAAAAGAAGGGAGACGGACGAAGGAGGCCATAGCTGGCGGCGTACGCTGGTTTGGTCGGAGAAGACGTTATGGGGAGTGCTGTGGTGGCCGGAGAAGAAGATCCGAAAGCGTCCTTGGTGGCCGGAGAAGAAGAAGAGAAGAAGGACAGATGAAAGCCATTACCGACGGAGAGTGCCTTGGTGGCCGGAGAAGAAGAACCAAAGAGGTCGTTACAAAATCCGTGTGTGGCTGGAGATGAAGGATCGTGGAAGACGTTGCAAAATACGTACACTGACGTATAACAGAATGATGGGTCACGAATGGAAAGAGAAGATTCTGAAATGGGATTGGTTGGTAAACCCTAATCACGTGAATTCAGAGGGTTCTAAAAGAAGATGGGATCATGGGCTGTGTGGGCCAGAGATGGATAAGGTGAACCCTTATGGGCTATTTTTATTTATCTTGGACAAGGCCCAATTACTTAAAACTGAAGAAAATCTTGGGGGTTTACAAGTTGTGACTTGGATCGGGTGGAGTTTTATTTTAAACCCGGAACCCGACCCGACAGAGCAACACATTACCCATGTGAAGAAGCTAGCCCTAATTGCCATGGTGTTCTTCTCTGAACTCACACAGTCGGCAATCTCCAACGGACGACTCCGACGATGGAAATTTCAAAGTAAAAGTCGGAAGAAGAAGAAGCGACAAAGAATGATGGGACCGGAGATGAAGACATGGTGGAAAGGTCGTTGCAAGGATGATGAACCAGAAACAATGGAGGGAGGCAGTCGCACGAAGAAAATAAAAATGAGGAAAAGAGGAGCTAATCACATGGACCAGACTTATTTGAATGGGCTAAAATTAAGTGAAGTTAGTAAAACCCATGGTCTGGCAAAGGTGGCGTGTAGGTTTTGGGCCAATTTAATTGAAGCCCAATGTCTGGCAAAGGTAACAGGTGGATTTTGGGCCAGTTTAATCTTTAACCCTAAATGGCAAAATCTCAACCATGTGCAGAGAAACCCTAACGGCCGCAGTTGTACACCGCCAATCTCCGCCGCCGGCCATCACTACCAACCATCGGGGTTGCCACCGTCAATCATATATTTCGTCCGCCATCCACTTGGGTTTTCACCGCCCACGACACATGGTCGCCGTGAAGCACCAAACAACGAGATTACGTTCCAAGGAGTTTTCTTTTGCTGGGTTGTTGCGTTTTGGTTTCTATTGTTTTTATTTTTTTTTATTTTTGGTGTTTTGTAAGCACACCTTGAGGACAAGGTGTCTTTGAAGGAGGGAGTAGTGTGAGAGTCCTAGTAGGGGTTTATGGTATATTAGTATGTTATTAGTAAAGGGTATTTTGGTAATTAGTTAAGGGAGCCTTGGTTATAAATAGAATGTGTTAGGGCCTTAGAAGGTAGGGAATCATTTTGGTGGATTGTCCATAGGACTCCTTGGGAGAGATATAGCCCTCTCGAATGGCTATGGTTATCTTGTGTGTTCATTTGCAAGTATATATGATATAGACCACGGTATATTGAAGAACTATCAATATATCGGGGGTATATTTCCATCTATTTCTGGTGTGTTTTGGTATATTTCTCTATATTTACAGGTTAAGGTATTTGGATACCTAACAGAATCATATGATTGCTGCAAAAAGGGTTCTGAGATATCTGAAAGGCACAATGTCTTTTGGAATAAAATTCAGCAAAGTTGAGAGCTTTGAGTTGCAGGGTTACTCAGACAATGATTGGGCTGGGTCATTGGATGATATGAAGAGCACCTCTGGGTATTGTTTCACTTTTGGCGCAGGGTGTTTTTCGTGGTGTTCAAAAAAGCAAGATATAGTGGCTCAGTCAACTGCAGAAGCTGAGCTCATTGCAGCAACTGCAGCAGTCAACCAAGCTGTTTGGTTGAAGAAGTTGATGCATGACTTGCATCTAAAGCAAGAGATGAGTGTGAAGGTGTTTGTGGATAATCAAGCTACTTTAGCTATTTCATTGAATCCGGTTTTTCATGGAAAGACCAAACATTTTAAGATCAAGTATTATGTTCTGAGAGACATGCAGAAGGAAGGAGAAGTGCAATTGGTCCATTGCAGCTCGGAGGAGCAAATAGCAGATATCTTCACTAAGTCTTTTAATGTTGGTCGTTTTCAAGCTCTTAGGAGCAAGCTAGGTGTTTGTAGCATTTGAGTTAGGAGGAGTATGTTGGTTAAACTCAAAGTGCCTAAAATAGAGGAAGAAGAATAGTCTTCCCTTGATCCTAAAGTTTAGGATGGTGGGTTTACTATCATTAGTTGAGGAACTTTACCAAGTTTCTTAATCATTATTTTTAGTAATGGTTATTCTTAGATAGATGTTATTTTTAACATTAAGAAATGTGTATTTAAAGCTAGTTATTATTGAATGAAGATGTAGTAGTTGCATTCCCATTTCTCTTCTCTCTTAGAAACAACAGTTTTAGAGGTCTCACTCCTACAATATGTGCATAACTCATCCCCACTAATATGCGAAAACCATTTGGTTTTTGAACATTAAACTTATAAACACTACTTCCACCTATGAGTTTCTTTGTTTTTTTATCTACTTTTTACAAATGTTTTCAAAATCCAAGCGATGTTTTGAAAACTTAAAATAAGTAGTTTTTAAAAACTTGTTTTTGTTTCTGGTAGCTAAGAATTCAAACGTTTTTTTTAAGTAAGATGAAAACATTGTATTGTAAAGAAATTGTGAGAGAACCAACATAATTTTCAAACACCAAAAATCAAATGGTTATCAAATAGGATATAAGTTATTAAATTTGTAAACTGAGACTGAGAGCTTGAATCTAGATTTTGGAGGAAACTCTCGTAACATGACATTGGACATCCAAATCATGTCAAGTCTTACCACCAGTGATTTTTTTTATAGTAATAGTCTTTGATTTCATCTCCATCTCCCTGTTTTTCACCTTCCATATGATTAGTTGTTTCTTCCTCTATCAGGGGCTCTCCCGAAAAGAATACGAAGCAAAGAAGGAGCTGATAGCAGATGAAATCATTACTAGACTCGAGAAGAAGCTATTTCCAGGGCTAAAATCATCTATTGATTTTATGGAGGTATATGTTTGGTTCTAATTGCTCTACAAAACAATCTTGCTGACTTTTAAAAGTGTCAATGTATGGGAAACATTTACTATTTAAAACCGAACCTCTCCTTGCCGAATACCATGGTGCTTTTGTCTCCTTATAACTAAAGGACACAATAGTACAACCTATAGAACAGATCCTGTTTAAGTAAGGTCGTACTACCATGGCACGTTTGTAAAAACTCAAATCAAAATAATCAACTGATGTAGGCTTCAAGATTGTGCATACCTAATTTTTGCAAAAGTTTGTCTCAACAGGAAAGGTAAATAATGAAACAGTGAGTTTTATTATCCAGTAGCCTGTAGCCATATGAATGCTGTTGGAGTATATTATTCCTTCTGATTATGTTTTATAATAAATGGACCTGAATAATCATCTTTCCATCAGGACAGTAAATCTCATCTGTTTTCATTTATTTATTTCCCGCTTTTTGATCAATGAGGCTGTACTTCTATCTTTTTGATTATGCCTAGTTTTGGTACTTGCCTGTGATATTTAAAGTTGTGAGATTGGAATGAACACTTTAAGATGAATATTCTGAAAATATTATTTTTCGCTGGTTAAAAGCCTTTTACACAAGTCACAATCATCAGGTTAAAGTTGATTATGACCTCTTGTAAAGTTGCACATATACATTACTAGATTGCATTAGCTTAAAACCACAGAGTTACTCTTAATGATATGTTGGTTGAAAAATTCTGAAATGATGACAGGTCGGGACACCGAAGACACACAGGCGATTCCTAGCTCGTAATAATGGTACCTATGGACCAATGCCACGGGGAACTCCCAAGGGATTACTTGGAATGCCATTTAATACAACTGTGAGTTTATGATTGAATGCTAACCTCTCGTCTGTCTATGTTCCTAATTTACATCCAACTGAAGAGCCACCAATAATGACGTGCAGGGTATAGATGGGCTGTATTGTGTCGGTGATAGCTGCTTCCCCGGGCAAGGAGTAATAGCTGTTGCCTTTTCCGGAGTGATGTGCGCGCACCGAGTAGCTGCAGATATTGGTGAGCTATAGACCTCTTCCAATTTTTCCCGATTTTTGGTGATCATATAAAGACTCGGGTAGTCTACCGAAACAAATTTATCTCATGCAAGTTAATACAATGAGATAAGACCTAAACCCTAAACCCCTACTTGTTTAGTGAACTACACAACTTATTACTTCGAGTTCCGATAGATCTTAAACGGCATCTAGTTTCTTCTTAGTTTGGCTAGAGTTTCACTGCCCCCTAATTATTTCTTACATTGACAGGGCTCGAAAAGAAGTCCCCCATTTTGGATGCTGCCCTTCTTCGGCTACTCGGTTGGTTAAGGACCTTGGCCTGAGTTTTGATGTGAGAATGCAGCATGTCTATTGCACCGTAAAAGTGTTACAGGGCCAGCTGTGTAACTACAGCCGCTATCATTCTTTAGAGATAGAGCAGTAGTAGGCAACATTATATTCATACATTTACGATTCATGTGATGGTAACCAATCTGTCGATGAATTAAAAGAGTTTGTACCAAAAAAGCACATTTGAACTGAATGTTTCTCTTATAAAAAGAAAAAAGAAAAGTTCTCCCAACATTTTATGTTTATGGATTTGGAACTAAACTCTAGTGTTTCAGGCTACTATATTTAGATGTTTAAATGTTCTAGCTAGATGCTGAAGCGAAAAGCACCTCCAGGAGCAAGCCATACCGGCGTTAACGTGTGTTCCTTTTGCCTTTGATGCTATCACCCGTCTTGGAAGGTAAGTTCCCTTCTTTTAGAAGTACAGTACCAAGAAAGTTACCAAAATTGAGATTTTTACTATTTGTTAGACCTTGCAACTCAAATTCAAGCTCTGATTGCTCAAGTAAACCAATGCTCTGATTGCTCTTGTAGCAAATCTTCCTCTGAGAAAATCTTTTGCATTCTGTTTATATTAACTTCCTGACTGAAGCTTCATTCTCCTCAACGAAATGTAAGCCAAGATACGATACCCGAAAACCATGGCGACTAGAGCAGTTACTTCCACTACTCCGTTGTCCATTCTCATACCGTTTACGGCGGGTATGATGTTGTTGTACTGCACCTTTAGTAGGAGCTTGTATGTGTGATAGTTGAAAGACACAAAGCGGATCCAAGATATGAACACCGGAACTTTCTGCAAAAAAATCAATGATGTGTAAATACTCCTAGAGGAGAATGTCATCTTTTTTATGTTTCTAAAGTTAAAATACCATTTCGAACCTCATATTTGTCGCTTATTCCATTTTCGTTACATGTTTGTGAAAGTTTAGTTTCTATACTTTATGCAAATACGTTTTTAGTTCCCATCACCAAAAGCTAGTGTTGGATCTACCTTGATAGTAGGACTAAAAACGTAGGTTTCTCAAGTATATGAACTAAAACTTAACTTTCAAAGCTATAGAGTTCAAAACAGAATCAAATGCAGAGATCAGAATAGTATATGAACCAACTCCATTATGTATTTGTTAAAGTTCAGTTTCTATACAGTCCCCCAACACTCAAAATGTTGATAGAAAAGACTACAAACCGTAAATTTGTTCGAAGTATATGAACTAAAACCGAACTTTAGGGATCAAAATAGAATCAAATTTAGGGTAAAAACAATATGCTTGGAAGAATCATTTTACCTGTACAAAGAATCCACCAGCAAGCATGAAGGTCATGACGGTGACCGAGGCCAAAGTCGTGGCCTTCTTGACGTCCATGAGTGTAGCTCCAATAGCCAAGCCAAGGCCCTACATTGGAAGAACTCGTTCAAATCACTCTTCTAAACAAACTAATACCAAATGAGCTCTAAAGAAGTATCTGCTTGGAATGATTTTCTAAGTGCTTAAAAACGTGTTTCTAAATGCAAAATAAATGTTTTTAAGCAATTAGAAAGTCATTCCAAACATATCTGAAAAGAAGCGATACCTGAGCAGCCACGATGGAAAGAAAGACAGTGACCATGGTGAGGAAGAAAGGAGCAGCACTAAGCCTTAAGCCTGCCATGAAGTAGACAACAAGAAGGAAAAGAATGGGCAACAAAAGATCAAGTGGAAGATCACTAGTGGTTCTTGCCAAAAAGTAAGCACTCAATCTGTACATATCAGCTGCTCTTTCTTTGCTTAACATTGCTCTCTCTTGAGGGAATGTGAATATTGCTGTGAACACAGGGAAGAATCCCCAAAACACTGCTATGAAGAACAATAGCCCAGCCTACAAAATTCAAATGCAACCACTTAAACAAATAACAATACGACGTCGCCAACTAGAGCATAGCTTAGCTAGTTAAGACATATATCTTCGACTAAAATGTCAGAGGTTCGAATCCTCCACCCCATATGATATCATGTGAAATCATAAAGTTAAAAAACAATGTCGGTCTTTGAACTTTCATAAAAGTAACAATTTAGTCCCTAAACTTTAGTTTGTAACAATTAACTTTCGTATGTAACAATTTACTCCGTATGCTTTAAAATTTGCAACAATTTAATCTTAATTGTGAAAAATTTCATCAAAATTAAGTGTCAACTTTTATTAGTGACTACTTAATCGTTGTAGTTTATAAGCACATTTGATCTCTAATTAGTTTATTGATCTACATATGTAAGTAATCTTATTAAAAATTAACACTTTTGTTTATGATAGCGACTAAATCGCTATAAATTTTAAAGCACATGAGCTAAATTGTTATATACTAAAGTTTAGGGATTAAATTCTTACAAAATTAAAATTACAAGGACTTAATCGTTATAAACTAAAGTTCAGATACTAAATTGTTACTTCCATGAAAGTTTAGGGACCAGAAGTTTTTTTAATCAATTTATTAATATTAAAGATGCGAACTCTTAAACTAGATGTTTTTGGGTTTAGGGTTTGAATCTTAGTACTCTTTTAATTGTAGGCTATCAAATATTACATTATTTTAATCTTAGGGGTTGATGTTATAATATTTGAAGTTGAAAATTTGGTTAGATATTTAATATTTTAGGAAGAGACTAAAGTAGTTGTAATTAATGGGTTTAAAGACATTACTTGTCTTTTTAGCATGAGTCAATTCCTAGTAGCTTTGTGACATGTCAAGTAACATAAAGTCTTATTAAGATTCTTCTAGTCAATCATGGTTGAAATTTGAGGTTGTTTGAAAATAGTGTTTTAAAAACACCCTTTTATTCTTTAAAGCAATAAATAACTTTATGATAATAGGACATTTTTTTTTAAAAGTTTTTAAAAAAGTTTTTAAAATAAGGTAATTGAAGACAAAAATAATATTTTGTTCTTTTCAGACTTTTCTTTTGACATTCTTTTAATCTCGATTTTTTGTTTTTCTTTTATTTAAAGTTTTAATGTCGGTTGGTATATAACTAACGACTACTACTATCGACCTAAGCATTGATTAACTGACATGAGTGTAAACTAATGGCCCAAAATAGTGGTTCAATTCCCTCCATATTTTAATTAAAAATATTTGAAAAAAAAAAATTCATTAAAATATATATTTTTAAGGCTAATATATATATATATATATATATATATATATATATATATATATATTCAAAATATATTTTTCTAATTACAAAGATTAGAAAATAACATAAATCGAATCGAGTATAACTTAGTTAACATAAAGTTGTGTCTTTGATTAAGAGGTCAATGATTCAATCTCCATTTCATTCTAATAAAATACTTAAAAAAAAAAAAAAAAAAAAAAAAAAAAAAAAATAGAAAATAATTTATAACATAGTTATTCTTTCTTTTAGTTAAATTATAAATTATCATTAAGGTCTAACCTTTAGTTTAAAAATGAGTTTATTTTCTCACAATTTTCTTACAAATTTTCATCTATTAAGGAAATATTTGAATTTCTAACTAAATTTTTTTAAAAAAATTAATTTATTTTTGAAATTTAGAGATGAAAATATTGTTTATAAGCTTAATTTTTAAAAATCAAATAGTTATCCAACCAGATATCTAATTTATGAGATATATTTTTTAAAGTTTAAAGATGTATTAAACATAAAATATGTACTAAAAATATAAAATTAAGTTAAATCGAGCCGCTCAAATAACATAAAGTTATGTTCTTATGAGTTTAATCCTCGCATTAATTAAAATAAAAATGATATTATCATAAGGTTGTGCTCTTATGGGTTAAATCCCCGGTTAGATGTTTGAATTCCTACCCGAGCTATTTTTTAACTAAAAAAAAATTGAAAAAAAATAATATTATCATATTTTCTTATGAGTTTCACCTCTTAGCAATAGAGATGTCTATGGAGCGGGGCGGGGTCGGGTAATGCCTTCTCCGCCCCGTCTCCCATTTCATTACCCGTCCCGCAAAATTCTCCGTTTAATTTCGCGGGGATGGGACGGGTATTCCTCATGGAGAATTCACGGGTAACGGATATTCCCCGCGGATAATTTTCTCCGCGAATAATTTTCTTTTTTAATTTATTTTTATCCATTTTTTTAAGTTTTGTTATTTGTTAAATTGATTAATATTATATATATTTAATTTCATAAACTTTATTGGTAAGATGTGTGTTTTTTTGGAACTTTATTGATAAGATGTGTATTTTTTTAGATAAAAAAAAAAGAGTGTGTAGTTAATTTTTGGATGAATAATATATATATATATATATAAAAAAGTATATGGGACGGGGCGGGGCGGGTAAACGGGGCAGGGCGGGTATGCTATTACCCGTCCCGCCCCGTTTAGCTAACGGGACAAAAAAAAATTCCCACTCTCTGCTCCATTCTCAGTGTAATCGAGAATTTCCGTCCCATTGCGGAGACGGAAAGGGACGGGACCAATGGATATCTCTACTTAGCAAATAGCATGCAAATAATTTTATAAGAATCACATTCATGAACAGAAAATCAAAGCTTCTGCAAATCATTCAAATTTCAAGCTTCAAAGTTCCCACAACAATGGAGGAGAGGAGAGGAGTTGATTGATTACCTGATCTTGCAACCCTTTTGTAGTTCTACTTTCCGATTGCCACCACAGTAACCCTAATATCACGGCGGTGGCGAGAACCTGAGTGATTCTCAGCCAGCTGAAGTATTCATGGCGTCTTTCTTTGATTCCTCTTCGGAACAGTATCGAGTATTGTTCACACCAGCTCGCTCCCCATTGCCTTTTCGACGACGATACCTTCGATTTCAGCTCTTCGTCGAGCATCAGAGGTGCTAGCATTTTCCTCTTTTCCTTCTCTGCAACTCTCGTCTCGTATGCCTCCACCAGATACTGCTTTAGATCATTGTATTTGTATTCAAATCAAATCAAATCATCATTGTCGTTTGTTCTGATCTGTTTTCTAATTGGGTTTTGCATTGAATTTGATATCTCTTTTTTACAACTATGTAATTTGATGTTGTATGTTGGTTTATTGTTCTTTAGTTCTTCTGATTATCCAACGAGTTGACTCTTCTCGAATTGTTGATTGGAGTTGGATCAAATCTATGGCTATGGGGCTTAAGATGATTTGAATGAACATGTAGGAATGGAACTTGGAAATTAAGCTATGAGAGAGAGACCAAAGAAATTGTTTCGCTTTAGTATAGAGATTCTAAATGAATCTCCAAGTATGATAAAAATGTTGTACTAACCGTCATGGACCTAGTGGTCAATAAGGACTTTGAAAATAATAAAGGGTTTTGAGGGATTGAGTTCAAACCATGGTGGCCACCTATCTATGATTTAATATCCTACGAGTTTCCTTGACAAACAAATGTATCAGGGTCAGGTGATTGTCTCGATTAGTCGAAGTGCGCGCAAGCTGGCCCAAACACTCGCGGATTTTAAAAAACAAATGTTATACTATGAGCCATGAGGTGTTCTAGAACTTTATTATTTGAAGTAGTTGATATAGTTCTGACAAATATTTTATGAGATTTAGATGATCTTCAATTCTGCTATAGAAATTCTACTAACTGGGTTCTAATACGATCAGGTTATTTCATAGTGGATTATAATGATGTTGAAATCAAAGCTAAAGATGTAAAGATTGTGGCTTGATTTCCCGAAACATACCTCCTGCACAAGAGCTGGAGAAGGTCTATCCTGTCTACTGTCAGCCTCATAATTCTCTATTTGCACCTTATCCTCTAGCTCTGATGGAACAGACACATCGTTGAGGTTACCATTTGCAAGGTCAAGCAAGAACTCAGCAGGATTCATTGTAATAAGTGGGGAACATCCTATAGATGAGAAATAATCCATTGCTTCTCCTGCTTTGCCATAATAGATCAAGCTTCCCTTCCCAAGAAGAATTAGCTTGTCAAATTTGTGAAATAGTCTGCTTGATGGTTGGTGAATCGTTGTCACCACGGTCTTCCCAGCCTGCCATGGAAGAACAACTTAATCATTCTATGTTGGAGCTAATCAGCAAAACAAAAGAAGAAGCGTGTGTTGGAGATATATATATATATATATACTTCAGCTATCTCTTGTAAAATCTGAACAATTCTCAATGCAGTTGTAGAATCCAAGCCCGAGGTTGGTTCATCAAGAAACAGCAGGGAGGGGTTGATTAAAATCTCATTGCCTATACAGACCCTACGCCTTTCTCCACCCGAAACCCCACGGACAAAGGAGCCACCAATCATTGTATCCTGGCACCTGCAGAGGCTAAAGTAATGAGTGTCTATTTCCAGAAGAGTGTAATATTTAATGCTTCAATGCCTTTTCTGTTAGAAAGAGCTGCAAAGCTTTACCTTTCAAGGCCCAGCTCATAGATGACGTCAATCGCACGCTTTTCCTTTTGCTCTTTCGTCAATGTATTCGGCAATCGAAGCAAAGCTGCATATCTCAATGTTTCTTTCACCGTCAGGTGGGGAAATAGAACATCCTCCTGCATCACGAATCCTATCCTGTAATGGCATTTTTTTTTTGTCATGATCAAAATTAGTTTCTTAATCATCATTCTACATCAGTACTTTTTAATTGGATCAGAATCTGAAGTAGACCATGGACTTTGTCTAGAATTCTTGCCTGCTTTTTAGGAACTTATTGTATGGTTGATCATTGTAAGTAACGGAACCACCAGCTGTAGACCGTATGAGCCTCCCTCCAAGCAGATTGAGTAACGTTGTCTTGCCACTTCCTGAAGGTCCCATTAAGGCCAGAACTTCGCCTGGGTTTACCAAACCGGTAATCCCGTTCAGGATCTCCTTCTCTACATTTGTCCGCAATCCTTTTATGATTACTTTATAAGTAACATCCCTGAACTGCATTTTTTTTCATCCAGACAACAGGATGTACTGAGTTCAGTAAAAGTTGCAGACAATCCTTATTCACCATATTTTAGGCAAAAGATTCAACTCAAGTTAGAGATGGCTATGCTTTACAAAAGGTATGTAAGTAGGTACATATACTAACCCTTCTTTCCCTCTACAAAGTGATATGCGTTTGATTGATTACGCTTGAGGTGAAGTAAACGGGCCCTTAATGTTTAAAAAAAATCAGGTAGTCTAAGATTCCAAGAGGACAATTATCATTTTCAAGTTTTTTTATTTTATCTTTCTGGTTCTTATTTTGTTCTCTCAGTTAGGTGGAAGGATGGGATGAGTCTTGTACATGAATTGTCATATAAAATGAAACTTTGTACAAGACTGAACCTGACCAGGCTATAATTTGCATGCTAGCTTAGCCATGTTCTATGGGGGTTGTGCTTTTATCTCTACATCATTCTCCCTGTTTTTTGCCTGTCCAAATAGATAGACATTAATTCATTTTCTATCAGCAAAACAACACACACAACTGTGAGCACTTTTTTTTTTGGTTATCAAAGATTGGGTGGCCATGTATTGGGGGAGAACCACTTTATTTCAAAGATGAAAGCACACTTTATTTACCTTGAGGTGAATTGGCATGGTTGGTTCTGTTTGAAATCTGGCCTTGCGTGTTCCTGCTTCTACATCCTCTGCTGTTATATTATATGCATATAGATGTTAAACGGTAGAAATGGGAATTTACCCCAAGATACTTGATTCTTGAAATATGGAACTGCCATTATTAGTTTTTTTAATATGAGAAACCAACTTCTATTGAGAATGATTAAAGTGAAAATTAAAAAACCATACACAGAAATATATCGATAACTTGCAAAATAAGAAAATACAAAAGAACACCCCCAAGTAGTTTGAGGACCTTGGACCTCTCCCTTCAGAGTAAAATCAAGCCTAAACAAGTAAATCATTGATTGAATTTGTCCTTGCTGATTCACTCAATTTCGATTTATAACCAACTCCAATGAAAAATTCCTTAACTAGTGACTAACATACACTTAGGGTCCTAATAATAGTTTTTGGTAGCTAACAGTGGACTAAAGCAATGGAAGGAGCTCAAGAGGTTCGAAAATAATCATCTATAGAGGAGTGAGAGAGTAAAAAATGTCAATTGGATATACTGGGAAGGAGTCAAAGATAGGTAGGGAATTGAGGCTGAGCCTATAAATATAAAATTAAATAACACACAATATTTCTAAATATGTGGGCCCAAGTCTCGCTGCTGATTTGATTATCAGTACCAACTAATTGTTTTTTCCTTTTCAAGTTTGGTGTCAAATACCAGTCAAAAACACATTAAGTGTCCCAGATTAGGCCAACCCCCCCCCCCCCCCCCCCCCAACAAAAAAAAAAAAAAAAAAAAAAAAGAACAAGAAGAAGAGAGAATAGAGAGAAAGACAAATTACTGGTTGACCAAATGGCTGTTGCAATAGAGGGAATGGATTCAAACCATGGTGACCACCTACCTAAGATTTAATATCTTACGAGTTTCCTTGTCAATCAAGTGTAGTAGGGTCAGGCAGTTGTCCCGTGAGATTAGTCGAGGTGCGTGCAAGCTGACCCGGACACTCACAAATATTAAAAAAAAAAAAAAAAAACTCTACTTCACTGTTCCTGGTTCAGAATCTTCCGATACAGCGAGGGAAAGATTGAATGCTGTAAACTCCAAAATTGTACTTACAGTACTTGAATTTAGGGGGATCATTTATAATAGAGCCAAAAGTACAGAAAAAAAAAGAGTGATTTTCTTTTTAAAGTTTAAAATCGAAGTATTATGATTACTAAATTGGTATCATGAGGGTATCAAAGTGACTTTTTTAAGCTTTATTTTCCCATGTTTCAGAAGTATAACATATATAATTTATTATTAGAGAGAGAGAGAGGCAGAAGGTTAGACATACAACCACAAGATTTGAGTACTTTTATTGCCACAACTATTTTTAGGTTTCCCATTGTAAGGGAAACCATGACACTTTCTCTTTACCAAACAAAAGGGGGACCAAAAAAAAATGAATATGGGTTTTTCTAGCAAACTCTTCTGAAGGACTGAAATAGAAGAGTCTCTCACATCTTGTGAGAGGGCTGGGACCCATATCCCAACGGTCTCTCATCTTCCTTTTTGTTCACTTTCTTCAAAACTCTTTCTGGCTTAACACATTGTGTGGACCATAATTGAAAAGTAGGAAGCAAACATGAACAGAAAAAGAAAGTAGATGACGAAGAAGACGACGATGAGTCTTCGAGCAAATATAATATATTTAAAAAAAAATCTTTTATGAATGTTGATGTGAGAATCTGACCGCAGGTCCACGCTAGCTCCGAGCCGAGGTGGCTAGTCGTATGACCGAGCAGACCTGTAAGAAAGATACTCACACTGGTATGCAATGCATCGGAGCGCGTTGGGCACAACACCACACCGATATGAGTATCTTTCTTGCATGTCTGCTCAGTTAGATTCTTGCATCAACAATGAATATTCATTTGTGTTCTTGTTTGAGTGAATTTCATTCTAAAATTGTAAAGAGCTATACTATTCATCACAGAAAATTCAATTTGCAGATTGATTGAGAATTACTTACGTATATCTTCATCACTGAATGGCTTGAAATCTGCAATTTCATCAGGTGGAATGGTGAAGCCAGTGAAGGAGAATGACAACCCCAAGCTCGCACTTGAAGCTCTACTCAAAGCTGCACCACTGCCCAAGTCATCCAAATCCAGCTTCAATTGTGCACTCCTAGACTTCCTGATATGCGTGTTTCGACCACCGCTGCCACTGCCACGGCCTGGTGAAGGAGCTGTCAACGTATGCTTGCTCGACTTCCTCGAGAGCGTCGCGCTGCCACTCTCCCCCACAGCCACCCCATTCGCCTCGCTGCTTGACGTCGGAGACTTGAATGCCGCTGTCACCTTCTCCAACAGTTGATCGGATTTCGTCCTCACCAGACCTAATGAACTTGTTTTCTCCATGTTGCCTCCAACCTTCCTAGCTAGTTATGAGATATATATAATACATAACATGAAGAATAGAGTGTTGACATAAAGTATTGGTTTGACATTCATCATTGTGAAAGAGGATTTATAGTTCATATTGACCTTACCTTTTTTGTGATGTTGAAGGAGAGTGGAGATTCAGAAGTGAAGAACTTAGAGAGAGAGAGAGATAGGAAAGAGAAGTAGTTCTCAATCTATTGCACCTTCAATGGTGCACATTCACTTCTTATATAAAGAGCAATAAGAGGAAGAAACAGTTTGTTTTTAGTACCAAAAACACCCTTATCTTATATGGTATATAACAATTGTACCTAATATCCCATATTTGTGCCCATGATATTACTAGACTTTAAACATTGGTTAACTTTTAAAGGAGAGACATTTTGTACCATCTTAACAAGCATCAATCATTCTCAAACAGGCCTACCATCTTAGCCGTACACGTGTTCGAAGTTTCGTATTTTTCGTATTCTTAGAGATCAATTTCATTTTCAAGCAATTTCCATTTATCTAAGGTAGTACATTGTTTCCTAAAAAAAAAAAAAAAGAAAGATAGTACATTTTCTTTGGTACAATATCATACGACAACGTTTTCGTTATCTTTTTTTGAAAAATTTAACATATAAATACGTAAGGTTAAATATATTTTTTTAATCTCTAATATTAGGGTGTTTTTCAATTTAGTCCCTTAAGTTATAGAAAATTTCAATTTTGCTCGTTGCTGTGAATGTTAAAATTGATTTTTGATAACATGGTATGATATGCTTAGTGAGTGGATAGAATTTTAAAGAAAAAAATTAAGTCATCTAAGAGAGGAAAATTCCTCTTTTCTCGAGTCTTGAGTAGTTTAATTCTCCGTCAAAATTGGCTGATAATAAACTTTTATGACATGTTAAAACATTCACCAAAGAAAAGCGTATGATTGAAAATGTTAAAACTGAATGAACTAAATTGAAACTTTTCAACACAGGAACGATCAAAATGAAAAAACACTCAAACACTAGGAACGAAAACGCATGTTTAACAAATATATATATATGAACGCCATCATCACGACGACACGAGTTTTTGATGGGTGTCATTTTGGTGTCTAAATTAGGGTTTCGAGTCAAATTAAGGGAAAGCTTTTAAACATTAATGAAGTCTTTGAATAGGCTCTTCATGCATTGCCTCATGAATGTATCAAAATTTGGTTTGAGTTTGAGGTCCTTTTTGGTGGCCAAATGTGAGGCCATGCTTTGCTCTTACATTACCTCTTCACAAAGGAATTGAACAAAAAAAACTTTTGGAAGTTTATTTTGATCCATTGATGTTTACATTTTTTTTTTAATTCTTTTTTCTTGGAATTATGATACATTATCTTGTACCTGTGTGACATACAGTCATACACACACTAAATATTTTTCTAACTTAATAGTATTTTTTTTTCTTCTCAAAATTTAAAATTCATAATGAAACTATTTTGCAAAAAAAGAAAGAAAAGTGTAAAGAATATATACTTTTGAACAATTAAGAAATTTAAAAAATAAATGATGGAATTGAAATTTGATTAAAATCAATTCATATGGTCTTGGATATACTAGTTATCTATTAATTAAGCGTAAAACTTCAAGAATATAGTTCAACTGAAATAAAGATGTGTCATCGATAATGAGGTATGATGTTAGAATCCCCATCCCAAGTTAAACTAAAAAAAAATCATGATTTAAGTTTGGTAATTTAACTCATTGACACGTGTATCACTTAAAATTGCCTATAATTTTAGACAACCCTAAAAAAAATACTATATTTTAAAATCCATTAGAAAAATTCTAGGTATACACAAATTTCAACGAGTCTTTAGTTGAGGTATCTTCACAAATGACTCCTCTTGAGTGTCGGAACGCCAATTGGCCCGATTTTTTAAAACACATGTTTTTTTATCCTTGTTGAGCACGAGCTCGCGTTTGTTGAGAACGATCGCGAGGAAAAAGTCTGCTAATATCATTCGTTGAGCACGACTATAGTATCCTCGTGCTCACCAAAAGGTATTACAGAATTTTTGCTCGCGATGATGTTTGTGCTCAACAAAGTGAAGTACTGATGACGTAAAAGAGAAAAAAAAAATTATTTTCGAAGCGAAACCCAAAAACAGTACATAACTTAAGGGGAGTCATCTGTAAAAATATCTAATTATCCATATTCAAACATAAAAAATGATAATATCTGACACATAAATTAAGAAGACAAAAATCAAATGAATTAATATGGTCGGCAAAACATTTCCTAAAGTCCTTATATTAAAACGAAAAAAAAAAAAACTGTTTTTATTAGTCCTGCAATTCCCTAATAAAAAAACTACTAAATATTCCATTAATAGAACCAAACTCAAAGTTGAACAATTAAGCTTTGATCAAAGTTGATCTAATAATATATATATATATATATAAGAAAAGTTGCATTCCGTGTGAATTTAGAGTAAGATAATTAAAAATAAAATATAAATATAACAATTTTTATCAGTAATAATTCCTGATAAAATTATATAAATGATAGTCAATAATAACATATTATCGATCATAACTATTGATATTATTTTATTTATTTTTATAGAATTTTGTTAAGGATTATTAAGGATAGTAGTCATTGATTTTTGGAAAATTGTAGTAAATAACAATTTAAGACTTATTGTTTGCAAATATAGCATGTTTTTAAAAATTTTGCGGATATAGCAATTTCTATCGCTAATATCTTATGACTGATAGAAGTCTATCGCTGATCACCTCAGCTTTTTATAGATTTTTGTCAGTGATAATAGTCTATCAGAGATAATAGTCTATCACTGATAGAAGTCTATCAGTGATAGAAACGGGTTTTTTTGCCAAATTTGCAAAACATTTTAAAGTTTGCTAAATTTACAATTAGTTTGGGCCTGATTGCTATTTGTGCAACCAGCCCTTGATTTTTTTGTCATATCTACAAAATATTTGATATTTTGTTATATTCGTCAATTTTTTGGATTCGATTGCTATTTATGCCACTAATCTATATATATAATATAATTCAAGAACTTTGATGTATTTTAATTTTTTTTCAATTCAATTTTTTTTTTTTCTTTTTTACAACATGTTGAGTTGAGAGATTAAACCTAAAATCTCATGGTCACTAAACGATACATCATGCCATTGAGCTATACTCGACGCAATTCAAAAATATTATATTCCTTTAGATATGCACCAAATTATAATGGGTTTAATAATTTGGCTCAATATTTGTGTCATCAAGAAAGGAATGAGTTGTGGCATTAAGATATATCATCCACTCATTATTAAACACATATCACCTCTTCTTCATTAATGCCCCATATTATGTCTACAACTTTTCTCCAACCATAATCTAATCAATTTTGATTGATTAGATTATATTCTAACCCTAATTGAGTATGATTAAAGGTCAAAAGTATTTTTTTATCAAAAAAAAAAAAAAAAAAAAAAAAAAAGGGTCAAAAGTATTTGAATTGGAGAGACTTCAATACCTAATTTTAAATTGACACCACCTTTTATCAAAATAAACATTATTAATTATACCTCTATTACAAATAGAGTCAAAATTCATTTCATATGAAATCTTAATATTAAAAATAAAAATAAAAATATGTAATATAGTCGAGAAAATTTTTACTGAATAAACATGTCAACAGGGGTGGATCCAGACATTAATATTTGGGGGTCAAAAAATTATATTATGTAAATATTAAAAAAAAAATTATCACAAAAATGTTAGAGCTCTGAAAACTCTCTCTAATGGGTCTTCGAACATTCAATCTATTATCTAATATGTTTCTTAAACTTTAAACATATTTCAATAGGTCCTTAAATTTTTAATTTTGTTTAATGAATTCCTGAATTTTAAAATATGTTGAATATAACAAAGATTTATTAGATTAAACTTAAAAATTCGAGGACCTAAATACAAAATTAAAAATTGAAAAATATACACTTTTTAAAGTTTCGTAAATCTATTAAACACAAAATTCTCAAAATAAATGCTAGGTTTTAAACTCTCGAAGGGTTGGTGGGCATGCACTAATACCACGGCCGCAAATAAACATTTATTTACTTTTGGAGTCAAAATATATAATATAATACGTCTCTATATTTTTAGGTATTATTTTTTTTGCTTATGAAAAAATTTAAAATTTTGGATAGTCCCCACATAGGTTCGTCCCTGCATGTTAATCTTAGTATAATTCAAATGGTCAAGATATATACTATGGATCAAAATGTCGTCTGCATGTTAACCTCAATACAGTTCAAATGGTTAAAATATATACTATGGATCAAAATGTCGTCTGCATATTAACCTCAGTACGGTTCAAATGATTAAGACATATACTATGGATCAAGATGTCGAAGCGAAGTTCAAATCATGAAAAAATAATAATAATGAATATGATTGTTTAGTTAGTTACCTAACTTATTAAGCAATGATAACACAAATTAAATAGCACTAAGAAAGATTTTGATAGAAATAATATTATATAAATCTTTGGAATTAGTGAATTTGTTTGTGTATAAAGCTTAGTGAATGCTTATTGGGTTATAATGGAGATATAGTTTTGATCCTTTACATAATTAATGTAAAAAGTAATGCATGAAAATATGAAAATTAAATATAATGTTTTTATTTATTATTTTATTTATTTTAAATATTAAAAAAATGGTGGGTGTAGTGAAGAGGAGTGATGGCAAAAAAGGACAATTTTGGCTGCTAATGGTAAGCACTAGGAGATGTCTTTTGGTTGGGTGATTGCTCATCCTCCACCTACCATAATCCGCCACGTTTCATCTTTCAATTATTAATAATTTTATATTCAAAATTAACGATATTTATCTAAATCTAAAGGTCAGCTGGGTTGCTTCAAACATACCATATGTTTTGATGATAATAAACGTTTGATTTATTCATGATTTTAGTGTTTCAAAATTTTCATAGCGTAGAGTTCAGAAAGATAATTTTAACGCATTTTGAATCACTTAAATTAGACGAAAATGATTTACTTGAATACCTCTAATCACTATAAAATTAGTGTGTTTTTTAAATTTATGCTATTTAATTTTTTATTTGAGTAGACTTGTATGCTTAGGACAATTGTAAAACATTTCTATTTTAGGGTGTGGTTTCAATAGTTTGGATTAAATTAGCTTCATTTAATTTAACAATTTTTTTTTTAAAAAAATTATTAAGCAACAATATTCATCCATCTAGTGTTATTATACAATCCTACACTAAAGTCCAATTTAATGAGAGTCTGGTTGGATTAGTTTAGCTGAATCGATGGATCGAGCAGATTTTTGGTCTATTCTGTTATGAATTTGGTCTAAATCGGTTATTTGTATTGAATTTGACAATTGGGTAGTGTACTTGCGAATTCGCATCGACTTTTCATTTTTTCTGCAGCTGAAATTTGACAATTGAGTTTGGTTGAAATTCGTAGCATCTGTATCAGCGTCAACATTAGTTGGAATCTGCAACTGGAGTATGACAATTGCATCTTGAAATTTTCATGCATCGACAATCTGCACCTGAAGTTTGACAATTGCACCTAACAGTTGTAATTCTAATACAATGTAGTGTCTCAGTTACTCTAAATACCTTTAAATTTAACAAATACAAACTAAAAAGTTGAAACTTTCAAAATCACAACAACCAAATGGAAATTAATTCAAATGAATGAGAGGATCCAAGTTCATAATTTAATCATATAGATGATTAATATCATTATTGAATTTTAAATAAGATCCAATGATTCTAAGAAAAAGAGTCTCGATCATATTAATTATATTAATTAGAGACGATCCATCGTAAAAGGACCACGACAAAAATAATTAATTTTTAATTTTTAAAAATTTAAAATTCAAAAACCAAAATTGAAAAATGGATTTTTGAAAGAAAAAAAAAACAAAGAAAGAAATGGATAAACAAGAATTTGGAGAGAGATGAAAAGTACTAAGTGGCAAAGGGAAAAGACAAAGAGTTGTCGTTTTGATTGATAAATTGGTAATGTCAAAACAAACGCATTTAAAACCCAATCTTTTATTTATTTATTATTATTAGAAAAAACAAATTATTTTTTATTATTTTTTATTTTTCAAAAAATCTAAACGGGCGGTGCCCGATTCCTCAGGCAATACCACGTGACAGGGACGTGACCTTCTATTATTTCATTGTATTTTCATCCCACTTTTTCTTCTAATTTACTAATTTTCTAAAAAAAAAAATATAAAAAAATAAATAAATTAAATTAAATACAATAAATGAGTATGAAGATTTAAGCCTCCGACCTAAATAAACATTTCAATTACCGTTTAGTTATGTTCACTTTTAATTTTTAAATTATATATTTTGTTCCTATATTTTTATTTAGGTTTAAATACTATCTGAGTTTGTATGTTTTGATATTCCGTCTATTCTAATTCATGTATTTATAAATGTTTTAATTTAGTCTTTGTATTTATTTTAATAAATTTTAAAATTAGACTTCAAAGTTAGTTTTTATCAAACTTGATAAAATAATAATAATAATTTATATTAAAAAAAAAAAACACATGAATATGTTTACAAAAATTATAGAAGAAAAATTAATAGTTTTTTTTTTTTTTTTTAAAGTTAGAAATGGACTAATTTTGAGATTTATATTGAAACTACAAAGATTAAAATAGAACAAACTCCAACGTACATGGACCAAAAAATGTATTTTTAAACTTTTAATTAATCAATCTTATGAATCTTCTATCATTAATTCATGTTATCACAGCGTCAATTCGAGAATAGTCTAGTAAATAATACATCAATTATCATCCCACTAGATGATTTGTTCTTCTCTACTCGAACTCAAAAATATATATATATATATATATATAATAAATAAAATAAAAATAAATAAATAAATCATGTAATCATATTGTATTTGCTTACAAGTTCGTAGTATGAAAGGTTAGTTTTAGAAGTCTCGATTCAAGTAGTCGGTATAGTTAATAAAGTGTGTAGACCTTAGTTCTTGTCATTGTTCTACCACTTAATGTCCGCCCATCCAGCCTCAATTAGATCAAATACACGTGCATGTCAAAATAAGTTAACACATATTAAAGCCACATTTTTCAAACAAATTAATTGTAAAAATCAAAATGGTTACTTTTTAATTAAATTATAAGTTTCGTCCATAACTTTTCACTTTTGAAGCGCAAAAAAAAAAACTTTCGAAAGAAATAAACACAACTTTTTAATTTTTAATAATCAAAACAAGGTTCAAAATTTAGAAATTAAGGTAGAATAAAAATCAAAAGTCTAGGACCAGAATAAAATAATTTTAGAAAAATAAATAAATAAATAATAATAAATAAACTGTATTTCAAACTCAACCAGAGTAAAATTTAGAAGGAAAAAAATCAGTTTATACCCCTAAACTTTGGGGGTTGTATCAATTAAAACCCTAAACTAACAATTGTATCAATTTAAACCCTAAACTTTCATAAGTGTATTAATTTACACCCTCTAGTATAAAAATGTAAGCTTTTACATGTGTGGAGACTTGTAATTTATTAATTAAACTCTTAAACTTTTATAGAATTGATTCATTTATGAAAGTTTATGGGTTTAATTGTTAAAATCATAAGTCTCCACCCGTTTAAATTAAATTTTTTCAAATAAAATCTAACAAAAGGTGTAAATTGATACACTTATGATAGTTCAGGGTTTAAATTGATACAATTGTTAGTTTAGGGTTTTAATTGATACAACCCTCAAAGTTTAGGGGTATAAATTGATTTTTTCCCAATTTAGAATGCATGGGTTACATTTATTTTTTATTATTATTTTTTTTTTCAACCCAGCCACGTGCAACAAATTAATTTTTATATTCTTTTTTAAACTAAAAAAATCATATTAAGCCCTCAAGCAAGTATATTATTTGTTTTTCCTCTTTTTTTTTTCTTTTTCTTTTATCTTCTTTTAGATTTTTAATTTATGAAATTAGTCCATAAGTATTTTTAATCAATTGTACACATAATTATATATTTTCTATAATTTTTTTTTTTTTATGAATTCTATGAATATTCATACACCTAATTATATATAACTAAATCTTAAACCATAAGTCTTACTCCAAAGAAAACAAAATTCACTTGCTTATTAATATAATTTTTTAATTTAAAAAAATATATAAAAATTGATCAATCAAACTAAACTATGTCACGTGACTGGACTGCAAAAGAGAAGTGTAGCCGAACATTCACCTAAATTTTACTAAACTTCAAATATACTTGTACTTAAAAAAAAAAAAAAAAAAAAAAAAAAAAAAAAAAAAAACATTTTTAATCTTTTTGAAATTTGAAGAGAAAAAAAAAATAAAAATAAAAAAATAAATGGAAGGCAGCTTACCCGTCATTCTTGTGCCACGTTGCAGGATTAGAAGGAACAAGTTGTTAGGTAATTGGCTGTGAGTCACCACCGCAAATTCAATGCCACTTGGCATAATTATAACGCGTTTGGCACGTGGTCCTTCCACGTGGACTTATAGGTCACGCATTTTGGATGGGACATTTAATCGTATCTTTCTTTTTTTCCTTTTTCGAAAAAGATATATGTTTTTTTTTTTTTAATTTCTTTTTCCAAACGATATCTTTTTGGCTTTCGTTATCAAGATTTGACTACTTTTGCAAATGTATATTTTGATTTTTTTTTAATTATTATTATTATTTAAAAAGCACTAAAATGTTTTTAGTGCGATTGGAACTTTGAAATTGTCTGCAATTTTAGTGGAATCCATCCATTCAAAGGTTGCCCAATTGTCAAATTTGATATTTAAGTTTAGTTTCAACAATTTTATCACGTCATCATAAATGTTTTTCATTATTTTTGGAAATCTTAAATAACTTTCAAAAAGAGAATGGATTTTCAAAAATTACAAGATTCGTTTATTGACAAAAAAAGTTAATTTACGTTTATTTGAATTCACAAATAATTTATTACTATAAAATCAACTTTCGAACCCTGATTTCAAGTGTGCAATTTTTCAGCACTAATGTAGCTAAATGAGAAAGGTTCTCGGTTGTTCAAAAATAAAAAGAGGTTCCAACCGAGAAGAACCTAAAAAGAGGTTCCAACCAAGAAGAACCAAACCTGAAGAGGAGATTAAAAACAAAATGTGAGTTGCAGTCGAACTCGTTGTTTTTTTTTCCACCACTATCCAAAACAGTTTTTAAACATAGAAGCATATAGTTATTTTAATTCCACTCCCTAAAATATATACAATATATTCATTTTGTTGTGGATTCCAACATAAAATATGAACTAATATCTAAGAGATTAGATCTAGAGGTTTGACTCCCCACTCCGCATTAATTAAAGATGTTTGCAAAAAAAAAAAAATGTTATCTCCGACAAAAATAAAATGAGTTTACAACATAAAATAATATATTTATCAATTTTTTTTTATAAAAATGTGTAATTCTAACCTTTAAAATTTAATGTATAAATAGATTTAAAACAGAAATATTATTTTAGAATTAAAATAAAAAAACTGAAATCTGAATTGCTTACCAAACAAATCATAATCATAAGATTTCTTGTCATAGTTTTAATTAGGTAAATAAAAACTAAAAATGTAATGTGAATTATGTATTTAGGTAATAGTGGATTATATTCAAGGTGTTTAGTTACCATAGTTCAACGTGGATATTTTATTCAAAAAAAAAAAAATAATAAATAAATAAAAATCCGTATGTTTAGGTTAAGACATTTTATTCCTTACGTTTTTTAATAATGCAAAAAAAAAAATGGTAACTAATTAACAACTAGAGCCCGGTAAATTATTCAATGAGACCATCACAATGTGACTCTTTAAAATCGTTAAATTGTAGATCTTAAAATTTGTATGCTCCTAATAATCATCGGATATAAAATCAAATTTTTTTGTAATTTCTCTCTCTTCATCAAATGGTGCAAAACTGTTAGCCATATTGTGGCATTCTCCTCGAATAATTTCTTCTACTTTCGACGGTCTAACCGATAAATTTTTCCACACAGGACAAAATTCAATCAAAATTGAACTCTTTTTATTCTTTCTATAAATCTCCCCTCTTGATAAGTAGGTTTCGCTGACTAGTTCTAAATTGCACACCTAATTATGAAAATTGACAATCAAAGAGCCAATGAACAATATAAATACTAGAAATATATATATATATATATATAGAAAAATATAAAATAGAAGATAATAATGAAAATGTTGAGCAATATCCAGCCATTAATTGTACGAGAAAAGGAAAAGAATTAGAAAGTTAAGAGATCTACTTTTAGGTGACTTACTTGACTTATCATATGCAAAGCCAAAGGTGATGAAGGCCAAAGAGGCATCATCATCCACATGCCATGTGTGGACTTGGAAGCACCAACTAAGGAAGAGATTGCTTGGAATTCCCTGCCAACAAGATCATTAGAGAAGGATATGTTCTAAAAAAAAACAACATCAAATTAAAACCATTCAAAATCAAACAGTAATAATTAGTAGAAAACTATGATATGAAATCAAGGTCATCCCATTTAGAATAAGCGTTGTTTCGATCTAAAGCTGAGTTTAAAAACGACCTCCTGATTTGTTTAACGCTTATTCTTATTGTTTTGGGATTGTGTTTTGGTTGTTCTAGATTTTCTTTTAACATTCGTGCGTATCCGGACCAGTTTGTGCGCACCTCGACTAATCTCATGGGACGACCGCTTAATGGTACTACTTTTGGTTGCCAAGGAATCTTAAGGTCACCATGCTTTGAACTCATTCCCTCTAGTCCCTTTTATTATTTCTAAGGCCCTGGTTGTTCTAGTTTTTTTTTTTTATATCTGCAAGTGTCCAAGCTAGCTTGTGCGCACCTCGACTAATATCACAGGACAACCGTTTGACTCCACTGCATTTGGTTGTCAAGGAAACTCGTTGGATATTAAATTCTAGGGCCAGCTTGCGCGCATCTCGACTAATCTCATGGGACAACCGTCCGACTCTACTACATTTGATTGCCAAGAAAATTCGTAGGATATTAAATTCTAAGTAGGTGGCCACCATGTTTTGAACCCATTCTCTCTAATCCCTTTTATTATTTTCAAAGCCTTTATTGCCACTAAGTCAACTCATGATGGTTTTATTCTAGTAGTTAAAGAACTATATCTTCTTCGTCAGAAAATATTTTTAAAAATTCAGTATTCAAAGATTTCTTTTTTTTATCCAAAGAAACAAAAGATATTGATTTGAAAAATGGAGAAGAGTTTTAACATCACTTGAAGACTGTTAGAATAGTATTGTAAATATATTAGTTGTAATGTCCTTTACTGTCTTTTCCCCCCTTTCCCTAATTAGGTTAACCTTGTACATTGACATATATATATCTCTCTAATGAATAGAATACAGCATTCTGATTCTCTCAAACCCTTAGCATTTACATGGTATCAGAGCTAGGGTTTTAGAAATTTTTTTACCGTTAGGGTTTTTCAAGTGGGGGTAGGTTGACGTTTGGGTCTTCATTTAGAGTGACCGTTTGTCAACACCACCCACTTCAGCAGCTGCGCCGCCGTCAGGAGAGGAGAATCGCCGTCGCCGTCCGTCAGAAGGAGCCGCGCGTGAAGCCCACGCGCCGCCGACAGGTTCTGCCTCCGCCGCCACGCGCCGGCGCGTGAGGGCGCGTGCGCCGCCCGTTCTCGCTTCCGCCGCCTGGGTTCGTCTCGCAACGTGGTTTCCAGCCTGTCTGTGTATGTAGGTTTGACAAAATCTACTCGGTTTGCCTCTGGTTTGTTGTTTTCCCTCGGTTTGGGTTTGTTTTTCGAGTTTTTCAGTTCTGTTTTTTCTGTGTTATGGGTGATAAGACAACCGTAGTTATGTCCGGCGTGATACCGATGGTTTCGAAGGTTACAGAAGACAAGTTGAATGGGTCTAACTACTATGCATGGCGATCGAACGTTCGTCATTATATTCGGAGTATTGAGATGGAGGATCACTTGACTAAACCACCACCAACGGATGACAGCAAGAAGACTTGGTTGAGGGACGATTCTAGAATGATCCTACAAATCAAGAATTCGATTGAGAAAGAGGTTGTTGGGCTCGTGAATCACTGCGAATCGGTCAAAGAACTAATGGAATACTTGGAATTTCTCTATTCTGGGAAAGATAACCTCAACAGAATATTTGAAGTGTGTAAGACCCTCTTTCAACCTGCTCAGAGTGGAAAATCTCTTTTGAGTTATTTTATGGAATGCAAACGGAATTGTGCTGAATTTAGCACTTTGTTGCCCGTGGGTCCTGATGTCAAGGTTCAAACTACCCAACGCGACAAATTGTTCATCATGAGTTTCTTAGTTGGTCTTGATCCTCAATATGATATGGCAAAAGATCAAGTTCTTTCTAGTTCAGATGTCTCCTCGTTGGAAGCTGCTTTTACTCGTATACTTCGTACAGAAAAGTCCGCACCTTTGGTCCCACCATCTGAGTCGAACAGTGCTTTCGTTGGGCATACCAATGAGCATAGAGGTAATCGACGGGCAGGAAACAACTTCTCTAGAGGATATCCTTCTACTACTCAGAAATCTAATTCTGGAGATGTTGTTTGCTATTATTGTCGTAAGCCCGGTCATGTGGTAAAAGATTGCAGAAAACTCTTGTATAAGAACCAGAGTCAGAGTCAGGATCAGAGGGGTCAATCTGCCCATGTTGCATCTACTCCTGATAACCCTGAAAAGCCCTTCACGATTTCTCAGTCAGAGTTTGCTAAATTTCAACAGTATCAAGAGTCATTGACGGCATCATCTTCTACTCCTATTACTGCCATCGCCGAGACAGGTAACAAATCTAAATGTCTTCTTTCCTCCTCTTCGAAATGGGTCATTGACTCTGGCGCTACAGATCATATGACAGGTAATCCTAGTCTATTCTCTCATTTTTCTCCATCTACATCTTTGCCTAATGTTACTATAGCCGATGGAACCACTACTCCTGTTTTAGGATCGGGCACAGTCAATCTTACCAAAACAATGTCCCTATCCTCTGTTTTAAGTTTACCACAGTTCTCCTTCAATTTGATTTCTGTCAGTAAACTCACTCATGATCTTAATTGTTGTGTCTTATTCTTTCCTGATCATTGCTTATTTCAGGATCTTTTGACGAAGAGGACTATTGGTAGAGGGCGTAAATCTGGAGGTCTCTACATCTTTGAACCACATATACCTACTGCCGTCACATGCTCTAGAGTGTTTTCCCCTTTTGAAGAACATTGTCGTTTGGGTCATCCGTCTATTTCAGTTTTGAAGCGTCTTCGTCCTCAATTTAGTCATTTGTCTTCTTTAGATTGTGAGTCATGTCAGTTTGCTAAGTTTCATCGTGTGAGTTTGTATCCGAGAGTCGATAAACGAGCTAGTGCTCCGTTTGAGTTAGTTCACTCTGATGTTTGGGGTCCATGTCCTATCGAGTCCAAGGGAAAGTTTCGATATTTTGTTACCTTTGTTGACGATTATTCTCGTGTAACTTGGTTATATTTAATGAAAAGTCGTTCTGAGTTGCTTTCTCATTTTTGTAACTTCCATGCTGAAATTAGAACACAATTTAGCGGTTCTCTTAAAATCCTACGGAGTGATAATGCTAAGGAATATTTCTCTCATGCTCTTGGATCTTATTTAGGTGCACATGGTATTCTTCATCAATCCTCATGTGTCGATACTCCATCTCAAAATGGGGTTGCAGAACGAAAGAATCGTCATCTCCTCGAAACAGCACGAGCCTTAATGTTTCAGATGCACGTTCCAAAACATTTCTGGGCTGATGCTGTTTCGACGGCTTGTTTCTTGATCAATCGCATGCCTTCTTCTCTTCTTAAGGGTGAGATACCTTATCGTACTTTGTGTCCTAAACAACCATCGTTTTCTCTTACACCAAAAGTATTTGGGTGTACTTGTTTTGTTCGGGATGTTCGACCCCATCTCACCAAATTGGATCCAAAGTCATTAAAATGTATCTTTCTTGGATATTCTCGTGTTCAAAAAGGGTATCGGTGTTATTGTCCTAGTCTTGATAGGTATTTGGTTTCTCCTGATGTCACGTTCTTTGAAGATTCGTCTTTCTTCCCCTTGCCTTCCAATAAGAGTCGGGGGGAGCATACGAAGGATGATGATGAGTTCCTTATATATACCATTGTGTCTTCTTGTGAGACACGTAACGAATCATCTTCCTTTGTCCCTGTCTCTACTCACCCACCTTTGACTCAGGTTTACTCTCGTCGACAACCAGGTACAGTTATACGCCCTTTATCAGAGGCTTCTTCGTCATTGGATCCAGGTGCAAGCGATGATCGTCCCATTGCCCTTCGTAAAGGTACGCGCCAGTGCACTTACCCTATCTCATCTTTTGTGTCATATAACCATTTGTCTTCTCCTACATGCTCTTTCATTGCATCTATAGAGTCTTTATCTAGTCCTAAATCTGTTCGTGAAGCTTTGTCTCATTCTGGTTGGCGCGCTGCAATGGTGGAGGAGATGAATGCCTTAGATGACAATGGTACTTGGGATTTAGTGTCTCTTCCTGCAGGAAAGAGGCCTATTGGTTGTAAATGGGTATTTGCAGTTAAAGTCAATCCCGATGGGTCTGTCGCTCGGTTGAAAGCTCGTCTGGTGGCTAAAGGCTACGCACAAACGTATGGCATTGATTATTCTGATACTTTTTCTCCAGTTGCTAAAATGGCGTCTGTTAGGTTATTCATTGCGTTAGCATCAACTCATCATTGGCCCTTGCATCAACTTGATATTAAAAATGCATTTCTTCATGGTGATCTTCAAGAAGAGGTGTATATGGAGCAACCGCCGGGATTTGTTGCTCAGGGGGAGAATGGAAAGGTATGTCGCCTTCGAAAATCCTTGTACGGTTTAAAGCAGAGTCCACGAGCATGGTTTGGAAAATTTAGCACGGTAGTTGAAGACTTTGGAATGAAGAAAAGCAAGTCAGATCATTCAGTCTTTTATAAACGATCTGAGAGGGGTTTCATCTTGTTAGTCGTATATGTTGATGATATTGTTATTACTGGTGATGACTCATTGGGTATTCAATCTCTCAAGACTTTTCTCCACAGTCAATTCCATACAAAAGATTTGGGAATGTTGAAATACTTTCTTGGAATTGAGGTAATAAGAAGCAAGAAGGGAATTATGTTATCACAGAGAAAATATGTACTTGACTTGTTGGCTGAAACAGGGAAATTAGGGGCTAAGCCATGCAGTACCCCAATGATGCCCAATTCACAGCTCACAAGAGAGGGCGAATTGCTGAAAGATCCTGAAAGATATAGAAGGTTGGTGGGAAAACTAAATTACCTTACAGTAACTCGACCAGACATAGCCTATTCAGTGAGTATTGTGAGTCAGTATATGTCTTCCCCTACAGTTGACCATTGGGCTGCATTAGAACAAATTCTGTGTTATTTGAAAGCTGCCCCTGGACGTGGTTTAGTATATAAAGATTATGGTCATACTAACATTGAATGTTTCACCGATGCTGATTGGGCAGGATCTAAGGAAGATAGGAGATCTACTTCAGGCTATTGTGTATTTGTTGGTGGTAATTTGGTTTCTTGGAAGAGTAAGAAACAGAATGTGGTGTCACGTTCTAGTGCTGAGTCAGAGTATAGAGCAATGGCACAATCTGTATGTGAATTAGTGTGGATATATCAACTTCTCATTGAATTGGGATTTGATATCACAACACCGACTAAATTATGGTGCGATAATCAAGCAGCTCTTCACATCGCATCCAATCCAGTATTTCATGAGCGAACTAAACACATTGAAGTAGACTGTCACTTTGTACGTGAGAAGATACAGCAAGGCCTGATATCCACAGGATACATCAAGACTGGAGAGCAGTTAGGAGATATCTTCACAAAAGCATTAAATGGAGCACGCATAGATTACCTTTGTAACAAGTTGGGCATGATAAACATATTTGCTCCAACTTGAGGGGGAGTGTTAGAATAGTATTGTAAATATATTAGTTGTAATGTCCTTTACTGTCTTTTCCCCCCTTTCCCTAATTAGGTTAACCTTGTACATTGACATATATATATCTCTCTAATGAATAGAATACAGCATTCTGATTCTCTCAAACCCTTAGCATTTACAAAGACCAACAGCACTGTTCTAATTTCCATCTGTTTGCATTAAATGTGGAAAGTTTTTAATGATATGGAGGCAAGAAACAGCAACAAAATGGGTCATATGGTGCAAGAGTTGAAATGGACAAACAGAAAGGTAAGTAACTGGTTTAGAAGGTGGCAGTGGTTGGTGGGGATTGGGCAACTTTTCATTACCTTTCTCCCCACTTTTATCTGCTGGAAAGAGGCTTGAAAATGAAGGGAAAAGCTAACTGTAATGAGGTTATTGAAAAGTAAAAAAAAAAAGTATTCAGTTTTGTGAAAAAAGAGAAAGAAAGAAAGGAAGAAAAAAACAGTCTTAGGTCAGAGATCATGTGCTATTTAGTCCAACAACAAAAAAATCATGTGCTTCAGCCAGCCATGATTGAAAGAGAAGTGCCCTTGGTTATTAAGGCAAATATGGGATTTAAACTGAAAAGTATCCATTAATATTCAGACCTAGATAGATAAGAGCTTGAGATTATGATATTGATACTTACAATAATAGTCCCCTTTTCGTCTATGAATACATATTCACCTTTTTAGCTTTGTACTGAAGTGCCTGAAACAAAATAAACGAGATGCATAAATACATATTCAAGAGTGCTTTAGAGAATAGCGTTTTTAAAATAATATATTTTTCTTATTAACACTATCTTTAAACTTTAAGTTCAACAACATGTGATGGTGGAATGAGAGGATTCAAACCTCTAACCTCTTGATCGAGAACATAAGCCTTAAATAACTGAGCTATGCTCAAATTGACAATGTTTTCTTTACACTTTTAGAACTACTTTTTTAATATATAGTTAAATATCATAATAAATTTGAAAAGTATTTTAATCGAATATGATACGTCAATCCATACTATAAGCAAGCTTAATTATCTAATACAACTTATACAAATTTTGAGAATCTCTCAAGAATAAATCAATCAATTTGAACAGAGAACTCATAACAGAACAGAATCCATAAAATTTTCAAAAATTTACTCAATTTCATTTTATCATATGGGTAGCATTTTACATTTCAAGTCCTTACGAAATGTGCTTGATCGTACCTTTTTGACTGTTGCAAGTAAATGATATAATTCCCCTGAAGTGACGATTAGGAAAACCTTCCACATAGGCAAGAAAATAGTTTGAATCTTCCTCTACCAGCTTTTGTCAACTATCCACAATCAGAAAAACTTATCCAACATAAAATTAGCCTCAGAGTGAAGTACTAACATTTATTGGCACATGGTTATTGCCGGAGACCTAGAGTTTATGAAACATTACATGTACGTGGTCGTAAATAGTATAAACAAGCCAACAAGAGCAGAGCTCAACGGCATGATGTATCGCCTAGTGACCATGAGGTCCTAGGTTCAATGTCCCACCCCAACATGTTGTCAAAAAAAAGAATAGTATAAACAAATATAAATTATAGAAACCGGTGAAAAGTAATCAAAGTTGTATTCGCCCATTAAAGCGGTACGTGAGCTGGGTTCATAAAATACGACAAATATCTAAGAAACTAAACCCATATGCGTGCTATGCAACTTTATGCATAGCTGGTACATTATTCGAGTCAAGATGAATGACATGTCTTGAAAGCAAACAAAAAAAAAACAGACAAATACAGGTTTTACATGTCCTTCTCTAGTTAATGTCACCCCTAGTTATCTTATCAAGGGCACTGATAACTGGATAAAAATGTTATATATGAATTCTGCCATATCAATACATGTTCACCGCCAACATGAGCATAGTTGAACCGGCATAATATACGACTTAGAGACTAAGAGGTCACAGGTTCGATTCTCCCCACCCCACATGTTGTCAAAAAAAAAAAAAAAATACATGTTCACAATTAAAAAGTATATGTGTAGCATTTATAAGAGTAGATGGTTGCAGTAAATAAAACAAAAAAGAAAAACATGGATGACTGTTTTCACATAGAAGAAACTGTAGATGATGTTAATATCCAAAAAAAAATTAAAGGAAGTACGAGTGGTGCCAGGTTTCACATAAAGGAAGTCACAGCTCGCAGGTAATCTATAAAGATAAGATGAGAATCTTTATAAGCATAGAACTTGACAAGAAAGTGATATCATTTCCTTTCCAAAATCACTGAATTATTCTTGTTGCTCCATATCCTGTCGTTCCTTATATGGTAATTCAAAGAAAAAGTTGGAAAGAAAAAATGGCTACTGCTGGTAATCCAACACGACTAAAGTAAAATTTTCAGCTCTCAATCATACCTATCCAGATGTTAAATAAACAAGGAAAGACTCCTTTTCAAAAAAAAAAAGAAAAAAAAAAGTAAAGATTCTAGCATCCCTAATACCCCCACCAAAAAGAAGAACTTACTTGAAGATCCTCCATGAGGCAGTGTAGGAGTAATGCTGAAGTCACATGTTCAAACCACCATTATCAGTAATGTCCTTGCAGCAAAGATATACAACAATAACTGAGCAGAGTAGTCCTTGTACAATAATAGAGAACAGAGCCACCAGAATCATTTTAAGCAAAGAGTAAGAATTAAATAATGATCAGCAATTTTCAATTAACAGACTTGAAATCTATTCCAAATTAATTGCATAATATAAAACAAATCGATATGGACAAGAAATACAATAACAGAACAAGAAGAAACTAACTCTCTCCCTCTGAAGCCTGTCATCTTTACAAACAAATTAATTTCAACTTCTAACTATAAGAAAAAAAGAACATGTATTGGGCCTACTGGCCAGAAAATAAATAAAATTGTCTTTTTGGTCGGGAACCATAATTAGGCATGTTTATAGCTAAAGCCTAAAGGTTCTCCCTAATTCCAATCGGCATGCAGCTTTACAATCACCTCTTGCCAAAACCAGTGTCTTGCATCATAGCAACAAACTCACTGTAATCTATTCGACCATCCTGAAAAGAAATCAAAGGCATGATTATTAAAATGGAAGACAACCCTTTTCATAATTCACTGGTATTCAAGCAAGAAATGGAGGCAATAAGAATAGATAATCAATAGGAGAACAATTACATTATCTTGGTCAACTTCGCGCATTACATCTTCTAAGCGGATGTCTTTCAAACCAAACTTTTCACAAGCTTGTTGGAGCTCGTCCTGTGTGATGTATCCACTCCCATCTTTGTCGAAGTACGAGAAGGCAGCAAAGAGATGGTCCTCTTTCTGAATCTTGTTTAAATGGAGCATTGCTGCTACAAACTCGCCATATTCTATGGTACCACTATTATCAACATCTGCCTGAAATATTGAATTGAAATAAGATTTAAAAACAAAAGATAAGAACGAAGTTGGAATGTACTATTTTCATTATTTTCATTCAGTTCACTGATAACACTATTATCAACATCTGCCTGAAATATTGAACTGAAATATTCTATGGTACCACTATTATCATCGCAATTTCACTATTTTCATTCAGTTCACTGATAACAACTTACTTTCACGAAGTTGGAATGTACCATGAATAATTTCTCACTAGAAATAATAGAAGAAATATGCGTTAAAATTTTGTAGCGAAAATATTTTTCTCATTAGGATAGTTTGCCAACATCAACATAACTCAACTAACATAAAATGCGTACTCTCTATCAAGAGATCAACTCGAGTCCCCCACCCCACATTTTGTCAACAAAAAAAAAACTACGATAGTTTGATAATCATTCAAATTCTGTCTTTAATATGTCTATAATATAAAACTCATCTCCACATTAACAATTTTTAGATTGCCCCTTCAAGCCAGTTTGGTCTAGCTGTAATCTATATAGCAGAGGAAGGAATAAAAGGTTTCACAATTTCCCAAATCTCCACGGAAGCTTGACCTCTAGACAATGATTCAAACGTAAATCAATTAAGCGTAAGTGGAAATAGAAGAATAATTTTTTTTTTTGTCGCCAGATGAAGTCTAAAAAGAGAGAGATTAATTTCTCCTGGGAGAAGATAGCGTCACTTACTGCTTGCATTAACCCACTAATTTCAGAATCCTTAAGATTAGCACCCACTCTTTCCAAACCATGCTTCAATTCTTCAAGAGATATTTGACCACTATTGTCCGTGTCTATCATCTTAAACATCTCTTTGAGGCCAGCAATTTCCTCTTCAGAAAGGGTTTCTGCAATAACCTACAAATAGACAAAGTACCTCACTGGAATTAAGAACATACTCATAACAATAACCTTCAGAAAGGAGCTTGAGCAAAGTTCATGACAATTTCAGGAAAAAGGACCTCAAGCAACCAAATCACGAACTATACATCAAGGAGAAACATTGTAATATGCATTTTTATGATGGCATAAAATGTGTTTGATAGCTGCACATTCAAGATTGTAAGCCATGCTAGTTGCTGGTTTGTTGGATATCATGAATGATAAGTTAGATGATGAGCACTCACTCTAATTGCCATTTTCTTCAGCCTATTCATGGCAGAGAATTGATTCAAACGACTTAGAACAGCTGAATCAAGAGGTTTGTCAGGAGCAACTCCATTAGCTTTCACCCATGGGTGGCCTGCAATAACACAAAGGGCCCTATTAGAAAGATAATTAAACATACTGACATTGAGATATATTAAGATAAGCAAACTTCTATCTTAGGAAACAACAGCCAACAACTTAACAAGTCACATTTCATGAGGAAATACTTAAAAAGTGGTAATCTCATTCTTAATCATCCAAACCACAGAGATATTGTAAGCATGACAAGAAGTGTTAAGAGTCTCTTAGCCCGATATCCATGGGGATTTGCAATTAAAACCATTTTACACCACAAACGAACTAAGTGAGAGGATGACAAAGTCACACAATCTTCCGTCTAAAGATCCCATAGACATTTTGAAGCATTGGATAAAGTACAATAGTCATATAACGAACTTGGTCCTTCACTTAATATTTCAGGTTCAATTAAAAGAATTTACCCTATACGTCATTTTACATCATTTGAAATTACTAGAATTGATTTTGTTTTTCCACCCCACCAGAGACCGAGCATGGCCACTGCCTCAGCCATTGAGTAGAACTAACATTCATACAGGAGAGGATGAACCCTTTTTCTTTAAATTCACAGGTATACCAATTATGTATGTTGATATTTGAAAATAGCAAAAGCGACCCTATGACAATTGTTATTTTAGTTATTGTTCCATCTAGATATACAATTAGTATGGTGATATTTGAAAATATCAAAAGCGATCCCAAGACAATTGTTATTTTAGTAGTTGTTCCATCTAGATATATACACAAAATATAATCACTAGCCAACACCAATTTAAATTTTGTACGTCAAATTAATGGAACAATACAGCCAAGAAATCGCAATAGAAAATGGCTTCCAGATAATGCTTTCCTAGTTTATATCTTCTTATCAAAACAAATGTATATAGAACGGACGAATTATGGGGAAAAATATTAACTAACGAGTATGGATGGAAAAGAGTTTGGAGACTACACTTGGACACTAAAGTCACGACTTATTTACACTCTTGAGGCTTTACATCTGTCATGTAGAACTTAATCTGCCATAAAGCAAGCAACCCCAGTTAATCATGTGAACTCTCAGGTGAAGAACTGATAAATTTGCCTCAAAGCAAAAATCAGGAATGCTAAACTGCATTCATGCTAATGTGGAAGACATATGTCACATGCATATGTATCACCAATCATATCTAATGCATCTTCTTGGCACAGGTAAATGCAAACTGATCTAAAGATTTGAATATTGTCAAATAGCCCAGCAGCTAATTCTCTTCTTTTCTTTCAAAGAAACAAACAGTCTACAAGAAGTAAGAAAAAACTTTTCCATACTATGGCGAGACCATGAATGCATGCACCAAAGATATAAACTTACAAAGGACTTCGTGGGCTGTTAGTCTTTTTTTGGGATCTCTTACAAGCATTCTCCGCACTAGATCTTTTGCTTCCCCAGATATACTAGGCCACGGTTCTGACGTGAAGTCAAGATCACCTTTCAAAACCTGCTCAAATATTCCTTGCTCCGTCTCTGGTTACCATACACCATAAGAATTTTATTACAAAAGCTATGTATATAAAGTTGGTTATTTCCTATGATAACACTATCTAATGGCTGGAAAATCCAAAAAGCTATGATTTTTGGATCCAGAAACTCACCATCCCAGAACGGAGGCACGCCACTTAGTAAAATATATATGATAACCCCAGCACTCCATACATCACACTCTGGCCCATAAAGCTTCCGCAATACTTCTGGGGCTACATAATAAGGGCTACCAACAACATCTGTGAAAGTTTCACCTGAGAAAAAAGTATTTCCAAGTCAGACTTCAAAGGAATCGACGAATGCAGAGTGGAGACAAATAACATAATATTAACAAATAGAGCTCTCATTGGGACTAGATTTCTTCTAAAACATAACTATTCATGAAGAATAATTTAAAATTAACACAATTGTCCAGTCACTGCTTGCCCATACATGATTCTAACCATTAAAGTTTATTTGATCGTCAGAAGGAAAATCTCATGTCCCTTTAAACAGTCTGACACAAAGATGATGCAAGCTTCTAAATATATACATGCAGTAATTCGAATTATACGAAAAATCATGATGCATGAGGAAAGAATCCACTAATTAAATGCATATTATTTTGAACAGTTTGTTCCCTGCCAGCCTTTAATTTCTAGATAAACAGATTGGCTGCATCAAGTCAGTTCGACAAGGTCAATCATTACCACCACAAGCTGACTTAAGAAGTTACTATTCGGAAATTTTATATGCCCGAAGAAGGGAGAAGGGACCATTACCCCCTAGTTATCTTATATTAAAAAATATTATATAATAAAAATTGAGATGTTAAAGTTTTCTTCTCATAGTCAATATGAGAATCGTTCAACAATCAAGACATCTATTCATTCCTCTGAAGTCAAAGTGTCTTTAATCTGTTCCTAAACTTTTAGAATGGAAAGATTATATGTAATAAAGAGAACTAGTAAAATTTTACTTTTATGAAATTTTGTAGCTCCGCTCTAAGGACCCAGTTGCTTTTAGTGGTGGAATCCAAACAAAACCAACTTAAGCAAAATCTAAGGCCCCGTTTTATAACCATTTGGTTTGTGAAAATTAAGTCTATAAACACTACTTTCATTTTGGGTTCCTGTTTTTTTTGTTATCTACCATTTTACGAGTGTTTTCAAAATTCAAGAAAAGTTTTGAAAAATAAAAAAATTAGATTTTAAAATCTTGTTTTTGTTCGTGTAATTTGACTAAAAATTCAAATGTTTACATGAGAAAAAGATGAAACACATTGTAAAGAAATGGTGTGAAAACAAGAATAATTTTAGAAAATCAAATAGTTATCAAACGGGACCTAAAATAATAAACCTTACGAAGGACAATTCCGAGAAACTATTTCATCAAACTAAAAGAATCAGTTAAAAAAATGTTACCTGGCCTAAAGAACATGGACAGCCCAAAATCTATGGTCTTGAGTGCTGACTCCTCTTGTTGATTGATGAAAAGAAAATTCTCTGGCTTCAAATCCCTATGCATGACACCCAAAGAATGGCATGCTTCAACAACACCAACTATGATTCTAGCTAATTCAGCCGCTTTTCTCTCTGTATAGTGACCCCTCTGTATAATCCTATCAAACAATTCTCCACCGGCACAAAGTTCCATCACAACATGAACTGCCACAGCGTCCTCAAAAGCCCCCACAATCTGAATCACATTAGGATGACCTGCTAAATGATGCATTATCTGAATCTCTCTTCTAACATCCTCCACATCTTCTTTGGTGGTCAATTTCCTTTTGGCAATCGATTTGCAGGCAGATTCTTTCCCCGTTGCCTTTTCCACACAAAGAAACGTCGTCCCAAACTGGCCTTGTCCGAGCTTCCTTCCCAATGTGTAATGATCCTTAATATTATCCGTTTTTCGCCCTAATACCGAATCAATTTGAAGCCCTGCGCTCGATACTCTCTTCATATGAGTTGTCTTCTTCGATTTCGCATCCACCGATGCCCTAGATTCATCTTTAATCACTCTAGACGACATCTCCCGTTCCACTGCTTTGTTTCCATCATTATTCCCAATTTTCACCGTTTCAGGCGGCGTATTTTGAACACTACTATGGCGATCTGAATCTTTGGAACCATCGCCGTTTTTGGATGAATCGGAACCCGAATTCTTGCTTTCACTTCCATCCTTTGGCGGAGGAAGTCTATCCTCCGGTGGCCGGCTTGGCCATACTGCGGCCGTAACAGATTTCAAGAATCCATTACTGCCGAGATTTGGTCCTACACATGTGTTCCCCATCAATTCACCAAGCTCTTAAGTCCTTGACATAATCTCCCTCCCTTCAATCCCAACATACAATCTAATCCCTAATAATCTCATGAAGAACCACAGCATTCAATCCAAACCTCACTAATTAGAGGATTCGATCGATTTGACAAAAAAACACGAAATCGAAAACCACAATTAATAGCCTCCAACATGAATGCAATCATTCAACACACAGAACGTCGGTCTCTGAAATCTCAAATCCGATCAATATATATATGTATAAACAGAGACAAAATTAAGTAATAATTACAATGCGTATCTATCAACAACAAGAACAACAACAACAAGAACATCAACAACAATCAGATTCGAATTGGAGAAGAAAAACATGAATGAGAAGGAGAAAAACACAGAGAGAATCGAAATTGGAGGAAGAAAATGGAAGAAAACAAAGGAAAATGAAAGGAAAAGGTTGAATTAGCGAGAAATGTCGAAACCAAGGGACAATCTGTGAAATTGATCGTCATCGTCAATCATTCAGCGATGGAAACTCCTCGATCGATCAACGTCCGAGCTGCGTGCGAACAGAGAGAGAGAGAAGGAGAGATTATCGCTCAGAATCCTCCATTGACGATTTGTGCATGCATGGTTTTGGTTGACGGTCTCCCATATCCATACACCCATATGTCACTCATTTTTTTTTTTTTTTTTTTTTTTTTTTTTTTTTTTTTTTTTTTTTTTTGTTGATAAATTTTACTATTTACATATATTGTATATATTGTTTATTGGGCTTGTTGCACAAATAGCAATCAGGCCCAAACTAATTGCAAATTAGCAAACTTTAAAATGTTTTGCAAATATGACAAAAAAAAAACCTGTTTTTTATCACTGATAGACTTTATTATATCATCTATCAGTGATAGACTATTATCTCTGATAGACTATTATCACTGACAAAAATCTATAAAAAGTTGAGGTGATCAGCGATAGACTTCTAACAGTCATAAGATATCAGCGCCGCAAAATTTTTAAAAACATGCTATATTTGCAAACAATAAGTCTTAAATTGTCATTTACTACAATTTCCCTGGTTTATTTTGGTTATTAATTTTGGAAAGTTTAAATTTAAGTTTTGATTTAATCTCATTTTTGTGTTTTCATTTTGGTTCCAAAACTCAAAAATTAACTAAAAAAAAGAATTTAAAGTCTATTTTATTTTAGTCCTTAAACTTTAAAAAATAATTATTTGATCTATGGTATATTATTTTATTACCTCATATTCGCTTGTCCAATGCTCCCCTCCATTCACGATAAGCATAAGTTAATTAATGGATAAAACACTTATTAAATTTTGGAAGGTTAAAGAGAGATAGGTTAAGGGTGTATTTAAATTGACTACTGAAGTAATATTTTTCAAATAATGCCATTTTTTTTTAACATCTTTTTAGAAATGTTTATAATTAAAACACTCGTTACATTTCCTCATTTGGTTTGTTCTACACATACAAAGTGTTTTTCCTAATGTTAAATTACTATAAATGACAATCATTAATAAACAATAAGAAAAATTACATTATTGCTCCTGAAGTTTGAGTTTAGTAACATCAAGTTCTTAAGCTTTCAAACTCGACATTTTAGTCTATGAGGTTTGAGTTTAGTATCATTTTGGTCTCTCTGTTCACAATTATATTACGGTAGCTAACGAAGCTGACGGACTTTCATTTTTATTTTTTAATATTAAATATACTTTTTAATTATTTTTAAATGAAATATTTATTTTTTACTTTTTACTTTACTTCACTTCACTTTCCTTTTCTTTTTCTCCTTCCTCCTCCATCCCTTTCTCCCTCCTTTCTCCTTCCATCATTCTCTAGCCAACCATCCATGGTCGTCATTGTTCGTCGCCGCTCGTTTTTTTTTGTTTTTCTTCTCATTTCCTTCTTCTTCTCTCTTTTACCTTCCTCTTTTTATCCTTCTTCTCCACGTTTCCAAAAAAATAAAACAAAAGTCTTTCAGATCTAGAACGAACCCAGATTTGGAACGTTCGTCGTTAGTCGTTCGCCCATCGTCGTCGTCACCATTCATTTTTTTTTTCATGGTTAATTTTCCATTTTTATTCATATCTGGAACAAATATTTTTTTTTTTGAAAACGTGGAGAATAATGGTGAAAGGAGGAAGAGTAAAAAGAGAAAAAGAAGGAAATGAGAAGAAGAAACAAAAAAACGAGCGGTGGACGACGGTGAACGGCGACGACCATGGATGGTTGGCGGGAGAATGATGGAAGGAGGAGGGAGGGAGAAATGTCCGGAAAAGGGATGAAGAAAGAGAAAAAGAAAAGAAAAGAAAAGTAAAAAATAAAAAATAAATATATGAAATTTTGGATGGAGGAACGATACTAAACTCAAACCTCAGGGACTAAAATATCGAGGTTAAAAGCTTAGGTACCTGAATGTTACTAAACTCAAACATCAGGGACTAATAGTGTAATTTTTCCTAAAGAATATGAATTAATAAGTTTAACTTTGTATTTTAAAAACTATGACCGACGTTGACTATTGTCGATGGTCGGTGATGTGGTAAGAGTGGTGGTGGTCGTCATTAGCTTTCGGAGATCGACCGGAGTTTCGTCGATGGTCGGTCAGAGGTGTTACCGATGATCGTGGGTGGTGGTCGTCGCTGGTGGTCAGACAAAGGTGTCGCCAGAGATTGTCGACGGCTAGAGATGTCCATGGGGCGGGGCGGGGCCGGGTAATGTATTCCCCGCCCCCGTCCCCATCTCCTATTTCATTTCTCGTCCCTTCGAAATTCTCCGTTTAATTTTGCGGGGACGGGGCGGGTATTCCCCGCGAATATTTTTTTTTTTTTAAATTATTCTTAACCAATATTTTTTAAGTTTTTTTTATGTTTTAAGTTGATTAATATTATATATATTTAATTTAATAAATTTGATTGGCAACATGTGTGTTTTTTTAGACCAAAGGAGTGTAATTATTTTTTTTTTATGAAAATATTATATATATATATATATATATGAAAAAAAAAAACGGGCAAAAAAAATCCCCCGCTCCCGACCCCATTCTTCGTGTAATCGGGGATTTCCCGTCCCATTCGGGACGGGGCGGGGCAAATGGACATATCTATCGACGGAGGTCGAAGATGGTCTTAAGAGATCGACGACGATGGCCGGAGATGGTCGTCGAAAGTCGCTGGCGGTGGCGGTGGCCGGAGATAGTCGGAGGAGGTGGCCGACAACAATCATGGGTGGTGAAAATTTAAAGGAATAGCGTAAGAGTATTTTGATAATTTTAATATATTATGAAAATTATATAAGATTCTCAATGAAACACGAAGAAAATATTTTTTTCTAAAATTTAATATCAATTGTTTCACATTTATTTTCAAATCTCGCTCTCAAATAAATCATTTTGGGTGGTGATTCTCAAATAAATCAAATAAACTCATTCTCAAGAAAATATGTTATTGAACACCCCAATTTTTTCTAAATAATGACTCTTTTAAAAAATTAAAGAGAATGCAATTCAAATAGACCCTATCTCTAGTTATGTGAGTGTGATATAAAACTTTGAGAGGGTGTTTATTTGTAATTGTGATTGGAAAAAAACCTTATGTGATTGTAATAATTTTTCACGAAGCTTTTTTCCTGATTTTTCTCTGATTTTTGAAAATTTTCATGTAAATTCTTCTGTTTTTTATTTAATTTTTTCCTTAAAACTTATTTAGACTAGGTAACTTTTAGTTTCCCTTTATAAAAGAAAAGAAAAACTAAACTAATTTTAGTTTCACCGATCCAAGTTATTTGGTGCATGGACTCACTTGGGCTAGCTTGCTTCCTATGGTAACACACCTGGTTTTGTTTGTCTATGTTATTATTAATTTTTTTTTTTATATATGTGAGTGTCCGGGATAACCCTCGAACCTACAACATTTAGTTGTCAAGAAAATTCGTAAGAAAATAATTCTTAGATAAGGTGGCCACCAAAGATTAAACTCATTCTTTTTATGGGAGCTTTAATAGTGTCAAAGTCATTCATGATCACTAGGTTAATCCTTGATGGTTGTTTGTTTATATTATTGGCACATCTAAGTAAGTGATGTGACACAAGATCTTTATTGACATGAGATCTTTTTGGGTGAAAAAAAAACATAATGTAAGCTTAGACTTAAAGTTGACAATATCATACATGTTATGAGAAAAATCTCAAAGTTTTAGCACAAAGGTTCATTCAAGAATAAAGTCCGACCCACAAAGAAGGGTCGAGAGAGAGAAAAAGGTGGCGTCAACCCAAAGGGTCGACACAAAGAAAAGAGGAGGCGACCACACAGGTCGCTCGACCACACTCTAGAGGAGTCGACCACCCAGGTTAGCTCGACGTCATCGAAGGAGTGAGCTCCTGGAGGAGCTCGGCTCAGCCAGCTGCAAAGGTCGACCCCCCTCATGGGGTCGACTTGGTTGAAGGGAAGAAAGCACCGACCCTCTCCCCAGAGTCGGCTTGACCTCGTCTGCGGAAGAAACGTCTCCCTAAGGTCGTTACACAACCTTTGTAACGGTCAGGAGTTACAACGGTTATATGAAGACCCCTCTTAATGACCTTTAATGATCTCAAAACGGTCACAAATGAATAAAACGCTTGTCCTTTGTAACGCTTGTCCTATGTTTTTCAACTTTTAGATGTGTTAAAAAAAAAATTATGGTCTATTTTATTTTAGTCCATAAATTTTAAAAAATAATAATTATTTGATTTATGGTATATTATTTTATCACCTCATATTCGCTTGTCCTATGTTCGCCTCTATGCACGGTAAACATAAGTTAATTAATGGATAAAACACTTATATTAAATTTTGAAAAATTAAAGAGAGATAAATTAAGGACGTATTAGAATTGACTACTAAAATAATATTTTATTTATAATTAAAACACTCCTATGTTTAGTTATATTTTCTCAGGAGTATTTTAATCTACGAGTTTGTTTGGTTTGTTCTACCCAAACTAAGAGTTTTGTTAAATTACTATAAAGGACAACTACTAATAAACAATAGTAAAAATTACATTATTGGTCTTGAAGTTTGAGTTTAGTAACATCATGTTCTTAAGCTTTTGAGTTTAGTAATATTTAGGTCCTTAAACTTTCAAATTCAACATTTTAGTTCCTGAGGCTTGAGTTTAGTATCATTTTGGTCCCTCCGTTCACAATTTTATTACGCTACCTAACGTAAGGCGATTTTTTTATTTTTATTTTTTAATATTAAATATACTTTTTAATTATTTTAAATGAAATATATATATATATATATTACTTTACTTCACTTTTCTTTTCTTTTCTTTTTCTCTTTCCTCCTCCCATCCCTTTCTCCCTCCCTCCTTCCTCTTCCATCATTCTCCAGCCAACCATCCATGGTCGTCATTGTTCGTCCCCACTCGTTTTTTTTGTTTTTTTTTTCTCATTTCCTTCTTCTTCTCTCTTTTTACCTTCCTCTTTTTATCCTTCTTCTCCACGTTTTCAAAAAAATAAAACAAAATTCTTTCAAATCTAGAACAAACCCAGATTTGGAACGTTCGTCGTCCTCGTCGCCATTTGTTTGTTTTTCATGGTTAATTTTCCATTTTGATTCATATCTGGAACAATTTTTTTTTTTTTGGAAAACGTAGAGAATAATGGTGAAAGGAGGAAGGGTAAAAAGAGAAAAAGAAGTAAATGAGAAGAAGAAACAAAAAAACGAGCGGCGGACAACGGTGAACGGCGACGGCCATGAATGGTTGGCTAGAGAATGATGGAAGGAGGAGGGAGGGAGAAAGGCCCGGAAAGGGGATGAAGAAGGAGAAAAAGAAAAGAAAAGAAAAGTAAAACATAAAAAATAAATCTATGAAATTTTGGATGGAGGAACGATACTAAACTCAAACTTCAGGGGCTAAAATATCGAGTTTAAAAGTTTAGGGACTTGAATGTTACTAAACTCAAACATTAGGGACTAATAGTGTAATTTTCCCTAAAGAATATGAATTAATAAGTTTAACTTTGTATTTTAAAAATTATGACCGACGTTGACTATTGTCGATGGTCGGTGATGTGGTAAGAGTGGTGGTGGTCGTCGTTAGCTGTCGGAGGTCGCTGGGGTAGTTTTCGTCGGAGGTGTCCCCGAAGATCTGCCGGAGTTTCGTCGATGGTCGGCCAGAGGTGTCACCGATGATCGTGGGTGGTGGTCGTCGTCGGTGGTCAGACAAAGGTGTCGCCAGAGATTGTCGACTGTGGTCGGAGATGGTCGTCGAAAGTCGCTGGCGATGGCCGGAGATGGTCGGAGGAGGTGGCCGACAACAATCATGGGTGGTGAAAATTGAAAGGAATAATGTAAGGGTATTTTGATAATTTTAATATATTATGAAAATTATATAGGATTTTCAATTAAACACCAAGAAAATATTTTTTCTAGAACCTAATATCAATGGTTTGACTTAATGATTTATTTCAAAATTTATTCTCACATAAATCATTTTGGGTGGTTGTCAACACTGCATTCTTTTCTAAAATGACTTTTTTAAAAAAATTAAAGAGAATGCAATTCAAATAGACTAACTCTAATTATGTGAGTGTAATATAAAGCTTTGAGAGATTGTTTATCTGTAATTGGGATCGAAAAAAAAAGTGTGATTATAATAACTTTTCACGTAATGAAGCTTTTTGTCTGTCGTGATTTTTCTCTGATTTTGAAAATTTTCATGTAAATTCTTCTGTTTTCATCTAGACTAGGTAACTTTTAGTTTCACCTTCAAAAAGAAAAGAAAAACTAAACTAATTTTAGTTTCACCAATCCAAGCTATTTGGTGCATTGACTCACTTGGGCTAGCTTGCTTCCTATGGTAACACACCTGGTTTTGTTTTGTCTATGTTGTTATTAATTTTTTTTTTATATATGTGAGTGTCCGGTATAACCACATGAACTTACAACATTTAGTTGTTAAGAAAATTCGTATGAAAATAATTCTTAGATAAGGTGGCCACCAAAGATTAAATTCATTCCTTTTATGGGACCTTTAATAATGTCAAAGTCATTCATGATCACTAGGTTAATCATTGATGGTTGTTTGTCTATATTATTGACACATCTAAGTAAGTGATTACACAAGATCTTTATTGACATGAGATCTTTTTGGGTCAAAAAAAAAACATAATGTAAGTTTAGACTTAAAGTTGACAATATCATACATGTTATGAGAAAAATCTCAAAGTTTTAGCACAAAGGTTCATTCAAGAATATAAAGTCCGACCCACAAAGAAGGGTCGAGAGAGAGAAAAAGGTGGCGTCAACCCAAAGGGTCGACACAAAGAAAAGAGGAGGCGACCACCCAGGTCGACTCGACCACACTCTAGAGGAGTCGACCACCCAGGTTGGCTCGACATCATCGAAGGAGTGAGCTCCTGGAGGAGCTCGGCTCAGCCAGTTGCAAAGGTCGACCCCCCTCATGGGGTCGACTTGGGTTGAAGGGAAGAAAGCACCGACCCTCTCCCCGGGGTCGGCATGACCTCGTCTGCGGAAGAAACGTCTCCCTAAGGTCGTTACACAACATTTATAACGGTCAGGAGTTACAACGGTTATATGAAGACCCCTCTTAATGACCTTTAATGATCTCAAAACGGTCACAAATGATCCCTATATAAGGAAATGACCCCAAACACAATTGGTAAAGGTAATACATCTTATTAAAATTTCATAATCATAAATTTGTCATATCTCTATGTTGCTCTCTCTAGAGCTACTTGAGCGTCAGAGTGGGTGTGGATAGCTTCCATCGATCCTAGAGTATCATATTTTCTTTTAAGTATTGCAACGTCAATCTCCTCAATACCAAAAATCAATACTAACAATACAATTACAAAAATATAGAGAGATTTCTCGTCCCAACATAACTACACTCGAAAGTACTTGGTCTCATCTTGAATTATTAATAAAAAAATATATATATATTAGGATAAATATTTTTAACAAAGTTTATAAACCAAAACTTTAGAAAAGAAATCCAACATACTTGGTCTAAAATAAGAAATTTCTTTGCTCTTTGACTCCTACTTTTCATAATATTTTGTCGAGTCCATCCATCTCTATTGATATTTGATAATATTGCGTATTTTCGATCTTGACCTCGAATTCAACCAACTTTCTTAAATTTCTAATCTATTTTTCTAAAAATAATTAAAATAATGATTACAAAATTAATACTTTCTAGGCCGACAGCCGGCAAACTCAAATAATATATTTTTAATTTTTAAAAATAAAAAATAAAAATAAAAATAAAAAACCCAACTAATGAAGAAGACCAATTCAAAATATATGCAATTTGTTTGCCATTTTTTTCTAAACTAACCAACACCAACCCTCACTTGCTTGTCTCACTATCCCCATCAATACAAAAATTTATATTGAGAATATTATTAATAAAACTTATAATATATATTATTATATATATGTTGATCCAGAATTTTGGGCTTCTCTGCTCCTCCGTGTATTCCACCGCTCGCGGCGGCCGGCGGATCCATGGAGTACCTGCAAGAAGAGGAGAAGGATAAACTTTGCACCAGTGTGGAGCTAGGCCCACACGGCTCCGACGCTTAAGTTAGAGAGGTCTGAACATAAGTATGAGTAATAGAGAGTTAGGGTACAGTTACCCGTTGTTTTTTTATCCTCCCGTTTTTCCTTGGACAAGAGGGGTATTTATAGTTAATGAAGAGGGAGAGTTTCATGGTTTGGTCGGTCTGTCATCATGTGAGTCCTCGAGCAGGACGAGAAAGCTTGGGCCGATCGGAGTCGACCCGCACGCTCTGTTATGATGAAGGTAACCGTCGTCTCCCGATTCCCAAGAAAATTGGAAGCGCTGCTATATTGCCTACGTCGGGTGAGTCAAAGATGTCACATCTCACGCAGATCGAGTTGCGGCTCCTTGATTGGGGTATCAAGTCCGAACCCCCAGAAGTCTGGGATCGGAACTCTCGTAGTAGTGACTCGTTTTGAGGCGGGATTGTGGCCTCGGATTTCTTTGGACAGCCACCATGACTTCAGTGGCTGAGGTAGCCCGTAACAAAAAAAAAAAAAATATATATATATATATATATATTTATTTATTTATTTATTTATTTATTTAAAGTTCTGTTTTTTGTTATATTCATTTGGGTGTATCAATGACCACAAAAATAATCAAACTTTGTTTAATTTAGGAGATCAGCTGAGGAGGAATTAGAAGAATCAAAATAAACATCTTAGTTTATATATATATATATAATAATTCAATCAACGTTGATTTTGTCAATATCTTCTCGACCAGGTTTAGATACAATTTTTGTAATTCAACTTTTATTGTTTTTTTTTTTATTTACCGACCCCTTATAAGTATTGAAGTTTTTATTTTGGTTCATAATTTTTTTTTATTGTTTAATTTTTATGTCCATAATTGTGAAACTAAACATAATTCAACTAACATGAAATATGTGTTAATTTGTGGTTCGAATTTTTCTTTTTTTGTAAAATAAAAAAGATTATTATGTTAATATTTTATTTTAATTTTTTTTTAAGTACGTCAATTATATGGAGATGTAGATTGAACCTCCAACACTTCATGCGAGGTAGTACATGTCGATTACCGCGGTTGACCATGTTCACTTTGACAAAAGTGAGAACTCATAAAGTTAGACTTAATTAATCTTACCATCCAATATATATAAATTGGACTTCTCAAACAAATAAATAAATAAATAATTGTGTAAAAATAAATTTTTTGAATTTCTCTATCAATTTTTTTTTTTTAAGTTCAACATCATGAGAGTGGAGAGTTGAACTTATAATATTTTAGTAGAAAATATATGTCTTAACCGATTTATATTTTGTAGCACACTAACTATATTATTTAAGGTCAATCTGAGCATAAATCAATTGGTTATAACATTATTTTCTCAATCAACGGCCAAAAGGTCAAAGTTTCGAATTTTCACCCTACATGTTGAACTTAAAAAACTATAGTCTCGTTTGATAACCATTTGATTTTTTAAAATTAAGCTTATCAACAACTAGTTTTCATCTATGGTTTTACTGTGTTTTGTTATCTACTTTTCACTAGTATTTTCGAAATCCAAGCCCAAGTTTTGAAAACTAAAAAAACGTCATTGTTTGATACCATTTTGTTTACATTTTTTTTTTCCAAAAAAGATTTGAATTCGAAGCCAAATTCTAAAAACCAATTAGTTCTCATAGGTGGGATTTGGGAACGAACCTAGGATCTTTTGGGTCATCGTGATGTCTGGTTAGCTATGCTCTTGTTGGCAAGATTACGACAAATTCTGGACCGATTGAAGCATTTAGAGGCATAATCCATTAAACTAATGGAGTTAATCTAAGAAAGATTTTGTAGTGAGATGGTCAATTAGCAAACAAATTGGTGATATATTTATTGCATAATCAATACTTTTTCATACCTAAAACTCTTTCTTTCTTCTTAATTTCTCTAAACAAAAAAAAAAAAATTGTAAAAATGACCAAATAATTTAGCAATCAAACCAAATTTGACTTGGTACTAAAATTATATTTTATTGCAATCCAAATAGAGAAAAGATTCATTCATTCTCACTATATATATAAAACCCCTAATTTCAAGACGGCAAAATCAAGAAGAAGAATTACCAACAATGATGATGAACTCCGCCGCCGCCGCCGCCGTGAGGAATCAATTGCAATTGCGAGGTCCAAGGCCGCCGCCATTGACGCTGAACAAATCCTCCTCCGTCAAGATTTTCAAGAAATCGACGCTTCCGAACCGCCGTTCTCCGGTAATTGTTTACCTCCGATCGCCGAAGATCATCCATGTCCGTCCTGAGGAGTTCAAAAGCTTCGTTCAACGCCTCACCGGAAACAACCGATCCTCCGTCGCCGTCGTTGCGTCGTCCTTTTCTGCTACTGGAATAGTTACGGATAATCGTCCTGGTGAGGAATTTGTATCCGCCTGATACTGCATTCCGTCGTAGCTTCCGCCGTTCTCCGCCGTTGATTGGTGGAACGCCACTATCGCAGTATCACTGGTTGTATATGATTGGTTAAAAATACGATTTTGTCCATGGACAATCATTTCAAATATTTAAATATCATTTTAATAATATTAATATTTATTGTGAGTTTGAAGTTAATTTTAGAAAAAATTGTTTTGTGGAGCCGTGTTTGGTAATTTTTAGTTTTATATTTTTTTATATTTGAATAAATAGGTTATAATATTTGGTAAATGAATACATAATTATTGTGATTTAATTTTAATGACTAAAGGCCTATTATAAAAATTTGCATGTGTTTTTTTTTTATTTTTATATAATTTTTTTTTAAAAAAAATAATTAATTAAAATGTTATATTCTTACCATTTAAATTTATATTTTGTTTGCCCTAAATTATTTGTTAAGTATTAAAAAAAATAGATGTAACTAAAAACAACATGTATATATATTTTTAGGAAAATTGTAACAGATGTCAATTTATACTAAAATAATTAAAAATATAGCATTTTTTTAAAAAAATTGTGGATATAACAATTTTTATCACTGATAGTATGGTCTATATAGAAATTTATCGTTAATAGTAGTTTTTTTTTTTTTTTTATAGAATTTTGTCAGTGATATAAGTTTATCACTGATAGAAGTCTATCCGTAATAGTCATAAAGTCTATCATAGATATAAGTAAGTCTAAGTCTATCGGGTTATTATCACAAATAACCTATATGGCAAAAAATCTATTAACATTAACCCTGTTTTTTGCCACTATCAACATTAACCCTTCTCGGTGCATCCTGGCCAGGATCGGGCACCAGGATTCTGTTTTTTTTTTTTTTTTTTAATTATTTATGACTTTATGTATTTTACGTTTTTACCCCTCCTTATAATATACCCTATATAACATATTTCTTTAATTTGCAAGGAAAGTTTATCTTATTCACTCTTTTTCACATTCCATTTGAGCAAACAAGGTATGTTTATACAAATATTTATCATATTGAACAATAGCTTCATAAAGTCAATTTTGGCGTCATTTCTCGTTCATTAACCCAGATCCTGGTCGGAATGTATACAAATCCTGGCCAGGATTTGTATACATTCCGACCAGGATCGACCAAGATCGAGATTTTTTTCTTTTTTTTTTCCATACATAATAACTAATGTTTCTTCTTTTATGTTACTTAGAGAATGCCTCGGGTTGGTGGCACAATATTAGAGAGGAGAAGAAGAGAAGATGCCACCAACAAACGAGGCATTCTGTAAGTAACATAAAAGAAGAAACATCGGTTATAATGTATGAAAAAAATAAAAAAAAATAAATAATCTCGGTCTTGGTCGATCTTGGTCGGAATGTATACAAATCCTGGCCAGGATTTGTATACATTCCGACGAGGATCTGGGTTAATGAACGATAAATTGGGCCAAAATTTTGTTCAAATGGAATGTGATCCTTAAACTTGTATACAGGGTATATGTGAAGAAGGAAAAAAATAAATAAAAAGAGTGAATAAGATAAAAACTTCCCTTCCAAATTAAAGAAATAGGTTATATAGGGTATATTATAAGGAGGGGTAAAAACGTAAAATACATAAAGTCATAAATAATTAAAAAAAAAAAAAAAAAAAAAAAAAAAACAGAATCCTGGTGCCCGATCCTGGCCAGGATGCACCGAGAAGGGTTAATGTTGATAGTGGCAAAAAAGAGGATTAATGTTAATAGATTTTTTGCCATATAGGTTATTCTTGATAATAACCCAAGTCTATCACTGATAGAAGTCTATCTGTAATAGTCATAAAGTCTATCATAGATATAAGTCTTCTATCAGTAATAATCATAAAGTCTAAGTCTATCACTGAGTTTATCACTGATTGTTTTTCATATTTGCAAAAAGTTTTAAACTTTGCTAAATTTGCAATTATTTTTTGCTTGATTGATGTTTGTGCAACCAGCCCTATAACCACCAATTATAATAATTCACTCAGTGTTCCAAACAAGTTTTAATTTTAAAATTTACCTAACCATGTTTGTTTGTTTTTTTACAACATATCTACATACCATGTTTAAAAACATTCCATAAAAATTGAAAACTAAAAAAATATTTTAGCCCTCTCTCCCTCTATGTTGTTATTTTTTTTTTCTCTCCTAATTTTCTAACACTTGAGTTGTTTTCTCAAACAGAAAAGGAATAGTCTAAAGTATCTAACTTTTCAACATTTTTCAACATTACACTTGGTATCAATTCATGTCTCTAATAATTTTGTAATTGTCAACCAAAACAACCAAAATGGTTTAGAAAAAGTATATATATGATGTACAAACTACCAAAAACGCTTTTTTTATTTTTTATATATAGCTAAATTATAGAAAATATCGCTAAACTATGAGTTTTGTTTTAAAAATATCTTTGATCCTTCAAAAACGTTAAAAAATACTCTTAAACTTTAAACGTTAAAGTTTTGTTTCAATAATACTCATAAATTTTAAAAAAATTTAAAATACTCCTGACTTTCTAAAAACGTTAAAAAAAATACATTTATCATTAAGTTTTCATTAATACCTTTAACCTCTCAAAAAAAAAAATATACTCTTAGTTTTCAGAAACGTTTTTCAGTAAAAGTATTTTTTAATTTTTTTGAAAGGTCAAGGGTATTAATGAAATTTTAACGTTTTTCATTCAAAACTTAACTGTCAAGATATTTTTTTAACGTTTTTGAAAAGTTAGAGGTAATGATATGAATTATTTTGACAATCAAATTCATATCCATGATGAATCTCAAGGAAGTCAAATCATTGTTATAGAGTCAGGAGCAAAGACAACAAAGAAGAGAAATGCACGATATTCACTATCTCACAAGTTCATTATCCATATTTGGTTACTTGGGACTTGTTTGGTAACGTTCCCGTTTCCTGTTTCTTGTTCCTGTTTCTCATTTTTTAAGAAACGGACTTGTTTGATAACTATTCCCGTTTCTTGTTTCTAAATTTTGAGAAACGTTTCTAAAAAAAAAGGCAAAATTTGAGAAACTTCAAAAAGGTGTTTCTCCCAGTTCCGTTTCTCTTTATATTAATCTGTTCCCAAAATGATGATAAATTAGTGTTGGTTCATTGGCAAGAGAAGCACCCAAATAAACTCCTCACTTATGAGGTCCTGGCTTCAAATCCTCATTATAACACTTTTTTTTTCTTTTTTCTTTTTCTTTCTTAATTATGCAATGTTTTTTTTTTTTATATATTATTTTAATTTTAAATTTTGCTATTTTTTTTTTTAGGATACATTACTAATTACTTTTTATTTTATTTAAATACATAAAAATATTTATTATATTTATTTATTAAATTTGTTATATTTTTTTTAAATACATTAAAATATTTATTTATTAATTGTAAAAAAAATATATTATTATTTTTTATGTTTTTTTAATAAGTATCCATTCACATCGATATTTTCATATTTTCATCGACACTTTAAACTTTGCAAATTAGCATTTCAATATTTTTAAATCAGTTTAAATTTCCCACTATTAAATATTAGATTCACAAATAATGATATTTTAGTTATATAAGATAAATTTATCTATAATATAATTGAAATGTCGATTCACATCTCATGTCGATATTGAGCTCATTGACACGTAGAAATGTCCACGTCAACGAAAATTTAAAACATGACCCATAACAAACAATGACGAATGACAACGACTTCGAGATCTTAGAGCAATGAAGGCATCATCCTCGAGGTAGGGAAAAATGTTTAACTATCGAAATTTTTTCACTGCAAAATGTTATTGAACGTTGTTTTGGCGTGTTGGAGACTCGCTTCCCTATTCTTAAATAAACGTCTCTTTATCAACACACAAAAACATATACCAAATCAAATCAAATTGCAATTTATTTTTTATTTATTTTTTATTTATTTATTTATTTTTTAATGCATGTTATATCTTTTTTATATTATGTATACTAAATTTTATTTAAACTATAAAAAATAAAAAATAAAACATAAAGAGAAAAAAGAAAAAAGAAACAATTAACAAAAAAAAATTATCAAACATGACGATATTTCTATTTTTTTTTCTTTCAAGAAACAAGAAACAAGAAACAAGAAACGTTATCAAACAAGTATGTGTTTCTGTTTCTTTTTTTTCAAGAAACAAGAAACAGGAGTAGTTATCAAACATATTTCTGTTTCTGGTTCTAAAAAAACAGGGAACAAGAAACAGGGAACGAGAAACGAGAAACAGGGAACAAGAAACAGGAACGTTACCAAACGGGCCCTTGATGTACTCATTAAAAATGTAACCAAGTTTTATAGGTGATTTTTCATATTTTTAGATAACTTTTAGTTTTCCAATATGTCTTTTAGAATATCAAAGCATCTTTTGGTATTTCAATGTGACTTTTCATATTAGCATTTATGCTAGGAAGTTAAGGGCATGTTTGGGAGTGATTTTGGAAGAACCAAAATCACTTTTCCATGTCCACAATCACTTATATTTCAAAATTGATATGTTTGGCAAAAATTAATTAGTGATTTTTGAATAATTCAAAATCACTTTGAGTGATCCCGGTCAATCACATAGGAGGTGATTTTTAGTGATTTTTGGTGAGTGATTGTTTGCTTTGTTGGCAAACGAGTTAGGCTACATCTCCTTAGGCCCAAGTTCGATTCCGAGAGCAAGATTGAACTCATGACCTCACGAGCACAACCTTATGCCGAGCTATGCTTGGTTTGGCTATTTTGGTAGTTTTTTAAAACATTATATTTAGGTAGTTAATAATTTTATAAATTAATATAAATCTTATATATATCAATACATTTCAAATTATAATTTTAGAAATTTAGTAATTTTAAAATTACTTTTTTTTAAGCAAACCAAACATTAATAATTTAAAATCACTTCTAATCATTTAAAAATCACTTCAATCCAAACATTGAAATGATTATATGGAAATCAATTTTATAAAATCAATTGTAATTAAATCTCTTCTCCTAAAATCAATAACTCAACAATCACTCCCAAATATGCTCTAAACAGTCTCTTGGCTGATTTGCTTATAAGGGATTAGCTTTGTCTAATGCAAAAGATAAATTTGATAGAAGATATGAAAATGTAGTGTTTTGAGTTTTAAAACCTTGAAAGCTTTTCTGTTTTGTTTCTTGTGATAGAATGCATGTATAGTTGGAGCATTCAAGTGAGGATTGATCTATCTTGCTTGTGGAGTGTTTTGAAGATCGAGGGTTGATGGGAGCCAAAAAAAATTGTGGTCTTTGGTTTGTTAGATCATCTAAGTAACTTGTTTTCTAGTCTATCTTAGAGGTTGAGATCGAATTGGCTACTGAAGTTTTCAAGTTAATGTGTTGAGGGGTCGTATAATCAGGGGGTTCTCACACTTAGTCTTAGAGGTTTCATATAAGGTAATTTTGAAATGTTTTAACACTTAGTCTTAGAGGTTTCATATCAGGTAATTTTGAAATGTTTTAAAGTTCAAAGATATTATTGAAACGAAACTTTAACATTTTCCATCCAAAACTTAACAGTATTGTAAGGGTATTTTTTAACGTTTTTTTAAAAGATCGGGAGTATTCTTGAATCTTTGTAAAGTTTATGGGTATAATTTTTTTTTTTTTTTTATATTCGTGAGTGTCCAAGCCAGCTTACGCGCATCTCGACTATTCTCACGGGACAGACCGCCTGACCCTACAACATTTGACTGCCAAGGAAATCTGTAGGTATATGGCCACCAAGGATTGAACTCATTCCCTCTAGGAGGGCATTCAAGTCCGTTTATGGGTATAATTGAAACAAAATTCATAATTTAAAGGTATTTGTTTTTTTTAATAATTTAGCCTTTATTTATTGATCACATATATCACTCCAAACATCTTGTTTTACCTAATCTAAAAACGGTAAAAGGCGACAAGCATCGACGAGGAGGTAGGAGAAGAAGAACAGAGAGAGAAGAGTTTTTTTTAATTATTATTATTATTATTATTATTTTATTTTTAAAAATTGTCACGTCAACCCTCCGTAAAGAAATTAACTGATTTTGTTAGTTCAATCACAATGACTCAAGAGAACTATTTCCTAAACTTGTAGGACTTGATGGTCCAATTTTGAAACATAGGCAAACCTTAGAGACCAAAAAGTCATTTTGCCCTTTTTTTTATACATCCGTAAATGTCTGAGTCAGTTTGCGCGCACCTCGACTAATCTCACGAGGCAACCGCATGACCCTACTATATTTGGTTGCCAAGGAAACTTGTAGGAAACTAAATTCTAGATAAGTGATCACTATGGTTTAAACTCGTTCTCTCAAGACCCTTTATTATTTACTTGGCCCTTATTGACTTACTAGATTCAATCCATGGTGGTTAACCAAATGCTTTATTACATGCCAACATTTTTTTTTTTTTTTATAGAGAGAACAAGGATATTTCATTGATGAATAACATTACAGAAATGAGATAAAACTCTCAGCCACCAAATATAAGTTATTTTACCCTAAACCCTAAAAGCCTCAAAAAGTTGTGAACATTTATACCAATATAAAGCATTAAAAAATACCAAATTCAAGAACCTATTCAAGGATGGAGATTTGTCAGTGAAAATCCGTTTATTCCAACATGAGCATAGTACAACAGGTAAGACATCTCTACTTCCTTTAAGAGATCATAGATTCTTTTTTTTTTTTTTTTTTTTGAATACAAGAGATCATAGATTCAAATCTGTTCATCTCCCACCCGACATGTGATATTCTAAAAACTCCCACCCGACATGTGTGTAATATTCTAAAAAAAATGCTTCCTTATAAATCAAAACTGTTAAATAGACTCATAGCAGAATGTTTCCAAGCACAAGAAGCAGCAGCAGCAGCAGCTACTACAGTACAGAGACAAAAAAAACTTCCTTATAAATCAAAACTGTTAAATAGACTCATAGCAGAATGTTTCCAAGCACAAGAAGCAGCAGCAGCAGCTACTACAGTACAGAGACAAAAAATTATCATTGTAACATAATCATAATGGAAAGATTACCTATTAAGTTCCATCAAATGGGTTCTGGTTGCTTTGCTACCCAGGCTGCTTTTCTGCTTGAATTTTGTTTCTCTAGAAAGAGAACTTAAAAGCACCAGCGGTCGAATCAGCCACAGAGTCCCAAAAGGAAAGTTTCTTCTCTTCCGCCTTCTTCTCTTCGGCTTTCTTAGCCAACTGATCGATGGTTCCGGGGAAAGAAGCATCGATTGCGTTTTTAAACTTATCATACAGATTCACACGATCTTTTGTTCCAGAAACCAACATGCTTGCATTTGGTCTTTTAAGGAAATCCAAGACATTCAACAGATTTCTTCTGCATACCAGAAACTAACAATCAATATAGACATCCAAGCGGCCAACATGAGCATAGCTAAACTCGTTAAGACATATATCCTCGACCAAAAGGTAAGAAGTTTGAATCATCATCATCCCCACATGTTGAACTTTAAAAAAAAATAGGAAATGATAGAGCTAAATTGCTCCAAGTTTATTAAATATATGAAGTGCCTATCTTTGTCTCTCTACCTCTCTTCTGCTTCTATTTACTCACGGTTTCTTGCTCACCCTAAGTAACTACCAACTTTTACTCCCCGCCCGACCTCTCAGCTGACTTCCACGAACAATCATCGGCAGTGCCCCTTTGTCCTAGCTGTCCCTATTCCCTCATAAATAATTTAGCGTTGGGCTTATCACAAAAACATAGAAATATGCCATATAGAGAAACAAGGGACAAGATTAGTGAATGATTTCAAAAGATGCTTTTGAAGTGGAAGTGGAAGTTAATTATATCATATCAACACTTCACTTTAAAAGAATTTTGAAATGGCGTGATTTGGCGGCAATAACTATAGGACTTACACAGGATCCTACTCTACTCCTACCATATCACTAACTATAGGACTGAAATGCCTAATCATTCATATTTCTTCTAAGTTTCTTCATTTCCTTGCATTCATAACCTCCCTCCCAACGTTTCTCGCTCATGATTTATCCATTTCTCGCTCATGATTTATCAATGAGTACAGGAACAGCAAAAACAAGCACATCCTAATTGTCAAAACACGAATTCAAGGTGTAAAGAGACTTTTTTCAGTTGCCAAAGCGAGCATAGCTCAGCGGTAACTGATATGTACTCCTAAAAAAACAAAGAGATTTGTTTTTCAGTTATCCATCTCCATCTACCACCTAGTCACACTCATAGTGATGTTCTAGCCATTTCCTTACCCAAAAAAAATGTTCTACTTCTAGCCATTACAGAAGGTAAATTATTTACTCATTGAGAATGTAATCTACAGGAATTTATTTACCTGCTGACATAATTCTGTGTGATAGCAATGGATTCCTCCAAGTTGATCACCAAATGCCACCATCCATTTGGCACAAAGATCACTTCCCCAGCCTTGCAGATGCACTCTATAGGCTTCTTTTCCCAACTCTTCGTTGCAGCATAAAAGTTCATGAACCACTCATTAATTGAAACAGGGCAGGCGACTTCAGCACCATCTGGGCTGGGATGTACTCCAGGTGGAACTACATCGGGTGGAAACAAAATCCACTTCTTGGATCCCTTAATCACTGCATTCCAAGCTGAAGTTGAATTAGGATCTATGTGGAACGACGAGCCAGATCCCGATGGTCCAATTATAATCCATCGATGATCGGGCCTTTCCTTCCCCAAAACACCAAACAAATCTTCTCTGAAGTACTCTGGAACATCATATTCTGATCCCAATCTCGGAACCTTGTCTGCAAAGTTGGGATCAAACAGGTATAATGGTCTCTCCTCTCTTGCCTGATCAGAATACAAAAAGAACTCCTCAAGTTTCATATCCACAGGCCCAACTGAAAATCTAACATCACCACACAATTGAATCAAATAATCTCTATTCCATTTTTCCCTTGCCACCCAATTATCCAAACATCCCTCCAACAGCACAGGCTTATTTGGTTCTTCAAAGTTCAACACGAATTCTTCAACTGAAATCCCTTTTCTTCTAACAATGTTATCTCTTACAAGCCACTCAGGTTTCATTTCAAGGTTAGCACAGAGCCAACTCTGAAAAAGATAGTCAGAATAGAAATCCCTCACTCTCAAACCCGAAATGCCAATAACAGAATCATCAAATGAAGGATAAAAAGCAGCTAAATAAGTAGATTTCCAAGTCCTATTATACAGAAAACCACCTTTAACATTATCCAACACAAGATTCCTCCAAAGAGGTTCATGATTGGCAAAAACATAGAACGATTTGCTCACAGTAGCCAAACCCCCTAAATGTGTAGCATCAAGCAACCCTAAAACATCAAGAACAAGCTCGTCAGTCAAAATTTGCAGATTACCTAGACCTGTGTTTCTCGTATTAATGGTGCTCGAAGCGAGATAGAGATTTCCTAATGGTTGGACGCCATGATTGGAAGATGTTGCGGAGGATTTGAGGCCAAAACCAAATTCATCGTTTTCTTCTTTGCATTCAGGAATTTGGGACTTTCTGGAATCGGAATTTCGATCTCGAGAAACAGATTTGCTCCTGATTTTCCTGTCTGAAATTTTCTTGCTTTTCTTCCTCTTTATGGCGCGAGAGAGCAGAGTTTTGGAGCTTAGCATTTGTTGAGCTTTTCGTGGGTCTGATAACAATGGAAGCAACTGAACTCTTTGCCGGCGGAATTTTGCCGGCGCTGCCGCAGGGTTTGGGGTTTGGGGTTTTGGCGACGAAGGTAGAAGAAGAATTTGCCTAGGGGCTAGCCGCTAAGGACTACTACTCCTCCTCAAATGGTCCTTTAAGTTTTTCTTTTATTTTTTTTACAATATGGGTCGATATTTGAAAATGAAGACATATGATATATTCTCGGTCAATTTTGCCATAATTTTATTCTATTCCCTAATCTTTTGAATCGATAAAATAGAATTTTCGTGATTTTTTAACACCTAAGGTGTTTATGTTTTCATTTTTTCATGTCATACGGGTATAAGTTAGAATTTAATAGTGCATATTAAAATTTTGTTTGCGTTGTTAACTGTGACGACATTTTTTAAACAGTTTTCTTAGTTCAGGGGTGTTTTTGAAAATGTTGAAAATTCAGGGTTGTTTCTTAAACAAAACTCATAGTTCAGGGGTATTTTTTATAATTTAGCAAAAAAAAAGAAAAAAAAAAGTAAAATAAGGAATGACTAGTCCTTGTGGCCGAGATTCTTTTTTATTGCAAAAAGATTAAGAAAGGTTGGTTAGCTTCTAAATCTGCATCTATTTACTATGATTTTGCTTGTTGCTTGTTGTTCTCATGTGGACTTGCTACATACGGTTATGAGTTGGAAGAATAAATTAGATTGAGATTTATTCTGACTAGTTTTATCTGGTCGTTCTGAAATTTTTGAAATGCTTGCTGTTTAATTCATATAATCACTTGTCAGTTAGTATGTCCTGAATTTTCGAGAGGCCAATAAGAGGTTACAGACCTTGCCCAACCATGTCCCTCATGGGCCCACGTGAGTTGGGCCCCCCCTTCCAGTAATTTCTATAAAATTAATGTGGATGCAGGGACCAACAAGAGCATAGCTCAACGGCATAATGTATCACCTAGTGACCATGAGGTCCTAGGTTCAATCCCCCACCCCAACATGTTGTCAAAAAAAAAATGTGGATGCAGGGTTGGATTCCCTCGTTTTGTACGCCATGTGTCTGATGTGGATCTTGCTGAGGCTCTGGCCGTTTGTGAGGGGTGGAGGGGAAGGATGCTTCAGAGGTGGGTGTTTTCAGTATTTGATGGTCGATCGACAAGGCAGTTCTTGTGTTTTCACCCGCCGAGAAGGGAATCGGGTCGCTCATGAGCTTGCAAGGTTGGGTCTCCTCAAGCAGGGTAATGAGACATGGCTGGAGGACTACCCTTCAAAGATTTCGTGTTTTATTTTGCCGGATGTAGTTTCGTTAAGCTCCTAATGTTTCTTCTCGTTCTGGATTTCAAAAAATAAAAAGATTAACTAATCAAGACCTTGAAAATAATAAAAGATTTGTAGGAATGAGTTCAAACCATAATAGTCACCTACTTTAGGATTTAATATCCTACGAGTTTCCTTGGTGTAGAGTCAACCGGTTGTCCGGTAAAGAAAAAGAATGTTTAAATTGGCATTTTTCTTCTCACCCTACTACCAACATATACCTTAATTTATCTCCCTTTTAAAAGTTGTAGCATGAGTTTTTGGGTTAGGTCAAGAATTTAGTGTCACAAATAATTCATACACAAATCATATTATTTGCCCTTGGTCTATTACAAATCTTTGTACCACTACCTCTTCTCCATTTTCTTTCTTATAATTTATCAATAACATATTAATCTTATTACTGTTAAATGATTATTTGTTTGTAGTGACATGTTTATCATGAATTTTTTTTTTTTAATTTTTTTTTTCGACAATAGGTGGGTGGGTGATTGAACTCGTAACCTCTTAGTCAGTAGTCTATACAATATGTCGGTTGAGCTATGCTCAGGTTGATTTTTGTTCATTTCTTGGCATACACATTACATGTACTGTTTATTCTTATATTAATGTATATTTAATAATATAAGCTTTCTTGAATGTATTATTAAGAAATTTTTGTAATATATGTGATTTTTTTACAAATATTTGTTGATATATCTATAAATTTGAGTTATCGTCTTATCGATATCTTCATCATTGCTTTGGAATAATACGAGTAGGTGTGTGATGTGGCTTATATTGGAAGAGGAAGCAATCCATGCACCACACAATATGTCAAATTTGGTTGCTTTTTTTTCCCCAAGTTGCAAATATTGACAGCCACAAAGGTTTATGCATAAATGTGACAAAGTCTACAAATACAATGGCTTGGCTTCAAGCCCTAAAATTCTGACTATACAACTTTTCTTCTTTCCCCTTTTTCTTTTAGTGGGCATAGAAATATGACACAATTTATTGAATGCACTCTAATGTTTAACCAAGACTCACCCATCTATTTGGCAACTCATGGACAACATATAAGCCACATCATGGCTACTCGTAAGCCACGAATTAATGATAGGGACCAAAATAGTCACTTTTAAGTACGTGAATTAAAATAGATGTTTTTAAAATTCATGGACTAACATAAACGGTTGAAAATTCAACACCAAAATAGAATTTAAACCTTTAAGAACGTGAAATATCATTTTGGTCCATTACTTTGAATCTCATTTTATAGTCTCTGTACTTCCAAATGTCGAGATTTAGTTTTTATACGGTTGTAGTTTCAATAGATCTTCAAATTAGTCATTATTGTTAATTTGAAGTTAATTTTTATCGAAATTGATTAAATAGTAATAATAATTTGGTTAAATTACAAGTTTAATCTTTAAACTTTAAAAAATGTCTAATAGGTTCTGAACTTTCAATTTTGTGTCTAATAGAACCTTGAACTTTCATTTTTGTGTCTAATAGGTTTCTTACAAATTCGAAAATTTTAAAAAATAATTGATCTATTAGATTTAAAAAAAATTATGTTTAAGTGAACTCTAAAATTTCAATTTTGTGTCTAGTAGATCCGTAAATTTTAAAAATATCAAAAGTTCAAGACTAAATTTATAATTTAAGTTATTTAACCTGATATTTTTCATGCAATAAAAAACAATATAAATATGTTTTCAAAATGGATAGAGCCATAGAGGCTAAATTTGTTTGGAAGAAGTTGATAATAAACTAACAATATTAAGTATGTTTAAGATTTATTCAAAATAATAGGACTAAATTTGGATATTTAAAAATACAGGAACTAAAATAAAACAAGTCTCGAAGTACATGAACTAAAATGAAATTTTAACCTATATTATACTTCCTCGTAACACCGCTCGAGTAGTAAAGTCTTGTGTCATAAAGTATGAAAGCATAATGTTATTTTTAAATAAAGTCAGCTCTATATATAAGTGGAAGAAGTATGGTTATTGTTGTTTGTACTATAAACTTTGGCCACTCATAAAAGACCTCCCATTTTGTTGGTCCTCTCCTCTCTCAAGAAGAGGATTTTCATTTGGTTGATCACAACCATGAAGAGAACAAAAATTAGAGGCCTCAAAAAGAAATGGAAAAAGACGAGATTTTATGTTAAAAGCAAAGGGCAAGCGAAAGGTAAAGAATGGAACACAACAAACTAGCCACCACAAGTTAAGATCTTGAAGATGAGAAGTCGAAAGCAAAATGGTCGAAAAGAAGGCAGTCATCGCATTCAACTGGCTAAATCATTCATCAATCTGAAATATACAGGCGAGGGCTATCGGAAGATAGGCTCCTCGAGCAAGATTCATCGAAACAATACGAGCAAAGCATTCCTATATATCATATCTGTGCTTTACAGATCAACCAGCAAAGTACAGTCAATCCCCAAACAATGAAATAAACGCACGCTACCCTTTTCTGCCGCTACAACGAATCCAAAAAAAAAAAAATCCAAAAGAGAAATCATATTCACTTGACATACACATATTTGGGACGTCGGGTTCGATTGGATATGAACATCGGGTGAGCGTTTTTAAACTTGCGCGCTTGAAAGACATCTCCATTGCTTCCCGTGTTGACCCTTCTCGAGTAGCATTAGCAAACCAACTCTGTTTGACAACCCAAACAAGTACCTGCAGTCCCATAAGAGATGTGAATAATGGAGGTAGAAACAGTACAATCACAGAGTTTCTCATAAAACCCAAATGCACTTTCACATGCAACCATGATGGAAAGACATGGAATGCAAAAACAGAATGATGTGTTTTGTAAGAATGTTCGGTTCGCTTGAAGAGTACGATATTAATTCAACACAAAAATCTATCGAGCTAGAGACTTCCCACAACATTGCTATCTTCTACGGATTAAACATCGGTTTGGTTGTAATCTAACTAATACAACAATGCAAACAGGGAACTTTAATTAGCTGTCAGACTTCAATTGAACAGCTAAAGGATAAAGGACAAAAATCAAGAAATATCCTTAATTAGCTGTCGTGTAGTATGGCAAGAAGCTACTTACTTGCTTCGACGGGCTCTTCTTTTCCAGAAAACGAAGGATGAGATCCACTGCATTCACAAAAGGTGGAAGAGAATTAGATGAAGTGTGAGCAAAAGAAACATCAGATGAAAGCAATGTCAGATGCAATATATTTTTTTTTAAAAAAGATACCGAGTTTCATTGAGAAAAAAATGAAAGAATACAATAGCATACAAAAAAACCAAACCCCAAGGAGGGAGCCCCATTGAAGGAAGGGGCTCCAACCAAGCAAAATAATGTCACATGCAATATTTGTTGCTATTAAAAATCCTCCAGAACAAACATCCATTCATAATCCACAATCAAGCCAGCATTCAACAAGCATGTCTTGGTTCAGATGGTCAAAAAAGGATAAAAAAGGATAAAAATGGAATGTGAAAACACAAACCAATTAATGTGAAACAAGTATTTACACAGGAGAAATTGATAAGAAAGATATCTGTGCATAGTTCAGTGAAAGCAGTGGAGGATTTTAAAAAAGTATACAAATGTCTAAAGGTTTCGTACGAGCATCATAAACACAGCTATATCACCTTAAAAACCACCATGAAAGAAAAGTTCCCAGCGACGGATGGCTTCTTCACGACTACTTGTCTCTCTGGTGACATCTCCTTACATAGATGTTGAGCTATTTCTTTTAGTAACACCAGTTGGGCCTTATCGGTTCGCATTGAAATAATTGATTGCCTCATTGACTCTCTATCGGCTTCAAGTGCATGAAGCCTCAAATAAAGCCTCTTGATTTCAGGATCCCCCAAATCTAACTGATTCATTGACCCGCTGGGAGTGGTTACATAGTCGTCATAAATGCCAACCGTTGGTTTGGACTCGTGAAAACTGTTATATGTTGCTCCATTGTGAATAGAGTCAATGGTATAAACTCTATCACACATGTCATCTCCAAATTCTGATGCATTATCCATTTTCCTCAAATTAGAGTAGTCCTCACTCTGCACGACATGTTCCTTCTTGAAGCTTGATGTATGTCTTGGAGTTTCATTCACTTGGGGCATACCCATGAAGAAACTTGAATCGTTCGAAAACTTCCTGGAATGTCTTGACCTCCTAGGAGATTGCCCCACAATCACCTTCTCTAAAATGTTCTTTGTACCAGAGAAGTCTGCATCCAGCTGATTGTAGCTAGAAGTTCTCTCCAATTGGCTGATCCTATTTCCCAAATTCATAACGTGATCTCGATTGTGCGGGGTCTCAATATCAGCTATATCATTATCATTATCCAAAGGACCTTGAGCCTCGTTTAAGTTGCATCTTAAAGGAGGGTAATCATATGTGGGAGATTCACTCTGGGCCTCATATTCCACCATATTCTGGCTACAACTCTGCTGACCCCTCTCACCATCGGCCTCAGCTTCTGTTAGGCCATAGCTCATCATCCTATGTTTATATGCTTGTATCTCGCAAGTGAGAGACTGAAGAGCTTGCTCTCTTTTATATAACAAGTCCTCAAATGATCCAAGCTCCTGTTGATCATGTGCCATCTTCTCTTCTGCAAAGCGTTTGAATTGTCGAGCCTCCATCTGGATCTCTGCCTTCTCCCTTTGCAACCTCAATATCATTGACATCGCCTCATTAGCAGCTGATGAAGAAGCATTCCTCTCCTCTTCGAGTTCAGTATACAAGTCCTGAATTGTTTGTGTTTGATTACTAACCATCTCGCGCAATGCGTTGCATTCATTCTCAACTTGTACCCGTACAACAGAAAAACTATCCAACCCAACAATAGCGAATGGGCTATAAGAATCCAACTCGTCATACTTTCTTTTTACAGATCGAAACCAAGTAGTCGACGGCCGAGTGGACAACGAACAACTGCACGGGCATTTACAGTTTTTCACCAAATCCAATGAAGATGGAAGTGCTTCCGAATCCATAAACCAACGTGCATTCAAACTCTAATCAAATTGAATATGAATTGCAACACAACTTGATTCTACAACTAAAGATAAAATCCAAACAAGGTAAAGACGACCCGGTATTATTGAAGTTCTCAAATCCACTCTCTTGAATTATAGACCTCTGTATCCAATTCTCTCCCCTCCTAAAAGCAGCTCTTCTTCCTCCAAGATCAGAAACAAAAGGAACAAAACTACACCTAATTGGGAAAATGAAATGAAGTCAGAACTTAATAATAAGAAATCTTTATACCACTACAACAACCTAGATCAACAAACAGAGAAAACAATGAACATTCAAACAAACAAAAAAATTAAAAAAAATCATCCACAGCCCATTTTCTCCTCCAATTTCAAAAATCATTTCCACAAAACCAAATAGAACGAAACCACAAAACCACCATACCTTAAAAGAGCTGACAATCGTAATTTCCCGCGAAAATTCCCTTTCCCCAGACAAAATCTGATTCGAGAAGGAGAAATTAAAGAAACCCAGCAGCGAAAAACGACCCAGATTGAAGAAAACCTTCCCCCACTTGTTCGAATCAAAAAATGAAGCTTATAACCCGAAATCAAACACAGGGGGGAACGAACGCTTTCTTTCTTGGAGGGAAACAGAATTTGGAGGGGAAGAGAACAAGAGAGATTTGGGAAACCCTAAATCAAACGAAATTCTTTGTCGTATCAGGTCTCTTTCATTTGGGTTTCTCGATTTCTGCGATATTGTTGATGAAAAAGAGAGAAGAAAAAAGATTGAGCAGAGAGAATTGGAAGACGAACGAGCGAGAGAGATGGACGGCTAGATTTCGGACTCAATCGCCGATCCGTTGGAGGTTGGTTTGTCGGACCTTTTTCTCCAACTAATTACCTCGTCATTTCGAATTATCTTTTTAAATTTAATTCTTTTTAAGTAAAATTGCATAAATTACTCCTAAACGATAGTCTCGTTACAATCACACCCACTAATTTTTAATTTAATCAATCAATCCTCTAAATTTGTGATATTGTTGCAATTAAACTCTTGTAAATGTTGCAAATTATTAAATCATCCCTGAACTATACGTGTTTTTTGGTTACACCTTCTAATTTTAAGATTGTTACAATCAAATTCGAATTATTTACATTAATCTTTTGTCTTCTTAAATCAAGATGATTCGAAAACCACTTGTTTAAGCTCTAGTTTCATCTTCGATTTTTTTAAATTAAATTTATAAACATTACTATAATCTACAAGTTCTTCTGTTTTGTTATCTAATTTTTACAATTGTTTTCAAAAATTAAATTAAATTGATTTTAATGTTTATTAGAAAATATGAAATCAGTAGTAAGAAAAATGTAAGAAAACAAGCACAATTTTCAAAAACAAAAAATCAAAAGGTTATCAAACGAGATTTTAATAAAAATCTAGATTTTTTTTTTTTTTGCCACAGTGAGATGGGAGATCGAACCTAGTACTTCTTGGTCGTTATTCCATACACCATATAGTTGAATTATGTTAATGTTGTAGGGACATTAATAATTAATATTATCGTTTTCAAATGTTTTTCTTTTTGCAAATGTCGTTTTCAAGTGTTATAGAGTTTCAGTCCACATAAATATAGTCCAACGAGCATAATGTATGAACTATAAGACAAGAGATCTCAAGTTTGAATCTTCTTCTTCACATATTGTAAAACAAAAAAAAAATGTTATAAAATTTAAATAAATTTTGAATTAAATTATAATAATTATAGAATTGGAAAGTTTGATGGTAACAATTTATGTTGTATTAAAATACTAATGGTAGAGTTTCTTAAATTTTTAGAGGTGATTGACTAAATTTAAAGTTGTTTTGTAAATTTTATTTTTTCATGATTTTTTAAAATTAAATATTTAATTTTTAGGTAATTGGATAGATAAAAATAAAATAAAAGATTTGGGTAATCATGGGAGTTTTTGACTTGGCTTCACGATATTCAGCTTCGGCTTGTAGATTCTGACTATCTATCTTCTTTTTTGTTTTTAAAGATAATCCCCAAATTCTACCAAATGATTTGCAAAATCACCAAATCTTATATTTTCTTTTAAGTAATTTAATAACGCTTTTAAACTTTAAATTGAAAAATAATAAAATTGTGATTCTATGCAATCTTTTGGGTTAATTGGTTGTGTATTTATAAAATGGTAAGTATATCTCAAATGATTAATACCTTAGTATTTATTTTTTATTTTTTTTTTGTTAAAAGTTGTAGGTTTAATTAAAAATTAAAAAAAATATATTATTAAAATTATTATACCAAAAAAAATTAATAATTTTAATAATTAAAAATAGGTATCACGTCATCATTTTGATAGAACCTAACCGAAATTTACAAAAAAAAAAAAAAAAAAAAAAAAACGAACCAAATTCAAATTTCAGGAGTATAATTGTTGGATTTTAAACTTTAGGAACTTTGCTACCAAACTCATACATCAGAGACCATAATTTGCCCTAAAATATTTTTTAAAAAAAATATATTTTATATATATGTCAAACAGAGCATAGCTCAATTGTCTGATTTGTAATATTACAAAAAAAAAAAATGATTTATATGTATATTTGATAAACTTATGTTTTTGTTTGTAAAATTATTTAATTAATGTGTGGATTGAACCTCTGATCTTTTAGTTATGGATACAATTTTATGTCAATTGAGTTATGCTCGATTTGGCGAAATAAACGTTTTTTTTCTTTCCAAAGGTAATATATTACTAAAAGAAAGTAAGAGGGACTCCATAACCCGGGACCAAGACACTCAAGAACACAGTAAGAGGACACAAAAACATCTAAAGTGAACAAGCCTCTCAAAGAGGAACACTAATAAATAAACGTATGTTGATTCGACATAATGTGGTAAGCAGAAAGTGAACAATTAGAGACATATTTTTACCCAAAAGATTAGTAGCTTGAATTCTCACACTGTCAAATCTCATATGTTGTTGCATAATTCAATTGGTATAAAATTGTGTTTTTGACTAAAAGGTTATGGATTCAATCTTCGCATTAATTTAAATATTTTTGCAAAAATGTGTTGTTGAACTATATATATATATATATATAACAAAATCGCTATCAAATAATATATTACAAATAAGAGAATTGTTTTAATGATCTCAAGTAAGATTTTTGAAAATGTATATATAATAAAATACAAAATCGTTATCAAATGAATATTCTCGATATAATTTAAAAGTCGAAATATTAATCATAACATCTTCTCCATGATGTGGATGGATGAAGTCTCCTATTAATTTCTCGTAAGATCCATCTTCGAGGGGTGTGGGTAAACAAAAATTTATTCCTACGAATACAAAAAATGAATACACTATTGAAATTGACATGGTAAGAAAATATAAAAGATTTTCCCTTTCATTTGTAGAAACTCATTTTAGAATATTAAAAAATAATGCCTTTTAATTAAAACAAGTCTTATAATTTTAAATCTTCTACCACCTTTGCCGGGTCGAAGGACTCCTATTGGCATGGAATGCAAAGTTCAGCCGAGTGATTTTAGAAACAAATTTTTCTTGTATTGTTTATTTGAGGGTGAGGATATGACGAAAGTTGGAATGATATGGTAGCAGATTTGTATGGACAATTCCCTCAACCATCCAGAAATTGATGTAGTTTTGTACATAGAGAAAGGGAATGTGGTTGCACACCAGTTAGCACAGGCTTTGGGCTTTCGGCACCTCGTGGTTTGGATGGAGGATCTGCCTCCCAAGATTGAGTCTTCTTGTTTGCGTGATTGATCGTGATGATGTAGTTCTGGTTCAGACTTTGCTCTTAAAAAGAATCTTATTGCAAGATTTTGGACCACCGTGCTCCTCCATCGCTCCCGTCACCAGCGGCTGCCGGAGGGATGGCGGTGTACCTGCGAGAGGAGAGAGAGCACCATCTTGCATCGGTGGGTTAGGCCTACGGGCTTCCGATGCCTAAGTCAGAGAGGTCTGAGTATAGGTACGAGTAGTTAGAGGGTGTTAAGGTAGAGTTACCCGCCCCTTCCATGTTGAACAGAAGGGGTATTTATAGTTGGTGGAGGAGAGTTCCTTGTATTCGCCCGGTTTGGTGGCCTTCGGACGAACGCCTGGACCGGAGCGGGCGACGTGAGCCAACCGGGGTTGGGCCCACGTGTCTGGTGATGATTGCTGCAACCGTCGTTCCTCGATTTCCGAGAGGGTTGGGAGCGTCTGTGGGGCCCGAGTGTGGTGGCCCCCACTCCTCGGAGAGTGGACATGACGTCAGCGGGTGACATGAGGCTGAAGTTGCCCGTAACACATATATATATATATATATATATATATATATATATATATATATAATTGACGTTTTGTCCACTAACATATATTGGAATTGACATTTAATTTTCTAGGATCACCACGCACATATTCATATTGATTTCAATGAGTAGAATAATTTTAACTTTTACAAATTCTTAAATATGAAAATACAGATAAAAAAAAAATCAAATAATTTCATAGTTTTATTTTTATTTTTTTATTTTTATGTAACCCATAGTATCTCGAAAATGAATACAAATAATAGTTTTTTTTATTCGATTAAAAAAATTCCATTGCTTTAAAAAGAATTTTTAAAAATCCACTTTTATTATTTGATTTTCATATAAAATATAAAGTAATTATCACAAGACTAATGAATCTTCCCCAAACTTTGTATAATTGCCATCAATATGGCAGCCATGTCTATAATTTTATTTATTTATTTTATTTTTGCTTGTGAGCTTAACAAAAAAAAAAAAAAAAAAACATATTTTGAAATAATAAAATCATTAGAACTTTTCAAAATCTTAGTTGTAGTAGTTATGAACCAAATCAAATATGGCGTGTTTGGCATTATCCCCATCATTTTTCAGCTTGACTTTGACTTTGACTTTGACTAGGCAAAACTAAGACAAAATTATGCATACAAAATTAAATTAATTAATTCTAAAATAGGCATGAAACCGTTATTATCTAATTGTCATATAAAACTTATCTAAATTTTTTAATCCATACCATCGTTATAATAGTTATAAATAATAAATATTAGTATAATTATTTTATTGACGACAAATTTTAATAGTCGGTGAACCAAACATAGATTGAGTTTAATAATCCAGTCGATCCAATTCTAAGTTATTGTCTCAAATACCCCTCAATTTATTTTTGAAAAATAAAATTTGAAAGTTTAGTGTCAGTATATATTAATAAGTAAATTTTGATAAATTTAGCTATTGGCTCTTTACTATTTCAAATTTTCATCAAGTTTGTTTTGGCAAAAAAATCACGTAAAAGTAACTTGCTAACATCTTGAGTACTAACTTGGAGTTTGATGAACTTTATTATTATAACTCAGTCTACGTTTGACTCACCGACTATTATAATTTAGCGTCAATAAAAGTAATTGCATTAACTTCAAATTTTTATAACCATCAACTATTTTAACTCACTCAACTAGAGATGTCCATTTATCTCATCGGGACGGAGAATCCCCTATTACACGGAGAATGAGACAGGGAGTATAATTTATTTTTTGTCCCATTAGTTAAACGGGGCACATTTATCTCGTCGGGACGGAGAATCCCCTATTACACGGAGAATGGGACAGGGAGTATAATTTTTTTTTGTCCCCTTAGTTAAACAGGGCACATTTATCTGGTCGGGACGAAAAATTCCCTATTACACGGAGAATGAGACAGGGAGTAAAATTTATTTTTTTGTCTCATTAGTTAAACGGGGCAGGGACATGTAATAGCATATTCGCCCCGAGTAAATTTTTTTATATATATTTATAAAAAAAATTAACGTCTTCATTTATCAGTTTAATAAAAATAAAAATAAAATAACTACATTCCGCAAATGAAGTCCATTGAATTAAATATATATAATATTAATTAACTTAACAAATAACAAAACTTTAAAGGAAAATTGATTATGAATAAATTAAAAAAAAATATATTGGAGAATATCCTTATTGATCCTCCAAAAATTAAATAAAGAATTTTGCGGGAGCGGATAATGGAATAGAAGATGGAGACGAGAGCGAGAGCTGAAAAGACATTATTTGAAAAGACATTATTTACTCCCGTCCTACCCCTTACACTCGCCAAAGCGAGCATGGCTCAGCGGGCATATGTATGTCTTAACGACCACGAGGTCTGTGGTTCGAATTCCCCACCCCCAATGTACTCAAAAAAAAAAAAAAAAAATACCCCTTACACTCAACAACCCAAACATTCCCGAAGAGTATACGAGTAATCTTTATAATTTATAAACAATAATACAAAACTTGGTTTAGTTTAATATTCATACTTTTGATTTGATTCATTCAAAACATCCATAATTATTGCAACATTATCTTTGTGGTTAAACACATTGACTTTTTTCTTGATATTCTTAATAATTAGTAAATTAGAGAGAAATTATGGTTAAAATCATTTTGTTTTATGTTCTTATTTAAAATTTGTCATTTTTTAGTTTCAATATTGTGGATGGAATTTTATGAATGGCCCACAATTAACTGAAATTTCAAATGTACAATAATCTTTTTTGAATGTCCCACAAACTTTATTATTTGTAATCATTTGAAAACTCAATTAATTACAATGTATTATTTTAAACATATTTTTTTTATAAAAATGATTTTAAATATAAAAAAAATATGGATAAAGCAAATTGTGGGGCAGATGTGTTTTTTCTTTGCAGCCTTTGACAGCACAACCACCAGCTGATATTTTGGCTGGGAATATTTGTTTTCTTCTTTTTTCTACTTTGGAATTTAAATATAAAAAATTGTTTATTTTAATGCAATTTCAGAAACCCACTTTTGAAAGTTTAAATTAAATAAGAAAAAGTTCCCAAAATTCTGGTAATGAATTCAATATTTTTCCTTTCAAAATGTTTTTCAAAATAACAGAAAAATATACATACAATAAAATAATTATTAAATGGGCAAATATTTACAAATATATTGTAATTTTTACCAAAAAAAATACAACTACATCTTCATTTTAGTTAAGGATTTTTCTTTATTCAGCTACCAAATTAAATCAATAATAGTAATTTTCTAAAACAAAGTTTTTTTTTTTTTTTTTTTTCAGCCACCTGTATAAAGATTAAAATGTAAAAGTTTCAAATTTCTAAATGCTAGAATAAAAGAATTCAAACTAATTGTACAGCTATTTTGATTTTTTTTTACTTTTTAAATTTAAAATTAGGGCAGAGATAGACAAAGACCTTCCTAGTAGACCAAAATGACCCAATGGGCTTCTCTAATAGTTATGGGCCTCCACATAGGCATAATAGGCCCAACAAAGTTTGCTGTTTTGGGAATGGCTTTGGGCTTGTGGAGGTCATGAGCCCATTGTTGTGATAATGATAAAAACCAAGGGCAGTTTTGAAAAATAATTCAAAGGTGTTTTTTTAAATGGCCAAATACTCGTCAGGATCGTCGACTAAAAGTCTAAAATACTCCAAATTCTAATTTGATGTGGCCTAAGTGACTAAGAAGAGTTTTCTCCAAAAATCTGCCCAAGAATCTTATAATCAATCAAAAGTTAATGAATTCAAGGGGGCAATGCTCTATTCATATGGAATTGGAAAACTAATCATAATCTTAACAACCCAAGGATTCTTGGAGAGAACTCTCCCTAGTCACTTAGGCTATACCAAATTGGTATCAGAGCATCCGTCTGGGCCAACGTGACTGCCACTGGTGGAAGACCGAAAAACTCTTGTTGACGTTGATCACAAGAGGGAGTTTCGTGAGTTGTGCTTGTTGTTCAACAACCCACATTTTATTTATAAGAGATTACCTTTTAGAGTATTCTCTTTTTAAGAAACAAGCAAGAAAGTTCAAGAATGGAATTTTACCGTCCAAGAAGGGAGTTCAAAGTTAGAAAATCCACTTCCGGATTTGAATCACGACCAAGAAAGGCGGAAGCCTATTCAAGCACCCACTTAAATCCCAACATCAATCACAAAGCCTTAGAGGAAATCAAGAAAGGGGTGGTTGAAATCCGACATCTTTTGGATAATATGTCTAAGGTTTTTTATCGTTTTAAAACCAAAAAATAAGAACTCGAAAATGCAAGAATGACAGATTTTGAAAGTAGTAGTCAAGAAAATGAAGAATTCACCCGAAGTCAATAACTCACGGATCATATGAGAAATATTCAAGAAAATACAATGGGGAGGCCTTTAGAACATCAATTTTCAAGATTCACGAATCAAGATTCTGAAAGTTTGAGATTTTTTTTTTTTTACCACGGAGATACACATCAAAACTGTGAAGATAGACAAGAAGAAATGCTCAAAGAACAGAAAGTCCATCATCCAAAAAATATGGGGAACATCTTATATCATGATAAACTCCAAGAATGCCGAAATGAAGGTTTCTTGATTGAAGATTCCAATTGTTTCAATGAAGAAGAAGATTTTTTTTTATGAACTTGAAGTTAATGTCTGATTTTTTCAATAAAGAAGAGTGTTTTCTAAAATTTGAAAATTATTTTGATGAGGAATAGGAAGTTAAAAAAGAATCAAAAGAAATGGTCGATGTTTCTCCTTTTTGTTTGGATCAATTGTTCTTCGAAGTTGAAATGCAAGACTTTGGTGAGCATACTTCTTTACTCTTTCAAGAATATATACAAACAGAACAAGAAATTGAGGAGAAGGAGAAGGAAGCCAAACCAATTAGTCACCATTCATATGAAATTTACCCATTTAAAGTTGTCAACATTATATTTCAAGATTCATACTCTGCTGGACAACCAAACAAATCCCTATAGTCTTCTTCAAATGATGTTAATGATCTAGATGAGATGAAGACAAAAAAGATTTCAGAACATAAATATTTTCAGGCTCTTTATGCTACTTCGAGTATTTCTCAATGTTTTGACGAACTCAAGTGTGAAGAATAATAGGGAATATATTATTCAGTATATCTAATCAGGGAATTACATAGGATTTATACATAAATTGTAATGACAAAACATGGAAATAATATCAGAAATGATGACAGAATAAATGCACGACAGATAAGGAAACGATATTGTAAATTAAGGAATTGGAATCCCTTAATTTACGTTAACACCCTCCCTCAAACTCAAGGTGGTATTGGAGAGACCAACTTGAGTTTGCTTAAGTATTGATTGGAACATGTAGAGATTTACGCTGCTTTATATCTGGCCAACAAATCGAGGGGAGATTGCGCGACAGACATAGGTGCACGGGAGGATGCGCGTACAGAGGCGCGCGAACAGAGGTGCACGAACGAGCTTGCGCGAACAGATGATTTGCTTGAACAGAATGAAACCAACATAAACCGAACCAAAATGAGCCAATCAGAACCAGAGGTGAACCGAACCGGATCAGAACTGAACGAAGAACATAACCAAACTAAACCTAATTGAGCCAAAAACAAAATAAACTGAAATGAACCAAGCTAAACTGAACTGAACCAGAGTGAACCGGATTGAGCCAAAGTGAACCAAAACTTAACCAAAATAAACCGAGATGAAGCAAAATATGTTTGACCTAAATTTCTTCATGATGGAAAGCAAAAGTTGTGAGCTGGAGGGAGAGCGGCGGCGGTGGCGGCGTGCAGAGCTGAATGACAGATGGTGACGACGCCAGATCTGTGTGGGAACAGAGAGGGCAGCGGCGGAGTTGTTCGTGAACAAGGCGAGCGGAGGCGGCGTCCACGGAGGTTGAGCGAAATGGGTCTGAGGTGGTTGTGTGCGAACCTGGTCGGAGCGACGGGTTCGATGTGCGGGCATGGACAGCTGAGGCAGGAAGCGGAGCTGTGCGCGAACAGGGGGATCTGGGCGGCGGGCGATCGATTCTGAGCGATGGGTTTCGCGGCGTATCGGACTGACGGAGATGGAAGGAGCAGAGATGGGCTGAGCGCGAGCAGGCGGTGACAGATCGGAGCAGAGTCAAAGGTCGGCGCGGTGCAGAGGGGTTGGTTACAGATTGGAGCGGTGCGGAGCGGTGGAGGTAAATCTGCAGTGTCTGGAGGCAGATCTGCGGTGCGGTGCGCGGAGGAGACGGCTGCTGCGGTGTGCAGAGGAGACGGCTGCTGCGGTGTGCAGAGGAGACGGCTGCTGCGGTGTGCAGAGGAGATGGCAATGACGACGATGCGCGGAGGAGCCAGCGGTGGTGCGCGGAGGAGACGCGGCGGGGCGCGGAAGAACTGGCGGTGGTGCACGAAGGAGACGGCGGCAGTGCGAGGAGTAGACGGCGGTGGTGCGCGGAGGTGGCTGAACGGAGGGGCGTGGTGGTGACGGAAGGAGGTTGAATCGGAGTGGCGGCGAGGAGAGAGAAGAAGGAGTGATGGCGGGGAGATTCTTGAAGGTGAACAAAATCGGGCAGAGGAACAAAATTGGGGATGCACGAGATTGGACGGCGGCGGCGGCAGCCGCCGCCGCCCTAGGTTTAAGACAATTTGTTTTTCTAAGATTACCGATAGGGCTCTGATACCATGTGAAGAATAATAGGGAATATATTATTCAGTATATCTAATCAGGGAATTACATAGGATTTATACATAAATTGTAATGACAAAACATGGAAATAATATCAGAAATGATGACAGAATAAATGCACGACAGATAAGAAAACGATATTGTAAATTAAGGAATTGGAATCCCTTAATTTACGTTAACATCAAGAAAACATTTTTAGTGGATATTTTTTCTAATCATCGAAAGAAACGTCATTGGAATAACAAGTTTTTGAAGAATGTTGGAACAACAATAGCCATTGGAACATCCATCAAAAGAGGCTCTTCAACAAGTTTATGTTTTTTAAATTTTCTTTGTTTTTGTCCTCTGTTAGCTCTAAAATAGAGCTATTATTTATTCCCTAATATCGGCTAGAACCGTGATTTATGTTGATTAAATGGCTTTGTTATAGGTAAACTCACGGTCGGGAGCTAAAGGAGTCCAAAGACGTGTTTCGGTGATAAGAGGGGTGTTTTAGAAGCTTCGGGAAGGAACCAGACCAAGAAAAGCCTAAGTGACTCGAGCCTAAGTGACAGTTGGAGGTAAGAGTTGATTATTGTTTTCATGTTAGGCTTTGGGTAAGGGAAAATTCGAGTTAATCCATGGTTTAATTCGTCGCAGTGTTCCCGTCACCGACCCTTAATTAATTTGGGATTGATCACCTTGAATTGATTATTGACCAAGTATAATTAGAGTTGCACTTTTCTAATTATGTCATTGGGTTGTTTGAGCCAAAGTATGACCATTCAAATTGCGTGTTTGAGCATCGTGGCTAATTTCTTTATTGTCGATGAACTGAATTTCAATAGTGATCAATCCCATTTCTCATAATTAAGCATGTTCGTTTAATTTGTTAAATTCTCGTTAATTTTTCGTTAGCACTGTTTCTGAATTAATGCTCAATTTACCAACCAAAATCCCTCTTTTTCTTAATCACAAATCTAATTTAATTAAGTTTGAATTAACGTCGGTTCCCTGTGGATCGACCTCGTTACCACTAGCTACGAGTTAGCTTAGTGATATCAGTTTTTATTTTTGGCGGGATTCGACAACCCAAAGGGTGGACATTTAAAAGTTCACTACCAAAATTTATGTTTTTGTTTTTGAAGATTTCTTTGTTTTTGTCCTCCTTACCTCTTTTTAGAACTCGAAGTCGAGTTCTTTTTTGGAGGTATAGAATATGATGTAGTAGGATTCGTGGTTAATTATATATTTTGAGTTAATTCTTTGGTTAATTAGAAATATGATTGATTTTCTTGATTAATTAAGATTATGTTTAGTTTCCTTGGGTTATTAAGATTATGATTAGTTTTCCAATTCCCTATAAATAGAACACTACCCTTTTATATTCATTAACTTTTGATTCATAATAAGATTTTTGGATAGATTCTTGGAGAGAACTCTCTTTAGTCACTTAGGCTACATCATAAACCCTAAAATTTACAAATAAAGTAGAACCTGATTCTCGTTTTGACCATCATTATTTTTCATAAGTTTTTTTTTTTTTTTGAAAGAATGTGTATATTTGGTCATTTATTCCTATTTTCATATATTGTAGAAGGGTATTTGTGAAAAACCTCCTCGAATTAAGCAAGTATTTACAAGAATGTCGATGAAAATGTGTGTTAGGAGTACAAACAATATCCCACATTGACTAGATAAGAGAAAAATCATGGGTATATAAGGGAAGACAATTATTTCCAATGACATGAGGCCTTTTGGGTGAAACCAAAACCAAAGTCATGAGGGTTATGTCTAAAGTAGACAATATCATATCATTGTGGAGATGTCTGAGTTTCGTTGTACTTAACAAGTGGTATCATAGCTATGTCCCTAACTTAGCCATGTTTGTAAAATCCTAGCCATGTTTGTAAAATCCTGTGTCGAATAAAGATTCAAATGAAATAGTCATAATTAGAGTCATAGTGAATTCGTGGTTGAGCGATCCTATCTGAGAAGAAGTCGTGGTACTTTGTTCGAAGGTTATGCCCAAGGTGGACAATATCATACCATTGTGGAGATGTCTGCGTTCCGAATGTGATTTTGTAAATAAAGAGAGATTTAAGAAGTCGTGGTACTTTGTTCGAAGGTTATGCCCAAGGTGGACAATATCATACCATTGTGGAGATGTTTGCGTTCCGAATGTGATTTTGTAAATAAAGAGAGATTTATTTGAAGAAAAGAAACTGGAGAAAACAATAAAATCAACATTTATGAAGTGAGATATGTTTTTATATTATTAACATTGTTATGGGATAAATACCACAGAGACCATGGGCCCATGCCCACCAAGGTAAGTTCAAGCCCACGGGCTCAAAATAAGCTTAGGCGTTTGAATGGCCTAAGGGCTGAGCCAATAACGCCGGATCGATTACTAAAAAAGGAGAATAACAGATCAAGATGGATATGGTCGAGTCGAGACTCATAATCTTTCCATCCGGGATCACGATAAGCTAATTGCACGACCCTGAAATTAATGTCGGGTTGAACGACTATAAATATGGGAAATCATCCCTCATTAAAGGTACACAATATTACCTTTGCTCTGCTCGACACCACTCTTAACTAAGCACAAACTTAAGCATCAGAAAGTGTTGGGCATAACACTACACTAGTGTGAGATCTTACCTGACAAGACTCAGACTACTTTGAGCGATCAACACTCATCGACCTGACTACTGTCTGCTCGATCATATTTACGCATCAACAAACCTTGACTTTAAAGATGAAGCTGAAGCGACAACAATGACTCTGAAGGAGGGACAAAGCCTCTAAACTTGAAGATGAAGTAAAAATTAAGCCTTCAATCTTGAATATGAAGCGACAACGAAGCCTTCACACTTGAAGATAGATCAATGACGAAACCTTTAGACTTGAAGATAGATCAATGACGAAGCCTTCAAACTTGAAGATAGAGTGATGTTAAAGCCTTTTGACTCGAAGATGGAGCGACGGTGAAGCCTTCAGGCTCAAAGATGGAGCGATGACGGAGCCTTCACACTTGAAGCGACAACGAAGCCTTCACACTTGGAGCGAGGTCGAAGCCTTCAAACTTGAACTTGAAGTGAACAACAACCGATCTTAAGGAAAACAAAGCCCAAACTTGAAGTGAGGAAGCACAATTTTGAAGTTGGTGAAACATGTACTTGAAGCGAGGGAAATTCGAATTTGAATTTAAGCAAAACCTAAGATTTTGAAGCAAGCAAAACTCTTTTGTATGCATCCAACTTGTAGCTTCATCCTCATGTGCACATGTTCATTTTGTTGTGTCGCGGGCATATATATATATATATATATATATATATTATCTTAGCATATAATGAACTTAAAATTTTCTTTAAGCTACTGCCTACGTACCCTTGAAGAAAATGGATTAAGTTCAATTTTTGTTTTTGTCATTCACCTTTTAAGCTTATGTGGGCTAGGAGCATCATGTAGTTTAGACTTTTGCAATAAGAAGTATTTTCATTTAAGCGCTCTTATCTTCTTCATAGTTTTGATAACATCCTTCAGTTTCATTTTCATACATGAAGAAACCATACTGCAAATCTTTTTGTCTTCATTTATTACATTGAATGGTTTTCCCCCTAAGGTCTTCCTCTTTCTTTTATGTCGATCAATTGTCATTTTGAGACAATCAAAAGCAGATGTTGAATGTTGGCTTTTCTTCGATATAGAAACTCTTAGCCTTTGAAAGGCTGAAGATCGAGTGAGTATATAAGTTAAATATTGGTTTTCTTCTTTTGTTGCAACCATACTTATCTTTTGAAAAAAATAAGGTCGAGTAGTTGAAGACTTGATGCGATTAAAGACATACGTTTGAATATCATTACTTTTTTTGGACTGTTGTTTTAGTCTTGAGAAAAAGATGAGAGGTAGAGTTAGTCCCACTGCCAATTTATTCACATGAGATTTCTGGAGAAATTTAATACGTGGAAATAAACTTGATTTTTATTGATTTTTGTAGAAATGTTTTAATCTCTAATGTATAATTCTTTGATGCTTTCCCTCAAAGTAGAATTTTGCTTTTGGCTTGTTGATCTTATTGGACCGATATGTTGGCTTGTTAATATTTTTCGGATCGACGTGTTGACTTGTTGATCTTCTTGGATTGACATGTTAACCTTTTGAATCGGCTTGTTGTTGATGGAGCGCATGTAGCGCAGCGGAAGCGAGACAGATCATTGGCACTCTAATTTCATCAATTTAGCTAAATAAGAAACATGCACAAAGCTTTGAAATAAAAGGAATTAGAACATATACCTCTTGTAGTTCTAAAGACTTCTCTTCCAACGCTCGGATCTCCTCACGAACCCTTCGAAGCTTCCCTCGAACTGCTCGAGAACCACCTCCGGTAGTCCCGCTATCCTCGGGCCGAGCAACGGAGTGGTGAGACTCCTTTATGAAAGAAAAAGTTTGGAAGAAGAAGATGGGAAGATGAAAGTGATGAGGATTTTGTGAGAAGAAATCTAACACTTAACTTTCTAATTTCTCAAGTCACATGAACTCTTCATGCTCATCCAAATATTCAAACTATTTGAAAATTCATCAACTTCAAACCATTTGAACTTCATCCAATTTATAGGCAATTCACATGCAACAAAGTCTTTGCTTAGCATGACACCTCAAATTGGATGGATTAGTCTTCAACCAAGTGTTCCAAAATTGATGAGTTTATATGCATGTTGTTGGTGATTCACAATCCACTTCACAACTTGGATAAACCCACTCAACTTGGATAAATCCACTCAACATGGATAATTCCACTTTGACTTATAATCACACTTGTAATATTTTGTCATTTTAAAATTAATTCATAATTAATTTTAATAAGCAAAATAAATTATAATTAATTAAACTTTTTAATTAATTAATATTATTATTTAATTCAATATCAAATATTAATTAAATAATAAGACTAATCCCGGTTTCTTAAACCGTATCATCACACATGAATCCCTATTCATGTTTTACACCGATCCCATATTTAAATCATATTTAAATATGTCCATCATTCTTCCAAAACCGAATTTCAATAAATTCAAATTCTTTTTCTCTCATATTGTTACACGGCTTAATCCGAGCTAGCCAGGAGAACCTAAAGGACCTACAGATCATGAGCTCCAACGATACGAGATTAACCGGTCAAACTCTTTAACCAAGCTAACCAACATTCGTTAACCCCGGAGACTCCACTAAAGTCCAAGGGTTTCACTCTCCTCACCGTAGATATATTTCTGTCCTCTTGATATAACCATCATCAGTAAGTCGATCCTTCACAGGTCGTTCGTAATTACAGCTGGGTCAAAATAACCGTTTTACCCCCGTAATTACATCTTGTTCCTTAAGTCCCACTGATCCTCTAATGAACTATTGGTTTGTGGTCCAACCACCAAACCGGTTGGTATGTGATCTCATCACTATACCAAGTCCCTCTCGGGCCAATGAGAGGGTGGGATCCCTAGTTCAAGACCCAGAGTCAGCACTTAAGAGAACAACCTCTCTACTAATCCCTCAGAGCGGGTAGGAGTGAATTCCATCTCGCAGGACTATGTTCCCAGCTACCTACCCGGTCTTATCCCCAAGATGGTAGGCTTATTGAGTCGGCGATCTCGGGCCACTCTCACCCATACAAGTCAAAGGATAAGCCCGAATAAACAGGAGTTCATAGCGTGCCCAGGATTCAGATCGAGTTACCTAGGTCATCATATGAAAAAGTCGGTCTTTACTGTAAACGGAGTTATAAAGAAAGAGCGACTTGTTTCGCGGTTCAGTCTTATGCAAACTCATTGCATAGGACGCCCCCACTCACATGTCTCCACATGAACGATTTCGGATCACATCGTTTGTACTATACAAAGTGGGCCGCGTCCAATAGTGTCCCCAGGATAAGGTACCCAGCCTTATCCCTATACTATAGACCGTTCTGGCTATTACTTGAACTTGATCTACAATCATGTCATACATGAAGTTCAATTATACAACCTATAGCCATGGGTTCTTTGTTTATTGGAGTTAGGTTAAAAGTAAAAACAATTCATTTTATTCAATAACAACTTTACTGAATAAATCTCAATAACAACTTTATTGAAAAATAGAATATACATTCAGTTTACAAACCACGAGTTTTAGGACATAAAACCCAACAGTTGTCTTTTTGATCTTCTTTTGGATCGACTTGATGATTTATTGATCTTCTTGGATCAACCTATTGGCTTGTTGATCTTCAGATCGGCCTGTTGACTTGTAGTCTTCTTGAAATCTTGTAGTCTTTTGAGTCTGGAATCTTCGATGTTTCTGAATTGGGATAATCAGAGGAATGTCTATAGAAAAATACCGTTAATGAAATTTGTCTAAATCTGTGTTTAGGTTGTAACTCATGGCTAGAGTTTTTTTAGGAGAAAACCTGTTTGTGTTTATTGTCTATTACACCCTCCTAACATTTTGTTTGTTAAACAATATTATATTTTAAATTTGTTTATTTATTTTTGCAGGATTAATTAGTTTGAATGACGTGGAACATTGCAGGTTAAAAATAAACGATTGTTTTTTCCGTTAAGTATTGTATCCCATTATGTATCTTGTGTGATCGGATGGGTATATCCCACACACACGGCGATGATACCGTGGGCACACTAGTGGGGTATATAGTCATTGCGTCACACATATTTAATGTCAGGGTTAGATCTGACGTGTGTAAGTAGAAAGTGAATTTAATTTTGTTATTTCTTTCCTAAAATTAAGGATCCACACATACACCGGTCAAAAACTAATTTATGTCCCAACAAATACCCCTACATTTAGGTAAATTCTTGCATTTTCCAGATTTGATTCTTGAACCCTTTCTTTTTCGTTTTTCCATTTTCCACCACCATCTAGGAGAAAAAATTCGAGCATCCTTTTCCGTCATTCTGCAAAAACAGAACAACCACACAACAACCAATAACCTTCAACCACACAACAACCAACCAATACAATAATTTCAAAAGTTGCACAGTTGTTGTCCCTCAAATTCAACACTGGCGGAATTCAACCCAATCCCTTAAAAAAATTTGGAGATCAACTAAATCCCTTAAAAAAAGGAATCACTAGCTATTATTTAGTTTTTTTGAAATCTTGTAGTTTTTCGTTGGTTTTAATATAAACAAATCCGTTAAAAATTTGGAGATCAACCAAATCCCTTAAAAAAAGGAATCACCAGCTATTATTTAGTTTTTTTGAAATCTTGGAGTTTTCCGTTGGTTTTAATATAAACAAATCCCTTCAAGTCTTTCGTTGGTAAAACATGGATGGAGAAGAATTGTGAGAGAGGAATGACGAGTGTAGGTCGAACGTAGCCATCGAATGAGTCGTGTTCTACTTTGAAGGATGTCGAAGTAGGTTATGGAGAAACGAAAGAACAACTGCGTTTTTGTTGCTTCTAGGGTGAACGTATGCGCCTTCTGAGTTTTGTTCGCTTCTGAGTTTTGAATATTGGAGTTCCCGATTTGGAGTTTGCCGATTCCTTTTGCGGATGATTTAATTCAAGGTAGCGTGTTCCGAATTTTCCATCTATCCCATAAAACAAATCATACCCATTCCTTGGGAAGCGATACCTTATTTTTTTAAAAAAACCAATTCCCTCTTCTTAAGTTGTTGGCGTCTTTTATTATTCAGTAATGCACACAACTCTCAAACTCCTTTACGCCCCATCTTTATTATGTGTGCACGGATGCACACACCCACACCGTTGATGGAATTTTCTACTGTTTACAGTTGCACAAACGGCACAGGCTGCCCCCCGTATTAGTTTGTGTGCAGTCATACACACACCTTCATTGCGTGAAGGTGGCTAGCAGTTTCTATAGGTATACACATCCCCGGTGGGTATTTTTTTTACTTTGTCTCTGCCCCAGTATAAGTCTGTGTGCAGTCACACACACACCTTCATTGGGTGAAGGTGGCTAGAACAGTTTTTGTAGGTATACACATCCCCGGTGGGTATTTTTTTTACTTTTTCTGCAGACATACACACACCGCCATTGATGGATGCAATCTGCCTGTATTACTTCCTCAGGTATATAGACCCATTTATCATTTTTAAGTTATCTAGATTATTGGGGGTGGGGTATAACCATGTATGGAAATAGGGATAAGTGTCTTTTATCATTTTTAACATCTTCTGTCTATTTAATTAATCAAATTATGTTTTCTCTCACTTCCTAACCTTTTATATTTTAAAATATTCTATTTTGAATTCTCAACATTAGGAGAAATTGACGAAGGGTAAACAAGTTCATTTGGTACTAAAATCCCCTACTAAATATAGGTTTTAGACATAATTCAAACTAAAAAAGTGATTAGCCATTTTTCATGTTGGGTGGCTTAATTGTAGACATTCCTCTGATTTTTCCTTTCTGAATTCTCTAGGTTCCGACTCTTCTAGACTTTGACTGTTGAAATTTCGGATTTCTATGGATTATGGTTGAATGTTGAATGCATAATGCAGGGCCCAAAATGAATGATGACATTCTCTATTTATATAGTTTGATGGACTTAGTATGAGTTTGGACTTGGTCGACTTTGGGCCAACTTTATGGCTTAGGCTTATTTGGGCTTAATCCAACCATCTTTATTAGGCTTGATTTATTTAAATTTGGTCCGATCATTTGTTGGTGATCTCGAGCTAAATTAGCTTCGGGTCACCGCCATGTGACATGTTTTAATTGGACTAGTTTAAATCATTTAATGTGTCAATACTAGACATGTGACTTGATTTATCAAATTTCCACGTCTTTTAATTTAATTTGAGAACACTTGTGAATTTGTAATTGGTCTTAAGTTTATCAATACATATTTTCATGCCAAATCGAGCATAGCTCAATTGACATAAGGTTGTGCCCATGACTCATGGTCATGGGTTCAATCCTCGCTTTAATTAAAATACCGTTGCAAAAAAAAAAGAATACATATTTTCATCATTAATTACGTGACAATTTGTGATTGATCGATTTTTTTTAACAACTATAGGTAAAAATGGTATATGAGTAACATATAAGGGTAAAAAGAAAATTGTGTAAAGATGTCAACTATTTATAAAAATATTGGTGTTCATTTTCTTTTGATTTCAATTTCTCACATATATAAGCCAACAAAAGCATAATTACATGATGTAGCCTAATTACATGATGTAGCCTAGTGATTACGAGGTTCTAGGTTCAATCTCTCATCCCAAACATGTTGTAAAAAAAAATAAAAAATTACATTTATATAACTTATTTAAACCCCACAAATATTCATCTCTAAATATTTTCTACCAACTTGATTTTATTTTATTCTTACTTAATCCTAAATTTTAATATTTCTGACTAACACGATAAATAAAAGACAGGTTTATTGTTACGTAAATTGAAAACATGTTATGTATTTTATGTGATAATTCGTAGTGACCAAAATAATTTATGAAATTTGACTAAACTATAAATGGAAGTGTGTTTATTAAAAAACTAAGATGAATATTCAATAGAAATCTGAAATTATCGAATAATCTAATCTAACATTTATATATATTTTGCATTTTTAATATAATTATTATTTTCCTTAAAAACAATGAAGTTTTTTTTTTTTATTTGCCAAAAAGCTAAAATAAGCCTGTCTCCCCTCGGGCTGGGTGTTTCTCGTCGGTCGGTTCCCATCGGTGAAAACTCCCCCAATTTCGAAGGATTTTGTAAACCCTAGTTCGTCCATAGCAGTTTGAACATACTCCTTCTTCCATTTGAGGTTTCAATCACAAAATTTCTGTAAATGACTTCGGCAAAAAAGCATTACAAGGATAAATTTGCTCGTCAAAAGTAAGTTTGAGCTCCAATATCTTTGATTTCTATCGTTTTCATGGTTTCTTCCGGCAGGAATTTTGTTAGAAAAATTATTGTAATGTTGCTTATTTTGATGTTTGATGGATGATACTGTGTTAGGGAGGAGAAACCTGAAGAACCAGAAACGCCTAAATACAGAGACCGAGCTAAAGAACGGAGAGAAGATCAGAATCCTGATTATGAAGCCACCGAGCTGGGTTTTCATGCTGTTGCTCCTCCTGGGAGTGTCGACATTCTGTTAGACCTGCTACTACCACCTCCATTCGCTTGCTCAATGCAATTTCCTTCTTGCTTTTTCTTAGTTTTACTTTCTCTTTTCCAGGGCGGCTGATGCACACAAGTTATCTATTGAGAAGAGCAAGTACCTTGGAGGTTCGTGCCTGTAGAATGCCATTTTTTTTCATGCCCCGTTTGATAATCATTTCATTTTTTATAATCGTGCTTGTTTTCTCGTAATTTGGTTTGTTGATCACACATTAGAAAAATAGAGGGACCTCACTCATAATAGAACATACATTGTTCCTCCTCTCGTTGTCAATTAGTTTGAAGATGGAACTCCATGATATTGAATATGGTTTTCATCTTTCTTAAGGAAATACTTAGCCGAATTCCAAAAACAAAAACTATTTTTCTTAGTTTTCAAAACTTAGTTTGGATTCTGAAAACACTTGTAAAAGTAGATAACAAAACAAAGGAAACCATAGGTGGAAGTAGTGTTTATAGGCTTAATTTTCAAAAAATGAAAACCAAAAACTAAATGGTTATCAATTGGGACCTTAGTTTTTCTGTTTTTTAACTTGGCAAAATTAGGGACTATGGGGTATGTCTATGATTGTTCCATTCTGGCCCTAACTTTTCATTGATCAAAGAAGAAACAAGTAGGACTCACCCTTTTTCTCTCCTTGCTGGTCTAGAATCAGAAGTAACGGGGATGTGGTCTTTTAGATAAGTTCTTAATCATAAATTATGCATTTGGAGTTGTTCGAAATCCTAACAATATTCATAGATGTTATGGTTGGACATTCCCAAGACATTCCAAAGCCGTTTATTATTATTATTATTTTATATTAATGCTTTAAGCTGCTTTGATGCAGGGGACGTTGAGCATACCCACTTGGTGAAAGGTTTGGATTATGCTTTGCTCAATAAAGTAAGAAGTGAGATTGACAAGAAGCCAGATGCTGGGGGTGATACTGAAGGGAAAGCTAGGTAACTGATTTTCGTCCATTTATCTTGATGTTTATTGTCAAATATCGTTAAAGAACAGGATAGCACTTGTCTCAGAATCTCTGTTATTTTTGTGAATTAGTTTTCTATTTCGAATCATGCTGGCCCAACTTAAGTTAAGTATTTTAAAGATTAGGAGTCAATAATTTTCTTATATATGTTAAAACTTATTATTCGAATTAAGTGGGAAACTTTTAATGAAATTGATTCTTTATAAAAAAAAGAATTAAGTGGGAAACAAAATAAGTTGTGGCATTGTACAAATGATCTATTCTTTATGGACCATGATGTCCGATGATGTTTTTTCAGCATTCTCTCTTCTTTTTATTGTGATGACTGATAATAATTTGCTGAATGCTGATATTGCAGTACACCCCAGGAAGACCAACAGGTGTTGTTTCGCACTGCAACAGCAAAGGTGTATTTTTTTTCTTCTTAATATTAAAGTTGTGTAAATAGTGTTTCTATTCCTTAATATATGGCCATGCTTCTGTGGGTTGTTTGTGCTAACTTATTGTGGCTATTCTTCTGTATTTCAGTCGGTATACAAATGGATCGTCAAGCCCCAGACAGTTATTAAGTTAAATGAGACATTCCTTCCTGGTAGAACATCATTTATTTATAACATGGTAATCAACGTTTGCCTTTTATCTTATTTAGTTTAAATAAATGTGTCTGACAGACATATCATGGTCCTCCTCCCTCCATATCCAGCTGGGGGCTCATTTCAAAAGTAACAGTGTTTTCTTTGGAATCTTACCCACATTTTTGTTTGTTGATCTGAGGTTGGAGGGGGCTCAGATGGCTTTAACTATCATTTATAATTCAAAGGGCAGCTTTTTCTTCTATTTTTGCATGTATGATATATAGTGTGACCATATGGATGGTAACAACTATTTTTTGAAGGCCACTACAAATTGTACCCCTATGATCCTCAAAATAGGCTAGTCCTCTCTCTTCTTTAAAATTGGTTTAAAGAACTCCGTACTTATTTTCCGGCCTCATTTTACCCTTCTGTTTTAATAGAATTGGTGCACATAGGTAAAATTAGACAAAGTAAACCGATGAGTGTTTTAGTACCAATTTTAGGATGCAGTCATGTAATTTTTAGATTGCACAAACACGAGTGTAATTGCATTTATGCATTTTTTTTTAATAATCTTATCAGTAAAAAAAAAGACTTTGTTTTTGTTAACAATTGCACAACCATGTTATGTGGATGTGAAATGAAGCACTAGAATTTATAATTTTTTTGTACTCATCTTGATTGACTAGAACAGTACATAAAGGTGGTTGGTTTGTCGAGTTATGAATTAAAATCTTTGATATCTGCATGGTGATATTTCAAGAAGGATTCCAACTGTCGAACTCAACATTGAGTTTTTTTTTCAACTATTGTTGATTAGTGGGGTTTAGCTTTAAAACTTTAAACACTATAGGATCTAATAGATTTCAACCATACACTTCATCAGAGCTTTTTTTTTAAATCCTCGGAGAGGGTCCTTATAGGGGAGAAGTGGCATAAGTCATTAATTTTATCCAATGAAATTTATTATCTCCCTTGCACGTGACATCCGTACTGAATTTTACTGTATCACATATCTTATTCATAGGAGGGTGGATATTCTCACGATATTCCAACTACCTTGCATAGAAGTAAAGCTGACTGTCCAGTGCCAGAGGTTCTTTTCTTCTTGATCTCTTGGTGAAAGTGAAACCTTTCTTTCCTGACATCATTTCCTCTCAAGTTTTGTACAACGTATCTGATTATCATCATCGATCTACTGGTGCAGGAAATGGTAACAGTCAACGTTGATGGTTCTGTAATAGATCGAATTACTAAAATTATGTCATATCTTCGTCTTGGATCCTCAGGGAAGGTTTTAAAGAAGAAAAAGAAGGATAAAGATGTAAAAGGTAGTTGGCACTTGTATCTTTTTTCATTAATTAAATGCTGCTAGAGTAACATGAAAGGATAGGAAAGAAAGTTGCCACTCCAATGTGTCACTGCTTTTCTTTCTATAAATATCATAGGAAGCATAATTATTGTACTTCAGTTTCTCTCATGCCAGTGGAGGTTTGTAATTGACGTTATGTAAGTTATCAAACCTTACTTAGACTTTTAGATTGAAATCAACAAGGAAAACGCTTACATCTCACAAGAACAAACTTAATAGCCTCAAGAAAATACCCAGCCAATTTGAGAGGGTTGGTAAACTCTCCCAAGAGACTAATGCTCTACTCACAACATAGACCAACATAATGAAAATAGACAAACATCCTACACTGTCCTATATAACCCCCAGGCCCACTGCTCTCACTCCCAGAAGTACGAATTTGTCTAGGGAGCAATTCCCCTCTTGCCCTTCCTCACATAAGTCTGGAAAGGTGCCTTTCCCTTCTTACCCCTCCTCACATAGGTATGAAAAAGGGGAGGCCTAACACGTTATTATGTGAGAAGGGGATAAGACAGAAAAAAAATTGACGTTATTATGTGTGAAGATTAAGAAGAAAATATTTGATTATTGTACTTGAGAAGTGTATTGTGAGTCTCAGTTACTCCAGCACGTAATGTTTGTGCATGTGGCGATGATTTTTTTGTGCGAGTGCAAGCATTCAATGCATTTAGGCACATGCTTTTCTTCTTTGAATGCCTAAACTGCAATGTAATGCCTGAGAATATTCTACCATTACTTATGAACGGATCAACTTGCCCTTTAGAATTCCACCTTGAGATTCTCTTCCTCCATGTTACATGTGTTTGATATGATGATTCAATTTTTTTTGTGGGGGGTTTGGATTGAGAGAAACAATAAAAAAATTTGAGAGGTGGAGCGGTCTTATGACGAGGTTTGGGAGGTGGTTAGGTTTAACGCCTCCTCGTGGGCGTCGGTCACTAGGCCGTTTTGTAATTATAGTCTTTGATATGATTTTGTTGGATTGGAATCCCTTTTTCGTACTTTTCTAGGACTTCTTTTGTTGGGCTTGTTTTTTGTATGCTCTTGTTTGAACAATTTATTTTTCTCAATGAAAGCTCGGTTTCTTAAAAAAAAAAAGAAAAAAAAGAAAATGATGATTAAAGTTTTCATCAAGCAATTGGGGCCCTGTTCATCTGCCATTTTTTATTTTTACTTTTTAATTCACCATTCTTTTGGTATTTTCTTTGCAGCGAAGATTTCAGCTATTGTTAATGAATATGTTGGAAACAATAAGCCATCAACACTTGATACTGGTGTGCCAAAGAAGCAAACGGAAAGAGAGATGTTGCCCCCTCCACCTCCTCTCAAGAAAAATCAAGTAGTTTTAATGGAGAAGCAAGGGCCCGTTGTTGCAAGAGTAGAAGACGATGATATTTTTATCGGTGACGGCGTCGATTACGTTGTCCCTGGTAAGGACTTGAGCCAAAGTCCTCTTTCAGAAGACATGGAAGAATCTCCTCGAAATAAGGAGAAACCTAGTTATTTCTCCGAACCTGTTTATGGCCCTGTCCCACTCTCTGGACCACCTCAGGAATGGCAAGAAGCAGTAAGTTGACCTTTTTACTTGCTCAACTTGAAGATTCGCAACAGTTTTTCAAATTGCAAGCTGAAACTTGTATTTACAATTCAGAGTCGTTACCGTACTGCTCGTACCGCTTTTTTTTTTTTTTTTTACCTTCTGTGTTTCTTATCTGAGTTCAATGATGTTGCAGAATGGATATGGGGTGATGCAACCTCAAGCGTTTCCTGCTGGCTACCAAGGAGAGTGGCAGGACTACCAGTATTCTGATCAACTGGCTTATTCTGAACAGTACCTTCAGCTCAACATGCAGGCGTACGATTTGCAAACAGGAGTAAACATTCAACACGACCCCCATCTCATGACTCAAGAAGAGAAAGATAGGGGTTTAGGCTCGGTGTTCAAGAGAGACGATCAGAGACTACAGCAACTGAGAGAGAGAGATGCACGAGAGAAGGATCCCAACTTCATATCAGAGAGTTATTCTGAATGTTACCCTGGATATCAAGAGTATAACCGTGAAGTCGTGGATAGTGACGATGAAGACGACTTATCGAAAATGGACATGGGAGGCCGGGTAATTTCTTATCACTGTGCTTTTAGGAATTGTGAAAACTTCAAGCTCTTTATTTGAAAATATGTGGTTCTGGTTCTTCATGGTAGTCTGAGTTCGATGATATATTAATTCATGTATGAAATCCTTTCTGAGTTCTTCATTGTCTTTCTAAGTCATTTCACATTTGAGGCTTATTCTTTTCAGGATATATGTCTTAACTAGAATGCTTTCATTTTTTCGTTGTAATTTAATTATTTCATGCTTTTTATCTCTTTTTTTTTTTCGTTTTCTTTTGCTCCACTGCAAATTTTTGTTTCTTATGAGCATTAGTCTATTTTCATTACATCAATCAAAAGTTTCGTTTCTTATGAGATCGTCTGTGATACAAACCCGATTGAATCGGTTTAGTGTACTGGAATTTTAATATCGACTTTGAAATTCATTTTTGTAGGCGAAGGGGCGCCTTCACCGATGGGACTTTGAGACGGAGGAAGAGTGGGCTAAATACAACGAGCAGAAAGAAGCCATGCCGAAGGCTGCATTCCAGTTCGGTGTGAAGATGCAAGATGGTCGGAAGACACGAAAGCAAAACAAGGACCAGAAACTCAACAATGAATTGCACAAGATCAACAAGATACTAGCAAAAAAGAAAATGGAGAAGGAAATGGATGGAGATGATGATGATATACAACCTGGAAAGAAGATTAGAATTTGAGTTGATTGGCAATGGATGGCCTCAAAGAGAATGGATGGAAAGATGTGTATTTTTTTTTTGAACTTTCCATCACTTCAGAAAAACATAAAATTTCCATAAAATGTGTTCTCATATAAAGTCTTTTATTGAAGGAGCCATTTTATGAAAGTAGTTTAGATTGTGTTGTATAACATTTAGAATCCAAGAAAGGTTGACACTCACCCACCCCTCACCTTATTTTCAATGGAGGTAGTAATATTGTTAGTTTATCATGTTGTCATTAGGCTTTATTTTTAATTAAATATTTAAATTATCGACCATAGCATAACTTAACTTGTTAATAAATATATCTCTACTTCACATATCGTTGAACTAAAAACAACCTCAACCTCGACAAGAATGTTTTCGAAGGTGTGTAATTTTAGGAAGGGAGAAGCCAAGAATGTTTTTGAAGGTGTAATTTTATTGATTTTTTTTGCCACTTCTGTAATTGACATTTCAAATATTTTTCTTTTGGGTTATTTTTAATCGATTAAAATTTCAATTTAGATTTTTCAAAATATTCTATATCAGTTGTTGAATTTTCAAATTTTATTGCAGAGATCATCTATGTTGAACTTTTGTGTGGTATTTTAATAAGACCTTGGGTTATCCACGTTTAATTTTGATATTAGAAAGGATACATGTTAATTAATATGTATCACAAGATAAAATAAAGTTTAATTAAAATGGAATTGTAATTAACGGTTTTATGTTATTGAATGTGTGAGATTTAGACGTTTGTTTTGACCATACATCTAGTGGTTAGAGGTGTGACTACCACATTGAATAATTTTTCTACCTAATACATGATCCACGAGACTTGACTCGAGACAAGATTGTTATTGAACCGAGAGCCGACGACCCTCCTATCAAATGCACACACCTACCTAATTCCACCAAAATTAGGATTTTCACATCCAACATCATCAAACCAAGACCCAAGGTATTGTTCCAATCCCAAGCAAAGATGAAAATATCCGTAAATCGAAAAGTTCGATATAGATATCAAGGGTTAATGGATATCTCCGTTATCTTTTATAAATACCCGTAAAACATAAAAAATATCATTTATTAATCTCAATATGAATATAGATACTAATAACAAAACCTATTTTTTGAGGTGTTCGACATCCCGTTTGCTAGGCATAGACGCCTTAGAGAGATGATCGAGGAGTTCCTTCTGCATCCTCCCTTTCGAGAGAAAAGGAAAGTTTTTGTGGCAGGCTGGGATCTGCGCGGTTTTATGAGGCTTGTGGGGGAAAAGAAACAATAGAACCTTTAGAGGTTCAGAAAGGGAGCCTGGTGCGATTTGGTCCCTTATTAGAATTCAAGTTTCTTTATGGGCGGTGACGCAACTTTTTTGTAATTATTCTATAGGTATTACTTGGCTGAACCCTTTTTTTATGAGGGGCCTCCTTTAGGGCTTATCTTTTTTTGGATGCCCTTGTATTCTTTTATTTTTCTCTCTATGAAAGTTTGGTACCTTATAAAAAAAAAACTTAGTTTGAAAGTAAAAAAAAACTTAATTATTAATTTAAATATTTTTTAAAAAAATTGATTTACAGAAATATCCATCGATATCGATATATCCGTAAAATTGAACTCCCGACATTAATATTGATATTGATATTTTCATCTTTGCTCTTGCTCCCAAGTGAGGTAAGCATAGCCAAATCGAACAAAGCTCAATTGACATAAGGTTGTGCCCGTGACTAAGAGGTCACGTTTAATTTTATGTTTAATAGATCTCAACTTTAAAAAATATCTAATAAGTTCTTAAACTTTTCATTTTGCATTTTTGTGTTAATAAATTTATAACATGTTTAATCTTTTAAAAAATTAACTAATTTATTAGAAATAAAATTGAATATCTTGTCTAATAAAACTTTATGTTGTATCATTATGTCTTTTGTAAGTTAAAAAAAATGATAAAACAATACTCTTATTTATGTGAAACATGAAGCCAAATTTGTGAATAATAATAAAAGTTTATCAAACACTAAAAAAAAAAAAGAAAAAACGAGTAATAAAAACATTACCAAACGACCTTTAGTGAGCCATTAAACTTCTCACCAGCTTGGGTATTAGAACTTCTTTAACTACTAATGAGCTTTTAACCTTGGATTCAAATCATAACTATGAAGGTTATGAACAAGCACTTTTAGAGTAAGTTTGAGGTTGTTTTTAGAGAGGTTAAAAGTGATTATAAGGAAATTTAAACCGTTTTTATCCTAAACCCGGTTTGTAAAATCTAGTTAACATAGATTTTGAGATTAACTTCCCAAAAATATTCACACCTCTTCTAACTAGCCAACAATTATTTTAAAAACTACAACAATCTCAACTAAACTTCTCAAATATGTTTACGTTGACAATTTTTTATCGTATATATTATTAAAAAAAAATAAGAAAATTGATTAACCTTGGACAAGAGTAAAAGTCGGTCTAAGTTTTTTTTTTTTTTTAGACAAATCAATTTATACCCTTAAATTTTGAAGGTTGTATCAATTTAAATCTTGAACTTTCACAACCGTATCAATTTACATATTTATAATTTATCAATTAAACTCCTAAACTTTCATACAATTGATTCACTTATGAAAGTTTTGGAATTTAATGACTAAAATTATAAATCTCGTGTTTAAATTATCATTTTAAAAATAGAATCCTAATAGGTGTAAAGTGATACACCTATCAAAGTTCAGGATTTAAATTGATAAAATCATTAGTTTAGAATTTTAATTGATAGTTGACCTCCAAAGTTTAAGGGTATAAATTAAATTTTTTCCATTCTTTTGTGTGTAAAAAAAAATAGCAGAACTAAGCACAAACGTTTAATTTGAATTGAAATCAAATTGACATTGAATATATTAGTTGATCAATAATTCGAATATAGTCACTTTGATTGATTGGTTATTATATCAACTAAAACTAATCCTGATTATTCAAAAAAAGAAGGGAAAAAAATCTACCTTTAAAATCCAGTAAGAGAAAAGCTACCTATCACAAATTTATTTATCAAATTACAACAAATTCTCATCCATCTCTTACTATAGTGTTGAAAAATAACTAAAAAAGGACAATAAAAATCCTACCTAGAAGTCACATGTTTGAATTTTCGGGTGAGCTTAATAAAGAAAACACTTGATTTCTCCCGAGTCGGAGCCTTAGGAGTGAATTAGACATGTTTTCATTTCAAGTCTATATCAAAAGCTCAAAACTCAGGAGATGTTCTCAGGCGAACGGGAACCTACCGAGAACCCGAACAGCGACTGGCCCAACACTTGTTAACTAAAGTGCTTATTTAAGAGATGTTGAATAATACATACAAATGGAAGTGCTTCAGAAGCAAATATGGGGAGGGATGAGCTTTCCTGGATTCATAATATTGTTTGGATCCAATGCTACCTTTATTCGTTTCATTGTCCTCAATGCCTCCACCCCAAGCTCTTTTTCCAGGTACTGTATATCCACAACAATAAACAAAACAAAATAAATATGAACACTCATTTTCTATTAGTTTGGTAACTTTGTTTGCTTATCAAAGTCGCTTTCTCCGACATAATCATAGCTACTGGTCAAGACATAACTTAATTTCTTAAAGGTTAAAAATTTGAATCCCTTAGAAAAGTAAAGGCTAGACTTCGAAAGTTCGAATCTTCTTGTTAAAGATTAGTGCAAACTTGTTATGCAAGTTCATTTCATGGTTAATTTCAAATAAGTAAAAATTAACCAACTGAAATGAACTTGCATAACAAGTTTGCACTATGAAATTTAGTGACAGTGTGAAATGACTATGAAATTTTTTAAGGTTAGTGTGGTATAGTTAGTGGCTTGTTATTTATTTTCCTATAAATGCTTGTAATGTTTTTTTTTTTATAGGAAACAGAAACAATTTCATTGATCTATGAAAGAGTGTTACAAATTCATCCTATTATGTTAATTGCAAAAAACTCCTCCATTGATTATAGAGGGTGGTAAGATCATAAATACAAAAAGGAGAGTATAACTTGCTCCAGGATATTGCTAATAATGTCGTCGACTCGATGAATCTCTGAGTATCTTTGGAGGAGTCTCTAAAGATTCGAGCGTTTCTCTCGTTCCAAATATTCCAAAATAAAGCACGGATAAAATTGAGCCATATGATCTTCTTTGCTTGCTTGAAAGGGTGACCCATAAGAAGCATGTAGAGCAATGAGAGCATATTATCCGGTCTAGGAAACGACCATCCGAATGCATCAAAGAGGAAGATCCAAAACTTTTCAACATATGTGCATTGGCTGAAAATGTGGATTTGTGATTCATCACTTGCTAAACACAAATGACAGCAATTTGGGGATATGAAGTGCTTTGGAAGCCTCTTTTGAAGCTTATCATGAGTGTTGATACACGAATGACTAAGCTCCCAAATGAAGAATTTCACCTTTTTCGGATATCTTCCAGCCCATATAGTCTTATAAAGGGCAGAATGTTCACATAATCCCATCGATGATAAGGCTTCAGCCATCGATTTAGTTGAAAAAATATTGTCTTTTTCAAGCTTCCATAACCAAGTATCTTCCCTTTCATTAGGAGAGAAAGAGCTCATAGTACTAATGAAGGATGACCATTCCTCTATTTCCTCATCCAGGAGGTTTCTTCTCAAGTTCAGCAACCACATTTTTGACAAAGGGCACCATATCTCGGCTACAGATGCCTCTTTTTTCATGGATAAATGGTATAAACCCGGATAGAGGATTTGGAGGGTAGTAGGGCCACACCAAGTATCTTTCCAAAAGGATGTCATACCCCCGTTTCCAACTTTCAAGTTCAAATGCTCATAAATCAAGTTCTGTAGGGGAACAATTGCCTTCCAAGGCCCATGCGCCGAGTGTAAAGATATGGAATTTGGCCTAGTATCAAAATGTGTAGAGCCGTATTTGGCTTTTATGATTTGTCTCCATAAAGCCCCTTTTTCTTCATGAAATCTCCATATCCACTTTGCTAAAAGCGATTTATTTCTCACTTTTATATCAAGAATGCCAAGGCCACCCTCCACAATGGGAGTTTTGACCTTATCCCATTTAAGCAAATGGGTTCCTTTTTGTTCCATACCTCCTCTCCATAGATAGTTTCTATAGAGCCTCTCGATATCGTCAACCACTGATTTAGGGACCTTATAAAGAGACAAATAATATATAGGCAAATTAGCCAAAGTGGCTTGAATAAGAGTTAGTCTTCCCCCCTTTGATATATTAGATCCCCAAGATGATAATCTCTTTTCAATCTTCTCGATAATGGGAGCCCAGAACGTCTTGGAACTAGGTTTACCATTTAATGGCAAGCCTAGATAAGTGTTAGGCCAGAAACCTCTTTTACAATTGTAGGTTGCTGCCAAAAAATCAATTTGATCCTCCTCCATATTGATACCCAGAAATTCTGACTTTTTGCTATTCACATTAAGGCCCGAGGCCCTTTCAAATTCTTCAATCGTGAGGAAGAGATTCTTGATACATTTCTCCTCGTTTGAAGAAAATAAGATGGTGTCATCGGCAAATTGCAGGTGTGTGACTGATAGGTCAGGAACTCTATTCATCACAAAACCCTTTATATCTCCCTTTTTTTCAGCCTTTAACAACATCCGGCTAAGACAATCAACCACAATAATGAAGAGGAAAGGTGAAAGAGGGTCACCTTGTCTAATACCTCTCGAAGCCTTGATCTTACCTCGGGGTTTTCCATTGATCATAATAGAGAAATTCGTCGATGATATGCATCCCTGTATCCATCTTCTCCATTTGATATCGAATCCCTTAACTTTTAATAAGCTATCCAAGAAGCTCCAATCTACCATGTCAAAAGCTTTTTCAATGTCAAGCTTGATAACAATCCCTTCCTTCTTCCTCCTCTTGTACTCATCAATCAATTCATTAGCAATTAAAGAAGCATCCAAAATTTGTCTATTAGCAACAAAAGCTGACTGGTACCCAGTAATGGTAGAGGGTAGAACCCTTTTCAGTCTCTCAGATAAAACTCGGGCTATGATTTTGTATAACCCCGTAGTAAGGCTAATGGGTCTATAATCCCCCACTCCCTTAATCCCAATCTTCTTTGGGATGAGACACACATAAGTCTCGTTGGTGCTGGCATTGATAAGACCATTCCTAAAAAAATCATTGAACACCCCCTTAATGTCGGATTTAAGAGTGTTCCATGATTTTTTATAGAATTCTGACGAGAAACCATCTGGCCCCGGGGATTTGTTAGCACCAAGGTCAATTATAGCTTTGTAAATCTCCTCTTCCGAAAAGGGTTCTTCAAGCTGAATACTTTCTAATTGTGAAATGGGGCTCCAATCCGAGATTTCAGGAAGGGATCTCTCACCCAACTTTCTAGTATAAAGCTTGCTGAAAAAATCAATAAATTCAGCTTCTATTTCCTCTTCAATGACCAAGCTAGAACCTGAAGAAGAGGTGATCTCCACGATCGTGTTTCTTCTTTTATTTGCTGCTGCCATTCTATGGAAAAATCTTGTGTTTTCATCCCCTTCAACTAGCCATTTTACCTTGCATCTCTGCTTCCATAAGGATTCTTCCCGAGCAGCAATTGTTAAAAGATCGGCCTTAATCAAGTTTCTTTGATTGATTTGCTCCTCATCAAGAGTAATAGTTTCCTCCAAAGCATCAAAAGTATCCAGCTCCTTAATCAGATCCAATTTCCGATCAACCATGTGGCCGAAGGTGTGAGAGTTCCAATCCTTTAGAGCTACTTTGAATGATTTCAATTTCTGCATGAAGCCATGCCCCGACCACACAGAAGGAACATAATTCAACCACCAATCGGATAAAAATTTCTCAAAAGTATGGTGCTCAAGCCAACTATTGATGAATTTGAAAGGGGATGGGCCCCATTTTTCTTTACCCAAATTCAACAAAATGGGATAGTGGTCAGAAGTGATTCGGGATAAGCGGCTGACCTTGGCAACTTCAAATTTCATTACAATATCATCAGTGATTAAGAATCTGTCAATCAAAGTTCTGACTCTGCTTTGAGACCAAGTGTATTTACCATTGGAGAGAGGGATGTCTATCAAATTCACTGATTGAATAAAAGCATTGAAATTCTTCATCCCACGAGTCGAGGGGGAAACAGTAGATTTTTCCCAAGACCATCTGGTAATATTGAAATCCCCCCCCAAGATCCAAGAAGGGGAACATTTAAGAGCTAATTCATGGAGCTCAAGCCACATTTTATCCCGCTCGGATGAAGCATTAGGACCGTAAATGCCTGTAATCCATAAAGATGAATTATCAACTAATACAACTTTGATGGAGAGAGAGTACATACCTTTTGTCACTTCTGAAATCATCAAATTCAATTTGTTCCACATAATTAAAATGCCGCCGGAGGTTCCATTGGCATCAAGGGAAGTCCAACCAATAAATCTCGAGCTCCATATTGATTTAACAAACTTATTGTCAATATTCATAGACTTGGTTTCTTGAAGGATGACAATAGATGGATTCTTACCCTTGAGAAAGTCCTTTATAAGGGCCCTTTTTTTGGTCGAGCCAAGACCTCTCACATTCCAAGAAAAAACTATCATGAAGGAATGGACGACCCTTCAATGTGTTGGCTGCTACTGCTGCTGGCCCTATTATAATTGATCCCAGATTTGAGGTTCAATAGCTCTCTCTCCCAATTCCTCTGTTTCTTTATGGCTGTGTTTCCCTTTTGTTTCGGCATGGGCATAATACACATCCCATAATCACTCAGCCAACTTCTTCTTCTTCTTGTAATGTTTTCAATTCAATGCATAGAATTCAATTGAATCACTTCTTTCCTTCGTGATATTTCTCTCTTGTTTCCACTTTGTTCTCTTCGTTTTTCGTTACAGACTCCCTTATTAATCTCCAAAAAAAAAAACGTCTTTCAAGTGTCAAATTTTGAAAGCCAACATGAACATAACTTAGAGATTAAAACATCTACTCCCTTTGAAGTTGGTGGTCCAAATCCTCACCCCACATTTGTCGTACTCAATCAAATAAAATCTCAAAATTTGAAAACCTGCTTACGTTTTAAAATTTTAGCTAAGATTTAAAGAAAGGAAATAAGTTAAATAACGAACAAAACGAATATCAAGTGGGACTCTCGATTGGGAATATACATCCCAAATTTCTTGATACCAAAATTTTGTTCATTTTGGTGAAATTCTTTATTGATCTATATAGGTATTACTATGCTTTCATATCAAGTTACATGGAAACAATTTGCAACCAAAGGCTTACGAGTTAAAAAGAAATACCTTCATTTTTCCAGTACCAACCCCATGTTCGCCGGTGCATGTTCCTGCTCATTAATGGTCAAAGAAACCATCTTTAGATAACATGGTCTGAAATTTGTTTCAAATTTTGAAACAGAGACAAATTCAGCAAGCTATTGCAATAACCAGAATGAAAATCCGATAACATATATGGCGTATTCGAGTTCGATTGATTCAATTTTCTTTTTGGCTAAAACTAAGACGCAATTGAAATCTACAGATTTGGAAGATTGAAAATCACATAGAAACCAACTTTTCAGAAAAAACCAACCAAAACGGATCCAAAATGACCAAAAACCAAATCAATCAACTGTTTTTTTCCCTTTTGAATTTATAAAATCGAATTGACCTACAGTTCGAACTGACTCAGTTTGATTCGTGTTTTCCTAATAAGCACAGACACTGACACGTGACTAGCCAATTTTCAAAAAAGTAGGACTCGACATGTTATTATTATTATTATTATTTTTTAAAAAAATGTATATATGTGTGCATATTTTGACATATGGTGAACATTTAATACTTTTAATGTAAATTCCTTCTACCTTTTAATGTAGAATTGACCGACACTGACACTGACACGATACAGAGACACAGCGACATGCCAATTTTAAAAAAATTAGGACAGAACACGTTGTTTTTAAAAATATATATATGTGTGTGCATATTTTGACATGTGGGGAACATTTAATATTTTTAATGTAAATTTTGAAATATCGTGAGAAATGGAGGAGAGTCGTGGAGTAGAAGGAGTTAGGATTAGGAAGGGGTTAAGAAGCTGATTAAAACCCTAAAAATTGATGGACAATTGAAAATTGAGCTTGGGTATTGGTTTTTCTCCTTAAATGGGCTCATAAAAATTTTAAACATAAAAAAACGTGTCTGAGTATCCCAAGGTGTCAAAAAATAAAATAAAAAAAGAATAAAAAAATAGGACACACCGACGTGTCGGGCACGTGGCAGTGTCCAACACGTGTCCGACACTGACACTTGGTCATTTAACAAGTGTCGGTGCTTTATAGATGTTTTCAAGTTTTTCGGTTTCCACATGCATTCCTAGATAACCACCATGCAATGTCAACCTGCTCATAACTCAACTGGTTAAGACATATATCTTTGACGAAGAAGTTAGAAGTTCGAATCTCCGACCCCACGTGTTGTTGAACTCACAAAAAAAAGAAAAAACGATACCACCATGCAACACTAGATCGATCAATGTAACTGCTGCTATGGAGAGTTCTTAGGGGAGGTTTAGGCCTTGGTTAGGTTCGATGTTGTCCTTTGGATATTTATCACTAAGGATTTAAAAAAAAAAACGAAACTACCTAGTAATAGAAGTAAGTTGATTACAAATATTGAAGCGCAAGCACAACTTGTTCATCCAATTAAGATGAGAAAAAAGAAGATGGAAGAAAACAGTACCTTCCATTGACAACGCTTTATAAACCATTAAATCGTTGAGTCTCTCAGCTTCTTTTCGTTGTTCTTCTTCCTTTGGATCAAACAGAATCACCGTGTGAAAGTTCCCGTCACCAGCATGGGCAATGACCGTGCTGTTGTGAGCAATATATTTTCAGCCATACTAATGAGTAAAACATTGGTGTTTTAACAAGAAATGAAAAGAGACTAAATCAACCCAAATCATCTTAATATATTTTCAGCCATACAAACGAGTAAAACATTATTTTCATAAATCAACCCAAATCATCTTAATATCCTAGGAAAATTATTTACGATCTTTCTAAAATTTAAAAAAGTACTTCAATATATATTTTTTTATAATAACTTTAAATTAATTATTTAGTGAACTTATAAGAATATGTTTGAGAGTGATTTTGAAATGGTTAAAATCACTTTTGTCACGTTCAAAATTACTTTAAAACATGCTTTTAATCATTCAAAATCAATTTCATGTTTGGTTTTATACTTTTTAACGCTATTATCTTTTTTTATTTTTTTTAAAAGGGATGCAACACGAGGACTTCCCAAGTAGTCACCCAACTTAGTACTACTCTCGCCTAAGCACGCTTAACTGCGGAGTTCTGATGGGATCCGGTGCATTCGTGTTGGTATGATCGCACCCACTTTTTAACGCTATTATCATACCATCAAAATTGATTTTGAATGATTTAAGACATGTTTCGGAGTGAATTTGAACATGACAAAAGTGATTTGAACCATTTCAAAATCAATCCCAAAGATGCCCTTAACATTTTTTAAAACAAATACTCCAGTACTTGCACGCAGTAAGATACTAGTCAGTAGTCGCCAAGAAAAGAGTGAAAAGCCAGTGGAAGTAACCAAGAGAAGACATACCAAACAAGTGATGATGCATCCAGCTCTTGTTTAGAACTTGATATCAATTCTGCGAGGTGAGATAAAGGAACACATACGTCCTGCAATAAATAAATAAATGGTAAAATAATGGCAGAAGAATGAAAAAAATAAATCCTAGGAAACATCACAAGGTGCGAAATGGCGATATCACAGAAAGAAGGGAGCAATTATGAACACCATGATTGAGGTATAGTTCTATAATTCTCATCTACAGAGTTTCATTGCATATGTTTTTATATATTTAACTCCATATCCCTCAGATCTGAGATACATGGAAGTATAGCTATTGTAAACTATTTATAAGCGAAAAAAGTGATTTTGGGATGAAACGTAGTGTATAGATTCTAGTAGGGTTTAGGGCAAAAGGTGCAATGAAAGGAGCATAAGACATTCGAAATTTGTGTAAATACAGTGGTCTGTTACAGACCGTGATCATTGCCTCAAAATTGGGTACTAATGCAAAGCATGCCCATAGCGCCTCCTTCCTTATCTGCATGGAAATGACCATAATAAGAAGCCAAATATTGGTTGGCAGTAAAAAGTAGATGGATCAAATTTCTTATAGGAATCCTACTTAAAATACCATGGGGTGGATCAAATAAGTGTACGAAAAACTTCTATTAAATCCTTTTAGAATATTGATATAATTAAATTTACCGTAACCTATCAACTTAAGCTTTTGGGTTGATTAGTGATTTAACATGGTATCCAGAGGAGTATGTCCTATGTTCAGGCCCTTGTAATGTTATTTTCTCTTCAATTAATATTGATTTCCACTTGTTAGACCTTCTACAAATTTTCAAGCTCACAAATTTTTGGGTTGATTGACGATTTAACAAATACTCCTTCCCCCTGCACAAGAATAGTGAAAGTTGCGAGAGGGGGAAAGACTGAAATTTTATTTGATGGTGAGCCGCTTGAGTATTTACAAGGGTAACAACTCCTCAAATAAAACATATAAATCATATGCAATTGGAACGAAAACCCTCTAATCATTATTCAACCTGACCCTTCTAGCTAATTTTGGCCCCAACATTTCAAGGGTCAGAAATCAAGAGTTTGAGAAGCCATTTCCAGGATCCGAACGACAAATAACTAAAAAATTAGAGTTGCTTTCGGGCAAAAAACATGCAACCTAAACAAGAATGAGGAGATCACTGTACAGTGTAATTCGTACCTTCCAAAGTTCTTTTTTGGCTTCTGGATCTTCAGCAAAGACAAAATCTGAGCCATTGTGTTCAGAAACTATCTTCTGAACAATTTGTGTTTGCTCACGTGAATATGCCTCTGAATATCAGAAAAAAAAAAAAAAAAAAAATACCAATGAATCTGCAGAAAAAAGGAAGCACTAGGTAGTCTGATATGAAAAGAAATCAAGTGCCTTCTTGTCTATAATGAATATAGGAAAAACAAAGGAAAGCAGTGTGTGAACTCGAGGAAATGTCAGATTCACCTGTGCCTATGAACTCAAACATTAGTGTGGGAGTTTCAGGCAAATTCTTTCCGTTAGCATTATTGATAGCCCTCACTTGAACCTCGTCCAACAACTCCATTCTTGATACCTAAACATGCATGGAGGATACTCGGAATTCAATCAGAGTGCAGTAAACAAAGGATGGAAAAGAAAAATAAACACATCCGACACTAAAGCTCTACCTGTATACCAGACAACATTGTTGCAATAGCAACATCTGCTGCATCTTTAATAGAAGGAAAATTACACATTGCAACCTGAAACATGTAAGCTTAATCATGAACACTCATCTCAAATAAGTAAATACATTAAATCTTACTCGAGTTAAGAATTATGTTCGAATATTTTGTAAATGAGCAGAAGACAAACCCCAAGAAAGTTAAAAAAGGATATAGGATCTAGCATTTACAAATATATAATTTTGCACCCAATGCCTATGAATTTCGTTTCTTTTCATTTTCAAAATTTCAAAAAGTGGATTTATTATGAACAATTTCCAAAAACTGACCAAGAAAGATGTTAGCAGATCAAAGATTATTATTCCAAAACATGAATTTGATGTTTATTTTAAATTAATTCGTTGATTTTTTCAATAGGTCACAACCTTTTTCAATCATTATAAGTATGCATTTTTTTTCACATGAGAATAGAAGATTATATTAATAAAAATGATATAGAAGGGAGGTCAAACTACTTTAAGAATTTATGTACATTAAAATATAGCTTGGTGGAAACCAATGATCAAATAAAACACCCCCCACCCCTCCCCCGGCCATATAACTAAGAAGCAGGATGCAGTTCCAACATGCTTTAGCTTTTCTTAATATAAAGCTCAACAGTTAAATAACAATTTCTTCAGAATGATGATTAAAAGTCTAGATACGTGTCATACCAAAACCATTTAATATACATGGATATGATTGAAAGAGAAAGATATGATTCAAAACAACTGGAAAGCTCTATTTTAGCTCTCGAGGAGGGGGCCTTTATCTCCCCTTGCCCTTAGGGTGTCTTCTTTTAGTTCTTTCGTTGTTTATAATACATACGTATGTTTAAAAAAAAAAAAAAAAAAAAGATAGAAAGATATAAACAAAGCAACCCCCAGAAGTCAGAACTGGGAAAAAAAGACCTTAAGTGCATGTGTGTTATAGAGGGAGTGAGTATGAGGGAATGTGTGTTTGCACACGTGTGAGAGAGAGGTACCACCGAATACTTTGGAAGTTTCTGAAGTCTAAGAGTGATCTCAGTTATTACACCAAGAGTTCCTTCACTTCCAATCAACAGACGGGTCAAATCATACCTATGATACAAACTATGTAAGGCTGACATCTTGGAATTATAAACAATATATTAATAATGAGCATTGAGCACCACTCAAAGAAATGACGATGTAAACTCAGTTTAAGAAACCCAAGGATTCAACCAAGTTTCGTGAATTCAAAATCCCAAGGGTCCACCAGCTTGAGATATTAATTAATTATTCTATGCTGTTCTTGGAATACCAAATATTGCAAGTTCAGGGCAATATCCTCTTGAAAATGATGGTTGTGGCCTTCTGAGAAACTGCCATTAGTTCATCGCTCAAATTTTAGTGTTCTTCCATCACAAAAAAATCGTTTTCCATCTATATATATACATAGATATCACACTGTACTTCTTTTGCAATATAAAGGTAAAAAACATGGATGATGGTATAGATTTATACTTTTAAGGCATAATCGTTATGTTACTGCTGGTTGAGGCTAATATAATTTGAAAGTTCAAGATTCCAAAAAAATCAATTCATTATTTTTTATTTTATTGATTGTTTTGGCTTTTGTGGATATTGGTTCAACCTAAGACGATCACCACACAATAAAAGAGTGAAAGAAAAGAAAAACAAACCCTGCAGCACTCTTTCGAGCACGAGATGCTGTCTTGACAACATCACCATTGGCAAGGACTGCCTGCAGTATATCCAACATAAGCAAGATGGCAATTTTATCTAAGACAGACTCTAATCAAGAAATAATCAAACCTTAAGATTGATGACGTTGTCGCGCATGGTACCATACCTACCTAATATAAGAATCATTAATTTCAGTTGAAACAACTAAGTTTAACGTTTGATTAAATAAAATGGAGTGAAGTACGAAGGTCTGATGAACCATAAATATTTATTTGCTCTAAGCCTCTAAAAAGACAATGAACATAGAGAATGCCCATTTAGCAAGATCAGGTTGAAAAATATGCAAACAATTTTTTAAATACAATTCTAAGGGACTGAAAGTTTTGAAAAATTGGTAAAAAAAGAATTTATTTTACTCATTTAACATATAAATATAAAAACGTCTTAAATTTTATAAAGAACTATAGCTATTTCTTGTTCTTTTTCTTTTTTTTGATCTAAGAACTATAGCTATTTTTAAAATTCATAAATATTTAAAATGAATTAACAATATGATAACCAATGCCATTCCAAAATTTTCACAGTTTTTTAATGCAACTTAATTTTTCAAAGTTTTTGTTTTTTCCAATGCTGATTTTCAAATCATGAGCTTAATAGTTGGACCCACAAAAATATCCAAATGCTCTAATATAAGTTAAAAATAATCTTATTTCAAAATCATTGCAAATAAAATTCATATGTCAAACAATAATGGAAAAAAAAAGGAAAATATTCAGCATAGTACATGAAGCAAAAAAAATCTTACACATATGCAAACACCTTATATAAGTGGAAAGTATTAAAAATTTAAAACTATGCAGAAAATCTCCATCTATTAACAGAGAGGACATGCAATCAGACCTTGAGAAAAAGAAATAAGAGCAATACCTCACAGCTAGTGAACCAGAGCATCGTGTGGCACACATACCTCCAATTGTTGCCCCAGGGCCTGATAATAGAAGAGGGCCAAAATAGAAAAATGGGGTTAAAATTTTCTTCGCCCACTACCAGAGATTATTAGACATCTAGGTTACTAAAGCAGACAGGAATAAACAATGAGCAAGATGAAATACTGAAGTTCAGAACATTCGCAAAGTGATTTGGGATATAGAAGTCTGTAAACAAGGAGAACATTTCTACCCCACCTAGTTAATCTCTTCTAGAACATTCAACAAAGCCACCATATATATTTCCAATCCTTTCGAAAACCTCTCTTCTCCGTAAATTTAGAGGTATATTTCAAATTCTAGGCTGCCTCCATAAGATGGAACAATGCCCATTCTCCCTTGGGAATCTTCCCTCCCTCTTTAGGACATTAGATAAAGCTCACCGTGACGACTCCACACTTTGTTTAAACTTAAGAATCTTACTGGTTTTGCATCTCTACACTCGAGCAAAGCTTTATCCAGGTGGAAAGGGTTCAACACACATCTTTTGCTAAGTTCTGAATTGTTTTCAAAATCTTATGTCAATCATCGTGGACGCATCTTCTAAGTTCCACCAAAATTGTTTCTCAGTCTACACGCACCACCTCCTCATAACTCTTCTTCTCTTGAAATTTTTGGCTACCGGCAAGTAAATCTCTCTTTTTTCTTCTTTTTTTCCTCTTTGCTTTCAGAAGTAACCTCCCTTCCAAATGTAGATACCCTTTCCTGCAAAAGAAGTCTTTTCATCCTTTAATTGACTGTCGTTCTCTCTTCCCTGTTGAACTCTTTCAACAGATTAAGAAAAGAGAACCAACCTCCCAGACCCACTCCTGAAGGAAATATTACTCTTCCTCCCATTATTCCCAAGTTTGGTAACAACTAACATCTGCAAACGAACCTCTCTTATTTGGGATTTTTTGTACCCATAGTACTCCTTCATTTCTGAGTTTCCTGAAGAAACACTATTTTCTTCGGAAGCTTAAAAGGCTTTCAAACGTATCAATGACTCACTGAACTTGATCTAAGTCTAGAGAAAGGTGAAAGGGAAATTGGTTGTTCTTCTCTTTTTTAATCCTTACTTCTTTGAATATCTTAACACTGCAACAATTGATAGAGAAGAGTTTTCCATCTATCTCACACTCTCTTACCATGCTTGCTTCATCTGAATTCAAACATGATCAGAAGAATAGAAATAATTGCGCAGTGTTTAGAAAGCAGGAGAGAAGAAGAAACCCCTCCCTTCCCCATTAATGTAGAATATTGCTAAAAAAATTGTTCGTTGATATGATAAATATTATTAAACATATGTAGCTAGTAACCTGGATCAAGAGGAAAGAATAGACCATAAGGCTCTAGGTATTCATTAAGCTCCATCCATCCAATTCCAGGCTCAACGATTACATCCATATCTTCAACATGTAATGCTTTAACTTTCTGCAAATTTAAGATGCATTCTACCGTTATAGGCAGCAACCATTGGCAGAATATATGAACATAAATGCATTAATTAACTCAGATGTTTCAGTGATTTATGCTGATAATGCAAACAACCGAAAGAAGAATTAATTATAAGGATGGTTTCGTATTGAATATAAATAAACAAAGAGTCCAGATAAGCCTCATAACATGTATGAGAACATCTCAGTTCTAAGATATAATGAAACAAAGCACGTTAGTAATAAAATGCATGGCCCAAAGGCCAAAACATACATTCATTAAAGACATATCTATGCAAAGCCCTCCATTAGGTGCCAATGTGTGACCTTCTATAGATGTAGCTCCCCCATATGGCACAATAGGTACCTGTACAAAATAAAGATAACCAGTTTCACAAACTTAGAAGGCCAAGTAGCAGTGATAAGATTCATGGAAATATTTAAGGTGTCCATCCTGTTCTGCTTTAATTATACTACTTTCTTCAAGAAGAAATATATGTCAAACATCCAGCTACCATAAGCCAAAGTTTGGAAAGTTGATAACTATCAAATAGAAAATATAAAGGATAGGCACTGTGATAGTATAAGAGAACCACAGACCTTATATTGGTCACATAATTTTACTATTTCAGAAACTTCCTCTTCAGACCTGAAATTTACAAATCAGGATGCATTAACTTACACAAAGTATAGATCATTAAAATTGCATTAGTCCATAACACTGAGAAGATCGTATATCAGAGTTGATAACTAGAAAACAAATTTCGTACAAATCTAATGTAGACTCAAATCTTGGAGAGTTCTTGAAATCAAGTTTATTCAATAATACCTCAAATACAACCTAGGGACCCCTATTTAAAGGCTACAAACCAGCCTTTGAACTTAACCATTTACCAAGGTAAAAACAATAGTAAATAGTCAATTAACTTGTCCAAAACATAACCAATTACCAAGGTAAAAACAGTAGTAAAAACTAAACTAAAGCCACAGTAAAAGAGATAAAAATAAAGAAAGAAAGGGTTGGAGGGCACGCTACATCAACTCCCTCTCCCTAAAGATAACTCATCCTTGAGTTTTATGTGGCCAATCGAAAGTCATCAGGAGCATGATAGGCAGTAAGATCTGAGACATTAAAGGATGGAGTGATCTTGAAATGGGATGGAAGATCAACTTTGTAGGCATTAGGTCCATAACGCTCTAGAATAGGAAATGGCCCAATTTTCTTAGGATGTAGCTTGCCATGGGTGCCCGATGGCAGTCTAGCCTTTCTCAAATGAACCATCACAAGATCCCCAATTGCAAAGGATTGTGAGCGTCGGTGTTTATCTGCTTGTAACTTGTAGGATGCGGTTGCAGCCGCCAAATGGTCATGTACTTCCTTGTGAAGCTTGGAAATGCGCTCAGCCATGGCTTCCGCTTCCTGATGAACATCCAAAGAAGAAGGTAATGTAGCCAAGTCCACAGTTAAACAAGGGATTTTAGTATAAACAATTTCAAATGGTGACTTCCCTGTAGACCTATTTCGCATGTGATTATAGGCAAACTCGGCTTGAGGTAAAGCTAAATCCCATTGACGAGGCTTGTCCCCACAAAGACAACGAACCAAATTGCCAAGAGTTCGATTAGTCACTTTTGTTTGTCCGTCAGTTTGTGGATGACTAGCCGTACTAAACTTCAACCCTGTATCAAACTTCTTCCAAAGTGTTCTCCAAAAATGACTTAAAAATTTCACATCACGATCAGAAACAATTGTTTTAGGAATGCCATGTAAACGAACAATTTCTTTAAAAAACAAGTTAGCAATAGCGATAGCATCAGAAGTTTTCTTACAAGCCAAAAAGTGGGTCATTTTACTATAACGATCAACTACGACTAAAACAGAGTCATACCCCCTTTGTGTTCGTGGCAATCCTAAGACAAAATCCATTGAAAGGTCTTCCCATATATTATGTGGAATAGGTAAAGGAGAGTAAAGACCTGTGTTTTGTGCTTGCCCCTTAGAAGTTTGACAAATAAAACATCTTTGAACAAAATTGGTAACATCCTTTCTAAGTTGTGGCCAATAATATCTCCCTGTCATTAGTTCAAAAGTCTTATCTCTTCCTAAATGTCCAGCCAAACCCCCGGAATGTAACTCTTTAATAAGTTGTTCTCGTAAAGAAGTATGTGGAATGCATAAAACATTACCCTTGAACAAATACCCATCAACTAGATGAAAATCATTTGGGCTAACATGCTGGCAACATTTTCTCCAAATATCACGAAAATCAACATCAAATTCATACAAGTGTGGTAATTCATTAAAAGCAATGATTTCGCCCCTTAATAAAGTTAATAGAGAATGTTTTCTACTAAGAGCATCAGCCACTTTATTAGTAATTCCAGCCTTGTGTTTGATAAGAAAGTCAAATTTTTGAATGAAAGATATCCACCTAGCATGCATTCTACTTATATGCTTCTGAGTTTGTAAGAACTTCAGAGAATAATGATCGGTGAACAAAATAAACTCTTTGCCTAAAAGGTAGTGTTCCCATTGTTTAAGCGCCCTAATCAAAGAATAGAGTTCTTGTTCATAAGTACTCCATTTTTTCCTAGAGTCACTAAGTTTCTCACTAAAATACTCAATGGGATGATTTTCTTGAGATAAAACAGCACCTATCCCTAACCCAGAAGCATCTACAGCCACTTCAAAAACTTTATTAAAGTCAGGTAGGGCCAAAACAGGGGTTGTACATAATTTGTTTTTTAAGGTTGCAAAGGCATCATCTTGTTTGCTAGTCCAACAAAATTTACCCTTCTTCAAACATTCGGTTAATGGGGCTGCAATGATGCTGAAATCTTTAATAAATTTTCGGTAAAAGGATGCTAAACCCAAAAAACATTGAATATCCTTCTCGTTTTTTAGGTGAGGCCATTCTTTAATAGCTTTTATTTTGTTAGGATCTACCGAAATTGCGTTACTGCTAATCATGAAGCCTAAAAAATGTATTTTTGATTCTAAGAAAGAACATTTTTTAAGATTGATGTATAGCTGATTTTTTTCCAAAGTGTCAAAAAGTGCCCTAAGATGTTCTAGATGCTCATCTTTGGACCGACTATAGATCAAAATATCGTCAAAGTAAACCACAACAAACTTATTAAGAAAAGGATGTAGAACCTGATTCATCAACCTCATGAAAGTGCTAGGGGCGTTGGAGAGTCCAAATGGCATGACCAACCACTCAAAAAGTCCAGCGTTGGTTTTGAAAGCGGTTTTCCACTCATCTCCTGGCCGAATCCGAATTTGGTGGTATCCACTACGGAGATCCACCTTAGAAAATACCCTAGCACCACCCAATTGATCAATTAAGTCAGATAATCGAGGGATAGGAAATCGATATTTTACCGTAATCTTATTGATGGCTCTGCTGTCCACGCACATCCTCCACGTTCCATCCTTCTTTGGAGTCAATAAAACTGGGACAGCACATGGGCTGAGACTTGGTTGGATATGACCCTTGTCTAAGAGCTCTTGAATTTGATCTTGAAGGATTTTGTACTCCTTAGGATTCATTCTGTAATGGGGTAAATTTGGCAAAGCAGAACTTGGAACAAAGTCAATTTGGTGTTGAATGTCCCTCAAAGGAGGCAAAGTACTCGGATTTTTTGCTAGGTTCGGAAAAGTTTGCAAAATTTCAGCAATCAAAGGGTCAATTTGTCCCTCGGTTTCTATGCCTTTTTCCTCTGTTTGTAATACAGCCCATATTTCTTTGCCAACACTTTGGCCAAATTCTTTAGGGCCTATCACAGTGAATAAATTTGCTGAATTTTCAACTTTAATTTTCTTAGGAGTGGACATTGTAAGTGGTAAAAGAACTATCTTTTTGCCCATCCAAAGAAATTCATAAGTATTTTCTCGCCCCTTGTGAGTGGCTTGGACATCATATTGCCATGGGCGACCCAAAAGAATATGACATGCATCCATGTCAAGTATGTCACAAATGATTTGATCCTTGTAATTGTTTCCTATGGATAATGGAATAGTGCAAATTTCATTAACTTGAGCTTCTCCACCCTTTCGTATCCAACTTACTTTGTAAGGGTTTGGGTGTGGATCAATTTTTAAGTGAAGAAGTTGGACTGCTTTTCGTGAGATAATATTCTCACTACTCCCACTATCAATGATCACGTTACAAATCTTACCATTGATAGTGCAACGCGTTCTAAAGAGAGCATGTCGTTGAGGATGAGATTCGCTTGATGGTGTAAGAAGTACTCGTTGTACAACACAAGATAAATGCTCTCCTTCATCGGCCTCCACATAGGATGCCCCTTCTTCGGCTTCTATTTCATAATCTTGATAATCTTCATAAGGTTCTTCCATGATAGCTAGAGTCTTTCTTTGAGGACACTCATTTGATAAGTGTCCTTGCTGTCCGCATCTAAAACACTTTCCCAAGGTTGGCCGATTATAGATATTAGACTTCTTAGCAATCTGCCCTTCATTGTTCTTTATTCCGGTAAGTCGTTGGCTTGTTTCTTCTTTACCTTTGTCGGTATTGGATGTGGATGGGCCAGCAACTTGCCAATTCTTTTGTACTTCATTGGTGTTTCTTTTAAAACTTTGGGTACCTTTGTCCCATGGCGATCTTCTTGTGTTTGCTCCTTTTTGCTTTGAGGCCCGACTGTCTTCGACTTTTCTTGCCATTGCAACAGCCTCGTTGAGATAGTAAAGAGGCTGCAAATTTACTTTCTTCTTGATATCTTCCCTTAACCCATCAACGAAACGGGCAATTTGATGTTGTTCGGACTCGGCTAAGTTGTTTCGTGCACTTAGTCTATGGAATTCCTCAGAATAATCAGCAATTGATCGATTCCCTTGGGTGCAATGTTGATATTGGTTATACAATAATTGCTCATAGTTTATTGGAAGAAATTGCTTCCTCAGTAACTTCAACATCTTTGGCCAAGATCTAATAGGTCCTTTACCATATTTCCTTCTATTGATTTGCAATTGATCCCACCATGCAGAGGCTCCCCCTTTCAACTTATAGGTCACCAACTTTACTTTTTTGTCTTCCGGAGTATTGGTGTAATCGAAAAAAGAGTCCACTTCTTTGACCCAATCTAGGAACGTCTCCACATCAAACTTACCACTAAATGTTGGGAGATCCACTTTCATTTTATACTCATAATTTTGTTGGGGTTGATAGTGTTGGCCTCTTCCCATTTGTTCGGGGTACTCATTGTTTCTCCTCCTACGTGGATCTTCTTCCTCACTCGAGCTATCATAAACTTGAAATCTTGGGTCCTCAAACCGTGGTTCTTGAGTTTGGAGAGGTGGGAATATGTTTCTTGGCTCTTCTTGGAGCAATCTTGCAAATTCTTGAGGTGGTCTTTGATAAAAAGGTTGTTCTAATATGTTTCTTGGCACTTCTTGGGGCAGTCTTGCAAATTCTTGAGGTGGTCTTTGATGAAAACGTTGTTCTTCTTCTCTGTAGTAGTCTTGAAAATGGTTTTGAGCCGTGGGAAGATTGTTTCTTGTGTAATCTTGGTGCCTTCTTCCTTCGAAACGCTGCTGGTTATCATTTGGTTGAATGACCATTGCATCCATCCTTTCGGTCACAGTCTTGAACATTTCTTGAAGTTCAAGTTGGCCATTTCTCAACCCTTCCATGGTTTCTTCCATTCTGTTGAAGCGTAGAGAAATAGACTTTGGTGAGAGGATTTCGACTTCATCAACGGCTTGAGCTGTGTCAACACCGGAAGTCCCGGGAACCTTCTTTCCCGCCATCAGATCCCTTCGTCGAGGATGCTCTGATACCAAACTAATGTAGACTCAAATCTTGGAGAGTTCTTGAAATCAAGTTTATTCAATAATACCTCAAATACAACCTAGGGACCCCTATTTAAAGGCTACAAACCAGCCTTTGAACTTAACCATTTACCAAGGTAAAAACAATAGTAAATAGTCAATTAACTTGTCCAAAACATAACCAATTACCAAGGTAAAAACAGTAGTAAAAACTAAACTAAAGCCACAGTAAAAGAGATAAAAATAAAGAAAGAAAGGGTTGGAGGGCACGCTACATCAAAATCAAATAACCTAATGTGAGATGTGCTTTGTCAAGAATCAATGTCATAATCAATGAAAAGTTTGATAACTATAAAACAAAATGAGGCAGGTTGGCTTCTTCGCAGTCCACTAGGTTTATGGTGGAAAAGGTTGGCTTAATTCCTTAAACGTTTTGTTTCAAAAAAAAAAAAAAAACGTTACATGAGTTTGTAAACCTAGTGGATATTGGATAATATCCTGTGAAAGTCCACTCAGCCTATTGATAATTAAGTTTCCATGAGTTTGCAGCTCCATGGTAGAGAAGGTTTAACGTATCTACTTGAGTGTCGGTTTCTAAGGATTTTTGTAATTATCTACTAGGTCTTATTACTTTGAATTGGAGGCTTTTTTTGTATAGCTAGTTGTTTGGCTCCTTTTGTATTCTTTCATTTTATCTCCATGAAAGCTAAATAAATAAATAGAGAGAAACGCTTTAAAATTTAAACAATTAATTGGTGATTGGTAATTAATTGATGATGGCATGCTAGGTTGAAAATGAGACAAGGGTCTAAAAATTGAAAATATGGTCATCGATCTTCGGCCCATTGCTTCCCCCATGTCTTCGCCATTTCGCTTTGCAAAGATGCTGCTGTGAAAGATTTTTGGAGAGCAGAACTGGGCATCTAGGATTTGAGGCTGAGGCATAATCTTAAGGATGAAGAGATCACTAAGGGAAGTTTTTGTGGCAACCTGGGGTTTAGGACTTTTAGAGGGAGCCTAGTGCTATCTGGTCTTTTACCAGGTTTCTATGTTTCATTGTGGGTGTCGGTGACACAACTTTTTTGTAATTATCTTGTAGGTCTTATTTTGCTTGATTGGAGTCCCTTTTTTTAGTAAGGCTCCCTTATGTGGGTTTGGTTCCCTTTTTTGGATGTCCTTGTATTCTTTCATTTTTTCTCAATGAAAGCTCGGTTCTTTATAAAAAGAAAAAAAAAAAAAAAATGAAGAGATCACTAAATCGGCCGAAATTATGCATATGCTTTCTCCACCAGCTTGTCTACATCCCTAGATTCTTGGATCTGGAAGTTGGATAGCTAAGGGATTTTCTCTACAGAGTCCTATATGTTTATTTAGCTAAGGGATCTGGAAGTTGGCTCGTAGTGCAAGACTTAAATGAATAAATAAGTGACGAAAAATAACAAGAAATGGAAGGAAAATATGAGATTTCATCTAACCTGGGAAACACAACCACATCAGGGATATTAACTGCTGCGTGAAAGCTATTTTGTGGTTTCCCATGGAAGTATCTCTCATCATAATCTAATGTCATGTGATCCTGAGAAACCAATCACCATGAATCATGTCAAGAAGATGGAGAAATCAATGTTTTGAAGCTCAACTAATCCAGATAAATCAGAAATATAAAAACATACTTTACAAATTCTTCCCAATTCATTAATAAACGCTTGTGAAATATCATTGTGCGAGCCTTTGACAACATACTCCGTGCTACCCTTGCCCCCCAAGCTGATATTTCTGAATCCAGAAATGCGGATCACAATCAATTGATGCTCAATATCCTTGTAAATCTTCATAGAAACCCAAACTATATAATGGCTTTCAAAAGCAATAACAACTATAAATTAGCGCCATAATTGTCAATTATCGGTTAGACCCCGGAGGACTATTAAGGAGCTTGAACCATGACTTTCAGTGTTAGATATCTCGAGTAAAAAGACTAGGAGTTACTACTTTTCAATCATTCTCCCGGAAACTAGATAGGATCATACCGGATTGAATAGCACAAATGTTGCCAACCAAGTCATCAAATCAATATAAAAAAAAAAAAAAAATCAAAGACATTAGAATCACACATCTAGAATATAAAAAGCAACACAAGCTAACTATTTTCCTTTTCATGTGATCAACAATAAGAAAAAAGAAAACACTATGGGAAGTTTACTTAATCAGGATAAGTCGTTTGTCTCAACTACCGAACACTAAGGAGACTAGAATGATTGTTTAATTAAAGAAGAACGATTAAGGCTGAATGATTGTTTTCTTTTTTCAAAAACAGCTTTCTGCTTTTCCAAGTAAAAATTAGGAGAAAACACTCTTCCATGAACAGACCAAAGAGACTAGAAAATCCCCTTCACTCCCTTCCTTCGATTCCATTACTGCTCCATAGAAATTTGTGTTTTCTTTTTGCTTTTTTCTGTGGTACCTGATAGCGACGAACCAAGTTTTGCTTGCCTCCACTTCTGGGTTTGCTTTTGAATTCCGATTCTCGTTTGTTCCCTCCCGATTTGGGTGTTCTTAATTTTGTCTTGTTGGAATTGGAATTGCAATTTGGAGTCTATTTTCACCAATTCTTGTGGTTTTTGGGTCTTGGATGTGTTTAAATGATTGATTGATTCCTTTTTGGAAGTGGGCATTTGTTGTACCATAAGATTCCATGGACCAGTTTCTTTTTGACCCATTTCTGCTTTTGAATTTTGTTGGATCATCAGGACTTCAATTGGAAATTCTAAGCTCAGTTTGATGCTGAATTCGTTGTAATTTTCAATTTCATGTTCCCCCAATTCAGAGGGGTTTGATTTGAATTACTTGAATGAAGGGGATTTTCTAGTCTCTTTGGTCTGTTCATGTAGTTTGAATGAATACTTCATGATCAGTTCGGTACTAAAACTTGTTTTCTCAAAGTTTGATGATACGAAGTGACATTGATCTTTCACCACAAGCCACTCCAAACACCAAAACAATTTCAAAAACAGAAATAGAATCTCGTTTTTCGGAGCAGCTCAGCTCCACCGCCAATGCCTTCTGTCAATCAAATGCGAGACCAATACAGAAAAAAAAAAAATAGAGTAAACAAAACGCTAACACAGTACGCACCGATCGTGAATATCAGAATCGTCACAGAACGACGGATTGGAGTGGAGCTGAAACTGAAACGCAAGCGAACCAGATGCAAGAGCGAAAGGAAGCACGGAACTCGACGAGAACAAGAATCGACGCCCGCCGCCGTTCTGAGAGGTAGAAGACTTTGCAATGGCGGATGTTTGAGCACCGCGGGAAAATGAGTGGTAGAAGAACTTGGAGGAGGAACGGAAGCGAGAAAACCAGGAAGAAAACGCCATTGTTTCGAGCTTCAGAGATTCTTCGGTAATCTCAAAACTCAGCGTCAGCCAAAATCTGTGGCGGCATGTGAATGAGTGAATATTTTATTGAATCAATTCGACTCGACCTGCCATTGAAGTGCGACAGTTTGAACCTTAATTTGGAAATTTTCAATCTTTTAACTCTATCCATAATTGTGGAATGAGCACACAAGCATAATTCAACTTGGATAAGTATGAACTAACGACCAAAAAAGTTAGAGGTTGAATCTAACCACTACTAAATATATAAGAACGGTTGAACTTGGATTGTAAAGGAAATAAAACAACCTCGGGTAGAGGCTTAGTAAAAAGATCAGTCAAGTGATGGTGAGTACAAATGGGCAGAATCTTGAGAAAACCATCAACGACCTTATCACGAACAAAATGACAATCTATTTCAATATGTTTGGTGTGTTCGTGAAAGACTAGATTGATACCGATATGGACAACGACTTGATTATCATAAAATAAAATAGTAGGTCGTTTATCGAAAATCTGAAAATCAGAGAGAAAATAGGATAACCAAACTAACTCACAAGTAGTCAATACAAGAGCTCGATACTCAGCCTCAACAGAAGATCGAGAAATGATGCTTTGTTTCTTGGATTTCCAAGAGATCATAGAGCCCCCTAAAAATTAAAAAATCTCGTTGTCGATCAGCGAGTGTCGAGGCAAGAAGTCCAATCAGAATCAACAAAAGCTTTGAGTTGAAAAGACTTTGTCGGAGCAAATAAAATGCCTTGACCCGGAGATGCCTTTAGATAACGAAGAAGAGAGTGGGCAACAGTCAGATGAGACTTGAACAACTGAGCAACAAACTAACTAAGCTTATTAACAACATAGGTCATGTCTGGTCAGAATATTGTGAGGTAAAGCAGACAACCAACGAGGCGACGATAAGTAGAGGGATCCGGAAGGCGATCAAGTTCAGATTGACGAAGCTTCAAAGAATGATCCATAGGAACACATTCAGATTTAGCACCGAGTAAACCGACATCTTCTAGATGTTATAAAGTGTAATGGCATTTTGATACACAAATGTCTTTGTCTAACCGTGCGAGGTCAAGGCTAAGAAAGTACTTGAGATCGCCCAAATCATTGAGTTTGAAACGGGCATTAAGAACCTCTTTCATCTTATTGATGAACTAAAGATTGGCACCTGTGAGGATTATATCATCTGCATAGATCAAGAGGAAACGTTGATCCGCTACCCAGAACAAAAAGTGAGTAATGAACTTTAGATTGATGAAACTCAAAAGAAACAAGGGCGTCAGAGAACTTGCAAACCACTGTCTTGATGCTTGCTTAAGGCCATAAATGGATCTGTTCAACGAACAAACAAGTCGCCTGAGGAAAATTCTCATAAGGCTTGTAACCAAGAGACATATCCATATAGACTCTTCAAACAATTCCTCATGAAGAAAAACATTGTTCACATCTAGTTGAACAAGCGGCCAAGAATGAGAGACACCAAAGTAAGAAGGACGTGCACAATGACAAGTTTAGCCACCGGAGAAAAAAATTCAATAAAATCAAGACCCTCTTGTTGGGTGTATCCTTTACCAAACAGTCGTGCTTTATATCGTTCAATAGATCCATTAGATCGGTGGTTGACCTTATAAATCCACTTGCAACCAATGGTGTGGTTATGTGGAGGTAAAGAGAGAACATTCCAAGTATTATTAGACTCAAATCAACAAGTTCACCACATAACATCTTGCCAATGAGCAAAGGGTAAGGTTTGGTGGTAGAATTGAGGTTCATAGTGGGAGGATAATTGAAGAGAGAAGATTTGAAAGGCAGAGGAAAAGTTGTGGTAAGATACATAATGATGCAAATAATGATTGTTTTGTCAACAAAGACAATCGAAATAGCTCGTGGATAAAACTTTGTGTAGTGAGGGACTAATGTGGAAGAAAAACACAAGCACTCGAAAACACACAATGATAGAATAGTCATAATGATGACCATGAAAGAGCTCAAATAGAGTATTCTAACTTAAAATTGGAGAAGGTGTCTTGATGAGAAGAACGGTAGTAAGAACACAATCATTCCAAAAATAAAAAAGTTACGCTATATTGAAAATAGAGGGCTCAAAACAAAAAATATTTTTTAAAAAAATTATATATAAGATTAGTCGAGGTGTGCGTAAGCTAGCTGAGACAATCACGAATAAAAAAAAATATAAATAATTGTTGCTTGGTCTATTTGGCCAATGAAGGATTCATTTTGTACCTAATCATAAATACAAAAGAATTGTGACTTTCTTTGAAAATTTTAAATCATGTTCTATGTGAACCCAACAAAAGTAAAGTGAGGTTAGGGGTTGTTGGGAGTAAAAAGAGTGAGATATAAATGTTGTGCAATTTTAGTGCAATGAAATACCGCAAGTGTACGGGTCAAGTTTTAATATAGTGTATAAAAATACGGATTATCGTCCTTAGGATTGGTTTTCTAGTTTACCTAATTACCATGAATGTTATCACTCAATTTTATTTAGAGAATGAAAATAAAAGGGTATGATTAAAACAAAATAAAAATAAAACATAAAATAAAATATGGAGAACACTAAGAAGGGATATATCCTACGGAATTGACTTGAGCAATGACTTCACCGTTATCTCATCCTATTCTTCATTCATTAAAAGATGGAATTAATCAATTTCTAGATTGTTGACAAGTTCTACCCTATAGACTTGTTATTCTGAGCAATAACAATATTCTTTGAAAAGTAAATTACCTATATTTCTATGGCAATTCAGACAATCCAAATATGCAGCTGAGATCACGCTAAACTAGAGCTTAAGAATATTTTTGCGAGGAAAAGTATAAAGCTTGTCATTTGGCAACGTTGGTCAGGTGAAGTTGGGCTGGGCAAAGTGTAGCGCGCGTGATGGCCTAAGTTCGAGCCCAGCCAACTATAATCGTGAAAGTACACAATCCTCTAAACTAGCATAAAATAAGTCATAAAGATAACTCATTTTGTGTAATAAGATTACAAAAGGTCTAGCCCTCGGTAGCTTATCATTTTTCCCCGGGTCATGCCGTATTTGACTTAGACAATGTCTAAAACTAGGAGGCCAACATGAAAAATGTCTAACACTTTTTTGTTTATGAAATAATGTCTAAACCTTATATTTAGTAAGGAAACCTACACACAATTGGACAAACCTACCCTTCTACAATTTTCCATTATTTTGAAAATGAATAAAAACATACTGAAAAATGTAAATTGTTGGGAGGAGAGAGATGAAAGTTATGGATGAGGAGTTAACAGAGACGTTAAAAAGGAAAAAAATAATTGACACTTAACTCGTGAGAGTTACATGGTTATACCTTTAGAACCCGGAAATTTAATAGAGGTCTCTGTATACTTGAGGAACCGATGAAGCTATAAGCGGATTTTCCTTCGTCAGGTGTATACACGGGGTACACAACGTATTAAAAGTAATCATATGATTGGTCAACAACCTACAACAGATGGATGTAATGACATTAATGACTGCTCCATGTAATATTGCGTGAGCGTTTCTCCATGACATTGAAATAATGGAATTGGGGGGCTCAAAGTGAAAACACATTGCAACACGCCAGAGAGTTGTGCACTGGTTGTAAACCCTACCTGAGGCAAACTAAATCCGCTCCTCAAACGCAAACAATCTTCTTCTCAAACCGATTCCCCAACGAAAACGATTCTTCTTCGCAAACGCATACACAAAGCTCTTCTCGCGCGAGAACGCCGGCCATTCGACGACATCCTTCGGCCCTGAGGAAAACCGATTTCGTTCTACAAACCTACGACACATTCCCCTAATTTGGTAAGTGTATGTCCTCTTTCTTGCATTCCTTTATGTCGTCTGGTTTGTGAACGAATAACTAAGAGGTTAGTATTAGTTTGGTTATGAGGGATTTAGGTCTAGAAATCTTGGGTTGAAGATTGCGGGAACTTGAATAACCAAATTTTGAATCGGGTGGAAAGATTTAGTGTAGTTACAGAGAATTAGATATGGTTTTGGCTACTCGATTTTGAAAATTAGTCGGTTTACCTTTTTTTTTAGGGATTCGGTTTACCTCCAAAATTTTTATTTCGTGGAGAATTTTTGCGTTGTTGTTCGGGTGAAAAGATTTAGACCCACAAATTATTGTGCGTTGTTGGAGAATTTCGGTTGTGAGAGGACAGAAACACAATTATTTCGTGGAGGAGTACTGAAACACAATTATTTCGTGGAGGAGTACTGAAACAAGAACCAGTAAGCTGAAAATAAAATTCTGATACAACTTCGTAGTAGGGAGGCAGAAAGTTTCTTGAAGATTCAGGCAAAATGTGGAAAATTGTGAGACAATGCATAAATGTAGGGGTTGTTGGTTTACGATCAGAAGTTGACTGATCGACCCTCGTTTGTAGGGTGGGTAGAGGATTCGTTGTTGCCTATTTTTAAGAAGTATTACATCGGGATTACACGAGTTGGAGGAAGTCCTTGGGGTGTGTCCATATATATACCCTAGCGGAGGTGTGTGTGCGGCCCCACTCAAAGGAATCCAGGGAGGTATACAACGACCAAAATAACTTAACGGCAAAAATAACGAAGTTGCTTTTAACCGAAAATCACTCACATCATCCAAACAAAATCTGGTATTAAATTATTTAATTTCAAAATTAATTAATAGTGATTTTAAAAATAGAGAAAACTAGTAGGACTATAATGTGAAACGAAATAAAACAAACATCTCTTTAAAATTACTCTAGACATAGAGTGCAAATCATTCATAACTTTAGACATTTTCCATTACCCTAATTAAAACTAAGCATTCTTCTTATTATCCTTAACCCGAAAAGTACCTTAGGGCTCACAAATGGGCGAAAACCCAAATTGACTTCAATTCCAAACTTTAGTGGGTCTGCATCTTCGTGTACTTTTAGTCGGGTCTTCAAAAAAAAATTGGTAACTTTAATTTGACTCCAACTCCAATCCTAAATTTCATAATGGTGTGTTTGTTGCTACAAAAATGACCTAGATTATCAATTGCTATAGCATTTTACTAGTTTGAAGGTGTGTGGGTGGATGGTTTCACTTTAATTACTAGATTTTTTTTAATTTTGTTTTATTGTTGTTAAATTACAAATTTAGTCTTTGAAATTTGTATTTATTTGGTCGACTTTCTAAACACAAAATTGAAATTTTAGAATTTCTAGACATAAAAATCAAATATATATATCTAGATAAATTAATTTTTAAATTTATTAGAGATCTATTAAACACTTACAATTTTTTTTTTTTTTTTTTTCTATCAAGGTTAGTGAAAATGTGGCTCAAAAAATATGACAGCTGTGGGATTTGAACCCACGCCCTTGCGGACTAGAGCCTAAATCTGGCGCCTTAGACCACTCGGCCAAACTATCTTGTTGAAAATTAAATATGATTTATTTGATTAGTCCTAATATTATCAAAGTTAATATTGTTCAATAGAACCATTAGTAATATTTAACCATAAAAATATTGCTTTCTTTTTTAGTTCAATGAATTTGAACAACCAAGCTTTATAATACATACATAATATGTTAACTAATTAAGTATGCTCTTAGCATAACTCAATTGACGTGATGATGTATGATTAATGATTAAAAGATCATAGTTCAATTATCCCTCATCCACCCACATGTTGTAAAAATTTAAAAATATATATATATATATATATTTAAGCATATTCTGGTTAATACATAATTGAAACAAAATTTACTAGATAAAACATTTGTATCATCTTTCATGCACACAAAGTAAAACTTTTTTGTTTTCATCATTGAGTTACAATTCAACTTTAGCATATCAACGTACATTAAGATTAAGGTTTAATTCTCATTTTTGGTATATGAATTTTAAAATTAGTTCTATTTTGATATTCAACTTTTAAATGTCTATTTTGGTTCGTAGAATTCTCAAGTGTATTATATTTTTGTGTCACCTCCAAAATATCTATTTTAATCATTGAACTTTAGAGAATGGTCAGTATATTTTTTTTTTTCTTTTAACAAATTAATAACATGGCTTCAAAATATATTTGAGATTGGTGTCTACTTCATCTACCAAGTTTCAAAAGTAACATCTTCGAAAGTAACATTTTTAGTCCACGAGGTTATAATTGACTTCAGAGCTTATTTGACCATTACTTGATCGTTAGATAAAGATGATGTGATAGTAGCTGGTGAGTAGACTTGGCTAGAATGATGATTGTTTTTATATGTTTGTTGAGGTCTCTCTCTTCCCACTCTCCTATTTTTATCGGCCAGATTCACCACCACCGCAAAGTTGTCTCTATTGCCGCCATCGCAAAACTGACACATTATAAGGGGTTGTTTGAGGCGCTGAGTGAGTTATTATAGTTGATGGTTATAATAGTTTGAGAGTTATTATAGTCGATGGTAGATCCAATCTCAACGAGAATGATAAAATATCGTATGTATTCAAAATTTTCATTTGAGGTTCGACCAAAGTTTGAGACTTTCAAATTTCCATTCTCGTCGACGAGAAGATTCTTCACCTACAAATCTCAATGGTAGCCCACGTATGTGACAGAATCTGCAGCGGATATAAACTTTTGGAAGAATTTCATGCTCAGATCATCGATGAATCGATCTTTGGCAATTTTGGTGAAGAGTTTGTCACCTTTGACGAACTCCAAAATGAAGTAGATCTTGGATTTGGTAGCAAGGATCTCATGGGGTTCGACAACGTGAGGGTGTCGGAGATGACAACATGACTAATAGCGCACAAAGTGAGCTATTTGTAGGACTTAATTATCGCTAGTTTTGTTGCTTAATTGATCAATTTTACATACATATTTGTTTATTTTGTAGATAATAAGCATTTGGAGCAAAATCGAAGTTTATAATGTTTTTATAATGAACAGGAGATCATTCGGGCAATAATTGAAGAAATCAAGAAAATAAGGAGAGGAAATGAAGCCAAAAGAGTTTAGGGACAATGTCACGAAGATGCATTTGCACAAGCCAAAGAGGTTATAGAGATAGCGTTAAGACACTACATATAGCGTCTCAACGCCATGGATTGAGACCCACAACGCCAAAAATTTGCACACACTTACATTGTTCTTAAGTCTTCCATTTGTAGTGTCTTCGCTACACCCAAAATTCCATATATGTTCACGCGGTTAAGGGAGCGGTGTCGAGACGCTAGCCCAAAATTTTCTATATAAACATCTTGAGAGTTATTTTTGGGAAATATCTTGGAGTGAAATTGACCTAAATACAAAATTACGGGAGGCTTAGATGACGATTTTTAGAGCTTAGGAAATAATTTTTGGGACAAGTACACAAATAGTCACCCTATACCTATGATTTTATATTAATGTCCAGAGTTCTTATTTTTATCAAAAATGTCCAACTACTTTAAATTTTTCATTAAAGTTTTATTGCAATTACTTTCAAATCCTTCAACCTCTCTAACGTTTTAAAGTAATAAAATAAAATAATATCCTCATTTAAGAAAATATTAGAATTAAAAAAACAAAAAAGTCGTGAATTAATGAAATTATATTCTCTTTCCTTGTGTATTCTTCTCATTAATCACGCATCTCTTTACTCATTAAAATCATTTGCTCTCTTCTCATTAAAGTGCTCTCACTTCTCATAATCAGACCTAACAAATTCTCTATCCGCAATATATATTCATATATTCATATATAAAGGGAGTTTATATAAAAAAAAACTTTACAAAAAATCATATAACCATAAGTATATATGAAATATAAAACCATATATACTCATATATAAAGTATATATGATGGGTATATATAAAAAATACATATATTTTCTAAAAAAACAAATACATATTATCTATAAGTATATATACAATATATATGAGTATATACTCATATATGAAGTATATATAAATATATATGGGTATATATAAAAATTACATATATTTTCTAAAAACATAAATACATATTATCTATAAGTATATATATATATACTCTATATGATGTCTATATATATTTTTAAAAAAATATATTTGTGTGGGAAGAAATTCCTAAAATGGTGTAAATCAAATTAAAAGAAGAAAAAAAACGTATAAAATATTTTTATGGGGGGAGAAAAATGATATTTATTATACCTGTAATTTAAGACACAAAATGGAGAGAGAAAATGAATAATATTATGGGGACGACACATTTTTTTTTTTTTTGAAGATCTTAGGACATATTTGAAAGTGGTCATTTAGGACAATTTCTCGTGATTTTTCAAGGCTCAAGATCGTGGAGATCACACCGAGGATGGGAGATCGCCACACACCATTCTTGATTTGTTCTTTTGTAGTTTTGTCATGGATTTTGTGAACATGATTGGCTAGATCTTTTGGATTGATATAGCCACGGGATTTTATGGTTTAATTTACTTAACACTTTATTAATGTTTGTTTTTCATTCATGCAATTACTTGCTTAATGCTTTTAATCTATTGGTCATGAATTGAATGTTGTTGTTTCTAAATTTTAAGTTCTAGATAAGAGCTTTGGAGTAAACCTAATTGCATAAGTGAATCTAAAATCTAAAGATATTTAGGGTCATTTAGAAAAATTGTTAAAAGAATTAAATTTAATGTCTTGTATGTTTGTAAATCTTAGTAAAACTAAATAGAAATATCAGACTAAATTAACATAAATGTCTAGATTTCATAAAACTTTCAACTTTATCAATGACTTAGCCAATTGAAGCCCAAAATATGCTTGAATTTACACATGTGCCCATTTGGTTATTTTGTAATTAATGTAAATTTAAAAATTAAAAAATAAAATAGGAGATTTTCAATAATTGTTGGCACCGTTAGATCTGTTATTTTGTAATTTATATAAATTGGAAAATTAATAAAAGGTAAAAAAAAATTGGAAAATTTTCCATAATTTTAGTATAATTGATTTTGTAATGTTAGGGTAAAAAACAATTTCGACCCTAACTTAGACTAGTTGTATCAATTTTAACCTCAAACTTGAATAAGTGTATTTACACTTTCGATTAAATAAGTTTCTCACATATGTCCAAAAAGTCATTTTTCTATGATAGGTACTTGAAAACACATTCGTTTTTTAGGGATCATTTATTCAACTTTCTGCCACCATATTTGTGAGGTAGAAAACAACTCTTAAGTCTCATACTATATATATATAGAGAGGGTTGGTTGCACAAATAGCAATCAGGTCCAAACTAATTGCAAATTTAGCACTTTAAAATGTTTTGCAAATATGGCAAAAAAATCCGTTTTTATCACTGATACTTTATCATATCACTGATAGACTTCTATAAGTGATGGACTATTATCACTGACAAAAATTGCAAATATGACAAAAAAATTCATTTTTATCACTGATACTTTATCATATTACTGATAGACTTCTATCAGTGATGGACTATTATCACTGTCAAAAATCTATAAAAAGCTGAGGTGATCAGCGATAGACTACTATCCGTCATAAGATATCAATGATAAAAATTGCCATATCCGCAAATTTTTTAAAAACATGTTATATTTTTAATTATCTTATTCTAAATTAACATCTATTACAATTTTTCTATATATATATATATATTAAAAAAATTAAAATAACAAATATATAATTCAAATTTCTCATGTTTGAGAGGAAGTAAAATAATATATAACTAAATAAATATTAAAAATAAAATAAAAAAATCTTTATTCTTACACCAACAATACCACTAACTCACTCACCAACCCACCACTACTTAGGAAATCATTACATTAGCACAATTTGAATGTGTTTTTACTTTTTCTTTTTCTTTTTCTTTTTCCCAATTAAAGAAATTCAAGACAAAAGCAAAACCATATCAAATACTACCACTCATCTTGAGATTGGATAAGGAAAATGACAAGAAAAAAACAGAGGCAAAGTCAAATAATACTTTCTTTTCTTACTCTCAGAGAGTCGACATCATCTGTGTTGCAGCCTTGCAGCCGTGGATTTTAAGGATATTTCCAACCAGAGATTCTTTTTCTTTGGCATAAGAAAACAACAGCCAACGTTATTTCAAGAAGGGCAAGTTGCCACCAACAACAACAACAAACTCCAAATGGGTAGCAAATGCATCAGCTGTTGTTATATAAAAATCAAAGACTTTATGAAAAAAAAGATGGTACTCTGTAAATTTTTTAATACCCGACCACGAATCTAGTTTGGGAATCCCAGTAATCTTTTGTTTGCTTCAACACTTTGGCTCGTTCCGCCGCTAGCCTCTCCTTCCAGTACTCTTTACACCTGAAACACACTCGTTTAAGTCGATAACATTGTATTTGTATCTAGGTTAGATTAGTGTATGTTTTTCAAATTTTCGATTAGAAGAATGCTGAAATAACATGCGATACAAACAAACATCAACCCAACTCAATTAAAATTTAACATGTTTCGTCAACAGTTTGTTGGTAGTGTGTTACTTCTTTTGAACTAGAATATATATTCGTGAGTGTTCCAGCCAGCTTACGCGCACCTCAATTATTCTTAGGAGACAATTGTATGACCTTGTGCTATATTTGGTTGTCAAAGAAATTCATCAGATATTAAATTCTAAGGTGTGACCACCATGACTTGAATTCATTTACCATTAAATCAACTTATTGTAATTAATAGAATAAACATCTTTTGTAAACATTTTGTTGGTAGTGTTATTAAATAAAAGCATAATGACGCAATTGATACTTTTTTTAAGTTATAGAGACAATGTGAAAGTAGGTCAATATGAACATAACTCAACTGACATAAAGCATGTGAAAGGTTAGATGTTCGAATCTCACGATGCCAAAAATAATAATAATAGTAGTAATAATGTGAAGGTAAGGAAAGAGGTTTTGAATTTCTAAACCTTCTTTTCAATAGCAAATCCAATTCCACCATGTGCAGTGCTTTAGGATATACCCCAGTCTGCATTAGAAACAAATAACAGTCAAAGAACTTTCTTAAACCATATCTGACTAGTAGATAGAAGAAAAGAAAGGGAAGACTTCAACCAAATTTAAGATCTATCAACAAAAGAAAAAAAGTGTAGTGTCCTTCCAAAACATTAGAAACATTACATTACAAGAAAATGAAAACATACGGAAAAAAATGGAAGTCGGTAGCAGATAAATTATGAGCGTCATTTGAAATTCTTGCTAAGAGGTAACAGGACAGAAGAAATTTTTAAAATTTTTAATTATCTTTTTCATGGAAGCCAACCTAGCCAACCTGAGCTTAGCTCAACCGGTTAAGGCATATGTCCTCGACGAAGAAGTCTCAAACATTCAAATCCTCCACTTGTGTTTCCATGGAAAGAAATTTCCTCGGACCTTCCTTCGTATACTTTTTGGTCCTTCGTATACTTTTTTTTTCCTCATGAATATGCAAGCGTTTCTCAATTTGGGGGAAAAACAGCTGGAGGATGGTGTCTAATGGGCATGTGAATAGCAAGATGTTTAAAATTCTCGTCAAACTAGCAACATATGACAAAATTTTCATTGGAAAAAATAGCTGAAAGTTGATTAGAGAGCACGTAAATAGCAAGATTTTAAAAGCAAACTAGCATCAGTGGACATGTTTAAGCCAGGATAATTCAAGAACATGGTTTTGATGCTGCAAAGATACATGAAATAAAAAAAGAACAATGGAGAAATTTCCACTTGCCAAGTATTTATGGTCTGATTGGAATGACTTTCTAAGTGCTTAAAAATAGACCTTTAGTTTTCTTCGAATTGTCTTTTTCTCAAACTTTTCAAATCTCGGCAGCTCATGTTGAATAATCTAACTGCTTCAAATACTAAACACAAACCTCTCTACAAACTGGGCATTTTGACTCCTCGCTGGCAGCCTTTGGTCCATCACAGATCATCACAGAAGCAGCTAAACAAGAACATGATTTGCAGAAAAGATGCCCACAACCCAAAGCATATGGATCAAATAATGTTTCCTGTAACATCATCAAAATGCAAAGCCTTAGCAAATAAACTCCAAATACTTTCATCCCTATGGATTACAATCAAGAGCAGACAATTTACCAAGCATATAGGGCATGTAAGATCATATTCTAACTTTATCGAATCGGGAAGCATCAATGTCATTGTCGGCGCCACATCCACATCGACATTGACATCAACAGAAAAGTGCGTGGAGAATTCTGAGGGATTATAATCTCCACCATCGGATCCTTTGAAATTCAAACAAAAAGCACCCAATTCTATAAGCAGAGGGGATTGCAAAAGCTCCATATGTTCGGCTCGCATTTTCAACTTAAAGTTCTTTCCGTTTACAGAACTATGTACCTATAGTCATCGATCATTCAAACACACAAAAATTATGTTCTTAAATTGAAACAAACAAACAAACTCAAACTCAAATCCACAAAATTTTCAAAATATTTATTTAGGCTGAAACTCACTTTATCATATTTCTTAAGAATTTTTCTGATTGCAATAGCATTCATTGTAACATATTCAATCAGCATGCGACCTTCTTGTATCATCGTCGTCTTATCGTTTTTAAAGCAATGAACCAATCGTGTCACGTATCTCTCAATTCCGCCCGCAACATGAAGATGAAGAAGATGTCTAACTCTTGTGCTGAAACACCCGGCAATATCCGAGGCTTCCCTCATCAACTCGGTAAAGAACAACTGATCACACACTGCAAAGTCAAAATTATTCCCATTAAAATGGCATAGCAGAGAATTATCATAACCAAACTCAATTTCAATTTTTTTTTTTACTTTTCTTGATATCCCTGTGTCCAGGCCAGCTCGTGCGCACCTCAACTAATCTCAAAGAACAACAGTCTAACTCTAACACATCTGGTTGCCGAATAAACTTGTATGATATTAAATCCCAGGTAGGTAGCTACCATAGTTTGAATAACAATCAAACTCAATTGATTTCAATTACCAACAACAGAACAGAGAACCAGCTAAGAAGTAAGAAGAAAACGATGCATAGTAAAGTTGTAGAACAGAAAAAATTAAACAAAAGAAACAAATCTTACCAGGGCAAGATTTGCATTCACATTTATTCGTGCAAGAATCATCACGTCTGCAAGTCCGACAGCTCTTAAGAACCTTCTTCAGCCGCTTATACTCAACATGCGAACATTTGTCCAAGAACCATTCTCGATCTCCGTGCAAATACTCCATGAACGTCTCTCCGAATTTCATCGTTAACCTTATGAACAAAATCAAAACAAAAAAAAACCCTAAAACACCTGAAATTTAAAACGAAAATTCAAATTCTGTTGATTTTAGGGAGGAAAATCAAGGGAAATCCGCAATCAAAAGAGAAATCGAGCAAAACCCAGAGTTGAATAAAATCACCTGAAAGTAGAAGGAAACCGATCCAATCCAAACCATAGAATGGAGATTCGATCGAATCTTGAATGTTGAACCAAACAGAGGGTGGGAAAATCGAAAGAGGAAAGGGAAATCAATGAGTGAGTGAGAGAAGAATATGAAAATGAGGGATGAAATTGATTTGTGGTTGTGGGAAACAAAAATGATAATTGGTTTTGAAAGAACAAGCGATCGACGCCGCGCACTTTCCGGCAACTTCAGCGGCTGGCGTGGTTGCAAATGGCGGCTGCTTGCATGCAGACTACGGGTTCCAAGTTTTGATATTGCTAATTCCCACTTTTTTTTTTTTTTTTTTTTTTTTTTTTTTGGAAAATTGAGGAAAATTCAACTCACCACTTTTTCCCTTTAATAAAATAATAATAATAATATATTATTATAATTATTATTTATTTATTTTTTGAGAAAATACTTTTTTTCGTCCTTAATTTTTTTTTTGAGTAGTTTTTATTTGGTCTCTAAATTTCAAAAGGTTTCATTTACGCTTGAATTTTGTGTTTGATTTTCATTGTCTTTAATTCTCTTAATTTTATTTATTATTTATGAATTTTAAGTTTAATTTTCATTTATTCTCTCAAATTTTGAGATTTTATAATTTTGTTGATGAGTTTTCATTAATGTTCAATTTTTTTTTATTATTTTTTTTTTTATTTTTTTTTTGTGTGTGTGAGATGGGTGTGAATTTTCTATTGATTAATTTAGAAAATTCAATTAGTTTTCACCATTCACTATTTTTTTCTATGAGTGTTGAAATTAATCTAATATTCTCGCATCATAACTAACATTATTAAGGTAAAAGTGAATAATTTTGAAACTTAGAAACGAATGAAACTAAACTCAAAACTTAAAGAGTAAAAGTATAATATTTTGAAATATAAAGACCAAATAGAAACTATATTCCGAAATGAGTACTAAAGATTTTTTTTTTTTTTTTTTTTGGGTTAAATTATCATTTTGGTCTTTGAAACACTTACATCTCGATCATCTGTATGTTTTTAACTACTTTTTTTAGTTCAATTTGGGGGTGAGGGATTGGAACCTCAAATTTCATGGTCGATGACACATTTTTATGTCAATTGAGTTATGTTCGGTTTGACGTGTTTTTTAACTAGTTGAGTTTATGCTCGTATGATGTGTATATATGTGTTTAATAACTGGAGAGATTGAGATTCGAACCTCCAATTTTTAGAAAACTACTCATAAACTTGGATGGGGCGAAAAATGAGGCCTCTAGATTGTTTTTCCTGCCATAAATAAATATTATATATATATATATATATATATATATAATTAAAATATACAAGTTTGCCTCTTCTAAAAAATTTCTAAAAATTTCCTACTTCACCCTAGTCCATGTATAGGGATTGTTTTGTTTGGATGGATAGCATAGAGATGAGAATAAGAATATGAATGGGTAATGTTATGTGAAATATCCAAGACACTAACACAAAGGTCCATTTAAGAATAAAGCTCTGCACACGATGAGTGGTTGAGAGAGAGGAAAGTGGCGCCAACCTGGGAAGATTAGTGAAAAAAGAGGAGTCGACCTTGATCGTGCGCAAAGGAAGAACCGACCACACAGGTCAACTCGACCCGACTCCACAAACAAAGAAAGAGTCAAGCTCCTAGAGGAGCTAGGCTCGGTCGCGTCGCAAAGGAAGAGTCGACCACACAAGTCAGCTCGACCCCAACGAGAGCCGGCCACACAGGTCGGCTCCATAAACAACGAAGGAGTCGAGCCCCTCGAGGAGCTCGGATCGGCCGAAGAAAAAAAAACGTTTACCCCCCCCCCCCCCCCCCCCCCCCCCCCCCCCCCAGGGTCGCCTTGACCTCATCAGCTGAAGAAAACGTCTCCCTAGAGTCGTTACACAACATTTGTAACGACCGAGAGTTATAAAGGTCATGAAGACCCCTCCTAATGACTCTTTATTGTTCCAAAACGGTCTTATAAGGGTTCCTATATAAGAAAAGAGACTCGAACATAATTGGTGAGCAAAAGATATTATTCAAATTTTATAACTTACAAACTTTTCATCGTCAACTCTGTTTGAGACCCCCCACCAGTCCTAACTTACTCTCATTCTTTTCAAGAATTGCAAGGTCAAACCCGTTCCACTAATCCTATAAAGTTTATTGTTGTTATCAAATTTGGGTAACAACGGGTAATAAATTCATAATCTCTTGTTTCGTTCAAGCTTTGAAATAGTAGAGATGAAAATTCATTCTCGTACTTTTTGTAAACCCATGAGAGAATAAGGATATTTTAGTCAACTTGAATATAACAGGACTAGTTAAAACATATATTTTCAATCAAAAGATTAAAGGTTTGAATCCTCTACTCCACATAATAATAATAATAATAATAATAATAATAATAATTATTATTATTATTATAAAAAAAAAAAAAAAAAAAAATCTTTTCATGCCATTATCTTTCTGTTTTTTTTTTTTTTAATATATTTCTTTTCTTTTATACATTTATGAACTAAAAAAAAATTGATTTCCCTTGCAAAAAGGAAGGGTTCTTTTCATGCGACTTTTTTTTTTTTTAGTACATTGGGGGTGGGGGATTCGAACCACAGACCTCTTGGTCATGAACATATACATGTGCCAGCTGAGCCATGCTCGCTTTGGCTGTTCTTTTCATGCGACTATCTTTCCGTTGTTGTGTTGTTTTTTTTTTCTTTTACATTTATTTATTCTATGAAAATTAATTTTACTATTGAAATTAATTTTATAATTAATTATATATAAAAAAAAATTGTAACCGATATCAATTTAAAATAAAAAAATATAACATTTTTTTTAAAAATTTTGCGAATATGACAATTTATACCACTGATAGTATGGTCTATCGCAAATAGAAGTTTATCGCTGATAATAATTTTTTTTATAAAATTTTGTTAGTGATAATAGTCTATTAGTCATAGAAGTCTATCAATAATAGTCATAAAGTCTATCAATAATAGTAAAAAAATCTATCAGTGATAGCTACTGATTTTTTGTCATATTTGCAAAATGATTTAAACTTTGGTAAATTTGCAATAATGTATAATGTATGAAATCAACCTAGCTAGTTACTTATTCAATTGTGTAATAAATGAATAATAATTATTTGACGTATTTTTACTAAATGAATTTTCATTTATAAAAAAAATATACTAAATTAGTATAATGTATGGAATGAACCTAGTTAATTATTCATTTGTGTAATAAATTAATAATACTTATTTGACATACTTACTAAATGGATTTTCATTTATAAAAAAATATACTAAATTTGTATAATGTATGTATGGAATGAACCTAGTTAGTTATTCAATTGTGTTACAAATTGTCAACAACGACATGATGTATAATCTATTATTTTTTTTTTATTTTTTTTTTTTTTTTCTCGCTTAAATTCTTAAAATGTATTGATTTATTTATTGACAACGACGTCAGTTTGATAAATTGTGTTAAAACACTAGTAACGAGAGTTTATACTTGAACTATCTTAGGTGGAGCGCTCACTCATTGCACTAAGTGGTTGTTCAATATTATTTATTGATATTTTCTCACTCCATTCATTCATCGTGGGAGATTAAAGAAATTCAAATAACTATTTTTCTATAAAAATAATTTTATTTTGTGGTTAAATTATAAATTTCATCATTCAACTCTCTAAATTAAATCTAATAAGGTATTGACTTTAAAAAGAAGTAACAAGAAGAATGTATAAAACCTAAGAGGCCAACATGAAAAATGTCTAACACTTCTTCTTTTGGAATAATGTTAAACCATATATTTAGTAAGTCAATCTACACAATGGACAAACCTACCCGACATTAAAAGGGAAAAATAATTGACACTAAACCAAATACAGTTACATGGTTATACACCTACCAAACGAAAATGTATTAAACGTCCCTATATACTTTAGGAAATGATGTTGCTACAAACGGATATGTCCCGTCAGGTGTATACAAGGCGATACACAACGTAATAAAAGAAAAGCAATGGGTTGGCCAACCACCTATAGCCGATGAATGTGATGACATGAGTAAATGTTGCATGTTGGACTCCTTGCATGACTGTCGGAGCGTTTCCCCAAGCCATTGCAATGATGGATTTGGAATACCCGTCCCATCCCCACAAAACTAAACTAAATTTTTTAATGAAATTGGGGACAGGAACGGAGGCGAAAAAGACATTACCCGACCCCACCCCACCCTATGGACATCTCTAATTATGAAGGTGATAATTTAAACTTGTATTTCTTTTAGTATTATTTAAAAAAAAAAATAGTTTAGCATGTTATTGAGTAAAACTAAAAATTTGTAACAATACCAAAATATACTGTTTTTCTTTTATCTAGAACAATATATGAATTCTCAATTTTACTCTATTAACTTTTCAATTATACCTTCTAACTTTCAATTCTTTCAAATTTTTTATCTTTCAATTGTTTCAAATTTATATTTGAGTATCAATAATGAACATAGTTCAATTGACAAAAGTATATATCTTCGACCAAGAGGTTAAATGTTTAAATTTCTCACCTCACTTATAAAAAAATAAAAATTATTCTCTCGTCACGTGTTTCATGTCTTTATCTAATCTAAATCTAAGCTACAATCCCAATTTTTTATTTCGAGAATTTTAATTATTATTATGGTTCACATCCCTATGTCGAACTTTTGACCTTTGAATATTAATTCTTACATTATGTTAGTTGCGATATGTTGGTATTAACAATTTGATTGTCAGTAAAATAAGACGTTTTGGGAGTGTTTGGAGCACCAACTTAGAATTGAGTGAACTGAGTTATTATAACTTAGACGACGTTTGACTCACTGACTATTATAACCCACAATCAATAAAGTAACTATATTGATTTCAATAGTATTTACTATTCACCGACTATTATAACTCACACATTATAAATACTCACCAAACGTAACCCACACATTATAATAACTCACCAAACGTCTCAAACACGTAATTGAATTGAACAAAAACAAGACAAACATGTCACGTGGCTCCCCATCTCACATGTAGCCACGTGGACTTTCCTTCATCAAATAACGAGGTAATTTCTTTTTTGTTTTTTACTATTAAAAATCTATATGGTCAATGACTCAATAAATAGTAAAAATAGTAAAAACGTTTTGCCATTGAACGAAGTTGTTTCAAAGTTGAAATATTATTCCTTTTTTTTTTTTTTTTTTTTTTTTGAATCAATTCCTTTCAGATTTGAAAGTTTGAATTTACTTTACATTTATGAAATATAATATTATTCTAAAGTAAACATTGTACCTCTGATGAAATTAAAGTATATATATATATATATATATATATATATATATATATATATATATATATATATATATATATATATATATATATATATATTTTTTTTTTACAACAGGTTGGGGTGGGGATTGAACCTAGGACCTCATGGTCACTAGAATAAATCATATTTATTTTTTTTGGTTAATTTCATGAACAACTTCTGAACTATAAGATTTATAACTATTACTCTAAACTTTCAATTTAATCTTCACAAGTGTTGCAATCAACTCCTTAAATTTAATTTGGGTACCTCACACATGTATGAGAAAGGACAAAATTATCATATGACAAAACAAACAAAAACCACCATTCTTCTTCTCTTCTTCTCCGGCCAATCTCGCTACCGCCGACGAACACGAGATTACATTACGTCGGAGAAAAAAACGTGTGTGCTCGTGGGAGGCATCGCGCGAAACTCGTGTTCGCGCAACAAGATTGGTGAGGAGAGAAGAAGAGTGGAAGAAGAAATGTAGTTTTAGTTTATTTTTGTCATATGACCATTTTGTCCTTCCCTACACATATTTGAGTTACCCCAAATGACAATTTTGCCATTTTTCACACATGTGAGTTACCCAAATTGAATTCAGGAATTGATTGATTAAATTAAAAGTTTAGAGGTAATTGTTACAAACTTCATAGTTCATAGGTGATTTGTGCAATTAACTTTTTTGTTTTTTTTTTGTTCAACTTGAGATGGGGAAATTCGAACCTCGTGGTCGAAAATACATATTTATGACAACTAGGCTCGATTTAGATAGGTTTACTTGCTAATGAAATTTTGGTTTATAATTAAAATTTTAAAATAATTTTATTATTATAGTCCCAATTTTAAAAATGTTTTTGATATCGTCAAAAAAAATAAAAATAATAATAATAATAATATTATTATTATTAAAATTAAAATTAAAATTTTGAAAAATTTCGAAAAATCTTATTAAAAATGGTAATATAAAAACCAAGTTGTAAATTGTATTTTGGATTGAGAGTCTATTTGTGCCCTACTAAATTTTATTGTGTCCCTATTTCAAGAAGATTATTAAAACATTTTTTTCATGTATAAATTATAGGGAATTATTTTTTGAATTTGTTTATCTCTTATTTGTGTTTATATTTTAACACACGAATGAATTCAAAATCATAATTTCTTTATGAAAATTTTAGCTTCGAAACATATCTATTTTTATCTTTATGTTTATTAAAATGAAGGAATAAGGATAGGTAATAATTATTTTATACTTATTTAATCTTTATATAATTTTAAAATTATTAATTTACTACTTGATTTATTCCATTATTTTTATGTAAATAAAAAATAAATTTTTTGTTATAAAATTAAAACTATTCTTTTGAATTCTTAATCAAAATTTTGAAAGAAAAAAAAAATCAGTTTTATAGTCTTATATGTTTATTTTTAAAATTGCCAAACCGAGCATAGCTCAATTGGCATAAGGTTGTGTCCGTGATTATAAAGTCATGGGTTCAATCCTCGCATTAATTATATACCGTTACAAAAAAATGTTTATTTTTAAAATTGGCTAAGATTAAAAATATATATATAGAAATTTATTATGAAATAAATATGATTTTAAATTCTTAAAAAAAACAGTTAGTCAAAATCGAAAAACCGATGAACCGAACTGAACCGATCCAGTGGTTTGGTTGTTTAGCAACATATTGGACATTTCGATTTTAAAAATATAGTAAGGAATTGGCTTCGAGTTGTATTTATATTTTTAATTTGAGAAGAATTGAACAGTTTAATATAAAGGTTATGTCTAGAAACATATAAATTCATAAACTATTTTTCTTAAAAGGAATTGTAATTGTTCAAATTTCTGATCAGTTAAATGACAGAGCTAGTGCAATTTTGGGAGTGTTTCGAAATGATAAAGGTGAGATTATGCTAATCTTTTCCAATTTTTGCGAAAATTTGGCCGAGGTTGATGTAATGGAAGCCCTGGCGATCCGTGAAGGATTGTGCATTGGAGTGGAGGCCGATTTCCAAGAGTTGGAGGTCAACAATTTTTGCGAAAATTTGGCTGAGGTTGATGTAATGGAAGCCCTGGCGATCCGTGAAGGATTGTGCATTGGAGTGGAGGCCGATTTCCAAGAGTTGGAGGTCAAAACTGATTCTAGTCGTGTGACGATCATGCTTCAACTGAACCAAATGTGTGAGATTTAAGAAGTTGGGATGATTGTGAGTGAAGCTAGGGCATTGACTAACCGGTTTCGAAAGTGTAGTTTCCACCACGGCCGACGACATTGCAATCACCTGGCACACGAAGTGGCGCAAGGAGCGTTGCGGCAGACTGAAATTCTGGTGGAAGAAGTACCGATGGAGGTGACCGAAATCTATGAACAAGAAAAGAGGGAAACATCTTGTAAAGCAGTCACTTTATCATTCTATTTATTTCAATGACATTAATGTAAAATTACGATAGAGTACTTATGATTGTAATTAATTTAAAATTAAAATGACGTATAATGGAATAAACTATTTTTTAAAGATACGACTACATCATGCAATCACTACTTTCAGCGGCGGAGCTACAGTAGACCCAAGAATAGTCGAGTTCTCCCTAAATTTATAGTATATACTATTAGTTTATTAAAATTCACTTAATTTATCAAATTTAAACTCTGTCCTAGAATTTCAGAGTCTCAATCTATTTGTGTATACTCGATTATGTTTTATTACCTTTCTGCATTTTTATTTTTGTTCAACAGGATTGGGCTCTCCATCCATTTGTGTATGTCTTTTAATTTTATATTTATAATTATTACTTAAAAAATAATAATAATAATAATAATAATAATAATAATAATAATAATAAAAAGAACCTTTTTTGGGAAATGTTTCTTGGTTAAATTATCAAAAAAAATCTCTTGAAGTATGGGTTCCATTTCAAAACTACCCTTGAACTTCCAAAAGTTTCAAAAATAATTTTGAACTATGAAAAACGTTTCAAAAATACCCTTGTATTTTCAAAAGTTTCAATAATATTCTTGGACTATGAAAAACATTTCAAAAATACTTTTGAACTATGAAAAATGTTTCAAAAATGTTCTCACAGTTAACAACACACAAAATTCTAATGCGAATGGTTAAATTTTAAGTTGTACTTGTACGACATGAAAAAATGAAAACGTAGACGACTAAGGTGTTAAAAAATCATGAAAAACATATTTTATCAATTCAAAAGATCGGAGAATAGAATAAAACTAGGACAATATCGATAGAGAATGAATCAATTGTCTACGTTTCCATGATTTTTGTGTGAAGTCCAAATTTAACCATTACACATTAGAATTTTGTGTGTTGTTAATGAGTGCATTTTTTAGACATTTTTAATAGTTTAGGGGTATGTTTGAAACCTTTTGAAGTTCATGGGTATTTTTTAAACGAAACCCAAAGGTGAGGAGTATTTTTTTATAATTTAACCAGGAACAATTAGAATCCCTCTCATTTTTAAGTTGCATGAACTTTATTTTGTGAATGCATTCAACACGAATATCGTTTGAGCTTGAGCTCTGATACCATGCTTGATATCATGGAGTTTCATCTCAAAATCATTTGGCAATGAGAGAAGTAACTCTTATAAAGAGTGTGAGGTCCCCTCATCTTTTCAATGTGGGATCGATCACGACAATCTGGCATCCAAATTTCCGATTGATCGACGAACATCCATCAGAGGTACGATTTGAAGCTCTGAAATCCGTCATGAGCGTGAGAGAACGAACGCTTGTATGTTTAGTTTTAAAATAATATGTAAAAACTAAACTATCAATAATTTGACAGTTTGGCCGAGTAGTCTAAGGCGCCAGATTTAGGCTCTGGTTCGAAAGGGCGTGGGTTCAAATCCTCTGATACCATGCTTGATATCATGGAGTTTCATCTCAAAATCATTTGGCAATGAGAGAAGTAACTCTTATAAAGAGTGTGAGGTCCCCTCATCTTTTCAATGTGGGATCGATCACGACAATCTGGCATCCAAATTTCCGATTGATCGACGCACATCCATCAGACGTACGATTTGAAGCTCTGAAATTCGTCATCAGCGTGAGAGAACGAACGCTTGTATGTTTAGTTTTAAAATAATATGTAAAAACTAAACTATGAATAATTTGACAGTTTGGCCGAGTGGTCTAAGGCGCCAGATTTAGGCTCTGGTCCGAAAGGGCGTGGGTTCAAATCCCACAGCTGTCATTATTTACTTTTAAAAAATATGAAAGTCATTTTTAAGTTGCATGAACTTTATTTTGTGAATGCATTCAATACGAATATCATGGAGTTTCATCTCAAAATCATTTGGCAATGAGAGAAGTAACTCTTATAAAGAGTGTGAGGTCCCCTCATCTTTTCAATGTGGGATCGATCACGACAATCTGGCATCCAAATTTCCGATTGATCGACGCACATCCATCAGAGGTACGATTTGAAGCTCTGAAATCCGTCATGAGCGTGAGAGAACGAACGCTTGTATGTTTAGTTTAAAAATAATATGTAAAAACTAAACTATCAATAATTTGACAGTTTGGCCGAGTGGTCTAAGGCGCCAGATTTAGGCTCTGGTCCGAAAGGGCGTGGGTTCAAATCCCACAGATGTCATTATTTACTTTTAAAAAATGTGAAAGTCATTTTTAAGTTGCATGAACTTTATTTTGTGAATGCATTCAACACAAATATCGTTTGAGCTTAAGCTCTGATACCATGCTTGATATCATGGAGTTTCATCTCAAAATCATTTGGCAATGAGAGAAGTAACTCTTATAAAGAGTGTGAGGTCCCCTCATCTTTTCAATGTGGGATCGATCACGACAATCTGACATCCAAATTTCCGATTGATCGACGCACATCCATCAGAGGTACGATTTGAAGCTCTGAAATCCGTCATGAGCGTGAGAGAACGAACGCTTGTATGTTTAGTTTTAAAATAATATGTAAAAACTAAATTATCAATAATTTGATAGTTTGGCCGAGTGGTCTAAGGCGCCAGATTTAGGCTCTGGTCCGAAAGGGCGTGGGTTCAAATCCCACAGCTGTCATTTTTAAGTTGCATGAACTTTATTTTGTGAATGCATTCAACACGAATATCGTTTGAGCTTGAGCTCTGATACCATGCTTGATATCATGGAGTTTCAAGTTGCATGAACTTTATTTTGTGAATGCATTCAACACGAATATCGTTTGAGCTTGAGCTCTGATATCATGCTTGATATCATGGAGTTTCATGTCAAAATCAATTGGCAATGAGAGAAGTAACTCTTATAAAGAGTGTGAGGTCCCCTCATCTTTTCAATGTGTGATCGATCACGACAATCTGGCATCTAAATTTCCGATTGATCGACGCACATCCATCAGAGGTACGATTTGAAGCTCTGAAATCCGTCATGAGCGTGAGATAACGAACGCTTGTATGTTTAGTTTTAAAATAATATGTAAAAACTAAACTATCAATAATTTGACAGTGTGGCCGAGTGGTCTAAAGTGCTAGATTTAGGTTCTGGTACGAAAGGGCGTGGGTTCAAATCCTACAGCTGGCATTATTTACTTTTAGAAAATATGAAAAACGGACAACTTCTCCAACAAACAACCTCCCTCTAGTTTGGGTGGGTGGTGCTCAAACTTTATTAAACTCATTTGTTTGAGCTTGAGATCAAAATCAATGAGATGAGAGAATTAACTCTTATAAAGAGTGTGAGGTCCCCTCATTTTTTCAACACAATTCGTCGGAACGAACGCTTGTATGTTTAGTTTTAAAAACATATGTATAAACTAAACTACCAACAATTTGGCCGAGTGGTCTAAGGAGCCAGATTTAGGCTCTTGTCCGAAAGGGCGTGGGGTCAAATCCCACAGTTGTCATTGTGAATATTTTAACCTTGACGGACAACATCTCCAACAAACAGCCTCCCTCCACTTGGGGTGGGTGGTGCTCAAACTTTATTTTCTAGTCATTTTTAAGTTGCATGAACTTTATTTTGTGAATGCATTCAACACGAATATCGTTTGAGCTTGAGCTCTGATACCATGCTTGATATCATGGAGTTTCATCTCAAAATCATTTGGCAATGAGAGAAGTAACTCTTATAAAGAGTGTGAGGTCCCCTCATCTTTTCAATGTGGGATCGATCACGACAATCTGGCATCCAAATTTCCGATTGATCGACGCACATCCATCAGAGGTACGATTTGAAGCTCTTAAATCCGTCATGAGCGTGAGAGAACGAACGCTTGTATGTTTAGTTTTAAAATAATATGTAAAAACTAAAATATCAATAATTTGACAGTTTGGCCGAGTGGTCTAAGGTGCCAGATTTAGGCTTTTGTCCGAAAGGGCGTGAGTTCAAATCCCACAGCTGTCATTATTTACTTTTAAAAAATATGAAAGTCATTTTTAAGTTGCATGAACTTTATTTTGTGAATGCATTCAACACGAATATCGTTTGAGCTTGAGCTCTGATACCATGCTTGATATCATGGAGTTTCATCTCAAAATCATTTGGCAATGAGAGAAGTAACTCTTATTAAGAGTGTGAGGTCCCCTCATCTTTTCAATGTGGGATCGATCACGACAATCTGGCATCCAAATTTCCGATTGATCGACGCACATCCATCAGAGGTACGATTTGAAGCTCTGAAATCCGTCATGAGCGTGAGAGAACGAACGCTTGTATGTTTAGTTTTAAAATATTATGTAAAAACTAAACTATCAATAATTTGACAGTTTGGCCGAGTGGTCTAAGGCGCCAGATTTAGGCTCTGGTCCGAAAGGGCGTGGGTTCAAATCCCACAGTTGTCATTAATTACTTTTAAAAAATATGAAAGTCATTTTTAAGTTGCATGAACTTTATTTTGTGAATGCATTCAACACGAATATCGTTTGCTTGATATCATGGAGTTTCATCTCAAAATCATTTGGCAATGAGAGAAGTAACTCTTATAAAGAGTGTGAGGTCCCCTCATCTTTTCAATGTGGGATCGATCACGACAATCTGGCATCCAAATTTCCGATTGATCGACGCACATCCATCAGAGGTACGATTTGAAGCTCTGAAATCCGTCATGAGCGTGAGAGAACGAACGCTTGTATGTTTAGTTTTACAATAATATGTAAAAACTAAACTATTAATACATTGACAGTTTGGCCGAGTGGTCTAAGGCGCCAGATTTAGGCTCTGGTCCGAAAGGGCGTGGGTTCAAATCCCAGTCATTATTAACTTTTAAAAAATATGAAAAAAACTCATCTGTTTGAGCTTGGTCTGGATACCATGGAGTTTCATATCTTATAAAGAGGGGAAAAAAAACTCATTTGTTTGGATACCATGGAGTTTCATATCTTATAAAGAGGGGAAAAAAAACTCATTTGTTTGAGCTTGGTCTGGATACCATGGAGTTTCATATCTTATAAAGAGAAAGAGGGGGACATCTTTTCAAAGAGTGTTAAGTCCCTTCATCTTTTCAATGTGGGATCATATATGTTTAGTTTTAAAAACATATGTAAAAACTAAACTTTCAATAATTTGACAGTTTGGCCGAGTGGTCTAAGGCGCCAGATTTATGCTCTGGTTCGGAAGGATGTGGGTTCAAATCCCACAACTGTCATTATTAATTTTTAAAAATATGAAAAACGGACAACTTCTCCAACAAACAACCTCCCTCTACTTAGGGTGGGTGGTGCTCAAACTTTATTAAACTCATTTGTTTGAGCTTGGTCTCGGATACCATGGAGTTTCATATCTTATAAAGAGGGGGACATCTTTTCAAAGAGTGTTAAGTCCCCTCATCTTTTCAATGTGGGATCATGTATGTTTAGTTTTAAAAACATATGTAAAAACTAAATTAACAACAATTTGACAATTTGGCCGAGTGGTCTAAGGGACCAGATTTAGGCTCTGGTCCGAAAGGGCGTGGGTTCAAATATGGAGCAAAAAAAAAATTGTGAATATTTTAACCTTGACGGACAACTTCTCCAACAAACAACCTCCCTCCACTTGGGGTGGGGGTGGGTGGTGCTCAAACTATATTTTCTACTCATTTTTAAGTTGCATGGACTTTATTTTGTGAATGCATTCAACACGAATATCGTTTGAGCTTGAGCTCTGATACCATGCTTGATATCATGGAGTTTCATCTCAAAATCAATTGGCAATGAGAGAAGTAACTCTTATAAAGAGTGTGAGGTCGCCTCATCTTTTCAATGTCGGATCGATCACGATAATCTGGCATCCAAATTTCCGATTGATCGACGCAGATCCATCAGAGGTACAATTTGAAGCTCTGAAATTCGTCGTGAACGTGAGAGAACGAACGCTTGTATGTTTAGTTTTAAAATAATATGTAAAAACCAAACTATCAACGATTTGGTAGTTTGTTCGAGTGGTTTAAGGCGTCAGATTTAGGCTCTGGTCCGAGAGGGCAGAGGTTTAAATCCCACAGCTGTCATTATTTACTTCTTTAAAATATGGAGCAATTCATAAAAACAAAATAATATTTGACAGTTTGGCCGGTCTAAGGTACCAGATTTAGGCTCTTGTCCGAAAAGGCGTGGGTTCAAATCCCACAGCCGTTTCTCCAACAAACAACCTCCCTCTAGGGTGGCTGGTACAACCTCCCCCTACTTGAGGATACCATGAGGTGGGTGGTGCTCAACTTTATTAAACTCCAACAAACTACCTCCCCCTCAAATCCCACTTTCTCCAACAAACAACCTCCCTCTAGGGTGGCTGGTACAACCTCCCCCTACTTGAGGATACCATGAGGTGGGTGGTGCTCAACTTTATTAAACTCCAACAAACTACCTCCCCTAGGTGGGTTTGAGCTTGAGCTCTGATACCATGTTTGATATCATGGAGTTTCATCTCAAAATCAATTGGCAATGAGAGAAGTAACTCTTATAAAGAGTGTGAGGTCCCCTCATCTTTTCAATGTGGGATCGATCACGACAATCTGGCCATCCAAATGTCCGATTGATCGACACACATCCATCAGAGGTACGATTTAAAGCTCTGCAGTTCGAGAACGAACGCTTGTAGGTTTAGTTTTAAAATAATATGTAAAAACCAATCTACCAACAATTTGACAATTTGGCTGAGTGGTCTACGGTGCCAGATTTAGGCTCTAGTTTGAAAGGTCGTGGGTTTAAATCCCACAAATTGAGAATGCATGTATTTGCAAAGATACAATTAAAAATATAGGTACATACATTGACAACTTCTCCCTCCATTTAGGGTGGGCGGTGCTCATACTTTATTTTCTACTCATTTTTAAGTTGCATGAACTTTATTTTGTGAATGCATTCAACACGAATATCGTTTGAGCTTGAACTCTAATATCATGCTTGATATCATGGAGTTTCATCTCATAATCATGGCAATGAGAGAAGTAACTCTAAGAGTGTGAGGTCCCCTCATCTTTTCAATGTGGGATCGATCACGACAATCTGGCCATCCAAATGTCCGATTGATCGACGCACATCCATCGGAGGTACGATTTGAAGCTCTGCAATTCGTCGTGAGCGTGAGAGAACAAACGCTTGTATGTTTAGTTTTAAAATAATATGTAAAAACTAAACTACCAATAATTTGATAGGTTGGTTGAGTGGTCTAAGGTGCTAGATTTATGCTCTGGTTCAAAAGGGTGTAGGTTCAAACCCCAAAGCTGTCATTATTTACTTTTAAAAAATATCGACTATTTTCTACTCCCTTCTCAATGGAACCTTACATCGGTGACCTGCAATGGAGGAATCGTGACTTGACTTGGAATAGAGGAATCTAATTTATTTTCTACTCCAGGGAACCTTACATCGATTATTTTCTACTCCCTTCTCAAGGGAACCTTTACATCGGTGGTTATTTTCTACTCCCTTCTCAAGGGAACCTTTACATCGGTGACTTGCAATGCAGAAATCTTGGTGACTTGCAATGCATGAATCTTGGTGACTTGCAATGCAGGAATCTTGGTGACTTGCAATGCAGGAATCTTGGTGACTTGCAATGCAGGAATCTTGGTGACTTGCAATGCAGGAATCTTGGTGACTTGCAAGAGAGGACCCAACCCATTGGTGACTTGCAAGAGAGGACCTAACCCATTGATGACTTGCAAGAGAGGACCCAACCGATTGGTGACTTGCAAGAGATGACCCATTGGTGACTTGCAAGAGAGGACCCATTGGTGACTTGCAAGAGAGGACCTTACCTAATGGAGGACCTTACCTTGGTGACTTGCAATGGAGGCTTGCAAGACTTGCAATGGAGTGGTCTTGGTGAGGGAGGACCTTACCTTGGTGACTTGCAATGGATGGTGAGGACCTTACATCAAGGGAGGACCTTACCTTGGTGACTTGCAATGGAGGCTTGCAAGACTTGCAATGGATGGTGAGGGAGGACCTTACATCAAGGGAGGACCTTACCTTGGTGACTTGCAATGGAGTGATCATGGTGAAGGAGGACCTTACATTGGTGACTTGCAATGGAAGAATCTTGGTGAGGAAGATCCTTACATTGGTGACTTGCAATGGAGTGATCTTGGTAAAGGAAGACCTTACATCAAGGGAGGACCTTACCTTGGTGACTTGCAATGGAGGCTTGTAAGACTTGCAATGGATGGTGAGGGAGGACCTTACATCAAGGGAGGACCTTACCTTAGTGACTTGCAAGGGATGACTTTACCTTGGTGACTTGCAACGGAGTGATCTTGGTGAGGGAGGACTTTACATTGGTGACTTGCAATGGAAGAATCTTGGTGAGGGAGGACCTTACCTTGGTGACTTGCAATGGAGGCTTGCAAGACTTGCAATAGAGTGATCTTGGTGAGGGAGGACCTTACATTAGTGACTTGCAATGGAAGAATCTTGGTGAGGGAGGACCTTACCTTGGTGACTTGCAATGGAGGAATCTTGGTGACTTTCAAGGGAGGGCCTTACATTGGTGACTTGCAATGGAGTGATATTGGTGAGGGGGGACCTTACATGGGTGACTTGCAATGAAAGAATCTTGGTGACTTGCAAGGGAGGACCTTACCTTGGTGACATGCAATGGAAGAATCTTGGTGACTTGCAAGGGAAGACCTTACCTTGGTGACTTGCAATGGAGGAATCTTAGTGAGGGAGGACCGAGAGGACCTTACATCAATGGAGGACCTTACCTTGGTGACTTACAATGGAGGAATCTTGGTGACTTGCAAGGGAGGACCTTACCTTGGTGACTTGAAATGGAGTGATCTTGGTGAGGGAGGACATTGCATTGGTGACGTGCAATGGAAGAATCTTGGTGAGGGAGGAGCTTACCTTGGTGACTTGCAATGGAGGAATCTTGGTGACTTGCAAGGGAGGACCTTACATGGGTGACTTGCAATGGAGTGATCTTGGTGAGGGAGGACCTTACATGGGTGACTTGCAATGGAGGAATCTTGGTGACTTGCAAGTGAGGACCTTACCTTGGTGACTTGCAATGGAAGAATCTTGGTGACTTGCAAGAGAGGACCTTACCTTGGTGACTTGCAATGGAGGACCTTACAGTGCTCAAACTTTATTTTCTACTCAGTTTTGTGTTGGAATCTTGGTGACTTGCAATGGAGGACCTTACCTTGGTGACTTGCAATGGAGGATCTTACAGAGATCTGGAAAACTCTCACACTTACGGGGCGTGAGGAAACTGTCATTGCAACAACGAACGTCGACAATTTTACTCGGCGACGAACATTCAGATGTGTGCGGTGGCGAAACTATTAACCACGAAAAAAGGGAACGCAGAGACTTTCAAATCAGTTATGAAATCAATATGGAAGGTTCATAACCTAACGATAATTGAACCTGCTGGAGACAATCTTTTTTTCATTCACTTCCGGTAAAAAATGGAAAAGGATAGAGTTATGAACAATGGACCATGACTTTTAACAGAGCCCTCAGGATTTTCACCCACCTATGGCATTCAATCGGGCAAGTTGAAGAAATTGACTATGAAGAGCAATCCTCATGGACTGGTCCCTTCATGCGCATTAGAGTGAACTTGGATGTGACCCAACCTCTCTGTTGAAGCCTCAAAATCAGAACGGAGGAGAGAAATGAGGTACCTTTGTTCTTTCCTTTATGAAAAATTACCAGATTTATGTTTTTGTTGTGGAATTCTGGGACATTCTCACAAAGAATGTCAATCGAAGCCCCCTGGGAGCTCAACCATAAATCCCTAATGGTAAATGGATGAAGGCTACAATACTAAAAAAAACAAGTGACTGGAAGGTGGGATGAAGGTGGATTTAGTGAGGTTGTGAGAGGTGAGAGTGGTAGACAGACTGAGGGCTTCAGGGGTAGTTGGGGTAGATTCAATCGATGGGGGAAGGGTGGTCGGAGCGACCATGCACGATGGAGAGAGGTTTAAAATGAGAAGGAGGAAGGCGGTGGACCGAATCATGTCGTTAACCCTACGGCGCAACCAGATGTTCACCGAAGGAACCGTTAAGGGAAAAGGGAAACATGGGGCGAAAAATCTGGGGGGGGTTTAAATGAGGGAGATGAAAAAGGAAACGTTACCTTGAAGGGAAAAGATCCGTTGAAAGGGAAAACATTGATGATGGATGACGATTCTGAGGATGTTTGTCGTTTTGAGAAGAAAGAAGGGGAAAAGTCTGCCAAGAAGGGAGAAAGAATTAGGGCTGCCATTTTTAATGAAGCAATTTCATTGCCTCTAGAGGTGACACGTAGAGGGCTTGATTTTGAGAGGGAAAACATGGTGATGGATGAGGACAGTGGGCTGGAGGCTGATATGAATTCTGATATTTTGTTGGGCCTTGTTGACCGAATGAGCCTAGATGATGGGCCAAAAAATAATAAAAAATTTCATAGGGCCAAATCTCTGGATCATCATGTCAATTTTGAAGTCTCTTTGTTAAATATTATGGGAAAAAAGACAGCGGGATGAGACTGACACAGGGGCGATTTTGGCAAAGAAATTGAAGCCAAATGAGAATCCCAGGACACTCAATTTATCAGTGGAGGCTAATGTACAGCCCCGCCGGTCACAATAAAAAAAATATGTTGGAATGTTCGGGGTGCCGGAAACCCGTGGACGTTAAGAGATCTAAAAAGTGTGGTCAAATTACACAATCCCGCGATTATTTTTTTATCAGAAACTAAATGGGATGTGGTTACTTCGAAAAATTTGAAACAAAAATAAAGCTATAGTAACTGCCTAACTATAGCGAGTAGAGGAAAAATTGAGGTTTTTGTTTGTTATGGAAGAATGATGTCAAGGTTGATGTTCATTCCTTCTCCCCAAACCATATTGACTGCAGTGTCATCTGACAAGGGGCTAAGTGAAGGTTTTCGGGAATTTATGGTTATCTGGAAATAAAAAATAAAAAAACTCACGTGCAACCCGATTCATCGGTTCTCTAATAATAATCTCTCCCCATGGCTGATAGAGGGAATTTGAATGAGTGTTTTGGTGCAAGAGTGCAGATTGACGGATCGACCAGAACCCACCGAAATATGGCAAGATTTAGAGAAACTATGAATGAGGTTCATCTTCGGATTTGGGCTTTGTGGGAAATATTTGTACTTGGGCAAATAGATGTATTAATGGTCCTGTTATTTAAAAGACTTTACCTGTTCTTGGGTAACAAAAGCTTTTGTAATTTATTTGCTTAAATAAAAGTCTCTCATTTGCGTTTGTACTCCTCTGATCATAGGTTTATTTGTGTTGATTTATGAATTAATGCTCCAACTATTTCGAATTGTTACGTGGCTAAATCTTTCAGATTCGTGGAAATGTGAACTTTAGATGATAATTGTCAGGACATTATTCAACAGAGTTGGGATGAGGGGATTTCACCCACCCATGACAATGAGGGTCCTCTGAAATCCACCACATCAGCTTTGACATGTTGTGGTCAAAGACTACAATCTTAGGGGAGACTTTAGAAAAAGAAATTTTGCGAGGACATCAATCACTATACTAATCTGATTCAGTCTGCTTATAACCGGAGCGAGGGACCGAACTTTCAGGAAATTACAAGGTTGGAGGTCCTTCTGGAAAAAGCTTTAGATGTGGATGAACTGTATTGGAAGCAAAAATCTCGAAAAAACTGGTTCAAATGTGGTGACAAAAATACAAAATGATTTCATAAAAAAACATTGATGCGCAAGGAGAAAAATACTATCCATTCCATCAGTGATCAGAGTGGTCGGTGTTATTCGAAGGAAGAGGATATTTCACAGGTTTTTCTTGATTACTTTACGAACATTTTTTATTTTGTTTGTCCCACAACCCATCAAATGAATGAGGCTATTCAGGATGTCTCCCGCAAAGTTACAACTGAAATGAATGAGTTATTACTTGCTCATTTGACTGCTGCTGAGGTTCGCTTTGCTCTGTTCCAAATGTTCTCATCTAAGGCCCCTAGGGCGGATGGTTTTCATGCTCTCTTTTTTCCAGAAATATTGGGATGTTATTCAGGTCCAGATGGTTGTTTCTTGTCTTAATATTTTGAATGGTAGACATTCAATAAAGAAGTGGAATCATACTAACATAGTTCTCATCCCGAAAATCAAACATCTTAAAGAGACAAAAGATTTTAGGCCTATAAGTCTATGTAATGTTTTTTATAAAATTATTACTAAGACTTTGGCTAACATGTTGAAACAGGTGCTTCCTAAGCCCATGTTTGACTTTCAAAGTGTCTTTGTGCCAGGGAGACTGATAACAAATAATATCCTGATTAGTTATGAATGTGTGCAATATATCATGAACGGAAGAAGTGGTGAGAATGGTCTGACAGCTATTAAGCTTGATATGAGCAAAGCCGACGATCGGGTTGAATGGTGTTTTCTTGAGTAGGTTATGGAAAAATTGGGGTTTACTCCTGCCTAGATATCATTTATCATGAATTGCGTTATAACAGTTAGTTTTTATGTTGTGGTCAACGAGAAAGCCAGTGGTCTGTTATATCCCTAGAGAGGTTTCAGACGGGGAGACCCTTTATCTCCCTATTTTTTCCTACTATGTGCTGAGAGCCTTTCCAGCTTATTATCAACAACTCATATTCGGGGTGAGTTAGCTGTGGCTTATTATCAACAACTCATATTCGGGGTGAGGTAGCTGTTACACGATTTCTCGGTGGGGACCAATCGTTTCTCATCTGTTGTTTGCTGACGATAGTCTCATCTTCTGCAAAGCTACCGTAGAAGAGCTTGATATACTGGTAGACATTCTCCAAATTTATGAAAAGGCTTCAGGTCAGTGTGCAAACTTTTCTAAATCAACCATTTTATTGCTTTTATTTTTGCACATGGAATATTATTGCTTTTATTTAGATATTTTATAGTTTTTTCTTTAAAAATAAATTGTATTGAAAATTATCATTTTTAAATCTACCGTATTTGAAAAAAAAAATGGTTGGGAATAATTTTTTTAAAAAAAAAAGGACAAAAAATAATCGGAGAATAATTACTCTGGAGAAACTCGATTACCCGCGAATTCTCAACGGAGAATACCCGCCCGATCCCACAAAATTAAACAAAAAATTTGAGTAATGGAATGGGGGAGAAGTCATGTTCGGCCCTGCCCGTAGACATCTCTATTGAATAAGGAGAAAGGGAATGGGAGGCGCGAAACTAGGGTTGTAAGTTTAACCATTTTTTTACATGAATTATGTTAATAAAATAGAGTGCACTAGGCTTGGGATTTTAAAATTATGTAAAGTTGAATGTGATTGGGTTGTTTCGGGTATGGGAGATGTTGAACTTCGGTTTGGTTTGGTTTGGTTATCTTTGATTTTTTTAAATTAAAAAGCGAATCAAACCGAACTTTTTCGATTTTCTCATTTTCGAAACTGATCAATCCAATTTTTTTTATATAACCGAACCACACCAGTCAGTTTGAATCGGCACCCATAATTCCATGAATTTTTTAATTTGATCAATCATTCCCTATAGTTTGTTAAGTGTTGCAATCAACTCATTGATGTCAATATATTCTTAAAATTGAAATTTTGATATTGATATCGACATCAATAGTTTAATCCTTGATTTCGAGTGATCATCAATATTGATAGCGAATTTGTCCATATTTTAATCATTTAATCTACGTTGAAACTTGACCGGAGATCCATCTTAAATTCTACGTTGTATTTTTTTTTAATTATTATTTAATTGCAATTTTTTAGCCATTAAAATTTAGGGTTTAGATTGATTTATTTTTTCAAAAGAAGAAAAATATGAAAATGACCCACGGGTGAGTGGTGGAAGCATTAGGTCCAATGCTTTTGGTAGCTTTCAGATCGCAAAAACAAGATCAAATGGAGAAACTTCTACGGATACTGTCACGGTTGTACTCGTCTTTTCATTCTCCAATCACCATGCTCCACGTGTGTCCATTTACCTTCACTTGACGGCTTTTGTCTACGTGGCAACTTGTTACTGGGCCTTCGTTGTTTCTTCCCAACTCACCTCCGTCACCCTACCACAGAGAGATTTGATCGTACGGTGGGTCCCAACAATCTCCACTTTGAAAGTGATGGAATAAAAAAATAACTTTGTGTGATTTTGGCAATTTGCAAATATGGCACTCTATTGTCTATATGGACAAAATATGTCAATCCTAACCAAAAAAAATAAAATAAAATAATAATAATAATAATAATAAAAATAATAAAAATAAAAATAAAAATAAAATGGAAGTTGTATCTCCAATGGTACGATCTAGTTTTTTATAAAATTTTGTCATAGTCTATCCGTGATAGAAGACTATCAGTTTTAAATTTTGTCAATTTTGTCATATTTACAAAATATTTTAAATTTGGTTAAATTTACAATTATTTTGGGTCGGATTGTTGTTTGTGCAACCAACCCAAAATAAAAAATATATTACTTAAAATATATTTTTAAAAGGGTTGGTTGCACAAACAGCAATCAGGCCCAAAATAATTATAAATTTTGCAAAGTTTAAAACCTATTGCAAATATGACAAAAAATCAGTGACAGACTTCTATCACTAGAACTCTATCACTGTCTATCAGTAATAGAGAAGTCTATCAGTAATAGCCACTGATTTTTTTTGCCATATTTGCAAAATGTTTTAAACTTTGCAAAATTTACAATTATTTTGGACCTGATTGCTGTTTGTGTAACCAGCCCTATATATCAATGCGTTTCAAATTATAATTTTAAGGATTTAATAATTTTAAAATCACTTTTGAACCAAACCAAACATTAATAATTTAAAATCACTTCAATCCAAACATTAAAATGATTATATGAAAATCAATTTTATAAAATCAATTGTAATTAAATCTCTTATCCTGGAATCAATAACTCAACAATCACACCCAAACATGCCCTTCCACGTACTAGGATAGAGTTCAAATTTGATAATTTAAGTGAATTTAATATACTAATAGTATATATTATAAAGTTCAGGGGAACTCGAGTCTCCTTGAACTTACTGTAGCTTTGCCTCTAAAAATAGTGATTGTATATGAAGTCGTCGTATCTTAAAAAATAGTTTATTCTATTATACATCATTTTAATTTTAAATTAATTACAACCATAACTCTATCGTTTACAATAATGTCATTGAAATAAATAGAATGATAAACTGGATGCTTTACAAAAAGATTGTATTTGATTTATAAGATTTTGGTTTAATTAGTTGCATGATTTTCAATTAATTGAAATGATACAAATTTGAACAATTACAATTCCTTTTAAAATATAAATACAACTCGAAGCCAATTCCTTACTATATAACAAAACTCAATCAAATATATGTGATAAACAAGTAATAATAATCATCTTAATTTTTATTTATTTCATATTCATGTTTTATTCAAAAAAAAAAAAAAAATTGCATGTGATAAATAAGTAGATGGATAGTAGGCATCTCACCATCATAATTATAATGTTATATATATATATATATATATATATATATATATATATATATATTTAATTCAAAATGATCCGTTAATATTTAAGATGATAATTGATTGATGTTTTACTAAATGAGTTGGAAAAATAATTATTAAGTTAGTTACATCAAAATTATATACACATAAGATGTACACATGTTATTAGCCATTGTTAATTTGTATAGAAAGAGTATATTATTCAGATGCCTTGAGAGGAGAATTACATCGGACTTTATACAGTGTATACAATAATGAATAAGGAAAGCGCCATAAATGGTGACACCAATTACAACCCATAATTTACGCTAACACCCTCCCTCAAACTCAATGTGGTATAGTGGAAACCAAATTGAGTTTGTTAAGCAATTGAGTGAAGCGACCAGGAAGTAGTGCTTTGGTGAGGATATTTGCGGGTTGTTCTATGGTGGAAATAGACTGTAAGCGAAGAGTGTTGCTCTGAAGGTGATGACGAACAAATGACAGTCATTTTCTATGTGTTTGGTGCGTTCGTGGAATACATCATTATGTGCAATCTGAATAGCACTTCGATTGTCACAATGAAGTATGGTGGCAGTTTGCTGAGGAACGCCCATATCTGCAAGAAGCCATCGTAGCCATAATAGCTCGGAGGTAGCATCAGCAAGTGCTCGATATTCCGATTCAGTGCTGGAGCGAGAGACCACAGTTTGTTTCTTACTACGCCAAGATATGAGAGAGTCTCCTAAGTAGAAGCAATAACCTGTGGTGGATCGTCGATCAGTGGGATCATCAGCCCAATCAGCATCAGAGTAGCCATATAACACCAAAGATGACTGTGAAGAGAACTGAAGTTCATGGACAAGAGTGTCCTTAACATATCGTAGGATACGAAATACCGCAGTAAAGTGTATAGTCCGAGGAGCAGCCATGAACTGACTAACAATATGCACTGCATATGCAATATCAGGACGAGTTACGGTTAAATAAATAAGACCGACAACTCAAGATGTCGATACAGAGTAGGATCCTGGAGAGAAAGACCATAAAAAAGAGTTAAACGAACATTAGGATCCAGTGGTGTTGGAGACGTAGCAGAATCAGTAATACCAGATCGAGTCAGAAGATCAGAAGCATATTTTGCTTGAGAGAGATAATATCCATCAGAGCGAGAGAAGACTTCCAGACCAAGAAAGTAACTGAGTGGACCCAAATCTTTCATCTCAAAATGTTTTCCCAGATAATGTTGCAATTCAGATATAGCCTAAGGATCATCACCTGTAATGATCATGTCATCCACATAAAGAAGAAGAAGAACAATACCATGATGAGTCTGACGAGTAAATAATGTTGTATCGTGAGGACTTGAAGTAAATCCAAGTTGAGTAATGGTGGAACTGAATGTGGCGAACCAGGCACGTGGTGCTTGTTTGAGGCCATACAAGGCACGACAGAGAAGGCACACCTTCTGAGGCGGAGGAGAAGTCCTTGGTGGTGGTTTCATAAATACTTCTTCAGATAAATTGCCATTGAGGAAAGCATTTTTGACATCCATCTGAAGAATGGGCCATTGTTTGGCAGCTGCAACTGCTAAGAGATTGTGAACATACGTCATTCGAGCCACCGGAGCAAACGTCTCTTCGTAATCAATGCCATACTCCTGAGAATATCCTTTCGCAACTAGTCGTGCTTTGTAACGTTCAATGGAACCATCACAATAGGTCTTTTACCAGGAGGAAGATCAACATAATCCGAAGAATGAGTCTTTTCTAAAGCTTGGAGTTCCTCATTCATTGTTTGCTGCCAGAGAGGGTTAGTACTAGCTTCATGATAAGAGGAAGGTTCGACTAAAGACATGATAGTGGAAAAACAATGATAGTCTTGGAGATGATGAGGAATTTCCCTTACCCGAGTGGAGCGACGGGCGACAGTGACAGATGTAGGTTCAGGTTTTGTATGCTCATGAGGGTGAAGAAGAACAAAGCATGCAGAGCCAAAAACCTTGAGATGAGAGTAGGAGGGAGGAGTACCGTATAAACGTTCGAATGAAGAGATGTTCTGAAGGACTGAGGAACTTAGACGGTTGATAACATAGACAGAGGTGAGAGCAGCCTCCCCCCAAAACTTCTCAGGGCAAGAGGCAGAGAGAAGTTGGGCACGCACAGAATCCAAAATATGTCGATGTTTTCGTTCTGCTCGTCCATTTTGTTGGGAGGTGTGAGGGCATGATCGTTGAACAAGAGTGCCCTGTTGGGCGAGAAATGAGAGAAGACTGGAATCCTTATACTCCATGGCATTGTCTGTGCGAAGAATTTTAATGGTTCGAAAAAATTGAGTGTGTACCATAGTGGCAAAATCAATATAAACTTGAGATAAGGCTGACCGATTTTTAAGAAAATATATCCAAGTAAATCGAGAATGGTCATCAATAAATATAACAAAATATCTATATTCATTGACAGTAGTAGTAGGTGCAAGACCCCAAATATCAGAGTGAACTAAGCCAAAAGGTGTATCACTGGAAGATGATGAAGTAGGAAAGGATAAAGCAGGTTGTTTCGCAAGTTTGCAATGTAAACAGTCAAAAGAATCAAATTTGGAAACATTATTAAGATTTTCAACAGAAACTAACTTGCGAAGTTTTTCAGAGGAGGCATGACCAAGACGGAGGTACCACTGATATATAGCGGAATCAGTGACAAAGGCAGAAATTGGTGGAGAAACTGGAAGTTGGAGGGAGGTAAGCTCAAACAATCGTCCCACTTTGCGACCTGTACCAACTATCTGTCCCGTTTGCGGATCCTGAACCTGACAACCATTAGAAGAAAAACAAATAGTTAGGCCAAGATCACATAATTGACCAACAGATGCAAAATTAAAGTTCAGATTAGGGACACAATAAGTATTGGAAAGATTTAAAGTGGGTGTAACAATAGTGCCAATATGAGAAATAGGCAATGTATTGCCATCAGCCGCATGGATAGGAGGAAGGAATTTTGCAGGGGTGGGAGAGGTTAACTGTGAAATATCAGAGGTCATATGATTACAACAACCAGAATCAAGCAGCCAAGATTTACCTGGTGTGACAGCAAGAGCAGATGAATTGGAGGATATCACCTGTTTTAGTATATCCTAAAGAACACTAATTGGAAAAGTGGGATCATTGGAGGAGGTGGCAGCAGCAACAACAGATGAGAAACCGACTTTAGATAAGTTTCTTGGTTGCATGGAATATTGCTGTGGGCGCGGTGGTCGGATAGGACAATTGTCCAAACAATGGCCAAGTTTATGGCAATATCTGCACTCAATTGACACAAAAGTTTCTTGATTTATCTCCATTGGAAAAAGCAAGGAATGATTCAAACCAAAGCCAAGATGAACCAAACCAAAGTGAACCAAACCAGAATGATTCAAACCAGAATAAATTGAACCAAATCAGAATGAACCAAACCAAAATAAGCCAAACAAAAAATGATTCAAACCAGAATAAACCGAACCAAGATGAATCACAAATTTAGGTTGTGAATCTCGAATTTATGCTGATGGAGCTGCTGGGCAGAGGCGGCTGATGGAGCTGAGCAACTTGCGAGGGAGGCTGAGGCAGATGGAGGCTGGGGTTGAGGCAGAGGGCGGCTGAGCTGGGCGTCGGAGCTGGGCAGAACTGATCTGAGCTGCGTTGTTGGTGCGGGCGGAGGGTCTGAGTGAAGTCTGGTCACGACGGCGGGCGACGAGTTCGTCTGGGTTGGAGCGAGAACCAGGCGGCAGCGGTGCGTCTGGGCAGAGGCTGCACGATCGGGGATGGATCTGCCCTGGGAAGTTCTGAGCAGAAGCTGGTGTGGCGGAGCTGGGCAGATGGAGGCTGAGGCAGAGGGCGGCTGACAACCGTCGGAGCTGGGCAGATGGAGGCGGAGGGAGGCTGAGGCAGCTGGCGAGGTGGAGGGAGGCTGAGGCAGCTGGCGAGGTGGAGGGCGGCTGAGGTGGTGAGATCTGAAGGGTTGTGGTGGCGAGGAGGAGGCGGAGGGAGGCTGAGGCAGCTAGCGAGGTGGAGGGCGGCTGAGGTGGTGAGATCTGAAGGGTTGCGGTGGCGAGGTGGAGGCGGAGGGGGGCTGCGGCGGAGGGTGGTTGGCGAGGTGGTGAGATCTGGAGGTCTTAGGTGGAGGGCGGCTGACGAGTGGCTGAGGGCTGAGATCTAGAGGGCTGAGCAAACAGAGGCGGCGACGGTGGTGGTGGTGGTGGCGGTGGCGAGAAGATCTGAAAAATAATAAACTCTAATTTTCTAGGTATTTTGCTCTGATACCATGTTAATTTGTATAGAAAGAGTATATTATTCAGATGTCTTGAGAGGAGAATTACATCGGACTTTATACAGTGTATACAATAATGAATAAGGAAAGCGCCATAAATGGTGACCCCAATTACAACCCATAATTTACGCTAACAGCCATAAAATAAAAAAAATTGCGTAGTGATGATGACCGCAATGTCTTCTTTAGAGATAATGTTTTTTTGAAAAAGTTAACCATAAAATAAAAAATAGTTTTAAGATTATTGAGAGTAGAATAACTAAATTTGGATATTTTAAAATATAATAACAAAAATAAAAACAAATAAGTCTCAAAAGTACAAATCGAGCATAGCTCAATTGGCATAAAGTTGTCCTTTTGATTAAAAAGTCATGAGCGCGTTAATTAAAATCTGATATTTTATTTTAATTATATAAATATCAACTTTTATTTTCAACTTTAAAAAAAAAAAAAACTTTCATTTCTACACTTTTTTTTTAGTAATGAAACTTTATTCTTTTCCATAAAAAACTTAAGAGTAAAAATATTTTTGATAATTTTTTTTTTTTTTTTTTTTTTGAAAGGTTAACGATATTAATGAAAATTTTAAAAATTTATGGGTATTTTTGAAATGAGATACAAAACTTTAGTACCAAAAGGGAAAACAATTATTATTATTAATTATTTTATTTATTTATTTATTGTTATTATTATTTTCATTTGAAAGCCAATATCTGACTTTCTATTATAGAACGAAGTGAACAAGAGTTGAAATAAAGACAAATCTATATGTAAATTTTGAATCACTAGAATTATGCATTTTTAATTGATAATGTACATAATGAATGTCACCATCCTTGATATATATTCTCAAATCCATTCTAGAAATTATATCAACAAATGGATTAAGACATAATTCATAATTCAATGTGAGATAAACTTTGTTTGTGCATTCATAGAAATTTGATTAGGACCTATAAGTATGACAATGGAGGTTGAGTCGTCAAGGTTTGTTTGCTTACAAGACGTTGCGGATACAAGCAAACGTCACGCGAGGAACCAACAAGTCAAGTTATCGGCAAAAGACAAACATGTGTTAGCCGTGTGTTTTGAGACGTGAGATTCACCATGCAAGATATATTTAAGGTTAAATTATAAGTTTGGTCCCTGACAAAAATGTTTAATACTTAAAACATTCATAAAATTTGAGTTTTGTTAAGATCTTGAATTTTCAATTTTGTATTTACTAGGTGTATGATATATCCATTTCTTAAAAAAAAATAAGAAGAAGAAATTTAATTCATGTATTAAATATAATATTAAATTACACATGTCTAATAATAGGGCATTGATGGGCACAACTTATGTCAATTGAGTTATACTCCGTTTGACACTTATGCTCATGTTGACTCATTCAATTTTGTTTTTAGTAGACTTGCGAAAGTTAAGAAACTAATTATATATAGAGAGAGTACGACAAATGGAGGGTGTGCAAATTTGAACTGCTGATCTCAAGGGAAGAAGATCGAAGGACATGTCAATAAATTACCGTTGAACTATGCTCACATTGACATTAAACTTGTAATTATTTAAATAGAGGCGTGTCATATGAGAATACTAACCCTTTATATATACAATAGTTAAGGTTCGTGTTTGGTAACCATTTGATTTTTGAAAATTGTATTTGTTTTTCTCACAAATGTTTTACAATAATTTTTCATTTTTTTTAAGGAAACATTTGAGTTCTTAGCCAAATTTCCAAAAACAAAAACAATTTTTTTTTAACATGACTTTGATTTTGATAACTGTTGTGGATAAAATAATCATATAGAAGAGACCAGATTGAAAATTGTTTACGTGAACCAGATCCCAGGTTAAGAGAAAAATTGTTTCTTCCTCTACGAACATTGAGATAAGATAGCCCGAGCCTAGTTCATTAAAAGAGTTATGTCCAAAATATAACAGGCTTTACCCATAAAAGAGAGTCAAGACCGACCCCATGAGGAGAAGGTTGAGGTCGACCATTGGCCGGACCTCAAAGGACCCAACAAGCCAAATAGGGCATGATCAATCAAGCTAAGGTCGACCATTTCTCGGCCAATGGGCCTGAACTCTTAGGCTATATCTTTTCCTTTAGGGTCAAACCTAGTAGGAAAATGATAAACTTTTTTGCAAAGGAAAAAATGATAAACTTAGTCGAGAAAGCCAGCTCTATCTTATTAAACACATTTTAAAAAATTAGTTAAAGTGTGATCCAATTTCTAAATCTACTATCAAACATATATTTGGAAACATGAAATACAATTTTCATTTCATTGAGGCCCATTTAATAACAGATTCAATTTTTTGTTTTTGATCTTGTTGATTTTTGTTTTTGGTTTTCCGTAAAAATAAAAAATCATATATATTTGATAACTATTTTTAAAAAATAGAAAACCAAACTTGTTTGACAACTGTTTTTAGTTTTTGGTTTTATGTTGTTTAAAGTGGTTGAATAATTACTATTTGATTTGTATTTTTTTATAAAATAAAAATTGTTTTTAAAAATAATGTTAATTTATTAGAACTAAACATTGCAACATTTATCCAAATTTAATTAAGGTCCAATTATTTGATGAAATTGAAATTTTAGGGTAACAAATAATTTTCTCTAAAATAAAAAGAATTTATCTTGTGGATAGTTTAATATATTAGACAATCTTTAGTTAACGTTTATCATCCCTAAAGTTAAGAAACTAAAATATGTTAATTGTGCAAAGTGAATAAGTATATTGGTGTAACATCACAATAATATTCTATTATTAAAAATCATAACAATAATATTAAAATATAATATACTAGAAAATATTTATTTAAATAAAATTATAATATAGTATATTGATAACTTTTTTATACTAAAAAAAATATTAATAATTTTTTTTTTTAAGAATATACTAATAATATTAATGACAATTTTCATTGAAAAAATTATTAATGGAAATTTGATTGTAATTTCAATAAATAAATAAATATTTGAAGATAATTTCAATAATTATATTTAATTTGTTGACAATTTAAAAATGTTTTCAAAAATTTTAAAATTAAAAATCAAAAATTAAAAACAGAAATTTAATGCATTATCAAATGACTCCTCAATTTCTTGTTTTCAAAGCGGGCCCCCACCTTCCCGACTAAAATTGTGATGTGATTATCATAACTGGTTTTTTTTCTTCCTAAATTAGAGGATTAAATTGGAGTATCGACCACCAAGGTCTCCTTGATATCTTTTCTCAACAAAAAAATGCAATTAGATGACAAGAAACATGATGTGTGCGAGTGACTGGAGATCGGTAAAAACGGGATTAATTAACCACCGGTAAAAACGCTAGAAGGAGGGCTTGAACCTCCGACCTTGTGGTTAACAGCCACACGCTCTAACCAACTGAGCTATTCCAGCACATGTTTTTTTAATTTAGTTATTGTTATTTAAAACATTTCAATTTTATTCATGTATGATACTTAGGCTTTGGTTGTGATTGTTGTAGCTTTTAAAATAATTGTTGATAACTGTGCTTTTAGAAAAATCAGTTGACATATGAAGTTGAGTAGTGTTTGGTAAATTTCAATTTCAAACTTAAAAAAAACAGATCACATCGTTTGGTAAGTTCAAACAAAATTGTTGTGACTTGACTATAAAAATCAAAATAGACATGTTATTTTAATTTTATATGTTAATATTCAATAAATTAATGATTATAAGTTAATTATTTATAATTTTTATAATTTAAATTATAAATAATATTTTGATATATATATTTAAATTTATATGATTAACAGCTAGGAAAAATAATTGTTATATAAAATAGTATCTACAAAATTGGAGGGTTGCTAGTCAAGTTAACAAAAATAGTTGCAAGACTTACAATTTGACAGTAACAAAGTATACACAAACATAACAAGGGTGGAATAAAAGTTGGCGCATAAGACGCGACATATATAAAATTATGAACCTTTTTTACATATATTTTTTTATTATAATTTCATGTTAATAATAGATCATTGGTAACATTTAGGGGGCGTTTGGGGCGCAGGGTGAGTTATTATAGTCGGTGGGTTATTATAGTTGGTGGGTTATAATAGTCTGTGGGTTTAGTAAGTCTGTGTTTGGGGTGCAGAGTTGTATAGTGTGGGTTTAGTAAGTCTGTGTTTGGAGTGCAGAGTTGTATAGTGTGGGTTTAAAATAATTTTTTTTTTTTAACATGGAATAATTTGAAATATGTGTTTATGTTAGTTTATTTTTTTTTTCTACAATTTTTTGTTGTATTTGTATAGTATATTACGATATTAATTTTTTAAAATTTTAAAAAATAAATATTATTTAGGAAATCACAAATAATCGATAACATGAGGTTCGGTGGAGAGAGAAGTAATACAATTTTCTTTAACATGGAGTTTGAAATATGTGTTTATGTTAGTTTATTTTTTTCTACCACTTTTTGTTGTATTTGTATAATTAAATGTATATTACATATTAATTTTTTAGAAATTAAAAAAATAAATAGAGGAAAAATTGCCAAATTAGGTGAAAAAAAAAACAAATAGAGAAAAAGTCGACAAATTGAGTGAAAAAATTGAAAAAAAAAAAACCAAAAAAAAAATAAAGAGTAAAATCGACCAAAATAAAAAAAAAAAAAAAAAAAAAAAAAAAAAAAAAAGTACAGAGTGCTACAGTGTTACTGTAGCACTCGGGGGTTATAATAACCCCAAACGCCCTCTTCCTAAATCGGTGCCCCAAACATGGGGTGGGTTATAATAACTCACCCAACCCTACCCAACTCACTCCCCCAAACACCCCTTAGAAGTTGAAGAAAGCGGAGCCATCCACAAATTTGCATCCATGGGTCCTTGTTAGAAATTTGAGTTTTGGGGTTGTGCAAGAATTATTATTTTTTTTTTCGAAAAAATCAAAATAAGTTTTGAAACAAGTTCAACAAGCTAATTAATATAGGAAATAAGTAAACAAAAAAAAAAATAATTTTGATGTTCTTAACAAAACGTAAAAATTTAGAGGAGAAGAAAAGTAATCATTTGAAATAAAAAATTAAATAAAAAAAAAAAAAAGAATATATTTAGCCTAATTTTTTTTCCTTATAGATTTCATAATTTTTAGAGTTGTATTTATTCTATATTTGTAGTTTAGATTTTTCTAATAGTTTCTAAGCTTTTATGTCAATTTGGTGTTTATACTTAAAAAAATGTTTATAATATGTTTACTAATCGATGTTGTATTTAACAAGTTCGTAATCTTAATTTCGTTTGTTTTAGTTCAATAAAAAAGCAAGGTTAGATTGAGAATTTGAATTTCTAACATTTGACACATATTATACGTCTTATCAAATTAAATTATGTTGATGGCGATAGTTATTTAGTTACTTTAATGCTTATCTAGCTCATTGAGTGTATAATTTAACAATTGTGCTTTTTTTAGTACAACGAGAGGTATGAGGTTTTGAACATTATACTAATGAGTAGATGACAATTATCGCTGAATTATTCACACATTGACATTTAATAATTGTACTTGAAATCATTCCACTACATGATTCTTAAATAATATACATTTATTTTGTCATATAAATATTGAAATGATATAATGAATGACAAAGATTTATTTTATCATATAAAGTTGTTCTTTTCGTTAAGAGTTCAGAAGTTCAATCTCCATTAAATTAAATATTTTTGCAAAAAAATCCAACATAATTTTTTTTCAAACCATATAAACTAAATAAACATATTAAAAAATTTAAGGAATTAGTGGAAACTTTTTTTTTGAAAAATTGTAACAAATATCAATTTAGAGTAAGATAATTAAAAATATAGCATTTTTTAAAAAAAATTGCGGATATGACAATTTCTATCAGTGATAGTATGGTCTATTGCTGATAGTAGTTTTTTTTTAATAGAATTTTGTCAGTGATAATAGTCTATAGCGATAGAAGTCTATGAGCAATAGTCATAAAGTCTATCCGTAATAACTACTGATTTTTTGTCAGATTTGCAAAAGATTTTAAACTTTGCTAAATTTGCAATTATTTTTAGCCCGATTGCTGTTTGTGCAACCGTTTTTTTTTTTTTTTTTTTTTTTTTTTTTAAACTACTCAAAAGTTAATAAATTTGTAATAGTTTGTATCTTTATAATTTATTTTCATTCGAGGTCAAAAATTAAAAATTCTCATTATGAAATGCTTAATTTTATTTTCTGATTCACCCCAAGCACTAGGCTATTGTATATAAATATTTCATTATTCATCGTTTTATTCGGTTCTATTTATTGTCAATATGAACATAACCCAACTGATATAATGTATATATTAATGGTGAACATAACTCAACTGATATAATGTATATATTAATGGTGAACATAACTCAACCGGTATAATATATGTATTAGTGGTCAAGAGATTAGACATGTCAAAAAAAAAAAAAAAACTTATTTTTTCCTTGTTTTTTTTTAACTTCGTGAATTGTTTTGTCCAGAGGACCACATGCACATTAAAAGTTTTTGGAAAAATTATACTAATAGTCCCTCACATTTGGGTTTGGTAATATTTGGATCTCTAATGTTTTAAACTCAACAATTATACCCTTTGGTGCGTCTTTGGTCTTCCGTCAAACTTGCTGACGTGTCACCTAATTTAAATAATTTTTTTTTTCTTTTTCGTTATCCTCCTCTCCTTTCCCTCTCTCTCCCTTCTTTCCCCTCGTTTTTATTTAAAAAAAAATACAAATTTGAAACGAACCCAGATTTGGATTCGTTTCAAATTTGTAAAAAAGTTTTTTTTTTCTTAAACGGGGAAGAAGAGGAGAATATTTCGGAGAACGGAACATTTCATTAGATTTTTTTTTTAAAATGGAGGTGAGAGAGAGGAAAACGAGAAGAAGAAAAAAAAAATCGTTGGGAACGACCATGAGAGGGAGAAGAAGGATGATGTAGGGAGGGGGAAAGAAAAAAAAAATATAAAATTATTTTATTAAAAAAAATAATAAATAATAAATATTTTTAATTTAAAATATGTGTCACAATCATCATTCTATTAAGATTTAATAGAAAATTTGAGGGAGGGATCAAAGATGCACCAAATCCAAACTTTAGAGATATAATTGTTGAAATATTGAGGACCCAAATGCTATCAAATCCAAATCTAGAGATGATTAGTGTAATTTTCTAAAAGAAAAAAAAATGTGAAAAAAGATTGCCAAAGTTTCTTGTAAGTTTCTCCAACGAGTCATATGCATAGTATGACTTTTACAAAAAAAGTCTATATATGAATCAATCAATAATAGTATGTTTGAAATGACATTTTGAAGGGTTGTTTTTTTTTAATATTGTATTTTTTAAAACTTATTATAAAAATATTGTAACTTTCAAACTATTTATAAAAATATAGCAATTTTAAATGGAGGAAAGACGACCTCCACATCTTGTTCCACGTGGATGAATGTCGTCTTTTCAAAAGACAATCTTGCTCCACATGGGATGGAGGTCGTCTTTTGAAAAACGACCTTCATCGTTATCTACCTCATTTATTAAAAAAATCATATCTTTTTAACCAAATATTCAAAATTTTCAAAAAAGGTATGGTTGGAAAGCTAACAGCGAGAGCTTCAATTTGATATCGGGTTTCACTATTTTTAGAGTTGTGTATCAAAAGATAAAAACCATCGAAGTTGGACTATAACTCTGCAAATTTCAGAACGGAAGATTGTTTTGAGGAGTGCATTAAAAAATTGACATCTTTTTACCCAAATATTAAAAAAAAAACGAAAATGGTACTGTTGGAAAGTTAACACAGAGAGCTTCAATTTGATACCTAGTTTCACTATTTTTTTGAGTTGTGTATCAAAAGATATATATCGTCAAAGTTATGAAAACTTCACTAAACCCAAAACTGAAGATACGACTGAAAACTTCAAAACTGTAGTTAAACTTCGACGATCTGTATCTTTTAATACACAACTCTACTAATAGTGAAACTAGATATCAAATTGAAGCTCTTTCAACCGTATCTTTTTAGAAATTTTTTAATATCTGAGTAAAAAGATGTCAATTTTTTAATGCACTATTCAAAAGAATCTTCAGTTCTAAAATTTGCAGAATTATAGTCCAACTACGATAGTCTTTATCTTTTGATACACAACTCCAAAAATAGTAAAACCACATATCAAATTGAATCTCTCACCATACCTTTTTTGAAAATTTTGAATATCGTGTTAAAGAGTGGACATCTATAGAGACAATATATCGAATATTGTTAGGGACAAGTAACATCCACATTGTAACAATATTGTCCACTTTGGGCACCACTTTGGGCATGACCCTCATGGCTTTGCTTTTGGTCACCCCAAAAGGCCTCGTTACAATATATATGTTGTCCCTTACTTATATACCCATGATCTTCCCCTTTCCTAACCAATGTGGGACTTTGTTTGTACTCACAACAATCCTCCCCTCAAACGAAGGACCACAAAGTCTCCCCTCAAATAGTCATCTATCCGTGTTTAAACTCGAGCATTATCACCTTTAACCAGGCCACTCTTCATGAGAGTATACCCCTGTCGGATAAGCTCGACCACGAGATCAACCATGACTATGTCATCAAAGCCTCCCCTCAAATAGGCATCTATCCGTGTTTAAACTCGAGCATTATCACCTTTAACCAGGCCACTCTTCATGAGAGTATACCCCTGCCGGATAAGCTCGACCACGAGATCAACCATGACTATGTCATCGAGCCACGAGATCAACCATGACTATGTCATCGAGCCACGAGATCAACCATGACTATGTCATCGAGGCACACCGACATGGTTAGGTAAGGGGCATGGCTCTGATACCACTTGTTAGGGACAAGTAACATCCACATTGTAACGATATTGTCCACTTTGGGCATGGCCCTCATGGCTTTGCTTTTGGTCACCCCAAAAGGCCTCGTTACAATGTAGATATTGTCCCTTACTTATATACCCAAGATCTTCCCCTTTCTTAACCAATGTGGGACTTTGTTTGCACTCACAACAATCCTCCCCTAAAACGAAGGACCACAAAGTCTCCCCTCAATAGTCATCTATCTGTGTTTAAACTCGAGCATTATCACCTTTAACCAGGCCACTCTTCATGAGAGCATACCCCTGCCGGATAAGCTCGACCACAAGATCAACCATGACTATGTCATCGAGGCACACCGACATGGTAACCAGGCCACTCTTCATGAGAGCATACCCTTGCCGGATAAGCTCGACCACGAGATCAACCATGACTATGTCATCGAGGCACACCGACATGGTTAGGTAAGGGGCATGGCTCTAATACCACTTGTTAGGGACAACTAACATCCACATTGTAACGATATTGTCCACTTTGGGCATGACCCTCATGACTTTGCTTTTGGTCACCCCAAAAGGCCTCGTTACAATGAAGATGTTGTCCCTTACCTAATCCCCTTTCTTAACCAATGTGGGACTTTGTTTGTACTCACAACAATCCTCCCCTCAAACGAAGGACCACAAAGCCTCCTCTCAAATAGTCATCTATCCGTGTTTAAACTCGAGCATTATCACCTTTAACCAGGTCACTCTTCGTGAGAGCATGCCCCTGTCGGATAAGCTCGACCACGAGATCAACCATGACTATGTCATCGAGGCACACCGACATGGTTAGGTAAGGGGCATGGCTCTGATACCACTTGTTAGGGACAAGTAACATCCACATTGTAACCGATATTGTCCACTTTGGGCATGGCCCTCATGGCTTTGCTTTTGGTCACCCCAAAAGGCCTCGTTACAATGGACATGTTGTCCCTTACTTATATACCCATGATCTTCCCCTTTCCTAACCAATGTGGGACTTTGTTTGTACTCACAACAAATATAGTTAATGTGAAGTCCCCTGTCGGATGCTGAATGCCTCTCATTTAGGGTTACATGAGACCCCTTCCTTCCTATTTGTTTATAATGGTTATGGAACTTCTCTCTCGGATGTTGAATGCCCCTCCTGGAGGGTTCTCTTCCCATCACCGTTGTGAAGGTATTCGGCTTACGCACTTTTCCTTTGTTGATGATTTGATGATCTCTATGTAGTGGTGATTGTGTTTCCCTTGCATTTATTCAGTCATCGATCCTTAGCTTTCAGGGGTTTTCAGGTCTTTGTGTTAACTCTGCCCAAGAGGCAAAAGCTCTATGTTCTACGCTGGAGTTTCTTTGCATGTGGTTGAGGGTTTGATTTGACTGGTTTGATGGAGTTTTTTCTGGGCTCTATTCTTGTTCGGTACTTGGGCCTCCCTTTCATTACGAGAAGGCTGACTTATGGCAACTGTAAACCCATTTTATAGAAAATCACTAATCGTATTAATAGTTGATCCGCTAAGACCATTTCTTATGGGGTCGACTTCAGCTTATCCCGTCAGTCATGCATAGCTTTCAGGTGTACTCGGCTAGTGTTTTTGTTTTCACTCTTTGTGTTGTTCACGAGGTGGGTCGCCTTCTTCGTGCTTATTTGTGGCGATGAACCATTGTTCGGAGATGTGGTGCTAAGGTGGTTTAGGATGATGTTTTCTTGCCTCCTTGTGAAGGGGATATGGGTATCCGACATGTCAGGTCTTGGAACTCAGAGGCTTTGATGAAGCTTCTTTGACAGTTGTTTAGTCGGTCTGGGTCTTTGTGGGTTGCATGGATGGATGCATATGTTTTGCATGGGAAGTCCATATGGACTATTCATTCATCTTCTAGTTGGTTATGGTGCAGTTGGGCCATTTTAGGCTTCATGATCAGTTTTGTCCGCTTGTTCGGTTCGCCATTAGTGATGGGCGACGATGCGATGCTTGGGTGGATTCCTTGCTTCTAGGTGGATCCATTGTCCAGCGTGATGGAGCGTTTTACGCAGCGGAAGCGATTTTGGACCGATGATACTCTAGTTTCATCAATTTAACAAATAGAAAACATGCTCAAAAGACGGAAATAAGAAATTTAGAATACATACCCTTGTAGTTCTAATTTCTTCAAGATCCGCCGGTCGTTCCTCGTCACGGACTCTTCCGACCTCTTCTCACGAACGCCCGAGGACCACCTCAGGTAGTCCCGCTATCCTCGACGCCGAGCAACGGAGTTGTGGGACTCCGAAAAGAAGAGAAAAGAAAAGAAAAAAGAAAAGGAAGAAGAAGAACTCAAAGATGGCAGAGGGTAAACTTCATCTTCAGAATACAAAACTGAAGAAAAAAAATGAAGTTTTTTTTTTTAATCTTCCATACGTGTACACCAAAAACCATTACCCATTTTATATATATATATATATATATATATATATATATATATATATATATATATAGCCTAACAATTTCTCTTCTTAACCCTTAAGAAAACCTTATATATATTGAACAACCACTTGGTGCAGTGGGTGAGCGCTCCGCCTAAGATAGCAGAGAGTGGGGTTCGATTCTGCCTTAGGGCAGATTTTCTTAAAAATTATCAAACAATCACTTAGTGCAACGGGTGGGTGAGTGGGGGACCGCCTATAAAGACAAATTTTTAGCCAAACCGAGCATAGCTCAATTGGCATAGGGTTGTGCCGGTGACCAAAAGGTCATAGGTTCAATCCCCGCATTAATTAAAAAAAGAAAACTTTATATATATATATAATAATTATTATTATTATTTAAAAAAAATAATAATAATTTTATTTATTAAACTTTTAATAAATAAAATATATATATATATAATTATTAATTAAACTTTTTAATTAATAAATATTATTTAATTTAATATCAAATATTAATTAAATAATATGGCTAAACCCGATTTTTCGAAAACCGACTTTTTTACACATGAATCCTATTAATGTTTTAGGCCATACTCATATTTAAATATGTCCATCATTCTTCCACAAACTGAATTTGAACAATTCAAATTCTTTTTCTTTTTAATTTCTCTTATATTGTTGCATGACGTTATCCGAGCTAGCCAGGAGAACCTAAAGAACCTACAGATCATGAGCTCCAACGATATGAGATTATCCGGTCAAAACTCTTTTAACCGAACTAATCAACATTCGTTAACCCCCGGAGACTCCACTATAGTCCGAGGGTTGCACTCTCCTCACCGTAGATATATTATGTCCTCTTGATATAACCGTCATGGGTAAGTCGATCCTTCACAGGTGTCCGTTATCACAGCTAGGTCTTTTAAACCGTTTAACCTCTGTGATACCTCTTGTTTCTTAAGTACCACTGACACCTCTAATGAACATTTGATCTGTGATCCAATCATCAGATCAGAATCTTCTTCACACAGAAGAGGATGAGGCCTCAATGTTCAAGCCCCGGAGTCAGCTATTAAGGGAACACCTTTCTACTAAACCCTAAAGAGGGTAGGAGTGAATTCCATCTTGCTACACTATGTCCCCAGCTACCTATTCGAGTTTATCCCCAAGTTGGTAAGCTTATTGAGCGGGCGACCTGCCACTCTCACCCATACAAGTCTAAGGATACTCACGAATATGCAAGAGTTCATAGTAAGCTCAGGATTAAGAACGAGTTACCTTAGGTCATAAAAAGTGATAAAGTCGGTCTCACTAGTAAACGGTGTTATAAAGAGAAAACGACTTTATCGTGGTTCTGTCTAATGCAAAGTCTTTGCATAGGACGCCCCCGCTCGCACATCTTCATGTGAAACGATTCAGATCACATCGTTTTGTACAATACAAAGCGAGCCACATTCAATAGTGTTACGAGAATAAGGTACCCGACCTTATCCGTATATTATAGACCGTTTTGACTGACTACTTGAGCTTGACCCACAATCATGTCATACATGAAGCTCAAGTACTCATATTCAGCCAATGGTGTTGTTATTGGTACAGGTTAAAGCAAACATGTTTCACTATATTCAATAAACACCTTTACTGAATAAACCTCAATAACTTTTTATTGCGTTAATAGACATATTACATTTACAACGTTTACAAACCACGAGTGTTGGGACATAAAACCCAACACAGCGGTATAATGAGAAAATTGGCTCTAGAGGTGGGTAGTTCTAAGTTTGCTCTCATGTCAAATTTTCTCCTTCTTGGTGGCTCCTAACACTGGTCGTGTGTGTCATGAGAGATGAATGAAATTCTTCCTTTGGTTCAGGCTATAATCCCTCTCTCCATCAGCCTGATAGGGTGATTTGGATATGAGGAGTTCTGATGTGTTTTTCAGTAGTCAGTGCTTGAGAGATTTTGAAGCCTTAGCAAGATAGAGTGAAATGGATCAACCTGCAGTTGTTTGGGGGTAACATTCCCGACCACTCCCTTGTTGCTTGGCTGGCCATCCATGACCATTTGTATACTCAGGCCCGCTTGCATGTTTGAGATCAGTTGGTTCCTACTAGTTGTGTTTTGTGTGCGGATTTTATAGAGACTTGAGACCACATTTTCTTTGAGTGCCCTCTCAATAGGTTGGCGAGGGATGGTGTATTGCGGTGGGGTCATTCATCTGATAAGATTGCTTCCTGGTTTATGGAGTTGGAGTGAATTTGTTGCATTGGTCGGGGTGCGCGACGTAATCGTCGGATTTTGAGACTTGCTTGGTGTGCGACCATCTACCATATTTGGAGGGAACACAACTCTCGTATTCATGGGGCTAGCCCCCGTTCCTTTATGTCTATTCTTATTAGTGTTTAGGTTGACATGACCTATATGTGTGCTTTGTGGTTGAGTGTTCTGTCGGATCATACCTCTATTAGTGTTCCCCATTAGGACTTGTTTGTTTTGAGGTTTTTCCCCGTCCTCCTTGATGGGTTTCTGAGTGTCCTGGCTTTGGGTTATGTGGCCCCTCTTTTGCTTTAGTAATATATTACCATTCTAATTTTTTTTTTTATATATATTTTCTCATAAAAAAAAGAGAAAAGAACTTGATTATATATATTTGAAAAGTATTTTCCTTTTAATCCAGATGATTATAAAAGTTCAAACGTTTAGAAATCCCTAAAATCTTACAAATATTTTGTCCTTTACAACTACTATATACCAGTATATATTGAGAATTATATACTAATATAGTCTTCAATTTGCCAAGCATAACTCAACTAGCATAAAATAAAGTGTCCAACTATTTTCTTTGGTTGAAAAATGTTAATTTGAACATATTTCAATGGTTAGGTATCCTTCTTTTAGATGGTTAAAGATTATATAATTTTATTTAACACATCTATAAGTTATTTTAAGAACAACTATATATATATATATATATAAAATAGTTAAAAGACGGACATGAACCTAGCTTAATTAGCATAAAGTTGTGCCTTAAATAAGAGAAAAAAAAATATTTCCTACACTATTTGGTAAAACATATTATTTATGAATTTTTCTAAAATCAAATTTGACATTTTTCTCTAACCGTTTACAAATCTCAACTTTATCCTTTCATATTTATATATTTTTTCACATCTATTCTTTCATAAAATTTGATTTTTTCAATTTTTATAATAATTATTTTTTATCAAATACTTTAGATTAAACAAAATTAGCAAGCAAATCATATAAATTTTTAAATAATAATTTTATAATAAATTATAAATTAATGTGAAAATAATTGAAATAATAAGCCTAGTATCAGTTTATCATCCTAACTAAATCACAATAATAATAAATCCAAAACATTGTAACTAGTTTTTTAAAATTTAGAATTGAAATTTACCAAACACTATTTTAAGTCATTTAATTTTTTCTAAAAGCCCCACACAAATTATTTTAAAAGTTACAACCATCACAAATTAAACCCGAGTTTATGGACTTTCAAATTTGTAACATTTTATTCCCTAACTTTATTTGTAACATTTATAATTATTTAATTCAAATTATGAAAAATATTGTTACAAGTGAATGAGATCACTTACTATTGATAAACGAAATTAGGGATCAAATACATTTATGAACTACAAAGACTAAATCGTTCTATAATAAAAAAGTAACATTAATTTTGATGAACATTTTCATGGCAAAGATTAAATTGTTGCAAATTTAAAAGTATAAAGACTAAATTGTTACAAATTAAAATTCATGGACTAAATCCCTAAACCCTAAACCCTAAACTCTAAATTGTTAGTCCCATAAAAATTTGAAGGCCAAAAGTATTTTTTTTAACCAAAAGATGTATTTAATCCATTTTTTTGAGAGTGTGTTTTTCCCTCCAAAATGAATGAAAGGTAATTCTGACAGGGACACCCACATTTATTACGTTTGAGTTGGTAAACGTAATGAAACTGTGAGTCCCACCTTAAATTTTGTAATTCCATTACATGTAACAGAGTGTTCAATGGGATTACCATGACAGGTTACCTGGGGCCATTCATTTTTTATTCATTTCCTTCCACGAATGTCTATTCTCTTCTTCCTCGATTCTCCCCTTCCTTCAATCGAGACACTCCATTCTTTTTTTCCTTTCTTCAATCCCTAATTTATTTTTCATCTAACACTTTTACATTTTCTTCCCCAAAACTCATTTACGATTTTCTAGGTGTTTATAAAGACGAAATGCGAGGAGATTTTCATATTTATCAGATATTAATCCTTCGCATACGTAGCAGATAGGTCGTCTTCAACCTCGTAATCGATCAGATTAATGCACAGAAGATGAAAAAAAATACACATTTACACGATTCGGTAAACTATCATGATTTATATTACGAGCAGCAAAATGATTAATTTCATAAAAAAAACACGATTACAAAACATGACTACAAACCTGAGAAGTATCATGCGTCCACACTTTTCCAAGGAAAACAAGTTTTTTTTTAATCCAAACTTTCCACGTGAAACAATCACCATCTGATTCTTCAAAAAAACAAGAAAACAAAAGAAATAAACAGCCATACTTAAAGACGAAGGAGGAAGAAGAGGAGAAAACGAACAATCTTTTTTTCCATTTCATTTTTTAATTATAACCGAGGGTATTGTGGTAAATTCACGAATGATTACTTGATCTTAACTAAATACTACCAATGAAATTAAGATTACATTTGAATTGACCCTGTAAACACTATCAAAGACAACCCTTAATACAACAAATACGAAGTAGGAAGATTTAAACTTTCGACCTCAATAGACGAGAATATACCAATTACCTTTAACCTATGCTCGTGTCAACCCAAGAATAATATTTAAAACAAAGTACATCCACTAGAATCAAATAAATAATACCAAGTGTACTTCAAAATAATATATATAAAAAGAAAAAATAAATTATTCCCAACACCTCCAAAAAAGAATTCTCATAACTTTATGATTATTATTTCTTCATCTCTCTGGTTTTGTTTGTGTTGAAAATGGCTCAACCGCCATGGAAGCAGCTCGCCACCGCGTGTTCATCGAAACCTGCTCCATTGACGACCTTTCTCTTCTTTGTCGTCATCTGCGTTTTGGGTTTTTTCACATTTCATTTTTCGAGCTCTTCGTCGTCGCTCTCTGTAACTTTGAGTTCAAGAAATTCCGTCCGGTTTCAGCAGCTTTTTGTTTCGTCGGCGTCAAACTACACCGTCGCGTCGTATCTCCGGTCGCTAACTCTTCATCCGCATCTCGCCGGAACGGAACCCTCGTTGGAAACAGCTCGATATGTCGAGTCTCATTTTCGCGACCTTGGGTTTGAAACGCACTCGATTCACTACGATGCTCTGCTTTCTTACCCTAAATCCGCTTCTCTTTCGGCTAGATTTCCGAATGGAAGCGTTGTTCGAATTCCGTTGTCGGAACATGTTGAGGGCGTAGTTCAACCCTACCACGCGTATTCGCCGTCCGGTGAGGCGTACGGCGCGGCGGTGTTTGTGAACTACGGTCGGGATGAAGACTACCAGGCGCTGGCGGCGATCGGTGTCGCCGTCGCTGGATGCATTGCGGTGGCGAGGAAAGGGGAATTTCCGAGGGGGGTGGTGGTGGCGAAGGCGGAGGTTAATGGGGCAAAAGGGGTTCTATTGTACGCCGAGGGCGACGGATTTAGACAGGGATTTGAGAGAGGGACGGTGATGAGGGGAATTGGGGACCCACTCAGCCCTGGTTGGGCAGCCATTGATGGAGCTGAGAGGTTGAATTTGAATGACAGTGAAGTTTTGAAAAGGTTCCCCAAAATTCCGTCTATGCCTTTGTCGGCTGAGGCTGCTGAGATCATTCTGAGTTCACTTGACACTGCTTCCGTACCGCCGGAGTGGCGGGCCACCACAGCCAAGCTCGGGTCGGCGGCGGTGGGGCCTGGTGGTCCGACATTTCTCAACTTCACTTACCAGGTTCTCAATTTCAACACTTAGTCAAAATGAAAAGTGGTGCATGTTGAATTTTTTTAACTTGTGGCTGTTGTTGTTGAGGCCTAGATATTGAATGCTCTTTGACTTTGCTGTTTTGTTGTGGGATTTTCTTTTTCTTGATTTGCAGATTGGTAGTTGTGTTTGTTCTGTTAGGCCTTTACTTTTCTTTTGTTCTGTTGAGAAGTAACTTTGGCGGGGGCGGCACTCAACCGTAATTGACATGTGCTCATTGTCTTGAGTTCGGAGATTCAAATAACCAAACTCGGGAGTTGTACTAAAAAATAAGAGAAGTGACTTTGCTTTACGGCTGTAAAATCTTTGTCAAACTTGGAAGTGTCCCTCGTTGACTTATCTTGACCATAGTTGTGGGGATGTTTTCTGCTTCAGCTGACTGTCACAGTGTCAATGTTCTTGTCGGACTTTTGTCCTGTCTTGCTGAATTTCATCCTAAGGACATAAATTACATTGAAAGAGGCACCATAGGGTAGAAAGAAGTTTTGGGTAAAGAAAACTACACAACTGATCAACATTTTTTTTCCAAGGAGTGAAAAGTGCTTTTAGCTAATTAAACTTATTTTTTCAAAATTTTATTGGTGGTTGATTATATGTAGTCAAAAGTGATGCTAATAATTCTAACAATATTTCTTAAAAATGCTATAGAAAAAGTGTTTCATCCAAGAGCACTAGTCGCAATAGTCTTTCCATCCTCACTCTTAGTCATTAAGGTTAATAATCCCTATTCCCTAGTAAATAAATGCAGAATCAGGTTTGTTTTCCCTAGGCTGGTGAGTTTTTTATGCAGATGTTAGTTGACATTGCATCAATTGCATGTAGAGAAAGTTTTCTTAAGATTGTTGTTGGGTCAATACATGAGGAATATGGGTTGATATTGATAAATCAGTGTCACTTTGAATTAGGATTATGGGTTGATATTGTTAAATCAGGTGGTTGATTATTGTTAAATGAATCCCCACCCACTTGTTGTTGAACTAAAAAAAAGATATTGTTAAATCAGTGGTTTTTGGTTAGAAATATGATAGGAATGCGCTATTAGGGTAGAATTAGGAATATGATTAGAGTATTAAGGGTATAGTAGTAGAAATCAAATTAAAAAAATATTAGTGTCACTTGGGAAGAGATGATAAAGCTCCATGCTGCTTCTTGGAGTGCTCTCTGTAAAGTTTTTTTTTTTAATTGTTCTAATTTTGAGATTAATTCTTGTTGGGGAGCTTTTTTGTAATTGTATTTCAAGTTGTAGGTATTTTCTGTTCAATTTGGGGGCTTGTAACTTTTCAATTATCAAGGAAAAAAATATGCTTCTTGTCCCCAAAATAATGGACCATGGATATGGAGCTTTGTGAATTTCATTAAATTTTGGATTCTTCATTATCATGGTTGGTTTTTTTTTTTTTTTTTTTTTTTTTTAAAGTATTATATATCATAATATAATCATCTGAATGCCTAGGATATTGAGACCAGTGCTCTCTGTTCCTTGGAAGTTTAATTCTCTTCCCAGTTTTTGCCCTTTTCTAACTCTACATTCATCTCATTTGTAGGGGGAGAGAAAAGTAGCAACAATTCGTAATGTCTTAGCTGTCATAAAGGGGTTAGAAGAGCCTGATCGCTTTGTGCTAATGGGTAATCATAGAGATGCATGGAGTTTTGGGGCTGTTGACCCGAACAGTGGAACTGCAGCCTTACTCGACATTGCACGTCGATTTGCTCTTTTGAGGAGGTTGGGGTGGAACCCTCGAAGGACAATTCTTCTTTGCAGTTGGGATGCTGAAGAGTTTGGTATGGTAGGTACTATCAAATCTCCATGTGGGATGAATGATTGCCAGTGACTTAACATGCCTTTCCCCTTTTTTCTTTTCTCTCTCTGATGAGAGCAGGCGAGGAGGAGCATCAGTCATCAGTTTCCTCCTTTATTTATTCATATATTTTTCTTTACAATCATTTATTTAATTTTTGTGAAAATACTCTTTCTTCAAGGCATTTTACAGGTTTAGTTCGGTATTTGAGGAGAAAAACACATTTTTCTATGTTGTAGAAATAATTGAGTACATACTGTTTGATTTGCTAATTACCGAGGTTGTAATTATTGGAAAAGCTCCATTGACCGTTCAAAATTGATCATAAATGAGTTTCTGTACATTAGTGCATTGCTTACATACTTATTAAGAATCAAAATCGTATTCTTTTTATTATGTAAACAAGTTATCTTCTTACATGATGTGCTAGAATGAGATTAGTTGAGGTGCGCGTAAGCTTGCCCGGACACTCAAGGATATAAAATAAAAACACGATGTGCTACAATTTAGCAGAGATGGACTGTCTTTTTCATAATTTTGTCTAAATAATAGTATTTGAAGTTGGTGTGTTTTATATTTTGCCCATAGCATGCGGCTGCACCATTCGTGGTCTACCTTAAATGTGTGAAGAATAACTGGCTCCTAGCTGGTTATCAACAGCATTTATTTTAGAGTATGAAGAACTCTAATTTAGGAGGACTTTTTGGTTTTTGTTGTTAGACTATATGCATACTGGAAATAAAAATACTGATTTTGTCTCTAGAGCTAGTGGTTTAATCACTTTGTACACTTAATTTATGGTCTACATTTTGCTGTTTGCAGATAGGATCTACCGAATGGGTTGAGCAGAACATTGTGAATCTTGGAACCAAAGCTGTGGCCTACCTTAATGTAGATTGTGCAGTTCAGGGAGCAGGGTTCTTTTCTGGTGCAACTCCTCAGCTAGATGATCTCCTCCATGAGGTTACAGCACAGGTATACCAGTAAAAAAATTATCGTTTGGTAGAGAAATTGTTTTGGGAATATAATTAAGGGGTGTAGTTGATTTTTTTCGCCCGCACGTGTTCGGGAAGGATGAATCGCTCCCAAAAAGGAATCGATTGATTCTCTGGGGGGAATTGAACCATGCCAACCAATCAACCAAACCGATTGCCAGGAATAGTTCAAACAATCTGTTTTTTTTTTTTTTTAATTAATTATTTCAACTTGCTCCATTCCTGCCTTGTGTGGGCACATGTTTTTCTAAAGACTTGAACTGATATCAGGTCCAGGATCCTGATGTGAAAGGTGCAACGGTGTATGACACGTGGACAGCCACAAATGGAATCGGGAATGTAAGACCATACTATCTTAATCTGTTATTACTGTCAATCTTCGTACCCTCATTGACTTTTCAATACTGCTTCTTGCATCACAACTGCACAACTATGAAGTGATTAACTAGTCTACACGCTGACTCTTTCTCTACTGCTCAAGGCTTCTTCAAATAATAGTAGAAGACAAAAAAAAACTAAAGCCTCGTTTGATAACCATTTGATTTTTGAAAATTGTGCTTGTTTTATCACCATTTCTTTACAATGATTTCTTCACGAAACATTTGAATTCTTAGCCAAATTCCAAAAACAAAAACAAGTTATTAAAAACTATTTTTTTTAGTTTTCAAAACTTTGCTTGGATTTTGATAACATTGGTAAAAAGTAGATAACAAAATAAAGAAACTCATAGGTGAAAATAATGTTTATAAGCTTAATTTTCAAAAATCAAATGGTTATCAAATGAGGCCTAAACTTTTGAAATTATAAAATGTAATCTCAGAACTACCATGGTTGACCTAGTGGTCAATAAGGGTCGTGTAAATAATAAAGGGCTTAGAGGGAATGAGTTCAAGTGACCACCTACCCAAGATTTAATATCCTACGAGTTTCCTTGACAACCAAATGTAGTAGGGTCAGACGGTTTTCTCGTGAGAACAGTCGAGGTGTGCTCAAGCTGGCAAGGACACTCACAGATATTAAACAAAAAAAACGCAGGCTCTTGGATAGTGTTTTATTGATGAATATTACTAAATGCTGTCATGAAGAAGTGAATTCTGTGTTTTCAAGTATATGATTGCATACAAATTCTGAATTCTTTTTTAATTGTTTGAAGTCAAGCGTGCCATATATATTGAGGGACTCCATATCATTCATTATTAAAGCGATTGTTCTTGGCTAGTTTGCAGATTGAAAGACTTGGTGCTCTGAATTCTGATTTTGCTGCATTTGTGCAACATGCAGGAGTTCCGTCGGTTGATGTGTATTATGGAAGAGGTACTTTCCTCTTGACATATATGCTAAGAATTATGGTAAATTTGGAGACCCTGAAAAAAAATATAATCACTCTCTAGTCTCTTCGAAGATGGGAGAAGCAGAATCACCAAAAATGATTAGAAATGAGGAAAATGAGGATAGTCTCATGGGACGTAATAGCGATACTTGAAAAGAAGTGAGAATCACAATCACCAAGAATTATTTCTCCCATGCTTATTATTGCTTTTGGTATTGTCTTGGTCGCATAGCTTTTCCTGGTGATGTAGGTCTTAGGAGTTTGGTATAGTTTGCATATTCTATTGGAGGATTTGTTCCATCCTCCCTTTAGGGATAAGGGAAGTGTTTTATGGATGATTGCCTCTTTAGCCACCTTGTGGTACATTTGGCTCGACAGAAATAAGAGGATCTTTAAGGGCAGAGACGTCGTGGGGGGAGGTGTGGTCTTTGGTTAGATTTTTCCACACGACGACTCTGGATTTAATACCATTATTTAGATTTTGGTTACTAGATAATTTTGTAATTACCACTGTCTTCTTATTTTGAATAGTTAGGAGTCCTTTTTTTTTAAAGGCAAAGCGTTTTTGTCTGGGCTCCTATTGCTTTAGGCGTTTTTTGTATTGCCTTGTTGTATATCCTTTTATTCTCTCTATGAAAATATGGTTTTTCATAAAAAAAAAAGAAAAGAAACTTATTGTATATCGTTTAGTTGTCTCTGTTTTGTGACAAGTTTCCTTTCTTACTCAGATTTTCCCGTATATCATACCGCCTTTGACACGTATGATTGGATGGCAAATTATGGAGACCCATTGTTTCATCGACATGTGACTGGTCAGCTTCTTTTTAAATTGGCAATCGACCTTTTATTTTTTATTCTTCTTTTGAAATGAATCCAACTTTCATTAAAGATAATGAAAGCAAATAGCATTTGATCGCACACTTCATTGATGAGGTTGAACGAACGGCTACTTTTCTAATGCCTTTTCTGGGTATAATGGTCTTCTCTCACTCTGTTGTTCAGTTGGCAGCATTTGGGGACTGCTAGCCCTTCGACTTGCTGACGATATAATTCTCCCTTTCAGTTACGTCTCCTATGCAGATCAATTACAGGTGCCCTTACAATGGATACTTTTGTTCGCTGTTCCGATTGTTTAAGAAAGTTGAGGGAGTAAAATCAAAATTTCAAAAGTTTAGGAAGCTAAAATAAAAAATGGATAAAAAGTAGGACTTTTAGAGGAGTTGAAACGGATCTTTGTACTGTTTGGTCCCTCGCTAGGTTCCATGTTTCATTATGGGGGTTGGTGACACGTTTATTTTGTAATTATTCTTTAAACGTTATTTTGCTTGACTAGAGCCCATTCTTTTAGTGGGGTCCCCTATTCTAGGCTTATTCTTTTTTGTATGTCCTTTTATTCTTTCATTTATTCTCAAACTTGGTAATTTAAAAAAAAAAAAATGAAAAATGGATAAAAGTTCGGGAGCAATGCCAGATTTTAACTTATATGAAATTTGAAACTTCTTTGAAACTTGTTGTTGTAGCATACATTGTTTATAAAGTGTTGTCAATTCCCTTCCACACAGGCATACAAAGATACACTGAATGATCTTTTAGATGGGAGCATATCGTTGCATCCATTATCAACATCCATCCAAGATTTCAAATCCGCTGCCCAAGATATTGAGAACGAAGCAAAGGTAAGATCACAAAAAGAAACAGAACTTGAGATGCTGCATCTAACATGTTTGATGTGTACATATATGTTCTAACAACCATGCTATATTATATTGTGAATACAGAGATTGAAAGAGCAAGAAACTTCTAGTGATGTGGCATTGTTTCAAAAGCGAGCATTAAACGATCGTTTGATGCTTGCTGAAAGAGGCTTCTTGGATGTAGATGGGCTTCAGGGCCGTCCATGGTTCAAGCATCTTGTAAGTGTTTCATTTCATCAAAGAACTGCAAAATGATTGCCAGGGTTGACTATTTAGCACAGAATTAAGACTATAAACCTGAGGAGAGCTCAATCATTTTGAGAATCCTAAAGGGATTGTTTGGTTTATCCCTGTTTCGATTCGAAAAGCCTTGCCTATGCCCTCTAGTTGCATGGATCTTTAACCTTTGGGTTTGATGTTCAAGAGAACAGAGAAGCTTACCGTAGAAACACATTTGCAGATCCCTGAGAGAGTACTTTTTTCCAGTATTTTAAATAGCCCACCGAGGTGTGCACCTAGGCCCAAGGCGCGGCCTCTGCACCTCGTTTCAAAGAAGCGAGGCTTTCCTATTGGAGTGCGCTTCAGCACTTGTGGTGCCCGCCTCAATGCCTCAAGCCTGACTTCCTACATTATTATTATTATTATTTTTTTTTTCTTTCTAACTTTCAAAGAAGAAACTCATCAGTTTTCTTAAACTTTTCATCATCTTATTATTCGTCATACTCTTTTTCTTAATATATAAAAAAATTATTTACGTTTTTCTATTGTGCGGCTTATAAAAAAAAATCACATTTTTTTGGCATCTTGCGCTGAAGCCCTAGAGGACTATTGGGCTTTAGTACGCCTCAAGCTTTAAAAAATCACTACTCTTCTCCCTTATCCAATTATCCTAACAAGCCCAACAATGTAGTTTGGGTGTGTTTTCTACTTGGACTGTTTCCGAAAACTATTTATTTTCGAAATCCAGTCCATGTTTTCAGAGGAATAACAATTTCAATTGTTCCGAGGACAGTTTATCCGTAGGAGAATACAAGTTTCAGAAAACAGTTCCCAAATGTATCTTATGCTTTTGAGTTTCCAAACAATCTTGAAGCCAAACTGGCCGTCCACTTGTTTATGGTGGCCCGAGCCTACGTTTTTCGTAAGTCTCGTCTTGATTCATTTCTCTTGATGAAAGTGGTTTTCTCATCAATGAAAATGGCTGATTTATCTAACTTTATATGTGCGAAAGGAATCGGCCACAGGCAGTCCATCTTTGTCTATTCGTTAAACATGATCGTTAAATTCCAGTAGCTGGTTGCTTCTCTTTGAACTTTGAAGTACTACCATCTACAGGCAGCTAAACATTTCTACTACCCAATAAATTCTGTGAAAATCCTCCTTGTTGCAGGTTTACGGGCCTCCGAGCGACTACGAAAGTGCACTGGTTTACTTCCCCGGTATTGCAGACGCAGTTTCGGAATCCAAGAAAATGAAGCAAAGTGAAAGGCAGGCTGTAATTCAGCATGAGATCTGGAGAGTGGTTAGAGCCATTAGAAGAGCTGCTGCTGCACTTAAAGGTGAACTCTCATGAAAAAAAAGAAAGAGGAGGAATCTAAAATTTTACAGTATCTAGAATTTTATACACATGGGGAATGAGAGCAAGAACAAGTATCGATCACACGCCTTATGTAAGTTGTTTCCTATCACTCACTCGGTTTCTCGTAGTTATATCGTCCTCTTCTTCTGCCTTTTTCATGGAAACTGAAGATGAGTAGGTTGTAAATTGTAATATATTTCCTCTAGGCTTTTGTTTTTCTTTTTACTGATTGTAATGAGAGACCTTTCCACGAATATACCTGTTTTTATGCTTTGAAAACATGATCTCTACAAAGTGTCATTGTTTGAAAACATGATCTTGTCAATGAAAAGTTTTCCAAAAAATAAAGTGTCGTTGTTTGAAAACACGATCTTGTCAAAATTCATAAAAGTGTCATCGTCTCTCTAACTGATGGTATTATATGGAATTGAAATCGACCATTGTCGGATAAAATGAAGCCCTATGAGACCCCTGAATCTGAGGTCTATCGAAGTTGGTTCGATTATTTATTGTTTTGTTGGTGATTTTTGTTGATAATTTTATATTTTAATGAATTTGTTTCTTTAAAAAAAAAAAACTTAGTCTAGTATTTTCTCAATAAAATTTGAAAATATACCCATTGTCTTTTCTTAAATGAAATTAAAAGTTTACTTCTAACTAACTAAGGACCAATTTTATGATTTATGGAAAGTAGAAAGATTAAATTTAAATATTCTAAGCTTTATGACTTGTGATTTATGAAAAGTACGAAGAAGATTAAATTTAAAAATATAAAAATTAAATTTAAATAGGGAAATTGTAATGGATGTCAATTTAGAGTAAAATAATTAAAAATATAACACTTTTTAAAAAAATTGCAGATATGATAATTTCTATCACTGATAGTATGGTCTATCGCTGATAGACTTTATTTTTTATAGAATTTTGTAAGTGATAGTAATCTATATAGAGTCTATCGGTGATAGAAACTGATTTTTTGCCATATTTGTAAAATGTTTTAAACTTTGCTAAATTTGCAATTATTTTGAAAGTCTAAATATTAAAATGGAATGAAATATGAAGTAAATGGATAAAAAAAAATATATGATATTTTAACCTTGTTATGGGGAGATCTTGATCGGGTGAGGTTATGACGTCGGTCTCTAACGTCCTGCATATGTCACACTTCAATCTCCAAAATCGAAGGTTATTGAACTCGATTTGGGTCCGACCGGCCAACAATGTCCTAAGTGCTCAGTTTGGCGAAGACATTAGTCCTTTCATTGCACCTCATATGCCACTATATAAGGAATCATCATCCATCATCCTTCTTTATCAAGTAAGTGAAATTCTCTACTAAAAGGCAAAACTTGCTAACTCTACTCTTTCCCACAACCCTCCTTAAGCATCGGAGCGTGTTGGGCCGAGTCCCACACTGGTGCAAATTTACTTCTCTTTCTCTTTGCAGGCCTATCTGTGGTAAGAGGATCCAGATTCTTGCATCAACCAACCTAAATTGCAATATAAAATAAATTTAAATATGATTTTCTTTTAAACTTTTAAGTTTGTTTCAGGTTGTTAAACTTTCAAAATGTTTATTTTATGGAATCCAAAATAGATGGACCAAAATGATATTTTAACCTACATTGTAATATAAAATAAGTTTAAATATCATTTTGGTCTTTAAACTTTCAACATGTCTATTTTTTGTCTTTAAACTTTCAAATTTTTTTCATTTTGGTCTTTGAAATTTCAAAATACCTATTTTAGTTCTTAATTTTTTTTTTAAAATAATCATTTTGATTCTTGCTATATTATTTATCCATTTGATATTTGCTTGCCTAAGATTTAAGAATGATTTCAAAACTTATGTGGCTTGAAATCATGCTTATATCAACATGTTAGTAATATTCATGCTCTAATGCTATGTCATTAATTCCTTAAAATCAAAATAAAGGTAATGACCAAAATAGTTCTTTTATGAAAGTTGACATTTTAAAAGTTCAAAAGCCAAAATTAATAATTTGAAATTTCAATGACAGAAAATAGAACAAATTTAAAAGTCATTTTGTTTTAAAGTCGTTAATGCATAGTTGTATATAAAATTTATTTAAATGTAAAGTTTAACTTAATATTAGAGAAAATTGTTGGAATCAAACGAATAGTAGGGATTTTTCATTAATATGATAATTTTTCATCTTCTCTTATTCTTCTATGTTTCTATGCTTATTTAGAAATAAATACATGATAATTTTTCTTACTATTTTGGTAGGATTTTGTGAGAATAATATTTTTATTTAAGTGATTTTGAGTTGATTTTAAATCGAATCAAGTGAAAATAGTTATAAATCACTAACAAATCGTCTAAACTGATTTAGTTATGAATATTTGAGGTTTAAATTGATATATAGTTATTAGTTTGAGATTTTAATTGATACAACCCAAACAAATTTTTGGGTATAACTAATTTCATTAAATAATTTATTTAAGTTTAAATAATATATTGTTAAAAAGAATCCTTACAACTTTTTTGAATAAAGTATACCCTCCTAATTGGATTAATTTTAAACAAGTAATAAAATGGGGGGATTTTTTTTTTTTTAGTACACAAGAAATAAAAACAAAAGGAAAAGAAAAAAAATGATGTTATGGATATTTCCATTTTTTTTAGCATTTAGTTATTGAAGTATCATTTGAATCTTCTTCTCTATAGAGTTCTTAAATTGTTTATGTTTGTCTGCAGATAATAAGTAGTAGCATGCTTTAGGCACCAAAATGATCAAGGTGTGTGAAAATACTCGAGGAGAGCGAGGGTGAACTTAGTTTACTAGGTTGTTTTAGGGATAATCCAACCACTTGCAAACTTAAGAAGATAGTGGTGTTAATGAACAAGATAGCACGTAGGAATATAACTATCTTTGTTAATGTAGGGTAATACCGGGAGGGAAACACTTGAGGATACCTCTGCTTAGATTCAATAGAATGCCTCATTAACAAACATGTTTAGCGCATGGAAACAAGTGTTAGCTAAGTCTTGAGTTTTTTACCATTGTTATTTTTCACTGCCTCGTTTATATTTTGCGCACTCAACAACCAATCAACATATTTTTTAAAGCACCAGTCATCGCACGACATTCATTATAGTTTCATGTCTTTTAACGCATCAATTAATTCACATATCCTCGATGATTCGACTATGGAATACTCACAGGTATTACTTTCTGACGCGTTGGTGTATACTTGCGCGCTAGTGTGTATGTAACAAGATTTTGTGTGTTTTTTCATTTTTCATCGTGTCAATTCATCACACAACATTAAATTTTCACCCAACCACTACCACAACCTTTATCAGTATCTCCTTGCCAACTTTTGAGAAAAATGTCATTTCCAACATTGAAGCACCAACCACCTTAACGAGGATGATGTTTTCTAAAAAGACCTCTAACTCATTAGGGCATTTTTTTTTTTTTTTTTGCAAAAACCACGACAAAATTCTCGTAGTTTACAATCTGACCAAAAGCTTTCTCATATATTTATAAGATGCATTGAATCTCCAAAAATATCATTTTAAAAGTCTATGATAAGACTGACACTTACAAAAAAAAATATATGAGAAATAATAAGAGTCATATATACTTTCAAGTGAAGATTGAAAGTTGTGTATAAAAGTATACATCTAACAAACTTTAAAATATTACCTGAAATTCACAAAAACTTATGTAACAACATAATAGTCGTGTTATTGCACACGCTCCACGACGAGGCGCCCAAGACATATCACTTAGTGTTGGATAATAGATCATCATCAATATATTGTTGTGTTTTACCTAGTAGGCGACAATGAGTCAGGTGAGCACTGTTCATATGGAACTCACATGCATTATTTAACTCGCGTGCTTTATCTAACTCATGGTCATTCCTACCTTAATTTTAAATTAGTTTCAAAATTATCTTAATTTTGTCATTTTTTAAAGGGAAATTGTAGTAAATGACAATTTAAGACTTATTGTTTGCAAATATAGCATGTTTTTAAAATTTTTGCGGATATAGCAATTTCTATCGCTGATATCTTATGACTGATAGAAGTCTATCGCTGATCACCTCAGCTTTTTATAGATTTTTGTCGGTGATAATAGTCTATCAGAGATAATAGTCTATCACTGATAGAAGTCTATCACTGATATAATAAAGTCTAATAGAAACGAGTTTTTTTGCCATATTTGCAAAACATTTTAAAATTTGCTAAATTTGCAATTAGTTTGGGCCTGATTGCTATTTGTACAACCAGCCCTTTTTTAAATACATTAATTTGTTAAAAAAATCCGAGCTTTAAAAAATCTATTAATCAACAAAAATAGTACTAAAAAAAATGCCAAAATTTAAAAAGTAAAAATACAATCTAAACTAATTTTATATTATTAAAAAAATTCGAACATAGTTTTCCCGCCTTTTTTTCTTCTTCCTCAAAGTCAGCCAAATCGATCGATCAGTTGAAGCATCTGGAAGAGAAGAACAATGGAGGATTTGATCTCGAACTTCAGCAAAACCCTAGCGCCATTTTGCAATCATCTCCAAAACACCTGCGATGCCCTCAAGCAGTCCGTCGATCGCCGCCCCATTCCCCTTGGTGAACATTTCTTCATCTCTTTTTTGGTTATCCGATTCACCTACAGATGAAATTTGGATGAAAATTTTGTATAATCACTGCCTTATAGACTAGCAGATCGCATTTGGCTGTTTTTCCCCCGTAAATTTGCCATTGAATTTTGATTTGATGAATTGGATGGCAATTTTGAGTTTGTGGATAAGTTAGGTTACTGATTTATGATAATTGTTGAGATTCCTTCTATACTCTTACAGATTCGGCATCATCAACCTTCATACAATCTCTCAACCGCCGTGTGTCGGCTGTTAGCGTTGATCTCAATTTGGTTGAATCAATGTCCTTAGAAACAGTATCCTTCGAGGAGCTATTAGGGCACGTCAGTGAAGTTTACAAGAAGAACGAAAGCGATCTTTTGGAGCTGCAAAAGCAGCTCAAGGGCGTCGGATATGTACCAGGTGAATTACATTGAATTCCTGCTTTTGTTGAATGCGGAGATGGAATAACGAGTTCCTTAGGCCCTGTTTAATAACAATTTATTTTTTGGTTTTTAAAAATTAAGCTTATAAACACTAAAAATTAAAAAAAAAAAAAATAGTTTTTGAAATTTAGAATTTGGTTGAGAATTCAAATGTTATCAAACCTGGTATTGATTTTTTACAATTCCCAATATCATTTACTTTTTTTAAAACAAATCATAAAACGAAAGGAAAAGAATGTATTGCTTTCATTAATGCTGTATCATTTATCTTCTTTTTCCTTAGAGTTCGAGATTGATGAAGAAGATGAAATTTATAACAATGTATCAACATCTGGGTTGCGTTTCGAGGTTTCAAACTCTAAGGATGGATTGAACGTACCTTCTTCTTACCAGAGATCAGTCAAGCATAGTTTCGAAGAAGACATACTGTATCATTCTCTCTCCCTCCCCTTGTTATATAGTGTATCTTATCTTATTGGTTATTTGTAAATAGAGAGAAGTAAAAGATTAAGGGCATGTTTGAGATTGATTTTGAAATGGTTAAAATCACTTTTATCATGTTCAGAATCACTCTCGAAAATGTCTTTAATCATTTAAAATCATTTTTTATGATATGACAATTACGTTTAAAAGTATAAAACCAAATATTAAATTGATTTTAAATGAGTAAAGGTATGATCGGGAGTGATTTTAAACACGAAAAAAATGATTTTAAACATTTCTAAATCATCCTCAAACATGCCCTAAAACTATGGTTACCCCACAAATTTCAATGCTCTTGACTTGGCTGACGGCAAACTCCTGATGCACTAGCCAAGGTTAGAGATGAAGCAAGACAAAACGGCAACCTATGCAAGGCTAGAATATGCAATTCCCCCTTTGGCTTGTTCTGCCCCTGAGCTTGCTGTCCATAAGCACTTTGACCTTGGCTTGTGCAAGGCATACCAATCCAAGTGCTTTGAAATTTGTGGATATGGAAGTCTTTAAAAGTGGCACACTAAGTGTAATTACCTCTTTAGGGCTTCTGTGCGTGGCCAAAAAAAGTGATCTTTTTTTTTGGGGTGAAGCATGCAATGTAAAAATTCAAATAAAAGAATAGAAGTTAAAATACAGTATGAAAAATTAATGAAATTCTTCAAAGATATAACATTCTTTTCACATCTTTCAAAGTAAAGGAATAGAAAAGCTTATAAAGAACCTGAGGTCGCATGTTGCAAATCTTCCAAAACACTGGATAGGTATAAAAAGATGGCTACCTATTAATTAGCTAATTATCTTGTTCCCTCAATAACTTCGTAGTTCTTATCATTTCCAGACTCGATGACTCTTTAAGTTTACAAAATGCTGGGCTTTCAGATGTTTGTCTTGCTTCTTTAGCATCTGAAGGTAAGAAGACTCTAATTGCCACTTGCCTTTCTATGCTATCTTCCAGAATATGTATGAGGAGTAAATGTGATGGTTATCAATATTTTGAAGATGTTTGAACCTTGATTTGTTTTTTATTTTGGTTATCTGTAGTGCTTTATTCTTCGCTCAAGGCTTTCTTAACAAGTGACTTCTACTTATTATTGTGTTTATAGGTAACTCCACGTTCGATGATCCATATGTGGATTTGCATACCCCAAAAAAGTAGGTTCTAAGATTCAAATTTGTATCAATTATGTTATGATTTTAGAAAATTAGTAAACTGAATTTGAACAATTGTTGTTTCTTTTCATTTTATGGGTGAGATTCGTATCTTGTTAAAAAAAATAGTATATTGAAATCATATGATTACATTTTTCTTTTCAGATATATAAAGAGCTCAAAATTTCCATGCCAATCTGCAGTACAGATTGTGGAAGTGTCTGAAGGTAGAAAGTTCATAGATTGCAGTCTCAGGCTTTATTATTAATCATCTTTCTACCAATATCAAGATATGAAAGTTCATAACTTAGGCATTTGTTTGGGGCAGGTGAAGGTGAAGATTGCTTGAAATTTGAAGAAGCGATTTTACCTCCAATTAAGCTATCAAAGGATGATTTTGAAAGTCTCCCATCATATTTGAAGGGCCTAGCATCATGGGAGGTACGAAAACTCTTTATAATTCTATTTGATTTTATTCTTTAATGTTTGTTGAGTTGCCATTATTTATCTATCTATCTTAGTTATTTTGATGGTTAAGCCCTTCCTAACTAGCCGAAGAATCATTACTAACAAAGTGGACATGTAATTCTAATATGCAATCAGAGTAGTTCGTACTTTTCCCTCCTAGTTCTAGTACACACGGTTGTTTCTTACTCACTCCTACGTTCTGACTTTTGTTGTTCATGCACTCTGTTATGATACACCACCTAACAAGAATTCACACTAAACACAAATATATGATACTACCTAATAAGAATTCATACTAAACACAAAGATAGAATATATTGCAATATCAAAAGACGTTACAATATAACAATAGTCATTCGAGAGGGCTATATCTCTTCCAAGGAGTCCTAAGGACAATCCACCAAAATAATTCCTACCTTCTAAGGTCCCTAACACACTCTATTTATAACCAAGACTCCCTTAGCTAATTACCACTATACCCTTTACTAATATCCCATTATACCCCTAATTAAGATTCTCACACACTCCTTATTAGCAGTATCATTAATGATTTGGTAGAAAGATTTGTTCCCCTCCTAGTGAATTTGTTTAGAGTTTTATTTCATCTCTAATGTTATTCTCAAAGAAGTTCTCAAGGAAGTTTTAAGCCGAAGTCTAAGGGAGTATCATTAATGATTTGGTAGAAAGATGTGTTCCCCTCCTAGTGAATTTGTTTAGAGTTTTATTTCATCTCTAATGTTATTATCATTAATGATTTGGTAGAAAGATGTGTTCCCCTCCTAGTGAATTTGTTTAGAGTTTTATTTCATCTCTAATGTTATTCTCAAAGAAGTTCTCAAGGAAGTTTTAAGCCGAAGTCTAAGGGAGTATCATTAATGATTTGGTAGAAAGATGTGTTCCCCTCCTAGTGAATTTGTGTAGAGTTTTATTTCATCTCTAATGTTATTCTCAAAGAAGTTCTCAAGGAAGTTTTAAGCCGACGTCTAAGGGGGTGTTTGGGGCACCAACTTGGAGTTGGGTGGACTGGGTTATTATAATCCAGTCGACGTTTGACCCACCAATTTTTTAAGTCCAGGGTAAATAAAGTCACTCTACTGACTTCAATAGTATTTACTATTCACAAATTATTTTAACCTACAGACTATTTTAATTCACTCAACACCCCAAACAACCCGTAATATTTTTAGTAATATGACTGGTTTTCAGATAAGGTTACATCCATGGACAAAATTTCTTCTAGAAAGATGCATTTAATGGCCTATGGGCCAAGTGTACTTCGATTGGGAGATGGATTTTGAAAAAAAAGCTATGCACTCAAAAATATATATATATATATATTTTTTTTGGTCACCACTACCTAGGAATTAATTTTCTACTGATTTTCTTGGTAACCAAATGTTGTAGGGTCAGACGGTTGTCTTGTGTCATTAGTCGAGGTGCGCGTAAGCTAGCCCGAACACTCAAAGAAAAGAAGAAGAAAAAAAAAAAAAAAAAAAAAAAAAAAAAAAAAAAAAAATCGACTGTTACCCTAATACCAAGACTGTTTTCAAAATTGTTATTTGTATTTGCAAAATTTGACATATCTGAAATCTAATTTGTTCAGGACCTCATTGTGGCTGTTGAGAAGATCAATTCATGTTTGGAAATGAAAGCCAAGGGAAAACACTATATCCTTCAAGACGAAATTTCATCTATGGACCTTGGTAATGTACACGGACTAATTTTATCATATACCCATTTTCCAGTCCAGAAGAAATTATTTAAAAAAAAAAAAACATCAAAGTTGCACACAAAAGCGACTTGGGAAAGATTAAATCCTTAAAACTCCCCCTTTCATGCTTTAGTAGAATAATTTCACTCTTCATGCTATGAGAATGTTGCCTTCGTTGCATCTTACCTATTTTCTTTCCAAAAGATAAAAAATTGTCAATAACATTAACTTTTTTGCTGATGGACGGGGAATCCCCGTTTAGGCCGGAAATGTGAGAGGGAGTGGGGAAAAAAATTCCCATGAGCTGAACGGGGACGAGAACGGGGAATGTATTCCCGTCGTCCCCGCCTTGTTTATTTTTTTCAAAAAGATTTTAATTAATGTAGAGAATGAACTCATGATCTCAGTCAAGAGTACAACCTGATGCCAATTGAGGTATACTCGATTTGACTATATATTTTTATGTATATAATAAATCTTAAATTTAACCTTTATAAAATATATATATATATATATATATATTTTAGGAATTAACAATTTTAATAGAAAATTTCTAAAAAAATATATATATATATTTTATTTAATTAAAAAATAAAATAATAAAATGCAGAAATAGGGATAATTTCCCGTGGGGAACCTGATCTCACGAATTCTCCGCCTTGATACTTGTGAAATTAAATGGAGAACTTCGTGGGAACGGAAAATAATATGGGGGTGAGGTTGAAGACAAAGAAGTCATCTCTGACCGGCTCTGTTGACATTTCTACTTTCTCACACTATTCTCCATAGCCATGTACCATAATATAGACTTGACATGCCATGTTCACGTTATGCCATCATTTCAAAATCACTCTCAAACATGCCTTAAATTTACGTCTTATTTGACATTTACCCCGTAGCAAATGAAATGAGCCTAGAATCCTCGACTATTATTAACAAGCAATATTAGTGACATTTTTGTAGGTCCGAAAGCAAGATCTTTTCTGCTGCTACTTGTGCGAATGAAGCGTGTAGTTGTGGAGACGGTTGATGGTCAGATATCCTACAGGGTCCTATAGTATAGACAGACTGAATATACAATAAAATTGATGACAACCCCACAGGTTTGTACCCCCAATTTAAGCTTTCGCATTGCAATTCAAACCGAGGACCAAATGGCAAATTTTTTAGGATAATGAGAGTTATTATTTGCAGTGGTTTCCTGAGTATTTGAATTATTATTAAAAGTATTTTGAGTGAATTATGCTACTAATTAATCTGCTTAGTGTAATAATAGTTATGGAGAAGGATATAGTATTAGATCAGTTTACTTTAGATGTTGTTCTTGAATCTGTTAGTCTTTTGTCAAGGGAATTGTTGCCATTTTTGTTGTTGTCTGGAAATAAATTACTTGGAATGGGAATTGTTGCCACTTACTGTAATAATACTGTTAGTCTTTTTGTATCTGTTTTTATTTCAGAAGTTTGGAAATTTCTTGGAAGATTATCAATGCATCAAGGGTTGACCTAGTAGTCATGAAAGGTTTTGAGACTTCAATGCCCTTCTTGAAGGAATGGGTTCAATCTTTAGTGGCCACCTACCTAAGAATTAATTTCCTTCGGGTTTCCTTGGCAGCCAAATGTTGTAGGGTCAGGCAGTCTGTCCCGTGAGAATAGTCGAGGTGCGCGTAAGCTGGCCCGGACACTCATGGATATAAAAAAGAAAAAAAAAAAAAAACTCACGAGCTCCTCCTTTAGTTATAATTTATAAAATAGAGATGGCATAACTGTCTATTTTTGGCTATAGTCATGTATAGTTCATTTTTTTTTGTTATTATCTTGTCGAAACCTAGCGGTCATGAAGGTCTTGAGACTATTATAGTCCTCGTAGAGAGAAGATGATGTGTTTCAAATAGAGAGAAAGTGAGTAATAAAATAGTTTTCGTGAGATTAGTCAAGGTGCGCACAAGCTGGTCCAGACACTTACGAATATAAAAAAAAAAGTTGAGTAATAAAACCAAGATCATTATCTCCAAACATAGCACACCTAAATCATCTTAATCTAATGGTTTGAAGATTAATCAACTCATGATATATATTTTTTTTTGAACAAGAAATGAAGATTAGTCCACTCATAATAGTTTTGTAGAAGGGCTTCCATCCCGACGAGGCAGAAAGTGTGGGTGTGCGTCCGATGATTCGATTCAACTTGTGGTTGTGATATTGAATCTTCTTATTTTTTATTATTTTTTCAGTTGATATTATGTTGATTTTTTTTTTGGGAGGCTGTTTTTTTTTTAATATTGTATTTTTTAAAACTTATTATAAAAATATTGTAACTTTCAAACTATTTATAAAAATATAGCAATTTTAAATAGAGGTCGTCTTTTGAAAAGACGACCTCCACATCTGGTTCCACGTGGATGAAGATCGTCTTTTGCACATTGGATGAAGGTCGTCTTTTCAAAGACGACCTTCATCGTTATGTACTTCATTTATTAAAAAAATCATATCTTTTTAACCAGATATTCAAAATTTTCAAAAAAGGTATGGTTAGAAAGCTAACAGCGAGAGCTTCAATTTGATATGTGGTTTCCCTATTTTTGGAGTTGTGTATCAAAAGATAAAGACCATTGAAGTTGGACTATAATTCAGCAAATTTTAGAACTGAAGATTATTTTGAATAATGCATTAAAAAATTGACATTTTTTTACTTAGATATTAAAAAATTTCTAAAAAGATACGGTTGAAAAGCTAACACAGAGAGCTTCAATTTGATATCTAGTTTCAATATTTGTAGAGTTGTGTATTAAAAGATACAGATCGTCGAAGTTTAGCTACAATTTTGAAGTTTTCAGTCGTATCTTCAGTTTTGGGTTTAGTGAAGTTTTCATTACTTTGACGATATATATCTTTTGATACACAACTCAAAAAATAGTGAAACTAGGTATCAAATTGAAGCTCTTTGTGTTAACTTTCCAATAGTATCATTTTCGATTTTTTTTAATATTTGGGTAAAAAGATGTCAATTTTTTAATGCACTCCTCAAAACAATCTTCCGTTCTGAAATTTGCAGAGTTATAGTCCAACTTCAATGGTTTTTATCTTTTGATACACAACTCTAAAAATAGTGGAACCAGGTATCAAATTGAAGTTCTCGCTGTTAGCTTTCAAACCATACCTTTTTTGAAAATTTTGAATATCTGGTTAAAAATATATGAATTTTTTAATAAATGAGGTGAAGGTCGTCTTTGACGACCTCCATCCCATGTGGAGCAAGATCGTCTTTTGAAAAGACGACCTTCATCCACGTGGAACAAGATGTGGAGGTCGTCTTTTCAAAAGACGATCTCCATTTAAAATTGCTATATTTTTATAAATAGTTTGAAAGTTACAATATTTTTATAATAAGTTTTAAAAAATACAATATTAAAAAAAAACAACCCTGCGGGGACCTCAAGAATTTCCGTTTAGGTGGGAAATGATGGAGGGAGTGAGCAAAATTACTTGAAATTTATATCTAATGGTTATTAAGAGACATTTTTTAATCCACCTTCAACCAAGGAATTAAATTTGGAACGACATGTTGTCATATCGAGCAGCTTGATATATCGGTGTGGGGGAACTTCGGAACTTCGTTTTCCCCCATTTCGATGATATTTTGAAGAAATCTCGAAATTTCGAAAAATTGGCGATATTTCGATCGAAATATTGAAACTTATAAGGGATATTTTAAAAAATAACTAGGAATAAAAAACTGAATTGAAAAATAGCAAAGAAAGTTTCATATTTTCATTCCTCTATTTTTTAAGAAAACATTTCTAACAACTAGATCCATAAATTTTGAAGAAAAGAAAAAATCTCAACAACTTAGATTGAAAATGTTTAACAGCAAAAAAAAAAAAAAAAAAAAATACAAATTCATGCATTTTGAAAAGAGGGGTTCGTTATTTTTTTTCCAAAGTTGAAACGATCACAATGTATAGAGACGAGAGTGAAGAGAGACTAAGATCCTTACCCACTTCGAAAATATGTCATTTTGGGAGTCGAATTTTTCAGCCCAATTCAAGCGTTCAACGATGTAAAAGATTGACGTAGATAGTTTTTTCTCAAGGTAGAGAGTTTCAAAGGTGAAAATCGATGGTTGTTTCAAATCGATTTGGAAGAGGGAAGATTTGCAAATCTCCTAATCCAATGTTGCAGGTAATGATACAATTGATTGAACGTTTTTTCGGGTAAACTCAACATGCATACCAATTTTAATGTTTTTTAGTATCATTTGTTCAATGCTCACGGATTAATGGTTTATGGTGTATATACACGCATATACTTCATATGATATACTTACATGTACATTGTTATAGATGTAACTACGAATATATACCCACACTAGAAGTTATCGAGAATCCTCATTTTTATAATTTTCTTACAACCGTTTATGAACATTTTAAATTTTTTAGTATCATTTGTTCAATGCTCACAGATTAATGGTTTATGATGTATATACACGCATATACTTCATATGATATACTTACATGTACATTGTTATAGATGTAACTACGAATATATACCCACACTAGAAGTTATCGAGGACCCTCATTTTTATAATTTTCTTACAACCGTCTATGAATATTTTAAATTTTTTTAGTATCATTTGTTCAATGCTTACAGAGTAATGGTTTATGGTGTATATACACGCATATACTTCATATGATATACTTACATGTACGTTGTTATAGATGTAACTACGAATATATACTCACACTAGAAGTTATCGAGTGTGTCATTTTTATAATTTTCTTACAACCGTCTATGAACATTTTAGTTTTTATAAACATCAATATGCTGAAAATTCAATTGCTTATATAATTTTCTTACGGGCTATGTTATACTTACATGTACGTTCACCAATTAATGGTTTGTATATATACACATATACTTCATATGATATACTTATATGTACATGTAACTTCGAATATATACACATTAAAAATCGAGAGGATTGTTATTAAAAAATTTGTCACAATCGTCTATGAAAATTTTAGTTTAAAAATTAATTTGAATTAATATTCCAGATTAGATTTTATTGGATTTTGTTTACATGTTTCAATTTAATTGGTGGTTGTTATCCTTGGTTTAACCATATCTTAATTTTTTAAATTTTTTATTATTTTTTTACATGATTCTCTTAAAATAAATCTTTATTTTTCTACAGGATTCTTTTTTGAATAAATCCTTATTTTCTCTCGTAATAAATCTTCCTTTTTTGGTGGGGTTGAGTTCAATGTTTTGAACGTTCATTTTTTTTTTGTTTTTCATTTAATTCTGTGTGATTAAATCTATCCTTTTTTGTTGGTAGTTGAACAGTTAAATGCCTGGAGGGTAGTTTCGTCCAACTACATTCTAAAGAAGTTTCTAATTATAGGAGTTAGCTATTTTTCAACACAATAATTAGTTTAGCTATTTTTCATCCTCCATAGTCTCGTTTCAGCTATTCTTGTATTTGCCCCAACTTATAACCCAAAAAAATATTACTTTACTGGCCCAGCCTTTAAAGATCATTTTCGAGGCCCAAATAACAATTGTAATAGTTGTAGTTCCAAAAAAAAACAAAAGGGAAGATGAATATTTATGGGATTTGAATAAGAATATCTACAAATAATTATGCTTAATGAAAAATGTCTAAATACATGTATTGTTTGCACGAGTTTTTGTAGGAAGAGGTTTGTTATAGTTGGTTCTCCATTATACCCTACTAGAATTCCCTATTTTAAAATTTAATTAGTTTTAAAATTAATTAATTGGATTTTAAAATTTAATTAGTTTTGAAATTAATTAATCAGATACCGGAGTTTGTTTGATGAGGTGGGTGATTTTCCGTTAAAAGAAACTTTGTTATTTTTTCTGTTAAGTGATTTATGTCGTTGTATATCTCCATGTGCTCTTTCGAGTAGAGTCGCCGCACACACCTTCTGTCAGGGGTATACGTTTGGACACACCCGTGGAGATATACAACGACAGCGCCGCACACACCTACGGTCAGGGTATACGTTTGGACACACCCATGGGTAATTACTATCATCCTTGTAATCTCGTCGCTTCCCTAAAAATAGACAACAACCAAAACACTCCTCACTCTACAAACAAGGAGAGATCGGTCAACATCTTATTGTTAATCAACAACCCCTACAATTATGCATTGTCTACCAATTTTAAGATTCTTCCGAAAAATCTTCAAGAAACCTTCGACCTTTTTACTACGAACTTCTATCGGGATTTTATTTGCAGCTTCCTGATCCAGTCCTTCTCCAAGAAATAATTGTTTTCCTATCCTCTCACAACCAGAAAACACCATCAACGCAGAACATGGTGGTAGACCAACGTTCTACCAGAGAACACCAACCCATGTCGTATCATTCTTTAAAATCTGTAAACTAAACAATTATTCAAAATAATTTGTAAAATCTTTAAAATCTGTAAACTAAACAATTATTCAAAATAACTCATGTCGTACCATTCTTTAAAATCTGCAAACTAAACAGAATCCCTAAAAATAAAAAGATATACCAGCTATTATTCAAAATAATAAAAATCTGGGAGCTAAACCGTGCAATCTTAATTCAAATCACCCGATACAAAAATCTTTTATGCACTTCCCGCAAGCTAAAACCCTAGATTCCTAAACTTGAAATTTACTTATTCGTTAAAAAAAAGACGGGAACAAGAAATACGAGAGAGGATAAACGCTTACCAATTTTGGGGGTTCTGTCGTATGATCGTAGAAGGATGTCGTCGAACGATGCTGTCGGAGGATGCCGTATGCTTGTATAAACTCTAGGTCGAAGGATGTCGTCGAATGCATGTTGTTTCTGCGTTTGGATAACTCTTTGTATGCGTTTTCGGAGAAAGAACCTTCTGTGTATGCGTTATTGAAGGATGGTGTACCCCTGATTTTTCTGTGTTGGGTAGAGAAGTCAGAGAGGGTTTACAACAAGTCACATACACGCTTGCAGCTGCATTGAGCCCGTAAATGTCATTATTTTAAATTCATGGGAAACGAAACGCAGTTTCAAAACTCATTAGTGACTCACCGATTTCACATTTATATGTAAGTGGTTTGCCAACCATCTGCTTTCCCTTTAATACGCTGTGTGCAACCATGTATACACCTCTCACAGTGGATGCGTCTGCAGCTGCATCACTTCTTCCTCCGATATACAGACCCGTCTGTTAATTATTTGGGGCCGGCGTATAACCATGTAACTCTCATTGGATAAGTGTCAATTCTTTTTTTTCCATTTTTAACGTCTTAAGTCTCCGTCCATAACCTCTTTCTCTCTCTCTTTTTATTACTTCTTAAAATTAGTGAAAATTGTAGAAGGGTAGATTCAAGTTGGGTGTAAGTTGCCTTACTAAATATAGGGTTTAGACATAATTAAAAAAAACGGCTTGGGTTTATACATAATTAAAACAAAACGGTGTTAGACATTTTTCATGTTAGCCTCCGTTGTAGACCTTCTTCGGGTTATCCCAATATTTATACTATTTTTCAATCTCTACGTTCTTCTTTAATTTAAGAGATGTGGCCTCTTTTGTCTCCCTCACACAACTGCAACACTTATTTCCTTTCACATTTTCTTCTCCTCTGCATTCCTATCTTTTTATTTTATTTTTCAAATTGTTTTTGTTTTATTTATTTTTATATATTTTAATTAAATTATATCGTTTGGAAGTCTTAATCAATTTGCATATTTTTTTTCTTATAAATTTCTGCTCGCATATAGACACTTTCATTCAAATATTGTCTATCAATTATAGTCTAATTAAGCCAAAATTAAAGTTTCATTGACTCCTTCAGTCAATTTCCATCAATTTTCATCATTTTCATAAAATTTTCTCTTAGTTTCCATCGACATTTTCGTAAAATCTAGACCTCGACATTTTCGTCGACATCGACATTTTAATCCTGGCCTCCAACAACTCTCTTATGTAATAATTTTTCCTATTTATTGTGTACATTTATGGGGTAATTTTTCCTTTTTAAAATTGTATTTCCTCTTCTCCCCTACTCTTTGCGTATTCAAAGCCGGATGTTTTTTTTTTTTTTTTTTGGTTTTTTTGGTAATTGTCAAAAATAATATATTGAGAAAGGAAGTTTATTTTCCTAAAAACCGTAATTTTCTTTTGTTGTTATTGGGTTACGTTGAGTTATATATATATATATATATTTTGTTTAAATTGAAATTATATAATCCTATAAAATCTATTTACACGTTTGTTGACAATTTTTTTAAATAAAAAATATATTTTGAATTCTATTTCAATTTTGGAAAGAAAAAAAAGATAGTGTTTCCGTAAACTTCCTTTTCCTAAATACCAAATTTTGAGTATGATTTAGAGAGGGAGAATTTATCAATGATTAAAAATTTAAAAACTCTATCAACCTCCTTAGACATTATGTAGATTGAGAGAGCAAATTACAACGAATAATAATAATAATAAGTAACAACGCCAGATTTCTTCAATATATATATATATATATAAAATGACAAAACAAAAGTAAAAAATTAAGGAATTACAAATATAATCGATCAATTGACTAAATTATTCATTAAAAAAAAATTAAGAATTTTAAAGAGTACATTCAAGAATTCCAAGTAGGAAAGTACAGAAGTAATGGTTGTAAAGAGACAAAAAGAAAGAAAAAGAGACAAAATAGGTACATTAGCGAGCAGTCATTTACGGAGGATCTTTGCCATAGTTTGAGACTCTAGTGTACGAGGCGGAGGGTGAAAATTCCACGACTCAAAATCTGACAAGAATGGAAAGACCGTCATCCACTTGTTATAATGTCTTTGTTCCAACTTTATGGAACTACAATTGTCGGTTTCTAAACTAGAGAAGATCGCCTTATTATCATATGAAGTCGTCATTGAAATATCAGACGCGTAGAGAGCCATAGGCATGGACCCCAACAAATCATACTTTTTGGTCCAAATTCTCTTGGAGTAGTTATCCATCACCCATAACTCTGTCGAAGCCGTTGGTCCATAAAACTCTCGCATTAGTCCCAACTTCCCTTCATACTCTACAAGTTTGGTGCCCCATATGGCAATTTTGTTGTTTTTCATCATGTCCTTGTACTCCACAATTAGAGAGTCTGGTATCTTAATTTTAGACCATGTTTCAGAGTGAAAATGGAAAGCGAATATAGAGATGTCATCGTTTATTTTCCAATGAGCAGATCCATAAGCTAAAGTAGCAACAGAATTAGACTCTGTGAATCCTGACCAACTTTCCTCTACAATGTCATCCAATAGCTTCCACCGCCAAGATTCAGAATCAAATAACTCACATATGGTGTAGACAAACGGTAGAGGGCGTTTAGAAGAAATCTTATCTTGAGACAAACGAATGATTTTGAAGTGAAGAGGGTTGGAACGAAGGACAAACATGGCAATATTTTTAGTGAAATAACGAGTCCTTGGAATGGGAATGCCCTTCCATTGCTTGGTGGAAGGTTTACAAATGGAGTAAAATAGTTTTTTGTAGTTTTGGGGGTGTCGGGTTTCACATAAGAGAAGGCCATTGGGAGCGACGGTTAAGATTCGAGGACGGCGACCGAAGACGAAATCGAGCGAAAAATCAAACGGCGGAGAGTTGGGTCGTGGGGAAACAAATGAAAAAAAGTACGCACCATATCTATTTAGGCTTTGAAAGAGGAAGCCGTCTAAGATGGGTCCAGGGTGGTGTTGGGCAACCAACTCTTTGTAGTAGGAGTGATAGCTAGCTTTAGCGTGAGATTTCGAGAGCACCCTCCTTTTTCCAACGTTCTTTAGGGGAAGTCGACTCAAAATTTCCATTACGACGTCGTTGGGAAGATCCATGTTTTATATTACAATAACACGAATCAGCAAGATAAAGAGATTAGTGTAGTGTGAAGGTTGGAAAGGAAAGTGAGAATGAATTTATAGTAATAATACTTCCTTGGGAGAAGGATTTGGAAATATACTTGCATACAAAGTAACTCAAATCTATTGGGATTTCAATTTTCATAAAAAAAAAAGAAAAAAAAAATTAATGCGTCAAAAAAAAAATATATATTATTAACGAATACCTTTTTTTTTTTAATATAACACTTTTTTGTGTTCTTTTAATGAAACACATTTAAGGATGTTTACGAAATTTGTCTTTTGATTTGTTTTTCCCACAAAATTGAAATAGTGTTCAAAATATATTTTTAGATTAAAAAAGTTTAAACAAACGTGTAAATTGTTTTTATAGGATTATAATTTTAATTTTAAAATTAACAAAAGTAAACGAGCAAATAGATGAAAGTTTCCTAAATTTAAGGAAGATAAACTCCAACTCAAAAAATGGTCTATATTTTGAGATTTGTGAATTAAAAAAAAAGGTTAGAATTAGTGAAACATAAAATTTAAATTTTAAAAACTTATTAGACACTTTAAAATATTTGTATTGACAAAAAAAACAAATTAAATGTTTATGACTCCATTCCAGGACGTAAGGTTTTTTTATTTGATTTTTTAAAATTTATACTTTTTTTATCTTTCTTGTGATAAGCAAGCCCACAAAATCTATAGTACTCTTCATTGAACACAGGCACGAGAAGACAATTATAGTACTCAACAAAAGATACAAATGACTTTTTTTACAGAGGAAGGGGACTGGTTTATAACGAGACAAAGTCAAAAAAATATAAAATTTCGAGAAAAAGGTTAAAAAATCTTACGCTCTCCAAAGGAGTTGTCCGTATAAAAACCGCGTAGTTAGTAGTAGTAGTACTTGTACTTAATTTTGGCTTATTGCACAGTGGCAACGGGACCCATCCCCCCTCAAGATTCCTGTGTCGATTCTTTTGATCACGCGTTACTCTAAAACAAAATTGTCCTTTTTATTTTTATTTTTATTTTTTTACAAGTATATAAAAAATACCATTTAAAGGTGCACTAAATTATCAAAAATAACTATGAATTATGATACCGTCTTAAAAATATCCTTGAACTATGAAGCATGTTTAAAAAAATGCCAGTATGACATGAAAATAAATGAAAATATAGATATTTGAAGTGTTAAAAAAATAATGAAAACGTAGTCATCTGATTTATTCTCTACTGATCTAGTTTTGATTTATTCCCTAATATTTTGAATCCATCAAATAAGATTTTCATGATTTTTTTATGAGAGTTTATGTTTTTCATTTTTTTTTTCATGACATAGATGTATAAGTTAGAATTTAACTGTCTGCATTATAATTTTGTGTGATGTTAATCATGAGACTTTTTTAAAATATTTTTTTTATAGTTTAAAAATATTTTTAATAATTTAGTCTTTAAATATATATATATATATATAACAAAAAAATATTAATTTTTATGCTTAAATTATAAGTTTAGTCTCTCAACATGTAGTTATTTGATTACTGAACTTTAAAAAGTATGTAATATGTTCTTGAATTTGTAATTTTGTGTCGAATAGATCATTGATTTTTTAATTTTCTGTCTAAGAGGTTCCTTGCTTATTCTATATTTTTAAAATTTGTGGATCTAATTGACTTGAAATTTTAGGATCTCATCAAATATAAATTTCAATTTTTATATTTAATAGACCAATTAATTAAAAAAAAATGTCAAAGGACACCAAATTGAAAGTTCAAGAATGTATTAGACACGTAAGTTCAAAATTGATCAAACCCTAATTTTTCAAAATTGTGTTTTTTTTATGTATATATGGAAAACAATTTATGGTTAAATTACAAGTTTAGTTCCTAAACTTTCATGTTTGTGTGTCAAATACTAAACTTTAAAATGTTTCTAATAACTCTCCTAACTTTTAATTTTGTGTCTAACATATATTTGAACTTTAAAAATTGTCTAATTAAGTCACAACTTTCAATTTTATATCTAATTGATAATTGATCTATTCGACATTTTTGTAAAATTTATGAACCTATGGAGACACAAGATTGAAATTTTGATGTTTTATTAGACGCAAAATTCAATTTATGTCTAAAAGATTAGTTCATCTTAAAAAAAAATATTGAATAGGTCAATAATATATATTTTTTAAAATTTAGAGACCTATATTATTTTAAAATTCATAGAGACCTATATTATTTTAAAATTCATAGACCTATTAGATACAAATATGAACGTTGATGGACTAAACTTGTAATTTAACTCATATTTATTTGATAAAGTAGATAATGTAAGTCATATATTGTGAAAAGATTATCCAATAAGATAAATAATTAATTTATTTTAAGAGCAATTTCATAATATGAAAAATTGGTAGAGGAAGATTTGAGTGTATTAAATTAATATTTTTGTTTCTTTATGATTTGTTTGGATTGCTTACTTAGTAATTTATTTTACTTTTTATTGATTCCAATTTATTTTTATTTTTATTTTTAGGGGTTGATTTAAGAAAGAAGAGTTTATTTTTAGTTAAACAAACAATTAGGGGTGGGGGAGATTCGAACTTCTAACGTCTTGGGGACAACACGGAGTTTGATTGAAGAATCAATGCGAATAGAATCCATGACGTTTAGTGTTAATTTCAATATTCCAATCATAATATTTATGAACATATTTTTTGATGAATATATTTGTTCAATCATTTGATTTGGTAAAACTGGGTACAACAACATTATTTGAGCACTGCACAAATATTCTTAAAATCTTTAATCATGCAATGGAGAGAAGATAATTTTTGAAGTTTTGAAGTCTACTTCTCTGATTAATAAGCCAATGAATCAAATAGTGACATGTCAACCAATCTTCGTCAACAAATAAAATAGGTTGAAATTAAGTTATGGAATATTTAGAATCATTTTGTAAAATTAGGATACTAAAGTGTCTATTTTGAAACTGTAGGGACCAAAATAAACATCAATTTCATTCCGTTTTGTTTCAAGTTTAAGAGATTATCGTGTATTTACTAGAAACTCTTGCTAACGAGTAATTTTAACATACTTCATCCGAGGAAGCAAAATAGTCATCGATTTGAGGTTCTTAGTGTAATAAGTAGAGATTTTTTGACAATTTCATTATCGATGGTAGCATCTGAGTCAAATTTTAGTATTGAATGACGTGTAGTAGACTCCTCTTGTTTTTCATTGGCTTCAAAAATAGTTTAGGCTAATATGCACTCAAATTTGGCTCATTTTTAACCTTGATTTTTAATTTTCAAACAATTGGAGCAAGATTTAGCGATTGAATAAGGTATTTTACTTTGTTTTTTGCTTTGCTTGACTATTATTTTTTTTTTTAATCGTAAGTGTGTTTTTTTGTAAATTCATCATGGATGAAGAAAAAGACCTTGAAGACTTTCGAAACTTAGCAATATTTTTATTTTGATAACGTGTGGGGTCAGAGATTGAACATCTGACATCTTGGTCATTATTTCAGTTAAGCTATGTTCATGTTGACCCAAAAAAAAAAAAATATATATATATATATATATATCATTAAAAAGTCAGTGATTTGAATCCACAATCCCATAATATGTTCACCTTACAAAAAAAAGTTAATGTGATAAGAAATAAGTAAGTGTACCAAAGACTTCTTAACTAAGTTCAAATAAACTTAGTATCATCATATAATTTAGCTTATTTTATTGTCTTATCCAAAAAAAAAAAAAAAAAAAGTTAAGTTACGAGGTTAGTGTCAATGAGGAACTTTAAATCTTGAGTCTATTAGATCCCTAAACTTTGAAAAATCTCTAATGGGTACCTAAATTTTCAATCTATTATCTTATAAGTTTCTAAACTTTAAACGTGTCTAATAGGTCCCTAAAAGTTCAGTTTGTTTCTAACGAATCCCTGAATTTTATAAAATGTTGAATATGATAAGAATCTATTAGACTTAAAAGGTTAAATTCAACGACCTATTAGATACAAATAAAAAAATAAAAAAATATATTTAATACTTTTTAAAGTTTGTGGATCTAGAAAGTTCGAAGACTTATTACACTTTGAACAAAAAAAATTATTCAACAAAAACACAATATAGTATAAATATGTTTCCAAAATTTATAGAGAAGACGTTAATATAGACTAGATTAATTTTGAAAAAATTAACAAATAAATTAATAGTAGTGATTGATTTTAAGATTTGCCAACATTTGAAATTACAATAATTAAAATAAAATAATTCTCAATATTACATAAACTAAAATAACATTTCAACCTTTTTTAAAATAAATATATAAAGAAGAAAATGAAACTAGAAATAATAATTTCAAAAAAATGTTTCTTATAAAATTAAATATGAAATATGAAATATGAAATGTGGTTTATCATTTCTATTTATATATATAAAAAAAAATTAGGTTTAAATTATTTTTAAAAATAAATTTTTATATATTTTTAAAACAATAAAAATACTTACTTTTTTGTAAATATATATATAAAAAAATAATAATAATAAAGAAGAAAACATTATGCATGTGCATTGTTACTAGATTTCGAACTCAAGACCACAAGCTTAATTTTAGCGAGTGTCACTAGGGTAGAATACAAATTTATTACTTTAGGGGAGCTATTATTTATAAATGACTAATATAAATCTTCCAACCTCTTTGATTGGGGGCATGGCGCCCCAGACTCCACATAAGTTCGCCCCTGAATATGATCATAGATACTATTATAGGGGCTGTTTGGCCCTCCGAGTTGGGTAGGGTGGGGTGGGCTTAAATAGCCCACCCCGTGTTTGGAGCCCCAACTATATAAGTTGGGGCTGGGGGTTATTATAACCCCCGGTTTGCTACAGTGTTTACTGTAGCAGTTCTACAGTAACACTGTAGCAGTTCTACAGTAGTTTTTTTTTTTTTTTCTTTTTCTTTTTTTTTTCTATTTTTTTCACTCAATTTACCAATTTTTTTCTCTCTCTTTGTCTTCCTCACCTCACGATTTTTTATCTTTCATTTCATCCCAAATTTCTCTCTTCACCGAACTTGTCGATTGTATGTGATTTCCTAAATAATATTTATTTTTTTTTAACTTTTAAAAAAATAATATGTAATATACATTTAACTATACAAATATAACAAAATGTTGTAGAAAAAAAATAAACTAACATAAACACATATTTCAAACTTCATGTTAAAGAAAACTGTATTATTTCTCTCTCCACTGAGTTCTTGTTGTCGATTATTTGTGATTTCCTAAATAATATTTATTTTTTTAATTTTTAAAAAATTAATATGTAATATACATTTAACTATATAAAAACAACAAAAAGATGTAGAAAAAAAATAAACTAACATAAACACATATTTCAAACTTCATGTTAAAGAAAACTGTATTTTAAACCCACACTATACAACTCTGCACCCCAAACACAGACTTACTAAACCCACACTATACAACTCTGCACCCCAAACACAAACTATTATAACCCACAGATTATTATAACCCACCAACTATAATAACCCACCAACTATAATAACCCACCCTGCGCCCCAAACGCCCCCATAATGTCTCAATGATCAATGACAAGATCAATGGTCAAGTGACTTGAAGAAGGCATGAACAAGCACATCCACATATTAGTGACACCCTGCATTGTTCAAAATTCAACTGCTTATATATTTCTATTGGTATTTTAGAATATAGTCGAATTAGGTATCATTTTAAAGATTATTGAAAGAGTTTTCTAACCATATAAAGAACACTCTAACTGGCATACATAAAAAAAAAAAAAATATATATATATATAGGTTTAAAAATTATCTTGATCCTTTTTAAAATTATCTCTATATTTTTAAAATGTCTATTTTGAACATTTTACTTTTGATTATTTTAGTCCATGTACATTCAAAAAGTGTAGAATCTCAAACCAAATTGTATTTACAACAAAAGCTCTTTAATACAAAGTCATGACTACATTTAAAAAAAATTAGGGCAAAAATCAATTTATAAGCTTTGGAGGTTATATCAATTCAAACCCTAAACTATTAATTGTATAAATTAAAATCCAAAGATTTCATAAGTGTATAAATTTACACCCTTTGTAAGATTTCATTTGAAAAACATTAATTTAAACGTGTGAAAACTTATAATTGTAGTCATTAAACTTCTAAATTTTCATAAGTGAATCAATTGTATGAAAGTTTAGAGGATTAATGGATACAATTATAGTCTCCATACATGTGAAATCTTTTAAAATGGAATCCAACAAAGGGTGTAAATTGATAGGCTTATGAAAGTTCATGGTTTTAATTTATATAATTATTAGTTTAGAATTTCAATTGATAACCCATGTTTAGTGGTATAAATTGATTTTTGCACAAAAATTTATTGAGTGTAATAATTATCCAAGAAATTGAGACAAAAAAAATAATAATAAATGGATCAAAATGATCAATTTTTTAAAAGTATAGAACTTTTTGAAGGCTCACCTACAAGTAAAATAAAAATAAAAATTAGCTTAAAACATAGAAACAAAAATGGATGTTTTATTCTTCAAAAAAAAAAAAAAAAAATGGATGTTTTGAAAGTAAAAATATAAAAATATAAAGACCAGAATGTTATTTACAACATATATATATATATATATATATATATATATATATATATATATATGTCTGATAGACATTGGTGAATTATATATATATATATGTCTGATAGACATTGGTGAATGAAATTAAATGCAAAAAGGTGATTGAACAAAAATTAGTATAAATATAATCGTAAATTAGAGTAACAAACTTCAATTAGTTGAATTGGTATTTAGTCCTTTATTAAATTACAAATTTAATCCTTGAATTTCTAAAGTGGATATTTAATCACTAATTAAAGACAAAATTAAAAATTAATACCCATAACCATTTAATTTTTTATTTATGAAAATAAATCTATAAACACTTCCACACCTTTAAGTTCCTAAATTTTGTAATCGACCTTTTCCAAGTATCTAAAAAAATCATTTTTTAAAATCTTATTTTTGTTTATAAAATTTGAATTCAAACGTTTTCTTGAGAAAAAAAAATGATGAAAATCATTGTAAAGAGATGGTGAAAAAACAAGCCTAATTTTCAAAAACCAAACACCAAAAATCAAATGAATTTTAGATTTGAACACAAAATTCAATTTTCTGGCAAACAAGCTCATAAATTTTTAAAAATGTCAAATGTTGTGATTTGGAAATGGTGTAATAGTAAGTTCAAAAGAGGAACCGCTCACAAATACCTATCCTTGATTCACTCAGATAATAATCATATGACATTCTTGAAATAGCAATTTGCAAAATAGTTAAAAATGTTTTTTTTTTTTTTTCAAGAGTACAACAAATGTGGGGTTAGAGATTTGAACCTCCGACCTCAAAGAAAGGAGTACATGCCAATGCCAATTATCGGTGAGCTAGCTAGCTAGCGGTTTGGAAAGATTTCCATATAGCTGGAGGGAAACGAACATATTATATACTAAACTGTAAACTGTAAACTGCAATGCTGATGATGTACACAAGGAATATAAAGTTTCACAAACTCATCTCATCACCTAAGAGAAACCAGCACCACCAAAAAGAGAGTAAAAATAATGAATGAGACAAAAATACTGCCAACTATAAACTCAATATACATCCCCTCAGATGGAAAAAAAGAAAAGAGAAAAGGAACTTGTTATGTACCTGGTAAATTACACTAGACCTTCATAACCCACCAACCTTTTATAAAGCTGAAGCTTTAAATGAGTGCATTAGAAAAACACATGGTAGAGCGAGCCCCAGATGGAAGAATCGAACAGTAAAACGCCCGAGGAAAAACGAACCTCCCAACTCGAATTTAAACGAAAAAGAAAAAAAGGAAAACAAAAAACTATATCACTGAATTCCTATAACTACACACTAAAGAGCAACTTCAATAGGAGCTATGTTTTTTCTTCATACCTCGCATTCGCATATGCTACATTTTCTTCCACAATTGCCGAAGTGGGACTTCATATGGCTGAAGTATTGGTAGAAGATGGCTATGTTCAGTTGTATATTTTCACAGGTTTCTCATATGTGGCACGGTTCTGCAAAACGTTTATGCAAATTTGACGGTTATAATATGAAACATCGTTGTCTAATCATATACCCAAATCTAAATTATGTCAACCTGACCATAGTTCAACTGTTTAAGTCAGAGATTTGAATCCCCACACCTCATGTGTTGTACTAAAAAAAAAATTAACTTATATTTGGACGATTCCATTTTTATTCTATATTCAGGCGTATGAGGAGTGGGAGAGTAAAAAGCGTCCTTTTTTCGATAGACAAGACAGAAATGAAAAAAACCTGTTTGCCCTATATCATAGATTCATAATTATTAAGCCTAAAAAGGGCATTTACTACAGGATAACCATAAAGATGATTAAAGACACTCACATGATTGACAGCATAAGACCTCTTGGGAGTGTTGTCTGAATGCTCCAACCCAAGGTACTGTTCCCAAGCACCATAAATGTCTCTCCTCTGTATTGTGAATTTGTTCATTAAATTAGACAACTAATAAAAGTGAACAGATCAATAACAAGAATTAACAGTTCTTAATCAAAGTTTTGAAGGGTAACTCAAACAAAAAAATTGAGAACAATATGTATAGTATTACAGTTAAAGCAGAAAATACCTGAAAACGATTGGAGACGATGTCAGAATCCTGCAGATATTCTGGTCGCCCCAGGGAGAAGAATGCAAACTTCCACTGGGAAATAAAGTTGGATAAGAAAATAACATTATTGCACCAAAGTAATTTGCATTCGAAAAGAAAAGGGATTTCCACGGCAGAATGCAGGTTAAAGAGCCTACCTTGGAGAACTCCTCCTCTGGAACTTGAAGTTTCTTCTGTATGCGAACTTTCACATCAGCCAAGGTCTCACCTTCATGAACGACCAAGAAAAAGGGTTCTCCAAAATTTTGTACTTGCTGTTGAATAAACGATGTATTTTAAAAAGTATGATAAAAGAAAAGCTTTAAGCAGTTATAATAATCAAATTGCATACCATTTGGTTTTGTGCCGTCTCTTTGCTGAAATGGTACACATGAATCAAACGATCCTGAGGACCAAGGTTTTTCTCTTCTTCAGGGATCTAATATTCACATCAGAAAGAATTAGAAGGTTAGCAACAAGTTTAACACTAATAACAAACTATCCAATTTCGTACTCTCTTGGTTAAAGCTAATTTGCATGACTGCAAATCACCAAAACCCCTCAACAAATGGTACTGAATGTCTCACATCACACAATATGGACAAAAAAACAATAATTAAAAAGTAATTGTCATGGTGGAAACATTTACCTCCTCCACACGTAGTGTCCAGTATTGGTCATTTATATTCTCAATTCTTTCATTATGTGGAAAGATCTGGGAAAAGGAATCACAGTTATAGTTAAAAGCATAGAAAGAAAATTATAACCAAGGCCCTAAAATTAAAAAACAACTTCAGACTAATTACATGAAAATAGCATAAAATATTTGATGAAAAGTTAAATAAAAAGCAGGTGAAGATCTCATAAGAACTTAATCCGAGAGAAACTTCTAAATTCCGAGTTTAGTATATCATTACCTTATAGATCTTATGATAGAAAACTTCAAGTAATCTAAGTTCTGCATCTAGATGAGATAACTCAACCTGTTTCAGGTGTACTAAAATAAGATCACTGATGAATGTGAAGGATTGTAAATGAATCAAGGAATAATAATAGAAATAACTAGATAGTGTTTTCCGCCGTTAAAAAACTTTGATCTTCATTCTTCTATAAGTGATAATTGAAAGAAGATAGTCCATACCTTTGTTTTAAGTAAATTAATAACATCACCAACGGTACTCTGTTTAGGTAATCTAATATTGTGAATTACCACCTGAAACAATATACACAAAATTGCTCAAAGCCTGATGACAATCCGAAAAAGGAAAATTGTGCCACAAACAATTCGCACCTCATCTTTTGTGGCATGATGAAAAGCAACCTTCAGATTTTTTAGACCTTGTAATTCTGGGAGGGGAATGTCCAAGACTTCATAATACAATATATCAGACATCTGTCAACATGTAACCAAAATTTCAGCCCCAAATCATGCAATTAGGCATACAAGAGTGAGTAAGGAATTAAAATTCAGAAAAACTACCTGGTTATAATGTACCAACATATCTGACAAATGATCTACCCCTCGATATTTAATAGGCTGTGGCTTAGGTTGCTGAGAATAGCAGTTATGTGCAGTCAATCTGATTTTGGATGGATCGTCCAGTCCAATTCGTTGTGCTACCTTTTCTACGACTTCATCATAAGTATGAACTTTCGACCTAAAGAAGGAGAAGTTATGCACATTCAACTGAGTCAACTTTGACGAATCTCAATTGAAACTAGAAAATTTCAGGTGGAGTTACTTACAGCTCTAAGCAAAAGTCGTCCTCCTTGGGTTTCTCAAGAGTTCGAAAATGAACAACCTAGAATGCAGAACACCACATACAAGCATCAACCAATGCGTATCACTATCATTTTACCAGTCAACCTCAAGCAACTACCGTTACACAAAGCTGATACAGTCAAACAAATGCAGCAGCAACAGTTGTATAGGATTGACATAAACATTTCAACACTTTTTAAGGATTCACTCTCTATTCAACTTGTGTGAAGAAACTATTTCTTGCAAAGAAAAATCTAAGAGATTGAACAGACTGGTAGTAGTTGATGTAGCATATTACGTGAGGGTTATTTTGTAATTTTGTTTTAGTCAGTTGTTGGTTAATTTAGTTTGATTAGCTAGAATTAATCCATAGATAGTAGATTCATCCTTTGTCAGAGACTTTTGAAATCATAATGAACATTCCTTTGAGGATTCTTGGAGATTTTCTCCTTTGATGCTTGGTTGCATCAAAATAGTATCAGAGCATCCTCGAAAGGTCCGATGGTTGAGCAAAGGGCAGCTATCTCCAGAAGGGACGTAGTTCAGTCCATCGGGAGTTTGAAGCGGAACTTCACTCAAATATGTAAACTAAAACAATTTTCTCACCAAGAACATCAACTAGACACATGTTGTCAGTTGGGGCATCTCTTGGAGAAATTCAAAGAAATTTGATCAAAGTTCAATGTACGGTGGGTACGATGGCCAAACAGTTGGATCTTTCAAATCTACACGGTCAAAGAGAGCAAATAAAAGGTAAGAACAATAATCTTCATCAAGAACGACAAGAACTTACCTGCAAGAATGCCTCAAGAACAAATAGCACACCTTCCAAAAATGGTTTCGGGTTTAGGGCCAAAATGAAAGGCTCTTGGTTAAAGATTCCAATTTTTACAGTAAAGAATAAATTTTCTTGGATTTTTGGAATACTTTGATTATGATTATGATCAGACAATGCTGAAGAACGTAGAGGAAGAATCTTTTGATGAATATTTCAATAAGGAAGATGAATTCTTGCTTTGCTTGGAAAGACTGCTGAAAATGAAGAATAAACAAAAAAAGGAGCTAGGGATGTTCATGGGGAGGGGCGGGGCGGGGCGAAGGATGGCTTCCCCGTCCCCATCCCCGCGAAATTCTCCATTCAATTTCCTAGTGATCGGGGCGGGGATTCCTTGCTGGGAATTATTCTCCATTTATGATTTTAATTTTTTTTAAATTAATTAAATAAAATATTTTTTATAAAAATTATATTTAAATTGTTAATTCCTTAACATAAATGGCAAGCAAAAGGCAAGATTAGAGTGCAAAGAGACCTTAGGAAGGGTGCTCCCCCTTCCTTTTGGTGTTAATTGTTGACTGCTTCAGCAAGATAGGCTACAAGAAGGTTCGATCAAGGGCTTCAAAGGCAGGGGTTGGAGATCTCCAAGGTGCTGACCTCCCATTTGATGGTGATACTATGCTTTATTCGATGGCTAACCACGAGAAGATAACTAATTTAATTAGAATTGTGATGGTTTCTGAAGCTGCCTTAGGCCTTAGATTCAATTTGGCTAAGTATTCTATGGTTGGTATTAATCTGAGCTTGGAAGAAGCATTATAGTTTTGGCTCTCTTTGGGTTGCTCCTTGCCCAATGAACTCTTTTCCCATTTCCTACTTACGTCTCCTGCAGGTTGAGCAGATGGAGCAGGTTCTGTTACAAAGACTGCGTGTTGGTGCTTATCCAGGCAGTGCTCTCTAACCTCGGTAAACACTTATTAAATTGGAAGACTGTCTCCCTCCTTGTGGCTAACGGGGTCTTGATTTGGGCAGGACAAAAAAGAGGAACAAAAAATTGTTAAATAGTGGTGACAATGTTTTTGCGGAACCTTCGGCTCTATGAAGAAATGTGATCAATGAGAAATATTTCTTGGTGTGTTCAGATTGGTTTCCCTCGCATAGCAGATTCTTGAAGGTCAGTTCAGAAGATTTGCTTAAAAAAGAAACCCACATTATACTGCCTTCTATAAACAAATAACAAATTGTTAATTTAAAGTTAATAAAATAATTTCATTGTGTTATTTCAAACATCTTATGCTAATGTCATGCTAATTGATAAATTACAAAGGCTTCCCTACATGGCTCTTTCTCCACAATGGTGCATTATTTGCAAAAATCATTCAGAATCTCAAAGTCATTTATTGATATCTTGCAAATTTGTTCGTTTGTTTTGGAACGATATTTTTCATCCTTCAATTGGCTAACGGCATTTCCGGAAGAGCCAAAGCTTTTTCTAGCTCTAATCCTTGGAGGTCATCCTTTAAAAAAGAAGAAGAAGATTTTGTGGGAGAATTTCACAAGGGCTTTTTGTTGGGTCATTTGGCAAGAGCGGAACAAGCGAATTTTTCAAGAAAAAAAATCTTCTTATTTTAGGCTCTTAAAAGCTATTGGGCCATTTGTAATCTTGGGAGACATCCCCTTCCATTGTAATTTCATACTATCAATGAAATTGTTTCTTTTTCAAAAAAAAAAAATGTAAGAGTTCATAATTAATCACATGGTTAATGGGGAGTCTCATAATCATCTCTTCTTTTGGTGCAAACAGGCCAGAATCTTTTGGGACTTTATTCTTCAAGCATTTGGGTGGCAGATTGTCTTTCTTTTGATGTTCGGGAAATCCTTCCTCTTGTGTTCAATTGGCACCCTTTCAAGAAAGAGAGGAATATCCTTTGGTTGAACTTCATTCGAGCTTTTTTGTGGTTTATTTGGTTGGAACGCAACTCTCGTATCTTCACAGATTAAGGACCAAGATCCCAATCTATTCTCACATCTATCAATTACTTATCCCTTAATTGGTGTAAAATGAGCCCCGCTTTTATAACTATAGTTTATCTACTCTCATGACCAATTGGAAGAGTTTTTTTGTAACCATGGGATAGGATCTCACCTTATTGTAATTTCATTTTATCAATGAAACGTTACTGTTTCCTATCCAAAAAATAAAAATAAAAAACAAATTTCTAATTTGCATATCCAATATGACTAATATGTGCAAAAATGTTGAAAACATATCAGCGTCTCATTTGTCTAATCCTAAAAGTTGAGGCCTGAGGGTCTCTTGTTCATAACAAAATGAAAGACCGCAGTGTAATAGACTATCGATAGCAATGTCAGCCACTCAGGATTTGTACCTGACGATTATGTACATACTCCAAAAAAGAGGGAACATCGGGGTATCTGCATTCTTCACTATCAATAGGGGATTTCTGAAAGCAAATAATGTCCCCATCCTCAATCTGCAAAAAACAAAGGGATGACAGATGAGTGGCAATGATATGAGCAAACGCAATAATATGAGCAGTAAGGTAATACCTACCTGACTTAGTCGAAATGAAGTCCTTTTATCTAGATGTTCACACATGACACAAGGCTCAAACTTTATTTCCTGATGATCAACAAATGAACTTTTGAATAAGAATGATTTATAGATGAAAGTGGTCACTTGGAACAACAAAATTTGATGAAAGAAAAAGCAGAACATATCATGAACATACCTCAAAAAGTTCAATCTCCTGATCAGGATCAAAGCCTGCCATTTTATTTAGTTTATCCAAAATTTCAATAGGCTTTGTTGAACTCTTCACAAAAAGCCTACCTACATATCTGGCATGGCAGAAAAACATGGAAATATGTCATTATCCAGAATCAGAAGTTAACAATTATTCACTCACGGGAAGACATCATTTACCTTAGCTCTGCTTTCGCAGGGTCATAAAGCTTGAAGAAAAGCAAAATATCGTCTTTATTTTTCTCAGGTGGAACAATTGGAAGTACATCCTGAAGCATGAAATCAAATCATTGCAGGGTGTGCAAATATTATATTTACGATGTGCACACAGGTATCTCCGGTTAAACTCTGTGCTGTGTTACAAAATTACAACTACTAAAGATGAGATACCAGGTTAAACTATGTGCTGTGTTACAACTGCTAAAAAAAAAAAAAAAAAAAAAAATTAAAGAATAGTTACCAATCCGAGCTCTACTTCCAAAAACAACTTCAGTTCTGCATTATTAGCTTTGTTGGATGCTTCCCTCAACTGCCCAACCTGCAAAGGTGAAATTTACCCATTAGCCTGAACTGCCTATTCGATCAGAACTATCAGCAAACCATAATGGCCAACTACAGCAAGAATTGCAGACAAATCCTAAAAAGTATGAAATATACAGGTATTAAAACGTCAATCTATCAGTAGTGAATCGCATAATAGTGACAGGAAAGAGAGTGTATAATCTATCTGTTCCCCATATAGTGACAACAAAAGAACCAAAATTTAAGAGAATTGGAGTTTAACACACAAATAAAGTCCTCAAGAGAAAGAATACATTAAAAGAAACTATAATTTTATTTAAATATATTCTAATACATATGATCAGAGAAACAATGCTTGGACATTATGATTCACATCATAACTAGATGCTGGTACGTAAAATAATCTTGCACTTAGTTTTAGTTTTATGTTATCAATACATTAAATATAATAACAAGCAAAAAAAAAACAAAATATAAGATGCTGAACAATGATTACAGAGTGAAAATGACAATGAATTATTCTGTGATACAAAAAAACAAGCAAATTGAATTCGGGGACACTGCAAAAAGAATATAAGAATAGGGGAAATCATTACAGATTGTGCTTCTTCTTGCGGAGTCAATGGCCGATTAGGACGATACGTGTGATTTTGTCGCTTTGCCCAAATCCAATACCGCTGAAATTGCACTGGTATGCCAAACTCCTTGGCAACCTCCTCCTGCTCCCCATTTAAATAAAGAAAAGAAACAAAAATGTTCAAAGAATACAAACTCCAAATGGAGTAAAAAAGAAACATAGAAAAACACTAGGGATGAGATAAGAAAGCATCCCAATTAATACGATATCATTACAAGAAAAATTGATAAATAAACTTGAATAAATCACCATTAGGAAGCCTTCAACTTAGCCGAATCGAATCGATCTTATCTTTGCTTATCCTCAAAAATTCGTTGAGGAAAAAGCAAAAGTATATAAGCATGAAAGACATCATTAAAACCAAACATCAAATCCTGATCTTTAAACAAGCGAAGGAAATAAAATAAAATAAAAGATTAAAACGTACAAGGCATTCCAATTAATCAAAGAAGGGTAATAATTACAAAAATGACCAGACAAACTTGGAGTGAGAACTCCACCAAAGGAAGCATTATAAGTAATACACTTGAGGAACCAGTTTTAAAGCATGGAATACCAAAGAAGTCAAAACAAAGACCACATCTGAATAGAAGAATGAACGCCATAAACACAAGTTTTGTTTTCCTTCTCTCAAAAGAAAACAGATTAAGGGAACATAAGCATGGAACAATCAATATGGAAGAAAGTTTAAAACAGCTAGGAGGAGTCACAGGCAACATTGAGACTTCCTGAATATGTTGGTTTCTAAAAGTCGGTGCACCTTGAAAAGATATTTTTGGTAAGAAGTGTACCTTGAAAAGATTAAAAGGTATCTGTTTCTGAATACGAAAACTGCGAACTTTGTCATGATCAACAAGATCAAAATATATATCCTTCCCTATTTGTTCTTGAAGGTCCACATCTCGTGCAACCTACCAGCATAAATCAATTGTCTCAGGCACAAATTGTTCAGAGACTACCATGGTCCATAATAAACTACCAGTAAATAAAATAGAAAATCAAAATTCATATCTATGTGTGTTTATGCTATATATTTTGATCTTAACCAATTACTAAGACATTAAATTCCCATATAGGTGGACACAAAGTCTTGATCTCATGAATTGAAAAGTATCTTATTTTACAGTTCAGCCTCGTTTGTTATAGGCCCAACCCTTGGAGGATATAAATTGCCAAACATGAAAGAAGTGAGAAGCTGTGACCTTGATAATAGCATAGAGATGGGCCTGCGCTTTATATCTTCTCTTGTCTTCCTTCTCCTCCTGCTCTTTCTTTAACCTTATCTGCATGGAGATTATAAAAGTCAACCTGCTTCCACATATTTCCACACTTGATTAGAAGTCTGAAGAAATAATCTGAATAAATAAAACTACCCTAAGGTGTTCGGCTATGTCTTTCTCATCCACATTGCAAATTATTTTGTCCTTGTCACTTTCACGGATGTACACAAGCATATATGCATTAGAATATTTGGTGAACTTGAAGGGAGTGTTGTTGAAGCCAGGGTTGGTCTGCGGCAACTGTCAAACAGAGTAAAAATTGAAGTGAGTGCAGATTTAAACCAAGTTAATATACGAAGTGGACAAACAGGTAAAGAACTTATTTAAGGTGAAAGTGAAACAGATCTTTCATTAACCAAGTTACATCACCTCTTCCTCGCCACCATATTGCTCTTCTAATGCTCTCTTCGTATCTTCTTTTGTCACACGCTCATCATCAAATTTGTACCTGGAAGGCAGAAGTTTGCATGCTATGGTCAATGGATCGTGAAATAGGATCTAATCATACAGATAATTCTGAATCATTATAACTGGACAAGTATGAGCAAATAAAATCCGTGTGCTCTGCATACATGTACTACGTATGAGCAAGGGCCCACTTTTTCTTTTTAATGAAATACTGAACTTTCATTAAGAATAAACGAAAGAATACAAGGGGAGTCCAAACATCCCAACACCAAATAAAAGGAGCCAGACTAAAAGAACCCACATATATGTCTTTGAAAGAGATAGTACACGTTCGAAGTGACAACGGAAATGACTGAAAATTCGCTATAAAAATCATGCATACCACTGATCAGATAAGGTTGGCCTGATAAAAGCATAATAATGCCCACCATGGACACCACCACTATGTACCAACACACTGCATCAGAAAATTAAGACAAGTTAGAGGTTGATTCTTCGCAATTTAACAGTCAATGCAACTCTATGTAGAAAACTAAACATAACAGAAACAAAATATGGAATATAAATAAATCCATGTAGATCACATCCACCCATTGAAGCCATTAAAAGCAGAGCATGGCAAATCAAGGGGAATACAAAGTTGAATGGAATGGATGAAATTTTCCAGGAGGCATGGCAAATCTTGGTTAAAAACTCCCAACACAAAGCAATAGCATGGCTATACCTATGGAGTGTGTAAAGGTTGCGAACGCTCCTATCTGCATCAGGCGATAGATACTTGCCATTCTCCCTATCAAGGTCTAGTTGAAGAGGAAACTCATAGCGGTCATTTATCTGCAAGCCAAAATCACTTTAACATGTAATCTGATACAAAACAGCTGAAAGAAACTTTGATGCAAGAGACCAAAGTTCCTGCTGCATATATAATAAAAATGAGAGACAAGAATAAAGAAAGAAAAAGAATTGAGTGTATATTCCAGATCCAATGGAAACACATCATGTCAGTCAACAGAATTGCCTTTTCCCTGTATTAGTTTTCAGAACTGGCCCAGTAGGTTTGGGTCCATAAATCCAACAAGGTTAGATCAGAAGGTTCCTGCACAGATGAGCCCTTAACCTCAAATTTTGGCACCCTAGTTCACTACCTCATATTACATATGAGGCTTTAAAACTATTCACTTGGCTATGTGTACTAATTGGAAGGGATTTTTTTAGAAGAGAAACAATTTCATTGATAAATGAAAATAAAAGGAGCAAAAACTCCTAACACCCAAAGACACCCAAAGGTGAATTACAAGAAAGCTTTCCGATTCGAAATTAAAAAGGAAAGACTATAATTGGAGAAGAGGTGTTTACATTTACACCAATACATTGAATGAAAAAGAATTAGTTCCTTAAACATATCAAAAGAAGAGAAAGTATCCCGAAAAAGACGCCCATTTATTTCTCCCCAAAGAAACCAAAAGAAAACTTTATTTAGAGCTAGCCAAAGAGCCTTTTTATCGCCACAGAAAGGGTGATAAACAAAAATGGAGACCATAAAATCAAAAATACTATTAGGTAAAATCAGGGACCAATCAAAAACGTCAAGGATCATGGCCCAAAATTTAGAAGCAAAGGAGCAGTGAAGAAAAAGATGAGTCGGAGATTCTGAATTTGCAGAGCACATAATACACCCAAGATGGAGAAAGGGCATGTAAGGCATACGTCGTTGAAGACGATCAACAATATTAATAGCTCCAAGACTAAGCTCTCAAAGAAAAACTTTTATCTTCTTCGGATAGGAATCAAACCAGATCACCTTATAAAGGTTACTCGTTAGAGGATCAATTGCAACCACCAAACATTCCACGAGAGACTTGACAGTAAAAACGTTGGAAAAGTCCAGAGGCTCGGACCAAGACCGTTATATAGTGACTTCCGATAGAAGATGAGAGAGGTGAGCTCATTCCACTGTTTCCAGATCATTAAGATTACAGCGAAGTACAAATTTCAAGCTTGATGAGAAGCCTCTAGAACAGTAATATCAGGCCGATAAGTTAAACGGAAAAATCGAGGGAAAACAGAAGCAATAACCCCACCACTTAGCCAAGAATCATGTCAAAAGGAAGTCAAAAAATCATTACCCAAACAACGAACAACTCGGCTAGACACAAGACAAATAGTTGAGCAAGGCCAGCAAATTAAATCAGACGAATAATGTTTAGCTATGCACAGGGGATAAGACCGATCGGCCGATAATCAGAAACTGACTTAGAGTCACAATCTTTTTTGGAATTAAGCAAATATAAGTTTCATTCAAAGAAACATTAATAATACTTGATGTATAGTAGTCTTGAATCAAATTCATAACGTCTCCCTTGATGATGTGCCAAGAAGATTTACAGAACTCCGCCGTAAAACCATCAGGGCCAGGAGATTTGCAAGTGTCCAATGAAGAGATAGCCTAAAAAACTCGACTTGTGCTCGACTGATTGGTGACCACTTCACATTAGTGGGAACTAGGAAGAAAACGTTGGGCACCATCCGTGGTAAAAAAGGCTTGATGGAGCATGTTCAAGCTTGAGAATGACTTCAGCCAAAATTAAACCTAAGTAGTTATTCTTGGCTTTGAGTTCCACCTCTATAAAGTCAAGTCTTCCGCGATATTTTTTAACTATCTCCACTATGCCCCAAGTCTAGAGGTGTAAGGGTAAATGATTGATCTTAATCCAACCACCACTATACGAAGGAACCAATTTGTTTGCCATGAAATTTTGTGGGCTCTATGAGTGGAATTGGAGGTGAAAAGGCCCCATCGTGTGCCAACCTAATCGGAGACAAAAAAGCCAGGGTTGATCAGAGTCTACGCAACAGAGGAAAACCACCTTTGGTTTAAAAGGGTTGATGGAACAAATATTGTCCTGAATGACCCTAAGGATAGGATAATATACTCTGAAGGATGAAGGCGAGGTCCATTCTCATGTTTCACTTTCAAACATTGTTAAACCTTGAACCCTTGTTTTTTTTAATTGAGACCATGGTCTCTTGTTTATCTGATCGAGACCATGAACCCTTGTTTTTCTTTTATGGAGACCTCGGACCGTTGTTAAAACTCTAATTTTGATGTTACAACTCCTAACCTATGCAGGGAGGGTAGGGCATCACCACCTCCAAAACTTGGGAATTTTGATCAAGAAAGAGGCAAAACCAAACCCCAACAAACTATAAAGCCTCGTTTACTTCAAGGGAATAGGAATCAAGGAATGGGGATGAAAATTTTCATTCCCATTGATATTCTTTACTAAAATGTACGGATGAAATCAATTGGTGGGACCCAGCACCAATTTGGGAAACCTTGCCCCATGAAGGGGGTAATCTCATTTCATTCCTCTCCTAAACACTCATCAATCTTATTCCCATTCACATTTCTTGATTTCCAAGTTGACTCCACAAAAGAAGGAATAATGTTTAAGATAGTTTTAGGCAAAATCGGCAAAGTAAGGAGCTCTCGAAAAACACTCTCCAATTGGCAAAGGAAAAAGCCAGGAATAGTTACAAAAGTGGGAGCTCCAAAAATCAATGTTGAAGTCGACAATCATATTTCAAAGACGTCTTCTTCTGTTTTTACTGTGAACATTTCAAAGATACCCAAATATATAAGAATGATTAATTGTTATTCAGTCCGACAACGAACTTAAAAGAAATGAAAACATATGAAGGTAATAACGACATATTGATTTAAAAAGTTTCTAGACATCCAAATCCAACTATCTCCACCATCAAAACAACACAACTAAAAGCTACTAAGATTATAGAGAATGGATGCATGTCATAGAGTAGTGAACGCAAAACCATGCTATGGTATATTTCCATTACTGACCTTCACCATTGTATCCCGCATAAAATCATATTCAAACCTCTTCAGCTGAAGTTGGAGGACTGGAGGGAAGTCAATAAACAAGACGCCCTTCTTAGCTTCCTGAAACAAACAATAATTTATAAGGAAAATCAAATTAAAAGATTTACTTCCTACGCTCACGAAGTTGAACTATCTGAAACAAACAATAATTTATACAGGAAAATCAAATTAAAAGATTTACTTCCTACAACTAGCTCACGAAGTTGAACTATCTCATATTTCTAGAATTCTAGATTCAAGAACGATTTCAGTTCCAGGACTTTCTCGTGTGGTTGTTTGCAGAAACTAAGTTCTATCATAAACCAGACTTTTAGGTTGCCAATTTTTCAACACCAGAAATAAGAAAGAAAATTACATTAGGTCCTACTTATCCTGACACGAATCCTCAAAATTTGCTATTACTGATCTTTTCAACACAAAAATATTAGTTATAAGGATGTAAGCAAAAACAAACAATAAAATCCGGAAAGAAAATGAGCCACACATAACCCAATTGATAGGTTGCCAATTTTTCAGTTATTAAAAATAAAATAATTTAAAAAAAGACACATAAATGAACGAAAATAGCAATGACTTTATCAGAAATAGCAAAAAACAACACCACAAATAAGAAAGAGGATTACATCAGGTCCTACTTATCCTGACACACAGCCTCAAAATTGCTTTATCCTTAAAAAGCCACAATATACAAAGAAAATTAAGAAATACACCTTAGAATGACATTACCCTTAAACAACCACAAAATAAACATAAATACACGCAGAGAGGAAGGCTTGAATCAAATCATCAACAGTACAAACCTGCAAGCCATGCTCTTCTGCATGATACTTGTTATCACCCTCAAGACGTTCAACTTCCACATACTTATCAAATGATGCATAGACATCATTACAACCTTTCACATCAAGCTGGAGATCTGCCAAATCCACCCAAGGAAAAATCCAGCTAAAAGAACTTAAATCAATTAGAAATTTAAAATAGTTGTTTTCAAACCAGAAGTACCATAAAATGATTCCTTTCTTGTAGATTTGTAGTCAACATTAATGCATTCAATGTAATTCATGTGATGCCCCTCAAATAACTGCTGTATTGTCCCCTCCACAACAGTTCCCTGGACCAAAAAAATAATTGTAAAACAAAAGATAAATATAACAACATGTACACGAGTCATGTCAATAGATATTGGGCCAAGTCAATGCATATAGGATTGACTATTTTTATAAGCATTCATCAAAGAAACAAATCCAAGTATCCTGTACTATACCTTCATTTTATCTTCAAGCTTTTCACACAAAACCCTATTGAGTTCTTGCACATCATGTTGCATAAAAGAATCGTAAGTATCCCATCCAAAAGACTTAGTTAGTTCTTTAGTCGCAACACTGCTGGCATTAAATTGAAGTTTATAGAACAAACTTTGAAGAGCCAAAGGGATGCTCCCTGAAGGCATGTCATTCTCAGTTGTTGGCATATGGTAAACAGCCTGGATATACAAACTCAGGAATTAAGAAATCCTGCATAAGACAAATATAGGAACTATGAAACTTTTTCCTACCTTTCTGAAGTAAGGTATATGGTAAAGTGTCTGAAGAAGAGAATTCATGTAACAAGTTGCCCCTTGGTTCTTAAGACCCACAAATCCAGTTTCTTTCTTTGAATCATATGACCAGTAATCAAGAACCTTACGAACCAGAACCTCAGCTTCAACAATACACGTGTCATTTACAAGGTACCCTCGACTAGGATCATAAAGATCACTAAGAGGCATGAATGATGTAAAACCCCAATCACTTTCTCTAGCATTGAATTGGTGTTTTGTGTCTGCGTAATTAAACATGGAGAGAAAAAATATATCATTGCTCAAATCCCAAACAGTAAAGTTTGCATAAACATGTGGCACCAGTTTTCCTTCATGCACAATATTCAATTAAATGCAAGATCCTAAATAGGATAACAGGCCTCTTGTCCGTTTACAAATGCATTAAAATGATAACCAATTAGAGATAAAAAAAAAAATCAAAGAAATAAACTGGATGTCGACCACCCTCTATAATATGAAAGAGTGTTACAAAAGATATCCTATCCCGTTAATTACAAAAGACACCTCCATTGATTATAGAGGGTGGTTAGATAATAATTACAAAAAAAAAAAAAAAAAAAAAAAAAAAAAACTAGATGTCGACTAAGTTAAGTGACAAGCCTCTTGAAAACACTAGTTCTTTTGTTTTTGTTAGATGATTGATATAATTAAATTTACCGTAACTCAACAGCTCAAGTTTTTGGGTTGATTGGTGATTTAACATGGTATCAAAGCAAGAAATCCTGAGTTTTTTTTTTTTTTTTTTGAGTAAGAAACCAAGCTTTCATTGAGAAAAATGAAAGAATATACAAGGGCATACAAAGAGGAATGTTAAAATATTAATATAATTAAATTTACAAGCAAACGAGGGGATTATATCAATATTTTAACAATCAACCCAAAAGTAGGAAGTCTTGCCTTTGAACCCCTGTAATGTCATTTTTTCCCTCAATTAATATTGATTTCTACTTGTTGGGCTTTCTACAAATTTCCAAGCCCACAAGTGAGGGGGATGTTAGGGTGTTGATATAATTAAATTTACCATAACCATCAACTTAAATTTTTGGGTTGAATGGTGATGTAACGATTTTCTTAGATAGGACCCTTTGAAAACACTCATTATGGACCACATCATTAATTGCATACAAGAAACACTTAAAATAAAGATTATCTCCACCAGCCAAGAGCCAAATAATTTATTTCTATGCAACAGTAATCTTCAGTCAATATATAATAGGAAGTTGTGGGGAAATTAACATAAGTAGTTTTGGTCCAAAGAAAAGTCAATCTAAAGAAAAAAAAATCATAAATAATACGATAATTAAATCTACCTCTGCAAAGATGAATACATGCTTTTTAGAGAATGAAGAGAAGTAACCAATTAGTTATATCATAAATATGCAAAATATACACAAACAACAAACTTTTGAATACTATTCAATCATCCTCCTAATTTTTTGTGCATTCTTGACTATAATGGATTTCAAAGATTCCAATCAGACAATTACTAGATAGAGAAGTTCACATGCAATAAATTCAATAAACTAACAAAGAAGAATGCCTTTGTGTACACTCAAGAAGTTGACCTCAAATAAGTATTAACAATTATTGTCTTCTTGTCATATTGACATGCAAACGTGGAAATTCACAGTACTTCCTATCTTTTTTCAAAATCCAAAAAAAGTTTAAAGTGAAGTTGACAAGAGTATGATAAATTTTCTGCAGGAAGAGATTGAGGATAGAAGTGACTCACATTTAGTTAATTGGGAGTATTGTATTGAACCATCTGAGGGGGGTGGTCTAGAGATTGGGTATGTAAGGTGTAAAATATTTTCCTTCTATCAAAATGACTGGCATTCTTCCTTTTAACCTCGAAGCATAAGGTACTCCTAAGTCCTAATCAGGGTCAGGGTCATTGGGCACCTTTATGAACTCATAAAAGGTGATCCAATGTTGTCTGGGCACTCTAGGGAGGCTACTACCTTCCATCACAATTTCCATTATTTATTTTGATGCCCCTTCCAAAAATTTCCTTGTTTATTTGGGTGAGGAGAGGGTTCCCTTTTGATTTTCATATTGAAAAGCCTTTATTGATCATGAGATTGATGAGTTAGCTTCACTACTATCTTTTATCCAAACTGTCAACCTCTTTCCGTGCAACCATTATGTGTTGTCTATAGAGTATAGATCCTTCGGTCATCTTCGCTAGTAAGTGTTTATACATTCAATCGATTTCTTCTCCTTCTCCGTCTTTGGCATAATTTTTTTCTCTAAAACTATGATTTGAAAGATTTTTGCTATCTCAAATATCTTTGAAGGTCATGTTGGACACTTAGTATCCATATCGATATAATTACCTTTAAATAAATATAAAAGTATAAAACTTATGCATGAATCAATTAAGAAAAGTGGAGGAACCCATATGACAGCTAATTGGCCATGCTTCAAAAAGTGGGGAAAAAAGGGAGAGAAAATCCGAACAATCCAATATATATTTTTTTTTTTGAAGAGAAACAATTATTTTCTCCAAATACCCAAAGGTAAGTTACATGAAAGCTTTCCAATTTACAATTAAATTAGAAAAACTATAACTGGAAAAATGGTGTTTACATTTACACCAATACATCGCATGAAAAAGAATCAGTTCTTGAAACCTAGAATAGGAAGAGAAAAAGCTCTTGAAAATACGCTCATTTATTTCACCCCAGAGGAACCAAAAGAAAACTCAATTGAGAGCAAGCCAAAGACTTTTCTTTTTCCCACGAAAAGGATGATCGACAGAAATGGAGACCATGGAGTCAAAAATATTATTCGCAATCCAATATGTTTTTGTAGTGCTAGTTTTCATCTAATACTCAACATATCAATCTACAAGTGATTAAAATATTCCCTTACAAGCGACTACAAGTACCAGAAATGGAAGCAAAGAAAAAAAGCCTCATTCTTGTACATGTTAAAATGAATAGTGAAAAAAAAAATCTCAGATAATGGGAAAGTACTTACCCTTTCGGATTGTATACTTCTTATGGACCTGATTAACCACGGCCAAGCTGAACTGTGAATATCTACTCCACCCGTACGGCAATGCTGCAGAGTCTGCAACGTCCAAATACATCGACAGGTGGTCCACGTTGTTTCCCTTTGGAAAAACCAATATCCGCCTGATGAAAATTGAAACCAGCCAACTCAAATCAACAACTAGCTACAGCACCGGAATCTCAACAGCACAAATTACAGTTTTGAAAATGAAATATAGAATGTACCATTTATATCCACCAACAGCAAACGCGTCAGAATAATACTTTTTCATGTTTAACCTAGAGAAGTTCTCAATTCTCCATGTGAATTTTATGGGAGGGGGATCCTCCGCTTGCTGATTCTCCACTGTGGCAGAAGGCTCCACTTGAGCTATAGCGCAAACAATCACATAAACGCAAAATAACAAATCAATGCCACAATACAAATAGGGATCATCAGTTCATCACATGATTAAAAAAAAAAAAAAAAAAACCTAAAACAAGCAATCTTCCAGTGAATTGTAAACGCATTAACTTCAAAACCATATCCAACTAAAAAGATGATAAAATTGAAATAGTAGAGTGAATATAAACCTTCCATCGGCTGAGGACCCTCCACTACATCGGAATGCGGCACAAGCATCTCCTCGTCTTCTTGCTGCAAAACAAAAGACGCAAATCAGATCTTCCACCCCAGAAAAGATTGAATCGAAACCCTAGAGGTATAGATATATATATAGGAATTAAAACAAAGCGAGTTATTGAATTATCAACTCAATTTTGACGTCGGAACCAAAATCAAAACCCTTGAGATCAAAATTGAAAGAACAGCAAAACAAAGTACGAAAAGAAAATCAATCAAAAACAAGAACAGAAACTAAGAAAGAGTAGCTGAATTACATCGAGAGGTGGAGGAGTCATCATAGTCATTGATGGAGAGGAAATGACAGTCCGATCGACGAATCACAGAACAAGCAAAACCAGTAAGGGGAAAACGAAGGGGAAACAAAAAAAAAATAAAGCCTGCAACACTCGAGAAAGAGAAAGAGAAAACTGGTTCACAACAGAAATAATTATATTAATAAATATAAATATTCAATATTAAAATATCATTTTTACTCTCTCACTATTTCATTTTATTTTACTATCTTTATTTTCAAATGTTTATATTAATACTTTTATTTTCAATTATGCTTAAAAATCATCCTTATTTTTAGTTTGAAACTAAATTTTCTAAAAAAAAAATTAGGTGTTTAGATCCTCACTCAATTGTTGTAAACTCAGTTATTATAATTCAATTTAGGCTTAATTCACCGACTATTATAATTCATCGTCAATAAAATAATTATAATAATTATTTATTGTTCATAATTATTACGACTATTATACAGCGCCTCAAACACTCCCTTAATTTCTATTAATGGTCGCCAACAAGAGCATAGTCTCATGATGTATCGTCCTAGTGACTAAGAGGTTAAAAAAAAAAAAAAAAAAAAAAAAAAAAAATTATTAATGGTCCCTTTATATTTTAAAAATATATTTATTTCTTTTTAATGAAAATTATTATTATTATATAACCAATTTTGAAGAAAAAAATCAAAGAAAATTAATAATAAATAGAAATATGATTTATTTTTATTTTTTTTTAGTTCAATATAAAATTTTAAATTGATCTCTACTTTTCAACTTTTCGTTTGAAGAGAAGTAATAATAATAATAAATATAAATATTAAAATATCATTTTACTCTTTTTAATCTCTGTATTTTTAAATGTTTAGGGTTTAAACATTTAAAAATAAAATAGCATGTAATTTTACTTTATGGGGAAGGGACGTGGATGGTCAAGAATGAAAAAAACGAGGGTAAAATGGTAATTGTAATAAATGACGGCGTTCCGAAGTTCTGCTGGAGATGCGATATACGGTATTTTACGAGATCGCCATTGAGAAATTGACACGTCATGAGAAGGTATTTTCAACTTGTGACGTGGCATCTTTGGAGAGTCACGTGCATGTGCACGTGATATGACTCTATCTGATTGATTTCACACTTTTTTTTTTTTTTTTTTTTCTTTTTTTTTTTTGACTGTCTGTAATTTCCCATTTGAAAGGATTTTTATTTTGAAAATAATGGTAAAGTAGTAAAGTAAAGCTGTCAACTGTGTTGTTTTAAATAATGCTCTTTCAAAATATTTATTAAAATAATTTTCTATTTTTTAAAAGCTATTTATCCAATTTTTGGCTACCTAATCATATAGCAATGCATACTTTCCCATTTTGGGTTCGTGACAGGAATTTTTACCCGTCTTGTTTGTGATATAGTATTTTTTTAAAAAAAAATATTGTTCAAATTTAAAAATTTAAAATATTTTTTGGTTAAAAAATAATTTTTTTCCCCTAAACTTTAATAGAAATGACAATTTAACCTTCATACTTTTAATTTGATAAAAATTTAATCATTAAATTTAATATATAATAATTTAATAATTTTTTTTAAAAAAAAAAATTAATCATTAAAATTTAATATAATATGTAACAAGTTAGTCTCTGTAATCGATAATAGTTTAGCTTTTTTTTTTTTTTTTTTTTTTTTTTTTTTTTTTTTTTTTTTTTTTTTTTTTTTTTTGTTGTTGTTGTTGTTGTTGTTGTTGTTGTTGTTGTTGTAGTAATTTAGTCTTTAAACTTTAATATGTAACAATTTAGTCTATGTAATTTAAAATTTGTAACGATTTAATTCTTTTTTTTTTGGAGTCTGTAATGTTGAAAATACTGTAAAGATTAAATAAAATTTCTTACATATGTAGTCTCAACCGACATGATATATGGATTGGTGACCAATAAGTCCTATGTTCGATCCCCACACGCATATGTGGTAAAAAAATATGTTTATAAACTACAATTAGTAAGTCGATACATAATAAAAACCAACACTTATTTTTTTATGAGATTTTTTTACTGTAAGATATTAAATTTGTAAAATACAGTGACTAAATTGAGTATAGGTCTAAATTGATTATAAATAAATAAATAAAAAAAAAAAATACAAAGGCCAAATTGTTAGTTAGTACTACTAAAATTCAATTACTAAACTGTCTGAACGTTTAAAGATTAAATTGTTTTTTAACCTACTTTTAAAATTGTTTGAGGAAAGGCAAACATTGTTTAATAGTTCGTTGATTTAAATTTATTTAGTCTGTTTTTTTAGTAGAATAAATGATGGAGATTTAAACTTTCGAAGAATGTAGAAAATGTCTAGTAACCATCCTAGGGAGGTGTTATTGAAGACATGGCGGGCTCCAAGCTACACTCTTCTCTGCTACCAAACCAAGACCAAAGCGAATGAGCTCACTCGATTCAGGTTTGATCCTCCATTCTTTCTCATAGACTGATGCAGAAAATCTGTTATTTAAGGAAAGAAGTGAATTTGCGACATTCTAGTTCCAATGGACGTACCGAAGCCAAAGTTATTTTTATATAGCTAGGCTAAGGTGGACAAGACCTTACAACTAGAAAAAATGGGGGAAATCACAAGATGCAGGGCACAAACAAATGAAGGGAAAGTCGTTTGCTCCCCATGCTTTCGCACCCCAGCGTCGGTAGGGACCCAGAGAGTTGCCCTCGCTTTTGGCGCTAACCATTCCATCTATCATATCAGTCGAGTCGATCCGATTCGTTATTATCTATTGATAACGCAATAGAGAACTTATGACTTCGCAAATGGAGAGGGATTCAAACCTCATTTGTGGACGGGACGAGTACGACATATTCCCGGGACCGATCCATCTCATTAAAGGATTTTCTGGACAGAGCACAGACCTAAGACCAATAGATTAAACAAATTATTGTAGAGTTTCCCGGGGAAGTATTGATGATAAGCTAAAACTCAAAGAACTCCTCTCCTTCGAAAAGTGGAGATGATGGATTTATGGTACCGATAAGTCCCACCTATCAATGCAATAGCTTCTGAGCTAGCTATGTGGTTCTACAAAAAAAAAAAAAAAAAAAAAGGCTCCTAAAGCTTAGCAACTACTAGACAAAATGTAGTAGTCGCTTCGCTTTGTCATGTACCATGAAATTACGTTCCCTAGATTGATCTGTATGAGAGAACAAATCCTTATGAGTTTGAATGAAGGTTTTTTTTTTTCCTATAAAAGCGGAAGGAAGGTCTTAATGCTGGCTTTCTCTCTAATAGAAAATAAAATTGGCAATCTGCTACTTTGGTATATCATTACTACCGATCAAGTTCAACCTTCCTATGGTATGCGTGCTTATTTTTTTTTTTTTTGAAAATACTCGCTTTATTATTCTCAATTTGATTAATAAATGTTTTTTTCTTTCAAAAAGATAAATAAGATGTGGAGAGAGAGAATCGAACTTGAGACTTTTAGTTCATAGTTCGTACATGTCGGTTGAGCTATGTTCATGTTAAATAATTATATATTTTTATTTCTATCATTAAATCGTTAACAAAATTCGTACATGTCGGTTGAGTTATGTTCATGTTAAATAATTATATACTTTTATTTCTATCATTAAATCGTTAACAAATTGCTAATGTGGCATAACATAACATATCTATTTATTTAACCATTAAGAGTGAAATTGTTAAATTATGATTTTTTTTTTGCAACGATATTTTAATTAATGTGATGATTGTCACGACCTCTTAGTCAATGACACACCCTCATGTCAATTGAGGTATACTCTGTTGAAATGATGAAACTTGATAAAAGAAATATAGCTATTTTGGGAAATTTTAGTGACTACAAAATTTTATTCCCAATTAGAATGAAAAGAATTCAGAAAAATCATATCCAGCTATTAAAAAAACAACATTTATCTCATAAATTTTATGATAAAAGTTCCATTTTAAAATTATTTAAAAACAACGCTTCCATCAACCTCTCCAATAAAATAAAGACATAAATGTGACACGACAGTGTTAGATTTCAAACGTGCTCTCGAACTTTGGTATCTTTATAGGGGGCGTTTGACCCCAGTATGTTGAGGTGGTTTGGATTTATAATCCAAAACCATGTTTGGGCAAGGGGTTGAGAACCCGGGGTTTGGAAAACCAAACTCATGGGTTACACCTCTCAAACTCTTCTCAAACCAATGATTTTTCTTAAAATTACAATATATTGGTAGGGTCTACCATTTCTCTCTCCACATTTTTCATAATTATGGTGAGTCCCAACATTTTTCAATCAATTTTTTTTATTATTATGGTGGGTCCCACCATTTTTCTTCTAATTTCACCCCTCTAATTATAATTATATAGTTTTCTAATTATATTTATTTAAATAAAATTATTATTTTTAATTTATTTATATTTAATCTAATTTACAATAGCTCAAAATATGTTTAAATTTTTTTAGTTATAACATAAAATAAAATATTTGAGGATGTTAATATTTTAAAAAATAATATTTAATTTTTAAGTTAACAAATTAAAAAATTATAATTATTAACAAATATTCAATTGATTTTAAAATAAAATGTGATTTTTCTCTAATTACAAAATTAGAATTTTTTTTTTCTCGTTTTATAAGTTATGTGAAGCTTAACCTTATTTCCTTTCAATGTCAGTTTTTCAAGGTTTTTCAAGTTCTTGAGTGTAAATTTCAGTTTGTATTTAAGTGATACATACTTGAGAATATTATCCAAATATAATAGTAGGATATTGTTTAATTCTTGTTTTCTTCCTTTTGTGTTTTTCATTTCATTTTTTTTAATTCTTTATCTAAATATATATTTTTTGTTTTTTTAAAAAACACCGATTGACATGACATGTTATGTTTTTTGAGACGTTTGAATGAAACATTTATTTTTTTAATTCTTTATCCAAATATATATATTTGATTCTTGTAAGCAATGTTTCGATTGTTGGAAATAATTTTATTATTCTTAGACTATAGCATAAATTAAATGCTTAATTCAAACGTCTAGAAAAAAAGTCACATGTTGCATAAAAAATTCTACAATTCACAAAACATCCACTAAAAAATAAGAAAAAGAAAAAAAAAGTAGCGAAAGGGAAAAAGGAAAAAAAAATTGTCCAAACCCGGGTTTCAAAACACTGCACCCGAAACACTAACTTCTGATTCCCAAGCTTCCCAACACTGTGCCCCAAACACTGTTTTATGATTCCTAGGCTTCCCAACACTGCACCCCAAACACCGTTTTCTGATTCTCAGGGTTCAGAACCCTCCCAAACAAACCCACCGTATTTTGATTCTAAGGGTTCTGAACCCATTACGGGGCCAAACGCCCCCATATAGTTTATAAACTTTAGACTTTGATTAGGATTGTTGTGGCGTTTAAAATAATTGCTTACAATTTTACTAAAATCAACTATTTTAAGCATACAAAAAAAAAACAGGTCACACTATTTGGTAGAGTTCAAACTTTTTTTTTTCTTTTTTTAAAGAGCGATATATTACGAAAAACAAGCGAAAGAAAACCCACAGCCCGGAGATAAGGCACACACAACCTCAATAGAGAAAGACACTCAAACACATCAAGAGGACAGGTCCCAAGGAGGGACACTAACAGACAAAGGGGCCGACAACACCCTCAACCAAGAGGCACACCTATAAGCCATATCAACTTGAACACTAATAAGGACAGACTGAGGAGAACAAGGGCTAGACCCATGGACACGAGAGTTACGTTCTCTTCAAATATGGTAGATAGCAGCACACCAAGCAAACCTCTACACATGACGCCTACGAAGGGCACCACGCCCTATATGACAAATCCACATCAGCTTAGTAGACCAAGCAACTATACGATGGGAGGAACACCCCCACCGTAAAATCTCCGACCATACCTGCACATTGAACGGGCATTCAAAGAACAGATGATCTCTCGTCTCCACGTCAGCCGAGCACAACAGACAACCTGACGGAATCAAGGAGTCTCAAGCATGGAGACGAACTCTAGTATATAAGCGATCTCGAACTGCAAGCCACGCAATAAAGGAGTGACAAAGGATATTACCCTCAAACCATACTATGTTCACCCAACTCACACAATTTGGTGTAGTGAGTGAGCGTTTCTCCTAAGATAGCTTCCCTAGGGCAAATTTTCAAAAAAATTATCAAACAACCACTTGGACATCTTTGGGTAACCAAATATATATTATTTTAATTATTTATATGTTGATAGTCAATATGAATTATTAGAAGTGAAGAATTTGGCGTAAGATTTGATGGAGCGACATGCGCAGCGGAAAGCGATTTTGGACCGATGATACTCTAATTTCATCAATTTAACAAATAGAAAACATGCTCAAAAGACGGAAATAAGAAATTAGAAATACATATCCTTGTAGTTTCGAATTTCTTCAAGTTCCGCCGCTCGTTCCTCGTCACGAACTCTTCCGGCCTCTTCTTACGAACGCCCCGAGGACCACCCCAGGTAGTCCCGCTATCCTCGACGCCGAGCAACGGAGTTGTGGGACTCCGAAAGAAGAGAAAACGAAAAGAAACAAGGAAAGGAGAAGGAAAAAACAATCAAAAGTCGTGGGTTTCTTCATCTTTTTTTTAATACAAAACGAAAGAAGAAGCACAAAGTGAAGTCTTTTAAACAAACTTCAATTCGTGTACCCCTGAGTTGCCATGCCAAATGGCAAAAGATAGCATAATATATATATATATATATAATTAATTAATTAAACTTTTTAATTAATTAATATTATTTAATTCAATATCAAATATTAATTAAATAATATGGCTAAACCCGGTTTTCCGAAAACTGACTTTTTTGCACATGAATCCTATTCATGTTTTAGGCCAATCTCATATTTAAATCATATTTAAATATGTCCATATTTAAACCATATTTAAATATGTTCATCCTCCTTCCCTAAACCGAATTTGAACAATTCAAATTCTTTTTCTTTTTCTTTTCTTTTAAACTGTTGCACGACGTTATCCGAGCTAGCCAGGAGAACCTAAAGGATCTACAGATCATGAGCTCCAACGATACGAGATTATTCGGTCAAAACTCTTTTAACCTGAATCAATCAACTTTCGTTAACCCCCGGAGACTCCACTATAGTCCGAGGGTTGCACTCTCCTCACTGTAGATATATTGTGTCCTCTTGATATAACCGTCATCGGTAAGTTGATCCTTCACAGGTTGTTCGTAATCACAGCTGAGTCATTTAAACCGTTTAACCCCTGCATTACATCTTGTTCCTTAAGTACCACTGACACCTCTAATGAACAATAGATATGTGGTCCAACCATTAGATCAATATAACTCTCTCATCACATGAGAGTGTGAGCTCACATTGTTCAAACCCCGGAGTCAGCTATTAAGGGAACAACCTATCTACTAACTGAAGAGCGGGTTATGAGTGAATTCCAATCTTGCTACACTATGTCCCCAACTACTTATTCGGCTTTATCCCCAAGTTGGTAGGCTTATTGAGCGGGCGTTCCGCCACTCTCACCCGTACAAGTCAAAGGATACTTCCGAATAAGCAGGAGTTCATAGCAAGCTCAGGATTAAGCTCGAGTTACCTAGGTCATCAAAGTGTATAAGTCAGTCTCAATCAGTAAACAGAGTTATAAAGAGAGAGTGACTTAATACGCGGTTCGGTCTTATGTAAACTCTTCACACAAGACGCCCTCACTTCTCACATCTCCATGCGGAACGATTCAGATCACATCGTTCTGTACAATACAAAATGAGCCGCATCCAATAGTGTTACCAGGATAAGGTACCCAGCCTTATCCGTATACTATAAACCGTTTTAACTGACTACTTGAGCCTAATCCACAATCATGTCATACATGAGGCTCAAGTACTCATATTCAGCCAATGGTGTTGGTCATTGATATAGGTTAAACCAAACACGTTTCACTTTATTCCAGTAAACTCTTTTACTGAATAAAACTAATAACTCTTTATTCTAAATAGATATTTACAAACATAACAGTTTACAAACCACGAGTTTTAGGACATAAAACCCAAGAAACTCCCACTTGGACTTAAACGTCCGTGGTGTACATGTTAGGTGGAGAAAACTAATATATCATATATCAGAAGCTTTCTCCCACTGTCTTCTGCAGCAACTCGGTGCCCTAGACTCTTCTAGGTGTCTCTCAAACACTTTAGCCATGAAAGACTTAGTAAACCAATCAACATGAAGTACTACGCGGCTTTCCATGTGACCATCACATCTCCTCACAACACTATCTGCGAGCTCAACATATAAACCTATTGTTGCTTCACAAGCTGCAAATAGACTTAGCTACCAACGAGGAATCAGCAATACAACTCTTATATTCTACTCCTCTAAGTACAAGGACAAAACTTTAACCGGAATCCAATCCAATTGGACTAATATTACTGACAGCTCCCACTACATAGCACATATCGAGTCATGTATCTCAAAAGATACATCTGACCTCCAATATGTAAATGTACTTGGGTGCATCTCGTATCCTCAACACTTGAGGTGTCTCAGGAAACCATTTCCATAGATCATCAAATATTGACAACAGCTTATCAATAAAAGATTTTAGAGACAACACTAGCGATTTGTTCTTACGACTCAGAACAACCTGAATCCTTAGAACAAACTAAGCCTACCTCCAGATCAACTATTTGGGAGTGAGTCGCTAGTTTATGCTAAAAGTCAATAATAAATCCTACATCATTGTCAATGATTAGGACAAAATTACGGGAATATATTATGAAAGCTTTAACATTGATTAAACACTTGTCCAACAAATTTTATCAATGTAATGTTCAAAACCATAAGATTTGAAAAATAAACCTTATAAATCATAATACAGATGCTTATTTCAATTCATAAATGGATTGAAGAAGCTCGCAAACGATTTGCTCTTAATTCTGAAAAAAATATCTCCCTAGTTGAGACTAATAGATACTCTATCAAGATAGCTAGTCTTGATATCCATTTATCTTGTCATATCAGATAGAACAGGGTAATGGATACGAGTATACTATATAACTTATATCTGACAACAAGAGACAAAGTTAATACACAATTAACCCCTTCTCTTCGGGACAGTCCCTTTGCCAGAAAGTCAAGCCTTAGAGGTTTTCACCTCATAGACTTGGTCTGTAAACCTTTTGAAGATCCATGGTTTTGAGCCACTGGTTCTTGTTTATGAACTCGCTGTTATCATCAATATGATAACTAGAGCCATACAACATATTAATACAGCAGGCCGAATTATCTCATAATTCTCCCACTACATTAAAGTTTTTTCAACACTTGAGAAGAACCAGCTAAACTAACAACCATTATTAATTTATAATTTAGCTTTCAATAAAACAAGATAAGTCTTAACACTTTAGTTGTTACCAAGTTTAATAGAACACTACTTGTATACATCTTTTGCAAAATGAACTATTCATTAAAAAATAAAAGATACTATATACATCTAAAGCGTTCAACAAAAACTTGAGTTTATAGACAATAATTACAACAATTGAAATTATTTCTATACAAACAACTATAAACAAGCAAGCTCCCACTGTATAAACTGCGAAGACGTCTTCATAAGACATCTTCGTCAAGAAACTAGCAAACATGAACTAATTTCCTGAAAAGAATAACAAACATTATTAGTGGTTCCTGAATCAACATCCAGATATGACAATCATATTCCACATGAAATGTTTAGACGGAAGATAAATCATATTTACCTTGTCGTTCATTCTTTGTCTGTTTCTCCGCAAGGTATTTAAGGCAGTTTCGCTTCCAGTGCCCTTCTTCACCACAATGAAAACACGTTCCACTGTGTGTAGCTTTAACCTTGCCTACAGCTGGGGTTTTTCCCTTCCTGGCACTTCTCTTCTTCTTGTGAATAATCTTATTACTCACGGTAAGGGGTTCAGATTTAGTCTCAGGCCCAAACCCTTTTTGGAACTTCACAGAAGTGGTAACATTTACCTCCTTCTCCTTTCCTTTCGAGGTATGCAAGGATTGATAAATCTGAAGCTCGTTCAGAAGAGACGTCAAATTGTATTCTATCTTATTCATGACCATATTGGTCCTGATATGCAGGAAACTCTTCGGAAGAGATTCCAAGATAAATCCAACCTGACCTTGTTCGTCGACGGTTGCCCCAATTTACTTCTGTTGTATTGAAGTACACCATCATGTTAAGGACATGTTCCCTAACAAAGGTTCCTTCAGCCATACGACAGTTGTAAATGTGCTGTAGGGCTTCATACCTAAGAGATGAGGAAGGCTTTCCAAACATCTTTTGTAGTGAAGCCATGATTTCCTTAGCCGAAACCATCCCCTCATGCTTCCTTGACAAAACATCAGATATGCTTGCCAGGATGTAAACTCGAGCTTTATCATTAGCCCGAATCCAACCGTCATATGCTTCACGAACAGTTCGTGAGCCATTTGAACCAGGAACCGGAGGACACTCATCCGTTAAGACAAATCTTAGGTTGTCGAGAACCAAAATTGCATTAAGGTTCGACTTCCACGTCCCAAAATTTTCACCGGTTAATTTGTCGTGAGCTAACAACTGTATAAACGAACTCGACATGCTGAAACAGAATGTAAAACTATTAGTGAAACGGTTTTAACCTATTTAAACCAATTAAGAGGTTTAGCAGTAAATAAAGTACCAAAACTCTTTATTTACTAACAACGATACTTTAGTAGGTCAGAATGGTCGTTGCCGAATGGTAGTCGAGCACTCCTTTACTAAACCAAGACATTCTTGACTAAATGCTAACTCCAGAATAACTCTTATTCCTATAGCATCTTAGTTATCGTTCTTTGGTCAAGATTTACTAACTCCTTAGCAAATCTTGTAAGTGTGACCCTCCATTTTTAGAACGCACAGAACGACCCCAACATAGCAACCGAATGGAATGTCAGTGTTGGGAATGACCATATGTTTCACTATCCATAAATGGTGACTGAGATGTTCAATCTCCCATGCCCCGCCCTCCGAATGGATGGTGCCACTAAGAGCAACCTACAGGCGGAACATGGGAATCTTACGGTTCAATCCAATGGAGGAGACCATCGGATGTACTGACGTACTTCCTACTCCCATAGATACTTACTCCATTCACCTTGCTATTGAAAGTTGCAAATACCATCCAAATGGGGTTGCCCTATTGACAACACGAGGCCGAGCAAAATTCTCACGTTGTAAACTTTAGGGAGTGCGTAGCAGGAGAGGGATATATCATATATTCCTTCTCAACACATCTACTAAGCATCATAGACGGTTTTAGGGTAAACTACTCAGGTTTTATCCGGCTAAGAAAATAAAACCTTAAGTCTAGGCAAACTATTTACCTGAGATGTCTAGGTTATAAACACTTTACTAACCTCACACCTCTCACGCATGCTCATAAAGCCTGGTTAACTTTACTCAAGTACCGGGTAGTCCCCAGGTAGGAGGTGATCCGTCAATTCATTTTCCTCCAACCTTAGACAAGAGTTCACCGGATGAGTTTCTCATAACCTTAGCATTTACGAGATATCGACCTATTCATCTAATGAACCAGATCGAATCATTTAACCCTAAATGAACATGCTTTTCTTTGTTATAGATTTTAAAAGTCTAAGTCATTTTTACAACACTTGCAAAAACTAGACTTACTACAACAAACTTCTATATGCTACTCAAACATACAAACGCTAAGGCATGACAAGTTGAATATTTAACTTCATAATCAATTATATCGATTATGCTCTTAAATATGCAACTCCTAATTCATAAATTAATATAACACTTATATCAATTATTATGAATTAAGCATGCATGTTATACATTATAACAATTATAACATACAATATGCATATAAAGTTGGATGTTTAATTTCATAATTAATATAACACTTATATTAATTATTCTATTAAGCAAGCAACAACTAATTCATGAATTAATATAACTCTTATATTAATACCCATGAATTAAACATGCATCCTATATATTATAACACTTATAACCTATAATATGCATAAAACCCGGACAACCTATGTTGTATATTTAATTTCATAATTAATATAACACTTATACCAATTATTCTATTAAATTAGCAACATCTAATTCATGAATTAATATAACTCTTATATTAATACTCATGAATTCCCAAATATGCATACTACAAATTATAACACTTATAACATATTTACAATGCATGGAGCATGCTTCCTACGGTGGGATTTTAAATCTATATGGCCTACTATATGCACATACAAACATGAAATTTAATTAAAACATACATTCGCAATGCATAATTAATTAAACACACTAAAGTGGATCGATTTTGGCATTTAGCAAGCAATAACTATTTTATTACAAGCTAAGTCTTGAGCGGACTTCGAACTCTTCGCAACGCCTTTGACCAGCTTGCTTCCTCCGAACGCTTCGGCTAATTTCTCTTCGAATTTCTCTTCGTATTGCTTAGAACGAGTTTGAACTTATACCAAACATTTCGGCGAGCTCCAAACTCGAGCTTCTTTCACAAAGAAACCTATATGGACTCTAATGACTCTAAAAATACATACTCTCCAGCACGCATTAAAGCCCATACATTCTCGGGCAATTACAAATAAGGAAATTCAAAAAGAAACTATGCCAAAATCGATATTCACTTTAGACGCCAATTTAGAAACAATTTCTAAATTAAAATACCCACCAACTTAAATTGATGCAAATTGAGTTAATCACAAAATCGCTCTGATACCAATTGATGGAGCGACATGCGCAGCGGAAAGCGATTTTAGACCGATGATACTCTAATTTCATCAATTTAACAAATAGAAAACATGCTCAAAAGACGGAAATAAGAAATTAGAAATACATACCCTTGTAGTTTCGAATTTCTTCAAGTTCCGCCGCTCGTTCCTCGTCACGAACTCTTCCAGCCTCTTCTCACGAACGCCCCGAGGACCACCCCAGGTAGTCTCGCTATCCTCGGTGCCGAGCAACAGAGTTGTGGGACTCCGAAAGAAGAGAAAACGAAAAGAAACAAGGAAAGGAGAAGGAAAAAATAATCAAAAGTCGTGGGTCTTCTTCATCTTTTTTTTAATACAGAACCAAAGAAGAAGCACAAAGTGAAGTATTTTAAACCCACTCAAAAAAAAAAAAAAAAAAAGTGAAGTATTTTAAACAAACTTCAATTCGTGTACCTGTGAGTTGCTATGCCAAATGGCAGTCATGCAAAAAATAGCATAATATATATATATTAAATAAAATTAATTCATAATTAATTTTAAATAATAATAAATATTTTATTTATTAAACTTTTTAATAAAAAAAAAAAATATATATATATATATATATTTAATTAATTAAACTTTTTAATTAATTAATATTATTTAATTCAATATCAAATATTAATTAAATAATATGGCTAAACCCGGTTTTCCAAAAACCGACTTTTTTGCACATGAATCCTATTCATGTTGTAAGTCAATCCCATATTTAAATCATTATTTAAATATGTTCATCCTCCTTCCATAAACCGAATTTGAACAATTCAAATTCTTTTTCTTTTTCTTTTCTTTTAAACTGTTGCACGACGTTATCCGAGCTAGCCAGGAGAACCTAAAGGACCTACAGATCATGAGCTCCAACGATACGAGATTATTCGGTCAAAACTCTTTTAACCCGAATCAATCAACTTTCGTTAACCCCGGAGTCTCCACTATAGTACGAGGGTTGCATTCTCCTCACTGTAGATATATTGTGTCCTCTTGATATAATCGTCATCGGTAAGTCGATCCTTCACAGGTTGTTCGTAATCACAACTGGGTCATTTAAACCGTTTAACCCCTGCATTACATCTTATTCCTTAAGTACCACTGACACCTGTAATTAACAATAGATTTGTGGTCCAACCATTAGATCAATATAACTCTTTCATCACATGAGAGTGTGAGCTCACATTGTTCAAGCCCCGGAGTCAGCTATTAAGGGAACAACCTATCTACTAACCCTGAAGAGCGGGTTATGAGTGAATTTCAATCTTGCTACACTATGTCCCCAGCTACTTATTCGGCTTTATCCCCAAGTTGGTAGGCTTATTGAGCAGGCGTTCCGCCACTCTCACCCGTACAAGTCAAAGGATACTTTCGAATAAGCAGGAGTTCATAGCAAGCTCAGGATTAAGCTCGAATTACCTAGGCCATCAAAATGTATAAGTCAGTCTCAATCAGTAAACAGAGTTATAAAGAGAGAGTGACTTAATACGCGGTTCAGTCTTATGTAAACTCTTCACACAAGACGCCCTCACTTCTCAGATCACATCGTTCTGTACAATACAAAATGAGACGCATCCAATAGTGTTACCAGGATAAGGTACCCAGCCTTATCCGTATACTATAGACCGTTTTTACTGACTACTTGAGTCTGATCCACAATCATGTCATACATGAGGCTCAAGTACTCATATTCAGTCAAGGGTGTTGGTCATTGGTATAGGTTAAACCAAACACGTTTCACTTTATTCCAGTAAACTCTTTTACTGAATAAAACTAATAACTCTTTATTGTAAATAGATATTTACAAACATAACAGTTTACAAACCACGAGTTTTAGAACATAAAACCCAACAAGATTATGCTCTAAGAAGTCATGAGTTCAAGTCTTTAATTAAATACCTTTAAGAAATATATATATGTTTTTCGTTATTTTTTTAGTGGTGATATCTTTCCGTATTTCTCTCCCCTAAACCTTTTATAAAAAAGGATTGGATTAATTGCAGCTTCTAAAAAATTTGTTAGGAGGCGTTTGACCTAAGAAGTTGGAGGGAGTTGGAGTTGTGTTTGTCCAGAGTTGTTTAGTCGGAGGAATTGTTTAGTCTGAGGAGTTCTAAGGTATGTTGTTTAGAGCAGGGAGTTGTTTAGTATGGAGTTCGAAAGTCTGTGGTGTGTTTGGAGTAGGAAGTTGTGAAGTCTGAGTTTATTTTAGCTGTTTTCTCCTGCACAACCTTTTTCTAAAAATTTTCAAATTTTTCTTATTAGACTTCTTCAAATTCTAATTAATAAATTGTAAAAATGAAATATTTTATTTTTATTTTATCTTGACAAATTTCTTTGAATATAACAAAAATAATTTTGAGCACAATACTTTACATTATTTTTTCACATTGATTAAAATATATATATATATATATATATATATATATATATATATATATATATATATATTTTGTTAGGACTCATATTTAATTTTATGAATTATAAGATTGTCTACCTATAATTATAGTTTACTCATGTGTCAAACATGTCTTCCTCTACCCTCTTAAACTTGTCATTCCATCTAAATTCACTCTACCTGACCATCAGCATCTCAACAAAAAAAAAATGGTTTATTTTAGTTTTTTTTTTTTTTTACATTTTTTTTAATTAATTTTTCATATTTTCATTGTTAAAGACTTTTTTCAATAAATTTTAAGAATGCGATTTTTGTTTTTTATTTTATGTATCCTTCACAATTTTTTTTTTGAAGATAACAAAAATAATTTTGACCACAATACTTCACATTCTTTCTTCAATATCACTCACACTAATTATTCATTTTATTTGGATAGTTTTGAAATAAAAGAAAGTCCTACAATATTGATTCATTTTATTTGGATAGTTTTGAAATAAAAGAAAGTCCTACAATATTGTGTTAAATATTACACGTGAATTTGAAAGATTTTAATCCATTATAATTTAAACGGGTCCAAATAAGCTGATGTTTTTATTTATCTCATGAATACTACATTTTGAATTTGGTTTAAGTACCAATTTTGATCGAACAACCTAAATTATATTTAAAATAATAAAAATAGGTTGAATTGCATTTTTAGTCATTTTACACATTTAGTTTAAATTTCATTTTTTTAAAATAATTAAAAATATTGTCGGAGGGAGATAGAGTGAAATGTGTTGCCTCGAAAAATGAAACAGACTTGAATAGTACTTGAATAGTAATTACTATAGAAGTCTGGGGAGTTGATATTTTTTATCCGAGTTCAACAAGTCCGGGCCAAACGGGGAGTTAATTTCTCCTCCCAACTCCTTGTCAAACAACTTCTTGGGCCAAACACGCCCTGATTTTTTATTATTTATTTTTTCTCATAAATTTTGCAGGCTTTGAAGCAAGTTCAATACGCTTGCAATCCCAAATACTAGGATTTTTTATTTTTTTAAAATAATATATTTTAAAAAAATAATTATACCAATAATACAATACTTTAGAAACTATTTATTTTAAAATAGATAGTTAAATCACCACAAGTATGATAAATTGTGCATGCCACGATTATTTATAGATAAATCTTGTACAATGGCTTGGACATAGTCACGATTTATGGAAATTTCGCCGCCTCAAACAGAATTATAATAATTGTCCCATTAATTATGGTCATGGTACACGATTTACCATACTCGTGTCTAAATCGTGTACCATAACCACAATTTATCATATTCGTGTCAATGAGAGTTTGAAGTATCTTATTTTTTAAATGGTTTCAGAATTATTTTATTTCTGTAATTATTTTTTTAAAATGTATTATTAATAAAAATAAAATAAAAAATCTCAAATACTAGAACAAATAATGCACAAATTGATGGCAAAATGGAAACTCTATAAATGGATATTGTTGCATACGCAAAATTTTGTGGAAAGAAAAGTAACGATTGGGAATTTTGAGTCGTGAGAGTGAGAGAAGAGATGAACACAAAATAAAAAAACGAATTTTAATTTTCTCCAATCACAAACCCAAATTAAGGAAAATAAAAGAAGAGAGAAAAAAAAAATATTAATTGAAAATCTAGATTTATATATATTATATATTTAGGCTGGTTTGATAACCATTTGGTTTTTAGTTTTTTATTTTTAAAAATTAAGCCTATAAATAATACATTCACATATGAACTTTGTTGAGAAGAGAATAGAGTGTGGTACTTTGTTTATTTTGGCTTGAAAATGGAAAAATCTTGAGTATATAAGGGGGACAATTATCCCGAATGGTATTAGGTCTTTTTGGTGAAGCCAAAAACAAAGTTATGAGGGTTTAGGTACAGAGTGGACAATATCATATACCATTGTAGAGATCTTTAAGTTTCGTTGTCCTTAATAAGTGGTATCAGAGCTATGTCCCTAACTTAGTCAGAATAAAAATATTGATGAGTCTCCCAACGACATTGTCATAATTTGAGTCATAATGAATCTGTGGTTGAGCTTTGACTATTTGAGGGTTGTGGTTAAGTTTTCTGAGTTGCTCAAGGATCATATCTGTGGGGAGGTCGTGGTACTTTGTTCGAGGAGAAGATTGTTAGGAACAAAGTAGAGTGTGGTACTTTGTACTTTGTTTGATGGGAGAATTTGTGAAGGGGAACAATTATCTGTAATAGCACGAGACTTTTTGAGTGAAACAAAAAACCATGCATACTTTCTCGTTGTCCTTAATAAATTATTTGGTTGTTATCTATCTTTTGAAGTGTTTTACAAAATTCAACCAAAAAATTAGAAACCAATTTTTTTTTCAAAATTTTGGTTTTGTTTTTGGAATTTGGCCAAGAGTTGTAAGTTTCTTTAACAAAAATGAGAGTGTAGGAATTCAGATGTGGATGTATAGTTTATAGACTTAATTTTTAAAAATAAAAAATAAAAAATAAAAAAATTATCAAAGAAGGCCTTATTTAACAATATTATGCATATTTAAATTTAGCAAAAAGATGAGTTGAGTTTAGACATGAAATACTTATTCAAGTTTTTATCATTTTAAATATAATTTTACATTTTAAAATTTTATATTCAAAATTTGATACACGGTACTAAATATGAAGTTTTTGCATGAGATTTTTTAACCAAGTTTTTTAAAATTTATGTTTTTTTTACCTTCTCTCGTGATAAGCAAGTGCACAAAGTATGTAGTACCCTTCACTAAGTACGATCACGAGAAGACAATTGTGATGCCCTCGTGATAAGCGAATGGTACGAATGACTTTTCACAAGGAGAGGACACTTGTTTATCACGATAAAAGGTCAAAAAAACATAATATTTTAAAGAAAAGTCAAAAAAAAATTACGCACTTCGAAGGATGGATTATTCGTACAAAAACCCCTACTAAGTATGTCTTGAAATTCCTAATATTAAAGGAGTTGTAATTTATTTAATGCACACCTTTTATCATAGTCTATGACTTTCCCCGTAAACAATGTATCTTGAATAATTAAACATAACACCCAAATGTGACTTTAAGGCAATTTGAAATTGTTTTTTTATGTTTAGTGTTGCATTTTAAAAAATTATGCTCATGTATTAACATGTTTATCTTTTTTCTAAATTTGGATGCAAAAGTAGTTTAGTTGAAATACAGTTTCTAAATTGGTTTTGCAAGTAGATTAGTTAAATAAATATAATTTTATACTTCAACAACTAAGATTAAAATAAGCACACAAGAAAAAGTATATTCTAGATTAGTGCAAACATTTTAATACTTTCAAAATATATTTTATTACATATATTTAATTGTTAACTCCTAAAATGTCATTTTCAAATCTAAAATAAGATTATTAGAGGCTTTGAGATTTCTTTTACATTGACACAATCTACCTAATGACCATGTGTTTGGAGTTTGGACTAGATCATACAACAATATAATAAGAAATCTAGAAGTCTACTTTATTAAATAATTATATATAAACCATTTTTTTTAAAAAAAATATTTTTAATTAATGCATAGATTGAACTCATACCTTCGTAATCTTACATTCTTAATCAAACACAACCTTATGTCAATTGAGTTAAAGTTTTTTTTTTTTTTTTTTTAAATAGCTAAATTTATAATTTAAAAAGAAAAGTTTTTGTCTACGGAAAAAAAGAAGTCCAATTTAAGGGAGAATGAAATTAGTAGGGATAATTTGGTAGTTTATTATCTTAATTTCAAGAATGTGAATGAAAAATGTAATCTATGTTTGAAATTTACATTTAACATCTTTTATTTTTTATTTTTTTTTACAAAGATATTTAATTAATGCGGGATTTGGATTGAATTTGTTACCTCTTAGTTAAGTGCATAATTTTAGGTAAATTGAACTATGTTTGATTTGACAACAGAATAGAGAATTCAACATTCGACCCATAAAAAAAAAGTTACAAATATACTTTAATCATTAAATTATAAATTGGGTTGAAGTGGCTAATTGATACGGATATTTAATTTGAGGTATATTACAATGCATAAAATAGAATGAGATTTTTTTTTTTACAACGTGTTGGGGTGAAAGATTGAACCTAGGACCTCATGATCACTAGAGGATAGATGACTTATTTATTTCATACAATATGTCGGTTGAAATATGTTTATATTCAATTGAATACTACATTAAATTATTAATAAATCCCAAAACTCAAACTAAATAAAAACAAGTTTTTTTTTGGAACAGTAATTTAATACATGAGATAATTGAATCCATGACTTCTTAGTCACAGGCACAACCTTATGTCAATTGAGCTATGCTCGGTTTGACAAATAAAAACAAGTTAACGACAGATAAATCAATCATATTCCAGGCTAAAAAATGAGTCGAGTATAACCTAACTAATGTTGAACATAGTATAACCAATCATATTCTAAATCAATCTAAAATTTGGGTTGAAGAACATCCATCATGAATGCCACGAGAGTCCTGTGGGACTTCTCATCTCTTTAATTTATTTGTTTATGTCTTGTTTTCGTGTATTGAAAAAAAAAATAGTGTTAGAAACATAGTATGTAAATAAATACAAGCTTAAACTTAGGTAATGTGACTTCAATGGTTTTGAGTTGAAATCACTGTATTTTTTTAAAAAAATTTAAATTTTATTATATTTTTTTCAAAGGTAATAGGAAAAATTAAACTAATGGTCTCTCAAATTTGAGTTTGGTAGTATTTGGGTATCCAAAATTTCAAACTCAACAATTTTACTCTCGAGATTTGCATTTGCACTACAAGAAACTTGACCTTTTTCGAAGGTGACAACCTTCGAAAAAGCCCTAAATGAACCTTCGAAAAAGCTTTTTTCGAAGGTTAATTCAACCTTCGAAAAGTGTCGAAATAAATTCCGTCGAGAAATGCTTTTCAAGGGTTCATTAACCTTCGAAAATTAATTTCTTTTTCGAAGGTTCGTTAACCTTCGAAAATTAATCTTTTTCGAGGGTTCGTTAACCTTCGAAAACGAGCCTTTTTTCGAGGGTTCGTTAACCTTCGAAAACGAGTCTTTTTCGAGGGTTCGTTAATCTTCGAAAATGAGTCTTTTTCGAAGGTTCGTTAACCTTCGAAAATGAGTCTTTTTTTCAAAGATTTATAATGCTATTTTAAACGATTTTAAAGCTTTAAAAAATAATTTGTTTTATCGACGTGCAGAAGCGATATAAGAGTCTGTTTATCTATCTACATTTGTGTAGATAGATTGTAAACCAAAATCATTACAATGAACACTTTCGCAATTAGGGTATCATATTCCTCACTATATGATATCTTGGCAACCCGTAATGATTTATGAAAAAAAGTAATCTAAACATGCTTTTGTCCATTTTTGTTTGAAAAACTATTCTGAAAAAGATCTCCCAAACAAGTGTTATACATGAAAACTCTTAGAAAGAAAATGCAAAGTTCAGTACCAAAAAACTGCAAAGAATTGAATGGAGTTAGAAAGAAAATGCAAAGTTTAGCATCAATATACATCATAAGAATTGAATGAAGTTAGAAAGAAAATTTAAACTTCTAAACCAGCATAACCAAGTTAAACAAGGATGAATAATGCAAAGTTCAGCACAAAAAACAAGCATTATACAGAAATATCTTCTTCTCAGGCTATAAACAAGCTGCCTCGATTCTTTGAATTAGCCCAACTTCACCTTAGCTATTGATACCAAGTCTGGCAGGGAAGAGGTTATAGGACATTAGGTAAGAGAAGAGAAAGATATGAAGGCAAGTGATATTTTATTACCTCATCTGCAATGAAAATAATGTCATATTTCTTTAGCACAACTTAGATCTGCACATGAAATTAAAAACTAGTGAATAATTTTCAACTCTTTCTTCTTTTCTATTCTTTTGAAGAATTGTAACTCTAGAAACTCATGGTTTAGGCATCTAAATGAGAAAGTTAGTATGAACATTCTGACATTTCAAACTTGCAAAGAAAGTGACAACTTTATCAAATTGAGTTGCAGGAGGAAGTATCACACAATTGTCTTCTAACCTTCAAATAAGGTCATTTGCATCCTTGTTGAGAGTAGACTATTCATGTACTATATACTATAGTTTAGAACTTATTTGAATGTTCAAGTTTAGATTTTTATTCTTCAAAAAGAATAAAATAAAATAAAAACTCAACTCAGTCCTCCTATCGTTGAAATGAAAGTTATACAACTTGATGAAGATAACACACATAATATTCTCAGGCACAACAAAACAAACAGAATATTCACTACTAGCCTGCAGTCATCTGCATAGAAGTATCATACAATAAAGTATTGACTAAAGACAAAATATAAGTAATTTTGAATCACCTGAAAAATCATAACAACATTGGCTCCTACACCTTTTACAACACCAGAAATGGCGTACAAGGAGAGAGAAACTCAACGAAATTTCTAAAACAAACAACAAACAATAGGGAGGAAAAAAAAGGCCACATTGCTAAACTAGTTAGCAAGTTATAAGGAAATAAATATACAATATACTTAGTTTAGCATTGTACATCCTTAAAATTTGAAGTTATATTTCAGAAGTCAATGAACATGAGGATTTCATCTTCTACAACCATGTTAGGATAGGGAGAGACATGGTGTTGGGTAGTTTCAAAAGAAGTTCTATTTATACCAATTGAAACTAGTTAGCAACTTATATATGAAAAGATGGGATAAGAAAAAATAAAATGAAAACTAAAGTTTTAATGTTTGAAAATATAATTGTATTTCAACCTCACTAGAATACTAGAATGTTTACCAGTATGCTTTATTTATTTAGGGTTTATATTCAGTGATAACCTTGGTTCACCCAAGAAAGCCACAACAAGATACAAGAAACAAATTGTAAGACTAAGAAAATAAAAAGATTAAAAGAACTATCATTAAACTTGATTTTGATTACATAGCAAGAAACAAGTGGTAAGACTAAGAAAATAAAAAGATTAAAGAAACTATCAATAAACTTGATTTTGATTCTATGGAAACTAAGCTCATGCGCAAAGAAAATAAAGATGATTTTGATACGTTTCTTTTTTATTTTAATAAATAAATGTCTGGTAAAAACCACATGAAACTTAAATAGTGTTGTTGTTGTGATAATCAATTTAATCGTGTTGATTTTGATGGCTGTTTTGTCAAGATGGCTGCAAAATCATTTTTAAGGCTTTGGAATTGAATATGAATAAACCAATTAAGGACCAGAAAAATGTTTCCTAAACTTGTTCTCAAGGCTACAAATGTTGAGCTCCTATCACAGACTTCACTCACTAGGAAATTTGATTAGTGCTCATACAAAACATTGTCATGAGAAATATTTTGTCTTTCAAAAAGAAAATGTGCTAGTCAATGTGCAAATGTGTGGGTTATTGGTGCTTAGAATTCAAGGAAGTCTACTTTAATTAATGCATTGAGAAAAAGAAATGTGAAGGAGACAAAACTTACCGAGCTCCTACTCGAGGACAATTTTTTGGATCTTCCTACTCAAGTGCATAAACCAAAGAAAAAAAATTAATATGTTTAAAAGCACCAGTGTTCTCAAGTAGGTTCTATAGACATTAGGAAGTATAAAGTGAACCTTAAAAAAGACGAGGTGGATAGCATGTGTCGCTGGTTGTGATCCTTAGCTTGAACCTTTGGTGTCAATAATCTTGTAGCATAACCAAATGGCCTGTCCATAACAAGTTTTGAGATGGAGAAACTCAAAGACCCTAACATAAATTACTAAGAGGGAGAAATTAGGGAAAAGAGAGGACTAAGTAGTCTCTGATAATTTGAGAAGCATTTGAAAAAGAAAACTTTGTGTTGAAAGAGATATTCAATAGCATATAATTGATCTTCGTAAAGACAATAAGGAAAGAAAGCAGACATGTCGATATAGTCCCCAGCCGAAAGTGTATTAGTTTAGTGCAGGGATTAAGTGTACTTATTTGTTAATAAAAATAGACGTGATGAATATTTAGAAAGAAATAGAAACACCAGATTAAAGAAGCAAAAAAGAGAAGTGATGTTTCCTAGAATTCAAAATAAATATGTTCTCTTCTAAGTTCTAAGAACAGCGCAAGGTTGAAGAGAGAAATTTGGTAAATTGATGTACAGAGAAGAAAGTAAAGCAAGCAGAGTGGTGTGTTACGTTCATTCATCTTCGTCGACATCGGTGACGAATTTACCAGTTCCAGGATTGCATTCTTATAGACACAGAAAGCATTAAACTAAAAACTAGATGTTAAAAAAAAAAATGTTAAATTACAAATTCGGTCCCTATGGTTTGGAGAAAGTTAGAATAGTCTCTATGTCCCTGTGATTTGATAAAATCTCATAATCCCACCGTTAGAAACTACTAACAAATGGAGTACATGACAATTCGATATTCATGTGTTAATGAAGTGGTCTTTTGTATTTAGTTGATAGGATAAAAAACGGGTTGGAAATTGGCAATTTAGTGCAGTTTCATTGGAAATTGGCAAATCAATTTTTATGTTCACACTGACAGCCATTAACACATGGATAACTAACTGTCACGTTCTCGGTCCTTAAGTAGTCTCTAACAAAATGAACTATTTACGAAGTTTTATCAAACCATTGGACGGAATTCTAACTTTTAAAACCACATAGACTAAATTCTAACTTCTAAAACCACATAGACTAAATTCTAACTTCCTCCAAATCATAGTGACCAAATTTGTAATTTAACAAAAAAAAATGTCCAAACACAAACAACAGAGTGAAGAAAGCAATAGATTATAAACTTGATATTCCTGCAGAACTGAAATCTCTTAAGTAGAATATAACCACCAAGAAATCTAGACAAGAGAAAATAGAATATACATATACCAACCTAGACAAATGTGACCATTGCTGTAGATATGAGGATGCAGAGGGGCTGGATGCAGAAAGATAACCTGTAATAGAAACGGCAGGCCAAAATTAAACACACAACAATCAAGAAATCTAGCGGCTAGAGGATTATGGAACAGAAACGATCTCAGAATTCGATGATTATGTTTAGACCTGTGGGGCTTCCATTGGATAATGCTCAGGAAAGTCCACCTGAAGCTGGTAGGCTTCATTTGCATAGAGAGTTGCAGGAGCTCCGTTGACTTCAATCACCCACCTTCCAGAAATGAAGGTCAATTTCCTACTAAAAGCAAAAGAAAGTAAAATTCATCAACAGAACTCACTACAGACAAAGAACAGAAACAAGAAAAAACTTCAATTCGATTTCAAAAGAAAACCAAGGACCTCCACGCCCGAGGCCGAGAGGGAGATGACGACCCAATCAAACCTAAATTAAGCCGCAACAACACCAATTCGAGGCGTCCATGGCTTCGCTCAGACTTTCTTCCCTTCCTGGACCTAGCACAAAATGAAACAAATATGCCGGAAATAGGGATTTTTGGGAGTAAGAGTGAGAGTCGATGGAGGTGGAAGAGGCAGAGCTGGCGGTAACGGAGAAACGAAGTAAGAAATCGCGGCGACGCGCAGTAGCTAGCTCTCCAAATGCTTAAACGCGCTAAAAATGAAATGCCTAAATTCGAGGGTTATTTGTTGGCTTGCAACGCAAAACTAAACGAAATCAAACCAGACTCAAATAGCTAAACACGATGAGTTAGAGAGAATACAATGTAGCTATGTGCTTGAGCGAAGCCATGGACGCCTCCCTAACTACGGTCGATTCATCAGCAAGAGATGAAACTAAAATCTGAACAGCCTCTGCAGAATTAGCAAACACACACACAAAAAATGATCGAAAACGAACTTCCAGAATACGTGAAAATCGTTAATTAAAAGAATCGAATGAGAATAAATTGATTGAAATTGCAATAAATGGAAAAGTGAAGGAAACCTGGTGCAGGAATTGAGTTTCCGGAGGTTGACGACGCCATGGAAGGAAGGAAAAACAAACGCAATAGCTTAGAGAGGTCGATCCTGCTGCTTGGTTAAATTTCCATGGCGGAAGAAGCAAGAAATTCTCAAGTTTCAACGGCTGTGGATCTAAAAGTCTTTTGACATGAATTCTTCACATTCTTATAAGCATCGAAGGTTTTTAAACCCTCGATAAAAGTACATTTTTTAAAAAAATTGTAAATAGAATTTTTTTTATAACCTTTCTATTTTTTTATCATAAAATCGATTAATTTTTTTATCATAAAATCGATTAAAGTAATTTTTTTCGAAGATTTTTAAACCTTCAATCAAAGTGATTTTTTTAAAAATTTTATTTTTTTATCATTTTCGAAGGTTTTAAAAACCTTCGATTAAAATGACTTTTTTTTTAAGGTTTTTAAATCCCCGATAAGAGTAGATTTTTTTAAAAGTATATAAATTGACTAAATTTTTTATAGCTTTCTTATTTTCCTATCATTTTCGAAGGTTTTAAAAACCTTCGATTAAAGTAGGTTTTTTCGAAGGTTTTTAAACCCTCGATAAAATTAGATTTTTTTTTTTTTTTAAAGTATGTAAATCCGGTAAATTTTTTATAACCTTCCTATTTTCCTATCATTTTCGAAGGTTTTAAAACTTTCGATTAAAGTAGCTTTTTTCGAAGGTTTTCAAACCCTCGATAAAAGTAGATTTTTTAAAAAATTTGTGAATCGAATTTTTTTTATAACCTTCCTATTTTCTTATCATTTTCGAAGGTTTTAAAAACCTTCGATTAAAGTAGCTTTTTCGAAGGTTTTTAAACCCTCAATAAAAGTAGATTTTTTTAAAAGTTTGTGAATCCAAATTTTTTTTATAACCTTTCTATTTTTCTATCATTTTCGAAGGTTTTAAAAACTTCCGATAAAAAGTAGTATTTTTCAAAGGAATTTTAATACCTTCATTAAATGTATATTTTTTTTCGAAGGTTTGTAATAAACTTCGATAAAGAGTATATAATTTTCCAAAACACTCTTAACTATTCTGCCTTGTAATTATTTTTCGAAGATTTTTTAATATTTTCGATAAATGTGTATCTTTTTCGAAGGTTTTTTATAATCTTTGCTAAAAATAGATATTTTTCGAAGTTTTTTTAATACTCCGATAAATGTATATTTTTTTCAAAGACTTTTAATAGCCTTCAATAAAGAGTAAATATTTTTCGAAGGTTTTTTAATACTTTCGATAAAGAGTAGATATTTTTCGGAGAATTTTTTAACACCTCCAATAAATGTATATTTTTTTCAAAGACTTTTAATACCCTCAATAAAGAGTAAATATTTTTCGAGGGTTTTTTAATACTTTCGATAAATGTATATCTTTTTCGAAGGTTTTTTATAACCTTGGCTAAAAAGTAAATATTTTTCGAAGGTATTTTTAATACCTCCGATAAATGTATATCTTTTTCAAAGGTTTTTAATAACCTTCGATAAAGAGTATATATTTTTTGAAGGCCTTCAAAATACCTCCAATAAATGTATATCTTTTTCAAAGGTTTTTAATAACCTTCGATAAAGAGTATATATTTTTTGAAGGCCTTCAAAATACCTCCGATAAATGATATCTTTTTCGAAGGTTTTTTATAACCTTCGATAAAAAATGGTCGAAATAGACCAACTTTGTTGTAGTGTTGGTGTGTTTTTTCCTACGCCAGAGTAAGTTGGCTTTGAGGCCGGAGAGTTTTATTAAAAAGACCGCATAGCGCAGTGGATTAGCGCGTGTGGGTTCGACTCCCATTGTGTGGTTGAATTGAGTATATTTTTGGTTTTTCCAAAAGAAATACACAAATTAAATCAATAACTTGCTAAAATTCACAAATTTTAACCCAAAAAAAATAAAATTAAATCAATAATTTAATTTTGGATGATGCACATTTTGATTCATAAAAGACCGCATAGCGCAGTGGATTAGCGCGTTTGACTTCGGATCAAAAGGTCGTGGGTTCGACTCTCACTGTGGTCGAAATGTGTATATTTTTGGTTTCTCCGAAAGAAATACACAAATTAAATCAATAACTTTGCTAAAATTCACAAAGTTTAACAAAAAAAAAAAAAAAAAATCAATAATTTAATTTTAAATGATGCACATTTTAATTCATAAAAGATCGCATAGCGCAGTGGATTAGCGCGTTTGACTTCGGATCAAAAGGTCGTGGGTTCGACTCTTACTATAGTCGAAATGTGTATATTTTTGGTTTCTCTCAAAGAAATACACAAATTAAATCAATAGCTTTACTAAAATTCACAAAGTTTAACAAAAAAAAAAAAAAAAAATTAAATCAATAATTTAATTTTGAATGATGCACATTTTAATTCATAAAAGACCGCATAGCGCAGTGGATTAGCGCGTTTGACTTCGGATCAAAAGGTCGTGGGTTCGACTCCGGTCGAAATGTGTATATTTTTTGTTTCTCTCAAAGAAATACACAAATTAAATCAATAACTTTACTAAAATTCACAAAGTTTAACAAAAAAAAAAAAAAAATTAAATCAATAATTTAATTTTGAATGATGCACATTTTAATTCATAAAAGACCGCATAGCGCAGTGGATTAGCGCGTTTGACTTCGGATCAAAAGGTCGTGGGTTCGACTCCCACTGTGGTCTGCATATTTTAATTCATAAAAGACCGCATAGCGCAGTGAATTAGCGTGTTTGACTTTGGATCAAAAGGTCGTGGGTTCGACTCCCATTGTGGTCGAGTTAAGTATATTTTTGGTTTCTCCAAAAGAAATACACAAATTAAATCAATAACTTTGCTAAAATTCACAAAGTTTAACCAAAAAAAAATAAAATTAAATCAATAATTTAATTTTGAATGATGAACATTTTTATTCATAAAAGACCGCATAGCGTAGTGGATTAGTATGTTTGACTTTGGTTCAAAAGGTCGTGGGTTCGACTTCCACTGTGGTCGAATTGAGTATATTTTTGGTTTCTCTAAAAGAAATACACAAATTAAATCAATAACTTTGTTAAAATTCACAAAGTTTAACCAAAAAAAATAAAATTAAATCAATAATTTAATTTTGGATGATGCACATTTTAATTTGTAAAAGATCGCATAGCGTAGTGGATTAGCGCGTTTGACTTCGGGTCAAAAGGTCGTGGGTTCGATTCCCACTGTGGTCGAATTGAGTATATTTTTTTCTGCAAAAGAAATACACAAATTAAATCAATAACTTTGCTAAAATTCACAAAGTTTAACCAAAAAAAATAAATAATTTTGAATGATGCACATTTTAATTCATAAAAGACCGCATAGCAGTGGATTAGCGCGTTTGACTGTGGTCGAATTGAGTATATTTTTGGTTTCTCCAAAAGAAATACACAAATTAAATCAATAACTTTGCTAAAATTCACAAAATTTAACAAAAAAAAAAAAAAAAAAAAAATCAATAATTTAATTTTGGATGATGCACATTTTAATTCATAAAAGACCGCATAGCGTAGTGGATTAGCGCGTTTGACTTCGGATCAAAAGGTCGTGGGTTTGACTCCCACTGTGGTCGAATTGGGTATATTTCAAAATAAATACACAAATTAAATCAATAACTTTGCCAAAAAAAAAATATAATTAAAATCTTTATCAATTTAATTTTGGATGATGCACATTTTGGTACATAAAATATCGCATAGCACAGTGGATTAGTGCATTTGACTTTGTGGTTTCGACTCCACTGTGGGGTTTTTCTTTTTAATTTTAATAATTTGAATCATGATTGCACAAATTTCATTCCTTCCAATGGTCAATCTCCCGTCAAGCTCGGTAAACTAATAGGAGATCCGATGTAGTGTTTTTGAAAAAAAACAAAAGCACATAGAATGCTTTCTAAATTAAGTATTTGATTGAAAAGTGTTTTAAAAGTACTTGTAATTAAAGTAACTATGCTACAAACACTTGGTTAAAATGCACACCCACCCAAACAAACCCGTAATATTTTTGGAGTGCATAAACAACCCGAATTATTATTAATGTGATCATCATTTCTTAGGGTAGTAAAACTAAAAACCAATAAAACAAAGCTATTTGACATAATTGAAAATTGATTTGTTCATTTACAATGGTCAATCGAAGGTTTCCACGAGATTATTCATCAAGTTCATACTCGAATGGAGAGTACAAATTGATGTGATAAAACAAGAATCTAATTTAAACGTTGCAAGCCAAAGCGAGCATGACTCAACTGACATATGTATGCATTGACGACCTCGGTCTGTGATTCGAATTCCCCAACTCCAATGTACTCGAACAAAAAAAAAAATAATAATTAAACGTTGCAACATAAAACATAGCTCAACTGACATAATATGTACCTCGACTCAAGACCATAATTTAATCTCACATCAAATTTGTATACAAATGGTGTTGTGGTGTACTCGGTTATCAGTGAAGAAGACGAGTAAATTTCATCATCATATGGCTAATTTTCACTAATCAAATTGACCTTAGTAAGATCTTGGGATGAAATGAAAGGATGGCCATCGATGGATGAACACTTTTTTACTCTGTCACTGCTCCCAACAGGAGACTAAGTGCTTTTGAATGCAGCCTTTAGACATTTTCTTTGGTGCTTTTTTTAGTTGACACTTGTAAAATGAGCTCTTGTAGGTAGCACTGCTTCATCTTGAGTTTTTCCTTTTGTCAAACCCCATTTCAACTTGCTTTCTGTTCAAATGCCTTCTTTCAGATGATTTGCAGGGCTTCTCATCTCCTCAATGGATGCTAAACTTGGCACTGCTAATACTCTTTTCTTCCGCGTTGAGCCGGTATGCTGATCGACCTGTTAGCAATCGAAGTTTGATCGTATTAGTTAAGTTCTTGTATCAAATTATATACGGTTTGATAATGCTATCATCTAATTTAGATCTAAACCTTGTTAAATCAATAAGTCAACCATGCAAAAAAGCAAACCAGCTAATCTTTTATGAGGCACTGTTCTGCCTGGTCTCGGATTTTCGACACGGTTCTTCCATGGTCGTCTTGTGTGGATTTGAGCTCTTCCAAGCATGAAGCTGAAATCGAGTCCAACTCCTTTTTATTTTCATGGTCTAATTTCTCTGACATAGAGTTTCAAAAGTAAGCATGAGAAACAATGCGTTTTTAAGGGATCTAGAATTACCATTTAGGACATGTTTGAGAGTGATTTTGAAATGGTTAAAATCACTTTTGTCATTCTGTATCACTCTGAAACATATTTTAATCATTTAAATCAATTTTGATGGTATGAAAATCACGTTTAAAAATGTAAAACCAAACATTAAATTGATTTCAAATGATTTAAGACATGTTTCAGAGTGAGTTTGTACATGAAAAAAATAAAACATTAAATTGATTTCGAATGATTTAAGACATGTTTCAGAGTGAGTTTGTACATGAAAAAAATAATTTTAACCATTTCAAAGAGATATCCATCTTCCCATAGTTTCTGAGAATGATCCATTCTCTTTGAGCTGCACAGTGTAAGAAAATAACTTTATTCTCAACTATTTTTCAAAGAGATATCCACCTTGCATTGCAGTTTATATTTATTCAATTTGTGTGATAGGTTACCGTTAAAGTATTGATATAATTAACTTTATTGTAACCTATCAACTTAAACTTTCGGGTTGATTGATGATTTAACATGGTATTAGATCAGAAGGTCCTGGTCAACCTGAGCATAGCTCAACTGGTTTAGGCATATATCATCAACCAAAAATGTCAGAATTTCGAATCTCCCACCCATTTTCTATCCAATTAATATTGATTTTGCCGCCCACAAGTGAGGAGAGTTTTAAAGTATTGATATAATTAAATTTACCGTAATCCATCGACTTAAACTTTTGAGTTGATTAGGCCCCGTTTGAAAATTAAGCCTATAAACACTACTTCCACCTTATAACTTCTTTTGGGATTTTTTATATTAATAATGTACTTTAAATAAATTATTACAAAAATAGGATAGTTTTCAAAGTATTTACAAAACTAGGGTACCTAAATCGTGTCCATGGTACACGATGTAGGGGGTAACTCGTGTACCATGGACACGAGTTATGATCTTCCACGTCACATGTAACTCGTGTCCATGGTATATGACTTAGGGGGTAACTCGTGTCCATGATACACGACTTAGGGGTAACTCGTGTCCATGGTACACGACTTAGGTTGGCACATCATGTAAATCGTGTACCATGGACACGAGTTACCCCCTAAATCGTGTACCATGGACACGATTAAATCGTGTCCATGGTACACGATTTAGGTACCCTAGTTTTGTAAATACTTTCAAAACTACCATATTTCTATAATAAGTTATTTAAAGTACTGATATAAAAAATTCCTTCTTTTGTTTTGTTATCTACTTTCTACCAATGTTTTAAAAAATCAAGCCAATTTTGAAAACTAAAAAAAGTAGCTTTCAAAACACTAGTTTTGTTTTTGGAATTTGGCCAAGAATTCAAATGTTTCTCTAAGAAAAGTAAAACCCACAGTAAAAAATTAGGAGAAAATAAGCATAAATTTCAAAAACAGGGAACTAAAAACGAAATGGTTATCAAACGAAGATTTAAAAGTTACTTTTTCAATCACAAAAGATGATTTCAGTAAAACTTACCATTCGTCGATGCCATCGTCCAGTATAGTCTTTGGTGCTGCATGCTGGACATTTCTTGCTGCAATCACTTGTGTTGTAGATTCAATTCCTGATTGTTCATCGATGCATCTGATACCTGTTGAAGAATTTAAAAAGTGAAGCCACAGATTCCTTCATTCAAGTCTTCAAACATGCTAACGAAATTATATAACATTTACCAACCATCTCAACTTTCTTAGATCCCGTTTGATAACCATTTGGTTTTTGAAAATTGTGCTTGTTTTCTCAAACTTATTTACAATGTTTCGCATATTTCTTTCCTAAGGAAAGACTTGAAATCCATTTTTGAATTTTGGGGTATTTTCTTTTACCTGAAATTTGGGCTGTCCTGTTTTGGATAAAAGATTGGAATAAGAACAAAGTCATATGGGAACTTGGGAAGGGGTGATAAAAAATCAGAATATTCTAAAAATGTTCATCTCAAATTCCCAACAAAAAGTTCTAAACTTGTTCATTAACAGGACAGGGAAGAATCTGAACAGTAACAGAAGTAAAGAATCCCATATCAAATCATTCAACAAGAATGGAATCAAGCAAACAAAAAGTATGAACATAAACTTTTCTTCTTTTCATTTTCTTTTTCCTTTCTTTTCCTTTTTGATTTTTTTTAATAACACAGTATCGGAGGCCCGTCCCCCTAATTCTCAAAGGGACTCGTCTACCTCGAGCCTAGCTTCGAGCGACTTCTACGAGGCCAGGGAATTAGATTCTTATTGATTTCCATCACCAGAAAAGAAGACATCCTTTTATTTTTATTGAACATAAGATAAAGATGAAATGCACAAGAAGTTGCACTAGCAGCAACAGAGGAATCAAGCACAAACACACCAGCTTTGAAACAAAACACACAAGCCTGGCAAAGAAGATGAACTGCACAAGAAATTTACTTGAAAGAAACACACTGCACTTGCTTCCTCTTGCTAGCTGCCATCTTCAATGAATCCAAAAAGTAGAGCAATCCAGCACCAGTAATGCCTAAAACCAGCTATACGTTTCAGTGTATCGGTATGTGTAAAGTGAATGATATAAGTCTGTAGATTGTTTCATTTTCAGTGTATTCAAATGGGTTTGATTTGGTTTAGTTCGATAGGATCGAATATATTCCACGTCACAGCTATCGGATCCAAGATCACCGTTCCAGTTGCAGTGATTAATGGCTTACCACCAATGTTTCCACCCACCACTAGAGCCTTCACCTTCCTCTCCTCCTCCTCTACTATGAACCCACCACAACAGATTAGAGAGTGAGTTCCCGTCGTCGAACCCCGTCAAGTTTCTGATCTTCTCAACCGCCCCGTCTTTATCGTAAACGCCCTGCAAGGCATAAGCAAATCCCTTCCATCCTTCCCCAACTCCTTCCCTTCCCAAAGAAGGCAATGTCCAATCCACAAGCTCCTTGGCAAAGCCAGCATCAGAGAACAAAATCTCAGTGATGGGAAGTAAAGGCAGCACCTGAATCCCAAGCCTACATTCTCTCCAATCAGGAGGAGCAAACCACAAGCCACTGTCCCTTTTGTTAGACCACAAAACACCAACCACTTTGTTTTCTCTAGCAAAATCAGCCTCATACAGATTCTCCCCTTCCCTGATTTGCCACCATATTTGAGCGGCCTTGATCTCCAAAGCTGTTACTGTTGATCCGATGGAAGCTAGATGGGTATCTCCATAAGCCAACCCCAACAAAGCTGCAGAGTAATAAGCATTCACAGCCTCACTCGTACTCTCCTGATTCCGACCATCGGCGAATTCGGTCAACCCTGAAGCCCAAGAGTGCAGTTTATACAAGTCAAAACATCTCAAACGTGGGAAGATTGAGTTAGATCTCCTACTCAAGTTCATGTAATCCGCCATTAAAGAATAAGCTTGAGGCTTAAACTTTCTTCCCCAAGCTGGATCAATCTTCACCAGCACAGCAATGGCATAAATAAAGTAACCAATATGATAATGGTGATCATTATACACTCCAAACCCAAAATCAGCACCAGAATCAGAAGATCCTTGTTGGGTAACAATGCCACCCCATTTCCCATCATAAAGAAACCCATTGCCATTAAAACTCCCACGCAGCCATGGCTCAATTGCCCCTTTCAAAAACTTCCTCACTTCAGGAATCACCTGCAGAAAATTCACTTCCTCAGCAATCAATGCGAGCCTAGCAGCTCTTGCAATCGATTTCCCATAAAAATAAGACGATGTTGTTGAAATGGGTGAAGATTTCAACCCTTCAACATCTTTCACAAGTGCAGAGATAATCTCGCTGTGAAATTCTTCTCCCACCCCATTGATTGAATGCCAAGTTACAGAAACAGGGTCAGGTTTCAAAACCCATGATTCACCGACGACGCCGACCAGGCCGCCGTCGATACTCTTGTACTTGAAATCATCAAGAACAACAGCGGAGGAATCGTCGCCGGAAAGTAAACGAAGATGAAGAGGGTGTGCGAGCATTAACAAATTTCCCCACCCTTTCTTCTCCCATTTGTACTCCAAAGAAAAAGGGTTTCTAAAATTCGCCTCACCTGAAACAGGGTAACAAGAACTGAACCGATCGAGAATCGTTTCGCAACGTGGGTCCGGCAAGACTGCGATTCGAACGATGCCGGAAAATCCACCGGAAGTAATCTGCGAGAGACTGTTCGTCAAATTGATCGGCGACGACGAGTAGATCAGCCATGTCTGATTGTTATTGAGAGTGACAGTGAATTTAGTAGACGAACTATTGGAAGAAAACGAGAGAATCGCGTGAATCGTGGAGAATGAAATTGGGGTATTATTGAAAACCTCGAAGGTCAGAAATGGGCTTCCTCGAACGAGAAAGAATCGGAGATTACCAGAGGGTATATCGAGAGCGAGACTGAGATCACTAAACGAAGAGATTATGTGGGATTTTTGCGAATCAGAGGAGGGATTTTCAGAGATGGTCCAATCGGCAATGAAAACCTGATAACCGAAAGCAGAGTTCGAGAAAATCGAAGGGTACGAAACCGAGACGGTGGAGAGAGAGGATTTGATCAGATAGGGATGAATGTATTCCGGCTGATCGCCATTTTTTACGGTGAAATTCTGGAAGAAGGAATTAGTGGGGAGAGGAGAGGAAAGAAGGTGAGGGGCGAAGAAATTTGAAGGGTCGGGAAGAACGGTGGATTGGGTTTGAGGAAATGGGGCGGCGGCGGCCGGTGATTGCCGGAAAGATTGCGACGGCGATGACATTTTCGGTTGCAGAGGAGGAGGAGGAGATGGTGAAGGGATTTTATAGGGATTGAATGAAGAAGAATGAGAGTTGTTGAAACTCTTGTTGATTAAAGTTTTGATTTTTTTTAAATTTCTTCTCACCTTCTTCAACATTGATGTGATGGGATTGGATTTGGTTAAAAAAAATGATTTTTTTTAGTAAATAATTTATGGAATTTAATCAAATATGAGATAATGATTGAGAAAATAGTTGATAAATGAGATAAATGGGTTTTTATAAAGGGGAATTTTGGAATAATTTTTAATGGGGAAATTTGGATTAGAAGTGAAGTTGGAAGATAGGTAGGGAGATGGAGGATTGCAAGTAATGTAAAAGTGTGGATTGGTTTATCCTTTGTTAAGACATGAGGATATGGGTTAAAAGGAAAGAAAGAGATTTAAAAAAAAAAAATATATGTGTACATAGATTTCGTTTGTTTGTTACTTAAACCGGAGAGAATCAACAAGTGTAGCTCAATTGACATAAAGTTACAATAATTAAGTTAGGCTTGATTTCATAATGTTACAATAATCAATTTTTACTCTTTTTAAACGAATTTGTGTTTTTTCCAAGTGATTTGGGGTAACGTATTGTTCTGTGAGCATTGATTTTTATGTTCGTATAAAGTGTTGTTGGGCCTTCTACAAAAGAGACGTTGGTGCAGTTGCGGCTTCCACGATGGTTCAAGTGGATTTTTGGCACACTCCTCCATTGCACTCCTTTAAATTAAACACAAATATTGTTTGGTTGGTGATGCAATGGAGACGGGGGCAATTATCCGTGACTCGACAGACAACATTATGCTCTCTCCAGAAAAGTTTCAGGAGCGAAGGATATCAATTGATCTTGTGAAACCCTCGCATTAACCGAAGGTGTGGATCTCGCTATTGTTGTGAGCATAAGTCGATTCTCAAATCTTATGAAAACTACTGATGAGTCTAGATCGTTATGAAAACGAAATACAATCTTTTGTCGATGATTTACGCACGAAAGAAAGTAGAAGACTTATTAAGGGCTTTTGCTTCGTACCGAGATGCTGTAACTCTGTGGCTTACGACCTAGCTGACTATGCTCGAAGAATACATACTCCAGAAATTTGGATGAAAGAAGTTTCTCCCTGTACCACCAAGTCTGTCTTATTTTATTTCTAATCTATTTTCATTTTTATTCATCACTCTTCATATTTGGTTTGCTTTGTGTTTTTTTTTTTTTAAGAAAAAAAAAAGGTGTTATGTTTAATACTTTAAATAAAATGTTATTAATATCATAGATCACAGTTGAACTTAATTGACATGTTTTTTTTTAATGTATAATTACAAAATATGAGGGTAAAATTTTGATTTTGATTTTTGCGTGTGAAAAATGTACACTCATTAAATTAAACAAAAGTCAAGTGAAATTGTTTTCTCTTCACACTAGAGACACGACAAACCGAGTGGAAAATAAGGTAAACTAGAGAATGAAATATTTGAAAAATGCACGAGTATCAAGTTTGTAAGCGTGTCAACCTTCAAATATGTTAGAAAATAACTAATATTTTAAACGTTTAATTATGTCATAAACATACTATATTTTAAATTATTTCAAATGCACAAGAAGACTCAATTATTTTCCAGATGTACGTGAGTTAACACAGATAACTTTGGGCCTTCGACAACGAATTGTTTGAATGGAAAATAATGGCGGATCCAGAAATAAAAGTAAATGGAGCTTAAATTCGTATATATGAAGATAATTTTCAATGAAATTTTTTTTAGCGCGAGATTTAAAACTTAATATCAATAGCATAAATTCGTATTAAAATAGTTTCGAACGCGTATGTATATATAAATTTATGAACTTTGAGATTTGTGTATACTTGGTCCCTGAACTTTCAAAATTACAAATTTAATTTATGACTTTTTAATTTTTTAAAATTCACAGATAATAGACACAAAATTTTAATTTTAAGGTTCCATTACATATTAAATTAAAATTTTATATAAATGAAAGTTCATAAACACTTTTAAATAAGAAATTATAATTACAACCGTACTTGAACAAGATGTGTTCTATAGGTTGTACAACTGTGTCCTTGATTTCTAAAAAAAAAAATAAGAAATTATAATTATAATTAAAAAAAAAGATTTATTTAAAAATATATAAATATATTTTAGGGTTGGTTGCACAAACCGCAATCAGGCCCAAAATAATTACAAATTTAGCAAAGTTTAAAACATTTTCCAAATATGGCAAAAAAAACAGTAGTACTGATAGTCTATTATCATTGACAAAATTCTATAAAAAAGACTACTATCGGCGATAGATCATATTATCAGTAATAGAAATTGCTATATCCGCAATTTTTTTTTAAAAAATGTTATATTTTTAATTATTTTACTCTACATATGTTACCATTTCCTTATATTTTAATATTATTTTATATTTGCAAACACTTATGAAATCTTAAAAAAAAAAAAAACAAGAATCTTAATTTAAATAAAAAAGGTGTGAACTTTTTTTTTTTTTTTAACAAAACTAAAATAAAAAAAAAAAAACTAATTTACAGAACAAAATTGAAAAAAAAATGGTAAGTGAAAGTAAGACTTGATATATACTCCTTTAGTGGAAGACTTGATATTTTTAAAATATTTCATAAATTATATATACTAACGATATTTTTTTAAAAATGGAGGGGCTGGCTCTCGGGCCTTAGTAAATCCGCTCCTAATGAAAGATGTTTTCGAGATTGAATTTTTTTATTTACGTGATTTGATGGTGGTTTAGTTTTGTATTCAGCTTGTTTTTTAAAAAAAAATATTAAAAAAAATATATATATATATATATATATATATTTTTTTTTTTTTTGTGAGACTACATTATGCAAAAAGCCAGTTGTTTTTATTAATGTCAAAAAAGCAAGTTGTTAGTGTAATTATGAAGTCATAAATTTCAAGTCATTTGGCAGAAGGAATATATAAGAATCAAAATAATAGAGTCAATGGAAGACTTTCAGAAGTTGAAGCCTCCAATCTTGAACATATATATATATATATATATATATATATATATATATATATATATATATATATATATATTTATTTATTATTTGTATTATTAAATGCAAGAACCCAGCTGGTAGCCTTTTTTTTAATTTTTCTAAAAAATATATATTTGAAAATATAATCATAAATGTAGAGATTTTTTTTTTATAATAAATTTATAAGGAGATTCAATCATGAAAAATTACAACACACAATTTTATGTCAATTTAGCCACAATCAACTTTATATAAACACTTTTAAATATCTATTTTATCTTTTAAATTTACATCAATTCACTCCCTTTTATCTTTCATAATATTTCCATATACTAACAATATAATATTATATATATATATAGATAGTCCATAAAAAATATATATATATATATATATATATATATTTTGTATTATACTAACAATATGATGTAGGCTTTTAAACTTTATTTTCAAAATATTACGATGTCATCTTACTATATCTGAAATGGGTAAAATAGAACTTTTTTCCTTCCATTTTGCCCTCATTTTAGTTTGGCTTCTCAAAACCTTGAGATTATGGTTGTAATTTTGTCTTCCATCACCAAAAAATCGTACTAACACGTGTTTAAGGGGATAAACTTTTTTTCCCCATTTTGCTCTTCATTTTAGTTTGCGTTTCTAAAAAACAAAATCGTGTAGTAGATATAGTTTTTTTTTTGTTTGTTCGTTATCTTTTAGTTACACAATTTGGCTATGGTATTTTAAGTTTGGCTATGGTATTTTAAGAGATTTCATTTAGTGTATTATTTTTTTCTTCTGTTTTGTTGTTTATTTTATTACACGATTACAAGGGTCGAACCCAAATTTGACGGATTGGGAGGAGACAACACTGATATCTAATCAAAATAGAAAAAATGGCGTTAATGTTGAAGTAGAAGAAGAATTAGAAGAAGAATTAAGAGCATAAGAGAATTGAGTTGACGCACCATTATCGAGGAATGTAGATTTGTCGGAGGGTAACATTTTTATCGTCGTGACTTCATCATTGGAATTCGTCTTCACCGCAAAATCGTCGGAAGGGGCCGGTTCGTCAGAGGAGGAATGTTTGCTCGCCGGAACAAAAGGAACAAACGTCGAATGTTGATGCTTTTATGAAGGAATGGTGCGGTGACGACGTAAGAGGGAGGTCAAGAAGAAGAGAAAAGCTATGAAAGGAAGATGGGCCATGTATAACAATAAAAGATGAATAGATTTTTAGGGTTTGTTAATCAAATCTAATATTTTAAATTAAAGTTTGTGGGACTTTGTAATAGAGTTGGGCTTACTGTTGCTGAATAAAAAAAAAAAAAAATGAGTTTAAGTTTTAATTGTAAATTCTAATTTTAAGTTTTAACAAAGTTAACATTATTATTATATAGATTTTAATTAAATTGAGTTTTTCTTTATATTCCTCTTAATTTATTAACATTTTACTACGATCAACCAGCATAATTCTTATCATTTTCCTTTGAAAAAAAGAAACATAAGATCAACCAGCATAATTCTTATCATTTTCTTTTGAAAAAAAGAAACATAATTGTTTGTATTAAAATACTATCATCGAGGAGCATAATAAAAGTCATCAGTTCAATTCTCCTACCCTACATATTGTAAAAAATGATGGAATAAATATATACTCAATATTATTATTATTTCTTAAAATCAATATTATTATGATTGGAATATTGAAATTAACAGCAAACGTCATGGATTCTATTTCCATTCATTCTTCAATCAAACTTTTTTCTTTCTTAAATCAACCCCTAAAAAACCAAAATTGAAATCATTCAAAAGTAAAATAAATTACTAAAAAGTAAGCAATCCAAACAAATCATAAAAATTATTTATTGGACAAAAAAAAAAAATTACAAATTCAAAAACATATTAAATATTTTTTAAGGTTAATAATCAAATAACGAGACTAAACTTGTAATTTAAGCATAAAAAATTATATTTTTGTTATATATATATTTTAAGGCTAAATTATTAAAAATATTTTTTTTAAACTTTTTTTGACCACCTTATACTTATGCGTAAACATTTTCATTTTTTTTTTTTTTCACACATAAATGATTTTTTAATCTTCTTTCGAAATTTTATATTTTTTTACTTTCTCTTATTATAAGCAAGTCTCTTTCTTCGGTGAAAAGTCATTCCTACATTTTGCTGAGTACGAGAGCACTATAATTACCCTCATGTGCTCGTGCTCAATGAAGGTTATAACGAGTGAAGATAAAAAAAAAAAAATAAGGTAAAAAAAAAAAAAAAAAAAAAAAAAAAAAACATAAATTTTAAAAAATAGGGTAAAAAATTCTTACGCCCCGACTAACTAATAATATTAAATAATTTTTTAAAACAAATTAAATTACAATAAATAGTTTTTTAAAATAAATTACAAGTTTAATTCCTAAACTTTCAATTTATTTCGTGTCTATTCGATACAAATACAAATATATATCTATTTTTTGAGTTGGAGTTTATCTTCCTTGAATTTAGGAAACTTTCATCTATTTGCTCGTTTACTTTTGTTAATTTTAAAATTGAAATTATAATCCTATAAAAACAATTTACACTTTTGTTTAAACTTTTTTAATCTAAAAATATATTTTGAACTCTATTTCAATTTTGTGGAAAAACAAATCAAAAGATAGACGATTTTCGGAAACATCATTAAATGTGTTTCATTAAAAGAACACAAAAAAATGTTCTATTTAAAAAAAGTATTCGTTAATAATATATTTTCCTTTTTGATGCATTAATTATTTTTCCTTGTGAAAGTTGAAATCCTATTAGATTTGTTACTTTGTATCCAAGTATATTTCCAAATCCTTTTCCCCCAAGGAAGTATTACTATAAATTCATTCTCACCTTCCTTTCCAACCTTCACACTACACTAATCTCTCTCTCTTGTTCATTCGTGTTATTGTAATATAAAACATGGATCTTCCCAACGACGTCGTAATGGAAATTTTGAGTCGACTTCCCCTAGAGAATGTTAGAAAAATGAGGGTGCTCTCGAAATATCACGCCAAAGCTAGCTATCATTCCTACTACAAAGAGTTGGTTGCTCAACACCACCCTGGACCCATCTTAGACGGCTTCCTCTTTCAAAGCCTAAATAGATATGGTGGATATGTTTTTTCATTTGCTTCCCCACAACCCAACTCTCTGCCGTTTGATTTTTCGCTCGATTTTGTCCCCGGCCGCCGCCCTCGAATCCTAGCCGTTGCTCCCAATGGTCTTCTCTTATGTGAAACCCGACACCCAAGAAACTACAAGAAACTATTTTACTCCATTTGTAAACCTTCCACCAAACAGTGGAAGGGCATTCCCATTCCAAGGACTCGTTATTTCACTAAAAATATTGCCATGTTTGTCCTTCGTTCCAACCCTCTTCACTTCAAAATCATTCGTTTGTCTCAAGATAAGATTTCTTCTAAACGCCCTCTACCGTTTGTCTACACCATATGTGAGTTATTTGATTCTGAATCTTGGCGGTGGAAGCTATTGGATGACATTGTAGAGGAAAGTTGGTCAGGATTCACAGAGTCTAATTCTGTTGCTACTTTAGCTTATGGATCTGCTCATTGGAAAATAAAAGATGACACCTCAATATTCGCTTTCCATTTTCACTCTGAAACATGGTCTAAAATTGAGATCCCAGACCCTCTAATTGTGGAGTACAAGAACATGATGAAAAACAACAAAATTGCCATATGGGGCACCAAACTTGTAGAGTACGAAGGGAAGTTGGGACTAATGCGAGAGTTTTATGGATCAACGGCTTCGACAGAGTTATGGGTGATGGATAACTACTCCAACAAAATTTGGACCAAAAAGTATAATTTGTTGGGGTCAATGCCTATGGCTCTCTATGCGTCAGATATTTCAATGACAAGTTCATATGATAATAAAGTGATCTTCTCTAGTTTAGAAACCGACAATTGTAGTTCCATAAAGTTGGAACAAAGACATTATAACAAGTGGATGACGGTCTTTCCATTTTTGTCAGATTTTGAGTCGTGGAATTTTCACCCTCCGCCTCGTACACTAAAGTCTCGAACTATGGCAAAGATTCTCCGTAAACGACTGCTCCATTCAACATAATGTACCTATTTTGGTTTCTTTTTCTTTCTTTTTGGCTCTTTACAACCATTACTTTTGTACTTTCCTACTTGAAATTCTTGAATGTACTCTTCAAAATTCTTAGTTTTTTTTTTACCAAATTATGTGATGTTTATAAATATTGTAATGGATAATTTAGTCAATTCATCGATTATATTTGCAATTCCTTAATTTTTTTTGTCAAATATATTGAAGCAATCTGGCGTTACTTATTATTATTGTGTAATTTGCTCTCTCAATCAACATAATGTCTAAGAAGGTTGATAAAGTTTTTAAATTTTTAATCATTGATAAATTCTCCCTATCTAAATCATACTCAAAATTTGGAATTTTAAGGAAAGGAAGTTTACGGAAACTATCTTTTTTTTCTTTCCAAAATTGAAATAGAATTCAAAATATATTTTTTATTGTCAAGACAAACGTGTAAATAGATTTTATAGGGTTATATAATTTCAATTTTAAAATATATATATATATATATATATATATATATATAACTAAACGTAACCCAGAAACCCAGATGAGATAACAACAAAAGAAAATTACTTTTTTAGGAAAATAAAATATTACAATTTTTATGGAAAGAAGATTTAGTTATGATTTTTAAGGAAAGAAAAAGAATATAAACTAGATGAAAAAAATTGAAACAAGAGAGAGAAAATATAATATAAAATAATATATATTTGAAAATATTTGAATATGCAATAAAAATAAAATAAAATAAACTTCCTTTCTCAATATATTATTTTTGACAATTACCAAAAAAAAAAAAATTAAACCATCAAGCTTTGAATACGCAGAGAAGAAATAGGGAAAAAGAGGAAAGAAAGAAAGTTCACTGGACTCGACCCCTTGTAATTATTCTATAGGTCTTGTTTTACTTGACCGGATCCCTTTTTTTTAAGGGGTTTCTTTTCGGGCTTTTCTTTTTTTTGATGCTCTTGTATTCTTTCATTTTTTCTCAATGAAAATTCGCCGTACATTATCAAAAAATAAAAAGAGAAGAATAAAAAAATGTACACCATAAATAGGAAAATTTATTAAATAAGGTGGTTGTTGGAGGAAGTGGATTAAAAAATGTCTCCTAATAACCACTAGATACCAATTACAAGTAATTTTGCTCTCACTCCGTCCATCATTTCCCACCTAAACGGAGAATTTACGAGGCCCCGCAGAATATCGGATGCACACCCACACTTTGTCTGCCTCGTCAAGATGGAAGCCCTTCCACAAAACTATTATGAGTGGATGAATCTTCGTTTCTTGTTCAAAAAAAAATATTATGAGTTGATTAATCTTCAAGCCATTAGATTAAGATGATTTAGGCCGATTGTGCTATATGTTTGGAGATAATGATCTTGGTTTCAATACTCAACTTTCTTTTTCTTGATATCTATGAGTATCCGGACCAGTTTCTGCACCCCTTGACTAATCTCACATGAACTATTTTATTACTCACTTCCTCTCTATTTGAAATACATCATCTTCCCTCTAGGAGGGCTATAATAATCTCAAAGCCTTCATGACTCCTAGGTTTCGACAAATGTACGAGAAGATGATAACAAAAAGAATGAACTATACATGATTATCGTCAAAAATAGAAAGCTATGTTGAGGATCACACAACATCGAAAAGATGAAGAGACCTCACTCATGGAACCGTATCTATTTTATAAATTATAACTAAGGAAGAGCTCATGAGTCATAACATTGATAAACATCTTTCAATAAATTTCCAAACTTCTGAAATAAAAACAGATTCAAAAAGACTAACAGTATTATTACAGTAAGTGGCAACAATTCCCATTCCAAGTAATTCATTTCCAGACAACAACAAAAATGGCAACAATTCCCTTGACAAAAGACTAACAGATTCAAGAACAACATCTGAAGTAAACTGATCTAATACTATATCCTTCTCCATAACTATTATTACAGTAAGCAGATTAAAACAACTTATGCTATTCATTATTTCACTTTTGAAAATGTAATGAGGATGCTATTAGCATAACTCACTCAAAATATTTTTAATATCAAAGATGACAAAAAAAAAACAATTATTCTCTCTTACTAACCTCTTCTCCATTTCCTGCTGAAGCTAGTTATCATCATACTCTTACAGGCTTCTGTAAAACAGCAGATAGATAAACCTCAGATTTGCTTGATTCAGATTTCTCCCCAATGACCCACTTCAGTTTTTTGAATCCAAACCGCTCGATCAAGCGAGTTAAAGCTTTTTTCTTCTCATCATTAGCACAATAGAAGTTATCCAACCAAAGCAATCCGCCTGCTCTTAAGATCCGATCGATATCGAACATAAGGAACTCGAATTTTTCAGGCTTTCCACCAATATCCAACCCACTTGAGGCATGAACTATATCAAACACATTGTCATAGAAAGGGAATCTATGATCTAAACTCAAAAACAGAGGAAACAATCCTCTTGCAGCAATGAATTCACTGAATGGAGCATCAATATTCAGAGTAGATGTAATGACAGTGACATTTTTCTCAGCCATTCTAGCAGCAAAAGTCCCAGATCCTCCACCAATATCAAAACCTACCCTGATTCCTCCACTAGTTAAAGCTAAAACATCATCAACTGGAAAATCATTTTTCCCTCTAGCCTTAACAAATCTCTGATTCTCAAATCCATTACCCAAATCAAAGCAACCAACACAATCCCTACTCAATTTCTTACTATTCAAACACTGGAAATTTTTGCATCCAAGTCCACTCCACATAACAATCTTATCACCAACAGGTTTCCAAAGAGACAAAGGGAAAGATTGTAAACCTGTCTTCGGCACAGATTTGGCCAAGCATCTCCGCCGCGGCAAAGGCTCGCATCCACGAAGAATCAGCTTCTGAGCAAGGCTCCAATCGTCAGGACAAGGTCCAGAGACCTTGTAATTCATAAACTGCGACAAAAGATCCATCGATTTCTCACAGGAATGTCCGACAGATGCAACCATTTCAGTAATTCCACTCTTCGAATCCTTTCCAAGAGGAAGAGGATGGCGCTGGAGGAAGAGTTTGAGCTCGTTTGCGACATTGGATCTGGAGAGATCGATGGTCTCGTAACCAAGAATTTCCTTCTCCATCTGAGCAAGCTTCTTCTGAGAAGCATCGATCTCTCGAAGAATCAAAGAAACCTGCTCCGATATGAGAGAAATGTTCTTGTGAGTGCGATTGAGAGAATGGATTTCGCGATCTTTGGGAGAGTAGGTGAAGGCGTATAAGGCGAAGAGATTTGTAGTGATTACAGAAATGAGCATGAGAATGTTGAGAGCTGAAGAACAAAGAGTTGCTCTCTTGAATCTGGCGGTTCCATCTCCGATCTTCAGAGAAACGGACCCCATTGAAGCTCAAGCTTGAAGCTCTGCTACTGTCAGAGTGAGTGAAGAAGATTCGTAGAGTTGGTCAGTTGGAGACAACGGGGAAGGGTAGATTTGGTAATTAAAAAGAACATAAGGGTATTTTGGGGATTTAACGAAGTTTTTTCTTTTTTTATTTATTTATTTAATAAAAAGTGGATTTTTAATTATTTAGTAAAAATGGATAGTTTTGGCACTTTGGTGTCAACTTGTCAACTATAGTCAATAAATAAACTGACGATTATTATTATTATTATTTTTTTTTTTTTTTTTTTAATAATGAAGCTCAGCTGAGTAACCTTCAAAAAAAAAAAAAAAGTGTCTAAACTTGTTAATCAATTTTTTTTTTAATTATCTTAATTTTATTTAAGATAAATGTGAGGGTGAGCATTCGAACCTCTAACCTTTCGTCGAGAAGCAAACATGAGTCTAGCACAACTGTCATACTATATGAACTAAAGACCGGAAAATTAGAGGATCGAATTCCCCACCCAACTTGTTGTAAAAAGAAAAGTCGCGTGAAAATATATATCTCAATCAATTAAGCGAGGTTGGCAAAATTTATAAGTTACTTTGAGGGATATAAATGTTCAATTATATACCAATGAAAGAAGGAAAAAGTGTAGCTAACAAGGACGAAAATATCTTTATCGATATTAATATTGGTAACTACGATTTACGGATATTTCGAGAAAAATCACGGATATTGTGATTTTTTTAATGAAACATTAAACCGAGCTTATTTAAGTAATACACTATACTTTAGGCATATATTTCAAAAATTAGAACTCAAATATGAATAATAATAGAATAATAAATAATATTGAAGACCGAAAAATGAATATGACCTCTTAGCACAACTTTATACAAATTGAGCTATGCTCGATTTGACTTTAAAATTTAGACGGTAATAGTGCATTCTATTCTTTAAACATGCAACACAATTTAGCATAAAAATATATATGTCAAAAAATAAATTAATTAATTCACTAATTAATAGAAAATGTCAGATAATAAAAAGTTCAAAAAGAAGAAAAAATAGTTAGAAAATAATTAAATAAAAACTGAACATAATAGGATTCGGACTCACGACATAGCAAATTATAGACACTCGTGACACCAATTGTGCTAGCCGCACTTTTGGTCAAAAGAAAGTCCAATCTGTGGTAAATAATGAACAGAAAAAATTCCAACTATCAACGATTACGGGTAAAAAAAATTTATCGGTATGCCCAAAAAACCGATATATCAGCAAATTATTTTTTCATCCTTGCTAACATGCACAAATTAATTTTTCAAGGAACTGAAGGGAGAATAAGTCTCTTGAGTAGGAAACACATGATTCAATTTAAAACCAACTCCAAATAACCTAATACTATTTGTCAACACCAACAACCAATCTCCCCTAAAACCACAACCAAAACAAGGAGGATAAAAAATGGCATATAATCAATGTTGAGCAGTAGTAACAATGTTCAAACAGAACCTCAACAGAGATTATCAATTTCCTGCCCCTAATAATCAGGTTACAAAACCGCACTTGACATTTGCGGCCTCTAATAACCATTGGCTTTGCCCTTCCTCTTGTTTCTCTTCTTCTGAATAATCTCATTACTCATAGAAGAAGACTCATTACTCATAGAAGCAGACTCAAGCTTAATCCCCGACGCCAACCTCTTAAAAAAAAAATCGAATTGACAACATTTGCCTCCCTTCTCTATTCCTTTGGATAGCGGATCATGCTATCTCGCACACCCTAAGACAAGGCAAACAGATGCCCTAAGACAAGGCAAACAGATGAAGAAGTACACACCCTCTGCCACAGGTTTCAGACCTCCCCTCGTGGAGAACTTATTTCGCTCCAACAGGCCGGGCAGCAGGTCGTGTCATCTCATCCTAGGAATAGGTTGTGTATGTGTGCTGATAGCTGAATCTCATCCTAGGAATAGGTTGTGTATGTGTGCTGATAGCTGAATAAGTTGTGTGGGTCGTGTCATCTCATCCTAAGAATAGGTTGTGCATGTGTGCTGATAGCTGAATAAGTTGTGTATGTGAGCTGGTAGCTGAATTGAAATACAAAATTAAAGTATCTTGACATTTTTTTCTCATACATCCAACACTATAAAAATGCGAGCGGCCACCTCATTAAATAATACCCCTCCACACCACCCGAATAAAATAGTATTTTTAATAATTTAGGAAAACATACCATCAAATAAACATTAAAGTATTCTAAATATCCATAAATTCTCAACAGTTGACAAAATAATGGTCTAAGCCACATGCAGTTCAAGACCCCTTAAAGCTTTAAATCGAGCATTGGATGAATTGTCGCCACTAGGAAAAAAGAAACAAAACATCGAGGACAACAATGTCCATAGATAGAAACTTTGAACTAGAAGGAAATTTCAGCACTGGGAAAGAACAAAAACGAAGCTTTCTCTTTCTTTCGCAACTGTCCTTAACGGTTGGCCTTTGCAACTCTCTCGATCTCATCTTTCTTCTTGATAGCGTAACTGCAACAAAACAATAAAATGACATACTTTGCAATGACGGATGAGAAATTTATCAGAGGAAATATAATATTTACCTGTTTGATGAGCCCTTTGCAGCGTTGATGAGTTCATCAGCCAAACACTCTGCAATTGTCTTGATGTTTCTGAAAGCGGCCTCACGAGCACCGGTTGTGATAAGGTATATTGCTTGATTTACACGTCGCAGAGGGGATATATCCACAGCTTGACGCCTAACAACACCAGCTGAACCAATTCGGGTAGCATCTTCACGGGGTCCACTGCCAAATCCCATGTCAAAATATATGGTTAAAGAGGGAACTAATAACTCAAAATATTGCAGCATCAACATGATCTTTGTTCAGGACATTGACGTAAGATGCAGTGCCTTAATCAGAAATCCCTTCCAATAAAATGCAGTAAATTTCTTTCAAAGATAGAGGAATGAACATCAAGATTAAAGTAAAACTAATGTTAAATTACATGGACGAAGTCTCTTTTAAAGATAGAAGGATGAAACTTTTAGATGAAGTTTTGATTTGGTCTCTATGATTTTAAAAGTTCCAAATTGGTCAGCATAGTTTGAGGTTAATATTCAATTTGGTCCCCAAGGTTTGTGTTTTACACACTCAAAAAACCTACCTATGTTCATTTACTTTTTTACTCAGCTTTAAACTCTAATACGAACAAAACAGAGTTACCCATTAGAAAACTTCTATGTGAAAAAGTATTTGTCAATATGTTAGCAAGAAGGATGATTTATGAAGATCAACTAAATCGTAGGGAGCAAATTAAAAATTTTAAAACCATAAAGACTAAACCGGAACTGAACCCAAATCATAGAGACCAAAGTGAAACTAAGCCCAAACCATAAGAAACAATTTGAACCTTTAAAAACCACAAGGACCAAATTAAACCTTTACCTAAATCATAGGGGCCAAGTTCTTTATTTAACCAAAAAGTTACCATGGTATAACATAATGAAACACAACATGAATGGAATTCAGTGGATCAAATATGCATACCTGTTAACAACAGCATCAACGATAACTTGAACTGGATTTAGATCAGTTAGCAGATGAATAATCTCCATCGCATGCTTAATGATCCTCACAGCCATTAGTTTCTTTCCATTGTTTCTTCCATGCATCATAAGTGAGTTTGTAAGTCTCTCCACAATTGGGCATTGAGCTTTCCTGAAACGCTTGGCGGAATATCGACCAGCAGTGTGTGGAACATAGGTCGCATGCTTGGATGGTGCAACTCCGACGTAATCCACCAGAGAGATGTCATTAACCTGTATAATCACAACCATTGTAACAATCATATCAGTGGAAACTCACGAAACCCAACAGCAATACTTCAACAGAACAAAATTGCAGATTTCAACTCCATCACATCATAGGCATCCAAGACAGATTAGCAAAAAGTTGTTCTCAGACTCTAATATTATTTCAGAAGTAAAATTACACGAGAGACAGTGAATCCATCAATCCATTACAAGCAAAGTTAAAGCCAACCCAAAATTGCTTCCCATCCCACAAACATCAGTCCAAGAAACAGTCATTGAGAAAGAAAATCGAAACCTGGACATCATCAAAGGTCCAGCGATTGAAAAGCTTCACATCAAGGTGAGGCTCGGTCAGTTCCTGAGCTACAGCGACTTCGACTGCTTCAGCCATTTCTGTGGAAAAACAAAATAACAAGTCAGATCTAAAAGGAAGAATAATGGAACCCAAAAGCTCACTAATGTTCTGATAAATCCTACAGAATAAAAAGAGCAAAAAACGAAATTACTCCAACAAATATTCTGTAAGTTAAAGCTCTTGCAAACCTCAATATCAATAATATACCCTCAGAAAATTCAATATAAAAGTCCAAATCCTTAAACCCTAGCAACATTTGATAATCAGTAGTACAAAATCACAAGGCAAATCATTAAACCCTAGCAACAATTGGTACAAAATCATCAAAAAAAAACAAAAACAATAACAAAATCACTCAACTAAAGAAAGAAAAAAGGATTAAAATCAAACAATGGGAATATAGATCATAGAACAAACAGAAACAAATGTCTAACATGTATAGAAACCCCAGTGCTGAACTGCAACATCCATTGCCGAAGAGCAACCACAAAAGTAAGTTACAACAGCGATCGACGACATTGAAGAAGAAGAATGGAGGAGGAAACTTACTTGGAAGAACGGCGAGGAGCAAATGGAAACCAGGAGGAGAATGCTAGGTTCGGCGGCGGCTAGGTTGAAGAAGGAAAAATACTGCGGGGATTTGCTTTTTAATAGGGCTGTTCTGTTTCGCATTCAACTTCGTTAATTTATTTTTTATTTATTTTTAATATTTCTAATTTTGTATTTTATAATATTTCATAGTCCCGTGTTCGAATCTTGGTTTTAGGGTTTAGTGGAACTTTTATGTTTAATCAAATTTGGTTAATATACAAATTTAGTCCAACTTCCTAAAAAAAATTTAAATTCGTATATGTTATACACAAAATTGAAATTTTAGGGTTTCGTTGAACATAAAATTTAAAATTTTATCTGATAAATCAATTAATTTTAAAAGAAATTAAATTTGTCATGAATATTTAAGATATTTTTTAAAATTTGAGGACTAAATATACATATTTAAAATTTTATCTGATAAATTAATTAATTTAAAAAAAAAATGTCAAGGATATTTAAGACATTTTTTAAAGTGTAAGGACTAAATATACATAAATCTCTAAATTAAGGGACTATAATTGTAATTTAATCTTTTTGGTTTTTAGGTTTAGTGAAACTTTTATGTTTAATTATATGTTTTACCTTTTTTTTAGTACAACAAATGTGAAGTAGCCAAATCGAGCATAGCTCCTTTGCAAAAAAAAAATATGGAATATAGAAACTTGAAGACATCAAATAAATGAGTAAATATTAATTACTATCACACGATTGAGTGTTTTTTTTTTTTTTTTTTAATCTCATCAACGTATAATAAAATATATCATCTTAGAATCATGCTTTTCCAAAACCTTTTGAACTCGTTTTACCGTTTGAGTACTAATATATATTCATTTTTTCCTCTCTCTCCTCATACCTCTAGATTCTTCTGTGAAGGCAAGCGGACTGTGAAATGCATCGAATACTTGTATGTGTAAAATACTGAAAAATTTGCTCATTATCAACAACTTTGTTTTTTACAACAAAGTGGACTCAAAGAAAGTTGTTTCCCGGATAGCGTTGAAAGGAAGTTTTTAGTTTAATACGAAAAGGTCAAACAAACAACAATCCACTATGAAATGCATCGAAGACTCATGCAAATGGTCTCTCTGTGCATTTGTCTACGACACCGAAAAATTGTGGGTACCACCAGTTTATTCAAACCGGGTAAAAAGCCTGTAAAATGTGCACACAACACACGTATCCCTTTACAAAACATAGAACTGATAGAGGGCATTTTACCAAAATATCTACAAGGGCATACACAGTAGAAACACGTATCTGAGGGGTATGTAGCACACAACAAAATACGCACACACACGAGTATCCATTTACAACATACATAAGACATTTTAGCAAAATATATACAAGGACATACACAGAAGAAACACATATATGAGAGGTACATAACAACAAATACAATAAAATAAATCACTCATGCACTACATATCTAATATATTCATAAATTTGCACATACGAAAACAAATTTATATAAGTGTATACACAACACGATCTATGTATAAAATTGTACAAAGATGTATACTCAACTACGCATGTTCTTGTCATTGGTCACATACCAAAAGGCTTATATAAATATAGTATCTCGTCATCGGTCGCATACCAAAAGGGTTACATAAATATAGTATCTTCATGTACATTATATAAAAAATAAACACAGTAACTCAACATTACCTTTTTTTTTCTTCATACTACAAGGACATACACGTATATTAGGAGTATATAACATCAAATATAGTGAAACAAACAACTCATGTGCTACATATCTAATATGTTCATAAATTCACACACACGAAAACACATGTACATAAATGTATACACAACACAGTTCATATATAAAATCGTACAAAAATGTATAACACAACCACGTTTGTTTTCAAATAGTTATACCAACTTAAATCCCTATAAAAATGGGACCAATTTAGACTAAATGATGATCGAGATTTGTGGGTGGGTTGTACAAGTTGTGTTTTCAAATTAGTTAGACTAAACTAACTCCCTATAAAAACAGAATCCTAAACTTATATTTAAAACAAAATCTTGTAACAACCATGTGAGTTGACATACATTACATATGCCGGTCTAGGCGTTCAGACGAAATGTTGCTCACATAGTCTGATTGGTGGTGTTGCGGTGAAGACGATCAAAATGAACGACTCTTCAAACGACGATGGTGAAGGAGAAGACTTTCGTCTAACAGGTGATTGGTGAGTTTTGGGATAATTCTTAATCAATGTGAGTGAATGAGATTGGGTTATATGTTCAGAAGGGGGCTCTTCCAACGACAAATGTTTCAAGGTGGAAGATTTTAGTGTGAACTCCTATTCGATTTGACATTTTTTTTTATTGGGGTGAATGCAAGTGTTATCTCTTTTATTTTTTTTATTTAATATTTTTGGGCTGTCAAAACCTAGTTTTTATTAAACTTTTCCAATCATTGACATTGTATACTTGTAAATAGGCCATGTTTACACTCCGTAATAGATTTTCCCAACAATCGTAATGAATCAATTATAATAGATTAAAGTTTCAATCGTAATCGATTTAACTTTGATAGTGTTTACTTAAGGCCAAATCAAACGTAATAAATGTGAGTCCCACAGTTAGAATTATCATTGATTCATTGCGTTTGGAGGGAAGTAAACTTTGCCTAAACTATTAAGCTATCATACTGTGAGTGTTATCTTTGTTATTAGTATATAATTATGTCAATTCCAACTAACAACACACTAATACCAATATGTTTTTTATTTTTTCCTTTTAAAGTATGTTGTTTTTTAATACTCAAATCTTAGCAACTAATTTGAATTAATATAATAGTTTACTAATTTAAAGTTTTTCTATATGATTTGACTACATATTTCTACCCAAGAATCATTATTTTTTTATAGAAATTTTAATAGGATTATTAAAAGTATAAATTTCAATTGAAGGTACTTTTGTCCCAAGACGTTTTAAGGATGATGCTAAATTTAGTGTTTAGCTATTTTTTAAAATTGTATTTGATTTTAGTTATTTCTCAGATTGGCCCAATAAGAAACTTTGATATTCTAAATAAAGAGGTGATTTAAATAATTATGGTCCTTCTAATTTAAGCATTCTTCAAAGCAATTTCAAAGGATAATATTTACAACGAACTAAAATTTCTGCATGTGTTATGCAGACTCTCCAATCCTCACATAATTCAATAAGACTACCTTTATCTTAGTCAATCAAGATCCACAAAATATATGGGTCAAATTAATGCTACCCAAAATCTGATTATACAGAGTAAATACAAGATAAATAACAAAGTTAATAAGCAAAAAAATGAATGATCATCATATTGTTATAATCACAAGCTTAAATATAACAAAATGAAGTACATCATGCAGGAGAAAGAGAGGTTGTATAAGAACCGTCCGCGTACTTTAAACCTTTTAATAAACCTGCACACAAGGATGGCGAAGCGATCACGTCGGGAATTCCAAAGGTTTGGTTGATAGTTTGGAAGCCTTCATCAGATGTAGCTGGAGAGTCGGATTTAGCATCTACTGATCCAAGAGCAACATTCAAGCCAACGGAGATAGGGTCTGTAGTGAAGCTGAAAACCATCCAAAATTATGTCGAGCATCAGGAACAAGGTAGAAAAAGTACTCAATCCGTAAAATATTGATGTCGTTTTATCGTTACTTTTCTAATCATAATATTACTCTTTTTTTATATATGTTAGTATCTAGACTAGCTTGCTCGCACCTCGACTATTCTCACGGAACAACCACCTCATCCTACTATTTTTTATTGTCAACATAACTCATAAGATATTAAATCCTAGGGAGTCACCATAGCTTGAACTCACTTTCCACCTTTATTATTTACATGGCCCTTATTGATCATTACGGGGTTCAAACAAGAAGGGAAAACTATTAGAAATCGTACCTCGCCTCGAAGCTTCTTCCTTCGGAACCCATGACCGAACATACACTGGAAATAACCCATGGTGGAATATATGCATCACTCATTTCGAGACTATAGGAGACACCAACAGATGAGGGAAGAGCGAATTCGCCATCTTTTGATGTGCATCCTTTGGATACTGCGGCAATATGGTTTGCACTTCTCATCTCCTTGAATTTGACCTAAAAAAACAAAACATTCATCTTTTTACCACAAAAAACACAAAGAATGTATAAGCTACCAACGCCTATTTTTTTTTTTTTTTATAGAGAAATCAATTATAAATGGTAGAAAAAAGAATTTAAAGTTTAAACAATAAGGCATGGTGCAGCAAGCTCTTCTTGCACCAAAGATGCACACGTCTCAGTGAGGACACTTCACTCTTTCGAAGCAAGGCACACCAAGGGCGCTAAGCGCTCAACGCTTCAATACGCTTTTTAAAACAAGGCTTTTATGTAAGCCCCATTGGCTATGCAGGACTTTTATGGTAACCTTTTTACTTTTCAATGAAAACTATTTCTTGTTTCTGAAAAAGATAGGAGTTGCAACATTGGCTATGTCACAGAGGTGATGACATTAAATAGAAAATTAACTCCATGTACCTGAGGGGAAGAAATAGCAGCATTCTGAAAGGGAAGAGGTGATAACAACACGGGTACGTCCATGCCAGCCAATGTAGTCAAGAAAGATCTGAAGACAATAACCAAATATATCAGCCATATTCACAGACAGTAATTACAAATCTTGTTATATGACTATTTTTTTAAAAGATGACTTGGTCCTAGAGATCAGACATAAGGTATTTAGTCCTGTTAAAATAACTAAAGGTTAACTGCAAGGTGAGTTGCCATAAATACATTCATTTACCTGTAATTGAACAGGATATCATATAATCCCTGTACATCTTTATTTTCACTGAAAAACAGCAAAGATTGAGAGGTCCTATCTACATCAGAAAATGTACGAACTCGTCGTGTCTGAAAAATGAACATATTTTCATTAGCAAACAAAACCAAGTAGGCCAAGGCTATACAAATTTAATTCAGAAAATTGGCAGAAAGCTGATTACTAGCAAGTGTGAGCTTGCTCATCCTATATCTAACTTGATCATGAAATCAGACATCAACCTGTCCCAAACTATGCTTCTCTATCTCTGAAAGCTCAACCAGATCTTCAGCGTTAACTTGCTCCACTTTAGAACGACAAAGAGGCATAGAGAAACATACATCCTGATCCAAATTCCAGAACAATGTGAGAACGAGATGTTACTGAAAGCTAAATTTATGACAATAAACATAGAACAAGCATATAGATAGTTTTAGATAGTTCAACATTTTTCCTTTAGTATTACTTTATATCGTTGAACCAAGGCACCTACAAGAGACTATTCTTTGGACAGAGTGCATAAATAACATATCCAGGTGGCAATTTAAAACAAAATTTAGAAAATAAATTAATGAAGCAACTCCAAAGTACAGTTGTAAGCAACAAAATTATAAGTTTATAAAATAAAAATTTGAAGATGCTTAACACTTGTATCTACAAATGGATTCAAATGCGCCTTCATTGACACCAAATTAGTTGAGTATAAATTTCAATTGTTACCATTATGTATAATAAAAGGTTCAACCTGCAAAGTAGAATATCTGACCAAAACAACAATAGTGAAGGTGCGCGTTCCATCAAAAGGAATAAAATCACCATCGTTTAAAATCTAAATAAAATATAACCGACTTCTATACTAGCAGTATCTCTAAACCCAAACGGGGAAAAGTAGTAATGAATGGGTTAAATCTTACATGCTCACTCAAAATAGACCTCAAACCTCTTGTTGACTGGGAAAGATATGCATTGCAGAAGTGTTTCTTGCCCCCTGAGGCATCTCCACTTGTAAACATAGCCACAAATTGTGTTGTACATACTGAAAATTAAAAAAAAAAACCAATCAAATCAGGTATGACTCAGACCCAATAATGACATTTATCTGGGCAAAGAGAAACTATATTTGAGACTGACCAAAATCAAGTATTTGTCAATATTGCAATATGAAGTGTATTGAATCAAATCAGTATCTTAAAACCAATTTTGAGTAACATGATGATACCTAGCAGCATTGAAATATTATTCCATCTGACAGAAAAATACTAAAACAAAAAAACTACAACTATGATTCTGAAAACTTAACCAAAACCACTGAAGGCAGTTACCATAAAAAACTCTACAAATATTATTCCGAAGCATGTAATAGAGGCTCTGAAATGAGTCCTCCCATGCTAGTTGTCGTCTGCTAAGGAACTCAGCTTCTACTGCATCAAAGGAACCAGTGAGTATTTACACACAGAAATCAGAATCTTATGTTTTGAAGAACCCCAACCTGCTGATGATGAATTCAAAACGGAAACAAGAGAAGATGGCAACGTAGATTGAGGATAAACCCATGAATGGAGAACTACAGAGCCTGAGGATTGAGAAGCTGGTGGCAGTTCCGCACTACAGTGCCTAATTTGATCCTGAGAACCAATTTGCATTGAGAACTGAGGCATAGAAGCAGACACGATTGTCTTGTGGATCCTACCTTTTGGGACAGATGAAAAGGTCAATCAACAATGAATAGTTTTCAATTTCTACAAAAGCAATAGGAAAAAGTACATAGGACATTCACAAATTTGAGAAGATACTCCATTTCATGTCACATTAATGCTACCTACAACTGTAAATAATTTCATAATAAGATCTTTATTTCAAAAACAAATCAATTGCCAGCTATGGAACTCACTGACACACATCTAGTTCAAATGAGGATAACTTTCAAATGCAAGATATTAAAAAAACTCAGGAAATAACAACAATATTTCTCAAACAACTCTAGAGAAAATTGATCACAAGAACTTAAGGTTAGATCAAAATCAAATTGTATGGGATATTCAAAAAGCTTCAAAGAAACCTGTATCTTCTCAAAAGAATTGATTGCATTACCCAGCTAATAACTAATAGTATTCTCTTCTTAATGACAGAGTGATTAGATTAGCTGACGCTTTGCAACACATTCATTTGATAAAACTTTCAAGCCAAGAAACAGGACACCTTGATATACTGGAACACTCACCAATTGAGTGAGGAGGAGGAGACCACTCGCATGCTAGTTTTTAAAGTAAAGTCAAGTGGAGCCTTTTGACCTAGTATGCAGCTTTCACTGCAGAAATCATTTGAATAAGTAGATGAAGCATCATTGGATCCCTTCAAAGAGTCCGATGGTAAACTAGAAACTGCAGTGGTTTCACGAGCAGCAAGTCCTTTTAATGCTTTATCCTATACAATTGCAAAAAAAAAAAAAAAAAAAAAAAAAGTCTTTAAATGGACATCACCACCGGAACGAACAAAATCCCCCTTACTGCAAACAATGATTAAACAAATCAAACATTGCTTCCAGAATTCTACCATATCAATGCATGTCAAGCCTGTCGATTTGTCACCGCCAGATGAGAGCTCAGTAACACTTCGAAATATACTTTGGCTACTGTTCTCAACTGTTTGAAAAGACTTAATAGTCTTTAAATGGGCAACATCAGCGGAACCAACAGAATCCCCCTTACTGCAAGCAATGATTAACCAAAATCATGTAACTCAACTTCTACAGAAGAAACAATTAGAAATCACTGAAGAAAGTAGCAAGACATAAAAATAAAGTTCTTACCATTGACTCGTAGCTAAATTTGAAAGCAAAGATATATTCATGAAACTGCCAGCCTGCTCCATCTGAATATTTTCCTAAATGTCATAAAGCAATTGATATCTTCAATACTTCCAACATCAATACATTCTGCAACAAAGTCTTTAAGAGAAGTCCACTAACCTTAGCATTATCTTTTACAGATAAGATCCTGAGCCTAGATTTTTTGACTGGAAATACCTCATCCATGCGGGTATCAATGTATCTTGGATTTCTAAGTAACACTGGCTTCTTGAGCCCATTGCCCAAAGCACTGTTGGAACATATAAAAATAAGAAAATCCTCATTGAATCAATGATTGCAAGCTATACAAATAAGTGATAAGTGTAAGTCTTACTTGTTAGAAGAAAAAACAGTGGAAGGAGATTCGTTCAGAAGATCCAAATCATTTGATCGCTTTAACTGTTCTCCCTGCAAAAGTTTGAGCATAATATACACAAGTTTAAAAAATGTTGCTTCATAACTACATTTTGCAACAAAACTTCTTGATATGAGCTTAAGAGCAGAGGGCGTAAAATACAAAAGTTTCATCCCATTTGAGATGAAAATGTAGCAAGTACCAAAAGAGATGCTTCTAATGCGGAAGTATATTTACTTAATGCAACATTTTATACCTCTTGAATCACCTTGAAACACTGGCTTTACTATGCATGGAAATTGATAATAATCATAATAAGACAGAGAACAAGATACCCTATTGTGATCTAAAAATTACTCTAGTTTACCACCTATCTCTCGACAACAACAATATACCAATTAATTGATTTTAATCAACCAATGAAGAGAGAACAAATACAAACACAATAAATAGTGGGAAAACATCATAACTTGGATTCCCATTATTCTACTCTTCTACAAATCATAGACAACAAAGTTTTTTTTTTTTTTTTTTTTTGATAAGAAACAATTTCATTGATGCATGAAATTTACAAAATGGGATGAAGAATCCATGATGATTACAAAAATAAAATCCCAATTGGTTAATAGGGAAGCATAACTATATGAAGCATAGATTCTAGACAATTTACACCAAGAGATAGCAATAGCATAGTAAACGACAAGGTCAAAGAAAGCTTCAAAGAAGTGCTCCTAAATAGACGGCAAAGTGAGCAACACTAACTCAAGAATCACACTAGTGACAGTTTTTTTAGTAAAACAAATGTGGGGGATGTGGGGGTTTGAACCTCCGACCTCAAGGAAATGAGTTGAGCTATGCTCATGTTGGGCACACTAGTGGCAGTTGAAAGTTGAAACTGGGAAAATCTTAGAAAGATCAAACAATGCCAAAATATTGTTGTAACGCCTACTTTACTATACAATGGTTATATTATATCATTTAGCGAATCAAAAACTTACCCTTAGTTCTGATGGGGTCTTTCTTCTAATTGATTTCCCAGTCTTTGGAGCCCCTCCGCCAATATCATGAGAAGCTGAAGGTAAAGAACTCGGAGCAACGACTTTTGCCATACTTAACGGTTGAATATTAGTCTACAGCTTCACCGATGAGAATGAGTGGCAGCATACAACAGCCAATCACATCATCATGTCACTGGAAGATGGAAGCCATAAAATCTGTGCTTAAAGAAACTATTTTCTCTTTTATATATAATCCAAGATGCTGCATTTGATGAAGAAAATGAAACGAAGATACATTTAGTTGCAACAACTCTTCCAAGGTAAGCATTAATAAATAAAATTGTAAGATTTCCTTGTAGATTGGCAAAAAAGATATGAAAATATCAAATCAAGCAATAGTTAATCATAGCAATCAAACCAGGTAACTCAAACAATATAACAATAATTCAAACAATTATATAACAAGATGAGCATACTTACCTGGTGGAGAAAGACCATTAGCCTAACTACTTAAAAAATCTACTTAACAACCTAGGATCTAGGTTAGTCTAGAGGAACAACTCCGCTCAGATACCAAGTGTAACGACCCCAAATGTTTAGACCTAACAAAGATACGTTACTAAAACCAACCTTTAATTTTATTTCATACTAAAAGTAATGCTCCGAGAATTTTGGCAGCATAACGACATATTTACAACAACTACCCATTTATCTCACACTTGTTAAAGCATAAATTTCCACACTATAATTAAAGCACGACACCACGTAGTCCAACAACATTATTTCAAACTAAACAGGGTTCAGACATCCCGAAACGTGAACAACACTCCCATTAAAGAAACATACATCCCATATTCAAGACATGCTAACTAAGGTCAACGAAATCACCATCAAAACCCACCAACTAACTTTATTCCATTCACCCTACATGAACCAACATAACGTTAACTGATTCTCGGTGAAACAACATAAGATTTAACTTGCCCACTCGGCTAGAACAAAACGATGAAAGAACAACAAATAAAGAATTAAAGAATCAAAGAACGAAAACAACACAATCCTAAACAGTAGAAGCCACTTACAACCCAATCCTAAATTAGCCCGATGGCTCCTAAAACGCCTTAACTCTTAGCTCTAACTCTCCACACCGAACCTAACCTACAAATAGAATTTCTCATTAAATAGGAACATTTCCCAGCACTTTAAACCCACCTTAAAAGAGCCTAAATGGAAACTTACCACCTGCAATTCACCAAAAATGACTTGATTCCTTGTTGGTGGGTATTTGGAGGTGTCCGGAATGGCTCGGAGCTGCAAACAGAAGGTTCCTACGAAGGAGATCGCAACTGATTGGCTGCTGAAACGCAAGGGTGAAATTGCACCGAACCCAAAGGACGTTGGTCGCCGGAATCGCGCAGGTCAGAGCACTGCCGGAGGTTGGCGTTGCAAACAGAGATCCGTCGCCGCACGAGCTACTGTGCGAATCGGAATTCGTCGAGGGAATGCGGTGAAATTGCCGCCAGGGGCTGCCGCGAATCACCGGAGGTTAAATCACGCCAACGCAATCTGGACGTTGCGCACACCGCCGACAAACCGCTCGGTGTTGCGTAGCTCGCCGAATGCCGAGGATGAGAGGGAGACGGCGTTGCTTGCGTCGTGGATGAAAAAGACGCCGCCGCGCTGAGGGATCGTCGCGCTCACGCTTGGGGACGAAGTACTCGTCGGTCTCTCGCCGCTCGTCGGGGGAGAAGCTTTCCGGAGCGCTGCTCGTCGCGTCGCCGGCGTGGAGGAGAAGTCGTCGTCGGACCGGAGAAGAAGAAAGCGAATAGGGTGGGGGTTGTGCGGTGAAGGGAGATGGGAGGAATGAAGTTTAGGTTCTTTTTATTTTTTATTTTCTTTTTCTTATTCCTTTAATTTCCAAAAAAAAAAAAAATGGAATAAGTTATTATTTCCTTAAATACTATAATAATTAGGAAAGATTAATCCAATAATGATTTGAATTTCTGCCTAAGTCTAAAATGAAGCCTTCAAACTTTTGAAATGAAAGATTTAATTAAAAATCTACTTTCTCTAAATTATAGAAATTTAATTTTTCGAATTTAGGGACTAAACTCAACTTCTATTTTTTCAAATTAAAATCCTTAAATAATTAAGTCTGATTAATTTAAAATTAGCGGGTCAGAAAAGCTTAGAGGCATATCTTATTTAAAATAGTCGAATTTTGAAACACCGAAGCGTTACAAAACGATACGGGTTAGGGGCTGAACTAGTGTTTTTGAAAAGTGAAAACCAACTTTGGAAGAGGGCCAAAGAGTATGTGAGAGGAAAATTGAGATTTTATTTCTTCCTCTTTTTAAGTGAGAGGAAAAGATAAAATAAAAAATATGATTGAAAAAAATATAATAGGTAATTGTCATTATTATTTGATATTAAAATAGGTTATAATTTCAAATGTCTTTGACAAGTCTTGAGTTTAATATCGCATTAATTAAAATTATCTTTAAAAAAAAATCAAATTCTATAATTTTAAAAAACGAAAATTGATTTGAAATCATTTAAATTATTTATACATAAATTCACTCTAACATCTTAATCATTAATTCATATTTTCTGTAGTTGAGTTACGTTCATGTTGGTCATGCATAGGGTTGTGATGATTTTTTCGTCTTCGTTCTTCACCCCATTTAATTTCCTGAAGAACCGGGTGCAATTTCCATTAGGAAATTATTTTCTCCTTTATGATTTTTTATTTTTAATTAAATAAAAAAAAATCTATTTAAATTGTTAATTCTTAACGGAAAATTTTCATTTAAAAATATTTTTTAAAAAAATACTTAGAAAAACAAAATAAAATTTCATAAAAATTTAAATTTAGGGTTTATTATATATATAAATATATATTAAAAAAATTAAAGAATTTGGGCCGGAAACGGGAATTCGTCGTCCGGTTTAGCACACGCACATTTTTTTCCTCACTCCCTCCCTAAACGGGATTATGGACAAAATAGACATTTTTAATTTTAAGCATCTTTTATTTAATTTAGCATTTCTTTTTTTACTTCGTTAGTCCATTTAGATTAATATCAATTAAAACACATAAAAATCATACAATAAAGTAAAATTTATGCCAAAGCGAACATAGCTCAGCTGACATATGTATGAGTTAACGACCACGAGGTCTGTCCCCCACCCTCAATGTACTAAAAAAAATAGTAAATTTTATCAATACATTTTAGAAAATTTTATTTCATGGGAACAAACATGGAAGACACTTTAATACCTCCTAAATTCTAACACATCAAATTTTTTGAGTATGGCGAGTGAACTTGAATGTCGTTTATGGCTAGACTTTCCATTGGGGTCTACCTTACTTGTCGCAAGATGGGTCACATGAGCAAATGAGTGACATATTGTTGAGTTAAGTTACGAGTGTTAAGAATAAACTCACATGAGCCCAAGTTTTGGCACATTGCAAACTTTTCATAAAAAAGAACAAAACTATCCAACATTGAAAATTTTAGAGTTAACAACTGGTACAAATGGTCGAGTACTTTGAGATGCTTACAAAAGTTGTTAGTGTGGAATGGTCTCTCTTCTCCTCACACGAGTATAAAAAAAGAATTATTTTTATTACCTTTTATTTAAAAAAATAAATAAATCATTAAAGTAGTTTTACGTTGATGATGAGATTTGTAACTCTATGTTCTTCTTCAAAAACGAGCTTACGTTATGTATGTCAGTGAAGATTGAATCTTCTTCTTTGACACGAGTTTTCAAAATGCAAATTCTGAACAAAGATTATTCTTGGTTCCAAACCTTTCCTTACAAGTGGACGTCCGAGTTGAGTATTGCATTAACTGTGGGGAGCAACCAACGAATACAATTCACACCAAGTTCATGTCGAATTTGCTTTCAAAGTAATGGTCATTTCACGACACAACAAATTCATTACAGTTTATCGTCGACGACCAAGAATGAATGTCTTTCTCAAATGAAAATACTAATAATCTTTGACTCATAAAGTTTCTTATTCTTTCCATTGATTTGAAGGTCTCAATTTTCTCATTCTATCAATTGTTAGAATTTTTTCAATTAGGGTTAAAGTTTTAACCATGACGACTTTTATTATTATTATTATTTATTTATTTTAAGAACAACAAACTCCTCTTAGACATCTTATATATTTTTTCTTTTTAACAAATAAACATCTTATATCTAATTTTACATTTTTTAATATGAATTATTTAAAAAAAAAATCAAATAATACTATATAGGATAAATTTTATGTTTACGTTTTGGAATAAAGGTTTGTGTCTAATAGGATCATGATCTTTAAAAAGTTTTCAACTGACCCGTGACCTTTCAATTTTGTATCTATTAAGTCCCTAAACTTATCTAATAGATATTTGAGATTTCATTTTGTGTCTAATAGATCACTGATATATTCAACATTTTTTAAAGTTAATGAATATGTAAAACATAAAATTGTATTTTGTGTCTAATAAGACCCTAAACTTTCATATTACCATGTTAACAAGAGCATAACTCAACCGACATAATATATGAATTATGAGCAAGAGGTCTCAAGTTCGAATCCTCCATTCCCATGTTGTAAAAAAAAAAAAAAAAAAAAAAAAAAAAAAAAACTTTCATATCACCATGTCGAAACAAAATACCAAGATCGAGATAACAAAAAAATCATTTTATAGATTAAAATTGGGGTGTTGTATGAATTGGTACTCGAAACCCATCAGCTTAAACTTATTGGTTGATTGATAATTTAACATGGTATAAGAGCACAAAGTCCTATGTTCGAACTTTCACAAATGAAGGGTGTTAGAGTATTTGATATACCGTGACCCATCAATTTAAGCTTTTTAAGTTGACCGTTGATTTAACAACAAAGTTGCATTATGAAACAAAAGAGTTGAAACATGAAGGTAACCATCTAAAGAATACTCAAGTAGATCATGTAGATACTTAGCTTGTTGATTAACAAAAATACCATGGGAAGGAAATGAAATTCCAAACCATGAAAATACCTCAAATTATCAAGGCCTAAAAATTTGAAATTAATAGGCTAATTCGGCTTTCAAAATGAGGATATAGAATAATCATGCTAGTAATAGTAATGATGATATCCATAGAATGTTGAACCAGTGTTAAAAGAAGAAAAAGAAAGAAAAAAAAAACACAAAAATCGACGAATCAACTCTAGAAGAAACAAAACCAAGAGCCGCGAATGAGGAAGAATTTCTAGTACATCGGTGGTATGAAGTTTTTCCATGCCACTGCCTTTAAATGAAAGACACGTGGCGAAATAGTATAAAAAAATAATATATTTAATAGAGTGGATGAGAAGTGAAATGATTTCATCCATACGAGAAACTTGTTTTGTAGACTTTTGTAAAGACGACACACATGAGTAAGACAAGACTGATCAACAAAATCAAGCCGACCTTTAAATTTTCATTTAAAAAAAGAATTTTGGACATAAAATAGATTTGAGGGATCATTTAAAATGAGCGTGGTTTTTTCTACAATTGGGATCTCAAAATCAAAACCCTTGCTTGTCGCGCTATGAACGTCTCCCCATCATCTGCCAGAACTCCTCGTCGCTCATCTAATCTTCTTGTACGAGTTTTTTTACTGTTCATTCGCTCAATTAGACGAATTTCTTGCATTTTTCGTCTCCGATTGACTCCTTCGATAATGTTTGATTTCTTGAGGATATTATAGAATTATTTTTTAAGATTATTATTTTTTTTTTTGAGTACATTGAGGTTCGAACCACAAACATTTTGATCACATGTGCCAACTCATGCTCGTTTTGGCTAAGAATTTCGAATTTGTCATATATTAAAAGCAAAATTGAAATTCAAAATTGAAATTTCAGAATCTGTTAAACAATTGAAACTTCTTAAACTTGTAATTTCAAATTTGTCACCGACCAAATTTTAATTTAACCCATAAAAAACCGAATTTACTAAATAGAAGCGATAATAAACCAGCCGAACCGGTCCCATCTCAGTGGTTCAGCCGAGCGCCCAAATCCACAAATATGAAAAGAGAAGAAAAGAGATCGTAAACCACCTGCTCTCCCTCCCTCTGCTTCTTCAGCTCCGCCGTTGCCGTCGCCATCGCCGTCGCGCTGAGTGGCGTTGCCGCTCCTTCCTTTGCGCCCTTGATTTACTCCTTCGATCTTCTTCTTCTTCTTCTTCTCTCATTCGCAGGTACTCTTCTCAATCCCTATCTCTTTATCTTTCAAATTCCATAAACGTCTGCAAGATTGTTGTAGTTCATGAACTGATCGAAACCAAATCGAGAAATTCGAACTAATCGATTCGTAGAAAACTCGTTTTGTTCAACAATGGAGGTTGGTTTTGATTCCAATTTCTCAAACCGAAAAGATCGGTTCGGTTCCTGGTTCAGTACAAAATTGTAGAAATTCAAACCGATTTTCACCGCCTTCATCAAATTTTTTGAACGAAATGAAAAACCCAAAGCGGGGATTCTCGCGCGCCCTCTCTCTTCTTCATATCAGTCATCGTCTTCTCTCTCTCTCTCACTCTCTCTCTTTCTCTCTTCCTCATCGAGCTTTGTTTTGAAGGTATGGTCAGTGAGTTTTCTTTACAAATTCTTTCCTACTTTGGATGATTTCTCCATCGGAATTTTTCGTTTGATTGTTCAACATCGTTGTTCTTGTTTCCATTTTGACATTGTTAATTTTCCGTAGAATTTTCGACCACGTACGATGATCAACATTGTGCGCTAAAAATGGTTGATATTTGCAATACTAATTAAGAAGAGAGAAACCCAAATGGGATTGTTACTTATTTTTTCTTTCCTCGCATAAACTGTAGATATTGGCAGGGACGATGCCAGAAATTTACATGGGGAGAGGCTAGATTTTACTTTAGATCTTTTTATATTTCAATTTTGAATATTTAGGAGACCAATTTAGAGAGAAACCCTCAAATCTTGATTTTTTTTCAATATAATTTTTCAACCGACTAGTAAAAGAAGGGCAGCCCTTCCTTCTTCACTCCGCTCTTGATTATTGGGGGTTTAACATGTACCAAATATCGGGGGTCGTTTATTGGATGCCCTTGTATTCTTTTATTTATTTCTTAATGAAAGTTCAGTACCTTATAAAAAAAACTCAAATATTTTAATCTTTCCGGTATTGTTTTTCCTTGATATTTTCATATCTTTTTTGCCAATCTACAAGGAAATCTTACAATTTTATTTATTAATGCTTACCTTGGAAGAGTTGTTGCAACTAAATGTATCTTCGTTTCATTTTCTTCATCAAATGCAGCATCTTGGATTATATATAAAAGAGAAAATAGTTTCTTTAAGCACAGATTTTATGGCTTCCATCTTCCAGTGACATGATGATGTGATTGGCTGTTGTATGCTGCCACTCATTCTCATCGGTGAAGCTGTAGACTAATATTCAACCGTTAAGTATGGCAAAAGTCGTTGCTCCGAGTTCTTTACCTTCAGCTTCTCATGATATTGGCGGAGGGGCTCCAAAGACTGGGAAATCAATTAGAAGAAAGACCCCATCAGAACTAAGGGTAAGTTTTTGATTCGCTAAATGATATAATATAACCATTGTATAGTAAAGTAGGCGTTACAACAATATTTTGGCATTGTTTGATCTTTCTAAGATTTTCCCAGTTTCAACTTTCAACTGCCACTAGTGTGCCCAACATGAGCATAGCTCAACTCATTTCCTTGAGGTCGGAGGTTCAAACCCCCACATGCCCCACATTTGTTTTACTAAAAAAACTGTCACTAGTGTGATTCTTGAGTTAGTGTTGCTCACTTTGCCGTCTATTTAGGAGCACTTCTTTGAAGCTTTCTTTGACCTTGTCGTTTACTATGCTATTGCTATCTCTTGGTGTAAATTGTCTAGAATCTATGCTTCATATAGTTATGCTTCCCTATTAACCAATTGGGATTTTATTTTTGTAATCATCATGGATTCTTCATCCCATTTTGTAAATTTCATGCATCAATGAAATTGTTTCTTATCAAAAAAAAAAAAAAAAAAAAAACTTTGTTGTCTATGATTTGTAGAAGAGTAGAATAATGGGAATCCAAGTTATGATGTTTTCCCACTATTTATTGTGTTTGTATTTGTTCTCTCTTCATTGGTTGATTAAAATCAATTAATTGGTATATTGTTGTTGTCGAGAGATAGGTGGTAAACTAGAGTAATTTTTAGATCACAATAGGGTATCTTGTTCTCTGTCTTATTATGATTATTATCAATTTCCATGCATAGTAAAGCCAGTGTTTCAAGGTGATTCAAGAGGTATAAAATGTTGCATTAAGTAAATATACTTCCGCATTAGAAGCATCTCTTTTGGTACTTGCTACATTTTCATCTCAAATGGGATGAAACTTTTGTATTTTACGCCCTCTGCTCTTAAGCTCATATCAAGAAGTTTTGTTGCAAAATGTAGTTATGAAGCAACATTTTTTAAACTTGTGTATATTATGCTCAAACTTTTGCAGGGAGAACAGTTAAAGCGATCAAATGATTTGGATCTTCTGAACGAATCTCCTTCCACTGTTTTTTTTTCTAACAAGTAAGACTTACACTTATCACTTATTTGTATAGCTTGCAATCATTGATTCAATGAGGATTTTCTTATTTTTATATGTTTCAACAGTGCTTTGGGCAATGGGCTCAAGAAGCCAGTGTTACTTAGAAATCCAAGATACATTGATACCCGCATGGATGAGGTATTTCCAGTCAAAAAATCTAGGCTCAGGATCTTATCTGTAAAAGATAATGCTAAGGTTAGTGGACTTCTCTTAAAGACTTTGTTGCAGAATGTATTGATGTTGGAAGTATTGAAGATATCAATTGCTTTATGACATTTAGGAAAATATTCAGATGGAGCAGGCTGGCAGTTTCATGAATATATCTTTGCTTTCAAATTTAGCTACGAGTCAATGGTAAGAACTTTATTTTTATGTCTTGCTACTTTCTTCAGTGATTTCTAATTGTTTCTTCTGTAGAAGTTGAGTTACATGATTTTGGTTAATCATTGCTTGCAGTAAGGGGGATTCTGTTGGTTCCGCTGATGTTGCCCATTTAAAGACTATTAAATCTTTTCAAACAGTTGAGAACAGTAGCCAAAGTATATTTCGAAGTGTTACTGAGCTCTCATCTGGCGGTGACAAATTGACAGGCTTGACATGTATTGATATGGTAGAATTCTGGAAGCAATGTTTGATTTGTTTAATCATTGTTTGCAGTAAGGGGGATTTTGTTCGTTCCGGTGATGTTGTCCATTTAAAGACTTTTTTTTTTTTTTTTTTGCAATTGTATAGGATAAAGCATTAAAAGGACTTGCTGCTCGTGAAACCACTGCAGTTTCTAGTTTACCATCGGACTCTTTGAAGGGATCCAATGATGCTTCATCTACTTATTCAAATGATTTCTGCAGTGAAAGCTGCATACTAGGTCAAAAGGCTCCACTTGACTTTACTTTAAAAACTAGCATGCGAGTGGTCTCCTCCTCCTCACTCAATTGGTGAGTGTTCCAGTATATCAAGGTGTCCTGTTTTTTGGCTTGAAAGGTTTATCAAATGAATGTGTTGCAAAGCGTCAGCTAATCTAATCACTCTGTCATTAAGAAGAGAATACTAGTTATTAGCTGGGTAATTCAATCAATTCTTTTGAGAAGATACAGGTTTCTTTGAAGCGTTTTGAATATCCCATACAATTTGATTTTGATCTAACCTTAAGTTCTTGTGATCAATTTTCTCTAGAATTGTTTGAGAAATATTGTTGTTATTTCCTGAGTTTTTTTAATCTCTTAAGAAGCATTTGAAAGTTATCCTCATTTGAACTAGATGTGTGTCGGTGAGTTCCATAGCTGGCAATTGATTTGTTTTTGAAATAAAGATCTTATTATGAAATTATTTACAGTTGTAGGTAGCATTAATGTGACATGAAATGGAGTATCTTCTCAAATTTGTGAATGTCCTATGTACTTTTTCCTATTGCTATTGTAGAAATTGAAAACTATTCATTATTGATTGACCTTTTCATCTGTTCCAAAATGTAGGATCCACAAGACAATCATGTCTGCTTCTATGCCTCAGTTCTCAATGCAAATTGGTTCTCAGGATCAAATTAGGCACTGTAGTGCGGGACTGCCACCAGCTTCTCAATCCTCAGGCTCTGTAGTTCTCCATTCATGGGTTTATCCTCAATCTACGTTGCCATCTTCTCTTGTTTCCGTTTTGAATTCATCATCAGCAGGTTGGGGTTCTTCAAAACATAAGATTCTGATTTCTGTGTGTAAATACTCACTGGTTCCTTTGATGCAGTAGAAGCTGAGTTCCTTAGCAGACGACAACTAGCATGGGAGGACTCATTTCAGAGCCTCTATTACATGCTTCGGAATAATATTTGTAGAGTTTTTTATGGTAACTGCCTTCAGTGATTTTGGTTAAGTTTTCTTGACCATAGTTGTAGTTTTTTTGTTTTAGTATTTTTCTGTCAGATGAAATAATATTTCAATGCTGCTAGGCATCATCATGTTACTCAAAATTGGTTTTAAGATACTGATTTGACTCAATACACTTCATATTGCAATATTGATAAATGCTTGAATTTTGGTCAGTCTCAAATATAGTTTCTCTTTGCCCAGATAAATGTCATTATTGGGTCTGAGTCATACCTGATTTGATTGATTTTTTTTTTAAAATTTCAGTATGTACAACACAATTTGTGGCTATGTTTACAAGTGGAGATGCCTCAGGGGGCAAGAAACACTTCTGCAATGCATACCTTTCCCAGTCAACAAGAGGTTTGAGGTCTATTTTGAGTGAGCATGTAAGATTTAACCCATTCATTACTACTTTTCCCCGTTCGAGTTTAAAGATACTGCTAGTATAGAAGTCGGTTATATTTTATTTAGATTTTAAACAATGGTGATTTTATTCCTTTTGATGGAACGCGCACCTTCACTATTGTTGTTTTGGTCAGATATTCTACTTTGCAGGTTGAACCTTTTATTATACATAATGGTAACAATTGAAATTTATACTCAACTAATTAGGTGTCAATGAAGGTGCATTTGAATCCATTTGTAGATACAAGTGTTAAGCATCTTCAAATTTTTATTTTATAAACTTATAATTTTGTTGCTTACAGCTGTACTTTGGAGTTGCTTCGTTAATTTATTTTCCAAATTTTGTTTTAAATTGCCACCTGGATATGTTATTTATGCACTCTGTCCAAAGAATAGTCTCTTGTAGGTGCCTTGGTTCAACAATATAAAGTAATACTAAAGGAAAAATGTTGAACTATCTAAAACTATCCATATGCTTGCTCTATGTTTATTGTCATAAATTTAGCTTTCAGTAACATCTCGTTCTCACATTGTTCTGGAATTTGGATCAGGATGTATGTTTCTCTATGCCTCTTTGTCGTTCTAAAGTGGAGCAAGTTAACGCTGAAGATCTGGTTGAGCTTTCAGAGATAGAGAAGCATAGTTTGGGACAGGTTGATGTCTGATTTCATGATTAAGTTAGATATAGGATGAGCAAGCTCACACTTGCTAGTAATCAGCTTTCTGCCAATTTTCTGAATTAAATTTGTATAGCCTTGGCCTACTTGGTTTTGTTTGCTAATGAAAATATGTTCATTTTTCAGACACGACGAGTTCGTACATTTTCTGATGTAGATAGGACCTCTCAATCTTTGCTGTTTTTCAGTGAAAATAAAGATGTACAGGGATTATATGATATCCTGTTCAATTACAGGTAAATGAATGTATTTATGGCAACTCACCTTGCAGTTAACCTTTAGTTATTTTAACAGGACTAAATACCTTATGTCTGATCTCTAGGACCAAGTCATCTTTTAAAAAAATAGTCATATAACAAGATTTGTAATTACTGTCTGTGAATATGGCTGATATATTTGGTTATTGTCTTCAGATCTTTCTTGACTACATTGGCTGGCATGGACGTACCCGTGTTGTTATCACCTCTTCCCTTTCAGAATGCTGCTATTTCTTCCCCTCAGGTACATGGAGTTAATTTTCTATTTAATGTCATCACCTCTGTGACATAGCCAATGTTGCAACTCCTATCTTTTTCAGAAACAAGAAATAGTTTTCATTGAAAAGTAAAAAGGTTACCATAAAAGTCCTGCATAGCCAATGGGGCTTACATAAAAGCCTTGTTTTAAAAAGCGTATTGAAGCGTTGAGCGCTTAGCGCCCTTGGTGTGCCTTGCTTCGAAAGAGTGAAGTGTCCTCACTGAGACGTGTGCATCTTTGGTGCAAGAAGAGCTTGCTGCACCATGCCTTATTGTTTAAACTTTAAATTCTTTTTTCTACCATTTATAATTGATTTCTCTATAAAAAAAAAAAAAAATAGGCGTTGGTAGCTTATACATTCTTTGTGTTTTTTGTGGTAAAAAGATGAATGTTTTGTTTTTTTTAGGTCAAATTCAAGGAGATGAGAAGTGCAAACCATATTGCCGCAGTATCCAAAGGATGCACATCAAAAGATGGCGAATTCGCTCTTCCCTCATCTGTTGGTGTCTCCTATAGTCTCGAAATGAGTGATGCATATATTCCACCATGGGTTATTTCCAGTGTATGTTCGGCCATGGGTTCCGAAGGAAGAAGCTTCGAGGCGAGGTACGATTTCTAGTAGTTTTCCCTTCTTGTTTGAACCCCGTAATGATCAATAAAGGCCATGTAAATAATAAAGGTGGAAAGTGAGTTCAAGCTATGGTGACTCCCTAGGATTTAATATCTTATGAGTTATGTTGACAATAAAAAATAGTAGGATGAGGTGGTTGTTCCGTGAGAATAGTCGAGGTGCGAGCAAGCTAGTCTAGATACTAACATATATAAAAAAAAGAGTAGTATTATGATTAGAAAAGTAATGATAAAACGACATCAATATTTTACTGATTGAGTACTTTTTCTGCCTTGTTCCTGATGCTTGACATAATTTCGGATGATTTTCAGCTTCACTACAGACCCTATCTCAGTTGGCTTGAATGTTGCTCTTGGATCAGTAGATGCTAAATCCGACTCCCCAGCTACATCTGATGAAGGCTTCCAAACTATCAACCAAACCTTTGGAATTCCCGACGCGATCGCTTCGCCATCCTTGCGTGCAGGTTTATTAAAAGGTTTAAAGTACGCGGACGGTTCTTATACAACCTCTCTTTCTCCTGCATGATGTACTTCATTTTGTTATATTTAAGCTTGTGATTATAACAATATGATGATCATTCATTTTTTTGGTTATTAACTTTGTTATTTAACTTGTATTTACTCTGTATAATCAGATTTTGGATAGCATTAATTTGACCCATATATTTTGTGGATCTTGATTGACCAAGATAAAGGTAATCTTATTGAATTATGTGAGGATTGGAGAGTCTGCATAACACATTGAAATTTTAGTTGGTTGTAAATATTATCCTTTGAAATTGCTTTTTTAGAAAGTCGAGAATATTAAATTAGAAGGGCCAAAATTATATTTAAATCACTTCTTTATTTAGAATATCAAAGTTTCTTATTGGGAATAGCTAAACACTATATTTAGCATATCTTTAAAACGTCTCTAGACAAAAATACCTTCCATTGAAATTTATACTTTTAATAATACTACTAAATTTCTATAAAAAAAATAATGATTCTTGAGTTATGTAGTCAAATTATATAGAAAAACTTCAAATTAGTAAATTATTATATCAATTCAAATTAGTTGCTAAGATTTGAGTATTAAAAAATAAATTATTATTATAAACCTAATAATTCGAGGGGGGCACGTGCCCCCTGGCCCCCACGTGGCTCCGCCCTTGCATATATATTGAAAAGAAAAATATCAAAAAAATGTTGAGAATGTATTTTTCACCATTGGAAGGTAAAAGGTGAGCAATTGAGATCGACTTTGCAGAGGGTGGGTGATTATTTTGCCAACAGCATACATTTTGTATCATTTTTTTTTTTTTTTTTGACAACATGTTCGGGTGAGGATTGAACCTAAGACCTCATGATCACTAGGTGATACATCATGCCTTACCGTATAGTTTAAGGTTGAAGAAATGCTTACTAATTCAATCCTTACCGCATAGTTTTCGATAACATATTTTGAAGAAAAAAGTGTACATGAACAAATTTATCTTCAATATATATCATACCACAAATTTAAGGTTGGCTTAATCAATATGCGATAGACTAACAATTTCATCATTTTTTTTTTTTTTGTAAGAAAAACAAATCATTTTCCTTCTCTAACTATAGTTTACAAATATACAAATAAGCAAAGTTGTAGGATTTAAAAGAGATTTAGATGACTGGTATTTTTTTTATATTCTATTCCGCTATTGAAAAAAAATAATTATTCTTTCATTAGACAAATTTTAATTTGCGATGTTCAAGTTGTGAGAATAAATATATAGATGGAGATTGGAAGAATACCGATAACAACAAAAGAGTAATAATCAATAGAGGTTGTGGCGGCACGAACGTTAGAAAGAAAACGGCGGTGACAGTGAACGTCAGAGAGAAATGTCGACAACAATGAACCAACTAGTGAATCAGAGGAAGAAATATGATGAAGAACAAGACGAAGCAACCTTAAATCCCAAATGAAAAAAAAAATTAGAGCTTTCTCTTTTTTTTTTTTTATTATTATTCATTTTTAGTTTATTTTAGGTTAAATTATCATGTCCCTGACCTATGAGTTTCGTTTAAAAAATACTTTTGAACTTTCAAAAATTTTAAAGAATAATTCTGAACTATGAAAAAAGTTTCAAAATATCCATGAACTATGAAAAACGTTTAAAAAATGTCATCGACATTAACAAACACACAAAATTTCAATGTGGACGGTTAAATTCTAACTTGTACTTGTGTCACATAGAAAAATGAAAATGTGGACGCTTGAGGTATTAAAAAAACAATGAAAACGTAGACATCTAATAAATTCTGACCCAATTTTGTCGATATTTTCTTAATATTTTGAATTAATAAAATATAATTTTCATGATTTTTTAACGACCCTCCAGATGTCTACGTTTTCATTTTTTTCATGGTACGAGTTATAATTTAATCGTTCACCTTAAAATTTTGTGCATGTTGTTAATTGTTTAGGATTTTTTTTAAATTTTTTTTTTTATAGTTCAAGGGTATTTTTTTTCTTTCGAAAGTTGAGGATAATTTTTTAAATGAAACCATACTTTATAGGTATTTTTTATAATTTAGCTTTTATTTTACAAAATGGGCTTAGTTTTATTTTCATTATGGTTGATTTTTTTTTTCTTTTTTTAAGTGGACACATTATGGGCTGGTTTTATTTTTAAGTGGACAGATTTTTTTGTTTTTTTTTCGCGCTTTTTTGATGTTATAATTTTCATAATACGTTTAAATTTTGTGATTGTTTTAATGTTTTTACTATTATTATTTTTTTTTATTTGTTTTTGAGTAACAAATAACAACTAAAGAGAACCAAAAACTAGCTCCTTGGACTACCAGAAGCTAAAGACAAGAAAAAATTTGAAGGAACAGAATCCTCCCACTGAGCCGAAAAATTAGCTTTCATCGCTCTAGAGGCTAATTGATGAGCCAACACATTAGCCAGACGGGGCGAATGGGTGAAAGAGATCACCCCAACAACATCTTTCAATTCCAAAGCTTCACGGATGTAGAAATCAACTATGGTGATATCGACACAATTGCCATTAAGAAGATTACACACTTCCAAACAATCAGTCTCAGCCTCAATTGGGCACTTGAAGGGGTTCAAGGATAATAAGATTGCTTTGATACCTTCGACCATAGCCATGGCTTCTAAGGTCTTGATCTCAAAATGGCCAGTCAAAGCACGACAGCCAGCCAACTTAACATCCCTATGATGATCTCGAACCACCCAACCAAGACCAGCACACCTGGAATGAGGGTTAAAAGATGCATCCACATTTAATTTCCACCGATTGAGGTCAGGAGGTTGCCACCTGCCATTCACATCAACAAAAGTCTCTGGATTTCTAACATGGGCTTTCCCCTTATCAGGATGTTTTTACTATTATTGTTTTTTAAAATGATGCTATTCAAATTCCAAATAAATCTTTTGACTAATTTAAATTTGTAAGGCAATGTAAAGTTATAACGAATCAATTAAAAAAATTGAAGGTATATAATAATGATTATTTATTGATCCAAATTCTTTATCCAATTAAATAATTTTAAGCGACAAAATTGGTTATTAACCTTTAATTTTAAATTGTGCAACAAATATCTCACTTTAATACAAATCAAGATGGTTATTGCTAATTTTTTTCCTTTTTCTTTTTGATAAAAGATTGATTATAAAAAGTTTATATATTTAAATATTATACTTAATATAAAAAAAAAACGTAGAATATTATATAGGTTGTGATATGATACTATACATTTTTGGGCTGCACAAATAGCAATCAGGCTCAAACTAATTGCAAATTTAACAAACTTTAAAATGTTTTGCAAGGCAAAAAAATTGTTTATCTATCACCGATAGACTTTATCATATCAATGATAGACCTATCAGTGATAGACTATTATCACTGACAAAAATCTATAAAAAAACTGAGATAATCAGGGATAGACTTCTATCGGCCATAAGATATCAACGAGAGAAATTGTCATATACACAAAAATTTTAAAAATATTCTATATTTTTATTTATCTTATTCTAAATTGACACATGTTACCATTTTCCTATGTTTTATTTATTTATTAAATATAATATTTTTTTTTTATAAAATCCTTAAAATCTCACAAATCACAATTCAAACACACACTTATCAAGTCAACTGTTGACTTAGGTAATTGCGGAGCTTGTTGGGAATTGATAATGAAGACTTTGAAGTCAAAGTCAATAATATGAATAGTCATATTTCTCACTGAATAAATCCACCCACATAATTTGACTCATATCCCTCCTATTCCCATTATAAAATTTTCAACCATATATATTACATTTTAAGGCAAAAATTAATTTATACATTAGTAATACTTTTTATGAAAATTTGGATGTCAATTTAGAGTCAAATAATTAAAAATATAGTATTTTTTTAAAAAAAATACAAATATGACAATTTTTATCACTGATAGTAGTCTATCACCTCAGTTTTGTATAAAATTTTGTCAGTGCCTATCACTAATAGTAATTTATCAGTGATAGTCATATATGACCGATAACAGTCTAATATATTAGCGATAACAGTCTATCAGTGATAGTCACTAATTTTTTGCTATATTTGTAAAATGTTTTAAATTTTGCTATTTTTGCCATTATTTTGGGTCTGGTTGGTGTTTATGCAACCAACCATACTTTCTGGTTGGCTGTGCAGTCCCTAGCTCAACCATAGGTTATCAAGTTTTTTTTTTTTTTTTTTTTATGTTCAACTTTTAAATTACAAAATAATAAACACTTAACAAGGATTGAGCCACATGTCGGACCAAGAGTTAGGTTGAGCGAAGTATTACTTCTCTAAAATTTTAGGTTGTATCAATTAAAACCTTAAACTAACAATCTCGTCCATTAAAATTCTAAATTTTCATAAATGTATCGATTTACACCCTCGATTAGAAAATAGTTAGTTTTCACACGTGTGGAGAATTTTAATTTATGAGTTAAACTCTAAAACTTTCATATAATTGATTTGCTTATGAAAAATTAGCGGTTTAATTGATAAATTATAAGTCTCCACATGTGTGAAAACTAACATTTTTCTAATAGATGATGTAAATTGATAGATTTATTATAGTTTAAGATTTTAATTTATACGATTGTTAATTTAAGAATTTAATTACTACAACTCTCAAAATTGGAGTTTGAGAGTATAAATTAATTTTTGCCCTAAAATATAATTTGAAGTTTGAAAAATTTATCACGGGAGGGGAGTAGAAGAACATGGGTCAAAATGGGTGGATTTATGTCACTAAAAAATATGATTATTTCCTGTTTTAAAAGTATATTTCATTTTTTACAACTAAGTTTTGAAATAAAAAATCGTTACCTTAAAAAAAAAAAAAAAAAAAATATGACTAATTATTGTTGATTTTGACTTCAAAATCTCCATGATTCAGGTTTAAGGGTTTAATTACTAAAATTACAAGTTTTCATGTGTTTAAATTAATTTTTTTTTAAAAAAATCTAACATAATATGTAAATTGATATAATTATAAAAGTTTGGGGTTTTAAATGATACAAATGTTAGTTTATGGTTTTAATTGATAAAACCTTCAAAGTAGTTATCCCCAAATAGTTAAAAGTTAACAGAAAAATCGAAAGTCTTTTAATTCTTTTTGTTTGCAAAAATATTTATTATTTAATTAGTGTTTGGTGGAGAGATCGAACATCAGTTATTAATCATTAGTTCACACTTATGTCATTTGAGTTATGCTCATGTTAACGATAATTATCGAAAAATCGATTATTTTAAATTTCAATGATTAAAATAACGAGTTGCAACCAAACTCAAGATGAAAGGTGTAATTTACCCTTTTAATTAATTTATGAAATTAATAATGGTTTGTATTTAATATCTTTAAAAGTGACACACAATTATCATCCTACCAAACATTTGCAACACTCATGACGATGATTCTTAAAAATAATAATAAAAAAAATAGACATAAATGCAACAACTAAATACATGGAGTGGGGATTGAACCTACAATACATCATACGGTCCGTTGAGCTATGCTCTTGTTGGCACAACATCACAGTGTTAAATTCAAATGAATCTTTTTTTTAATATCAATTTGACCTACGATTCAGAAAAAGTTATTTTGATGATTAAATTGAGTAAAAACTAAAAAAAGATAAAAAAATATCAAAATAGGATTTCAACAAATAAGTATATAAACATAGAATTCAACTAGTTAAAACATATGCGCCATAAAAAGCCAGAAGTTCAAATCCTCCATTCTGTTGTGTTGAACTAACAAAAATGATTAAACATATATCTTCGACCAAAAAGTCAGGGATAAATTATGAAGCAACGAGTTTATTATGAAAATTTTTTATGCAAAATTTCAGACTCTCCTTGGGCTTCAGATGGTAGCACAACAGTGTGGTCCGAGACCGACCTGCAAAGAGTAAAAGGAACTTGCACCGATGTGGGACTCGACCCACTACACTCTTAATGCTTAAGTTAGCGCTAGAAAGTTTTGAACTTAAGTGGAGTCAAAGTCGTATGAGTTGCGTACTTTAATGTGAAGGGTGGACCTTCTTATATATAAGAGAGGAGGGAGAGGACGGTCGTCGTCGACCCGTACTCCTCCTCATCATGGCCAAGGGACGACCCCCGAACTTGGTTGAATTTGAGGGAATTGTCATACCGTCGCCAGAGATCTTCGGATGAGTTTGGGGGACGAATCTCTCATGTCCTTTGCTCAAACTTCTTGGATCGTCCCTCGTCCCTAGATCTTCTGGAGAGGTAAGGTGACGTCACGCTCGTGACGTCATGCATGCTAAGGTGAGCCACAACAAAATTGATTAAAAGTTGAAAGAAAGTCCAAAGTAATAATTAGAAAAACAAGAGAAAAAAAAAAGGCATCTCTTCCTTTTTAAAGTCAATAGTGAGACCAAACTTTATTCTTTGAAGTCTTGGTTTTATAACTTATAAGTAGCCATTTCACTTATGTTGATTCTTCAATAAGCTCTGAGAGATCATTACATACATAGTTTTGAGCTAGATTTAATGGCTGCTTCGTCTTTGTTAGCAAGGTCAGTGGCCGCGGCCGGTTCTCAGAGGTATGATACGTCGTCGTATGGTAAAAGGAAAATACCCGTTAAACCCCTCGAATTTCGACCCTCTCTGTTGCTTTCTGAAGGTTATTTTAGTCTCAGAAGCTTCCAAACAGTACCCCTTCGTTATTGTTCTCAATTTCATCTCCTCAACTCTCCTCCTCCTCTTCGGGTCCGTACATTTTATTACTCCCTCTCTCTGTATTTAGCTTGATTTTTCTTCTCTTTCGAGCTTAGAACGCGTTAGTTTGAGGGTGATTTTAGTGAAAATAATTTGTTTAGTTTTTTATTATTGTTTTTTTAGTACAACAAGATATATATAGGAGCCTCTCCGGACATTGTGTATAAGATGATTTAGGCCATCGGGAGAAGCAGTCTCTCCCGACGAATTCATGAGGGTCGGAAGAGACTGATTTTCTTGTAGTGTCCGTTGAATTATGTTCATATTAGCGAAAATGATTTGTTTATAACTATATAAGTCCATCTCTTAAAAATGATTTTCATATAATCATATAGTAATGTTTGATTATACATTTTTAATAATGATTTTCATATTATTAAAATTGTAAAATAATTAAAGTCATGTTTAACACTGATAAATCTTCTTAAACCTATTTTCTCATATATGGTTTATAGTAAATGTTGATTTGGTTTAATTTCGTTTCACAAAAGAAAATATGTGAAGTGAATAAAATTAGTTAGAGAATTTATAAGTACAACCTTTAATCATTTGGTCGAAAATATAATACATGACATTTGATTTTTAGTTTTTTTTTTTTTTTTTATAGATACACATCCAAATTTGAATCATTTGTGAAGGGTAATAAAGTAATTTGGCTGCGTTTGAATATTGTTAGGAGGTGAGCAGCCAAGCAATATGCAAGGAATGTAGTGAAGAAGCACAACCACAACAATTTTGGGATTTTGCAAGGGCGTTATGGACTTTTCTCAGGCCACACACCTTCTATGGAACTCTTGTGGCCTCATGGTAATTTTGGATTTTTTTTCATTATTTTTTTTAAAAAAATCAACTTATATAAAATTAAAAAATCAACTTAGGTGTAACATCTGTTCTATTTTTTTTTTTTTTTTTACAACATGTAGGAGTGGAAATTGAACTTAGGATCTTATAGTCACTAAGCGATGCATCATGTCTCGTTGGCATCTGTGCTATTTAAATTAACCAACCTATTTTTTTTTTTTTTTTTTTATTTCAAACTGTTGAAACGTTGTCGTCACATGCCTTTCTTGCCATCTCACGAGCTTAGAGTTGTGGGCCCTTGACACTTTGAAAGCATCTACTTCCATCTTTCCGGCCAAACCCTTCGCCTCCTCAATGAAGTTAGAAAGTTCAGTAAATCTGAAGCATTCTCGTTTAGCGAAAGGAAAATTTTTGCGGCATCGATTTTCACTTGGAGATGAGGAGCTTCGACGGGAAGATGGATAGTCTTTAACCCTTCACAAATCACGAGGACCTCAAACTCAAACTAATTTATCTTCCATAGTCGAGAGATGCAACCATTTTTTGCGCTAAGAATTGTCTCCATTCATTTAAAAGTTGAAAGGAAAGCATCCATTTTTAAGCTATTCATTTAAAAATTCGAATTAAAATTTTGTCCTTTTGTTCAGTATACCAAGCTTAGATTTTTTTTTAATGACATCCCTCAAAATTCAGTTTTGGTTTTCACAAATCTTTTATCATTCAACATTTTATACTTATGAATGGGTTCATTACGAAAACTTTTAGAAAGTATATATATATATATGTTTAGACTAAAAAAAAGCTATTTTTAAACTCTAGAAAGTATATATAATTGTAGTAAATGACAATTTAAGACTTATTGTTTGCAAATATAGCATGTTTTTAAAATTTTTGCAGATATAGCAATTTCTATCGCTGATATCTTATGACTGATAGAAGTATATCGCTGATCACCTCAACTTTTTATAGATTTTTGTCAGTGATAATAGTCTATCAGTGATATAATAAAGTTTATCAGTGATAGAAACGAGTTTTTTTGCCATATTTACAAAACATTTTAAAATTTGCTAAATTTACAATTAGTTTGGGCCTGATTGCTATTTGTCCAACCAGCTATATTTAAGACTTATTGTTTGCAAATATAGCTGGTTGTACGTTCATATTATTATTATATTTAAATTATGAATTGGGTAATATGAACGTACAGTTCGTTGGCGGCTAGAGTGTGGATTGAAAATCCAAATTTGATGAAATGGTCAATACTAGCAAAAGCGCTTTGCGGCTTAGTGGAGTTGTTATGTGGCAATAGCTATATTGTAGGCATCAATCAGATTTATGACGTCGATATTGACAGGTAAATTCTTTTTCTCTCTCTTCCGATAAAATTCAGCAATAAGATTCATTGAATGATTTCTCTTCTTTTTTTTTAACTTAATTTAACTGTTTGTAAAACAATTTGTCTAATCTAATTAATGACTATTATACAATATGCTCAGATAATTTCAAAGTTGACTATTATATCTTTTAAATTTTGAAATAATGAATATATTACCACACTCAACTTAATTAATTTATCAAATTTTTCTTTATAAATTAAAGTCATGATAATTGACATATATTTTTAAAGATTGAACGAATCTCCATACTCAATATTTGTTATACTAAAAGAAATGTTTTATGAAAAAATATACTATAAGAAATTATTTTTAAAAGTGTTTTTTTCTTTTAAACTTGTTGGAGAATAAAGAATAGAGGATCAAAATCTAGACATATGGGACATTATGTTCTTTTAAATTGGTTAATGATCTAGCATATTTGAAGTAAAAAAAAGAATTATAAAATAAATCCAAATGCATGGGATAATAGTTTTAATTGGGTTAAGAATTTTAAATTGTTTACAAAAAAAAAAAAAAGAAAAAAAAGAAAAAAAGATTGACGAAAATTTTAAATAGATGGATTCCTTTTAACTATGAAACATTTATTATTATTTAAAAAAAAATTACAATTTAAAATATAAAAAAATAAAAAAATAAAAATTACAATTTAAAATATAAAAAAAGAAAAATTGTAAGGGAGGTTAATTTAGAATAAAATAATTAAAAATATAGCCTTTTTTTAATTTTTTTTTTTTTTGCAAATATGACAATTTCTATTCTTGATAGTATGGTCTATCGATCATAGAAGTCTATCGCTGATACTAGTCTATCACCTTAATTTTTTTATAGAATTTTGTCCGTGATAGTAGTCTATCAGTGATAGTTATATATCAACGATAGAGTCTATCAGTGATAGACACTGATTTTTTTGCCATATTTATAAAATATTTTAAATTTTGTTAAATTTGCAATTATTTTGTGTCTGATTGCTGTTTGTGCAACCAAGCCTATAAAAAAAAGTCCTCGAATACTTTTGTTTTTGTTTTTATATATATATATATATATAATATATATATTTTGAAACCAGACTTTTTTTCTTTTTTTATTATTTTTTTCTTTTTTATTTTTAAGACGGCTACTTTCACAAATAGTTATTGATAATTGACTTAATTACAAATTTTACCAATTAACCTACTCAATGGTTATTATAATCACACAATATAATTATTTTATAAGCTATAATTTTTGTAATATTTTAAATAAATGACACTAAATTCGCCAATATCTACATTATTAAAAAAAAAAAAAAAAATACGATAATAAGCAAATCGTTTTTTTTTTTTTTTCATGAAAAATAAATTTGAATTTTTGCTACAATTTGATTGCAGAGTAAACAAGCCATTTTTGCCCATAGCGGCAGGGAAGATCACAAGCAAACAAGCATGGTTTCTAACGACGTCGTTTTTGACGGTTGGACTATGTTCGGCCACGTTTAACTCAGGCCCATTCCTCAGTTCTCTCTACTGTTTCGCTCTATTGCTTGGAACTCTTTACACTGTTCCTCCTTTTAGATTGAAGAGATTCCCCATTGCTGCTTTCATCTGCATTGCTTTGGTATGTTTTATCTTCTCTTCTTAATCAACAAATTAACTTTCATACACAATATTAGGGTCGAGTACAAAGTGTTCGTGGGCGGTTCGAGATCGAGATCGGAGATGATATTACATTCTTGCTCCGGCCCCCTTCCACTTTGTTGCTATTCGTCTATGTATGAAAATTATTAGGTATAAATTTTAGGTTAAGTATACTAGATATGGTCATGAATCTTTTAGAGAGGTCTCAATTTGATCCCAAATTAGGGTTGTTGTTTAATAATCTTCTCTTCTTATTAACAAACCTTCATACAAATTAGGGTTGAGTACAGTGTTCGTGGGTCGGAGTCGAGATCGAGATCAGAAATGATATTACATTCTTGCCCCGACCCCTTTCCACTTTTTTGCTATTCGTCTATGTGCGAAAATTATTAGGTATAAATTTTAGGTCAAGTATACCATTTTTTTTAAAAAATATATGTTTGTGTACGGGTCCGTTTACGTCCATCTTGACCGGGACAAACCGTGACCCTACAACATTTGGCTCCTAAGGAAACACCTAGAAAATTCATTCCCTCTAAGAGACCAAATTGAAAATTGTCTAAAAGACTTGAACTCATTCCCTCAGGCTTGAACTTATTCCCTCTAACATACCAGATGGGTATGTATAACCTTAAGCTTACACCTAATAATTTTTTAACACGGATGAATATATAGCAACAAAGTGGAAGTGGAAGTGGAACCTTAAGCTTACACCTAATAATTTTTTAACACAGATGAATATATAGCAACAAAGTGGAAGTGGGACGGGGCAAGAATAATGTAAATATAATCTTCAATCCTAGGTAGGTGACCACCAAGTATACTAGATATATGGTCCATCAATCTTTTAGATAATTCTCAATTTTATCCCAAATTAGAGTTGTTGTTTAATCTTCTCTTCTTAAACAACAAACCTTCATACAAATTAGGGTTGAGTACAAAGTGTTTATTTGTGGGTGGGTCGGGGTCGAGATCGAGATCGAAAATGATAACATTCTTGCCCCGGCCCCCTTCCACTTTGTTGCTATTTGTCTATTGGCGAAAATTATTAATTAGGTTTAAATTTTAGGTTAAGTATATACCAAATATGGTCGTGAATCTTTTAAGTACAATTCTCAATTTGATCCCAAGTTAGGGTTGTTGTTTAAATATTCTCTTCTTAAACAACAAACCATCATATAAATTAGGGTTGGGTACTTTGAAACAAAATTATTAATAAAAAAACTTGTTCAATAATTAATAATTTTAAGTACATTTTTGCAGGTAAGAGGGTTTCTTGTGAACTTTGGTGTATATTATGCATCAAGATCTGTTCTTGGACTTCCATTCCAATGGAGGTAATAATAATACTGAAAGTCTTTATGAATCTTTTGATTAAATTTAATTTCACCAACAAATAGATGTTTTAAAATTTGTGCATCTAATGCAGTTCACCTGTGGCCTTCATCACCACATTTGTTACACTTTTTGGTTTGGTCATTGCTCTTACAAAAGATCTTTCCGACATAGAAGGCGATCGCAAGTAAGTTTTCGCCCAATTTGCTTAAATATTCTTCTTAGTCGTTTAGAATTGTGGTAGCTGCGAAACAATTGCACTCCAACCAAGGATTGAACTCATTCCGTCTGGAATACTTTAATAGTCTCAGGACCTTTCATGACCACTAAGTCAATCTTTGATGGTTATGTTTCAAAAAAAAAATTGAAAAAGTGATTTTATTTAAATTAACGTAAAATTGGTTTTATCAAACACAAAAAAAAGGTTAAGATTGTCTTAAAATTACTTTGATGACCTTCAAAATCAATGTCAAACGGAGCCTTAATTTCATAAAAGCGTCTTAAATATTTGTGTATGGTTAGATGATTTGTAAAAATTTGTGTTATTGTGCTGAAATTGTTATTTCACAAACTCATGATTTTAGAAGTGAGAGTTATTTCATTTGTTCTAAAATATAATGATAAAATATAAGACATCATGGTCCCGACTTCGAGACCTGGGTGTAACATATTGCTTTGTCAAATCGAGCATAGCTCAATTGACATAAGGTTGTGCCTTTGACTAAGAGGTCAGAGGTTCAATCCTCGCATTAATTAAATACCTTTGCAAAACAAAAAATATATATAGGACATCAAAAACCATTTAAATTGTTTTAAAAAGTTAAAGGCCTTAATAACTATAATAACGGAAAACAAAAACAAAAAAGTTGTTTTCAGAATTTACACGATTTAGATCACATAATTCAAAAACAATTTTAAAAAACAGAATCAAAATTGCATATCAGACGCATATTCGTTGGACTGACTGAATCTAAAAACAAACCTACAACATAACACGAATTGTCGGCCAAACAGGCCCGGTACAATTTAATTTGGTTAACAAGAAACACAATCTTTGACAAAGCGGTTATATAAATGCATGTTTTTTTCTTTCTAAATTGTGGTCTTGTCTATGAGGGACTGTTTGAGGTACCAAGTAATCAGTGGTTATAATAGTCAGCAAGTCATAATAATTGTGAATAATAAATACTATTAAAGTCAATGTTGTTACTTTATTACTTGTAGGTTATAATAGTCGGTGGGCTAAATGTAGACTGAGTTATAATAAACTGGTTCATCTAACTTCAAATTGTTGTCCAAACACCCCTAATAAATACATATAGAAATGAGGAAGGAAATCCCACAATTAAAGAAGTGTAACGGAAACATAAACATACCCATAGTACAATGTTAATTGATATTTATTACATCTCTTAAAGTCGGAAGTTCGAATTTTCATTTGTCCTAGATATTTTTTATTTTCAAGTGATTCTCGATTCTCGACTCAGCTGGTTGACTCGCTTCATTTTTTATTTTTTATTTTTACAGATATAAGATAACAACTTTTGCTACACAACTTGGAGTAAGAAAGTTGGCGTTTCTTGGCTCAGGGATTCTTCTTCTGAACTATGTTGCTGCCATTTTGGCTGCAATTTATATGCCTCAGGTTCACATTTTGTTTTCAATCTTATATTTTCCATTTTTTTTAAGATTATTTATATTTATATATATATTTTTAATATATTTTTTTAGTTTTTCTATTCTTTATATTGTTTTTAAACGTTTATTTAAAGCATATTTAGTAATTATGTTTAAAAATACTTTTTGCTTTAAAAATAAAAAAAATGAATTTGAAAACTTGTTTGGCTGGACCCTTTTTAAAAACATTTTTTTTAGAACAATAAAAACATCAACAAAATCTTAAGACCGATTTCGTAGGCCTTCTAGATTCTGTTTTAGGTTTTCAAATTCAGTCCAACGAATATAATTTGGTAAGCAATCTAGATTCTGTTTTTAAAAATTGTTTTCGAAATCTGTGATCCAAACAAGATAATTCTGAAAACAATTTTTTTTTTTGCTTTCGGTGTATCCAAATTTTAATTTTGAAATTTTAAAATGCATATGATAAAATCTTTAATAAACATAATATTTCAAGTTAATTTATTTTTATTAAATTAAAATGTATAATAAAATATATGATATTATAAAATAATAATTAAACAAATTTTATAACCTAAAACATATTCATAAATTAATTAATAATAATTTATGTTCAACCTAATATTTAGTCAGTAACTATAACTAGTTTTATGATTTATAGAAAACTTTTTAAACACATTTTGAAAAATTAATTAAATTGATATTCAATTTTTAAATATAGTACATTGTTTTTATTAACTTTATTATTTTTTAAATTTATGTTTTCAAATCACCAATCAAATTCGTTTTTATTTTTCAGGTTTATTTAAAATAAACTTAATACAAATGCGTAAAATATTTTCAACTTTATTGTAGGCTTTCAGGCGAAGCATATTGATACCCACACATACAATTATGGCAATGAGTATTATTTTTCAGGTCCCTCTTTCTCTCTACATATTTTGTTTTGTTTTCTTTTTATGTTAAAATATACCTTTTAATGGTTTAGGGTTTATATAAAAAAAAAAATGCATTAAGTGGCAATAACGCCAACACCACAACCACTAAAAGTGTCCTTTAAAACACCCAACAATAAATTCTTAGGGGTTTGTAGGGATGACCCACACTCACGGTGGGTGAGGTTTTTTAACTCAGTTTTTTTAAATTTATGTTTTTTTGACCTTCTGTCGTGATAAGCAAATGTACACACCCTTCACTGAACACGATCACGAGGAGACAATTGTAATGCCCTCGTGATAAGCGAAGGGTACAAATGACTTTTCACAGTGAGAGGACACTTGCTTAAGGGTGGGTCATCCGTACAACAACTCGAGGAAAAGAGGAATCCCAAAACAACATTTTAATCTATATAAAATTGAAGTATCGTATTCATTCCGTGCATGAATTTATGAATATTTAATTAAGTTGGCGTATCGTATTCATTTAGTGCATGAATTTATGAATATTTAATTATGTTTACAAACTTTTGATTATGCTTTTATCATTAACATAATGTGTTGATGTGACATGCTCGTAAGATCAATTTTAGGGGCAAAAATCAATTTATACCCTAATTTTTAGAGTTGTATTAATTAAAATCTCAAACTATTAGTTGTATCAATTTATCTCCTCGATTATAAAATGTTAGTTTTCACACGTGTGAAGACTTATAATTTATCAATTAAACTCTTAAACTTTCACACACTTTATTCACTTATGAAAGTTTATGAGTTTAATTGCTAAAATTATAAGTCTTCGCGTTTAAATTAACGTTTTTCAATTAAACTCCTAAACTTTCCTACACTTTATTCACTTATGTAAGTTTATGAATTTAATTGTTAAAATTATAAGTCTCCACGCGTTTAAATTAATGTTTTTTAAATAAAATTTAATATAATGTGTAAATTGATACGATTTTAATTGATATAATTATTAGTTTAAAATTTTAATTATATAACCACCACACTTTAAGATATAAATTGATTTTTTTAACTAAATTTTAATTGGTTAGCATGGTGAAGGCACACAATGATAATATTATCTAGTAACAAGCATATTGGAATTTTATTAATAATATTAATAAAGCATAATCTAAAGTTTAAAGACAATAACAACCGCCAAAAAAAAGTATAGCTGAACTGATATGATGTATCGACTGGTACTAAGAGGTACTAGGTTCGTTCAATCCACCAACACGTCAAAAACGAAAATAACAACTAGCAACCAATTTTTTTAACTTAGTCCTCTTTTAACCATTAATCTAATAATTTTGGTGTGATTTTATTTTTCAGACAAGAGTATTAGATCAAGCAAAATACACCAAGGTAATGTAAATTACACATTTAATTTAATTTCATTCTCTAAAAAAAGCAGAGTATTTTAAATGTTTGTTTTGGTTTGTGAGTTTTTCTTTATGCACATTTTGCAGGAAGCAGCTTCAAACTTCTACATGTTCTTGTGGAAGTTGTTTTATGCTGAATATTTGGTCTTCCCATTTATATAGAAACCTTTTCATTATACATTTCTCAATTTAGAGAAAGAGATTTTGCTTGTCACCGACCACCCGTAGATGTCGTACAGATAACTGGACGTGCGATGTATTTTAATTTCTTATAAACGTATATCAATAGAAACATAGAATCAATAGAATGGACGTGTTAACTCGAGATTTCGATCTCGAATGTTAATTTGAATCTAAATAAGTAGATGTTATCGTTTTTAAATGTTTCTTGTTTGCTTTTCGGGTGAATTTGCATCCACGTAGATGCATATCGTCTTTTGAAAGATAAATATCGTCGAAACTGAAGTACGATTCTGAAATTTGCAGAATAATAGTTCAACTTCGATGATCTTTATCTTTTGATATACAACTTCAAAAATAGCGAAACAAAGTATCAAATTGAAGTTCCGTGTGTTAGTTTTTCAACTATACATTTTTTTGAAAATTTTGAACGGCCGCAATCCCAAAAGAAGTCTAAATCTCATCACACTTTTGACCTTAACTATTTTTTAGAATATAAATACTAAACTTAGTACAACTTTAAAATTACAAACTAAATTGTTACAAATTAAAATTTTAAAATATTTTTTCATTTCATAAAAATACAAAAGACCAATATAATTAAACTTGTAATCTAACAAACAAGGTTTTTTAACGAACTAAACCACCCCGAGTGAGATAAAAGACATATAGTCTTGTTTCTTAGTTATGATGATGAATTTTTTTGCAATGTCGGGAGCATTCAGGACTACTGGAATTGACTTATGGACGACAAAAGCGCCCCTGAGATGATCAAGATGGTGGTAATTTATCGAACTAAACCACCCGAGTGAGTTAAAAGACATATAGTATGGTTTCTTCATTTATGATGTTGATCTTTTTTGCGATGTCTGGAGCATTCAGGACTACTGGAATTGGCTTATGGACGACAGAAGCGCACTGAGATGATCAAGATGGTGGTAATAATGTGACAAATATGAGAAGCGCGAAACAAGCTCATATTCCAGACAATATAACAGATGAGAAACACTAATTACATCATGGTCTAGCAACTCATAAAAAATCTGGATGACACCCGCCGAATGTGAACACGTGGAAACCCAACTCAGATGGCGCTTGGAGTCATGCTCGATCCTTCAAACCATGACCATTATTGAAGGGCTCAGTAACGCTCATTCGTTAATGCTACAAAATATCATTGTGGAATCTGATTGCTCAGTGTGGAGGATCTCACCCTTACAAGAGCCAATTAGTTTTGAGATGAAACTCCATAATATCTAATATGGTATTAGAGTCCAATGAAGTCCAAACCAGTAATCGGTCAAAAAATGATGAAATCCGATCCAAGAATAATAAATCCAAAAAAATACCATCTTAGAAAGGCATGGAGAGAGATCTCAACCACAATGGTCAAAAAATGAAGTGGACTTGCAATGGTAAACTTAGAGCATCATACCAATTTTAAACTTTAAACTTAGGATCTCATAATCGCTCGTAGTCAGCTATAAGTTAGGCTGTTTTTCGCAATTAACACGGATTTTAAAGAGCACATTTGGAGTGGACGTGCAATTGTAAACTAGAGGCTCGGAGCAATTTTGCCCCTACAATGAATGTTATCTGCCTTTTCCAAATTTCTCCGGCCTGAGCCAAATGCAATTTTGACCGGAGATTCTTCATCTCTTCTTCCTTCTTCCGCTCCAATTCCGCTCGTTCTCCCCATGGAGCATTCAATGTTTCAATCCGCTTCTCTTCGAACTCCGGCTGTAAATTCCACTCTCAAGCCTTCAATGCCTCACAGAAAGCTTCTTATTAGGCCCGCAGCAACTCTACCTTCACTTTTGCTCCCCAATTTCGCCCTTGATCTGCAGCTGAGATGGCCGCGCGGTTGCAGGAGAAATGTCTTGAGACGAACTTCCATCCAGGTGTGTGTTGGTTTCTGTTTGCGAATTGCGATTTTCTAGTTTCTTTTGCTATGCTTGATGAAGAACCAGTCTGTGAATGATTAGAATCCAATTGTTGTTGCATTTACATTGTGTTAAGAACGTGAAAGAAGTGTTTCAATGGATTTAAGAGCTAACTTTGCTAATCTGCAGACAAATTTTGGTGAAATGGAGTTGATTCTTTTGTTCGATCGAAGTTCAAATTTAGATACAAGAAAAATCTAACTATAAGTCCGATAAACTAGAGCCTACTATAACACTTGCTGAAATTTGCGGAAAATTAGGATTTGCTGAACGAACAATAAGTCTTCTTCTCCTAATGAAAAAACAAATTACAGTGAAATAAAACTCATTATAGATATTACGTTTTGGAGATTACAATTCTGTCTAGTGCTTTACCTCAGGAGTTCCTTTTTGCTTTTGAGTTTGAATATATTATAAAATTTTGAAGTGTTTTGACTGCAATTGGTTTTGAAACTGGATGGATAATGAAAAAAGTGGATTTGATTGTCTAAGAACGTTGCAGTTAAGTGGATCGATAAATTCACGCAAGTTAAATCATAAATGTCATGTGGAGTAATAATACTATAGACTTGGACATTGCCTTACAAAATTATAATTTCTATGTAATATTTTATTGGCTAAATATATATTTTATAGTTCCTAAGGTTTGAGTGTTTTTCTAATTTAGTCCCGATTGTTTGAAAAGTTTCAATTTAGTCCTGATGATAAAACCGACATTGATATAATACTTAGTGAATGAACGGATATTTAGTGGAGGAAGAAAGGTCATCTAAGAGATGAATGTTTCTAGTTCTTCCTCCAAATTTCTTTAGAAATTTTGAGTTTTCTTCTCTTAAATGACCAAAAATTAAGTCATGTCAGTTTATCATGGACCCATTTTAACATTCACCAATGGTGAGAGACTAAATTGAAAAATGTTGATACACAAGGACTAAACTGAGTTTTTTTTTTTTTTTTTTTTTTTTTTTTTTTTTTTTTTTTGTAAAGATATTTAATTAATGCGGGGTGGGGGGATTGAACCCCTGACATCTTAACCAAGGGCACAAATTTATGTCAATTGAGCTATGCTCGATTTGGCTAAACTGAAGCTTTTTGAAGAACAAATATTAGGGACTAAAACATATATTTAGCCTATTTTATTTCAGTGTCCAATTGTGACCAACTTTACGGTAGATTGGCCTTGTTGTTAAGATAAGATAACTAAAAACAGGGGGAAAACAAAGAAGTAGTTTTTCTTTTCTTTTTTCTTTTCCATATCATGCGGGATGAGAGACTTGAACCTCTGACCTCTTGGTCAATAGTTCATACATTATGCTAGTTGAGCTATGCTCATGTTGGCGAAAAGAGAGTTGTTATGTCCAAATGGAACATAATTTTTACTGGTCTACTAAAATATGGTTACTTTTTACATCATAATAGTATGGAAAGAGATGAGACTCTACCATACCATAAAAAAAATGAATAATTGTTATATTTTTGGTATGTGATGGTTCAGCATGTTAGGTGAGGTTTTCATAAAATTATAAATAATAAATATGGTGGTTTATTGAACTCAAGGGCATTCAACTGTCAATGAAGTTCCTCACTGCTGTTCTCTTTATACTTGCATATTTCAGTCTTCTTCTTTGTCATACTCAGTAATTGAAAAATCTACTCAGACTATATCTGTCCATGCCATTGATGTTATATAGTGGGTGCTGCCAGGCCTGCACTCAAGTTGGAGCTGCAGGACCTGATCCCCTAGTGAACAATATTTCAGCATTTAGAGATGCTTGCTGGAGGTTTTTAAGGCCCCATACAATTCGTGGAACAGCTTTAGGATCTGCGTAAGTAGCTCTGTCAATGGATCATAATACACTGCTTTACTCAGACTCCTTCCTGGCTCATTTAATATGTTTCAAACTATATTAATTTTGATTCCTTTTGACAGTTCGTTGGTGACTAGAGCATTGATTGAGAATTCGCATCTGATAAAGTGGTCCTTGCTGTTTAAGGCTTTCTCTGGTCTTTTTGCCCTAATATGTGGAAATGGTTATATAGTCGGTATCAATCAGATCTATGATATTGGAATTGACAAGTATGTAAATCCATATTTTTCTGTTAATCAGTTTAAATTTGATTGATTTCATACTCAGATGTCATTCTTGCTTGGCTCCTAAATATCGGATCATTAGGCATGATAACTGGTTCGCAACTAGAATCAACAACCAAGTATGCGATTGCCATTTCTTTGTCATGACTTAAAGATAAACAGCTCTGAAATCACTTGGAAAATTGTTTCTTCTAGTTTTCAATATTTTTCTTGTGCTTTTTCCTGATTGGCATTTCTTTTATCTATTTAAACCTCACGGGTAGTTTGGTAAGTAGTTGATTCACATAACAAACAGTTAATGCATTTTAGTTCAATCTACTATTGGAAGAAATGCTTCCTATATAATTTGAGAACAAATATTCAGACGACGATGCATAATTATTGCATATAATTTCCCCTTTTCTTTGCTTCATTTGCAGAGTTAACAAACCATATTTACCAATAGCTGCAGGAGATCTTTCAGTCAAATCTGCATGGCTCTTGGTGATATTTTTTGCAGTGGCTGGTGTGTTTATTGTTGGATTGAACTTTGGGCCATTTATTACTTCTCTCTACAGCCTCGGTCTTTTCCTTGGGACTATCTACTCTGTTCCTCCGTTTCGAATGAAGAGATTTGCTGTTGCAGCATTTCTTATAATTGCCACAGTACATCTATTTCTCTTCCCTTGAAAATTTCAACTTCAATTTATGTCGTATGGTCTTAATATAATTATTGAAAAGTGCTGAATGTTTAGAAGTTGGAAAAGTTTGAAGAATAGCAAGTTGAAAAAGTATGGCGTGTTTGCTTGTTACCTGAAATTGAGCTGCGGGAGATTTCTTAGTTGATTTAAAGTGAAAAATAGATCTTCCACTTGAAGTATCACTGTTTAAAGATTTGCACAAAGTTAAATGGCTGAGTTCAAGCTCCCTGTATCAGAAAACAATATTTGAGAAATTGAAAACATTTCACACTGGGATTTAAATACTTCGTTACTGTGTCAAGATATGCTACTTGGGTATCCAATTTTATACAGTTTTTGCCATTCTAGTTCAGAAATTGGTATTCTGGTTTAGATGTTTAGTTAGTTTGGAGTACCAGAGCTATCTTATAAACTCTTACTGTGATTATAATGTGTATTGCCAGTACCCTTTTTCCCCAATAACTCAAGCTTTAATGAGCATATCATCTGGTTGGCATGTGCTTTTCTTGACAATCTGGATGGTAATTCAAATAGTGATCTGCAGGTACGAGGTTTTCTTCTTAATTTTGGTGTCTATTATGCCACTAGAGCTGCTCTTGGACTTACATTTGAGTGGAGGTTAGTCGCCATTAATAATTCATAATGCATTATGAATTATTTACCTCGAGATATATACTACTTGTCTATTTCTACCTGAATTTTGTACACGTTGTGGAATAACTATCATTGTTCAATGAACTTCAATAAACTAGTCCAATAAACCAGGCATCGCTCTAGTGTAGGATATTGTGGGGTCTAAGTTATAGAAAGAGTGTAATATAGTGATTCACATTCCAAACAAGCACGTGCTCTGATGTCTTATAGTAATGGTCTGGGCATCGTATAGCAGATTGGGAACCTTTTAAAGAATTCTTTCTTATAACTTTAACTGCAATTAGTGCCCAAGTAGAGGTTGGGCTGGGGTTTGTGTGTTTAGGACCTGAAGCTAATGCAAGATTGGCTCTTGATGAAAGTATTGCTGGTAGTTGCTCATTGATGATATCGGAACTTTGAAGAAACATCATGGTAGTCCGTATAAATAGAGTCACAATGTTAGTGTCTGCTTTTTTATTTTTAAGCTTTAGTTGCTTACTTTGCACTTGCACTTAATCAGGCTCAAAAGTTTTCGTAGATTTTTATATGTGGACATTAAATTCTTTGCAGCTCACCTGTGGCTTTCATCACCACTTTTGTGACCCTGTTTGCTTTAGTGATTGCCATAACAAAGGATCTTCCAGATGTGGAAGGAGATCGCAAGTAAGATGCTCTACTTACTTCCGTGGTGATAACTTCCTTAGTTGAAGGGATCTTGTTTCTTCTACCTTTTTTTTCCCGACAAAGATTACTTTTTACTATTTCCCCCGTCTATGCTTCTTGGGCATTGTTTTACCAGCGTTCTTCATTTTTTTCGAATTCCATAAATTGCATCTCAATTCTTTGAGGAAGTGTATATATTGCAATTATCATGTTGTCATCTGAATGAGCGTTGTAATAAAGGTTTCAGATATCAACCTTAGCAACAAAGCTTGGAGTTAGAAATATTTCATTTCTTGGTTCCGGACTTCTGCTGATAAATTATGTTGCTGCTATAGCGGCTGCAATTTACATGCCTCAGGTTTGTATGACATTTTAACTATAAATATTTGTACATATCTTTTCGTAGTAAATTTTCCAAATTTCATCTTTACAGGCTTTTAACCGTTACATAATGATCCCTGTTCATGCAATCTTGGCATTGTCCCTCATTTTCCAGGTTCATTTCTTGCATTACTCTCCCACAAACCACAAATGAAAGTGCTACTTTGTGCCTATTTTACTTATCTTTGTTTGATTCAACTTCAAATGTTTACAGTAATGTAAATAAAATATCTCCCTGCCGTTTCTTTTCTTGATTATTCTATTAATGCTAATCGAGGAGTAAAGCAAACCTGCCCTTGAGAACAATTAATTTATTTCTATTGACTCAAAACTTATGTAAATCTTATTTCTTTTGAATCTCAGTCATGGTTGTTGGAGAGAGCAAATTATTCTAAGGTAAGTTCCTGTTCTAGCTTCCTAATAATATTGGTGAAACTTCTCATATTAGGAACTACGATTTTTATATGGTAATCACTTCAAAGAGTGAGCAACTAAGGCAAGTTCTTTTCCAACCAACGAAAAGTATGGAGCCTAATAAGTAATTTCATTTGTTTTGCAGGAAGCAATTTCAACATTTTATCGGTTTATATGGAATCTCTTCTATGCTGAGTATTTCATATTTCCTTTGATCTAGCAGAACAGTCTTATCCCTTTATTCATTTATGATCTTTTTGTGGGTGCACGAGATATAGAAAGCAAGGATGAGTTCAATCTGTTATCTTGTAAATATTTCCATAAATTTTTATAGATTCATGTTGTATTATCATCTAATGAATTTCAATTAAATCAATTGCATTCTCCTTTTCCCTCTTTTTGTTCTTTGGGGCATTTTAACAGTCAGATTCACAGTGGTGGTGGTTGTAATTATAGCCATAGTCTGTAATCTTTATTGTGCATCATAACTTACCCTGTGTGGGCAAGAAAGGAAAGACAAAACAAGTCAATAAACTGAGTGGAAATTTTCATTATTTCGGGATATAGGTATGTCTGTACTCTGTAGGGCAAACAGGAAAGAATGTGATGATCATCTTCTTGTGCAACACATATCAGACCTCCAACCTCCATCTCCTTTCACTCATTATCAGTACAGGATTTTACAAATTAAGAATAGAGGATATGGATTCTCCAGAGTCAGCTGAATAGGCCAGGTACCATTTTTCTAATTCGAAATTGTCAAACAATTTGAATGGTTTTGATTGTGCAATTTGGCTTAATTTTTAATATTGTTGAACTAGTATTATTATCATGTTATAATGACAAACATTAAGGTAGTTTAAAGACCAAAATTACTGTGTTAGTTATGTAAACAGAATACTCTCTTTGGGAAAATCTGAGAAGATGATACCTTTGCTTGAAAAGAGTCTCTGCATCTATGTATATTAGTAGGCAATGAAAGCATGCGAAAGCCTTCATCCCTCAGTCCATTTTGAAGCCTAAAGAAGCACATTAACTATGTATATATCATTTTTTTTCTATACAGTAATTGCAGAGTAATACGCATAATATTATACGTGTTTGTTATTTATATTCTAATTACATTCAGCCGGAGGTGTTGCAGTTTGAGGCAATACCAGGCAATTTGAAGCAAGCGGACTTCTGGCTGTGCTTGTGCCTTTACATGAATTTGGAGGTGAAGCCGTGGGGCCGAATCGAGATGGAGTTCGGGATTGAGAAGCATGAACAACTCTAGCTCTGGGAGACAGCTGAGCTTGCTCTAATACCTTGTTCTGAAGCTCTTGTGGGTAATCTCTCATGCAACCAATGCGAGGTCCAGCTCCAGTTGTCCATCTGCATGTTAATTGTTTTGCCAACTGATATGATTTCATTTCTTTATGTGAATTAATCCGTCGTAAGATTTTCTCCTTCGGGATTGGTCGGTCATCGTGGTCTTCATCTTCGCCAAATAGGTTCGATTTAGGAACCATGAATTCTTCTTCCGATAAAAATGATTCTCCAGGTGTTTCAAAGCCGTCATCCGAGGAAGAATCCGGAATGAGAGCTCTGCAACTAAGTGGAAGTGTTTCCTTCTTGAATATGTCAAACACATTGTTTCTTTCTGGTATTTGAAGGTTAGTAATCTTTGATCGTAATCCTCTGGATAATTTTGATATTCGTGGTTTTGGTCCTCTTGGAGTCTCTGCAGAATTAGAGCCAAGGGATGTCGATGGATTATTCTCGTCGATTGTGTCTGGTGTATTCGTTCCACCAGTATTGTCTTTAGCATCTTCTTGAAGATAGCTGTCTTTGGTGAGATGTTCTTCTTGTTCATATGGGCTTTTCTGAGTTAGCATAGGCACATAGAATTCGGGTCAGCAGTTATAATCACCAGAAGGAAGTTCTTTAGTTACATTACATAATCAGAGGTTTGTTTGACTGTAACCAAACATAAAAAAACAAGCTCCTTGTGTACCTCAACATTGGTTAGATCCACATTGTTTTCCATAAGGAAAGACATGAATTCCAGAAAATTTTCCTCTGTAGGAAGATAATGCCCACTGTGAGGCCAAACTGCCTATAAGTTGAGGGGAAAGGAGAAAAAGGAAAATATAGCACGTTAGGATGTTGAATGACGTGAAAGGCCAGAAGACTTAAAGGTGAGTTTGAGATGACTTGTGGCCTTGTGGGATGTTGAAAAGTACTTTTGGCTAGATAATAATCAAAAGTGATTTTGAAAATTCTAAAAACACTTGGGGCAAACTTAGGTCATGTTTGTGAGTGACTGTGAAATGGTTAAAATCACTTTTGTCATATTCAAAATCACTCTGAAACATTCCTTTAATAATTCAAAATCATTTTTGATGGCACCGAAATTGCGATTTTGAACATGACAAAATTGATTTTAATCATTTCAAAATTCATCCCAAACATACCCTTTAAAATCGTAGAGGAAGTGCTTCTTACAAAAGTACTGTTTTGAAAAGCCATCCCAAACCCAATCTTTAATCAAACTTTGGTATGGTTCTGATCCTAACCTTTAGAATGCCATCTTCCACCACTAATCTACCAGCAGCCAATGTGGCTCCACCAGCCAAGAAACTTGAATGTTGAAATGTACCCTTTTTCTTGAGCCCAACATACAAGGTTTTTGATGTGCTCAATACAAAGATCCATTTAGCATCACTTGGTCCTCCTGTTGTGTGAAGAAGATTCCCACTATACTTGTTCTTAAACTTCCCATTTTCCACCACAACCTCATAGACCTTCCTTTCTGTCTGCATACATGAACATTTATTAACAATCTTTAGGAATAGGAAAAAAATAAATTAGAAAATAAACCCCAAAAAAATAAGGGTTGGTTGCACAAACAACAATCAGACCCAAAATAATTGCAAATTTAGCAAAATTTAAAACATTTTGTAAATATGGCAAAAAATCAGTGGCTATCATTGATAGACTCTATCGTTGATATATGACTATTACTGATAGACTTCTATTAGTGATAGACTAGTATCACTGACAAAATTCTATAAAAAACTGAGGTTATAGACTAGTATCAGCGATAGACCATACTATCAGTGATAGAAATTGCCTTGTAAACTTTTTTAAAAAGTGCTATATTTTTAATTATTTTACTCTAAATTGACATTTGTTACAATCTCCCAAAAAATAAAGCCTTTTAATATATTGTTTCATTTTATGTGTCAAAGGGATATCTCAGAAGATGGATGGATGGGCTTACAGGACCAAGATATTTGATACATTGTTGATGAAGCTTTTGTCTTGTACATCTCTCAAGGTTCACCTCTTTCCCTTCTCCTATATCAAGCCTAATATAAAAAAGGATTGTTAGAGTTAATAATATTTATTTTCATTTGTTAAGCATATTTAGATACACATTTATCTTACCAATAGAAGAAGGGCTGTTTGCTATCACAGTGGAGCCATTTAGCGTAGTAAAATTGAAGATTATGACCGTAACGATGTCTAGGATCGATCTGTTTATGAGAGAGAAAAACACGGTCACCAAAAAGAAAACCTTAAAGTCTGATTTAGACCATGTCTAGAGTGGACTTACTGCCTCGAGCCAATGCTGCAAAGCAAGTTTCCTGGCCTTTTCATCCTTTGACAAACCTTTTCCTACCTACAGAGGATGTTTGTGTTAAAAATGCATATAAAAGGATAGCTTGAGGCCCCAACTTTTGTATTTTATAATTATAAATATAACTTGGGAATATAAAATCATCAACAGATTTTTTATAATTTTCAATTTTTGTTTTTATTAATGATACAAATTAATCTTTCATATTATTGAAAATATAAATTAATTTTTGGTGTGGATACTTTTTTTTTAACTATCTTGAAAAAAACCCATAAATGCAAATGTTCATTAAAAAGAAAACCCACCTTTAATTTCTGTTTTTTTTCTTTTTAATATTGAAACCTTTCGATTTCCCTAAAAGTATCCACCATAAATTATTTTTATTAAATTTATACTAGTTTCTTTTCATACTTTTTAGGCATCTGGGGTGTGATATTTGCATATTACAAATCAAATTCGACCGTGTTTGATAACTATTTGGTTTTCTTATTTTGTTATCTACTTTTTACTAGTGTTTTCAAAATTCAAGCTAAATTTTGAAAAGTAAAAAAAATTGTTTTTAAAAATTTATTTTTGTTTTTGGAATTTTGCTAAGAATTCAAAATTTTCCATAATAAAATGAAAATTATTGTAGAAAAATTGGAGAAAACAAAAACAATTTTCAAAAAATAAAAAATCAAATGGGGCTTATAAAACTCAAATACTATAGATCCATGAAGAAGAAGAACCAAAGAATGATATTGAAGTTTGTAGAACTAGATATTTTTTTGTTGGAGTTCTTAGTTACCTTGGCAGCCCTGGTTCGGGCCCTCGACCACCGTGAAATCGCGGTCTCTGGTTTTTGAATATCAAAGAAGGATATTGAACTTCTCTTGAGTTCAGCAAAATCCAACAGCTTCCACCTATTAAGTGATGATTTAGGAAATGAAAATTCCAAATCTTTACCACTCCTGCTCTTGAAAGGGTAGATTGACATGAACATGATTAAAATTTTGAAGAGATTACAAACGAATTTGGGCACAAACCATCTCTGCTCCACAAGAACAGCACAATCTGCTAACCGTCTCCTTGTTCTAAAGCTCTTGTACACTTTCTGTAGCTTCAATGCAGCCTTATATCTGTGCCCTTGCGGCTCGGAATATTTCGGCATCGAGTAATTTTGACATGAATGCCGAGGAGGCATCGTAAACTGATCGCAATTCTTAGAGCCAACTGATCTCCCACCAAACTCACTGTTCTCCATCTCTGCAGATGGAGTTTTGAATGAATTGACAGTCCCCAATTCCCTTGTTCTAGTGTTAAGTGGATGTTCAAATCTCACACGATGAGGGGCGTAGTATTTGTGTACCGTTGGCTCCGAATCTCTTCCGTTGAAACTAGCCGATCGTAAATTTTTCCTCCTCTCTCCATCTTGAAAACTAATGGATCTAACAAGAACAGCATCGAAATCCAAATCTTCATAATCCCCTAGAGGACATGAAAAATAGTGCCCCATTCTTATTTTTTTTTTCTTTTTTAATTTATATTTTTTTTCTTTATCCAAAATTTATCGCTTTAATCCCAAATCACCCAGACCAATAGGGTCTCGATTCCTGAATATCATCAAGAAAAAAAAAACTTTGTTAGAAACAAATATTTTCTCAAGCTTTGTTCACAACTTCATCTATCATAGATTCATAGTAAATATAAATTTCCAACTGATGCTCCAACATAACTAACATACTTCGGTCCTCGACAAGAAGGTCAAAGGTTCAAATCATCATCCTGAACTCAACAAAGAAACAAAAAATCATAACAAAGTTCTTCCTACACACATTTCTCCTCAAGTTCTGACCATAACTTCATCTATCTATCAAGATATCAAAAATCATAACAAAGTTCTTCCTACACACATTTCTCCTCAAGTTCCGACCATAACTTCATCTATCTATCAAGATATCTCACATCCAAAAATTTGTAGTAAATATAGTTTTTCAAGTAATGCTCCAATTTGTCTTTATGTCTGACGAAAACAAAACAAACATACTTTTGTCCTCGACCAAAAGGTCAAAGATTCAAATCTCCACTCCCGAACTAGAAAAGAATATGCTCGCAAAGTTCTTTCATACACATTTTCTCAAGTTTTGTCCACACCCATTCACATTTCAAAATTGTTTGTCTTAGACCAACCTAAAGAAAACAAACATATGGTTCATACTTCATATCGAGTTAACTCATCATAAACAAGCAATTTCTCCAAGTTTTGTCTAGAGATGTTTCATTTCAAAATTCATAATAGAATAATAATGAAGGTCTAAGAAGTTAGGAAAAGAGAGAGAGAGTGGGAAGTTTTCTAACCTGAATCCGAGACAATGAGGAAAATCAGAGAGGAGAGAAGTTTAAGGGTAAGGAAAAGAGGGGAAAGTGAAGAGAGAGGAGAGAGAAGAAATGTACAGCGAACCAAAATTAGCCAAATGGGAAGAAGAAGAAGAAGGGTTGGTAACAATGTGAGGACAGACCGGACATTGTGGGCTCAAATCTCCCATTTTTGGACCTTACTATAAATAGTAATTGGAGAGACAGAATTCTACTATAATATTGCCACGTCATTTTTAGTTTAGCCATAAAAAAAGATTTGAAAAAAAAACTGTTTTTACCCCCTAAACTCTCAATTTTATCAAATTGAACCCCTAAACATAGCTCAAAGCAATGTGAAAGTCTATGTAAACTTACTAATTTTGATATTATTAAGTTTTGCACGAATTTAATTTTGATTAATCTGTAAATTAACCATTAAATAACATTGTCAAAAGTCGCGAATTTAAACAAAAAGAAATTAGCTCTAATGTTGTTTTTTGTTTGAAATTTTATCAATTTTGTACCATGCATATGCTTCATAATTCATTTGAAAGCATATGAAAATATTTTTTAACGGTTTTTCATACGAGAACTTATCGGGTAAAATTGAAACACTTTGTAAAGATTGCAACATTTATCTGAGTTTATGGTGTAATTTGATGAAATTGAAAGTTTAAGGTAAAAATTAATACAAGTTGACAAGCTTAGGCGTAGAAATTGATTTTTTTTTCGCAAAAGGCTTTTTTTTTTTTTTTTTTTTTTTTTGTCTCAATACTTTATTATGAATAATCAAGACATTTTTCTTTGGTTAAATTACACGTCCAGTCCTTGAATTTTTTAGGTTTGTATCAAATAGGTCCTGAATTTTAAAGTATCTAATAGGTTCCTCAACCTTAAAAAATGTCTATTAGCAATAGGTCCTTGATCTTTAAAAAATGACTAATAAATCTCTTAACTTTTGATTTTGTGTCGGCTTAGTTTTTTTAGCTTTCAATTTTGTGTTTAATAAGCCCTTGACCTATTCGACATTTAAAAAAAAAATCAAGAATCTATTAGATACAAAATTAAAAGTTTAGTGTTGTATTAAACGTAAAATTCAATGTTTATGCTTAATAGATTCATTAATTTAAAAAAAATGTTGAATTTATTATAGATCTATTAGACTCAAAAACCTATTTAACATTTGCTAAGTTAAAAAAATTATTAGACACAAAATTGAAACTTTAGAGACTTATTTGGTACTTTTTTTAAAATTGAGAGATCTATTAGATCCGAAAATAAAAATTCATGAACTAAACTTGTAATTTAACATTTATGTTTTAGTTAAATTGGGAATTTAGTTCATGAATTTTAATTTTTTTTTTTAATATGTTAAAGATCTATTAGGCAAAATTAAAGTTCAAAGTCTCATCAAACAACACTTGGGGGCCGTTTGGTTGGCGTCTTTGAGGGTGGGCATCAGGATGGGAATGGCTTTCTGATGGCCATTCCCACGTTTGGTTGACGTCTTTGCATTTATGCCCGGGCATAGCTGTAGCCCAGGCATCAAAAGTATGGCTTTCTGATGCCATCCATTTTAGGCGACTTTTTCCGAAAGCCATGGTGATGCCTTGTCCAGGTATGTCTTCTTCTTCCCATTTTTTTTTTTTTAAATCTTCTTCTTCATTCTTTTTTTTAACAACGTTTCTTCTACCCAAGTTTTTTTTTTTTGTTTTTTTTTTTATTTTTATAAATCAATTCCAAACTCTAATTTCAAGTTTGTGTATTTTTTTCTTCTTTTTTTTTTGGTTAAATTCATTCCAATCTAGAGCTTTATGTAATTATTATTATTATTATTTTTTTTTGTTAAATCGATTTAAGTAGCTTCTTGATTTAAGATGTTGATTTAAGATGTGCGATAGCTATGCGATCGCATAGGTTGGTGTGCGATAGCTATGCGATCGCACAACAACCTATGAGATCGCATAACTACCTATGTGATCGCATAACTATCGCACAACTACTTATGCGATCGCATAACTATCGCACATCAACCTATGCGATCGCATAGGTTGCCAAGTATCGCACACCAACCTATGATTAGTAATAGATGATAAATTATATTTGATTTTTGAATTATATAACTTTTATCCTTAGTTCTTCAATTTTATTATTGTATTAATTAATTAATTAGAATTAAAAATTTGTATAATTTTAAATAACTTTTGTTGAACATAATTATTAAGATTTATTGTTAAATAAAATAAACAACAATTAATTATTTAAAATTTATTTACAAATCTGATGACATTCTCAGACAACACCAAACATAAACATCATTTATTTCCACGAAAATCTGATGACATTCCCATGGAGCACCAAACACAGACATCATTGATTCCCAGACATCTTATTCCCAGACATCTCATTCCCAGGCATCTTCTATTCCCAGGCATCTGCAAATCCTCAAACCAAACGGCCCCTTGGTGCAACGGGTAACACGCATAGATAGCTTAGAGTGGGGTTGATTGATCCTGCACTTGTGCAAACAACCACGCACCTGTGCAAAAATTTAAATGAATTATTACCGTCCAAATTTTTGATCGAACAATCCTTTGGTGCAGTGGGTGAGCGCTCCGCCTAAGATAGCCTAAAATGAGGCCCTGCATTAATTAAATATCTTTGCAAAAAAAATTAATTTCTCACCTCGCATTAATTAAATACCTTTGCAAAAATAAATATCTAACATTTAGATTTGTGGAGGACGCGACATTGAAAAAATGAATGAACCTCACAAACTTTATAAGATGTTATCTGAACCCATAAAGCTGAATAAACCTCACAAACTTTATAAGATGTTATTTGAACTCATAAAACTCAAACGCATTTTGAGAGGCATGTTGAAGATCCCACGTTGAAAAAATTATGAGACCTCTCATAAATTTTATAAGATACATGAATTACCTATCTTATTACCCGTTAGTTTTAAGATGAAACTAAAATTGATCATGTGGAAGTGGAGATTCAAACTTATGATATTTTAGAAGATGTAGAGATCCCTTAATTGTTAAGCTTTGCTCATAGTTGGAAAACATAAGTGTTCATTAGACTCTTACCATGTCAATTTGTAAACTTGTTTTTTTTTGTTAAACAAAGAGTAAGGGGATTTGAGCCTCGACTTTTAGATATGTAAGTAATGTTTTACTAGTTGAACTATACTCATAATAATGACAACATGTTGCCCACGCCTTTTGCTTTGTCAGGAAGTAAACCACCTACAACAAAATGTACATTATGTCGTCTCTATTTGTGTCATTGAAAGCACTATATACTCATCCTATACTAATGAGGGAAAAATTAAGAGTTTTTAAATCAAATGTTGTTCATTCGATTGTTTCCTCTAGTGTTCCCAACCAACTAATCCCTATTCTTATATAGAAGGGTCGAGTTATGATTGTTTCCTCTAGTGTTCCCAACCAACTAATCCCTATTCTTATATAGAAGGGTCGAGTTAATAAGGTTGTTGGGTGTAAATGGATTTTTTTTAACAAAGTAATATTAATGGTTCAATAGCATAATATAAAGCTTGGTTGGTTGCAAAAGGCTTATTACCAAGCAAGGGTTTTGATTTTGAGATCCCAATTGTAGAAAAAACCACGCTCATTTTAAATGATCCCTCAAATCTATTTTATGTCCAAAATTCTTTTTTTAAATGAAAATTTAAAGGTCGGCTTGATTTTGTTGATCAGTCTTGTCTTACTCATGTGTGTCGTCTTTACAAAAGTCTACAAAACAAGTTCCTCGTATGGATGAAATCATTTCACTTCTCTCCACTCTATTAAATATATTCTTTTTTTATACTATTTCGCCACGTGTCTTTCATTTAAAGGCAGTGGCATGGAAAAACTTCATACCACCGATGTACTAGAAATTCTTCCTCATTCGCCAGCTCTTGGTTTTGTTTCTTCTAGAGTTGATTCGTCGATTTTTGTGTTTTTTTTTTCTTTCTTTTTCTTCTTTTAACACTTGTTCTACATTCTATGGATGATATCATCATTACTATTACTAGCATGATTATTCTATATCCTCATTTTGAAAGCCGAATTAGCCTATTAATTTCAAATTTTTAGGCCTTGATAATTTGAGGTATTTTCATGGTTTGGAATTTCATTTCCTTCCCATGGTATTTTTGTTAATCAACAAGCTAAGTATCTACATGATCTACTTGAGTATTCTTTAGATGGTTACCTTCATGTTTCAACTCTTTTGTTTCATAATGCAACTTTGTTGTTAAATCAACGGTCAACTTAAAAAGCTTAAATTGATGGGTCACGGTATATCAAATACTGTAACACCCTTCATTTGTGAAAGTTCGAACATAGGACTTTGTGCTCTTATACCATGTTAAATTATCAATCAACCCATAAGTTTAAGCTGATGGGTTTCGAATACCAATTCATACAACACCCCAATGTTAATCTATAAAATGATTTTTTTGTTATCTCGATCTTGGTATTTTGTTTTGACATGGTGATATGAAAGTTTTTTTTTTTTTTTTTTTTTGACAACATTGGAAAGGAGGATTCGAACATGAGACCTCTTGCTCATAATTCATATATTATGTCGGTTAAGTTATGCTATTGTTGACATGGTAATATGAAAGTTTAGAGTCTTATTAGATACAGAATACAATTTTATGTTTTACATATTCGTTAACTTTAAAAAATGTTGAATATATCCGTGATCTATTAGACACAAAATGAAATCTCAAATATCTATTAGATAAGTTTAGAGACTTAATAGATACAAAATTGAAAGGTCACGGGTCAGTTGAAAACTTTTTAAAGATCATGATCCTATTAGACACAAACCTTTATTCCAAAACGTAAACATAAAATTTATCCTATATAGTATTATTTGATTTTTTTTTTAAATAATTTATATTAAAAAATGTAAAATTAGATATAAGATGTTTATTTGTTAAAAAGAAAAAATATATAAGATGTCTAAGAGGAGTTTGTTGTTCTTAAAATAAATAAATAATAATAATAAAAAAAGTCGTCATGGTTAAAACTTAAACCCTAATTGAAAAAGTTCTAACAATTGATAGAATGAGAAAATTGAGACCTTGAAATCAACTGAAACAATAAGAAACTTTATGAGTCAAAGATTATTAGTATTTTCATTTGAGAAAGACATTCATTGTTGGTCGTCGATAAACTGTAATGAATTTGTTGTGTCGTGAAATGACCACTACTTTGAAAACAAATTCGACATGAACTTGGTGTGAATTGTCTTCGCTGGTTGCTCTCCATAGTTAATGCAATACTCAACTTGGACGTCCACTTGTAAGGAAAGATTTGCAACCAAGAATAATCTTTGTTCAAAATTTGCATTTTGAAAACTCGTGTCAAAGAAGAAGATTCAATCTCCACTGACATACATAAGGTAAGCTCGTTTTTTAAGAAGAACATAGAGTTACAAATCTCATCATCAACGTAAAACTACTTTAATGATTTTTTTTTTTAAATAAAAGGTAATAAAAATAATTCTTTTTGTATACCCATGTGAGGAGAAGAGAGACCATTCCACACTAACAACTTTTGTAAGCATCTCAAAGTACTTGACCATTTGTACCACTTTTTAACTCTAAAATTTTCAATGTTGGATAATTTTGTTCTTTTTTATGAAAAGTTTGCAATGTGCCAAAACCTGGGCTAATGTGAGTTTATTCTCAACACTCGTAACTTAACTCAACAATATGTCACTCATTTGCTCATGTGACCCATCTTGCGACAAGTAAGGTAGACCCCAATGGAAAGTCTAGCCATAAACGATATTCAAGTTCACTCGCCATACTCAAAAAATTTGATGTGTTAGAATTTAGGAGGTATTTTGAGCGCATGTTTTTTTTTTTTTTTTTGTTTAATAGAAAAAGTAGCTCACATCACACTACTCTTTTGATAGTAAGTGTCTTCCATGTTTGTTCCCATAAAATAAAATTTTCTAAAATGTAAAGATAAAATTTACTTTTTTTTTTTTTTTGAGTACATGGAGGTGGAGGGATTTGAACCACGGACCTCATGGTCGTTAACTCATACATATGCCAGTTGAGCTATGCTCGCTTTAGCATAAAATTTACTTTATTGTATGATTTTTATGTGTTTTAATTAATATTAATCTAAATGGACTAACGAAGTAAAAAAAGAAATGCTAAATTAAATAAAAGATGCTTAAAATTAAAAATGTCTATTTTGTCCATAATCCCGTTTAGGGAGGGAGTGAGGAAAAAAATCTGCGTGTGCTAAACGGGACGACGAATTCCGGTTTCCGGCCCAAATTCTTTAATTTTTTTAATATATATTTATATATATAATAAACCCTAAATTTAAATTTTTATGAAATTTTATTTTGTTTTTCTAAGTATTTTTTTAAAAAATATTTTTAAATAAAAATTTTCCGTTAAGAATTAACAATTTAAATAGATTTTTTTTATTTAATTAAAAATAAAAAATCATAAAGGAGAAAATAATTTCCTAATGGAAATTGCACTCGGTTCTTCATGAAATTAAATGGGGCGAAGAACGAAGACAAAGAAATCATCACAACCCTATGCATGACCAACATGAACGTAACTCAACTACATAAAATATGAATTAATGATCAAGATATCAGAGTGAATTTATGTATAAATAATTTAAATCATTTTAAATCATTTTTCGTTTTTTAAAATTATAGAATTTGAATTTTTTTTTAAAAGATAATTTTAATTAATGCCATATTAAATTCATGACTTCTCAAAAACATTTGAAATTATAATCTATTTTAATATCAAATAATAATGGCAATTATCTATTATATTTTTTTCAATCATATTTTTTATTTTATCTTTTCCTCTCTCTTGAAAAAAAAGAAAGAAATAAAATTTCAATTTTCCTCTCGCATACTCTTTGGCCGTCTTCCAAAGTTGGTTTTCAGAAACACTAGTTCAGCCCCTAACCCGCATCGTTTTGTAACGCTTCGGTGTTTCAAAATTCGACTATTTTAAATAAGATATGCCTCTAAGCTTTCCTGACCCGCTAATTTTAAATTAATTAGACTTAATTATTTAAGGATTTTAATTTGAAAAAATAGAATTTCAGTTTAGTCCCTAAGTTCGAAAAATTAAATTTCTATAATTTAGAGAAAGTAGATTTTTAATTAAATCTTTTATTTCAAAAGTTTGAAGGCTCGGCAGAAATTCAAATCATTATTGGATTAATCTTTCCTAATTATTATAGTATTTAAGGAAATAATAACTTATTCCATTTTTTTTTTTTTTTTTGGAAATTAAAGGAATAAGAAAAAGAAAATAAAAAATAAAAAGAACCTAAACTTCATTCCTCCCATCTCCCTTCACCGCACAACCCCCACCCTATTCGCTTTCTTCTTCTCCGGTCCGACGACGACTTCTCCTCCACGCCGGCGACGCGACGAGCAGCGCTCCGGAAAGCTTCTCCCCCGACGAGCGGCGAGAGACCGACGAGTACTTCGTCCCCAAGCGTGAGCGCGACGATCCCTCAGCGCGGCGGCGTCTTTTTCATCCACGACGCAAGCAACGCCGTCTCCCTCTCATCCTCGGCATTCGGCGAGCTACGCAACACCGAGCGGTTTGTCGGCGGTGTGCGCAACGTCCAGATTGCGTTGGCGTGATTTAACCTCCGGTGATTCGCGGCAGCCCCTGGCGGCAATTTCACCGCATTCCCTCGACGAATTCCGATTCGCACAGTAGCTCGTGCGGCGACGGATCTCTGTTTGCAACGCCAACCTCCGGCAGTGCTCTGACCTGCGCGATTCCGGCGACCAACGTCCTTCGGGTTCGGTGCAATTTCACCCTTGCGTTTCAGCAGCCAATCAGTGGCGATATTCTTCGTTGGAACCTTCTGTTTGCAGCTTGAAGCCATTCCGGACACCTTCAAATACTCACCAACAAGGAATCAAGTCATTTTTGGTGAATTGCAGGTGGTAAGTTTCCATTTAGGTTCTTTTAAGGTGGATTTAAAGTGCTGGAAAATGTTCCTATTTAGTGAGAAATTCTATTTGTAGGTTAGGTTCGGTGTGGAGAGTTCGAGCTAAGAGTTAAGGCGTTTTAGGAGCCATCGGGCTAATTTAGGATTGCGTTGTAAGTGACTTCTACTTGTTGAGTCTTTGTGTTGTATGTAGCACATTGTATGTTTACATGTTATGAAATGTATGAATTGCATTATGCTATTATATTGTCTCTGGTAAGACTAAGCACATCTGGGTGCTTAGCAACATTGTGTGATAGAAATATATTTATTCTGATAAGACTAAGCACATCTGAGTGCTTAGCAATATTGTGTACGGTTGGATATATGCTATTTTTTAAGACCAAGCACATCTGAGTGCTTAGCAATATTTGTGTATTGTTGAATATGTTTTCTCTGATAGGACTTAGCACTATTGAGTGCTTACTGTTGCTGAATTGTGCGATGAGCATGTTGTGGATGTAGTGGTAGGAATTGTGATGTTCTTGGTGTAACCATGTTGTGTGGATGGTTTGATGTATGACATGTTGTTTGAATGAGCATGTGATGTATGTTGTGAGCGGGTTGTGTGTGGTTATGTATCTGAGGTGTGAACATGGTCTAAGTCCATGATGTAGGATTCATGTAGTCTAGCGAGGTTGTGAGAAAAAAGTGTAACTTGTGGTTACAGGGAAGGTTGAGTGAATATCAGTGCGCCTTGGGTAAAAATGGTTGAGGGGTGGGGTGGTATGTCACATGGGTAACTTGTGGTTACCGGAAAGTTGGGTGAATACCAGTGTGTCTCGGGTAAAAATGGTCGAGGGGTGATATGTCACCGTTACTGGAAAGCAAGTATTGAGCGCCGAGGTAAGGGTCAATACGTTGCAAAGTCATCGGTGCGCCTAGGGTAAAAATGGTCAAGGGGCGATGCAACAATTCGAGACCTTGGGTATAAATGGTCAAGGATCGAATACTGAGCGTCGTAGAGAAGTGTCGGGGCCCTGGTATAAATGGTCAGAGGTCGATGTGACTCGAAAGAGTTAGTCTCAGAGGGCTTGTGAGGGCCATGAGTGGATTGGGTACATTGCTAAGTCATCGGAGCGTCTTGGGTAAAAATGGTCAAGTGGCGATGCAACAGTTTGAAGCCTTGGGTATAAATATCAAGAATCGAACGCTGAGCGCCGTAGAAGAGTGTCGATGCCCTAGGTATAAATCGTCAGGAGTCAATGTGACTCGAAGGAGTTAGTCTCAGGAGTAGAGTTTGAGAGAACTCAGTGGAGTCCAAGAGTGGACTTAGAGAACTCAGTAGAGTCTGAGAGAGCTTGTGAAGCTAGAGTAGTTTTGAGATAACTTAGTGGAGTCCGAGAGTGAACTTAAAGAACTCAGTAGAGTCTGAGAGAGTTTGTGAAGCTAGAGTTGAGTTGCTTGAGCAGGACAAAAGGGGTTTTGTTGCATTATGTTGTTTATGAGTTCGTGAATGGTAGATTCATATATGTGTGGTTGACTTATCGTGTATGAGTTTGGTTGTGAATAGTGTGTTGTTTTGCTTTGTTTTATGTTTGCTGATTGGTGGCTCCTCAGGTGGGAGCTACTTACTCAGTACGCGTTATGCACTTCTAACAGATTTTGCAGATGACGATGAGTACTACGAACCGGGTGATGCTGATGAGAAGACTTGAGAAGTTGGACCATTAGCTAGAGTTCGGTTTTATGTTTAACTGAGTCTAGTTTCGTTTTCGTTTTCGTTCTTTGATTCTTTAATTCTTTATTTGTTGTTCTTTCATCGTTTTGATCTTGCCGAGTGGGCAAGTTAAATCTTATGTTGTTTCACCGAGAATCAGTTAGCGTTATGTTGGTTCAGGTAGGGTGAATGAAATAAAGTTAGTTGGTGGGTTTTGATGTTGATTTCGTTGACCTTAGTTAGAATTTCTTGAATATGTGATGTATGTTTCTTTAATGGGATTGTTGTTCATGTTTCGGGATGTCTGAACCTTGTTTAGTTTGAAATAATGTTGTTGGACTAGCTGGTGTCGTGCTTTAATTATAGTGTGAAAATTTATGCTTTAACAGGTGTGAGTTAAATGGGTAGTTGTTGTAAATACGTCGTTATGCTACCGAAATTCTCGGAGCATTACTCTTAGTATCAAATAAAGTTAAAGGTCGGTTTTAATAACGTACTCTTGTACTCTTGTTAGGTCTAAAAATTCGGGGTCGTTACAGTTGATATCAGAGCGTAGTTGTTCCTGTAGACTAACCTAGATCCTAGGTTGTTAAGTAGATTTTTTAAGTAGTTAGGCTAATGGTCTTTCTCGGTCTTCTCTCCATCACCAGGTAAGTATGCTCATCTTGTTATATAATTGTTTGAATTATCGTTATATTGTTTGAGTTACCTAGTTTGATTGCTATGATTGACTATTACTTGATTTGTATGCCTTGTTGGATTATTCTAAGTTTTGCATGTTGTCTTGAATTTTGAGTAGTTAGGCATAGGATGTTCCCTCTAGGTGGCTTGCTAGTTGTGTGTTAGTGTTAGTGTTAGTCTTGTGCTTGTTCTTTGCTAGTAGGCATAGGATGCTCCCATAGTTGGCTAGATTGCTTGCGCTTTGGTTTTGTGTTTGCTTTGTGTTAGTAGGTGTAAGTTGTTGCCTTAGAGTTAGGGTTAGATCCTCTGCGCCATGGAAGTTAATAGGTTGGCTTCAAGTTTCAAATTCCATGTTTTGTTTTTGTGCAAATGAAATTCTGATTTGAAATCCTCCAAAATCCAGCAAATTATAAATTGATAAACTTCAGAACTTTCGGTTGATTCTAAGGTTCTTCGGTTCTCTCATTCTATTAATTTTGTTAAATTTTTCCGATTAGGGTTTAACCATGGCGACAGCTACGTATCCACCACCACCTCCATATTACAGGCTCTACAAAGATTTCTTGCAGAATCCCAAATCGGCGCCGGAGCCTCCTCCGCCCATTGAAGGGACCTACGTTTGCTTTGGTAGCAATTACACTGTGAGTCTACTTCCTCTCCATTCCTTTTTTAGAATGATTTTAGGGTTTTAAGTTCCGAAGTTGTTGGTTTCTCCTTCCGAAATTCTTCATTTTATCTGGACATTTGCTAGTTGGATTCTTTATATGTTTTGATCGGATTGATGATTTAAACAGCGTCTTGTCTTGTCGTGATAATCGCTGTGATTTTTTTTTCCTTTATCTTGATTGTTCTGTTGTGATTTTAGACTGATGACGTGCTTCCAAGCTTGGAAGAGCAAGGAGTGCGCCAACTTTACCCTAGAGGACCAAATGTTGGTAAGTAAGTAGGTTTAGTTTAGTTACCAGTGCTTCCAAATTGGGTTAGAGTTTCTTCTCCATCGGTTGTTTTCTATTTGATAAGAATCACTATTATCCAGTCAAATAAGGCAAATTTTATACTCGAGCATTTATTCGTTTGATTTCTAAGATTTGTGGTCTCCGTATTTGTTGGGGGTAAGAATAATGCATGTATCGGTAGCCTCCAAGGGGCAGCACCACCGTTGGCTAAGGCTTGCGGTCTCTGAGTAACACTTACCCAAAAGTCACGTGTTTGAATCTTTGGTAAGCTTTAATAAGGAAAACCCTTGATGTCTCTAGAGTTTGGGCTTTGGGGGGTGTTGACTTTTTGAAGAGAAGAATGCATGTATTGGAGAAAGAGGAGGGATGCTGAAGGGAAGGGAGGTTTTATAATCCATTCTCAAGACGTAAAGGATAAGGAGAATTACTAGAGAAAACTTGCAATTGGCCAATGCCAAAAGCAAAAAATAGTTAAACAAACCATATAGAGCAGTGAACTTAACATTACCCAAATTAAATTACACAAACACACATGAGACGGAAGACACTGACATGTGTGCACTAACACACGCCCATACACATCCTCTTCCTATCTTCACTTTTAACCACAAAAACTTGGCTTTGCAACTGAACCTAGGACTGCTGGCAACTCGTAGTAATCTTCCATCCTTTGGGGCGTGATCTAACAGAAGTCAAACCTAGCCCAAAGATTTTCCGCAAGCCTCTTAGCACAAGTGTGATGGCTTCCAAGTTTTAACTGTCATTTGACATGTTAGAGTTACCAGTGTACAATGAAGACATTTGGAATTGTATTTTATAGAGATGAAAATGTGTAGGGGTAGTGGCTGTCATGTTCTTTAAAGATTATTGTACAGTGTAAACAAAAGAGTCTCTTTACCTGCAACTTGCTCAATGAACTTGATTGTCTTGGAGACAGCCCTCCCTCCTAAGTAAACTATCTTAGCTGACATTATTATCGGTGGTTCCTTCTCAGATTTTAAGAAGGAATTGAGATCTCTCAATAGGGAACTGCTGCTTCACATCCTGGAGCTTGCTGATATTCTTGTTGAGAGGCCATCACAATACGCAAGGAGGGTAGAAGAAATATCCCTAATATTCAAAAACTTACACCACATGCTCAATTCATTGCGACCGCATCAGGTGGGATATTTTTACACACTTAAATTTGACGTATCTGTATTGTTGAAATTATTTCATTTTGTTGTTTATTTTCCCTTGTAGGCTAGAGCAACACTGATTCATATACTAGAACTCCAGATAGAGCGTCGTAGACAAGCTGTCGAGGATATAAAAAGGTATGCTAATAAGGGTTCTGATGGAATCTATCAAGCATGAATGTGAAAGAACTTTGTGCAATCATCAACCCTTTCTCCACACCTCTTTTTGATAGAATTATATAATTTCTCAGGAATTTTTTATTAAACATAAAACGTAGGAATTTTTGTCAATTTATCAATGAACATTGTTTTGTTTGATCTTATTATTGGTGATATGAATCTGGTAGGTTGAGATATGGATGTGCTATTGTAAAATTTTCAGCCCATAATTCAATGATCTAATTACGAAAGCTCGATTTTTATTTTGGGGCACCTCTTGAAGACCTGTTTATGTTGTGGCTTATAACTTATGCATCCTCTCATTGATTATTTGCTACTTTTTACGACACGGTTTGGCTTAATAGTACCACCATTATCGACGTAATTTTCTTGTCTAGGAGGAGAGAAGAAGCACAAAGATTACTCATGGAGTCCCTTGAAACTATGGATGGACACTAATGCTAGCCCCTCTCATCAGTGTTGAATTCAGAAAGAGTAAATCTGGCCTGCTGAATGTTTTGAACTCGAGATTCGTAAATTCATGGTGTTGCTATTGAATGCATCGGTTCGGTGTAATGCTTACTTGTGACCTCTGCATCGATGACGCGTGTAGGCTGCTATCTTCACAACCATAATTCTTGGGTATAACATCTCCCCCCGTTATTACTTGAGCAGGTTGTAATTAGTTTATTGAACTACTTTGTAAGCTTGCATAGTGACTACGGAACTTATTTGAACAGGATCTTGTACAACTGTGTTCGAGATCTATAGAGTTCTATAGGTTGTACAACTTTGTTTTAGATCTATTCGTAGAACCTACAACTGTCTTTGAGTTCTAATATTAGGCGGAGTGACTATGAGAGACTGGGAGAAATTAATTAATGCTATTGCTTATCTGGTGTCTCTCACTATGCATAATTTGAAATACAACATTACGCCAAGTTGTGGGATTGAGATACTTTGGAGTTGCAGCAACAACAATAGCAACAACAATGGACACAATGGTAACTTTTTAATGTATAATTTTTTTTTTAGTTATTATGGGCGGGGAGATATCCAAAAAAGGTGTAAATTTTTTCATATGGGAACTTAGTCATTCGTGTATTAACACTTATGACAAGCTTTAAAAGAGACTTCTGAAGCATTTTGTATCCTCTAGTTGCTATCATACGTGCGTTGCCAATGAGGAAACACAAATACACCTATTAAGTGATTGTTCATATGCTGAAAAGTTATGGAATTTCATTCAAGATGCCTTTGGATGGTCTTTCTCCCGACCTGGAGACATCCTCTCTCTATACATTCTGTTTATGGGTTACCTTTCAAGAAAACAAACAAAATTATTTAGCTGTGTTTTGTCTGTGCTTTCATGTGGAATCTTTGGAATGAGAGAAATACTCGTATCTTTAGGGATATTTCAAAAATGCTCAACATTTCATCGACTCAACGACTCTATTAGCCATCACTTGGAGCAAGTTATCTCTGTTTTTTGTAATCATATCTCACCACTCTCTATAATCAATAAAGGTGTCTTTTGATTAATAGAATAAAATATCTTACTTTTTCATATTATCAATGAAATTGTTGTGTTTCACATAAGTGAACAAAAGGTATAAAATCAATTAATTTTTGTCTTTTAAAAATGGCTTGATTTTGTTTGCCACTTATGTAACATCATAAAGATATAATTTAATAACTAATACCACATTACCTTCCAAATTGATCTATGAAAGTTAGTTTTTCATTTTATAATTCTATCTTGTTTAGTTAGCTTTCGATTTCTGTTGAGAACGTATAACTCAATTGGTTAGTGCATATAGACGCGACAAAACAGTTAGGTTTGAATTCTCAAATATGTAAAGGTAGAAAAAATCATGATTAAATTTACTTTATCGACTATAAGTATTATTATGAAAGAAATGTCCCCTCACTTTATCTTCTTTAGTTCATCCAAACTTGTTCTATTGTTCTATTTTTAAATTGATATGAAGAATAAATAAATATAATATTTTAGATTTTTTTTAGAAGTAAACAATTGATTTGATTTATTTATTTATGTTGTAAATGTACATCTAATTCTAAACCGCTCCTAGAAAAATAGATCATAATCTAGTTTTCACTCTTATTCCTGTCATATTTTTTTAGTGGCATTTGAACAAATTGAAACTCTTATTCTAATCATAATTTTTAGTGTCATTTTAACAAATTGAGAGTAGAAAAGGTTGTATGCCATTTTTTTTTTTTTTTTTTTTTTAACAACATGTGGGGTGAAATATTGAACTTAGGACCTCATAGTCATTAATTCATACATCGTACCAATTGAATTATGCTCTTGTTGATAGTTTTTTTTTATAGTTTGAATATGTTATTTTGGGATCAACCTATTCACGATATAGCTACATAATTATAGTTCATTTTGATTGTCTAATTGAATGAATTTAAGAAAGGACAACAAATATAAACATGGGAGTATGGATAAAAAAACTGTGTAAGACAGATTACGATCTTGTTTGATGACCATTTGATTTTTGAAAATTGTGTTTGTTTTTTCATCACTTGTTAAAATGATTTTCATATTTCTTAAAGAAACATTAATATTATTAGAAAAAAAAAAACAAATTTTTAAAAACTACATTTGGTTAATTTTCAAAACTTTGCTTGAATTTTGAAAACACTCTAAAAAGTAGATAAAAAATCAAAATAATCAATAAATGGTGATAATGTTTATTAGCTTAATTTTCAAAAACTAAAAAATCCAGGCCTATATTACTTCGTTTCAAATGACTTTTATAAAATCCAATGTACGAAGAAATCCAATTCAAATTTGTATTTAACTTAAGAAAAAAAAACTTTATGGTTTTTTTATTTTATTTTTTATTATGCAAACAACAATTTGGAAACAAATTTATTAACGTAAGTGTAGTTCAAATGTTTAAGATATTATACATGGTAAAATTAAATTTATTAATCCGTCCCACATTGATATTATACATGGTGAAATTAAATTTATTAACCCATCCCACATTGTTAAACTAAAATTAGAAAAGAAAAAACTAATCGAGATTTTTTTTTGGACAACATTGTGCTGGATTCGAATCTCTAACCTATTGGTCATTAAATCATAAATTATCTTAAATCGACTAAATTCACGTTCACTTAATATATATATATATATAAATATAAATAATTGATTGATTTGATGATATGGTAATTTAAATAAATATTAATTTTATGAATTAAGAATTAAAAAAACAATAGATTGAGGCAGAGCTGTAATGATGCGGGCCCGTGGGGACACTTGCCCCATAGGGAATAATCATATGCTTTTCTCTTCTCTTCTCTTCTCTTCTCTTCATTTCCCCAAAAATTTCTCTGCAAAATCTCTCTCTCTCTCTCTACAGCACACTCTTCATCCAGTTCTTGATGAATTTCTTCTCTCTGTTCTTGAATCGACATTAACCCTAGTGTTCGAGTCTCGATGTGGTAGCTGATGGCGGTTTCGGAGGAGGAATGTTCGTCGGCGAAATCGCGATCTTCGTCTTCCACTTCCAGTTCCACCTATTACTTGGCTAAGTGTGTTCTCAGAGGCAGTGTCGTTCTCCAGGTCCTCTACGGTCACATACGCTCTCCGACCTCTCTCGATGTTGTCTTTGGCAAGGTTCGTTCTTTTGTTTTTCTTTTTGTTGATGAACTCCTCCTTTTTGAAGTGTTTTTATATGCTTGATTGGTAGGAATTAGCGAACCGATTACTTTGCGACGATCAGATATAGCAATTAGCTGTTCTTGCACTTCAATTGGATTGATTCTCGTTTCATCTCGTTGTTTAGTTAACTTCTGGAATATATGTGCGTGATGTTATTTCCTCTTATGTAAGTAGTAGTGAAATACGAGTGTATTTTAATGTTAGGATGTAGGTTTATTGTTTACATGACTTGAATTTTTATAAAGCAGTAAAAATTGTGGAGCTTCCGCTTCCTGTCCATTGCTTTCTGAAATGGAGGGACGAGGGAGTTTAGAATATATATTTCATCGTGTATCTGTTTTGTAATGTTTCTTATTAAATTTTAAATTCATTGGTATGTTCGGAGGTCGGTACTTATGCGGTTGATTTTTATCAGAGGGTTGATACCCGAATTCGTGTTTATGAAATGGAATAAGAATCTTGACGTTGGGGAGTATTATGGATGCATCCATAACCTGCTGTTTTATAAGCGACGTTTTTATTATCATCTCATTTCTGAATAGTCCTCATTGTTTATTAAAACCAAAATTAGTACCTTGATCAACATATTCTACCATACTGTTGGTGGTTGAAATTGAAACTACCTTGGCAGTTTTGAGAAAACAGAAGAGTTATTTCTCCTTCTGAGATTCCAACGGCAATTTAATTGTCATTATTTAGATTACTAAAAATATCTTTAATCTTGGATGCATCTAACAACAAGATCTTGTTGAAACTTTATTCAGGAGACATCTATAGAGTTGGTGGTAATAGGCGAAGATGGGGTTGTACAATCTGTATGCGAGCAGGCTGTATTTGGCACTATTAAGGATATGGCCATCTTACCATGGAATGAGAGGTTTCGCCCATCATATACGCAGGTTAGGTTCTAACTTCTATTGATGTAGGAATTGAGAGATTTACAAAGGTCAGTCGCTGTTGGTCCACTCTCTAATATTTAGCTGACAAAATAAGAACTCGCGTATAATAAGTACTTTAGAGTGCATTGTTGCTACATGTTCAATATAATGGACTTATTGGAATTAAACCTTGTCATCGGAAAGAATATACTTATTCATAGCATCGGTCCTATTGGAGATATTCTATATTTGACAACTACAGTAACACGTGCCATTTCTTTCAGATGCTGGGCAAGGATCTTCTCATTGTAATTTCCGATTCTGGAAAGCTTTCATTTCTCACATTTTGCAATGAAATGCACAGGTTATCTATGATTTATTATTATTATTTTATGTACACATTTTGACTCTGTTATAAAACTATACTCTTGGATTTACTGTAGTTTCAGTGAGTTTATTTCCAGAAAACCAGGTTCACTCTTAATTCCCTTACTGTTGGCATAGGTTTCTTCCTATGACACATATTCAGCTTTCCAACCCTGGAAATTCAAGGAATCAGATAGGGAGAATGCTGGCCTCAGATTCCAGGTTCATAGCTTTTGCGAATGGAAAATTTATTGTTCTCCCCATACTCCATTTGTTTAAGTTGAAGTTGTTAGATTATCTGTTTTCTGCATCTGATTTCATATTCTTGCATCCCTTCTATTGTTGTTTTTGGTTAAAGTTTTTTGTCCTTATTGTTTATTAGCGTTTAGTAGTGCTTTTAAATAGCTAAAAAGTTGTTAAGCTCCCAAGGGGCGGCCTAATTGGCTAAGGCCCACAATCTCTGAGTAACACCTAGTTAGAGGTCTTGTGTTCAAATCTTCTGGTGAACTGTGAGCATAAGAAGGAAAACCCTTGATGTCTTCATAAGTATGGGCCTAGGAGCATACTTTATTTAAAAATAATGAACAACTAAAAAGTTGTTTTGTGATGCTTACAGGATGTAGCTTGCTAGTTCCTATTTAGCGACAATATAAATATTTTTTTTTATCTTGAATCTCTTACAAGGGAAAATCATAGCTTTATAGGCACATAGATTGAGAGCCATTTTGAGTTATAATTTGTTGCTTTAAGTTACAGCAAGTAGCAATGCATCATTTCTATGATGCATCATGCATGATAATGTCTAGCATGGCTTTGTTTTTATACCAAGCTTCTGAACGGTACGTGGTATATTATTATTTCTCTTCTTCCTGATTGTGATGCTAGCTTTGGATATGTAGATGCACATTTTCTTACATGAAATAAGATTATAAGAATAAAAAGAAAAGGGGAACATAATTATAATTGTGCATATTCGTTCATTCTTTCAATTACTCCTTACTCCATGCTCTTCTTTTTTCCAGTGGCTGCTTTATTGCTGCTAGTGCATATGAAAACCGGTTGGCTTTATTCTCCACTTCAGTAACTGCTGGTAGTGATATTGTTGATAAGGTTGGAACACTTCTTTGCAAACAGATAATACTGATATTAACATTCTATAAATTGTTATTTTACTAAGAATGTTCTGTTGAGAAGTTTTAGTACCCTGATTTCAGAGAATAACATATCCTCCTGAAAGTGAAGGGGATTCAGTTGCTCCTCGAAGCATGCAGAAAGCCAGTCTATGTGGTACCATATGGAGTATGTGCTTTATTTCAAAAGATCATGGCCACCTTACACAGGACAACAATCCTGTACTAGCGGTTCTTCTTAATAGGTAGGGTACAAATGCCATGCTTTTAAAAGATGGAATGTCAAATTTTCTGTTGATTACTTAGCATTTGGATGTAAATTATTATATGTTCGGTATTTAATTGGAGTTGGAAGTAGGTTTATTGTGTGCTGAAGACTTTATACTGCAGGAGAGGAGCGATTTTGAATGAACTGCTGTTATTGGGATGGAACATCAGAGAACAAACTATATCTGTTATCTCTCAGTTTTTAGAAGATGGACCCCTGGCATACGAGGTTGTTGAAGTTCCTCAATCTTATGGATTTGCACTTCTATTTAGGGTTGGTGATGCTCTCTTGATGGATCTTAGAGACGCTCACAGTCCCTGTTGTGTCTATAGAATAGGCTTACACTTCCCACCCAGCGTGGAACCAAATTTTATTGAAGAGTCATATAGAGTACAAGATGCAGATGATGAGGGACTATTTAACGTTGCTGCATGTGCTCTGCTGGAACTAAGGGATTATGATCCCATGTGCATTGACAGCGATGATGGCAGTCTGAATACAAACCAGAACCATGTGTGCTCTTGGAGTTGGGAACCAGGCAATAATAGAAACCGCAGGATGATTTTCTGCATGGATACAGGAGAACTTTTCATGATAGAAATGAATTTTGACTCCGATGGCCTGAAAGTGAATCAGTCTGCTTGTCTTTATAAAGGTCTACCATACAAGGCACTTTTGTGGGTTGAAGGTGGATATTTGGCTGCACTAGTGGAAATGGGGGATGGAATGGTCCTGAAATTAGAAAATGGAAGGCTGATATATGCAAATCCCATCCAGAACATTGCCCCAATTTTGGATATGTCAGTTGTTGACAAACATGATGAGAAACACGGCCAAATGTTTGCCTGCTGTGGAATGGCACCTGAGGGGTCTTTAAGGATTATTCGTAATGGTATCAGTGTAGAAAATCTGTTGAGGACAGCTCCGATTTATCAAGGTATAACGGGGATATGGACTATTAAAATGAAAGTAAGCGATGCTTATCATTCATATTTGGTATTATCATTTGTTGAAGAGACCAGAGTTCTATCCGTTGGCTTGAGTTTTATTGATGTCACTGATTCAGTTGGTTTCCAGTCTGACATCTGTACTTTGGCGTGTGGTCTTTTAGATGATGGCTTATTGGTTCAAATACATCAAAATGCAGTAAGGTTATGTTTACCCACCAAGCTTGCCCATTCTGAAGGCATTGAATTATCCTCTCCAGCTTGCACATCTTGGTTTCCAGATAATATTGGTATAAGCTTGGGAGCAGTTGGACATAATGTGATTGTTGTTTCCACTTCTAATCCATGCTTCTTATTTATCCTTGGAGTTCGGAAGCTTTCAGACTATGATTATGAAATATATGAAAAGCAATATTTGAGATTGCAGAATGAATTGTCATGCATTTCAATTCCTGAAAAGAATTTTGCCCAAAAAGAATCAACTTTTCCTATGAGCTCGGTTGAAAATAGCATTATGTCCACCCTTCTAAACGGGGTGAGCAGTGATAATATTATTGTTATAGGCACCCATAGGCCGTCAGTGGAGATTTTGTCTTTCATTCCCTCTATAGGGCTAAGAGTCCTTGCTTCGGGAACTATTTCGTTGATGAACATTTTAGGGAATGCTGTTAGTGGATGCATTCCTCAAGATGTGAGACTTGTTTTAGTTGACAGGTTTTATGTTCTTACGGGACTCAGGAATGGAATGTTGCTTCGTTTTGAGTGGCCTCATTCTACTATGATGAACTCGTCTGATATGCCTAGTCAGAGTCCTGTTATTCCCTTTTTATTAACTTGTCCTGATTCATTTAGCAAGGATTTGCATAATGCTACTATATTGGAGAAGTACGAGGATAAAATTCCTTCTAGTCTTCAATTGATTGCTATTCGGCGTATAGGGATCACTCCTGTTTTTCTGGTTCCTTTGACTGATAGGCTGGATTCTGATATAATTGCTCTAAGTGATAGGCCGTGGTTGTTACATAGTGCAAGGCACAGTCTTTCATATACTTCCATATCATTTCAACCGTCAACACATGTAACTCCTGTGTGTTCTGCTGAATGCCCAAATGGACTACTATTTGTTGCGGAAAGCAGTCTACATTTGGTGAGGAGCCTTATGAATCTTTTACATATACGCGTATATCGTTTGATTAACTGTAAATGTAGCAATGGCATCTGTTTTATTCGTGATGAATCAGTTTATTGTTCTCTTCATGGTATCTTTTTGGGTATGAATTGAGTACATTGATTTTAGCCCATTATTTCCCATCTTACTGGTTGCAATACTCTAGGTAGAGATGGCACATACCAAGAGACTTAATGTGCAGAAGTTTCACCTTGGGGGCACCCCTAGGAAGGTTCTATATCACAGTGAGAGCAAATTACTACTTGTGATGAGGACTCAATTGATTAATGATACATGCTCATCTGACATATGTTGTGTAGATCCTCTTAGTGGGTCAATTTTATCATCTTTCAAGCTTGAAATTGGAGAGACAGGAAAATCCATGGAGTTAGTGAGGAATGGAAACGAACAAGTTCTTGTAGTTGGAACAAGTTTGTCTTCTGGTCCTGCCATAATGCCCAGTGGTGAAGCTGAAAGGTTTTGTTCTTCTTTCACTTTTTGTTCATTTTATGTCATAAATTGAAACTTCTGTAATTTTTTATTCTAGTGGATGAAGATTCTTGCAAATTATTTTTTAGATTTAATCTCAATTTTCAATGCGATTTTAAAAATACTTTTAGAAACTATTAACTGACTACAAGCCAACACCAAGATCACAAAAGTACAAATCATCATGGGTTGATCTAATGGTAATAAGGGCCACGAGAACAATAAATGGCTTAGAGGGAATGAGTTCAAGCCATGATGGCCACCTACCTAAGATTTAATATCCTACAAGTTTTCTTGGCAACCAAATGTAGTAGGATCAAGCGGCTGTCCTGTGAGATTAGTCGAGGTGCGCGCAAGGTGACCCAGATACTCATGGATATCAAAAAGAAGAAGAAAAAAAAAGACGAGACCACAAAAGTACAACAAAAATTTAAACCAGAAAAAAGTCATTTTTTTTCTTCAAAAAAGGCTCTTAGCTGGTAGTAATTAAATAAAGTGTCGTTACAAAAAAAAAGCTATGTAATTAAAAACCCACATGAAGGTGTTGAAATGGGACGACCCCCAATTTCCTAAGAGGAAGATTTGAATGACGATCCAACCTCTCATCTATCCTTTTTGTTCCCTTGGCTGATAAAAAACGGGATGTGCATTATGCCTCTTCCTACTAAACAGAGACAACCCACTGCATCCGAGAAACAAAGGAATTGGGACAGAGAAGTCATGAATCTCCAATCGACTATCAATTACGGAAAGTGCACAAACATTCGTCTCACGGGTAAAAGGTCGAATAAGCTTAAATGATCAACACTTTTTGGTTTGATAGAAGCTTTAGATCTCCACAAAAAAGGTCTCTTATCAGTGGCCTCATTCTTATGGAAGGTGACATAGCTGAGTTTGGATCGTGCGGTAATTTTTCATCCAAATCCTTCTCTCGACGATCGATTTGGATAGAAAATTACCTCCAAAAGAAGTATCGACCCTTTTGGGAGCTGCACCATCACTGCTGGTTTTTAGGATTTCTTCTACTTTCTTATGTTTTTTTTTTTTTTTTTTGAAAGGGAAACAGTGACATTTTCATTGATAGTATGAAAGAGTGTACAAAAGAATTCCTCAACGAAAATTACAAGAAACTCCTCCATTGATTATAGAGGGTGGTGGTAAGATTGTAATTACAAAAAGGAGAAGATAACTTGCTCCAAGTAATGGCTAATAAAACTTTCTTATGTTTTTTTATCTTGGCGAGCGTGTATTTCACCGATTGGGATCATCCTTTTCCGTGATCCTTTGGTTTTTATGATTTGTTATGATTTGTTATGATTTTGTATCCTGTTAAGGAGGGATAGAGTCTATCCCCCTTTATTCTTCATTATTTCAATGAATGGTTACCGTTTCTTATATAAAAAAAAAAAAACCTTCATTGTGATTGTCCCCAAAACTCTCCTATGTTTTATTCGTGATGAACCTTCCCCATTAAAGCAATTGCTATTGGCTTCCCTTCTTTCTCTTCATTTGTTAGATGCTTTGTTTGGGGAGGGTTTCCGTGTTTACTTCTGAGAAGACTGGTGGGTCGGTGCGAGGCCTCTGCGTGAGTTGTTCCTGTGCTTATATCATATTTCGGGCAAAAAGCTTCATTTTGTGGCTTCTTTTTTCTGTCCTCTGATTCCTCAGGTTCTTTGTCCCTGGGTTTCGACCGTCATCTTACTGATAGCGAGACTTTAGATGCGGTGGGTCTTCTTTCTATTCTTGAGCAGTATCTTAGAGTGTCTTAGAGGGGGAAGGGATGTGAGGATTTGGTCCCCGGATTCTTCTGGGGGCTTCTCTTGTAATTCATTTTTTCGTTTGTTGTTAATCCCTTCCTCGCCCCCAACAGTCTCTGCTTTCTCCTCGATTTGGAAGGTTAAATTCTTTGTGTGACAGGTTTTACATGGGAGAGTCAACACTTTGAACCGCGTTTAGAGGCATTCTTCTTTGATTTTACTCCCGCAGCGATGCATCCTTTGCAGATGTCAGTCTGAGGACCTTCATCATTTGTTGTGGGGCTGCCAGTTTGTTCAGTCCCTTTGGGCCAGATGGTTGGAGGCTTTCAATATTTGTTGTGTCTGGAATGATAAATGAGTTCCTTTGATTGAAGAGGTGCTCCCGGGCTCGCCTTTTTGAGAGAAAGGGTCTATTTTGTAGCACGCTAGCTTCTTTTCTATTCTGTGGGGAGTTTGGCTTGAGAGAAACAATAGAATCTTTAGAGAGGTGGAGCGTTCTTGTGATGAGATTTGGGAGACGGTTAGATTTAATGCCTCTTTGTGGGTTTCGGTCACTAAACCTTTTTGTAATTATGGTCTTGGTGTGATCTTGTTGGGTTGGAGTCCTTTTTTGTAGTTTGTGGGGACTTTTTGTTGGGCTTGTTTTTTGTATGTCCTTGTGCTTTCTTTCATGTTTCTCAATGGAAGTTCGGTTTCTTACCAAAAAAAAAAAAAAAAAAAAATAATCTACGAGGACTACAGCATATGAAGTCTGATGAAGAAGAGCTGCTTCTTCAATCTTGAACACGCCTTTGCAAAGGATAAGAATCGAGGCTAAATTCTTCTCTCCTCCTCTGGGTTATTAGAGATAAGCTTAAGAAAGTTGATCCATCCACCTTTTTCATACCCTTCTAGTACCATAATGCATCATTTTTACTATGATGGTCGAACTTGTAAATTTTTGCTGAGGATGTTTGGAGTCTCTTTTTTGAGGTGTTTGACTTTCAACTTGCTAGACACAGAGGTTGTAGAGTAGAGAGATGATCGAGGAGTTCCTTCTCCCTTCGCTCTTTCGCGAGAAGGGAAGGTTCGTGTGTCAGGCGGGTGTGTGTGCTAATTTGTGGGGTTTGTGGGGTGAGAGAAACAATAACACCTTTCGAGGGATGGAGAGATTCCCGTGTGATGTATGACTCCTCATTAGGTTTTGTTTCTCTTTTCCCTTTGGGTGTCGGTGACGACGACTTTTTGTAATTATTCGTTAGGCTTGATTTTGCTTGATTGGAGTCCCTATCTTTAGTGAGGGTTCTTTATGTGGGCTTGGTTTTTTTGGATCCCCTTTTATTCTTTCATTTTTTCTCAATGAAAGTTCAGTTTCATATAAAAAAACTTGTAAATTTCAGCAGTATCTTCCTTTTTTTATTAAAGTTTTTCTCAAGTCTCTATTTTCATTCATTTAACTGAATATGTCTTTTACAGTACCAAGGGTCGGATGATCGTTCTCTGCCTTGAACACGTGCAAAACTCAGATACCGGCTCAATGACTTTTTGTTCAAAGGCAGGATTATCTTCTCTACAAACCTCACCATTTCGTGAAATTGTTGGATATGCTACAGAACAGTTATCAAGCAGTAGTCTTTGTAGCAGTCCAGATGATGCAAGCTCTGATGGTATAAAGTTTGAGGAAACAGAAGCATGGCAATTACGAGTAGTTTATTCAACTACCTTGCCAGGAATGGTTCTTGCTATCTGCCCTTATCTTGATCGTTATTTCCTGGCATCTGCTGGTAATGCTGTAAGTTGCATTCTTTCTGTTATCTGTTTTTGGCTTCTTGTAGATTCTTCTTTTCCCGTCCTTGAGATTTAAATGTCTCTTTATGTACATCATATTATTGTTCATTCTTCATCCTATCTACTATTTTCAGTTTTATGTATGTGGTTTCCCAAACGATAGTTTCCAGAGAGTGAAAAGGTTTGCAGTCGGGAGGACACGTTTTATGATAACATCTTTGACGGCTCATGTTACTAGAATTGCTGTTGGTGATTGTCGTGATGGTATTCTTTTTTTCTCGTATCAAGAGGTAAGTAGTAATAGTAGTTTCTGTTTCATTCTCTCCTTTTATTTTTATTTTACAAAGCTTTATTTTCTCAAAATTTCCCAGGTTTTATCATACTATTTTTCTTCAAAATAAGAAAAAACCTTTGATTATTAGAATGAAACGAGAATGGCAAAAAGCCTACAAAAGCCACTGGTTGGTTGGTTATTTACATGCTATTGCTATCATGATTTATTGTAAATCATGCAAACTATTATTAGGTTTGATATTTTTTTTAGTATTTACTCAAGAATGATAAACAGGCTTCTGCAAATATTCAACAAGATTCGTCTGAAAGAATTCTAATCATACTACTAAGTCTGTAATCTGTTACTTAGTAAACCATAATCGTCACATAAATATGGTAGAAAGCAGATATCGAAGTAGAAATTGCCGTTGATATAAGAAACGAAAATTACTAGATCCCAAGCTCTTTGAGAGGTGTGGATTCTCCCACAAATCATTCCCCAAAAATTTTCTTGCCTATAAACCCTCCAACATTTTTAATTTATTTATAACTACTCCTACAAACAAACCATCATGGTTTGGTATAGTGATCATCGAGGCAAGTGAAAAAGGTAAAGGCACTTTTGGAGAATGAGTTCAATTTCATGGTGGTCGGCCACCTACCAAAGATATTAAAATTGTACGGTTTTTTTGACAATCTAATTGAAATATTATATGGTCAAATGATATTCTTATGAAATTAATCATATCAATAAATGGTCACTCTTTCCTATAAAAAAAAAAATATTCTTATGAAATTAGTGCAAAAAGATCAAATTTTTCCTTTGGGAAGTGGCCCAAACACTCACGAAAAGGTTCAACACAGACTGCCTCATATGGCCCTCTCCCTCCATTGGTGTGTCTTGTGTAAGAAGGGTAATGAATCACAATATCACTTATTTCTGCATTGCCCATTCGCTTCTAATTTTTGGACTGATATGGTTGCTGATTTTTCTTGGGTCACACCCTTACCAAACCAAGCCCACACTGTTTTGGCTTCTACTTTATCGGGTCACCCCTTCACCAAAGTGAAAAAACATCTTTGGCATAACTTGATCAAAGCATTTTTCTGGATCACTTGGAATGAGCGAAACCATCGGATTTTCAGAAACAAGGAAAGAAATTTAGCTCATCTTATGGACAACATTACTTACCTCGCTATTTCTTGGTGCAAATTGTTAAATCTCTTTGATTCTTACTCTTTTGTAACACTTACTACCAATTGGAGAAGTCTTTTGTAACTCCTTTGGTTTTGGGTCTTCCCCCTCTCTTGTAATTTCACTCATCAATGAAATTGTTTCTTATCCAAAAAAAAAAAGAAATTAGTCAAAAGTGCATGTAAGGCGGCTTAGACATTCATATATATAAAAATAAAAAGCTATTTCTCTAACACACTCCTTTATTATTGACTAGTATGGCCTAGCCTAGTACCCTTCTTTCAGAAAAAAAAAAGAAGCCTTGGTACCCTAATAATATTTCTAACATTTTTCCTAATAGTACTCCCGACGTTCCCCTAAAACACACTTGTCCAAGGCCAAGGGTGTGGCTGATCAATAAGTTCTCCCATAGGGCCATAGTGTTCGAGGTACTTGGACCCTCCCTTTCTTGAGATAGCTCTCAAGCCCTAATTCACTCACCAAATATTGCTTATCCTTCCCCTTCCCTACTCTCTCTATTTATAACCAAATATTCCTAACCAACTCTCTAACTAATTACTAATAAACCCTTATGCTCTAATTCCTTCCTAATAGCATACCTATCAAAAAGTAGGATGTTATTTTTTTGCCTTCTTCTCCCCCATTTTCCCTCCGTCCTTTTTTACTTTAACAATAAATCCAAATCCGCCCAAGCTTAAATTTGAACCCTCACATACACCCACCATGAATAATGAAGGCAAAATAACCCAGAGACCTAAACATTCCACCAAAAATTCCAACAGCTCACCCCATTGATTTCCCTTTTCTTTGCTGGAATTAGTAGACTCATCCAACCAACCCAAGACCTCCTGATGAACTATCAAATTGGAAAATCTGGTTGTGCCCGCTTAAACTTATGCTTAGATTGTCTCGATCAGCTCCTAAAGATAACTGGGGTGGAAGGGAGTAGCCTTTTTATGATGCTAAAGATAATTATTTCTTTAATGTTTGATGGAGTGTCGTTGTAGATTTAACTGCACTGGTGCATCATTACCTTCATTTCTTGAGTTGTAGGATGCTAAAAAGCTGGAGCAAATTTACTCTGATCCTTCTCAGAGGCTAGTTGCTGATTGTATTCTTTTGGACGTTGACACTGCTGTTGTTTCAGATCGCAAGGGAAGCATTGCTATCCTATCATGTTCTGATCGTTTAGAAGGTAAAGGTTATCTCTGCGTTAAGATTTTGGCAATAGGACTATTCTTTCTGTATGACAGTGCTTGAGGATCTGGAAATTTAACTATAATTTTTACTGTATGGATACTTAAATGTTGTCTTGGAGAGTTCAGTCTTTCCCCTTGGTACGAAAGAACTTGATGTAATTTCTTCCTTTTTAGCCCACCACAGCCGGTTTAACATGATTATTTTACTAATTCTTCAATCTTCAGCGGACTTATTTTTATAAGAAACAATTTGATTGATTTATGAAATTTAAAAAAGGTAATCCATGAGAATTACAAAAAGCTTTCCCAATTGGTTAAAAGGGAAGCATAACTAGACTCTTTTTTATTTTTTTATTTTTATTTTATTATTATTATTATTATTTTGATAAGAAAGAATTTCATGTATGAAATTTACATAAAAAAGGGAAAAAGAGAATAACTAGACTTAGTAGTGAAAACAGACTTTTTTAACACGGATTATCGTACACAGCTTTCCCAATGTGAAATGATATTGTTATGACCAAATGGGCACTGCTTGGATGTGTCATGTGTGTCTGCAAATAGAATAGCCCAGAGTCTCGAACACTACAAAACAAGGCTAAACAAGGCTAGTATTGCATCAACCCCACTGTGGCTAGTATTAACCTCTAGGCATGTTTGCCTTAAGTTAACTAGCAAGACTTCAAATGGGTTTTCTTTTCTTCAGAGTGGTGGATTTGATATAGTATATTTCTTTTTTAATGACTGCGGAGTATTACCTACTACAGCTGGTTAACATGATTGCTACACTATTCTTTAGGAATTTTTAGTTAATCGGTAGTTATCGTTTTAGCCTTGGTAGCTCAAAGCCTACTCAAAGACTTCACTTCATCTGTATCTTGGCCAATTGATTAATAAGCAGAATAATAATTTTCCCTTACAAATTTCTGTTGCACCGGAACTTCACTTGCATTTATTTTTTTTGATAGGAATTTCACTTGCATTTATGCATTGTGGCTAAATTGAAAATGATGCTTACTTTTTTTTTCTCTATTGCCAGATAATGCAAGTCCGGAATGCAACTTAACGCTGAACTGTGCTTATTACATGGGTGAAATTGCCATGAGCTTGAGAAAAGTATGTCGTTTCACTATGTGAGATACTTAATGAAAGATCTAGTGATATTCTATTTTATAGTCTTTAGAATAGTTAGTTATCGCATGATACTTTTATAAAAAGGTCAAAGCAAGTGGACCTTGGTGATACTTCATATTTATAGGTTTATCTTGAATTTTATGCATAATTCAACTGAAAGCAGGGTAAACAAAAAAAATCCAAGATTTCTAAATGAAGATTATCATCCTTGCTGAGATTCTAATATTTATAGGTTTATCTTGAATTTTATGCATAATTCAACTGAAAGCAGGTAAAACTAAAAAATTTCAAGATTTCTAAATTAATCGATCATCATCCTTGCTGAGATTCTAACATTTTATGTTTAGTGCGTGGAATGGTTATCATGATTTTTTTTGATAAGGGTTATCATGATTTCTCGTGGAAGAAACTGGCTTTATGTGACAAGCCTGGAAAATAACTTTTTCCTTGTCGAAATCCATTATTCATTCTATAGCAGTTACCCTCAAGTCATTTTTTCTCCTTTGTGTTTTTACTTGTAGGGATCTTTTTCATACAAACTTCCAGCTGATGATTTGTTAAGAGGTTCTGCTGTCCCTGGCTCTGATTTTGATTCATCACACAACACTATTATTGCCAGTTCATTATTAGGGAGCATTGTAATCTTCACTCCTCTATCGAGGTACATGTTCTTGATCAGACCATTGATGTTTTTCAATGTCCATTCAGCTTCCTTGAATGAAAGTGCTTACTTGCGTAGGTTTCTCTGCCTTACTTTTATCTATGAAATGTCAGTTTCTCTTCAAAAAAGGAGGGAAAAAAAACTTTACCACCTTCCTAGTTCTTTGTGGGAAAATTGTTTACATGTTACTCTATTGCATTAGTGTTGAGTTAGCTAAATCTTCTATTTCCTCATGTACTGTTAGACAATTAGGGCAGCTTTGGGGCGGGAAGATAGACAGATTTTGAAAAGTGAACTCTCCTCTGCTGTACTATTTGGCTTCTGAGTTCTATAATTTTCAACCATAAATAGTAAGGTAGATCGTAGATGTGAGAATTGATAGCGCTAGTTGCAAAAATGTAGTTTGGAAAGCCTGGGTGAAAGCTTATGCCCTAATATGGAACCTCATACTAGTCCTTACAAGATTGGATAGACAAGTAAGGGGAATGAAGCTAGCGTAGGAGAAATTTGTGCATCGATACTATAACCAACCACCAAACTATATATGGTGCAATTGAAATGATTGGTCTCACATATGACTGATACATCAAAAAAAGGGATAGTCAAGGAAGGGGAATGAAGCTTATGCTCCTCTTTTTTGTTCTCCTATTTTTCTTGTCTAATCAAATATTATAATTGAATGTGATAATATTTTAAATCATGCTCCTCGTGAATGAGTTGCAAGGTTCTTGTGGAGTGTCTTTTTCACATGTTTGATGCTTCCATATAATATTTATATGACCAACAACAAGTTAACCTTTAGAGATGCCTGTGGCATAAAAGTATCATCAAATTCAAATTTCCGTGTGGATAAATTCATTGAGCTTTTGGACCTTCCATCAATATTATGTTGGTCTATCTCATTGAATGTTTATTTGTTCTGGTTTTTAGGGATGAGTACGAACTTTTAGAAGCTGTCCAGGCTAAACTTGCAGTTCATCCACTAACTCGCCCAATTCTAGGGAATGATCATTCTGAGTATCGTAGCCGTGAAAACCCAGTAAGAGATGATGTTTTGTTTTATTCTACTTTTTCTGTAGTGACATGCTTTTATCAGTGAGATTATGAAGTTAAGAGTACCGATCATGTACTCTAGTCACGTGTTTGAGTTCATTGCTCGTCTTTTTTTAACTTTCTGTCAAGATGATGATGATATCTAGTTGGAGACTAAATAATATTTAAATTCTTTGTTAGTTTCACTTATTTTATCTTAACTGTTTGACCAAATATTTTATATCTGTTGATTTATTGTTTAGAATTTTGGTCACTCTTTAAACAATAGTATAACTTATAAGATTAACAGGAAATGCGGATTTCTGTTGGGCTTTTTAACCTCTGTTCTGATCGTGTCTGATTCACCTTGATGCAATATTGGTGTCATTGGATCTCTTCCTCACTAGTATGCACCTATTCCCCGTTTTTGTGCCTGGTTGTTGGGTCTTGCTTCAAATTCTTAGCTACAAATGAACTTTTTGTATCGAGGCTTTTTAGCTCCTTCAGTTTTTTCACATCAAACCCAGTGGACTGTGGGAGAAAATAGTCAAAAGGAGCCCGTGGGTTCCTTGACTGTTAAATCTTGTGTCAACCAAATGTACGTTCAAGATCATATCAGATTTGTGGCTTAATCAATAAAAATTTAAAAAGAGGGGGAAGTATAATCTTAATTATTTTCGTAGTCCAAAGAATTTTGCATATGCTATCTGGTTTCCACTATTGGGTAGTAGAACATTTACATAATGGCTTTCATTGAGAAAGGAGATGGAATACAAAAGGACCTACAAAAACCGCAACCTCAACAACTATAGACCTAATAAGACAGATCATGTACTCTAGCAATGGCACAGGGAGGGTGATGAGAACACCAAATTTTTCCATCGAATTCTGGCCGCTCGTAAGCGTAAGAATTCGATCACTGAAGTCCTTTCTCGTACCGGGGTAAGCTTATTTTCAGCACAAGACATTGAATCGGAATTTATTGACTTTTATTCTCATTTGTTCACGAAAGACAGCAATCCTCGCCTTCTACCAACTAATTTAGATTGGCGTCCAATCAGTAGTACGACTCAGGCTGCCAACGCCACCCTCGAGTCCTCCTTTACTGAGATGGAAGTGTACCAAGCGGTCACTTTTTTGGGAACATGCAAGTCTCCTGGCCCTGATGGTTTTACAGCTGAATTTTTCAAATTTGCGTGGTCTACAGTTAAGCAGGACGTTATGGCTATGGTGTATGATTTTTATAACTCGGAATCATCAATGTGTCCTTGAATGAGACTTATATTTGCCTATTTCCTAAGAAGATCGACTCCAAAGTTGTTTCGGATTATCGCCCTATCAATCTCATCCCCTGTGCTTATAAGATCATTGCTCGGGTCCTTTCTAATAGATTGAAGCTTGTCCTGCCTTGTACATAGCTGAGAATCTGTTAGCTTTTGTTGCTAATAGACAAATTCTGGATTCTTCCCTCATGGCAAATGAATTGATTGATAATTGGTTTAAATCTAGAAAGCAGGGTGAGATTATTAAACTTGATCTGGAGAAGGCCTTTGACAAGGTTGACTGGGATTTTCTAGATGTTGTTCTTCATGCCAAAGGTTTCGGTCCAATATGGGGAAAATGGATTCGTGGGTGTATATCTAGTGTCAATTGTTCCATTATTATTAATGGCCGACCAAGAGGTATCCGTCTGGGTTCCTTGTCCTTAATAGAGGCGTTAGTTGGGGTGGAGGATTCTTTGAAGAGAGACTTTTACTCGGTGATCCGGAAGGATGATTATCTTAAGAAAATAAAAATCTTTCTATGGGAGCCTAGCCTTGGTGCGGTCAACACGGCGGATCGGCTCCAGCGGCGAATGCCTTATTTCTCCATCTCTCCTACATGGTGTTTTATGTGTGCCTCCAATGCTGAAACCCCTGGTCAATTGTTTGCACATTGTTCTTTTGCATCTTGTTTTTGGGACTATATTTTGGAAGCTTTTCATTGGTCTTTGCCGCTGCCCCATAACATCTATGATTTGCTTGCTGTTGTTCTAGTGGGTCATCCTTTCAGGGGAACAAAGAAAATCTTATGGCTTGTTCTTACCCGGTCTTTCTTTTGGTGTCTTTGGAGGGAGACAAATGTCCGAATTTTTCGCGATATATCATCTACTTTTGATCGTTTTCTAGATTCTGTTTTTTGTAATGCTCGCCTATGTTGTAAAGGAAGAGCTCGTTTTACTCATTATAGCTTATCTTCTTTAATCTCTAATTGGAGAGTTTTCATGTAATTCGCCTATAGGTGTTTTGAGTTTTTACCTTCATTTCATTTATCAATGAAATTGTTTTCCTTCTCAAAAAACACAGAGCTCCAATTCAAAAGAATAAGACCAAGAGGATAATTACACAAGTCCTTAGAAACTGACGCATAAAGAGAGACGTTAACCTTGGCAATAGCCCAACTTTGTCCCCAGACCTATCAAACACTAAAACTTCTCTCAGTTCTTTCAAGCCAAATGGACCATAAAACTGCAAAAAAAAGAAAAAAAAAAAAGAAGCCTAGCATACCAGAGAATTTGACCCTTTTCATGAAAAGGTAGATGGAACGAAACCGCCCCCACCATATGAGAACAATCATTATTACGAGACAAGCACACACCATATAGAAAAAGTTCAAAATTCAGGGAGCCCAAATCCTCAGACGCCTTCCTAATTGAATGGTAATTGGAATCTACAAGATGATATTTGTCAAAAGGCCAAAGATTATCTCGAATATATTATTTTCGAGACATATTTCTCCTTCAAAAATATTTTATTAGATGCTTATAAAATAATCATAGTAAGAAAAAAAATAAGACTCAAGTTCCATAGCCTTGGTCTACTATCCTGATTATGATTTTCCTACTCCTGGGAGAAAAAATCCTTCCCGTTTTGTTTGGGGTGTGGGTCAAACACTTGACACTCTAGTTTGTAGCTACATGCTCTAATCTTCGAAGGTTCACCACACCCTATCTCCATCAGAACTCTTCTTGTGGCAGGCTGGGATCTGTGCGGTGTTATGGGGTTTATGGGGGGAAAGGAACAACAGAACTTTTAGAGGTTCAGAAAGGGACCCAAATGCTATTTGGTCCCTTGTTAGATTTCAAGTTTCTTTGTGGGCGTCGGTGACGCAGTTTTTTTGTAATTACTCTATAGGTCTTTTATTACTTGGTTGGACCCCTTTTCTTTAAGGGTTGTCCCGAAGGTCTTTTCTTTTTTTGGATGCCCTTGTATTCTTTCATTTTTTACTCAATGAAAGTTTGGTACTTTATAAAAAAAAAAAAAAAAAAAAAATCAGAACTCTTCTTGTAGGTTCCCGAAAAACAATCTTACCTTCTCCAGCCATTTGCAAGTAATGTGGCTTTTCACCATTAATTTCTGTAATTGGCACGACATAAATTGATGCACAAGATCTTATGATATTCATTGTTTTTTATGTGTTTCTGTTATCTTCGACTCCTGTTATTTCATGGTTCCACATTCTTATTAAATGTGATTGAAACTTAAATCTTATTCCTTTGCTGTCTTATAGCTCCTCTTTTTTTCCTTTTCCTTCTAAAAAAAATTGCTTCTGGGTTGATTGTTTTGATTTTCAGATTGGAGTACCGAAAATACTTGATGGTGACATACTGACTCAGTTCTTGGAACTTACAAGCATGCAACAAGAGTCAGTATTATCTTCAACTGTTGGCTCACTAAGTGCAGTAAAACCGAGCTCAAAGTCGTTGCCTGCATCCATCCACATCAATCAGGTTGTGCAACTTCTTGAAAGAATTCATTACGCCCTCAATTAGTTATGATTTCTTAACTTTTCGTGCCACAAAGCTTTGGAATTTGAATACGTTTACACGAATGCTTATATGGGTCAATACGTTCGGTGCCTTCACATACAATGCTATCGAGGGGGGGTGACAAGTGACAACAGATACAGCTGCGATGTTATTTTACAGATTGGTCAGTGTAACTGTTGATATCTTAAAATGCTGGCAACTCCTCAAAGTTGCGTTGTATACTCTCTAAAGAGCAGAGCGTATCTGTACAGGTGAATAAATGTGTTTTTTTTTTCCGATTGACGTTACCTAACAATTTTTCCTGTAGTATATAGAAATTTTGTTTTATCAACTGAAAGTGGATATAAATAGAGAGAGAAGTGGGACTCGTAAAGGAAAAACTTTCTGTACATTAGCTAAGCAGTGGGCTATTTTAGATGCCTCTTTATTGTGATCTGTATTTATGTGTTGTTTTCAGGGTTTTGATACACATTTTTCTTTTTATACCTGCATTGGATTACTGTACCATTTGGGGGGGATTTGTGATTCCTCCCTTTAAAACTTGTGCTCCGATGTGTACGTATGTATGTGTACGTATGTATGTGTGCGTATATTATATATAGCTCCAGAGTATACTTTGGATGCCGAATATTCTTTTCTTGAGTAGATGCAGGATATTTGATGTTCTTACATCCGCAGTTTCTGAGTTGGTTGTAGCAGCAAGCTTTCTTCACGGAAGAGAGTGATTTCAATGATCTTGAGCATTCTGCAGACGGTGAGCACTGCATTATTATTTTTATTATTGTTAATGTTATTATTAATTTTTTGAGTTTAAGGTGGAGAATTTGAACTTCTTACCTCTTGGTCAAAGATATATGTTTTTAATGAGTTGAGTTATTGATCAGGTTGTCATATATGTAATGGTTTTTATAGTAAGAATCTAGTTGGTAACTTGTCATATATGTAATCATTTCTTAAAGAGTGTGTTTTAGCTTCTCAAATTGAGGTGTTATTAAGACTGGGAATTCCTTAGTTCCCTTTTTTACATCATACTCTAGATGCTTGAGATTTTTTTAAGAGTTCCTTTTGGCTGTCTAGAAAGTAGAACTATCCCTCATTTTCAAGAGAAATTGAAAGTTTTTGTGGCAAGCAAGTAGCATGAAATTGAAAGTTTTTGTGGCAAGTTTTTGTGGCAAGCAAGGAGTGTGTGTTGTGGGGTTTGTGGGGAGAAAGAAACAGTAGGACCTCTAGAGGAGTTGAGACGAATCCTTATATGGTTTAGTTTCTCGCTAGGGTTTCATGTCTCTTTATGGGCGTCAGTGGTGCGTTTATTTTGTAATTATTCGTTAAACTTGATTTTACTTGATTGGAGTCCCTTTTTATAATGGGGTTTCCTTTCGGGGCTTGTTTTTTTTTTTGTATGCTCTATTCTTTTATTTTTTCTCAATGAGAGTTCGGTACCTTTAAAAAAAAAGAAAAGAAAGTACAACTATCCCTTACAAATGTCCGAATAAATATTTGCATGTTTTGTAGTTATAGTTTTAGCCAAGATCTGAGATCAGATGAGTAGTCAAGTTCAATGTCTTCTAAGATTGTACTGGTATTGTAAAGTAGAAAGTTAGCAAGATAGGCTTGTAAATCTTGTTCATATTTCTGTCGTCTATCAGGATTAGATTTTTTCCAGATCATTAAATTAGTACCATTGGAAAATTCTCTCCTAATTCTCCTATAGGAAGGAATCTTGTATTAATAAGAAACCTAACAGTAGTTCGCTGTTGCCGGAGATGGTGATCGAAAAAATTCAACTGGGAACCTTTCATTGTTCTTCTCCCAAACTCTTTTTTGCCGGCCAGTTGACAGCAAGTGTTTTCAACAACGAAACCGCTTGTCGGAGAGGGAGAAATAAAGAAGCACATGGATCATTTAGAATAATTTCTCAAACCTTAAGATTCGAAGTGCCCATTTTGACACCAATCTCAAATTTTAGGACAAAAATGTATTTTTTCTAATATTTTTAGACATTTCAAAATCACTTTTGATTATTTAATGAAAATTTTGAGGTTAAGCATGTACTCAGAATGTGCACAAAAATAATAAAATCATTTTACATGCATAGCAAGATAAATGAATATACACATCCCATTCGTTTATCGAAAATAATGAAGTATATGTTTCAACTCCATTTCAATGTTTTTTTTGTTTTTTTTTTTTTTTTGGGAGAAGAACTATATTTAACTAATAAATTTATGAAAAATGTTATATATATATATATATATATATATTTAACAACATGTTGGGGTGGGGGATTGAATCTAGGACCTCATAGTCACCGCCGTTGAGCTATGTCTTTTTTGTTGAAAAAAAAAAAAATCTATATATTTGGTCTTGTGTTATTGGTGAGATATATTAGCAGCACACCATTCAATATCCAACCAATAAATTTCAAAATCACTAAATAGGTATATCTTACAGTATTTTGATGTTTTTTTTAATTATATTTTTAGAATTTTCAATATCACGGTTGATTATGCAATATCCTTTTAGTATACCATGTTTTCAATGTTGCAATTTCTGTAATCAATCTGTGAAGGCAATGCTGTCTAAATTCTCATTACTTGAAATTCTACAAGTTGGTATATTGTTGGTTGTTATGTATGATATTTATATGTGCATAAATACTTAATATAATCAATTTATGTATTGTACTATGGGTGTTCAAAGGAACCCAAAAAATTGACCTGCCCGAAATTGAGGTTCGTTGATCGGTTTAGAGGGTAAGTCGGTCCACATCGGTTTCACAAAATGCCAAAATGACCAGTTGGTTGGTCGGAGTAACAAAACTTAAAGGTTTCTCTAGTTCTTGTATTTTTTACTTTGTTTCATTTCGGTACTTTCAAAATGTTCATTTTGGCTATATACTTTTAACTTTTGTTCATTTTGATCATTGTATTTTCAAAATGTTCATTTTCGTCCATATACTTTTAATTATTGTTCATTTTTACCTCATTATTTTTGACGTCGTGTATAAAATTTATATTAAAATTTTACAAATAGGATTTAAAATTGTAACTTTTTAAAGTACACTATCAAAATTGACATTTTAAAAGTACAGTATCAAAATTGACATTTTAAAAGTACATGGACCAAAATGAACAAAAGTTGAAGGCACAAGGGTGAAAATGAACAAAGGTTGGAGGCATAGGAGCACAAAAAAACATTATCATAGTACATGAACTATGAACCAAAGTTGGAAGTACATGAACCAGCTAAATCGAGCATAGCTCAATTGACATAAGTGTGTGCTTTGTCTTTGTGTAAGAGGTCATATGTTGAATTCCCGCATTAATTAAATTGCAAAAAAAAAAAAAAAATAACGGTTTGGTTTTTTCAAAACCACTTATAATTTTAAAAAATAATAAACTTTTTCCCTTCTCTCTCATGACTCCAATCTTTTTCCTACTCTTCTCCCCACTCTTTTTTTCCGTCTCCATTGCCACTTCGTGAGTTTTTTTCTTTCTTCATCTCTTATTTCTTATTTTCTTCTCCCTTTCTCATTTTTTTTTCCGTTTAGTTATTTCTTATCATTCTCTCGTTCCTTTTTTTCTTTCTTCATTTCTACTCTTTTTTTTTTTTTTTGGTCTCTCAACCTTTTTTTTGTTTAGTTCGTGGGACTCATATAATCGACCGTGTGGTCGGTTGGTCACTGTCACCAACCTCTCCAAAATCGATGGAATCCAACATGTCGATTGTCGGCGTCTGTTTTAGCCCAAAATTGATGCTGAACGATGGATGAGCACCCTTAGATTGTAAATGTGTCATTTTAAATTTCATATATTACTATTGTAAAATGTTTTTGTTGATTTTTGTGCTTCATTCATTATTCATATTTTTATTCATAGTTTATGTTTCTTTTTAGTATCATGTACATTGTGCACATATTTGAAACATTTCATACATATAGAGCATAATATAGAACATGTTATATATATTGAATTTATGTTTTTATAAACAATACAATATGTTAATTACCAACAAATTGTAGAATGCATGTTTGATATATTAATTAAAATTTTAATATAATTACATTTCTTATGATAGTTTACCATGACAAATCTTACAAAATTAAAGTTTGAAGCTCATGATGATACAATGTGAATAATTATTTGTCATGAGTGTTTGATGCTGAAATTCATTTGGATGCCATGAATGTTGGAGATAAGATTAAGAAAACTCAACTTCTGATAAAGAAAAGACAAAAGTTATGATCTTCCATCTCCATCATCTTCATGAGGTATTAAAAATCGAATATCTTATGACAAAAAATCCTTATATTTTATAGAAAGTTTTGATAGAAATGCATGATCATACAAAAAAAAAAAATTATCATTATTCCAAAAGCTTGTTATGATTAGTTATGATTAGATGCACCTAAGGTTGCAAGATTTTAAATCATTAATGATTATAATTCTGCATTATTCAAAATTAGATCAAAATTGTATGCACAAAAAATTACTATGAGGATATGTTAGAGGATATGTTAGAGAAACTATTTTCTACTTTTTATGTCTCGAATATGCTTAATATAGATAGACATTTTAAAAATTATTCTAAACTTATATCATGTCTTATCGTGATTGAACAAAATAATTAATTGTTAACGAAAAATTACAAATTCTAACCCGCCAGGGAACTTTATTCCCTGAAGCGAATGCTGTAATTTCTAATAATCGTGGTCGAGGTCATGACTGCGGTAAAAAAAAATAATAATTGTGGTATTCAAATTTTAAGAAAACTATAAATAATGATGATTATAAAGGAAAGACTCCACATCGAAACTAGAACTGTTATTAGTTCTTTTATTTTGTGAAACTTTTCCTTTATGATCATCATTATTTGCAGTTTTCTTAAAACGTAAGTGATTATACGAGATGGATAATTATTCCTTCATCTACTGGGTCATGACCAAGATTATTAGAAATTACAACAATTGGTTTAGAGAATGATGTTGCCCAATTGGTCGAGATTTATGAGTTTTTATTAACAACTAATTATTTTGTTCAACCACGATAAGACATGATATAAGTTCAGAATACTCTTTTTTACCTCTCTCGATATTGTTGCTGCAGGAGCATATTCGAGACATGAAAAATAGAAAATATTTTCTCTAACATATCCTCAGTAGTTTTTTTGGGAAAAAAATCAATTTATACCCTTAAAATTTAGATATTGTATCAATTAAAACCATAACTAATGATTGTATCAATTTAAATCCTGAACATTTAGAAGTATATCAATTTGCACATTCTCTTAGAATTTTATTTTAAAAATATTAATTTAAACACATGAAAACTTATAATTTTAGCAATCAAACCCCTAAACTTTCATAAGTGAATCAATTGTATGAAAGTTTAAGGGTTTAATTGATAAATTATAAGTCTCTCACTCGTTTGAAAACTAACATTTTTTTAAGAGGGTGTAAAATGATACAATTATGAAAGTTCAGGGTTTAAATTGATATAATCATTAGTTTAGGGTTTTAATTGTTACAACCAATAAAGTTTAAGGGTATAAATTGATTTTTACCCTAATTTTTTTTCTCTAAATAACAACAATTTTGAATAATGCAGAATTATAACCGCTTATTGATTTGAAATCTTGCAAACTCAACTACATCCAATGATCTTTTGGAAGAATGACATTTTAGTAAGTATGTGTTTGAGGTTCATAGTTGTATAGTCTGAGTTTAGTAAATCTGTGTTTGGGGTGCAAAGTTGTTTAGTCTGAGTTTAGTAAGTCTAAAGTGTATGAAGTCTGTATTTGGGATGCAGTTTTCTTTAACCTGTAGTTCTGAAGTATGTGTTTATGGTAGTTTATTTTTTTTTTTACAACTTTTTTGGTTGTATTCTATAGTTAAATGTATATTACGTACATAATAATTTTTTAAAATTTAAAAGAATAAATATTGTTTAGAATGCACAAAATAATTGTGATTTATAAAACATTGCAATCATCTAATTTTTTTTCTTTTTTAATTTATATGAAGTATTTAAAAATAATGTTTTGAGTACTTAAAAAGTCATTTCAAATAGGTCTGAATCATTTCGATTATAAATGAGTGTATTTTTTTTTTGCCTTGATTTATCCAAAAACAAAAAACTTTTTAGTGAGAGGCAATGAATGAGGCACAGCAGGGAGGGAAAAGTAGAGAAGCTGAAACAGCTTTCTTTCATTATCAAAAGGACAAAAAGCACTAAATTCAAAAAGTGGATTACAATAAGCAGTAGAGTAAATGGGTTGGCAACTTTGTTGGATAGTATTTATTATGTATTTTTGCACTTTCTGTCTTTAACAAAGTTCCCAACCAACCCAATTATAACGCATCTTCCCTTTGAGAAAAAAAAATGAATATAAAAATATAAAATCCAAAACAAGCAAAAACAAATCAACCCTTTTTTGTGCTTCCATATGCTCATATATATATATATATATATATATATATATATATATTTTCGACAAACATGCCGGGTGAGAGATTGAACCCGTAACTTTTAGGTCATTAGTCTATGTTAGTTGAACTATTCTCATGTTGACTGTCTCTATATGTTCATTTGTCCATTATTTTTTTTTTTCTTGAAAGAGTAGATTGATTGCTCATTTTAAGAATGTGATGGAAAATGAGTATAGGGTTTGAGTTTATACTCATTATCCGCAATTCTAACTTTATGTTTTGTGTTCTAGAGTGTTGTGTAGAGAACAATTTGGATTGGAGTTGTCGTTTTGGATTTGTTTTTATATCCATCTTAGTTTTTTTATTGTAATTATAATTGTAGCACGTGACCCAACCCTATAGACCATGAAGATTTCTACTCAAATGGTTTATTTAATATATAAAAAATTAGGAAAAAATAGATTAAACGTCTTATGATCGATTTTACGTATGCATGGTTAAATACTTCATCTTTAAATTTTAAAATGTTTTAGCTTATAATTGAATGAATGTTGGAGATTGATAGAGCAAGTGAGAATGTACAAGTTGAGAATATAATTTGCAATAACAATTATAATTACATTTAATTCGATTCTATTACTTATCCATTCATTTATGAAACCTACAAGACACATGGGGATTAAAATAAAGTATTATTTGAATCACTTCAAAAAAATTTATTCTATAAAAACGAACTCAATTATTGAAGATATATATCACAAAAATATCTTAACTTGCTTTTTGTTTTCCATCATATAAAAAAGGGAAATTGTAACAATGTGAATTTAGAATAAGATAATTAAAAATATAGCATGTTTTTAAAAATTTTGCGGATATGACAATTTCTATCGCTGATATCTTATGGCTGATAGAAGTCTATCGCTGATCACCTCAGCTTTTTATAGATTTTTGTCAGTGATAATAGTCTATCACTCATAGAAGTCTATCAGTGATATGATAAAGTCTATCAGTCATAGAAACAGATTTTTTTGCCATATTTACAAAATATTTTAAAGTTTGCTAAATTTGCAATTTGGGCCTGATTGCTATTTGTGCAACCAACCCTATAAAAAAATCCATCAACTTTAGAGAGGAAAAACTACTATAAATACATAACCATAATAGAACTAGGAATATCAAACTCCCATTCTTCAACCCTACCCTTGAAGAAGAAGTAAAAGCAAAAGGCAAAATGCAAGGTGGATTCAACTGTGGAGGATCAGCCATGGCTGAAGCTCTTAAGGTAAATGTGTATGGCGACGGTGTCGAGACGCTCGTGTTGGCTCACGGGTTCGGCTCGGATCAAAGCACTTGGCACCACATGATTCCCTACCTTGCTTGCTTCTTCAAAGTGGTTGTTTTTGACCTAGCTTTTTCTCCAAATGTAAAGGCTGAGCTTTATGATGAGAGGAAGTACTCAAGTTTTGATGGGTATGCCAAGGATTTGGTGTGTATTCTTGAGCATCTCAATGTTAAAAGAAGTATTTATTTGGGTCACTCAATGTCTGGTATGATTGGATGTGTTGCTGCAACCTATAGGCCTAACCTCTTTCACCATCTTATCTTGTTGAATGCCTCTCCAAGGTCTCTCTCTACAAATTCTCTCTCTTTTACTTTTGTTTTGATGGATAAAGAATATCAAGATATATTATATATAACATGCTTGGATCTCTTTTTCTCTACTTTGTTTTGTTGGATAAAGAATCAAGATTATAACAAGGGGTTTGGATCTCTCTTTCTACTTTGTTATTTCTCTCTACTTTTTTTCATTAGATAAAGAAATAAAATTATAAGTTTTTGTATCACTTACTTTTCTTTTTGTTGAATATTTGAGGGCGAAGAGATTTGAAGCTCGATCTTTTGGTAGAGGGTATATATATATATATATCAACCTAATTGAACTATCTTTTCAGGTTGACATAAAAATTATTCAAGATTGTAGGTGTTTAGATTTTTTTTTTTTTTTTTTGACAACATGTTGGGGTGGGAGATTGAATCTAAGACCTCATGGTCACTAAGCGATACATTATGCCGTTGAGCTATGATCTTGCTAGGTGTTTAGATTTCAAATTATGGGAGATTGTTGGATCTCTCTTAATTAATATAATATTAAATAAAATCTTCTTTATGTGAATTGTTTATTATATAGACATTTTTGGAAAAAAAGGAGTTAAATGCTTCTTCTAAAAGCACTTTTAGTATTTACTAATTTTGTTTTATAGAATTTCTCAAACTATTTTTTATTATTGAAAAATGTAAAAGGCTTCTTCTATAGGTAACACTACAATTTTAAAAAAAAAACATTTTTAATTATCCATAAGCACTTTAAAAGTCATGCAAAACACACTCTATTCTTTAAGATGTGACATGTTCTCGACTAAGAAGTTATAATTAAGTTCCAATCTTCCACCACCCTATATTGTTGAACTATAAAAAAAATGAGATATTTTAGGTGTTTGGTATGAAAGCATGATAAAATTGGGTTTTCTTTATGCTATTTTATTATCTCAAACTTCTCATTTTCAAGTTTTACATTCTACCCACATGAGTGGCTTTCCGAAAACTCCTATCTTCTGACCTAATTTTGTCGTTTCAAGTTTTGTATTTATGATTCTTTGATTAAAAAAAAAAAAAAAAGTTTTCGATTCTAATACCAACATATCCAAAGATCTAAAATGGGTTTAGTAATCTTTATGATTTTGATTATTTTATTGACATTTTTTACCTAGGTATCTCAATGATGAAGGATATTGTGGTGGCTTTGAAAGGCCACAAGTTGATGGCATCTTCAAACAAATGGATAAAAACTTCACAAATTGGGTCAAACAATTTGCTCCATTTGCAGTGAAAATGAATGATTCCAAAGCAATAGCAGAGTTTGAGCACTCATTGGGAAGAATGAAGCCTAAGATTGCTCTTAATGTAGCAAAAATGGTGTTTTTAAGTGACTTAAGAATGCTTCTACCAAAAGTGCTTATGACTCCCACAACCATTATTCTTACAAGAAAAGACAATATTGTCCCAAAATCAGTTGCAATTTACATGAAATCAAAGATGGGTGGCCTTGCAAATGTGAAGATATTGAAATCTGAAGGTCACTTCCCTCAGCTAACAGCTTATCCTCAGCTTTTGAAAGTTATGAGTAAAGTTCTTCAACTCAAAGATAAGAATTAATCTCTTTGTTCATGGTTGCCCCTTAAAATATGAGACGACGAGCTCGTTATCGTTCGTGATATCGATAATCGAACAAGGGATCTCACTTGAATTTTTATAATTAGTGTGTGGTTAAATTATTCCATCTGCAAGCTTTCGAATGAATTGAATTTTGACGTGAAAGATTTGTTTGAAGAATGAAATGATCAAGTTATCTTATTTTCATTAATTTAGTAATGTTGGTTGTGTAAGGTAACATTTAACATTATGAGGTTTCATCGCAGCTTTCTTGGAGTCAACTATATTTATTACAAAAGAGGTGTTTAAAAGAAGATGAATTGAATGTATTTTCAAATGATTTTTCAATATAATTTGAAATAATTTCTACATCTCAACTAACCATCTACCCGGAGTTATTGTCAATAAATAAGTGGGGTTCAAGATAAAAAAAAGTCAACAATGTAGGGAAAAAAATAATTTAGAACTCGAAATTTCAATTTCATCAAATTGAACCACAAACTTTCATCAGTGTTGCAATGTAAACTCTGAATTTTTCAATTTCATCTGATTGAACTCCAAACTTACGTAAGTGTTGCAATGTTAGATTCTAAACTTTCAATTTCATCAAATTGGATCCCGAACTTACATAAGTGTTGCAATGTAGACCTGAACCTTTAATTTCATGGCTTCCCCTTCTTCTCGGGCCTGCAATGCCCTTTAACTCCATTTGGTCGGAAGTGGTGGAAGGTGAGTTTGGTTTGGAGAAGGGGTTGGTTGTTGAGAAGGTAGACTCTAAACTTTCAATTTCATCAAATTGAATCCCGAACTTACATAAGTGTTGCAATGTAGACCTGAACCTTCAATTTCATGGCTTCCCTTCTTCTCGGCCTGCAATGCCCTTTAACTCCATTTGGTCGGAAGTGGTGGCAGGTGAGTTTGGTTTGGAGAAGGGGTTGGTTGTTGAGAAGGTAGACTCTAAACTTTCAATTTCATCAAATTGAATCCCGAACTTACATAAGTGTTGCAATGTAGACTTGAACCTTCAATTTCATGGCTTCCCTTTCTTCTCGGCCTGCAATGCCCTTTAACTCCATTTGGTCGGAAGTGGTGGCAGGTGAGTTTGGTTTGGAGAAGGGGTTGGTTGTTGAGAAGGTAGACTCTAAACTTTCAATTTCATCAAATTGAATCCCGAACTTACATAAGTGTTGCAATGTAGACTTGAACCTTCAATTTCATGGCTTCCCTTTCTTCTCGGCCTGCAATGCCCTTTAACTCCATTTGGTCGGAAGTGGTGGCAGGTGAGATTGGTTTGGAGAAGAGGTTTGGTTGTTGAGAAGGTTACTGTCTTGCGGTTGGGTGAAAGTGGGAAGGTCAATAGGCTCGTTGTTAATGGAGGTCTGGTGGCGGCCGAAGTTTCGACCAGTGGAGCAAAATTTGCAGGAGGAGCCATTGGAGAAGATAGAGAAGGAAAAAAAATGAGTTTGATGGTTGAGGTTAGTGGTTTGGCGCTGCCTATTGGGAGAAGGTTCGGATATGTCTTGGCAAATGGGTTCTTGAAAGCTCGTCTTCTTCACCATGGAATCAACTTGATCAAGTTTTTATCCACTCACCTTCATTATGGTTAACTAATTGAATTATCAATATTTCATTTAAAACATGAAGTTAAAGGGCATTGTATGAGAAGGGGAGAAAAGAGGGGGAAGAAATGAAGAAACAGAGAGGATTTTGGAGAGGAAGCCATGAAAACGTGTTTACATTGCAACACCCACGCAAATTTGGGGCTCGCTTTGAAGTTTAGGGTTTACTAGAGGTGATAGTCAAAACTGAAAAACCGACAAACCGAACCGAACCGATCCAGTGGTTCAGTTCAGTTTTTTTTTTTTTTGACAACATGTTGGGGTGGGGATTGAACCTAGAACCTCATGGTTGCTAGGCGATACATTATGCCGTTGAGCTATGCTCTTGTTGGCGGTTCAGTTCAGTTATTAAAGATAAAATTAGACATATCGGTTTGCATTTATGAAAAATTGAAAATTGTTGGTTCGGTTCGGTTTTTAATTGAAAAATTAAGAAACAACCGACTGAGGTATATACACACATATATATATATATATATATATATATATATATATATATATATATATATCCAAACCATAACTTAAGTTTCATTTTAGCCGCAACCTTTCTCTCTTTGCTCTCAGTCTTCTGAATCCACCTCACATGATCGCCGTTTCAATCGTTGTTGCACCCTCGCCTCGTTGCTTCACAACTGGCCGTCTCACCACCGTCGCACCTCCAATCTCTTCTCATCCTCTCTATCGTACCTCTATCTGCTTCAATTCGATTTGTTTGAGGGAAATTGAAGTGAAGATGAGCTTGACAAATAGAAACGGGGAAAAAATGTTGGAGAGTGAGGGAAATAGATTGTTTGAGAGACGAGAGAATGACGTTGGTAAAATAGGCATCAAAACTATTTCTTACTGCAACTGATATGCACATCTTCCGTCCAAATAAAACTTGCAATCCTCACATCCAACGACTTTTTTGTGCTTCAACTCATCTCCACAAGCCTTACACACGTGTACTGTTTGAACTCCATGCCCAGGGTGACTTGATGTTTAAATGGGATTAATGTAATCATCTCGTAGCACATCAAATGTCAATTGTATAGTGGCATTCTTTACAACGATATACAAAGCTATGACAATAGTGGAGGGAGGAATTGTAGGGTTGTGTTGCCAATGTTGCACATTTCTGGTGCCCCAGGGTGGACAACCATATGATTCAAGTGATTTTCATCCCAACAAAAAAAGAAAAAAAAAAAAGAAAAAAAATCACTTGAATTTGGAACTTTTTTTTTAGATGTCAGATGTGGAGGATGAGAAACTTTTTTATTTTAGAAATATTACGATTGTTGCAACTTTTGGCATAGAGAAAAAGAAAAAAAAAAGACAAACCTTATTATTATAGTTCACAAAACCAAACGGATCGTGAAGTTATGCACTTTGTTGAACATCAGTTCGGTTTGATATTTCACAAAATTGAGAATTTCGGTTCGATTCTCCGTTGGGCCCAAAACCAAAGAAAACCAAACCGATATCACCCCTAGGATCTACATTGCAACACTTGTGCAAGTTTAGGGTTCAATTTGATAAAACTGAATGTTCATAATTAGAATTGCTACAACCTGCTAAGTTTAGGATCTAAATTATTTTTTCCCTACTTTAAATGTTAATTTGAACATAATTCAATCGGTTCACTTCCACGTGTTATTGAACTTAAAAAAAAAAAAACAATTACTTGAAAAACATATAATAGTAATTGCAATCTCCATCTTTGACTTTTCATGTATAAAAGATTAATAAAATAGGTTTTTTTTTTTTTTTTTAAATTTTTGTTTTTACATGTATCTTCATATATATATATATATAAAAGTTAAATTACAAGTTTATTCTTAAACTTTAAAAATGTCTAATAAATCTCTAAACTTTCAATTTTGTATTTAATAGATCTCTAAAATATATATATATATATATATATATATATATATATATATATATATATAAAATTGACTAATCTTATATATGCCCTATATATGTTGGGTATATATAAAAATATTTTCTAAAAAACAAATGCATATTATCTATAAGTATATATGAAGCCTATATGAGGTATATATGCTAGTGGAGATTGTACATATGGATGTATATACTAGTGGCAAGAGTACATATGGAGGCATATGCATAGTATATATTAATTTTGTGTACAATAATGTAATAAAAAAGAAAAATGGAGACGATGGACGATAATAAATAAGATATGAAAAATCTTATGATAAAATCATGGAAAAATCGGTTGAATGAAATCTATGCTAAAATCGTGGAAATCATAAAGATAAGAATCATAATTAATTTATGAAGAGAGAAACGTATACTTTTATTTTTTTTGTAATTTGGAAAACGAAATAGCGAGAATAAAAGTAATCATTAGGGAGAGAGAAACTTAACGAGACACATTTGGTAAGCGCACTACAAGAAAAAATGGCTTTCCCGACGGAGAATCACCCAACACCAACCACGACGTTGAGAAATAGACCTTTCTCGACAGTAACAGTCACCTTTACCGACGCAATAAACTATGTCGTCGGGAAAAGTTGTCTTTGTCGACGCCAATTTTTACTGTGTCGGTAAAGATTAATCTCCAAAACACATTATATTGTTTGAGTTCGGTAACCTTTACTGACGCGGTAAAAATGGCGTCGACAAATATAACCTTAACCGACGCAATGATGCATGCGTCCGGAAAGGTCCTGATTCTATTGCCCTAACTTATTCGATTTCCTCTTCTTCGGCCACACAAAGAAAATTCTCACGACTTTTTCTCTCCTATCTCCTCGACACCATCGTTTTCGTCGATCCTCTTTGCGCCCGCTACCGTCGTCGTCAATTAATTTCTGCTAGTCGTCGTCGAATGCCATTTCCTCGCCGCCGTAAAGTTTCTTTGTCGCCGTCGATTCCCATCTCTGCGCCGTCGTCGATACCTTCAAATTCACGCGAGTTTCAATCCACTCTCCTATTTCTTCATTAGGATTAAGATTTCAGGGATCCTTGTTTGATAATTTGATCTAGAATGGGAATGTTGTTGTTTTTTTTTGTTTGCAATTAGGTTATGTTAGAATTATAATTAAATTTCGTGAGCGTTTTTGGGGACTTAGATTTATATGCAGTTTCCCATTCGATTGAAAAATCGATTTTGAGATGTTTGAACAGACCAAGGTCTTTCAAAGCAAATTTATCGTTCAGAGCAGTAATCAGTTTGTCAACTAGAGGCATATCATTGCTAGTGACAATCACATCGTCAACGTAAACAAGGAGAAGGATAACATATGTACATTTGTTGTAGATAAACAGAGACGAATCCGCCCGACTATTAAGAAATCCCCAGGATATAAGAGCGCTCTTGAGAGTGTTATTCCAAGCTCTCGGAGCTTGCTTCAGCCCGTAAATAGCTTTTTTCCGCAGGGATTCCCGACTCCAGCCCCAATTTTTTGACGGGGCGGGGACGATGATGAAAAATCCCCACGGGGACGACTCCGACCCCGCCCCGTCCCGTTGCCATCCCTACTCTTTGATCCTCATAGTTGCGAGCTCATGCCTTAGTTGTGTACATTTTTTTATATTGTTTTTTTGAATTTAATGTTGCAGCTAAGATTTTTAAGACCAAAATATGTCTTGGATTTTAATTAATGTAATTTAATTTGTTTTTAATTTCTTAGGATATGCCAAATATGTTGGTCAATTTTGCTTTAGTTAAATTAATTATGCATGTTGATGTATGTTTAATTTTATTAATTGATTGCATAAATTATGCCATATAGATTATGATGAAGCGACATGCGCAGCGGAAAGCGATTTCAGACCGATATGATACTCTAATTTCATCAATTTAACAAATAGAAAACATGCTCAAAAGACGGAAATAAAGAAATTAGAAATACATACCCTTGTAGTTCCAATTTCTTCAAGCTCCGCCGCTCTTTCCTCGTCACGAACTCTTCCGGCCTCTTCTCACGTACGCCCCGAGGACCACCCCAGGTAGTCTCGCTATCCTCCGCACCGCGCAACGGAGTTGTGGGACTCCGAAAGAAGAGAAAACGAAAAAGAAAAAAAAAGAAGGAAGAAGAAGAAGAAGAAGTAAAGGCTGAGGAGAAGTAAGCTGAGATTTCAAAAGAACTAATTTTTTTTTTCAATCAGCTCCTGTACCCCTCCCTCTGTCTTTTTCAATTCAATTGAATTGAAAGAATTTCAATTCCTTTCAATCTCTTCTGATGAAGGCCAAAGTATATATATATATAATTATTAATTAAACTTTTTTAATTAATAATTATTATTTAATTCAATATCAAATATTAATTAAATAATATGACTAAACCCGGTTTTCCGAAAACCGACTTTTTACCACATGAATCATATTCATGTTTTAGGCCATTCTCATATTTAAATCATATTTAAATATGTCCACCATCCTTCCACAAAGTCGAATTTGAACAATTCAAATTATTTTTCTTTTTCTTTTCTTTTATACTGTTGCACGACGTTATCCGAGCTAGCCAGGAGAACCTAAAGGACCTACAGATCATGAGCTCCAACGATACGAGATTATCCGGTCAAAACTCTTTTAACCGAACTAATCAACATTCGTTAACCCCCGGAGACTCCACTATAGTCCGAGGGTTGCACTATCCTCACTGTAGATATATTATGTCCCCTGATATAACCGTCACAGGGAAGTCGACCCTTCACAGGTTGTTCGTAATCACAGCTGGGTCATTTAAACCGTTTAACCCTTGCATTACGTCTTGTTCCTTAAGTACCACTGACACCTCTAATGAACAATAGATCTGTGGTCCAACCAACAGATCAATTAACCCTCTCATCACATGAGAGTGTGAGCGCTCATTGTTCAAGCCCCGGAGTCAACTATTAAGGGAACAACCTATCTACTAACCCTGAAGAGCGGGTTAGGAGTGAACTCTAATCTTGCTGTACTATGTCCCCAACTACCTATTCGACTTTATCCCCAAGATGATAGGCTTATTGAGTCGGCGTTTATGGGCCACTCTCACCCGTGCAAGTCAAAGGATACTATCGAATAAGTAGGAGTTCATAGCGAGCTCAGGATTGAGATCGAGTTACCTAGGCCATCAATATGTATAAGTCGGTCTCATCAGTAAACGGAGTTATAAAGAGAGAGCGACTTAATACGCGGTTCGGTCTTATGCAAACTCTTTGCACTGGACGCCCTCACTCGCACATCTCCACGTGAAACGATTCGGATCACATCGTTTTGTACAATACAAAGTGAGCCGCATCCAATAGTGTTACCAGGATAAGGTACCCAACCTTATCCGTATACTATAGACCGTTTTGACTGACTACTTGAGCCTGATCCACAATCATGTCATACATGAAGCTCAAGTACTCATATTCAGTCATGGGTGTTGGTCATTGGTATAGGTTAACGTAAACACGTTTCACTTTATTCCAGTAAACACTTTTACTGAATAAAACTAATAACTCTTTATTCTAAATAGAATATTTACAAACATAACAGTTTACACTTTATTGAATAAACCTCAATAACACTTTATTAGTAATAAAATATGTTTATCGTTTACAAACCACGAGTTTTAGGACATAAAACCCAATATATATATATATATATATATATATATATATATATATATTTTCATCTAAGGTTGCATACAAGAAAGCAATGGTGACGTCCATTTGTTCAAGTTCCAAGTCAAATTGAACAACTAAAGACAAAAGTACTCGAATAGAGGCATGTCTAACTACCGGTGAGAAGACTTCACCATAATCAATGCCCTCTTCTTGTGTGAAACCTTTAGCTATCAACCTTGCTTTTTAGCGAGGTTGTTGAAAACCTTTAATCCCCGGTTTGATCTTAAAAAGCCATTTGCAATCAATAAGCTTTTGATTCGGAGGTCTATCCACCAACTTCCAAGTAGAATTCTTCATCAAAGAATCCATTTCATTGTTCATAGCATCAATCCAAAATTCACATTCATTTGAGTTGATAGCTTGTTTGAAGGAATTAGGGTTTGGACATAGATTTTTTTGAAAACAGTTTAAGGCATACCCTACAAAATCAACTTCTTCAAATCTGGTTGGTGGCTTAATAGCCCTCATTTGTCTGTCTCTAGTTAACTGGTAGGTTTGTATTTGTGGAGGTTGGTGGTCAGTAGATGGATTAATTTGGGGAGGATCACCCTTTGGAGGTAAATTTTCATTTTCACAATGTTGATTTTCATGTGAAATAGGCATAGAATTTGAAGGTTCAGCTGAACTTTCTCTTGAATGCCCTCTGTTTGATTCAAAAATAGGATTTTGAAGCTCTATTTCAAAAAAGTTACTCCTAGAAGATGAATGAACTTTTGTACCAGCAGAGTTCTCAACAAGATTTTTCCATTCAACAAATTTTGCAAATACTCCATCCTTGGTTTTCAATAAGAAAATGTTGAGGCGATCCCGATCCCACATCGGAAAGATGAAGGGACCTCACTCACAATATAACATACATGGGCTACTCCTCCTATCACCAATTGATTTTAGGATGGAACCTCATGATGTCTAATAGAAAACTCATAATTTTTGAGAAAAATCATCTGCAAGGGTAAGAAAATACCGTGCACCAGCATGAGTCTGAACTTTAGAATGGATGTAGTCAAGTTTCCCTTCAGATGTATCTGAACCCTTTGTTGAAACTAAGCCTGATAGCTCTTCCCAAAATGCAATGATCACAAAGTGTTAATTATGTTGGTTTGTGCGGGAGAATTTCTAGTACATCCGTGAAAAAGTTCATACCACTGTTTTTAAAAAAATGACACGTGGCGAAATAATTGTTTAACTGGGACCCACACTATTAAATATATTATTTTTTTAAACTATTTCGCCACGTGTCATTTTTTTAAAGACAGTGGTATGGACTTTTTCCATACCACGGATGTACTAGAAATTCTCCCGGTTTGTGCTTGCCAATTAACCCCAGTTTGAACAAAGAATCAAGCCCTTTCTGACTAATATGTGCCAAACGCTTATGCCAAAGTTGAGTAGCTTTGCTGCTGGTTTCAGAAATTAAATTGAGTTCTCCAAAGACAACAATTCCTTGGAGAACATACAAACCACTCTTCAAAATTTCTCAGTTTCGGTACTCCATCTTTAGAAACAAGCATAATTCCACCTTCTGCTTTCCAAGTGAAACCAAACTTATCTAATGTTCCCAATGGAATCAAATTTAGAAAATAATGCTTGTGTGGTGTCAAGCAACAAGAGCAAAGCTTTCGCAACCTTTTGTTGAACAAGCAATGCCTTCATCTTCTTCTTCTAGAGGCTGAAATCTTCTTTGCCATCAAATTTGTCCAATTCAAATCTAGTCCACATCTTCAATTGAATTGGAAAAAGAAAACAAGATGAAGAACAAAGAATCGTGGCTATCGAACAAGAATCCTTCAATAATCGACTCTGATACCAATTGTAATCCGAAGTTTCAATATCAACACAACATCGGTCAAAAAAACAGAGCACAAATGTAAAGTAAGAGTAGAGAAGAAAAACAAGCGAAATTAGAGTGGTTCGACCGAAGTCTACATCCACTCTTAGAACCATAGAGAGAATTCTTATTAGATTTTTTTAGCAAAACAAAGATACAAAACGCTCATCTCTTTCCCACTCGGAATATATGCGATACCAGAGCTCCACCAATTATGTTTGATGAAGTGTCACGATAAAACGAATTCAATCGATTATTTACAAATGTCACCTCATAGAAATGAAATGACCAAAGTGACCTCAAAGATAAAGACATCAAAATGTGAGTCACAATTTTAGTGAGTGACTCAACACTTTAAATAGTTTAAATTTATGAAATTAGTTTATCTTTTATTTTAATAAGATTATAATATATAAAGGAAAATTGTAACAGATGTCAATTTAGAGTAAAATAATTAAAAATATAGCACTTTTTAAAAAAATTGCAGATATGACAATTTCTATAACTGATAGTATGGTCTATCGCTGATAGTAGTCTTTTTTATAGAATTTTGTCAGTGATAATAGTCTATCAGTAATAGTCATAAAGTCTATCAGTGATAGCCACTGATTTTTTGCTATATTTGCAAAAAGTTTTAAACTTTCCTAAATTTGCAATTATTTTGGGTCTGATTGCTGTTTGTGCAACCAACTCATATATAAAAATCTTTTAATTTTGTTTTAAAGAGTTTAAAATGGTAAAATTTCTAGATTATTTATTAGGTAAATTAGTTTTCAATAAGATTAAAAATATTGCTTAAAATTCACTAAAGTTCATTAATCTAGTAATTAATAGTTAATTAAATATTAATGAATTTGAAATAAAAATTGACTATAAGGGAATTCTGTCTAAGAAAGATTATTCGAGTGAGGTACTTAAGTTGACTGAAAAGAAACAACCTCTACATGGGAACTAGCCTGGAGTTGTTGAATTAGTCAAATTTTATTTAATTTCATTAAGCAAACTCATAATGTAATTAGTTTTAAATAGTTTAATACACATGATAATTCACATTAAAATCAATCTAACCAATATAAGAGTTATAAAAAAGTAGATTGAAAAACTTAGATAAATGAGATTAGTCTAATTTGTGTAAATAATAGAAAACTCTATTTCAAAATATTTAGTGAGAGAAGAACATATGTCAAGATAATCTTACAATCTTTATCATAGATTCACAAGGTGATATTCCACATGTGTAAAAACTTATAAGGATTGGTTGCACAAACAACAATCAGGCCCAAAATAATTGCAAATTTAGCAAAATTTAAAATATTTTACAAATATGACAAAAAATCAGTGGTTATCACTGATAAAAGTTATCAATGATATATAACTATCAATGATAGACTACTATCACTGATAAACTAAAATTCTATAAAAAAAAAACTGAGGTGATAGACTACTATCAACGATAGACTTCTATCGACGATAGACCATACTATCATATGAATTGCTATATCTGAATTTTTTTTTAAAAAAAATGCTATATTTTTAATTATTTTACTCTAAATTGATATGTGTTACAATTTTCCAACTTATAATTCATCACTTAAATCTCTAAATTTTCATACAATTATTTCATATAAAATTTTAGAATTTAACGGTTAAAATTAGAAGTTTTTCACGATATTTTTTTTCTTTCTACTTTTTATCTAAAGTATGTTTGGATTCGTGTGTTAATCTTATTAGTTGTTTCTTAAAATCTAAAAAAAAAAACAAATAGAAAGTGATTAAAAAATTTGAACTCTTGGAATTTGTTGCGTCCCGACATTGTTATGGAAGTTCACGAGGTTTGTCTTTTCAGTGTTTGGATGCGTACGGGAAAGAATGATTTTAATTCTTTTGCAAAATAATAATAATAATTATAATACATGAAACATGTCTGTACTGTACTTCACTTTTCTGATTTTTATACTTTTAAAAGTGATTGTTTTTGTTATTGTTTGTAAAATTATAGTACAAATTAAAAATTTATTAATATAAAGTTATGAAAATATTTCAATAAATTTATTGTATGTGTAGTGCTTCGTTAAAATTATAATGACCAAGATGTTAGTTGCTCAAAATTGAGAGCAAGATACAATTTAACTCGGGTATGAATTAAAAATTGATTGATTCTATTGCTTAAAATATAAGTAGAAATTTAGGAAAAAAATATGTTTATTCATAGTTGAATAATATTAAGTTAAGAAAATCGATTTTTTTTTTTTTTTTTTGTTAAATATAAAATTGTTAACGAGGAAATTATGCTTTTAACAGTTTAAAATGAAATCATAAGAAGATCCAAATTGATTCATTTATGAAAAATTTAAGTTTTGAAATGTTACAATATTTGGTTTTAGGTTTTAATTGATTTAATTTACCAATTTTTTTTAGTCAACATGAACCTAACTCAACGCCTTAATATATGAACTAGTGGTCGAGAGGTGAACAATTCAATCATTCATTTCCACATGTTGGTAGAAAAAAAAAAATAGTTTTTAGTTTTGGATAAATCAATACTAAATCTTCTTAAAAAAAAATATATATATATATATAAATACTAAATTGATGGACTTTCTTCGAAAAAAGGAGTTGCTTGCCCGAGCTATCTTAAAGAATTTAAGTATAATGATCCAAATAGACCTATTATTATTTTCAATGTTTAATCTTTTATTTTTTTTTCTTCAATATTCTTAAAATATGCTCAATGAAAAATTTGATTTAACACTAAAAACTACGGCAAAGAAAGAGAGCAATTTTTTTTTCTGAGTACATTGAGATGGGGATTCGAACACAAACCTCTCGGTCATCAACACATACATATGTCAGCTTAGTCATGCTCGCTTTAGCTTATGTCTTAAATATTACTTCATGATCAATGGTGTCATTCAAGCAAAAGAAGAAGAAAAATGCAGGTTGCTAATGATCGGGGAGGAGCGACGGTGGTGGATGAAAGACGAAAACTCTGGTGGGGGCCTTGCCGGTTTTGATGACAAGGAGACAACGGGGGCGCTACTTTTGCTTTTGAAAAAGGATACATAGAAGAGAAATTAGATTGTTATTAAACCAAATTCAAAAGGTAGAATTCTTTTTTTTTGCAACGGTAGTTTAATTAAGGCGGGGATTGAACCCATGACCTTTTGGTCACTGGCACAACTCTATGCCAATTGAGCTATGCTCGGTTTGGCAAAAAAAAGTAGAATTCTTAATAAAGAAAAAAAACAACTTAACTTATTTAGATCCGTTTAAATTAATGGATTAAAATATTTCAAATTCATATGTAATATTTAACACATTATTGTACCACTGTTTTTTATTTCAAAACTATCCAAATAAGAAGAATGAATGCGAGTGATATTGAAAAAAGAATGTTAAGTATTGTGATCAATTTTTTTTTTTTTTTTTTTTTTTTTTGTTATTTTCAAAGAAATTTGTGAAAGATACATAAAATAAAAAACAAAAATCGTAGTCTTAAAATTTATTGGAAGAAGTCCTTAATTAATAATGAAAATATAGGAAATTATAGAAAAAAATTGTTAAAAAAAACAACTAAAATAAGTCGTCATTGTTGAGATGCTGAATTCCGGGTGCAGTGGGTTCAGATGGAATGACCGAGTTTAAGCGGGTAAAGGCGGAGAATGATGTGTTTAACACATGAGTCAAAGTAAAATTATACCTATGTGTTTTTTTTTTCTTTCTTTAAAGAAGTTCATAAAATATGCATACATTAATAAAAACAAAAAAAAAATCTTAATCCTAAAATGCATGAAATTAAAATAAAATGGAAAAATTGAGTCCTAACAAAAAAAAAAAAAATTGTATACCAAAAAAACAACTAAATAAATTGACTTCAGAACTCAGGTTTAACCACTCTTTGTCCCACACACAACACATAGACTTTAGAATTCTCCAGACTAACTAACTCGACCGACTAAACAACTTTAAATTTATGAACTTTACCTCTCTGCCACTATTTGCCCAAACAACCCTTTAGCAATCATGTCCAACCCTTTTCTTCCATTTCTCTCTCGCTCCCTCCGCGTAATGCTATAATTGACAAACAAACAAAATAGAAGGATAAACTAGTTTGATAGCATTTGAGTTCTTAAGGTTTCAAACTAAACATTCTTTGTCCTGCATTTGGTGCGTTTTTTGTCCTTCCGTCAATTTTTCTATTAAAACTTAACGGAAATTTGACGTGACAACTATTTTTTAATAAAAAAAATATTTTTTAAAATTTTAAAAAAAATCTTTTTTTCTCTCTCTTCTTTCTCCTTCTTCCATCTTCCTTAGGGCTTAACTTTGGAGACAGTCACAAACTCATTGAGACTCGACTTTTCATTCAAATGTCAACAGTGGCAGCAGCGACGGTGACTGGAGGAAGAAGACGGAAGGTTGAGGGAGAAAGAAGAGGGAAGAAGGATGAAGAAGAGAGAAGAAAAGGAAAAAAAAAAATTAATAATTAAAATATTTTAAAAATAAAAAATAGTTGTCACCTCAACTTTTCATTAAGATTTAAATGAAAAATGAGGATTGACGTTGGGACAAAAAACACAACAAATATAAACTTAAATACAAAAAAAAAAATATATTGAGTTTAAACCCTTGTGGCGTTTGACCCAAGGAGTTGGGGAGTTGGAGTTGTTTAGTTTGAAGTTTTTTAGTCTGGGGAGTTCTGAAGTATGTGTGCTTGGAGCATAAAGTTGTTTAGTTTGGAGTTCTGAAGTTTGTGGTGTGTTTGAGGCAAGGAGTTGTTGAACTCGGAGTTCTTGAATATGAGGTTATTTTAACTGCTTTCTTTTCTACACTTTTAAAATTTAATTATTAAGTACTTCTTTTTATTTCAATATATTATATTTTTTTTATGTATCATTTACAAATTTAGTTGAAGACAACAAAAATAAATTTTAACCCAATGCCTCATATTATTAATATATATATATATATATCCACTTTTTTAGGACTCATCTTTAATTTTATGAATTATAAGATTGAGATTTTTTTTTTGTTTTTATTAATGTAGATATATTTTACAAACTTTTTAAAGAAAAAAAAGAACAACACATATCTTACCCTTACCCACGTGCCAAACACATTTTTCTCGGTCTCCACCCTCTTAAACTCCTCATTCCATCCGAATCCACTATATCCGGAAATCAGCATCTCAACAATAACGATTTATTTTAGCTATTTTTTTTTTACAATTTTTTCTATAATTGTCCAATATTTTCATTGGTAAGAACTTCTCCCAATAAATTTTAAAAATGCGGTTTTTACTTTTTTATTTTATGTATCCTTCACAAATTTCTATAACAAAAATAATTTTGACCACAATACTTCATATTCTTTTTTCAATAACACTCACATTAATTATTCATTTTATTTAGATAGTTTTGAAATAAAAGAGAGTAGTACAATAATGTTAAATATTACATATGAATTTGAAAAATTTTAATCTGTTAATTTAAACAGATTCAAATAAACTAATGTTTTTTATTCTCCATAGTAATAATACTATATTTTGAATTTTGTTTAAGTAACAATTTTGATTGAACAACCCAATTTATATTTAAAATAATAAAAATAGGTTGAATTGCATTTTTAGTCATTTTATACATTTTGTTTAAATTACGTTTTTTTTAAATAATTAAAAATATTGTGAGAGGGAGAGGGAGGAATAGAGAGAAATGTGTTGCCTCGAAAAAGACTTGAATAATAATTACTGTAGAAGTCTGGGAAGTTGATATTTTTTATCCGAGTTCAACAAGTCCGTGGAACAAACGGGGATAAAACTTCTTCTCTAACTCCTTGGGCCAAACACGCCCTTAGAGACTCAAATGCCACCAAATCTAAACTTCAACATCAAAAATGTAATTTATCCAAAATAAAATAAAATATAAAAGTAACAAACAAACAAAGAGAAAAATGTCCATTCGTGAAACAACTTATTCCATCGTACGAATCTTCCAAAACTCATCCTCTTGATAGAAAAATATAACGGTTGTTGCAATTTCACTCTCGAAGTTTGAATTGTGTTAATCAAACTCTTGAACTTTGATAGTCGTAACAATTAGTCCCATTTGTTGAAATTCCTAACGATTCTGTTAGTAGGCTTGCTTCACATGTGAGAGGCTGAAAAAAACAAAAAAACAAGTACCTTGCAATGCAACTAGCAACAAATCTATTCCTCCAAGTAACAAAGCCTAAAATTCCTAAATATGGTAATGTCAAAAAAACGATTTTAACATAAACCCAACACACACCACCCACGCATGGTCTTCAAAAGTCAAAACTAAAATTGATTTTATGAAAACAAATATAAATGAAAAATATATAAAAATACAAAACAAAACACAAATCAGATTTTCATACCTAATCGAACATGTTGAAAAAACCAAGTCTATTTACATTTACACATATTCTATAAAAAAAAAACGAGTATTCGGTTCAATGAGATACAATCCAAGAATGATGAGCTAAAAAAGATAACATTTTGAGGGAAGTAACCGAAGAAGATGAATGCCGGAAAAGAACCAAAAAGAACGATTTTATAAAAAAGAATGTGTAAATTGTATATAGTGATCCTCAATATGCCTTTACCATTTTTAGATCGGATCACATTTGGACTTCATCGTTTCTGATACCATATTTGATATCATGAGATTTCATATCAAAAACCAATTGATAACGAGAAGAGTTAATTGTATATAGTGATTGAGGTCCCTTCATCTTTGCAATGTGAGATTCTCAAGGATTTTCACTTCGAAAAAGATAAAAGAAAAAAAAAAGTAATTATACAATTTGCCATATTAACAAATATTTTGATTTTTGATTTAAAAAAAAAAAAAAAAAAAATACAAAGATATTTACAATAGCCACACCAGATAGTTCAAATCTCCGTGTAACAAGCCGATTGGACAAACCCGGAAAATTCCTCAGGCACTTCTAGTCTGCCGAATTTACCATTTTGCCCTTCTCCCGTAAAAATTCCATTCCTCCCCAAAAATAACATTGCCTTATCCCCCCCAATATTCACTCCGACCAATCCCTCCGCCGTCGTCGGCGTCAACGCCGCCGCCGTCTCCGCCCAGTTGAGCAATCCCCCTCCTCTTCCCACTCCCACCACCCCTCTTGGACTCCTCTCAACACCCCACGCGCCTTCCACGCGCCGCCACTCCCCTGTCTTCGTGTTGAAAACCTCTGCAGTGGCCTCGAAATTCCCTTGATTTTCAGTCCCATATCCACTCACCACCCATATCTCCGATCCGATTGCCACTGCCTCGCATTCGTCTCTTCCGCCACTCATCGCCGGCAGCTCCCTCCACTCGTCATTTCTGATGTCGTACGCCCACGCCGTCGCCGCCGCGTTCTTCCCCTCGTCGTGCCCGCCAGAAACGAAAATTTCGCCACCGTGCTCCGCCGCGCCGAAAAACGACCTCTTCTCCGGCATCCCTTTCCCTTGCCGCCACTTCTCCGCCGCGAATTCGTACACGAAAACATCCTGCACCGGCCGGTAACTCACCGGATCCCACCCGCCGATCACCACCAGCTTCCCGTCGGCGCCGATCAGCCGACAGAACAGCGGCAGCCCGTCTGGGTACTTTCCGATGGGTTCGACTCGAGTCCAACTTCCGGTGGCCGGATCGAAGGCCGACACGCCGAACGCGGCCGGAGCAGCGAATTTCGCTCCGTCACCCGCCGGCGCTGGAAGTGTCTGAACGGCGAACACCGCCTTGTGGGTCCGGCCGGAAATTCTTCTGAGATTATAGAAATCACGGCTGAGGAAGAGGCGGCGCCACGGGCGGCAAACTCGGGCGGCAACTCGGTGAGTTGTGTAATGGGAGCGAGTTAGGCATTCAAGGGCGATTTCTTCCGGTAAACCAGGGATCAATTCTTCTGCCATACCCATAATTTTTTTTTTTTTTGTAGTTCGTATCAGGTTTATGATCTTTTTGGGTATTTATAGAAACAAGAATCGAAGAGAGTGACCATTTTAGTTAAAATTTATGTTTAATTTAGAAGATAAAAATATAATATTTAAAATTTTGAAGGACCAAAATATAAAAGAAAAAGTTAGAGAGTTAAAAAAGAATATAAATTAATTAACGAAGCAATGGTTAATTTGTTAGTCGTTTATAAACATAATAGACATTACTTCTTTTATCGTGATTCAACGTCATTTATTTGTTGTATTAAAAGAAATTTGATAAAATTTTAATAAACCTAAATTTCTTTAGGATTTTAAAGACTTAAATTTGTTTAATATATTTAATTCTACAATATTTTTTAAAATAATACTCTAATCTTAATTAGAATGTACGAGAAAAGTGTAAGATATATATATATATTTTTTCTTTTTGAAGCAGTGTAAGAATTCTATTTTAATACGATATTGTTTTTTCCTTGTTTTTACCCTTTTTTTTCCATTTTTTATTTTATTTTGTCGCTACCCCTTCAACAAAACGTTTGTTTTGTCGTTATTTTATTTTATTATTATTTTTTTTATTTTTGCTAGAAGTTAGAGCAAGAATGAACTCAAAAAACAAAAAAAAAGTTAGATTATAAAAATAAAAGATTATAAAAATAAAAAAAAGTTAGATTATCAAAATGGAATTAAACTAAGTTCATGTTTACTAAATCCTAAATAAATTAATAGCAATGAATTAAAGTTTCAATCATAATCGATTTACCTTTGATAAGGTTTACATAAGACTAATTCAAAATTTCATTGATAGTGTATACTTGCACGTAATCATTCGTGAGTTTACCATAATACCCTTTCGCTTTGATCGTGTCCAGACTTGTTGTCCGAAGGTCACTCGTGTGCAAATTCGTGTGGATACTCGTAAACCCATTTTCCATCATGAATCTTTACTTCCCTCCGTTTATTCTCTCTTTTCGATTTTCGTCATTGGAGCTTCAATCTCTTCCCTCCTCCATTAACCCATTTATGTTTCTTCCTCACGAAACAAAAATAACCCCCAATTTTTAAGGGTTTCAACGTTAAAGTAATGAGTTTTGCAAGATAGAGTTTGTAAGGGAGAGAAAGAGAGATGAAAAGTAAGTTATATTACAATAGAAAAAACCAAACATTATATAGGTTTTTCTTACACCTATTTTAGTGTTTCCAAAATAATAGGATCAACATATGAATAGGAACAATAATACTAAAAAAACTCATTCAAACTAAAACTCATTCAACTTTAACATCCTCCCTTAAACTAAAACTATGTGATTTAGTTTAAACTAGAGAGTGAAACAACTCCAAGCAGATTACGAAGCTTCACAAACGTTGCTAATTTAAGAGGCTTGGTTAATATATCTGCAACTTGATCCTCGCTTCTACACTAGGTCAATTTGATGATCCATCATTTGTAAGATCTCTTAAGTAATGATATCTTGCCAAAGCGAACATAGCTCAGCTGGCATATGTATGACTTGATGACCAAAATGTCTGTGGTTCGAATCCCCCATCCCCAATGTACTCAAAAAAAAAAAAGTAATGATATCTTACGTCGATGTGTTTGCTTCGTCCATGCAAAACCGAATTTTTTGAAAGCTTGATTGTTGAAGTATTGTCACAATGAATGATAGAGGCTTCTTCTTGCTTATAATGTAACTCTTCAAGAATATTTCTTAACCAGATGGCTTGACATGCACATGATGTTGCTGCTACGTACTCAGCTTCAGTGGTAGACAATGTGACAATTGCTTGTTTTTTGGAAGACCATGAGATAGCTCCTGAACCAAGCATGAAAACATACCCTATAGTACTCTTTCTATCATTTAAATCTCCTGCATAATCACTATCGCTAAAACCAATAAGGTTTAATTCGCCCCTTCTCTCATAAAATATGTCAAGATCATGAGTCACTTTCAAGTAACGTAAGATTCTTTTGGCTACTAAGAGATGAAGCTCAGTTGGAGATTCCATAAACCTGCTAATGAAACTTACAGCATACATAATATCAGGTCTTGTAGCTGTCAAGTACATCAAACTTCCAACTATTTGCTTGTAGAGAGTACTGTTGACCTTCTTCCCTTCATGGTCCTTTGTGAGCTTCAAGCTGGGTTTAACTGGAGTTGAGACTAAGTTACAGTCTTTCATTTGAAATCTATCCAAGATCTCCAATGCATATTTCTTCTGATTGATGAAAATTCCAGCTGCTGATTGCATTACTTCAATGCCGAGAAAATAATGCATCATCCCTAGATCTGTCATTTCAAATTCCACCATCATGGACTGCTTGAATTCTTCAAACATTATTGGATCATTATCTGTGTAAATCAAATCATCTACATACAAACATACGATCAAAATCTTGTTTGGAGGTTCAAATTTAATAAAGAGAGTATGTTCGTATGGACATTTTTCAAATCCAACTCTAACAAAGTAAGCATCAATCCGACTATACCAAGCTCTAGATGCTTGCTTCAACCCGTATAAAGCTTTCTTCAACCGATATACCTTTCCATCATTTCTCTGTTGTTCATAACCAGGGGGTTGATCTATGAAAACTTTTTCATTCAAGTTTCCATGTAGAAATGCTGATTTCACATCCATTTGAAGAATTTTCCAATTATTTTGTGCTGCCATTGCTACAACCATTCGAATGGTATCATGTCTTGCAACGGGAGCGAAAACTTCATTGTAATCGATGCCAATTTGTTGCTTGTACCCTTTTGCAACGAGACGAGCTTTGTACTTGTCTACTTTTCCATCTTTATTCAGCTTTGTTTTGTAAACCCATTTAACACCAATGGATTTCTGTCCTTCAGGAAGTTCTGACAACTCTCAAGTATTGTTTTTCTCTATTGACTTGATCTCTTCATCCATGGCTTTCTGCCATTTTAGATCTTTCACGGCTTCTTCAAAGGTTACTGGATCACATTCTGATAATAAAGCATAATGGACAAGTGTTTCGTTAGAAAGATCACCACTAACATCGTAATCTTCCATCCATGTTGGTCTTCTTCTAACTCGTTGTGATCTTGAATTTGTACCTTCTGTTTGAGTTTCAATAGTCTCAACTTATTGTTGAACTGGACTTTCAAGTTGTGGTGGCGAAGATACATCACTGGTAGTTTCTTCAAAGTTCATAGGTATTGATTGTTGCTCCACAATATCTTCTATCCAGTTCCACGTGCTTACTTCATCAAATATAACATCTCGACTAATTACAATTTTACCTGTAATAGGATTGAACAATTTGTAAGCCTTTGATTGCTCACTAATGCCAAGAAAGACACATTTTTGGCCTTTGTCATCTAGTTTTTTTCTTCTCTCATCAGGAATATGTGCATATGCAATGCACCCGAAGATTCTGAAATGGTCAACTGATGGTTTACGCCTATCCCAAGCTTCTTGAGGAGTCATGTTTTTAACCGAAAAAGTGGGACTTCGATTCAAAACATGAATAGACCAATTTACAGCTTCTGGCCAAAAATGCTTTGGGACTTTCCCATTTGCAATCATGCTTCGAACCATGTTGAGGATAGTACAATTCTTTCTTTCGGCAACACCATTCTGTTGAGGTGTGTAGGCTGCCGTCAGTTGGCGTCGGATTCCATGCTCATTACAAAAATTTACAAATTCTTGTGACATGTATTCTCCTCCGCGATCCGTCCGAAGAGTTTTAATTTTCCTTCCAATTTCATTTTCAGCTGCCGCCTTAAAGTTCTTGAAAATTGAGAATGCTTCTGACTTTTCCTACAAGAAATAAATCCATGTTTTTCTGCAAAAATCATCAATGAAAGAAATAAAATATTTCTTCTTCCCATTTGATATTAGATTTATTGGGCGACATATGTCAGAATGGATTAACTTCAAAGGTTTGCGCACTCTCCATGCTTTACCCTTTGAAAACTGTTCATGATATTGTTTGCCAACAACACAATCTTCACATACTTTTGAGGGAGGAGAAATTTGAGGAAGACCAACCACCATTTGCTTTTGAGAAAGGACTTGTAAACCTTTAAAAAATTCAAGTGGGCATATCGCAAGTGCCAAAGCCACATAGGATCTTCTACAACCGTCTTGAAACATGTTTCTAAACCTTCTAGTTTGAGTGGAAACAACCTGTTTGATGTCATCTCAATACGAGCAATCAATCCTCTCCTTGGATCATATATTTCACAACCGCCTTCTTTGATGGTTGTAACATACCCTTTTTCTTGTAACTGTCCAACATTCAACAAATTGCTTTTCAAGTCAGGAATATAAAACACATTTGATATAGTTTCAACATTGTCTTTTTTGGTCTTAATTTGAACATCACCTTTGCCCGCAACATTTACTTTAGAATTATCACCAAACGATACAGTAGAATGATAACTTTCATCCAAATAGGAAAATAGAGACTTGTTACCACACATATGATTGCTGCAACCCGTGCCGATATACCATATGTTTGATCCAAGCTCATCATTGTGGTGACACGTCATCAAAAGTGTTTCTTGCTCATTTTTTTCTATGAAATTGGACTGCTCTCCTCTTTCATAGGTAAGGTTGACTGTGCATTCAGACTTGTAATGACCAAACTTATGACAACGGTAACATTGAATGTTGGACTTATCAAACCTCGAGTTATTGGACATTTGTTTGTGTTGGTCATGTCCTCCACCTCTTCCTCTTCCTTGCCATCTACCACGACCTCGACCACGGCCTCTATTTGATCCTCTTCCCGAAGAATTTTCACCTTGAGTTGAAACCTTCAAGGCTTGTTCTTCAGTTGGACCTGTAGTTGGCGTCATTCTTTGCTCATGCACAAGTAAAGAACTTTGTAATTCATCAATTGATAAGTTATCGACATCTTTTGATTCCTCAATTGAACAAACCACATAAGCAAATTTAGGAGCCATCGATCGAAGAATCTTCTCAACCACGGTGACATCTTCAATCTTCTCTCCATGGATCCGCATCTTGTTTACTATAGCCAAGGTCCGCGAGAAATACTCACCTACGGACTCATCTTGCTTCGTGTGAAGAATCTCAAACTCTTTGCGAAGAGCTTGGAGCTGCTGCCTTTTAACCCCAACCCTCGTTGTGCCTTGATACTTTTTCTTCATGGAGTCCCATATTTGCTTGCATGTGTCTTTTTGCAAAATGGTCTCCAAGATGGCACGATCAATGACTTGGAATAAATAATTCTTGGCCTTGAGATCCTTCAGCCTTCGTTCCTCTAACTTCTTTTGCTCAACTTCTGGCAAGACAACTCCAGCGGCAGGTTCATTCACTCCTGCATCTACAACGGTCCAATACTCTTTGGGCCGTAGAAAATTTTCCATCAACATACTCCAATGATCATAATGACCATCAAAGCGAGAAATTGCTGGTTGCACATAATTGTCTGTGGCCATCTTTTTTGCTTTGCTAGCTACCTTAGAAGATAAAAGGAAAAGATGATATAACCTGGCTCTGATACCACTGTTACACTTTGCAAGATAGAGTTTGTAAGGGAGAGAAAGAGAGATGAAAAGTAAGTTATATTACAATAGAAAAAACCAAACATTATATAGGTTTTTCTTACACCTATTTTATTTTAGTGTTTCCAAAATAATAGGATCAACATATGAATAGGAACAATAATACTAAAAAAACTCATTCAAACTAAAACTCATTCAACTTTAACAATGAGTTTATCTTTTTTCTCCACAATTTGTTCATCTCTATATCAAAATGAATTTCTCTTTTTTCTCCACAAGTTTTGGATTCAAAAACTTGTAGAGAAAAAAGAGAAATGAGATTGGCGAGGAGGCGTGAAAGAATTTGTTAAAAGAAAAAGAAAATCATTTCTAACGTATGGGCGGCGACGGGTCGAAGTGAGGTAGGCGACAGCGACGACGAGATTGGCTGGAGTGAGGTGGGCGGCGAAGAAGTTGTCTGAAGTAGGGAAGAAGAAGAGAGGAAAAAGAAGGTGAGGGAGATGACCATGATTTCATGAGACATTTCAAGGAAGAGAGAGAAAATGGCAAACCTGAAAAATAAATTAAAAAAAGGGTTAGACCACGTAATAATCAATGGTAATCTCACGCCTAAAGTGGTAGAGAAATTAAGTAATGATAATACATATTTTGAGGTGGGCCACACTTTGATTTTATTTTAGTAAATATCATCCAAATAATCATGTAGATCTCACCGTCAAAATTACTATTGATGGATTATGGAGAGAATTAAATGTAACCTAATTAACTTTAATGAGAGAAAAATAGGGATGATGAAATCAATTGTTAGGGTCACAATCCAACCTTTTGATTTTTTTATTTGCCCGGGTTTTCATAAATATTTTTTAAGAAATATTTGAATTTTTAGACATATTTAAAAATAAAATAAAAGTTTGGTTAAAATATCATTTTGGTCTTTGTATTTTGAATTTCGTTCAATTTTAATCCATCTACTTTCAATAGAGCTTAAAATTGGTTCTTACTCTTAATTTGAAGGTACTTTTTATCGTAATTAGTTAAAAAACAAAAACAACATAATATTAACATATTTCCAAAATTTGTATTGGAAATTCTAATAGAGATTATTTTTTTTAATAGAAAATTTAATAAACATCAATTTTAAACTTTATTAAAAATATAGGGACTAAAATTGGACATTCGAAAGTTTAGAGACTAAAATTGAACGAAATTTAGAGTACAAAGATCAAAATAATATTTTAATCACACAATTATTTTTTTTTTAAATATGTTTAAGAATTCAAATGTTTATTTTAAAAATATGAAAAAGTACTATAAAACAAGCACATAAAATTAAAAAATCAAACGGACCAAATGGAAGTAGTGTTTATAAATACCCAAAAAGATTAATTTTCAAAATACTTTCACCAATCTATGTTCTTAAAAACGTTTTACAAAAATACTAAAGTAATCGTTTCAAACCTCCAACCTCCAACTTCTAGAAATATAAGTAACATGTGTGTTGAAATCAAACCATCGACATTTGAGATATAATTAATGTCTCGTCCTTATATTTAAATTGACGATTATTTTACTTTTGAGTATTAATAATATTTATGTCCACGATTATTTTACTTTTGAGTATTAATAATATTTATGTTGACTTTGTGTTATCAAATTTGTAGTTATCTTATTTGGTTTATCAATGTCCTCTTTGATAAATATTAAATGTTGATGGTAAAAATGGACTGTCTCCACAAGGAAATGTTGAATTTTTCCCTAATTATTGATTTGGATCCATCTATAAATTGATCAATAAAAGCATTAATCAAGTTAGATTTTTTTTTAGATGACCCTTTTTTGGTGCTAGATGTCCAAAAACAAAAAGTTTGACGTCCTTTTTTTAGTTTAGTTTCTCTCTCCTACTATTTTTTCACCGAACTATTTCTAAAAAAAAATCTTCTTATTTTTTCTCTCTCTTAATTTTACTCTCTCTTAGATTCTAAATTTAACCACTAAAATATTTCTATTTTTCTCTATTTTATTGTTAGATTCTAAATTTAAATAAATGGATTAGATTTTATTCTCTCATCTATTTCATATTTCACACACATCATTTAGATAAACGTCATTTCGATAATAGAAGAATCACGGGACAAACCTCTCGGGAGTTCATGGCCAAAGGAGAGGATGAGACTGAGAAAGATCTCAATTGTGTTGTTTGTGGGACAAAGCTCTCGGGAGTTCATGGCCAAAGGAGAGGATGAGACTGAGAAGAATCTCAATTGTGTTCTTTGTGGTTGTCACCGGAGTTTTCACAGAAGATTTATATGGTGATCAACTTTCATTTTTAATTTTCATTTTCATGTAAATCTGATCCGGGCGAACATGGATTATTGGGGAGGAAAAATAGAAAGAATCAAATTTCAATTTATGTTCTTGTTCTTGTTTTTATTTGAGGTTTCTTTTCTTCTTTACTTTTTCTTTTATCACATGCCTCAAATCCTTAAGTTTTTATGTTTATCTATCCATCTATTTAGTTTGTATTTAGTTTGTCAAGAAAAAAACATTTTTAATCAAATTCTTATTTAAAGAAAATGATTTTCCTTTGGAAATGAAGATTAGATTTTTTTAAAATTAATTCTGCCCACAACATTTTATTAATATATAAAACCCCCTAATTTGGTGGTTAGAAATTAAATATATATTATTTTTCATTTCCTTCATTTCAAAGTTTAAGATCTAGGATTGCTTCCACTTTTTTTAGGGTTTTTTTATATTAATAATAATAAAGTTATTATAAAAATAGGGTAGTTTTGAAAATATTTACAAAACTAGAATACCTAAATCGTGTACTATGGACACGATTTCTCGAACTCGTGTCCATGGTACACGATTTATCCACGAGTTATCCTATAACTCGTGTACCATGGACACGAGTTATGAGGTAACTCGTGTACCATGGACACGATATCGGCCAACTACGTGGACGCTTATCTGGCAGCTGCTCGGTAGTTGGAACTCGTGTACCATGTACACGAGTTTGGTACATGGTACACGATATTTATAAAACTCGTGTCTATGGTACACAAGTTACCCCATAAATCGTAAACTATGGACACAAATTACCCCTAAGTGGTGGACATTGGATACGATTACTGGAAATCGTGTCCATGGTACACGATTTAGGTACCCTATTTTTGTAAATACTTTCAAACCTACCATATTTCTGTAATAATTTTATTAAACTACATTATTAATATAAAAAATCCCTTTTTTTAGTTTCCTTTTCTTTTTTTATTTTTCATTTTCTTCATTTCAAAGTTTAAGATCTCAACTTTCTCTACGTTTGAGGGACAAATTTATAGTTTTGCAACACCAAGAGAATTTTCCTTTATTTTGAATTCTAAGGTGTCCTTCCTTTCTCACTATCTCCCTGCTTGTTTTTTCTTCTATTATGATTAGATTTTTTTTTTTTTTTTCACTATTTACACGTTATTTTTTTTTTTCTTCAATGTATTGTTGTTGACTTTTCAAAATAATAACCCTCAATTTACAAATTGAAATTCATTTACAAATTTGTAAACACTTTAATTTCAATTTGAAATTCAATTTACAAATTTGTAAATACACTATAATTTTAATTTGCAAAATGCAAGTACATACAAATTTGTAAACACACTTGAAATTCAATTTACAAATTTGTAAATACACTATATAATTTCAATTTACAAAATGCAAATACATTGGAATTCCAATTTGAAAAATTATAAAATTGTAAATATAGTTGCTGCAAATAAGAGTGTAATTGCAAATACAGAGTGTAATTACAAATATGTAATTTTCTCATTGCAAATACAGAGTGTAATTGCAAAATTTGGTAATTGCAATTACAGAGTGTAATTGCAAAATACATTGCAATTACAAATTGCAAATACTGTTTTTATAAAGTGATTTGTAAAAATAATTTGTAAAAATAGTGTATTTGAAATGTTAGTGAATTGCAAATACAAATGTTTTTATAAAGTGATTTGTAAAAATAATTTGTAAAAATACTGTATTTGAAATGTTAGTGAATTGCAAATACAAATATACTGTATTTGCAATTTGCAATTCTATGATTATTTTTCTTATTAATTGATCTATGTAATTTTTAAATTATCTAAAAAAACACAAAACACTTGTAAACTAAAAATCTGTAAAAATCAGTACTAAATAATAATTTTTAAATTTTCAAAAGGTTGCAAATTTTTATTTTGTTTGAATTGTAATGTTTTAAATGACTCTTTCATGTATGAGATTCTAGATTTTGTTTAATTTTTTCGTTTTAATATGTTGATTTTACCATCAAGGACATTTTAGTCCCATATTAGAATTCATCTATTTTTAGATAAAGGACATTTATCAAACATTTTAAAAAAAGAACATCTCTCGAAATTGAGAAAAAAATGGTCATATGTCTCGTTGCCCCTTTAATTTATTATAAACTACCTAAAGACCGACCAACAAAATATCAAAAAAGTCACAATGATATGAAACTCAACTAATCACCCATGGTGGGTGGATTTTTTTTTTTTTTTTTTTTTTTTTTTTTTTTTTTTTTGTTTGTTTGTTTGTTGTTGTTGTTGATATTTTAGTCTAGAATTTATGTCTAAGTTATGTTTATTCGATTTTAGGCTCTTTCTTCTTGATCGTTTTTTTTTTCCTCCACTATTTTGAATTGATATATGTCCATTTTGATTCCACAATCTCTTTTTTTATTGTACTCTTTTCAATTAAAAATAAGGCTAGCCAACAAGAACATAACTCAACGACATGATATATTGCCTGGTGACCATGAGATCTTAGGTTCAATCCCCCACTCCAACATGTTTTCAAAAAAAAAAAAAATTAAATAAATAAAAATAAGGCTCCATTTGAAAGAAAGAAGGAAAGAAAAAAAAAATCTCAATTGAAAGATTGGTAACTCAACTCCAAAACTAAGCTAAAAAAAAGTCAACAAAAAATTTAAACCTGGCCAAAATTATTGCATGGTCACGTCACTAGACGATACATCACTCGTGCAAAAACTACATCAACACAAAATATAGTTTAAAAGCAATTACACAGATGAGAGAAGGGAAAAAATAATTTATATCCTAAATTTTAGGGGTTGTATCAATTAAAATTCTAAACTAATAATTCTATCGATTAAAACCTTATATGCTTATGAAAGTTCAGAGTTTTAATTGATACCACTCAAAAGTTTAGGAGTATAAATTGATTTTTGTCCTAAAATATATCAATGTTACAATTTAATTAACTGAAACTAGTTTTGAACGGGCAAAGTTAATATAATTCAGCGGTAATTGACATGTGTTCAAAGGTTTATTGTACTAAAAATAATAACAAAAATAAACTTTGGGAGTGTTTATTTTTTATGATTTTTTTTATGCTTTTGTGAGTACTTCAAGAGTGACTCTCGTGGATGGAAAATTCGCTCGGAAATTCAAAATACAGATTTGTAGAACTTTGTAACCACAAACTAGACGGCCACATAGTGCACTAGTGAAGGATGATAACGTCATTTAAAAAGTCAGAGGGGTTGACCTTCGAAACATATATAAGTCAAAAGACTCTTTCTTTTTAATTTTAAGTTTTATTGAAACTATAAGGACTAAAATTGGACATTTAAAAGTGTAGAGACTAAAATTGAAAATTTAAAGTACAAAGACTAAAATAGTATTTTAATCACACAATTATTTTTGTTTTTCAAATATGTTTAAGAATTCAAATGTTTATTTAAAAAATATGAAAAAGTACTATAAAAAACAAGCACATAAAATTAAAAAATCAAACGGATCAAATAGAAGTAGTGTTTATAAATACCCAAAAAGATTAATTTTCAAAATACTTTCACCAATCTATGTTCTTAAAAACGTTTTACAAAAATACTAAAGTAATCGTTTCAAACCTCCAACCTCTAACTTCTAGAAGTATAAGTAATAATGTAAATGTGTGTTGAAATCAAACCATTGACATTTGAGATATAATTAATGTCTCGTCTTTATATTTAAATTGACGATTATTTTACTTTTGAGTATTAATAATATTTATGTTGACTTTTTGTGTTATCAAATTTGTAGTTATCTTATTTGGTTTATCAATTTCCTGTTTGATAAATATTAAATGTTGATGGTAAAAATTGACTGTCTCCACAAGGAAATGTTGACTTTTTCCCTAATTATTGATTTGGATCCATCAATAAATTGATCAATAAAAGCATTAATCAAGTTAGATTTTTTTTTTCTTTTTAAATTTAAAGAAATGATGATAGATGGGCCTTTTTTTTGGTGCTAGATGTCCCAAAACAAAAAGTTTGACGTCATTTTTTAGTTTAATTTCTCCCTTAATTTTACTCCCTCTTACATTCTAAATTTAACCACTAAATTCTTTCTATTTTTCTTTATTTTATTGTTAGATTCTAAATTTAAATAAATAGATTAGATTTTATTCTCTCATCTATTTCATATTTCACACACATCATTTAGATAAACGTCATTTCAATAATCAAAAGAATCACGGGACAAACCTCTCGGGAGTTAATAGCCAAAGGAGAGGATGAGACTGAGAAAGATCTCAATTGTGCTGTTTGTGGGACAAAGCTCTCGGGAGTTCATGACCAAAGGAGAGGATGGGACTGAGAAGAATCTCTATTGTGTTGTTTGTGGTTATGTTGTTTATGGTTGCCACCGGAGTTTTCACATAAGATTTATATGGTAATCAACTTTCATTTTCATGTAAATCTGATCAGGACCAACATGGATTATTGGGGAGGAAAAATAGAAAGAATCAAATTTCAATTTATGTTCTTGTTCTTGTTTTTCTTTGAGGTTTCTTTTCTTCTTTACTTTTTCTTTATCACATGCCTCAAATCCTTAAGTTTTTATGTTTATCTATCCCTCTATTTAATTTGTATTTAGTTTGTCAAGAAAAAATCATTTTTAATCAAATTCTTATTTAAAAAAATGATTTCCGTTTGAAAATGAAGATTATATTTTTTTAAAATTAATTCTGCCCACAACATTTTATTAATATATAATTTGGTGGTTAGAAATTAAATATATATTATTTTCCATTTCCTTCATTTCAAAGTTTAAGATCTAGGATTGCTTCCGCTTTTTTTAATTTCCTTTCCTTTATCCAAATCTATAGTTGCTTTATTCAACAAGAGCATAGCCCAACGGTATGATGTATCGCCTAGTGACCATGAAGTCCTAACATGATGTTGTCAAAAAAAAAAAAAAAAAAAAAGAATTTTCGTTCATTTTGAATTTGAAGGTGCCCTTCCTTTCTCACTATCTCTCCTTGTTTTTCCTTCTATTATGATTAGATTTTTTTTTTTGTCACTATTTACCCGTTTTTTTTTCTTCAATGTATTGTTGTTGACTTTTCAAAATAATAACCCTCAATTTACAAATTTGTAAACACACTTTAATTTCAATTTGAAATTCAATTTACAAATTTGTAAATCCACTCTAATTTCAATTTGCAAAATACAGATACATACAAATTTGTAAACACACTTTAATTTCAATTTGAAATTCAATTTACAAATTTGTAAATACACTATATAATTTCAATTTACAAAATGTAAATACATTGAAATTTCAATTTGAAAAATTGTAAAATTGTAAATATAGTTGCTACAAATAAGAGTGTAATTGCAAATACAGAGTGTAATTACAAATATGTAATTTTTTCATTGCAAATACAGAGTGTAATTGTAAAATTTGGTAATTACAATTACAGTGTAATTGCAAAATACATTGCAAATACATTGCAATTACAAATTGCAAATACACTATTTTTATAAAGTGATTTGTAAAAATACTGTATTTGAAATGTTAGTGAATTGCAAATACAAATATACTGTATTTGTAATTTGCAATTCTATGATTATTTTTCTTATTAATTGATCTATGTAATTTTTAAATTATCTAAAAAAACATAAAAACACTTGTAAACTAAAAATCTGTAAAAATAAGTACTAAATAATAATTTTTAAATTTTCAAAAGGTTGCAAATTTTTATTTTGTTTGAATTGTAATGTTTTAAATGAGTCCTTCATGTATGAGATTTTAGATTTTGTTTAATTTTTTCGTTTTAATATGTTGGTTTTACCATCAAGAACATTTTAGTCCAACTAACCATATTATAATTCATCTATTTTTAGATAAAGAACATTTATCAAACATTTTAAAAAAGGAACATCTCTCGAAATTGAGAAAAAAAATAGTTATATGTCTCGTTGCCCCTTTAATTTATTATAAACTACCTAAAGACCAACCAACAAAATATCAAAAAAGTCACAATGATATGAAACTCAACTAATCACCCATGGAGGGTGGATTTTTTTTTTTTTGATATTTTAGTCTAGAATTTATGTCTAAGTTATGTTTATTCGATTTTAGGCTCTTTCTTCTTGATCGTTTTTTTTTCCTCCACTATTCTGAATTGGTATATGTCCATTTTGATTCCACAATCTCTTTTTTTATTGTACTCTTTTCAATTAAGAATAAGGCTCGCCAACAAGATCATAACTCAACGGCATGATATATTGCCAGGTGACCTTGAGATCTTAGGTTCAATCCCCCACCCCAAAATATTTTTTTTAAAAAAAAATTAAAAATAAGGCTCGACGAAAGAAAAAAAAAAATCTCAATTTTTTTTTTTTTTTTGACAACTTGTGGGGAGGGGGATTCGAACTTGAGACATCTTGCTCATAATTCATATATTATGCCGATTGAACTATGCTCATGTTGGCAAAAATAATCTCAATTGAAAGATTGGTAACTCAACTCCAAAATTAAGCTAAAAAAAGCCAACAAAGAATTTAAACCTGGCCAAAATTAATGCATGGTCAGGTCACTACACCATACATCACTCCTGCAAAAACTACATCAACACAAAATATAGTTTAAAAGCAATTACACAGATGAGAGAAGGGAAAAAACAATTTATACCCTAAATTTTAGGGGTGGTATCAATTAAAATTCTAAACTAATAATTCTATCGATTAAAACCTTATATGCTTATGAAAGTTCAAAGTTTTAATTGATACCATCTCAAAAGTATAGGAGTATAAATTGATTTTTGTCCTAAAATATATCAATGTTACAATTTAATTGACTGAAACTAATTTTGAACTGGCAAAGTGAATATAATTAAGCGGTAATTGACATGTGTCCAAAGGTTTATTGTACTAAAAATAATAACAAAAATAAACTTTGGGAGTGTTTATTTTTTATGCTTTTGTGAGTATTTCAAGAATGACTCTCGTGGATGGAAAATTGACTCAAAAATTCAAAATACAGATTTGTAGAACTTTGTAACCACAAACTAGACTACCACAAAATGTTTTGTGGCCACATAATGCACTAGTGAAGGATAATGACGTCATTTAAAAGGTCAGAGGGGTTGACCTTCGAAACATATATAAGTCAAAAGACTCTTTTTAAACATGCAAGTCATTCCAAAAGTTTTCAAGTTGAGAAGCTCATTCACGAAAATTCTCCCCTCTCTCACGCACGTTCAAACCTGTTGGACCCCATGGCTAATCAAAAACCCTCTCCGATCGCCGATGGTGCCGCCGTTGATCGAACTCTAATGGGTTCTGGAAGCTGAAGGAAGTTCGAAGATGTTTTACCCAAGCCCATGCAAGCGGAACCAATGACCGAAATACCTTCATCATCTTCGAAGAAGAAGGTCCACCCATAAAGTTTAGACACTAATTCTTTTTATCCATATAATATGCTAAATACTAATAGGCCAAATTATTGAGACTTTTTATTCATATAATATGCTAAATACTAATAGGCCAAATTATTGAGAGACAAGTCACCGACATTCCAACAATAAAGTAATAAAAATATGGACGTGCAGATGAAGTAGAATCTCTTAATATATAATAATAATAATTAAAAAGTAAAAAGTAAAAAGTAAGGGCGTGTTTGGCCCAAGGAGTTGTTTGACAAGGAATTGGGGGAGAAGTTTTATCCCGAACTTGTTGAACTCGGATAAAAAATATCAACTCCCCAGACTTCTACAGTAATTATTATTCAACTCTCCAGACTTCTACACTAATTACTATTCAAGTCTGACCCATTTTTTCAAGGCAGCACATTTATCTCTTTTCCTCTTTCTCCCTCTCACAATATTTTTAAACCTATTTTTATTATTTTAAATATAAATTAGGTTTTTCAATCAAAATTGGTACTTAAAACAAATTCAAAATGTAGTATTATTACAATGGAGAATAAAAACATTAGTTTATTTGAATCCGTTTAAATTAACAGATTAAAATCTTTCAAATTCACATGTAATATTTAACATTATTGTACGACTCTCTTTTATTTCAAAATTATCCAAATAAAATGAATAATTAATGTGAGTGATATTGAAAAAAGAAGGTGAAGTATTGTGGTCAAAATTATTTTTGTTATCTTCAGAGAAATTTGTGAAGGATACATAAAATAAAAAAAGTAAAACTACATTTTTAAAATTTATTGTAAGAAGTTTTTACCAATAAAAATATTAGAAAAAAAGATGGAGACGGAGAAAAATGTGTTTGGCACGTGGGTGAGGGTAAGATATGTGTTGTTCTTTTTTTTTCTTTAAAAAGTTTGTAAAATATACCTGCGTTAATAAAAACAAAAAAAAATCTGAATCTTAGAATTCATTCCTAAAAAGAATGGATATACATAAAATCTCAATATTATATATATATATATATATATATATATATTTTTAATAATATGAGGTATTGTGTTAAAAAAATTTTTTTTTAGAATTGATTGAAATAAAAAGAAGTACTTAATAATGAAATTTTGAAAGTTTGTAGAAAAATATTGGGTAGAAGAAAGCGGTTAAAATAAACTAAGATTCAAGAACTCTAAGTTCAACAAGTCCTTGGTCCTTGCCCCAAACACACCACAGACTTCAGAACTCCAGACTAAACAACTCTCTGCTTCAAACACACATACTTCAGAACTCCCCAGACTAAACAACTCCTTAGACTAAACAACTCCGGACTAAACAACTCAAACTCCCCCCAACTCCTTGGGCCAAACGGCCCCTAAAGTAAAAAGTATTTAAACTAGCAGCAGTTGCGAGCACATGGCTCCTGGATTTCGATTAGACATTTAGGGTGTGTTTCGATTGAAAAAAACATTTTTCAAATAATGCATTTTTTTAAAAACATTTTTTCTAAAAATGTTTATAATTAAAACACTCATATGTTTGGTTACATTAAAACACTTATAATTAAAACACTCATAATTAAAACACTCATTTTTTTAAAAACACTTTTAGTGTGTTTGATTTCCTCTACACTAAAAGTGTTTCTCTTAATGTCAAATTACTATAAAAGATAATTATTAATAAACAATATGAATCAATAGGTTTAAATATATATTTGTCAATTGAAGTAATAAATCAAGTTTAGATCAATTGGCATTTGATTATGCCTTTGACTAAAAAGCTTAGCTCAATTTTTCTGATGCCTTTGACTAATAGGTCGGGGTTCAATCCCTCCATTTTTAAAATTATGACCATTTACTATTGTTGATGGTGACGGAATATGAGAGGGGAAATTATGACCATTTACTATTGTTTATGGTCGGTGACGTGATAGGAGTGAGGCGGTGGTGGCAGGAGTCGGGCGGATGGTGACGGGATAGGAGGGGCGGTGGTGGCAGGAGTTGGGCGGATGGTGACGGGATAGGAGTGGGGCGGTGGTGGCAGGAGTCAGGTGGATGTGGTTGGAGGCGGCGACGACCGGAGTTGAGGGCGGTGGTGGTTGGAGTTTGAGGCCGGAGTTTGGGGCAGTGGTGGTCGGAGTTTGGAGGCGGTGGTCGGAGTCGGAGTTTGGTAGAGGCGATTGGTGGGCGGAGAAAATTTGAAAGTGTAGTGTGAGAGTATTTTGGTACTTTTAATACAATATGAAAATTAGGTAGGTTTTTCCATTAAACACATAGAAACATTTTTTTAAAAACTTAAACACTTAGAATCTAAACCAAACACAGCGTTATGCCTCTTGAATTCGAAGAGTCTCTATGTCAATACCAAATTTTAATGGTTAAATAATACGTAAGTTTTTTTTTTTTTTTTTTTTAGAAAGCTCATAAAAAAAAAATGGCAAACTGTACAAATACTCCAGAACGAGGATCAAAAAGTAGGAACCAAAATGAAGAAGAAGATATTCTTGGAGTAGTTTCTTTGTTTGGTTTGTTGGTAATCTTTGTTCTCTTTGAGATGTTTTGAGTTTTTGTTTAGAGTATTCCTAGTAAATTGCTAAAAACACTAGCAATGTTTTGACTTTTTGTTGGTGTTTTTACTAAAAACAATGTCAAAAGGAGAAGATTGGAAGGTTGAATTTTAGGCATTATTTTTGGATTGTTTCTTGTGAATCAATTTGAAAATTAATCGATTTTATTTGTGTTATTTTTTTTTGGAACCGTATTTTAATTAATGCGAGGATTGAATTCATGACCTCTTAGTCTAGGGCATGTCAACTGAGTTATGCTCGGTTTGGCTTTAATTTTTATTATGAACATCTTATTTATGAAAAAATCTTTGATTATTGTCTTTATTTTGATATATTCTATCATTTTGAATATATTCTCTTTAATGACATTATGATTTCATGATGGTGAGGTGATTTGGTCATATTTAGTTATGGATAAAGTGAAGATATTGATTTGTATATCTTTTCATATTTTGTCATTTGATTGACAATGATATTTTTCTCAGATTTGATAAAATGACTTTTTTAGTTATAAATTCGAAATTCGTTGGAGTTAAAGATACATAGAAAAAATCTTGTAACGTTGTAACTTTATGATTAACTCTTGAAGAGTAATATTTTTGTGGTTTTATCCCTTACACATTGAAATCTTGAGAGTGTGCTTCGATTGGAGATTGAAAGCTACTTGAATGGTAGTTGAACACATCATACATTTCGCAAGGGGACTTGTGAACGTCGATTGTCAAAGAGTGTTAGGTATTGCGACATAAAATCAAGAAGAGAGTTCTTTTAATTTTATGCATAAGATCATTTGTACTGTGTACTAATTTTTAGATAATCTAATCTTTGTGGAGTAAGGTTGGAAAATCGAACCACGTTAAAAACATCGTGTGTTCAATAATTTTTATATTTTCGCATGTCTCTAATTACAATCATATACATGTCTGGTTATTTTATGGTCCATCGTTTATCTAATTAAAATATAATTTTAAATATATAATATAAATTGTTATTCCAACTAGACAAATTAAATAATTTGGCGATTTAACAAAGTTAAAACAACTATAAATTCAATCTTGTAAAACTCTAAATGGTGTAACTAAAAAAAAAAAACTTTTTAAAAAATGCCCTAAATCCTGCTAAGATATTGAAAGTTGGGTTTCTCAAGCGGGTTGAGATTAGGAATTTAGGCTGTTTTTTTTTTAATATTGTAATTTTTGAATTTTTTTTTTAAAATATTACAGTTTTTTAAAACTATTTTTAAAAATAATGTTGCTTGTATGAAAGTTCGTGTTTTGAAAAGACGACCTCCCCACGCGAGTAAAGGTCGTCTCTTGAAAATACGATATTGTTCCACGAGGATGAAAATCGTCTTTTCCCTTCTTCTGGCCCACGCAGATAGTCTTTTCAAGAGACGGTCTCCAATTTTTTTTAGAATAATGTACTTTCAAAAATCGATATCTTTTTACTCAGATATGCAATTTTAAAAAAAAAAATATATGGTTGGAAAGCGAACACCGACAACTTCAATTTGATATGTAATTTCACTATTTTTGAAGTTAGATATCGAAAGATAAATATCGTCGAAGTTGAGCTACAGTTCTGACATTTGCAGAACCATCTTCCAACTTCGATGTTTCGGAGTTCTTTTGAGCCGTGTGCATTTAAAAATCGATATTTTTTTATTCATATATTCAAAATTTTCGAAAAATATATCGTTGGAAAGCTAACACAGATAGCTCCAATTTGATCACTATTTTTAGAGTTGTATATCAAAAGATAAAGATCATCGAAGTTGGACTATGGTTCTGCAAATTTCAGAACTGTAGCTCAACTCCGACAATTTTTATCTTTCGATATCCAACTTAAAAAATAGTGAAATCACATATTAAATTGAAACTCTCGGTGTTAGCTTTCCAACCACGTTTTTCATCCACGTGTAATAATATCGTCTTTTCAAAAGACGACATTTGCTCGCGTGGAGAGGTCGTATTTTCAGAAGACGATCTCCCATAAAAACAACATTATTTTTTAAAATAGTTTCAAAACTCCAATATTTTTATAAAAAAATTCAAAAATTACCATATTAAAAAAAAAAAAAAACAGCCAGTAAATTATATTATCAAAATCAAAGACGTGGATTTCTCAGGTTTTTATTTTTATTTTTATTTTATTATTATTATTTTTTAATTTGGCTAGGATTTTTTTTAATGAAAACCACGTCTCTGATTTTTTTGGATGAGGTCATTATTCTACATTGGACTGTTTTTTAATAATATTGTATTTTTTAAAACTTATTATAAAAATATTGTAAGTTTGAAACTATTGCTCCACGTGGATGAATGTCGTCTTTCGAAAAAACGATCTTGCTCCACATGAATGGAGGTCGTCTTCTCAAAAAAATACAATATTACTAAAAAAAAGAAAAAAAAAAAAAAACAGCCATACAATAGTTTCAAACTTACATGATTTATTTTAAAATTTATAAATATTTAACTAAAACATGCTAAGATATTTTAAGTTTTTTTATTATAAATATTTAATGTTTTTTAAAAAATATATTAAATGCACAAGAATATTGATAATGACACCAACAACTAACCATGACCATATATTATAGATATTCTTAATATTTGTTTGTATCTAAATACATCTCTTCAAAGAAAATTTCTACCTATACGAACATGGATTGAACAATTAATTTGATTAATCCTAATTCGAATTTATATACTCTATGATTATATTAGTATTACAATTTATCATTTTAATGAATTCTCGAGATAAATATTAGTTTGTACCTAAATGTATGTAGCATTTGAAGAATAATCATATATCTTATTCATGCAGTTCAACAATTAATTTGATTCCTGTGAATTTTGATCCGATAAATTGGAAGATAATGCAATAACTATGGTTAGTAGTGTTACAATTCATCATCTTAATAAAATCTCAAGATAAATACCTTTTTAATTATAAGTTTTTTAAATAATTCTTCATTCTTTAGTTTCAAATTTCTACACATTATTTAAAAAGTTATTAAAGCGTAAAAAATGATGTGGTAGTGAAACTGTGCATAGCTCAATTAATATAAGATTCATTGACTAAAACGTCATGAGTTCAATTTATGCATTAATTAAATATTTTTGTAAAAAAAAAAAAAAATGTGATACTTATATTTATTTTATATAATTTTACAGTTTAAAGTGTTCTTTTTAATAAATTAAAAGAAATATTCATTAAAAAAAATACTACATCCTCTGTTAAAAATTGGGACAAATCCTAATAAACTATACCTAGTATGACCACACAAATGATAAATTTTCTAGTTTTCATTTATTGAAAATTCTTCACACTCCTTACAATTTATTTCAAGTCATTAATAGTAACATAGTATAAACTCACATAAAATATACATTATTAATCGATAAGTCCGATGTTTTGTTTTTTTTTTTTTTGAGTACATTGGAGGTGGGGGATTCGAACCACAGACCTCTTGGTCATGAACATATACATGTGTCAGCTGAGCCATGCTCGCTTTGGCGATAAGTCCGATGTTTAAATCTTTCACCGCACATACTGTCATGTATATATATTTTGGTAGTATTAAACAACAATGTAAAGTTGAAATAACATTTAAATTTTATTTTATAAAGGAAAAAAAAATCTAATGTGAATAAAGATGGTAGCTACGAGAGTGCCCTGTAAATCTTCCTTTTTAAAATACCATCTGAGCTATTTTTTTAGTACAATATGAAGATTGAATTTCCGACTCAAGATAATAGTATATGTCAATTACCGCTCAGCTATAGTCATGTCTTCCCATCAAAGTTAGGGACTAATTGCTTCGTACAAAAAGTGAACTATGCCTTCCTATCAAACGTGGCGCTAGCTATTATTAGTATTAAACTTGTTTAATCATTTATAAATATACACAACCTTATACCAATTGAGTTATGTTCGATTTGGCATCAAATTAATGTTTTTAAATTAGACAATTGAAAAATATATGGACTAAAATAGAATTATAATATACCGTTTTCAAATTAAACATTTGATTTATTTTTTTTTCAAAAAAAAAAAAAAAAAAAAACATTTAAAATTACATGTACTAAAATTGAATAAAGTTCAAAGTTTAAATGCGTTAAAAAAAAATAATAAATAATTGTGGGTTCATACTTTAAACTCATCACTCAAGTTTAGAGACCCATGGTTTTTAAAACCTATGTCCCAATGTGTAGACTTTTAGACCACGGGTTCGGTTCGGTTTTTTTCACTACAAAACCGATCTGGTTCGGTTCGATTCGGTTTTACTGAAAATCGAACCAACCCGAACCATTTATACCCCTAGTTTATATACCATAGTTTTTTTTTTTATAACCATGGTCTATAATATAGTCTTAAACTATGGTTTTTTAAGAACTAAGATAGTAATAATGTTAGTTTATGTTGGAATGCTTTGAATATATATTACGACTCTCTACGAATAGTTCGGTGTCATATCTAAATCTTCTAATGACTTTCAGTCGCCCCTAGTCTGTCATTTGTAATTCTCTCATATTCGTAATAATGTTGTTCTCTCCCTTTTATCCGTGGACGTAGCTAATACGACGTTAGTGAACTACGAAAATCTGTGTCGATTTTTTTTCTGCGCTTATTTTGTTCTTTGCTGTTCGATTTATCGTAACAGTTTATATCATATTATATCTTTTTTTTTAGTGTGATCTAAAAAATAAGATTCTATATATACTAAATTTCTACCGTTTGATCAATGAACACGAGTAAACTTATGTTAAAAAAAATGCATAAAACTTATTAATCACTCACATGTGAGGAGAGTTGAGGCCTTAGCTTGATGCACCCTTTTTCCTTGTTGAAATCCAAAGTTAAAATCTAAACTTTGAGGAAAGGGAGAGAAGTAGTTCATAGGAAGAAGAGAATCGAAGGCTTCAAGAGTTATAAACTTATAGGCTTAATTATAGCCAAATTGAAAGAAAAAAAAAAGTAATTAATTAATTAAAAGTTGAATTGGCTAGGGTAAAATTGGAATTTCTTCTTTTAATTAAGTTGTGGACCATGTTATTATCTATATCTTGGAAATAATTTTAAGGAGTAGAACATTATAAAATAAAATATTGGTTAACGTTGAATGGTCTGTAACAAATATAAAATAAAATATTGGTTAACGTTGAATGGTCTGTAACAAACATTAAGACTACGATTTTATTTAATCGCAGTTTATAATATAATGTTAGATTATGATATTTTTATCATAAACTATAGTATATATAAAATATAAATATAGACCATAGTTTTTTATGATAAATTTTAGATATGATTGTATTTATCCATGTTTGTATATACTATACTTTTTTTTAAATAACCATGGTCTATAATCTAGTTAAAATAGTGGTTTTTAATAACCATGGTCTATAGTAAAATCTAGGTTTAGACCATGATTTTTTAATATCTATGAGCAAAGTATAGGTTTAGACCATGGTGTTTTAGAAACCGTGGTCTATGATATAGATATAAACCATGGTCGTTTTAAAACTATGATCTATAATGTTGGTTTGGACCATATTATTTTCCTTTTTCATTGTGATCTACGATTCAAGATTATACTACAATTAATATAACTGTAGTCTAAAAATACATTTATATACTAAAAATGTGTTCGAAAAAACCTACCACTTGATTAAGCAAAAATAACTGAGAAATTAAGATAGTTATAATCACACAAAATTTTCTAGGACCCCAATTACAAAAAAAAAAAAAAACTCTCAAAATTAATTTGCACCACTCAAACTTGTCCAACTCTAAAACTCAAAATACAATAAAAAAAAATTCCAAGATCCCAATTAAAAAACACTCTCAAAGTTAATTTGCACCACTCAGACTACATCAAAGCCAAAGTCGTAGACTCCTTTTATGATATTTAGAGCCCATAATTTTCTTAATCTTTTCGGAACAATTGTTGTTCCTATATATGGTTAAAAATCCTACAAATGTAGTAGCATGTAATCAGTAAAGAAATTAGAAAGAAATAATAATAATCTTATATAGAAAACTTCCATAAATCTAATTAATTACACTCATCTATCCATGTTTGTAGAATTGGGCTCTTGTCAAATTCACATGAATCTCTGTTGAGAGAATACATTTATAGTCTATAGAATAAATCTTTCTTAAATCTACTCAAATATAGTTCTACCATATATATCTCCTCACTTTAAATCTCTTTAAACCATCAAATATAGCAATCATATAATATCACAACGATTATCGGAGATATGTTCATTTGTGTGAGAAGAAAATGTTATTTTTGAAATAGCTATTTTTTAAAAAATTAAAGCAATTTGTGATTCGTGAAATCTGTGACAGTTTGTCGAGAGATCAGCAGTACAGTTCGACGAAGAGTTTCGGCGTTCGTGACTGAGAGTTCAACGGTTCGACGGAGACTACCAACGTTTAACCGTAACTGTGAATTTATCATTTTTTTCAAGTTGTACATTCGAGACCTTCATGATGGAGGGTATTGAGATATATCACTGATATATCTCGCGTAATTGTTGAGATATTGAGATATATCTCTACTAATTGTTGAGATATTAAAGGATTGTTATTTATATTTGTTATATTGGGTGGCAAAGGATTGTTATTTATATTTGTTATATTGGGTGGCTTAGAGAGATTTAATGTGAGGAGATTTGTTCTCCTTACTATAATTTATTCTCCTTACTATATATATATATATAATTGTCTTTTATAATAAATGAGAGAAGAAGAGAGAAATTCATGAGAATTTATTTTTTTAACAGGTATTAATCATCCATCTTTAAAATGATAATAAATGTTTTATCTTTTAAATTATGTTCAGATTTATATTTAAAAAAATAATTAAAAAAATTGCTCTAAGAGATACTCATAAAGTTAAATTGTCAAAAAAAAATCTAAAAATAAATAAATATTCAATTAGTTAGGGGTATACTTGGATTTTTCTCCTATTATTATTATTATTTAATTTTCAACCCTTTTATCTTTCCTCTTTTCTTTGAATCTCCCTCTCATTTTATCCATTTGATATTTTGAATGATGGTCGTTTTTTTAAAAAAAAGTTAATTATAAATATTGTCCAATATAATTTATTAATGAAAAGACATTGATTATATAGGAAAATGTATGTGTCGTTTTCAGAAAATAATGTAGTACACATAAGGACAATTTGGTTTATTTTCTTTCACCAATCAATAAGTCAAAGAAAGGAAGAAAATAAGTTGAATGGATAAGGGTTGGGAGACAGAAATGAGTGGTTTTCATTGACTACTCTTTATTTTTTTAATTTTATTTTATAGCATTATTTCATATCTCTTAAAAAAATGCTTTAAAATGAGAGTATTAAATTTATATAACAGAGTCATACATTGAATTTTTGGCAAGAAAAATCTTGTATCTTTTTTTTTTTCTGAAAAGAAAAATCTTCTATCCTTGACTCTTATTTTAAGAAATATATTTATTTATATAGGAGGATTTATAGCTCGTATTTAAAACTATCATTTTCAATAAATAAATAAAATTCAAAACTATAGTGTTATATGTTAAAATCGGGTGTTAAAGTGACTATAGCTCAACCATGATTGATCATATATTACTTTAAGAGAAGTCGGAGACTTAAATTCTCACACTCCATTTGTTGTACTAAAAATAAAAATAAAAGACGCAAAATCATAGCTATATAATCTTATTTTGAATGCACGTATTTTTTTTTTTTTAATTAAGTCTCCATTTTAATGGTATTAAAAAAAAATCATGCATGAGATTAAAATATTATTAAATTGTTAAAATGCAATTGAGAAATGTTAAGAACGAGAATTAGCATTTGGGAAAACAAAATCGATTTGTTCGATTTCTTAAAAGAAATTATGCATTTTAATTATTTATTAGAATATAGTCCATGTTCATTTCCAAAATTACAAATATATATAATTATTTTTAAGAAGATTATTGAAGAGACATTGATGTTAAAGGAATCTTTAAAATGTCCCATCAATTCATCAACATATAGACAAAAACAATGCTAATCATTAAAATGTCAAATTAACGAAAGCAATTTTTCATCTTCCCTTCTCTATTTTATCACAAATAAAATTTTAAAAGTTTAATGGATATTGTTACGAGCTACTCTAACATGAGGTCAGTCACTCACATCACGACCAGCTTCTTCGGGAAGTCGAGGTCACGACACCAGCATAAGACGCATCAACAACCTGGGACCGACTCTAGGGCTCTGAGGGTCCGAGTCTATCCACTCGCCCGAGGATTCGTTGTTGTCAGATTGCCTCTCGATCAGCGTGAAGAATGACTGACAAGACGTCCCTAACTCACTTGACGGAACGACGGTACAACAGCACCACCAACTCCCTCGAGAATTGGGGGGACGGCGACTGCCATTATGACGAGAAGTACGGACAAACTTTCGGTCGGTCCACACCTCCCCATCCCGGTTCGTGAATTCTCATGATAGCGAGTCAATAAAACCGGCGGGGAACATTCCCTTCATGCCACCTATAAATACTCCTTCCTTTATGGAGGGCGGGAGGTAACGTAACAGAGGCGTAACTCTACGCAAACTCTACACACTACCACTCCAACTTATGGCTAGTACATAAACTAACTTAAGCATCAGAGTCTCGTGGGCCTTACCCCACACCGGTTCAAGTTCATCTTCCTCTTTTGTGCAGGTATCCACCGACTCTGGCGACGACAACTCGCAGTGGGGAGCACGAAGAAAAAGAGAAGTCTAGAAACTCGCACCAACATATACTAAATTTTTACACGTGTTGAACTAACGTTTTTTAAATGGAAATCTAAAAAGAGTATAAATTGATACACTTATGAAAATTTAAAGTTTTAATTGATAACACCCTCAAAATTTAGGGATATAAAAAAAAAATCGGCCAATTTTCTTTCTAAATTCTTTTCGAAGTTTTTTTTTTAAAAAAAAATTGGAAACTTTCAATTAACGAAAATCAACGCTCCTAAAAGTGTAGGAGTTTAGTTGATACAACAACTACCAAGTTTTTCAAAAGAAATCTAATGAATGGTGCAATTGATGCACTTAGTAAAGTGAAAGATTTTAATACATTATTAGTTTATGATTTCAATCGATAAATTCCACACTTTTAAGAGTATTAACTGATTTTTATCCTTAAAAAAAATAAATAAATAAACAAACAAAAGTACTCTAAAAGAATTCATTATTATCGACGACAAAAAGGGGAAAATATTTTAAAGAAATCTCTGTGTTCATAATTTATATCGATAAGGTTAATAATTCTTCGTACAAAATGCTCCGTTGGGTCCCACAAATGAATAGTTGTGAGTCAGCAAAAGGATTGGTTTGAAAATGGATAAAGCTGAGCTGGACTCTCACGTGTCAGCATCCCGATAGCCACAACCGTACAGCTCTATTATGACGAGTCCATGGATATTAAATTTTGGATATTAATAAAATCATTGTATGAATAAAAAAATATATATTAAAAATATATATTAAAAATATTTAGATTAATAGAATTACAATTAGTTGAAAGTTTTCTTATCTTTGATCTATGATTTTCCTAACCTACATTGTGTTGATTTCGAAGGTTAAGAATTCGTAGACTCTTGTTGAATACCCCGATCAATGTGGTTTATAAAATTGTTACGAAAGTGATGACTAATATATTTAAAGGTATTCTTTCATATATTATTTCTGAGTCTCAGTCAACTTTTATTTATGGTCGGTCTATCAATGACAACTTTATGATTCAGTTGGAATTCCAAGAGGATTGGGCGAACCTAGTGTTGAATTGTATTTCAACGTCTCCTTCTCCATTCTCATCAATGGGGAATCAACAGGGGAACATTATTCCAACTAGGCGCATTCGTCAAGGTGGCCCTCTCTCTCCCTATTTGTTCTTATTATGTGCTAAAGGTCCGACTTCTCTTTTGCAGTTTGTTGTATCCAATGGCTCGTTTGGGGCATGTATATCTCTCAATAGGGACCCAAAGTGTCTCTTCTCTTTTTCGTAGATGATAGTTTGATTTTTTTTTTTTTTAAAGCAATTGCTTCTAAATTCTGTGTTCTTAAAAGTATTTTGTACAATTATGAGCGAGTCTCGAAACAATGTATTAACTTTGGTAAATCTGCAATTCTGTTTCCTCTAAATGTTTGTGGGAATTATAGGAACTATCTAATTTTTTATAAGTGAAAGTAGTTCATTGTTTGGGTAAGTATTTGAGGTTGCCATCCAACTTTTCATGGAGTGAAGGGAAGGGCCTTAGGGAAATCAAAGATCATATATGGAGGGTTCTGCACAGATGGGAGGGGCGTCTGTTCTTAATGGGTGGAAAAGAAATTTTGATTAAAAGCATAGCTCAAGCGATTTCTACCTATGTGATGAGTTGTTTCAAGCTTTCGAAAGGCTTACGTAAGGATATTCAGAAGTAGATTGCAAGATTTTGGTGGGGCTCGTCTTTAGAAAAGGGTGTATCTACTAGATGAGTTGGAAGAAAATGTGTAAGCCCAAACATCTTGGAGGGCTAAACTTTAGAGACTTTGAGGGTTTCAACCAAGAGTTACTAGCAAAACAAGCATGGCGTATCCTCCAAAATTCAGATTTTGGAATTGCGAAATTCTTGAAAGCCAAATACTTCCCTCATACGTTTGTCTTAAATGTTGTTACATGTGTAGAAAACTCGTACTTTTGGAAAGAATTTATTTGGCGTCTTGATCTACTTAAGCGCGACATAAGAAAACAAGTGGAAAATGGTTAGTCTATTCGGATTTTTGAGAATCCATGGATTCCTCGTCCCTCTACCTTTTACGGTTATTCAACATCCGGTGAACAATGATCATTTGATGGTGTCAGATCTTATAAATTCTTCGGGGCAGTGGACTTTTTCAATGTTGTAGCAGGTTCTTTGCCTAGAGGATTTTGACATTGTCTCCAAAACACCCATTAGCCATTCTAATGTTAGGGACGTTTGGGTATGGTATTACGAAAAGAGGGGTAGCTACAATGTTAGGAGCGGTTACAAATTTCTAATGACAACCATGGCCAGTGTTTCTTCTCGTAGTGCAAACTTGTGCACGAGTTGGTGAAAATCGGTTTGGGGTGCTCAGCTGCCATCTAAAATCAAGCATTTTGTATGGCATTCATTCTAGAATTGTATCCCAACAAATGACATTCTCAATAAAAGGCACATCTAGATTTTTCTTTTTTATCAGATTTGCAGAAAGTAGAGAGAATTCATAGACAATGCTCTTTTCGAATGTAATCGACCAAAGAAAATATGAAAACAAGTGTTACTTGAACACAGGTCGATTTGGGAATTCAAGCTGACAATCCAAGATAGATGGATTCATCTTCCATCCTCTTTGTCCAATGTAGAGTTTGACTTGGTGTGCATCACTTCTTGGGCTATTTGGAATGATCGCAATAAGATCCTTCAAAAGGAGAAAAATTCGGAGGTTCAATTCAAAGTTGAGTGGATCAATCAGTACCGTGAGGAGTTTAATAATAGGTTTCGCTCTCTTCCCGATCATGGTCTGGTGGATCGCGTGCTTGAGTCACCTTCTCTGCTTTAATGTGTCTTCTTCTCTATTGATGCGGCTTGCAAAGATGGGGTGTCTGGTTTGGGAGTTGGGGCCCTTTTGCGCGATTCCAAAGGTCGGATTCTAGCAGTGTTGCATGTGCACCGTCTGAATGTTTATTCCCCGTTGTGTGTCGAAGCGCTTGGGATTATAGAACGTATGAGATTAACGTTGCGTATGGACTTCTCCCAGGTTTGGGTCTCCTCCGATTTTCTAGCGGTTGTCCAAATGGTTAAAGGGGAAATTCTGATTTTTAGCGAAGTTCTTACTTGGGTCGAAAACATTCGTTCCATTGTTGCCTGTTTCGCGATGATCAATTTTTCTTCCATCCCTCGACGTCGAAATACGCTCGCCCACAAATTAGCGAGGCAAGCGTTCTCATCAGAGTCATCCTTGTTGTTGAATTCGTTCCCTCTCTGGCTTACTCGCCTGGTGGGAGATTTATCTATTTCTTGTTGTAGCCCTAAAGGACATTATTGATTTCAATTAATGAAGGTTGTTTGTTTCAAAAATAATATAAATAAATAAATAAAATTCCTAATGTATTTCATATGTATTTTAATGAAATAATAAAATGTTGATTTTTTTTTTTAATTCAACAATTGTATGGATAAAAATTGAACCAATATAAATTTTATCCATTAAACTATATATTCCGATTAATTTCAATTTACCTCTTAAAGTTTATATTTATGGGCATAGAAAATATACATGAAAATATCTACAAAAACTTTAATTACCTAATAGTTTAGCGGCCTTGTGGGATGGGGACAATGATTTATGTTGTTGTACACCCGATTTGACAATGAAAGTGACTTTGTGTTTGGACTTTTCTTTACATCCAAAATATACCCTCTTTTTCTTTCTAGTCAATCTTTTAAAATAACTTTTTCTTTTTTCATTTAAGTTTGTTCTTGAGTTTTTAAAATATCTATTTAATCACTAAATTTTTTTAAAAAATAATTATTTTGATTAATTTATTATTATCATATCAATTGTCGAAGAGATGGATGACGTAATTGGAAATAAGCATATTAGTTTGTCAAAGTGAGCACCCCGGAGCCCGTAAGATTTTTTTACCTTCTCTAAAAAATTTATGGTTTTTGACCTTCTATCATGTTAAACAAGTTTCTCCCCTTGTGAAAAGTCATTTGTACCTTTCACTAAGCACAAGGGCATTATAGTTTTCTCCTCGTGAGTGCTCAGCGAAAGGTAGTACAAACTTTGTGGACTTGCTAATCACGAGAGAAGGTCAAAAACATAAGTTTTAAAAAATTCGAGTAAAAATTCCTTACGCCCCTGAGAAGGAGGGGGTCATTCGTACAAAACTGCCACATAAGTCGGGTGTAGTGGTTATTGAGTAGAGTAAGAATTGATTGCACAATAACCAATATTATAATAGATATTTTGAGAGTTCATCTAAAATGATTATTTTAGTTCAAATCTAAAATAGAATTTAAACAAAATAATTATTACTAGTAAATAAATTTTATGGGGAGAGTTTTGAACCTCCAACCTAATTAATTTAAAAAAAAAAAAATTAGTACAACAAATAGGAGGTAGAGTGATTTGAACTTCCGACCGAAATGAAAGTAGTAGATGTCAATTATCGTTAAACTATGTTTATGTTGACTTAAAAAAAGTGTTTAATAGATCCTTAGACTTTCAAATTTGTGTCTACTAAGTTTCTAAACTTTAAAAATGTTTTATAAGTCCATGAACTTTTAATTTTGTGTCCAATAGGTCCTCGACCTATTCGATGTTTTCCTAAAATTCTCAGACTTCACTACTAGAAAAATGAGAATAGATGACATGTGGGGCATTCAAAAATTAATGAAGGGAAGAAAAAAAGTGTCATCTTCTGTTTGGGGCGCATTTTTTGCGGGAAAAAACGGAGTTTTTTCAGATTTTCGAAACTTAATGACAGTTTTCTAACGTCGTCAATCGATGACAGTTTTAAAATCTCTTAAATCGTTTACGTTTATTAACTATCATTAATTTGTTTATGTTTTTTTAGTTAAACTTTTTTGTTTAGAAACTAAAAAATATTTATAAAAGAATTAGAATTAATTTACAACTAAATATTAATTAATTAACAAATAAAATAAAAGGAGGGAAAATGTAAAAAAAAAGTGAAAAAAAAGAATGGAAATCAAAATTTTGAAAGCAAACACTCAAAATTTATAATTAAAAAAAAATATTATATATATATATATGAAATCTCTAAATTAAGAACACGTTCTCTCTGAAATCGTCTTTCCTCCGTAGATCTCACCCCTCCCCTATACCAAATGTTGTTGTTGGAATGTCTTGAATCTGTTATGATTCTCTATGACTGGTTTGGTACGGGGTCTCGCTGCCCGGTCAGGTGAGGGTATGGGGGCAACACCCCTAAAGGAAAAATCTAATTTGAGTTTTATTTATTCGTTTTGAGCTTTGATCTTTTTTGTATTAAGTCATTAGAAGGGTGTTGGTGGTCAAACTTTTGAATGTTCACTAATTTCAGGGTGTCGAATCCTGCCAAAATAAAATTTGTAAACCCGTACTACCAAGATAACTTGTAGCTAGTGGTAACCGAGTCGATCCACAGGGAATTAATTTAAATTCGAATTTGATCAATTTGCTTTGCTAATTTTAGAAATAAAACATCGGGGAAAATGAATTTAGTTTTCGAAACATGCATTAATTACGCTAATGAAAAATTTTAAAATGCTGAATTGACAATTTAACAAACGTATTCAATTTGAGACATCATGATTGACAATTAGCACATGGCAGATCATTGATTAACAAATAAGTCAGCCAAAACCAATCAAGCACACGAAATGTTTACTCGGGATACCGAATTAAACATACCCAAAGACAATTAATCAAGGGGTGCAATTCTAATTAAACTTGGCAATTGATCAATTGAGGGCGAATTTGATGGATTTTTTTTGTTTTTATCTCAATTCGAACTTTGATTATTTTTTTATTGAACCTCTAACTTGCGTCATCAATTTGAGTGCAAGCAATCCCTAGTATAAAATCGAGTCAATTGTTTCTTACTAGACATTGTTGTTCAATTTTGCAAGTGTACGAATTGTTCCAAGTAATTTAGTAGTATAAGTATCAATTATCGTTCTTTACCGGAAATGCATGCTTCCTAATTACCAAATTTGTTAGCCTCAATTTTATTTGAGCACGAAATAATCAAGGGTGAATTAAAGTTTTGAACTATCTTACTATATCTAAGAGTGGCTTAAGGAGAGGAACTTTTTCTTCATATTTTGCCCTTTCATTTTAAGAATTCTCACTATTACATTGGTGTCAATTTGGTCGTTAATTAAAGAGTTTTTTTTTGTTTTTTTTTTTTTTTTTTGTTAATTGAATGATTGCTTAAGAGGAAATTCAGTTTATTTAAAAGAAAAATTAAAAGGATTAGGAAGGAGAGGGAAAGACATAAAGAATAGAAAAGGGCTACAAAGTTAGTGTTTCGGCCACCCGAGTTCGAACGGCCAAAATTACGGCCTTTGTTCCCACGATTATTCCTATTGGAGGATGCGGGCATATGATCGACATGACTATTTGTTGTAGTCAGAAGGGCGGACCTAGAAGAAGAATTCGTTGCGCGCTTTGACTTGCTTATTTCCTCCAATAAAAGCATAGATCGAGCAGTATAAAAATCAGGAAGAGGATCAGAATGCTGAATAATTGAGGCGACCTCATCATATACATCAATAAGACCACGCAACAACTGAATGACTAAACAGTCGTTGGAGACCTTAGACCTGACATTAGCAAGGAGACCCACTAGGGTTTTGACATGCTTACAATAAGAGTCCATGTCCGAAAATCTAGACAAATTAACAGTAGAAAAACCATGCTCAAGATTAGCAACCAAAGAGTTTTTGTTATCCTGAAATATACCTTGTAAATGTGATAAGCGCCCAATGATGCTTGATTTACAAAGCTAGAGATTCTTCTAGGATCCTTGTAAATGCCCACAAAGAAGACTAACTTAACGATTGATTCCAATCAAGAGTTTAATTAGAAGATGAATGACTCTTAGATCACACTTAGAATTTATGATTGTCACGGTTAGATCCCAAGACGACTCACTCCAAAATTAGGTTGATCAAAACTAATTCAATGAACCGATTAAACATCAAACCTAAAACAAGATTTGAAAGAAACAACACTAAAAGGGGTTTAAAGAAACACAAGTTCTTGATAAGCATAATTTGTATTTTCAAGAGCCTTACAAGCCTTTAAATGGGCTAAAATAGTCGTTCAAGATACCAAATACCAAAGGTCTCCAAAAGTCATTAAATGCAGAATTGAAGAAAATATAACTTATGGAATGAAATCCAATTTCACAACAGTGAAAAGTCATATTGAAAAACTAAAACCATAGAAATGCTTTAAATTGTCTTAACTAGCTAGTGTAGGACGCACATATTTAGATTCCAACGTTTGAGTAGGTTTGACATCTCAAACTCCCAAGAGGTGTCAGCTGGACAGCCCACTGCTCACAATTTCTGCACATTGTTTTTGTCCCCCGTGCCATCTTTCAAACTAGAAGACTTTTTTCGTGCCAACTTCACACCATTCTCTTCTTGACTCATTAAGCGAACATTGTAAAGTAATTTGAGTTCAAAAAAAATTGTCTCTTCTTGTGCATTAGTTAGCATTTGAAGTTGTAATGTAAAAGCCTCTTGAATCTTCTTTGCCTTGCTTCTTGTTATGGCTCCTTCGGGTACATGTAATGGTTCAGTGATTGGATTCGTATCAAAATGTGTCCATGCTTGTTGAACCGTGGAATCAGGATCGAGGATGGTGAGAAGGATATCATTGGAAATAATGTCATAAATTCATTGAAGGACAATATAGTCAAGGCACTCCTATAACTCGGGATCAGTAGTCTTGAGAGAAATAGAGGAAGAGGATCCTTTGGAGGAATAATTTATGATTAACCACCTGACAAACCTTGGCATTGATCTTGAATAGTTCAGCCTAAGAATAATATTGTACTTTCTCACGTTCAAGAGTGATGAGAATGAGACGCTTTATGTTGGTAACCATTGTAGCATGATGAATAATCTTAGACTCATACTTCAACATGGCGACAACTAGTAGAAGATGAGGAAGAACTGGGCAGAATTACGAACTCTTCGATACTGGCGAAACTGTGCGGTCAGACAGAACACGGCAGTGAGGCGGTAGAGATCGGAGAAGGTGGATGACGAACGGAGAGCGATGGCGTGGATCTAAGCAGAACAACGGCGCGGCGGCAGAGGTCTGCGAAGGTGGTTGTCGAACGGAGAGCGACGATGAGGATCTGGGTAGAACACTGCGAGCACGCGAGGCGACAGACAAATCTGTGTTGTTGGGTTGCGGTGAGACAGAAGGCTCTAGTGGCTGACATAGCAGTTGGAGAACAACGGGTGAAGGAGTTGTGCTATTTTCGGACAAATCTAGGCGAATGGAGCGGCGACCTTGCTGCGAGCGGACTTGGCGACAGCAGCGACTGGCAGTCAGCTAGGGCAAAAAGAAAAACAAACAAACAAAAAAAAGTTAACCTAAGGTTCTCATACCATAATAGATTGATAACTTTGTTCCCTTTCTCATTGATTTAATTCAATATATATACAATGTGTACAAAAGGCTAGTTACGTAAATATGCAACAAATAAATATTGGAAAATTGTAACACATGTCAATTTAGAGTCAAATAATTAAAAATATAGCACATTTAAAAAAAAATTGCGGATATGGAAATTTCTATCACTGATAGTATGGTCTATCGCTGATAATAGTCTTTTTTTTATAGAATTTTGTCAGTGATAATAGTAATAGTCATAAAGTCTATCAATGACAATCACTAATTTTTTGCCATATTTGCAAAAGGTTTTAAACTTTGCTAAATTTGCAATTATTTTGGGTTTGATTGTTGTTTGTGCAACCAGCCCATAAATATTTACATAATGTAATAGGATGCAATAACATTAAGATATCTAATTGATATGATTGTGTATGAAAAGATTGACATGTACATCTTATGAATGTAGTCAAAACATATTTATATATGGATCTTATATGAAAATCCTTGAATACGATTAAAGATATATAGTACGGTCATATAATTCAAATGCTAGAGAATTATATTCAATCAAATTTCAAATTATATCCTTATATGGATTAAAACAATTCAAACGAATATTTATTGAAATAAGAATCTCATTTGTCCATATGATTTTACAAAGAAATCACAGTGAGGATTTATTATATATTATTGTTGTATAAGTTGATGATTTGAATATAATAAAAACTCCGAAATATATTTCAAAAATAATATAGTTTCTTAAGAAATAAACCGAGATGAAAGTTCTCAGAAAACAAAAATTTTCTTGGTTTGCAAATTATGCATATAGAGATGAAATTTCATCAATCAATTTATTTAGAAAATATTTTACAAGAATTAGGTACATCATTGAACATTCTAATGGTATTTCGTTCACTTGATGTGAAAAAGATATCTTCCGATCTCAAGAAGATAATGAGAAACTTATCGGTCCTGAACAACCATACTTTTGAGAAATAAGTGCATTTATGTATGATTACTAATTATACACTACGTGCTATAGTATGTTCAGTAAATTTATTACATAGATATGACATCTCTCCAATAGAAAGATATTGAAATAGAGTTAAATATATTTTATGTTATATTTGAGGATTAGTGCCATGAATTTATTTTATAAATTTTATTTTTGATCTAGTTGGATGTGAAGATGAAGGTTATTTATCTAACTTATATAAAGTGAGATCTTAGACACGTTATTTAATACACGTGGAAGAACTTTTATATTATGGAAGTCTTCAAGGCAGACAATAACAATTATTTTTTAAATTATCCTGAAATCATAGCAAATTCACGAGACAAGATTTAATATGTTCTTGAAACTTGTGGTTTGTCTTCCCACGAAGATCATCCTAACAACATTATATGGCGATTCACGAATCATCTCTCACCAACGTTCTTTTACACCTATGATCTTGAAGAAAATGACTATATTATCGTTCAACAAATTTCTTCAAAAAACAATTTGACAGACTTATTTACAAATATATTACCTACTGCCACATTTGAGAAGTTGGTAACCAACATTGGGAAGCGACGACGCAGAGATTTCAAATGATGTTTCCACGAGGGGGAGAAAATGTGTTGCACTTTATTTCCTTCGACTATGGTTTTATCTCACTGGGTTTTCCTAGCAAGGGTTTTAATGAGGCGATAATTAAAGTATATAATAATGTATTATTTTTCCTGAGATTTTGTCTCATTGGGTTTTTCTATAAAAAAAATTTACCATGCATATATTTTATATACTATGAACATCTAAGGGGGAGTGTTATGAGTATTTATATAGATGTCCACATGGATAAGATATTTTTATCTTATCACTTCCATTATTTTTTTCATTTCTTGTTAAATAGTGGTCATTCCGCATTTGACATACACTACTAAATAGTATGTTCCCTACTTTCTCCTTTTTTTTTTTTTTTTTTTTCACACTTCTTTTACAACAAAACATACCATATTTGTTATTACTAAAAAAAAAAAAAAAAAAAAAAAGAGGTTATCTTTCAAAAATCATAAATTATAGTTTGTGTACCTAAATTACCAAAAAAAATATCAAAGTTATTCTAAATTTCAATTTGTAACCTTTTCTAAAGTTTTACTATTTTTTAAATACTAAAATTTCCCTCTTCAATTTGTGTATAATAATAATAATAATAAATCGTAAAATTATTTAATAATTTTTATCGCATCAAATTATTTTCTTTATTAATTTCAAATTATACAATTAATGTTATTCTAATTTCTTATTTAACATTATTTAAATTCGTTTTTTTTTTCTTTCCTCTCTTGTTTATTATTTTTTTAATTAATCTAATTTAATAAAATTTTCTTATAAGAAAATAATCTAATTATCTTTTCATTATTTTTTTCATTCTTCTAATACAATTTCATTCATTCATTTATCTTTTATCTTTACTTTCAAATCAATCTTGTGGCAAATCAACCAAATTCAAAATTAGTTATTTGGACATTTAATTTTTTTTTTTTTTAACTTTTTATTTCCTTATTTTTCATTTTTTTTTTTAGGAAGTTATGTTTATATATTATAATTTAACATATATATACTTCGTTTATATATATATATATATAATTTCAAACCTCTTGTCGTTTCTTCCCTTTTCGTGAGTTTCACGTTTATATATATTACTTCAAACCTCAAAGTGTCAATAACCCTTCAAATTTGAAGAGTGAAAGACATAAATGGATACTTTTAAAATTATTCTTTCACCATTCAAATTTAGTATATTTAATTTAGGGTTGTTTACATAGATAGACAATTTAAGGATCTTAATTACGCAAAGGTCACTAGACTTCAAATATTACGATTTTGTCACGAGCGAAGTTGATTTAGAGATAACACATGGTTGAAATTACTGTTCAAATACTATATTTAGTTTTAATTACAACTATTATTTAAAAATATTTGAAATGTATTGTTTAGGAAATTTTGGGTTGAAAAGATATTATCTTATTATATCAAATCAACTTTAATATTATATATTAAAAAAAAATTAAAACAATTTTCTCAGACCCTCTCTTCATTCATCAACTTTATTTTTCAAAATCATAATAACCCTAATTTCGTCGACGAGAAGGAACGACTAAAATTCTGATAGCGACTGAAATTTCTATTTATTTAAAGAATTATGTTTCAATGATGTTATAAAATCTAAATTTCTTTAATTATTTTTAAGAATTATGTTTGTGAATTAGGATACTATTATACATTATATTCGTGAATATATTAGGTAATGGAGGTATAAGAATACAATTTTTCATTTTAATTAGTTAACGATTATACATTATATTCTGGTATATATTAAGTAATGCAGGTATACAAATATAAATGTATTTGTCAAGTATGTCACGATTATACATTATATTCGAGTATATATTCAATAATTAAGGTAAATAAAAATAAAAAAATAATTGTTTGTTAATTAGGTATTGATTATACATTATATTCGGGTATATATTAAATAATTCCGGTATACTTATATAATTTTGATTGTCAAATAGGTATCAATTATAAATTATATTAGGGTATATATTAAGTCATGTGGATATACGAATACAATTTTGTTTGTCAATTAGGTAACAAGTTTAAATTATATTCGGATATATATTAAACTCAAAGAAAAAAAAACATGTATTTGCTGCACAGTGGAACTCAAAGAATAAAAAATAACTTACCCAAACAAAATGGATTTACAGCATAAAACAATGAAAAATAAATTATTTTCAATTATTTGTTTTTAGAAAAATTAGTTGTCAAAACAATGGTAATATTCAAAATTAATAAAAAAAAATATATTAAAACAATATGAATAATTTCATATAACATTAAAAACAATACATTTGTGGAATGTAAAATAATTTCACGAATTTACGACACAATGTGAGACTGAAAGAAATAAAAAAGAGGAATTATGGTTGATGTATATGCGATGAACACATGAATTGAAAGAAATAATTTATTTTTATTTTTTTTAATAAAAAAAACAACTTACAAAATGAATTCGCTGTAAAAGAGATGAAAAAAATGGTATTCAATTTTTTTTATAGAGAAATAATTTTTAAATTCGTGAGTAAAATAAATAAGAAAAAAATGAAATGATATTTAGAAAATTTAATCAACATTATTTATGAATTATAAATAATTTCATAATGAGAATACATTTATGGAATATAAAATATATAATTATTTTCTTTTGATTTAAAAAAAAAAAAATTGAGCCGTCCTAAAGCCGTAATATTTGAAACTTAGTGACATTTATAAAATATGGGGTCAAAATAATGACTTTTACCATAAATTATCTTTAATTTAATTAGAAAAAATGAAATGATTACCCTTTTAAGGATAACTACTAAGTTGGGTTGTGTTGACCTATGCTCGGCCCAAATCTATCTAGTATTGGGCTAAGCGTTTAAATTTGGGTCGATGATCATATATTTAATAATGAAGAATTCTAATAAAATTAAATAAATATATTTTCATTTATTATATATTCTTGTGTATAACTCATTAATAATCTTCATTAATTTTTTTTTTGCAACGGTAGTTTAATTAATGCAGGGATTGAACCCTATGCCAATTGAGCTATGCTCGGTTTGGCAATCTTCATTAATTTTGCTAAATACCATTTTAGGTTTTCCTTATTTGTATTATTCAAGAATTTGGAAAATATTTCTCTAAAAAAAAATTGAATACTCATTCTGTTTTTTAAACTATTTCACTCCTCTTCTTCAACTTGTACGTTTCTTTTTAAAAAAAAAAAAAAAAATATATATATATATATATATTTCAAGTTCATCACAAAATATATGAACCATAATTCCTATTTTTTTATCTTTCATCTCATCCCAGGCTTTCAAACTCAACTAAGTAAGTTTTTTAAATTTTAAATTTTTTTTATTAGATTTTTCAAAATAAAATGAGTATTTTACGATCAACATTATATAATTGATACCTATTATACATGCATTATTGACAAACAAATATTTTTTTATTATATATACCCTAATATAATTTTTAATTGATACCTATTATACATGCATTATTTAACATCTACCCGAATATAATATATAATCCATATGTAATTATATATAATCGATACCTTATTTAATACATACCTAACTATAATGTATAATTATGATATACTTGATAAATAAAATTGTATTTTCAATCCTGCATTACTTAATATATACCCGAATATAACACACAATTTAATTTTTCGGCATCTTCATTACCTAATATATATATCTGAATATAATGTATAATAGTGTCCAAATTAAAAACCAAAGAGTAAAACATACTATAATATCATTGAAACATAACTCATTACTTTTATACCTTAATGAGTTAATCGTATAAAATTAATATCAATTATGAATAATAATACTATAAAGAAATTAGCCTAATTAATGTAGTATATGTTCACACGAGAATTCGACGATGGAGATGTAATACGTGTAAATGAATTTGATTTGATTTGTATTGTATTGTATTTATATCAGTGCGTAGCGGATTACTATCTCTAATGTTTATCTTCTGATTCTTTCTCTCTCAAATGCAACTGTACTCGAGGGCTTCGCAACTTGTTCTCGAGGTTGAATCTTCAGCTTCGCGTAGCGGTGAAGTCTTCAGGTGTTTTTTCTTCAAGCGGTGTTCAATCTTCAGGATTCAAAGAGTCTTTCGTTGCTTAGGAATTCTCTCTGAGTTCTTTGGAGAAGAAATTTTTTGAACCTTCAAAATGAAGAATGAACTCTCTATTTATATAGTTCTCATGGGCCTAATGGGCTTGGGCTTGGGTTCAATGGACTTTTGGGTTTTGGGCCCAATGAACCATTTAAATAGCTTTATGGGCCGGTTTGATTTTGAGTCCAATTGCGATATGATCCAATTTGATCGATTAAATTTATTTGGCAACCACCGAACCGAAATTTTTTGGTCAATAGTATCTATTACTGTTATTACTGTTTTCAATTAATGTTTCACTCAATTGAGTTTTATTTTGAGATTTTTTTCAAACAAAAATTTTATAATCAATATTTTATTTTCAAATATTGTTAAATAAATTAATTGTATATAAAATAAAATATAGGGTTTGGGCATTTAAGTAATTCAACCATATGAAATCTTTAAATCAATTCACCTCATGATAAAGCCGTAATATTTGAAGCTCGATGACATTTGTGTAATTAAGGTCTCTAAAATGACTATATATATATATATATATATATATATATATATATATATATGTAAACAACCCTTTAATAATATAAATATTATATTTAAATTATAGGTACCATTTTTCATCCCATAATTAATAGCTTAAAATAAAAGTATTACATAAATTTTAAATAATGCTTCATAAATTAGAACTTTGAAGTGCCAACTTAAAACTAAAGAAATTGCCTAGATTTGATGAAATTAACAAAGTGGTTTTCTTTTTAAGGAATTTGGCTGGGCTAGACCGTGTATTGGACTCGAGTCCAAAAGCTCAACAACATGTGACCTGCAGTGGGCTGGGCTGGGCCATGTATTGGATTTTAGTCGAAACGCTCAACAACATATGATCATAGCTCGTAGTCTCGCCAAAGTGAGCATAGCTCAGGAGTAATTGACCTACACTGGTCAGAGGTTTAAATTCATCCTACCCCATTTGATGTACTAAAAAAAACAACTTGTGGTCTCAAGCGTGGCTAGCGTATTAGAATTGATCAATCGATCTTCACGTTCTTCCACTTTGCTTAATAGACTCATTCTACTGAGGCAACAAGGCACTTATTACAACACCATTCACCTAAATTGAGGCAACAAGGCACTTGTTACAACATCATTCACGTAAATTAAATAGAACCAACTATCGGAACAAAATCTTCAGTATACCCCTTCAAATTTCTACACATCAGCAACCACGCCAATTTCCATAATTTATTTTACCAATGTTTTTTTTGGCAACATTTATAGTTAAATAGTATTTTTTTGGAACAAATTTCAAAGTTCAAAGATAATGATAAACTTTCCCAAATCTATGGACATAATTTGTGAGCGTCATCACGAGCTTCCAACGATGATTGCGCGCTCCAAATCTTTTATATATATATATATTCCTAGGTAGGTGGTCGCCAGTGATTTTATATCCTTCGATATAGCATCCAAGGGTTTAGAGGAGCCACATTGAATCTAAATTTTTTTTTCCATCATCTTATAAAATGTAGGAAAAATAATCAATTTTTACCTTTTAACTTGACAAGGTGTATTAATTTTCACCATAAACTTTCAATTTTATCAAATTGTACCTCAAACAAGGATAATTATTGAAATTTTATTTTAAACTTACGACTATTTCCTTAAATGTGATTAAGCATTGCAATTTTTACCATTCATTAGATTTTAATCAGAAAAAAAAAAAGTTGAATAAGATTTTCACGTGTATTTAATGAATTATAAAATATATATTTGCTATAAAATTGATTCAACATTAGCGGAAAACAACACTAAAATTTAATTTTTGTTAGAAATTTATAAGTTTTGAAAGAATTATTTAACAATTGATTTTGTGTTTAATCCGGCTTGATTTTGTACCACTTTGAATTTTTATTTAAATTAGTAGGGTTTTTTATTTTTTTTGGAAGCCTTGTTTTGTGATTTTTTTTTTTTAATTATTTTTTAAACGAGTAGCTAAATTTAGCACAAAATTAATAAAAAAAATATAACCATTGTCTAAATCCTTAGTGTAATTTGAGGAACTGATACGTTTTACTAAAGTTCAAAACTTTGGTGCTTCCCTGTCCCCTCCTTATGTTTCAGGAGTTGTAAAGGTTCTCTGCTAATTCAGTAAAAATGCTATGTTCTCTCTTGGGTTCTCTTACCATGAGATGTGGGATTGGCTGGACTGATGGAATTTTCTCTAAACTATCTGGATGTTCGATATTTGGGTCTTCCTCTTATCATTAGGAGTTTGTCTTATGGTGAATGTAAATTCTTGTTGGAGAAAACTATTGAACGCATTAATAGTTGGACGGCTAAGACTCTTTCTTATTCAGTTTGTTCTTCAAATCTTCTTGGTATACTGGTGTGTTTGTCCTTCCTGCTTGTGTCGTTAATGAGGTGGATCGTTTGTATTTGTGGCGGAGGAATGTGGTTGGGTGTGGGGTGTTAAAGGTTGCTTGAGAGGATGTTTGCTTACCTCGTAGTGAGGGGGTTTGGGTATCTAGCATGTCTGATCCTAAAACGCAGCAATTGTGATGAAACTTCTTTGGCTATTGTTTCCTCGACCTAGGTCATTGTAAGTTGTTTGGATGGAATCTTATGTTTTGCGTGTGAAGTCTCTGTGGACTATTAGGTTATCATCACGATGGTCTTGGTGCACTAGGGCTATCTTTAGACTCTGATAGCAGTTATGGCCGCTTATCTGGTAAGAGATTGGTGATGGTAGGCAGTGTCATGCTTGGGTGGATGTTTGACTTCTTGACGAAGCTATTCTTCAGCGGTATGGAGAGAGGTTGGTTCAGACGATGGGAAGTTCTTTGCATGCCATGGTGTGTCATGCAATTTTTCCTCTGATGGGTCTTGGTGTTAGTCATGTGCATCGGGGGAGATTGAGGAGTTTCTTCCTTTGGTTCAAGCTATTATCCCTCACCCTCATCGGCCTGATAGGATTGTATGGGATCCGGGTAGCTCAAACAAATTTTCAGTAGTCAGTGCTTTGGAGGTTCTGCATCTGCGGAAGGATAGATTGGAGTGAGTTCATTTGTTGTGGTTTTGGGGTAATATTCTTTGTCACTCCTTTATTGTTTGGCTGGCCATCCGAGATCGTCAATATAATCGAGTCTGACTGCATGCTTGGGATCACTAAGTTCCTACTAGTTGTGTCTTTTGTGCGGATTCTGTGAAGACTTTGGACCACATTTTCTTCGTGTGTTGCGATGGGGTCGCTCGTCCCATACGATTGTCTATTGGTCTATAAAGTTGAAGTGGATTTGTTGCGCCAGGTGTGGTCCTCGCCGGAGTCGTCGGGTTTGGAGGCTTTCCTGGTGTGCGGTCATTTACCATATCTGGAAGGAGCGTAACTTTCGTATCCATGGGACTAGTCCCCGCTCCTCTCAGTATGTTCTCATAGGTGTTCAGGTCGACATGGGCTATAGATGTTTTTCGTGGGTGGGTGTGTTGTCGGCACCGACCTCTATTAGTATTCCTCTGTGAAATTTGTTTAATTGAGTTTTAATTTTGCAAGTTGTATAAATTTTCACCATTTATTTTTAATTTTATCAATTTGGACAATTTTTTTCTTTTTTGAGGTCAACAACATAAGGGAGGGGAGATTCCCTGACCTCTTGGTCGATGGCATATGCATTAACCAATTGGGTTTGGCTCAAGTTACCCTTCATCAATTTAGACTTTAAACTTAGATAAGTATTGCAAAATTTCCTCTCTATTCAAATTACAATAATTTTAACAAATGTAGGTGCATGTTTTTACCAACGTCCAAATATTTGACAATTTTCATTTTTTTAGGTTCATGTTTTTACAAATGTCCGAATATTTGACAATTTTCATTTTTATATTTGATGTCTTTTCTTTTTTACCAATATGTCTCTCATTAAGTTTCTTTATATAAATGTTATTTTTATTCTCTCTCCATAAATTAATCGTTATTTTGTTTTTCATGATTTCCACGATTTTAACATCATATTTTGTTTCTTATTTATTGTCATTCATTGTCTCTATTTTTTGTATTACATTATTATACACAACAATAAATATACCTTCATATATACACTTGTCACTAGTATATACCCTCCATATATACACTTGTCGCTAGTATATATACCACATATATACTTATAGATAATATGTATTTGTTTTTTTAAAAAAATATATGTATTTTTTTATATATACCCACCATATATACTTATCTATACTTCATATATGTGTCTATACTCATATATATTGCATATATAATTATAGATAATATGTATTATTTTTTTAGAAAATATGTATTTTATATATGTATATATTTCATATATATTAGTATATATTGTGGAGAGAGTGATTTTTTAGGTGTGATTAGAAGGAGAGAGTGGACGAGTTTTTTTTTTCTTTTTCTTTTACAACAAGAGTAGACGATTTTAATGAGGAGGGAGGATGTTTTTTTTTTTTTTTGACAACATGTGGGGAGAGGGAATCGAACTTGAGACATTTTTTCATAGTTCATACATTATGTCGGTTAAGTTATGCTCATGTTGGTCGGAGGGAGGATGATTTTAAGGAGGAGAGTGTAGACGATTTTGATGAGAGAGAGAGTGATTAATGCAGATTTTTTAGCCGTAATTATAAGGAGAGAAATGACGATTTTAGAAGGATAACATTAAAAAGTCATATTAATTTTTGACTTATTTGATTTATTTGATTTTTTTAATATGCCATTTTCGTTGTAAAGGTTTAAATTTAATTGTACCAACACTTTGGGCTGGTTGCACAAATAGCAATCAGGCCCAAACTAATTGTAAATTTAGCAAACTTTAAAATGTTTTGCAAATATGGCAAAAAAACCCGTTTCTATCATTGATAGACTTTATTATATCACTGATAGACTTCTATCAGTGATAGACTATTATATCTGATAGACTATTATCACTGACAAAAATCTATAAAAAGCTGAGGTGATCAGCGATAGACTTCTATCAGTCATAAGATATCAGCGATAGAAATTGCTATATCCGCAAAATTTTTAAAAACATGCTATATTTGCAAACAATAAGTCTTAAATTGTCATTTACTACAATTTCCCCCCAACACTTTTGTGGTAAAAAGAATTTTGAATAGAAATTTTAAAAAAATAGTGTATTATGAAGCCTATGTAGTTATCCCAATAATAATGTACAAAAATCTAAAGACTCTTTTTTTTTTTTAACAATAAAAACTCACTAATTTAATAAAAATCAAATTTTGCACAAAATTAAACTGGATCAATGGACACAATCAACCATTAATTAACTCTAAAAAACTTACAAATTTCTATAAATGTCTCAATTCTATCAATTTCATACTAAATATATAGTTTATAATACATTTAACATACCTACATAAAAATATTGTTTTCAACGATTTCTTAATCGAAAACATATTAAGAGGTATAAATTGTAACACTTAAATCGTAATATTTATCTAAATTTAATGTTTAATGTTATGAAATTGAAAATTTATCATAAAAATTGATAGACTCTCCCGAGGTAAAGTGGAAATAGATTTTAATTTGTTGATGCATTTAAAAAAGTGTTGAACAATATTTAGATGGTGAAAAAAAAAAATGAGCATTACATTTTTATTTGGAGTAAAACTTGCTTACAACCTGTACTACAAATATCTTTTGCAGCCCAACACGTGTCACGATTTGATTGACTGATTATTTATATTATTTTTTAAATAAAAAAATCCTTCAACCGTTTCTTGGATTTTTTTCTTCAATAACTCTTCCTTTCTTCTTCGATAAACAACTTCTCTTATTTTCTCTCCTTTTTCTCCACTTCCATCTGTCATATGACATTTGTTTTCAATTTCATCTCTCACTCTCTCTTCTTTTCTCTACAATAAGTATTTTTTTTCTTTTTTTTTTCGTTAACTATTTTTTAACGTAGTAAAATTTGCAATAATCTAAAGAATATCTCTAGACAAATAAAAAAAAAATTGTTACCATTTTTTTTTTTTTTGGGTTTTTTTTAAAAAAAAAAATACCTTTCCCTTTACCGACCTCAGATGAATCCAACCGTAAAATTTCTCACTTTTTCCTTCACTTCCTCTAAAAATTCACTTGAAAATTTATGCCTATATAACACACAATCAGTCCTACAAATTTCAAATAACCCCAATTGAAATTTTAGGGCCTTGAAGTTAGGAGTGGAGGGGAATGAAGAGAGAAAAAGTAGGATAAAAGATGTTAATTTGGTGGAAGAAAAGGAAAGTTTGTGACAAAAACCAAGTAAATGAATGTGAAATATTTTTTTATTATTTAAAAATAGTTTAAATATTAGTCAATCAAATCATGACAGATGGCTGAACTGTAAAAGATACTTCCACATGCAGCAAGCAAGTTTTACTCTTTTATTTTTATCTTAACTTTTGAGAGTAAAACTTAGTTGCAGGTTTGACTACAACTATCTTTTGCAGCTCAGCCACGTGTTAGTGATTGACAAGTATTATGTTATTATTTTTAATTAAAAAATCATATTTAATGCGTCACGTGACTTTTGACTTTTTTTTTTCTTGCTTTTTTTCCTCTTCTCCATGGCTTTTAATTTCCGATTTTGCCCTTTCCTATTCAATCCTCATCAATATCTCTTTTTTATCGATGATTTGAATTTTTTACTAAGATTTGAAAATAACAAATCATCGAGGCAAAAATCATGCGACAATTTTTAATAATGATAATAATATCTAAAACCTCACCATTGTCCAACATCCTATGACATTTTTTAATAAAATGCCTCTTTCCTCTTCTATCTAATTTCTTTGTTCATTTCAAGTTTTCAACTCAATTTCACTTCATTTATCATAAAATAAATAATTAACTATTACTTTTCTAAAATTCTGCAATAAAATTTTTCTTTCCTCTTCTATCTAATTTCTTTGTTCATTTAAAGTTTTCAATTCAATTTCACTTCATTTATCATACAAATAAATAATTAACTAGTACTTTTCTAAAATTCTACCAATTTTCATTATGTTATTAGGCATATGAAAAGATTAAGAAATGTTTACTAAGATTTGACAGTAGCAAATCATTCATAAAAAGAGATACTAAAGAGATACCGAAGAGAATTGAGGAGAGAAGGGCAAAATTAGAAAGAGTAAAACTTGCTTACAGCCCGGGCTACAAGTATCTTTTGCAGCCCAACACGTGTCACGATTTGATTTGCTGAATATTTATATTATTTTTTAAATAAAAAAAAACTCTTCACGCCCGTTTACTTAGATTTTTTTCTTCCGTAACTTTCTCTTTCTTCTTCGTTAGATAAACAACTTCTCCTATTTTCTCTCTCTTTCTTCCATTTCTATCTGTCATGACATGACCATTGTTTTCAATTTTTTTTCTTTTTGTTTGTTAACTATTTTTTAACGCAGTAAGATTTGCAATACTCTAAAGGATATCTCTAGACACAAATAAAAAAAAATTTGTTTTTTTTTTTGGAATTTTTCTTAAAAAAAAAAAAAATCCAATTTACCTTCCCCTTTACCAACCCCTTTACCAACCTCAGATGAATCCATATCCAACCGTGAAATTTCCCACTCTTTCCTTCACTTCCTCTCAAACCCCACTCGAAAATTTATGTCTATATAACACACAATCAATCCTGCAAATTTCAAATAACCCCAATTGAAATTTCATAGCCTTGAAATTGGAGTGTAGAGAAATGGAGAGAGAAAATAGAAAAAGTTGTTAATTTACTGGATTAAGAAAAGGTAAGTTACTGACAATAAACTGGGTGAAAGATTTTTTTATTATTTAAAAATGATTTAAATATTAACCAATCAAATCATGAGAGGTGGCTGAGCTGCAAAACATACTTGTAGCCCAGACAGCAACCAAGTTTTCCTCAATTAGAAATGAGACATTAAATATGATTTTTTAATTAAAAAAAAATAACATAAAACTTAACGAATCAAATTTTGGCATGTTGCTGGGCTGCAAAAGATAGTTGTAGCAAATATGATTTTTTAATTAAAAAAAAATAACATAAAACTTGACGAATCAAATTTTGGCATGTTGCTGGGCTGCAAAAGATAGTTGTAGCCGGCCTGCAACGGGAGAATTTCTAGTACATCCGTGGTATGGAAAAACTCCATACCACTGCCTTTCAAAAACTGACACGTGGCAAAATGGTTGTTTAACTGGGACCCACACTATTAAATATATTATTTTTTTAAACCATTTTGCCACGTGTCAGTTTTTGAAAGGCGGTATGGAGTTTTTCGGGAGAATTTCTAGTACATCCGTGGTATGGAAAAATTTCATACCACTACCTTTCAAAAAAATGACACGTGGCGAAATGGTTTAAAAAAATAATATATTTAATAGGGTGGGTCCCAGTTAAACAACCATTTCGCCACGTGTCATTTTTTTGAAAGGCAGTGGTATGGAATTTTTCCATACCACGGATGTACTAGAAATTCTCCCGGAGTTTTTCCATACCACGGATGTACTAGAAATTCTCCCGGAGTTTTTTCATACCACGGATGTACTAGAAATTCTCCCGCCTGCAACTAAGTTTTACTCAACTTTTGATGAGTAAATCCAAGTGGAGTTTTACTCAACTTTTGATGAGTAAATCCAAGTGGAGCGACTCTAACTTTAAGGTGACGTAAATAAAACGACAGACCAACCAAATTCAAACTGTGGCAGAGTAAAAGCCAATGAAATAATTGCACGTGGATATTAATTTAATAATGTCGTTGAGAGAAAGGTAAGTTCCCAAATCAGCCACGTGGGATCGGAAAACGAATCCAAACCGTACAAATCAAACGTCAGGGGAGAATGACTTTGCTCATAGATCGGGGGACTTTATACCTTTCAAACTATTTATTGTCATTCTTATTAATTTTTTCTTTCCTCTACCAAAGTAAAAGTGTAAATTTCGTCATTTAGGTTAATTTGATAACGTTTTTGTTTTTTTTCTCGTTCTTTGTTTCTTAAATAAGAAACAGATTTGATAATCATTAGCGTTTCTCGTTTCTTGTTTCTAAATTTTAAGAAACGCTTCTAAAAATTAGGTAAAATTTGAGAAATTATAAAAATGTGTTTTCTCTATTTCGTTTCTATTTTAATCTTATATTAAAACTATTCTTTATCCATCAATTGTTTTCATTTGATGGTTAGTCAAGCAAAACAATTTTATCTTTTAATTTATTTTTTAGTATATTTATATATTGTTTTAATTTTGAATTTTAAAATCTTGCAACATATATTTTAATTTTTAGTAGATTTGGAGCTGGATAGAACTTTGTTCATTACAATATGCATTTAGTCTCACTTTAATATTTTAAATTTGCAATATGCATATTTAAATATTATTTTAATTTTAAAATTTAAATTTTGTAATATCTATATCTATATTTATATATGTTATTTTAATTTTAAATTTAAAATTTTGCAATATCTTTTAAAATTTGCAATATATATTTATATATTATTTTAATTTTTAGTACCTTTCGAATCGGTTAGAATTTTGCAATATATAAATTTTGTTCACTAATTTTTTTTTAGATTCGTTTTAATATTTACAACCAAGACATTTACAAAATAATATAATTGAGTTAACATCATTTATTTAAGGCCAATGACGGGAGTGAGAGAGATGGTATTGCACATCGGATAATATTTGAAGGATAGAAACAATTTTACTATTGTTGTTAATCTTACAGCGGTACTTAATTGTATTAGATAACATAAACTTGATAACTTTTTATATGTTTTAAGGTATGTTATACATTTTTTATATTGTAAAAATAAATTATATTTAAATTATAGAAAGGAGATAAAACAAAAATAAGAAATAGTTATAAACAAGTTTTTGTTTTAGTTTTTTTCAAAAAACAAGAATGTGAGTAGTTATCAAATATGTTTCTGTTTCTAATTCTCAGAAAACAAGAAACATGAAACAATAAATAAAAAACAGGAAAAGAGAAACGGGTAGTTATTAAATATGTTTCTGTTTCTAATTCTCAGAAAACAAGAAACATGAAACAATAAATAAAAAACAGGAAAAGAAACAATAAATAAAAAACAGGAAAAGAGAAACATGCGTTATAAAACGGGCCTTAAAGATTTATAATTGTATTACAAAATTTGTTAAATTCCAACTTTAATCTCTCAAACTCGTTTCATTTTGCTTTTTAGTTTTTATTTTTATTTTTATGTTTTATGTTTTATGTTTTTTTATTTTTTAAAAATAAAAAACATATGTGTTTGATAACCAATTTTGTTTTCTGTTTTTAAAAAAATAAAAAACCACAAGATAACTATTTTTTATTTTTCAGATTTGTTTTAAACAAAAAAGAAAAAAAAAATTGTTTGATCATTTTTTTTATGCTTTCTACAAAATGAATAGCAAACTATTTTTATAATATTATTTCATCTAATATATGCACGGGCTGACTCAGGTTGTTTCGAACGTTGAACATCATTAACGAACAAATGTTCTACATATATTTTTTAAGCAATTAATTCGAAGTTCAAGGATTAAAATGAAAATTTTCAAAATATAAAGGATATAGTTGAAATCTCCCTCAAAATTAAAAGATATTTTATATAATTTTAACTTATTTTAAAAGCTTTTATCTCAAGAATATTTTAAAAGGTAAGGTTTGGTAAAAAAAAAAAAAAAATAGTTAAACCTCCCCCAATTTTTTTAAATGTGTAACATATCCTTTTAATTATAAAGGCATTCAATAAGTTTATGAATTTTTAATGTTATATATAATAAACACTTGACATGTTTAATATTTTTTTTAAATTAACGAATTTTGGGTCTAATAGATATCTAAACTTTCAATTTTATTGTGTTTAATAAGTTTCTGAATTTACGAATTTCGAGTCTAATAGATACCTAAACTTTAAACTTTATCGTGTCTAATAAGTTTATGAATTTTAGAAAAGAATGAATATGCCAAAAAATTATGAGACCCAAATTTAAAATTTCAAACACTTGTAGATACAAAAGTAAAAGTTCATGAGCCTATTCAGACTTTTTAAAATATAAAAATATTTTTTTAGTACAATTTTATGTCAATTAAGTTACTAGGTGAGGGTATTCGAACCTCGAACCTAAGGGCACATCTTTATGTCAATTGAGCTATACTCGGTTTGACATATAAAATCATATTTGATGTAAGACAAGATGATAAGAAATTAGTATAATTTAATTAATATTATTTTAATTGCTTAATTAGTTTTTAATTATTATTTGTTTAGTTTTATTGTATGACTCTAAATAGAGTCTTTTTTAGAATTGTAAGGGAAATTTTAGAATATCATTTGAATATAACTTTGTTTTAAGAGAGATTCTTTCAATTCTAGAGATAGATTTCCCTTCTTTGACCATGAACTTGACTTAATCAAAATTTCAATGCAACACAATAAAAAATTGTTAGACTAAACTTGTACGTAATATAATATAAAATATAATAATTGACTTTTCTAGTTTTACACTTTATTGATTGTATATACTTGGGAAATATGTGGCACAACATAGCAAAAAAAAAAGTTTTTTTTTTTTTTTTTTTTAATCGACATACCTCCATTGATATTAGGGTGTGTCTTTCACTAAGAGATCATGGGTTCAATCCCTTTTTTAATTAAGGCTTGGTTTGAGATTGCGGTAGCTTTTAAAATAATTGCTTCCAACTATGCTTTTAAAAAAATCAGCTGTAGCATGAAGTTAATTACTGTTTGGTAAATTTCAGATTTAAACCTGCAAAATATTATTATAGTGTTTGGTAAATTCCTACTAATGTTTTATGAAATAGCGATATTAACCCAAATATAAATATATTTCAATAATTAAGTATGAGTTTGTATTAATATTTAACTTCAAAAAAATTTATAAGGTAATATGAAATTTTATATAATTTAAATTAAAAATTATATTTCTTTTACTCTAAATAATTTTATAAACTATATAAAAAAATATTAATATATAAAAAATGTGCCAAACAAAATTTAACTTTAGTTGAAATAAATAAATAAACAAATAAGAAAAATAATTAAAAAGCATCCAATTAAATTAAAAAAAAATGATAAATAAAATTAGTTAGATTATGAATAATTCGTAAAATAAAAATAAAAAGAATTTTAAAATTAATTAGATAGAACAGATTTTTAGAGAAACAAAATCTAAAAGCTACTATTAATAGCTTTTGTAAATCAACGTAAATTAAAAAGTGATTTTATTTAAATTATTTAAGAATTAGTTTTACCAAACATAAAAAACGGTTAAAATTATTTTGAAATGGCTTTTAAGGTCTTCAAACGCAATCCCAAACGAGCTTAAATACCTTTATAAAAATATATATATATATATATATATTTCATAATTATAGGGATGTTAAAGATCAAAATATCAACTTTTGATAGAGTAATAAATATCTTATACGTGTCAAACCGAACCTAGTTCAATGGACATAAAGTTGTATCTTTGACTAAGAGATCTGAGATTCAAAAAAAAAAAAAAATAAATAAATAAAAAAAAAAAAATAAATAAAAAAAAATACGCATTCCATAAATCTAAATTAATGACGAAAAAGTCAGAAAAAAAAAAATTATTAACTAAACGGTTGTTTTTAAGTGTATAATATAGGAGGAAGATCATCAATTTTCGTAGGGTGGAGTAAATTTTTAGATTGTTTATATATATATATATAATATATATAAATTTGATTTTTTTTTTTTTTTGCCACATTTCTTCTTTCTTTCTTGTGCTCAAGAAGTTGATGAGATGTCAAACCGAGCATAGTTCAATTGGCATAGGGTTGTGTTATTATTAATGTAATAGCTAAATTTAGTATGACTCAACAGACATATGTTTCGACAACCTCTTGACAATTAAGAGGTTTGTAGTTCAAATGTCTTCCTTACCCACTTAAAAAAAAAAATATTTAAGTTGTAATTTATTAATAAAAAAAAAAAAATTGGTTTTATATAGTATAATCACCATTCACCACCAGAGTTCAATTTATTGAACTAGAGTTATTTTTATTTATTGGCATTAAATTTTACATGGTCCCACTTTCAATTATATCATATAAATGTATTTAAAAAAAAAAAAGATTAAACATGGTGAAATAACCAGCCAAAATAGTAATGATTAGGTAACATGTAGTAGTACGATATAATGTTTCAATTTTTTTTTTGGTTTAGAAAATATAATATTTCAACTAAATGAAAAAAAAAATAGTTGGAGATGGATTATCATTTTTATGTTGAGAACGTTTGGTATATTTATTTTAAAAAATTATTTCAAAAAATAACTAAAAAGAAGAATGTGTTTAATATATTTATTTTAAAAACTATTTCTAAAAGTAAAAAAAAAAAAAAAAAATATATATATATGATGAATTTTAAAAAACAACAAAATAACAAAATGTTATTTTTAGTGTTTTTTAATTTCGTTTTCAAAATTATGAAAATATGGAATATATCCCGCCAAAAAATAGAAGATACGATATTGTAAAAAATTGATCTAACTCACAACAAAAAGAAACTCCAAAAATTATAAATAAGAAATAATTAGATCAATTTTTATTTTTTTATTAATTTCATATTAATTTGCTATTTTCTCAAATTTACGACCAAACACAATTTTTAAAATTTGAATTCAAATTTAGAGTTTTTAAATTAGAATCAAACAAATTTTTAGATATAATAAAAATAAAGATTTTTTTTTCTACTAAATTTTTTGTTTTAGAAAATTGTTTTCAAATCAGGGACGAAAGGGTTATACTAAGTACATGTGAACTCAAATTTTAATTTAACCTTAAAAGTTTAAATCCAAGATAGAAGTAAATGTGAAAAATTCAATAACTTATTATAGAAATAAGGTAATTTTCAAAATATTTACAAAACTAAGGTACCGAAATCGTGTATCATGGACACAATTTTCCTTAATTGTGTCCATGGTACACGATTTACATGACGTGTCAACCTAAGTCGTGTACCATGGACACGAGTTACTCCTTAAATCGTGTACCATGGACACGAGTTATATGTGACGTGGGAGATCATAACTCGTGTTCATGGTACACGAGTTACCTCATACATGGTGTACCATGGACACGAGTTATCTTTAAATTGTGTACCATGGACACGATTTATGTACTCTAGTTTTGTAAATACTTTAAAAATTACTCTATTTTTGTAATAATTTTATTTATAAAAACTATCCTAATTTTGTAATAATTTATTTGAAGTACATTATTAATACAAAAAATCCTCTAATATTTTAAGGTGATTTTCGGTTTGATTTTGAATCTTTTGAAATTATTGATTTTACTCCTAATCTATTAAAAACTCTCAATTAAGTTTTTTTTTCTTTTTTTCTTTTTTAGTTCAACTTTGAATTAAGTTATTAAAAGCTATTAACAAAAAAAAAAAAAAAAAATGATATATATTATTGTTTTATTATCGTATCTTGATACATAGACATTAACATTTTAAGTCTACTTAACACGTGAGAACTTAACTTGTTTATCATCAAAATTTGACTCACCCATCGACAAAATTCATTTCTTCCAATGTTGGGAAGAAGATGGAGTGTGGCCGGTAGAGCACATGTAAGACACGATCGGATTGCTCATGCAACGAATCTCTCTCTATATCTTAGATAGAGAGAAATTAAAGTAAAGATATAGAGATGTGAAAGTAATAGCCTTATTTTATGGCTTCCTCGGACTTATACGGTCTTTATGCTACTATTACTACTGTGATGTGAGCGATTCAAATTGTTTTGATCTTTTTCAATTATTCTGACCAGAACGTATACATGCATACAAAAAGGTTTGAAACTCGAATCTTCTTTTCATTTGAAGGACAAGACCCTACCTTATTCTCATTCTATGTATACAACTTTCTATCAATAAATTTTAATGTCTTTTCTAATGGAGTGACTAAATCAATATATTTTTTAATATATTTAGAGTAAAATTGAAAATTTTAAAAGACCAAAAATTAAATAAAAAATTACCTAAGACAATCCATACCATTTGATATATTTAACATTTATTTTGGGTTAAATTATAATTTAAGTCTTTAAACTTCCAGTCATGTAGACATGTGTAAAATAGGTCTTGAACTTTAAAAAGTGTTCAATAAGTCCATAAACTTTCAAAACGGTGTCTAATAAGTCTCCGAGCTTTCAACTTTGTGTCTAATAGATTTTTGGTTTTGTTACGATAAATCAATAACAAAGAATAAGTAAGCGCAAAAGAAGAACGACACAGATTTACGTGGTTCACTAACGTCATATTAGTTACGTCCACGAGCAGAAAGGGAGAGCAATATTATTACGAAATAGGAGAGAATTACAAATGAACCGATAGGGGCGGCTGAAAGTCATTAGAAGGTTTATGTATGACACCCTTCTAATTACCTAATACAAAATGGGTCAAAGCTCAAAACAGATAAGTAAAAATTCAAATCAGATTTTTTCTTTAGGGGCGTTGCCCCCATACCCCGACCAGAACGCTTCGTCCCTAGACCTCGACTCGTTGACCGGTCAACGAGACCCTGTACCGACCAGTCATAGATGGTCATAACAGATTCAAAGCATTCCAAGAGGTTTATTCTACATTTTTAAACCCTAAATAATCTATAATTTAACTCTAGTTTTTCTTGTAACTTTTAAATGAAAAAAAAAGAGATGTAGACTTGCTATCTGCACACACATTGCCTCCCTTTGAAGCTCCTCCTCCTCGGTACCCATTCGTGGTGGTATTACATTTGACTACACAACGTACACCACCACCCGCGTCTGTCTCCCACGCGCCTACTTTTTTTATTTATTTATTTTTACTTTATTTTATTTTATTATTATTTTTTTTTTAATGGCCTCATTAGGAATTTAGGGGACAGTGTCCTCACGCTCTTTTATGGTCCCTGAATTCGGCATCCTCTAGAAATTTTATTATTTATTTATTTATTTCTTTTGTCTTCCAATTAGAAACATCAATTTAATTCCATTTTCTATTTATTTATGTAAGTGTCATCCTCTACATTTTTTTTATACTCCCCAATTTTTAAATTTTAATTTTTTTTTTTTAGTACAATTTAAAATATTTTTAAGAAAATTATAGTTAGCTATTTCAAATATGACACATTTAAAAAATTGCAAATATGACCAAAAAAAAAAAAAAAAAAAAAAAAATTAAAAAAAATTAATTAATTATAGTTTATAAACAATAAATGTTGATAGAGGGACGTGGAGTGAATTATTATAGTCGGAGATTATAATAGATTGTGGGTTATAATAGTCGTGAATAGTAAATACTATTGAAGTCAATATAAATATTTTATTGACTGTGTGTTATAATAGTCGGTGGGTCAAACGTAGCATGTGTTATAAAATTCAGTTCACTCAACTTTAAGTTGGTGTCTCAAATACGCCCTAATAGACTATTTCGGATCCATAAGTGATATACTTCTATCACTAAGACCAATTTTATAGTGTATCAGCGGTAAACCATTTCTATAGTCTATCACAAATAAATTGTGTCATATTTACAAATATTTTTAGATTGTGTTATATTTGTTATTATTTTGTGTTAGATGGTCGTATATGCAATTTTTTCATCTTTTAGGAATATTTTGTTATTCTTATTGTTATTCTTTTTAGTACATCAAAGATAGGGTATGAAGCTTTGAACATTCGACTTCATCGAAAGAAGTACATTCTAATTATCGTTCACCTAAACTTACTTTGATTTGTTGTTTTAAAAGTATACACGTTTTGAATCCGATTACATTTTTTAAATAATAAAAAATCATATATAACCCATAAATTAAACCCAAAAAAACATTTTTTTTCACTTTCTTTTTCTCTTAATCCAACCAAATAAGCTTTCAACATTTAAAAAAAAAACCATCCAACCTAATCTTTAGTTTTAAAAGACAGATTTAAATCTCCCAATTTGCAATTTGCAAATATACCTCCTTTTTATTTATATAAATATTATAATTAATGTGGAGCTTACTTAAAAGTAGATGTAAGTAGTGGGTATTTTTTTTTAATTGTAAGTTAATATAAGCTTTTTATTATTTTTTATATTTTTTAAACAGAGAAACAAAGCTATGAAGTAAGATGGGCATCATGTCCCAAAAGTGATTTGTGCAGAATCAAAGCTGTAAAGAAGTGGTTAATATATATTGTACTTTCTTGATTCCATCTGTAAAGACCCTCAAAGAGTAAAGTAACTTCAAGTCTTCAACAATAGTTTATATTTAATATTATTTTGGTTAATTTTTTAAAAATACTATTTAAAAGATTTAAAAATACTATTTAAAAGATTTTTAATGGGTTAAGTTAAGTTTCTAGGGTATAACAACCTATTTCATATTAGGTAAATTATTTTTTTTAGTAGGGTCATGTGAAATAGATAGGTTTTTATTTATATTTGGGGTAATGCCAATTTCATTGACTCATTTTTCAATCCAAGTCAACTTTTTTTTAGGATAATCTTCCATATATTTTATTTTTATTATTAATATATTGTTCGATTAAGGTTTATTGTTATTTTTTTTTCAAAATATTTAATTAATGTATGGTCGAAAATCTAACTTCTCAACTCTTTTATTAGAGAGAACGAAGAAAAAAAGTTATTTGATAATTTTTTAAAATTTTGCACAAGTGTAGGATTGAACTCCACTCAATTGATACACAAGTGCGGGATCGAATTCCCTACTCTGACGACGATGCACTCACCCATACCAAGTGGTTGTATGATAATTTTTAATTTTTTTTGCACAAGAGTAAGATGGAACCTCAAACTATCTAGGCTAAGATAAATGTTTGTTTTTTTTTTCCACAAAATTATTTAATTAATGCAAGAAAATTCAACTTATGACCTCTTAGTAAAAGACACAATTTTATGTATATGTTTAACTTTAAAAGAAAGATAATTTGGAGTTTAAAAAATGATTTTATTATTATTATTATAAAAGTCACTTTCTGACATATTATCATTTTTAATAACTCACTTTTCTATCTAGAATAGCAATTATTTTTTTTGTGAGTTGGATAGGTTAGTACAAGTTAGGCTATGTGAAGTGAAATTCTTTTATTTTATTGAAGAGTATATTTAATTCATTAAATTACTATATTATGCTTTTTAGCACAAATGGATGATAGTTTTGTAAAAAATGAGTATAACACAACGATAATTGATATTTATTTATTCTCTTGAGGTTAGAGGTTCAAATCATCATACCCTACCTTTGTTGTACTAAAAAAAAATGTATGATATTTTTGGAATAAATTATAAAATTAACTTAAAACAACATGCTATATAAAATATGTTAAATTACAAATTTGATCCCTATAATTTAGATAAAATTAGAATTTTGTCCTTATGGTTTGATAAAATCTCATAAATTGTCAATTTCACACTTAACCAACACAAATAACTAAATACAAGTCAAACCAAACATAGTCCAATTAACATAAAATTATATTCATGATTAAGAGGTAAGAGGTTCAACCTATTCAATTTTTTTTTAATCAAATCATAGGAACAAAATTTATAATTTAACCCGTAAATTATTATTATTATTATATATATATATATATATATATATATATATATATATATTAACTCTTATAAATCACCTAGGGCATGTTTGGCTCAAGAAGTTGTTTGACAAGGAGTTGGGAGGAGGAGTTAACTCCCCGTTTGGCCCACACACTTGTTGAACTCGGATAAAAAATATCAACTCCTCAGACTTCTACGGTAATTACTATTAAACTCCACAGACTTCAAAACTAATTACTATTCAAGTTTGTCTCATTTTTCGAGCCAACACATTTCTCTCTCTCCCTCTCACAATATTTTTAATTATTTTAAAAAAATATAATTTAAACGAAATGTGTAAAATGACTAAAATTGCAATTCAACCTATTTTTATTATCTTAAATATAAATTAGGTTGTTCAATCAAATTGGTACTTAAACCAAATTCAAAATGTAGTATTCTTACCATGAAGATAAATAAAAACATCAGCTTATTTTGACCCGTTTAAATTAATAGATTAAAATCTTTCAAATTCACATGTAATATTTAACACAATATTGTACGACTTTCTTTTATTTCAAAACTATCAAAATAAAATGAATAATTAATGTGAGTGATATTGAAAAAAGAATGTGAAGCATTTTGGTCAAAATTATTTTTGTTATCTTCAAAAAAAAAAAAAAATTGTGAAGGATACATAAAATAAAAAACAAAAATCGCATTCTAAAATAAACTATCATTGTTGAGATGTTGATTTCCAGATGGAGTGGATTCAGATGGAATGCAAGTTTAAACTGGTGGAGGCGAAGAAAGATGTGTTTGATACATGGGTAAACAATCTTATAATTCATAAAATTAAAGATGAGTCCTAAAAAATAATATATATATATATATATATTTATTGATAATCAATAAAAAAATAATGTAAAGTATTCTGCTCAAAATTATTTTTGTTGTCTTTAAAGAAATTTGTCAATGATAGATAAAATAAAAAAAATATATTTCATTTTTAGAATTTTTTAGAATTGGAAGAAATCCTCCATCAGAAAATTTTGAAAGTTTGTAGAAAAAAATTGTGTACAAGAAAACAACTAAAATAAACTTGACTTCAGAACTCCAGGTTTAACAACTCCCTATCCCGAACACACCACAAACTTCAGAACTCCATACTAAATAACTTTCTGCCCCTAAACATACATACTTCAGAACTTCTCAGACTAAACAACTCCTTAGATTAAACAATTCCAACTTCTCTCAACTCCTTAGATCAAATGCCTTTAGAAGCATTACTTTCAAAGTTTCAAGTCATTTACCCTAGGAGTAGAAGTCTAGGTGTCTATGTTGGGAGAAAAGGAATACAATACTAGCATTTAAGACATGCTCTAAAACTAAAATAAAAAATAAAAAATAAAAAACTATAGCCTGAACCCTAAACAATAAAATAATATATCAATTAAATTATATGGTTGAATATTAATGAAGAAGTATGTAAAAAAAAAGTATGTACTACACTACTCTATATATATATATATATATATTTTTTTTTTTTTTTTTTTGTCTAGTATTAGGTTTGAAAAAACCAAAATATTTTTAATGCAAATTTTAAAAATAAAAACAAAACACTAATGATAAGGTGAATTTATTTTGGGTCAAGATCACTATGAAAATGAGCTACCAACGTTGGTAGATGAAATTGTTCACAAGCAACAACAAGAAGTATTTAAGAGTTTTCTACACATTGAGATAAAGGTGAATTTATTTTGTTTTTCTTTTCGTTTGTTTCCTTTCTACATAAAAAAAAAAATAAAATAAAAAATAATAATAATAATAATAATAATAATAAAATAAAAAAAAGAATTGGTTGCACAGACAGGATACCAAAATAATTGTAAATTTATAAAATTTAAAACATTTTGTAAATATGGCAGAAAAATTAGTGATTATCATTGACAAAATTCTATAAAAAAGACTACTATCAGCGATAGACTTCTATCAACGATAAACTTCTATAAGCGATACACCATAATATTGATATAAATTGTCATATCCACAATTGTTTTTAAAAAAAATGCTATATTTTTAATTATTTTACTCTAAATTGACCTATGTTACAATTTTTCTTAAAAAAATAAAAAATTTAGAGGTTAAAAACATTATAGGATAATGGATATCGTTTTAATGACATGTTATTTTTGCCTATTTTGGATCCAAGTTGGGATAATTTTAATTTTTTTTTGTTCCATCCAAAATACCTCACATCAATACCAATGAAATGTAATTTATTTATATGTCATATATAAAATTTATTTTGTATTTAACAAATTAATGATATAAGTTTCAAATGTACTAGCATGTTATTATGAACATGATTTCATTGAGGTTAAAAGACAAGTATTTGACAAGTGTATATTAGATGAAAAAAACAAATATAGCAAGAACCCAAATGTTTTTTTTTTTTTAAGTTCAAGAATTAAAATAGACATTTTAAAAGTTTAAGGACCATAATTAACATTTTAAAAATTTAGACATTAAAGTACAATAACAAACTCGAAAGTTTAGGGACAAAAATAATATTTAAACCAATAATAAATAAACAAGGTTAAAGACAAATTTAATTATCAACTTTGAGATTTGTGTTAATTTGGTCCATAAACTTTCAAAATTATAAATTTAGTTACTAATTTTTCAATTTTTTTTAAAATTTTCAGGCTTACTATACATAAAATTAAAATTTTAGAGTTTCATTAACCCTAAAATTTAAATTTATACCTAATAAATCAATTATTTTTTTAAAATTCTGAATTTTGTCAAGAGACTATTAGACACAAATGTATAATTATATTAAAAAAAAAAACTTTAATAAATATAGTATTTCATCTTATAAACTCAATTAGTATTTTTGTTAAATTAAAATGTGTATTATATATATATATATATATATATATATATTATATTATATTATATTATATTATATGCTATTGTAAAATAATAACCCTACAAAATATATAACATAAAATATTTTCATAAAATTAATTAAAATAATAATTTATATTCAACTTAATATTTAATAGTGAAGTTGTAAAAAATAAATATAATAATAATAAAAAAATAAAAAAATTCGTAGTGAAGTTTATAAACTAAATATATCTCATAAAAAAAATAAAAAAATTATTTAAATTGAGATATAATTTGTCTGTTGTTTATTTTTATTGAATTGATTGTTTAAAATTTTAATTTTTTTTTTCTTCATATCAATACTCTAGACTTGACCAAAGACACAAGTTTCAAAATTCAATTACTAAATTTATAATTAAGGATTTAAATGTTGATTTTGACAAAAATATCGAGATCTCAATTTTATGAACGATAAAAATATAGATAAAATATCAATATCGATGCATATTTCTGGAAGGTTTTTAAAACTAATTTAAAAAAAATATATTTTTAATAGCATTTTGTTGTCGATTTTGTACATAGAAATGTCGATTCACCCGTGTAGTTTAATTAATGCTGGCTGGGATTGAACCCATGACCTTTTGGTCACCTGCTCAACCCTATGCCAATTGAGCTATGCTCAGTTTGGCAAAATTTGCCTTTTTATGGGCGGTATATAATGCAGTTAAATATTTTAAATCACGCATGCCCCGTTTGCACGGTGTGCAGGATCAATCAACCCCCACTAGGCTATCTAGGTGATGCGCTCACTCACCCGTTGCACCAAGTGGTTGTTTCTCTCTGCTATCTTAGGCGGAGCGCTCACCCACTGCACGTGGTTGTACGATTCAAAATTTGTCTTTATGGGCAGTATATAATGCAGTTAAATATTTTAAATCATTCATGCCCCGTTTGCACGGTGCAGGATCAATCAATCAACCCCCACTCTGGGTTATCTAGGTGATGCGCTCACTCATCCGGTGCAGAATCATATGTTGGGATAGGGAATTAACGTCATGATCAGCGATACATCGCCTATGCATATGTGGAATTATCGATAAAAATTTAATATTTTTTAAATAAAGAAAGGAAAAAGGAGTCGATATTAACTAGGGAGAGAAATGAGAGAATGAATCGACGCGCGAGAGAAGGCGAGTGGGGGAAGGAAGCGAGGAGAGGTCGCTTTTAAAGCAGTCGTACAAAAACCATCAGAGTCTCTCTTCTTCTTTCTCTCTCTCTCTCTGCTCTTTTTAAGTAACCTCCCCACTCTCTTCTCTCTGCTTCTTCTTCTTCTTCTTTCAATTCCTCTTTTCTCTCTCAGAAATTGCAAAATGCATTTGCAGAGAATGAATCGTCTAGCTCCGTTATCGGAGGAGCCGATCGACGAACACGACGGCCGGACTCGGAATCGCAACCGGACCACCACTACCACCGGACGATCGTGGCGGAACTGGATCAGAAGTCATTTGTCGATCCTTTCTTGTGGAAAAAAGTCCGATGGCCTTAACGTTCTCCTCAGCGTCCTCGGTTGCCCTCTCTTTCCGATCTCCCTTCAACCTAACAATTTCCTCTCCTCCTCTACCAATCAGGTCTGTGATCTCTGTTTCCGTTTCTGTTTTTCTGTTCTGTTTTCGTTTTTGTTTTCGAATAAAAGAAATTTGAGAAAAAACAAACAAACATCTCTCTCCCTCAGGTTTTATTTTGGATCCCTACTTTTTTTAATTACTCTTTTACTTTTGTTAAAATATTCTGTATTTTGGTTTCCATTTTAATTTAGACTTTTGTATTTTTAAATATTCTATTTTAATTTTCTAATAAAGAAACAGAAATATGTCAATTTAAGATTTTTATTGGGTAGATATAACAAATTTTAATAAATTTATAAATATGACCATTTTTATGCATAGTCCTTAATTTTTATAATGTATAATACTAATTTTGTCAACATCGATAGCCATTGATAAAATGACTATCACTGATCGACTGCTATCACTGATAGTCATTGATAAAATGGCTATCACTGATAGTCATTGATAAAATGGCTATCACTGATAGTCATTGATAAAATGGCTATCACTGATCGACTGCTATCACTGATAGTCATTGATAAAATGGCTATCACTGATCGACTGCTATCACTGATAGTTATTGATAAAATGGATCGACTGCTATCACTAATTGGATCAGCTGCTATCACTAATAGTTATTGATAAAATGAATCGACTGCTGTCACTGATAGTCATTGATAAAATGACTATAGACTACTATTAGTGATAGCCATTGTCATTCACAAAATTTTATAAAAAAATCGAATATATCCGTAATTACCACAGATCGTCATTGATTTGCTATCGATGACTATTTAAAGATGAAAGACTATCCGTCATAGTTATATTTGAAATCTTTAAACAAAATGTTATATTATTTTATTATTTTATTTTAAATTGACATCGGAGACAATTTTCTTAATTTGTAATAAGGATATCTCTTGTTTTTGTCATTGTAAAAAGTTACATTTTTTTTTAATAAAAAATTATTATTATTATTTAATTAATTTTGATGGAAAATAACTTTAAATTTAAAAATAAAGATAAATTTAAAGATTTATTGAAAGTAAGAAAGAAGAGCAAAGGATAAAATTGTATTTGAACTTTTTTTTTTCTTTTTCAAATGTATTTTAATGAATGCTGAGATTAGACTCACGACCTCTTAATCACGGACACAATCTTATGCCAATTGAACAAAGGTTCGGTTTGACTTTTGAACCGTTTTTTTTTTTTGGTACGGTATACCATACCTGCACCTTTTTATTTTATTTTAATTATTTTGTGAAAAATATAATTTCCTTTTTGAGCTGAATGATTGAATTAGTTAAGCTAGTTGGTGTTAAATTATAAGTTTTGTTGATGGTATTATATTTTATCTATTTAGTTGTTAAATTTGGAGAAAATTCAATTATCTCTTGAAAATTTTAAAATGTGTCTATATTTGATTCAAAATAAATTAAAATAAATTATTAGTTGGTAGTGGTACTTAACCTAAGATAAGATTTAAACTAAATTAAATTTCTTTCGCAACTAAATCAAATGTAATAGTGTTGAATAGTTCTATGTTCTATGAGATTAGTTAGAGGTGCACGTGACCTACTTGACTTTTTAGATAAATTTTGAGAATCTAGTGATATTAGTTTTTTAAAATTTAAATATAAAAATATATATTTTTAAATAAAATCAAATATAAGGCAATATTTTTTATGAATTTGCTTTTGGTTTCACCTAAAAGACCTCATCCGATTGGAGATAATTGTCGTCCTTATATACCTATATCCATAATTATTTCCCTTATCTAGACAATATGGGATATTGTATGTGAGATATTGTTTGTACTCTTAACAATCTTTCTCTCAAACAAAGTACCACACTTAAGTTTACTTTGTTTCCAACAATCCTCTCCTCGAACAAAGTACCACGACCTCTCCACAGATAGCCTGAGCAACTCGAAAAACTCAACCGCGAGCCTCAAAATAGTCATCCATCCGAAAGTTCAACCATAGATTCATTATTACTCAAATTACGACAATGTCATTGAGAGACTCATCAATATCTTTATTCGACACTCGTAATTTTTTACAAACAAGGTTAAATCAGGGACATAGCTCTGATACCACTTATTAAGGATAACGGAACCCAAACATCTTCACAATGGTATAATATTGTCCACTTTGGGCCTAAACTCTAGTAACTTTGTTTTTGATTTCGCCCAAAAAGTCTCATATCATTAAAGATAATTATCCTCTCTATATCTTTCACTTATCTAACGAGATATTTTTGTACTCTTCTAAATAAAGTACCCCTCTTTTTTTACTTTTAACAATTTTTTTATAATATATATATATATATATATATATATATATATATATTTATAATTTCTCGCATTTTAATTTAATTTTGGCTAAGATTCTTATCCTCACTAATAATTCACATTTCCCAAAGGATAAGAATGTGGAAGGAAACAAACTGAATGCCAAGTGAGTCGGTGGGCCTATTTTGCTTTATTCATTCTTACGGTGAAAAAGTTTGAATTTTTCCCTTAAAATTGTCCGAATTCTTTTTCTTTTTTAAAATTTTGATGATTGTGTCAAATAAATTCATAGAAGCTATCTAAATTTTCAATTTTTAATCCTAATAACTTTCTGAATTTTTATATTTGTCACAATTTTTTTTAATTTTATTTTTGAGTTCTATATGATAAGAGTGTTTAAACTTTAAAAAATAGGTAATAAATTTGTGAAGTTTGAATTGTGTCGGATGAATACATAAAAACATAGTTGTATTTCAAAATATGTGTTTGATAGTAGATTTAGAAATTATATGTTTTTTATAAACTATAAAATTAGTTGTAGTCACCAACTAAATATCCGATTGAATGTATTTATAACATGAAATACTTTATTTATTAAATTTTTTTCTTTCTCCGGTAGGTTTCGTCGTCGTCTCAATATATCATAGAGCATTTTGCGGCAGCGACGGGCTGCCGGAAGTTGAAGGGGGGAGTGAAGAACATATTTGCGACGGGGAAATTGACAATGGGGATGGTGGATGAGGTTAGCTCCGGCGGCGGAGGAGGACCCACCGGCAGCGTAGCACAAAAAGGTTGCTTTGTGATGTGGCAAATGATTCCTAATAAGTGGTTGATAGAGCTGGCTGTGGGAGGCCACAACATCGTCGCCGGCAGCGACGGCAACGTCGCTTGGAGGCACACCCCTTGGCTTGGCTCTCATGCCGCTAAGGGGGTCGTCCGCCCTCTCCGCCGTGCTTTTCAGGCAAGTCTCTTCCATATATTATACCACTCATATCTCATTATTTAAGCAATCATCCTTCGATAACCATTTAGTTTTTAATCTTCTGTTTTTAAAATCTATGTTCGTTTTCTCCCAATCAATTTTGGAATATTTGGTCAGATGACCTTAAATTAAGATTCATTCGAGAGAATGACGCGTTATTTTAAAAATTAGTCAAAATGATCTTTTGCTGACATCATTCTCGCTGGGATTTCTCTCGCTCTCGTTCACGTTCACGAGAACGAATATTTTTAGTTATAAAATGGAGCCCGCAAAAGAACGAGAGCGAGAAAAATCCGAGAGTGTTATTAGCAAAAGGTCATTTTATCTAATTTTTAAAATGGCGCACCAACCTCTTGAATGGGCCTTAATTTAAGGGCATCTGGCCAAATATTCCATCAATTTTTTTTTTTTTTTTTTTTGTGTTTTTACCCTTCTTTAAAATTTGAATTCTTTGTCCGTATTTCAAAAACGAAAACAAGATTTTAAAAATTATTTTTTGTTTAAAAATTTTTAAATTTAGTTTAGGCCCGGTTCAATAACCATTTAGTTTTTTGTTTTTTGTTTATGAAAATTAAGCCTATAAACATTACTCTCACCTATAACTTATTTGTTTTTCTAATTAAAGGTTAAGAAACAATTTTATGTCATGAGCTATGTTTGCAATGTTTGAACTTTTTTTTTTTTGTAAATGTATTTAAGTAATGCGAGGATTTAACCTATTATTACCTCTCAGGTAACGACACGACTTTATGTCAGTATGTTCGGTTTGACAAATCTTTGAAATTTTATAGTTATATTTAATAGATTATCTAAGTTTAGGATTGAACCCATAACCTCTTAGTTAAAGACACGACCTTATGTCAATTGAACTAGGTTCGCTTTGACAAATCTTTAAACTTTTATAGTTATATTTAATAGATCATTGAACTATAGGAGTATTACTTTTTAAACATCAATGACGTATTAGATAACTTCAAAAGTTCAGGAACTAAATTCTTAAGTCGTAATTTATTTAAATTTAAATTTTATTAGAATATCACATCATAAATATTGGGTGGAGATATGAATCTAACCAATTTTTCGTGCTCATGTTGGTAGATGTCTTAACCATTTAATTATTCTCGAAGTTATTTTTCTTTTATTATTATTTATTTTCTCTAAATGTGTGTTGTTGAAGTTTGGGTGGAAAAATGTATATAGTTTGATGGAGTAATTAATTTAGCCCCCACCCTAAACAAAAAAGAAATAATATATGAGAGAGGCTTCACTCATCTTGAGACCCTACCATTTTTTAGACACAAAAAAAGGTCTTAAATTATTAAAGTTTTTATTGAGTGTTGTTTGAACAGAAGATCTTGAAGGTATCTTCCAACAATTCAAGTCTTTATCACTAGGACCATCCCTTAGGAATTAGGACAACTTTAATCTCTAGATACCAGTTCATTAAGAGTAGCCATTGGTGGCGGCGGGTTGGTTTTGAGGGAAAATCGACTCGAAAACAGACAAGTCAGTTTCCTTCAAATGAAAATCGACGATTTTTTATAGAAAAACTTGTCGACCGAACCGATGGGTCGGTTTGGGTCGTTTTTTTTTTAAATCGAAATAAAATTTAATAATTAATAATTTATTTTTTTATTTTTAAATTAATATAATTATAATTTTTGACTTTTTACAAGTCCAAAAGTTTAAATTTTATATTTTATTTTATTTAATTTTTATTTATACCTATAGAAAAAATTAGTGTTGGTCTCGAGTATGGTGTAAACCGACCGATCGAAAATCAATTTTTTCATTTTCAAAATTGATTTGGACTGATGATGGACGAAAATCGACCGCTCGATATCGATTCGGTCAGTTTCGATCGATCAGAACGATTTTCGATTTGATGTTAGCCACCTCCATAGTTCATTAAGTCATGATTTGAATTGAATCACTTTTTAGAAAAAGGAAAAAAATTATGAAAATGATATTTCAAGTTGAAGTATCTAAATCAAGGTGGGTTCCAACCAGCTAAACAACCTTGATTAATTAAATTCTATTTCCATGTTCTATAATAATTAATAGATTTAAATCATTTTTTGGTTTATTAACTTTCAAGATGTATATTTTCATCCTTGAATTTTTAGATTTGGTTCTATTTTAGTATGAATTTTTAGAAAATATATATATATTTTTTATTTATTTAGATGTGTACTACCATGTTAACTTGAAATGAATATGAGTATGAGTATTCAAGTGAAAATTAGATAGAAAATAATATATTAAAATAGATATTTTAAAATTTTAAGGACTATAATGGAATAAACTTAGACAAAATGAGATATAAACCTAATTAATAAATTAATTATCCATTCTTAATTAAAACTACGGAATCAGAATATGGTTTCATTATTAAAAAAAGAAAAGAAAAACAAAATCAATGTCGGAAGAGTTGTTGACTTTGACTTATATTACATAAGTCTTTATTTATACAGGGACTGGATCCTCTAGCAATTTCAGAAGTATTCTCTCCGGCGCAGTACATGGGAGAGAAGCAAATCATGGCCGTTGATTGTTTCGTATTAAAATTATCAGCAGATCAGACGGATCTCGTCGATCGTAGCGACAACACAGCCGAGATGATCAAGCACGCGATCTACGGCTACTTTTGCCAAAGACGTGGACTTTTGGTCTACTTGGAAGACTCATCGTTGACTCGGATTCAATCACCTGGTTCTCACCCCATGTATTGGGAAACCACTATGTCCACCAAAATCGACGATTATCGGACAGTCGACGGCGTTATGATCGCCCACTCCGGTGAGACCAACGTTATCATCACACGGTTCGGAGACGATCTTAAAACGGGTCCTATGATCACACGGTTGCAAGAGATTTGGAGTATTGATGATGTGGCGTTCAATGTTCCGGGATTGTCTATGGATAGTTTTATCCCACCTAAGCAGGTTCAAAAGGATCGGACAGATGGCAGGTCGTCGATGCTCGAGGATCAACAATCGTGATGTGATAGATTAAAGGTTTCGTTGGATGAGTTTAATTAGCTACTAAAATACAAGCAAAAGTTTTTATTATATCCTAAGAATATAGTATGAAGATATGTTTTCATCCCTAATGTTTAGGTGTCTTTTTTATTTAGTCTCTTTTGTTTAATTTTTTTTTATTTAGTCTATTATGTTTTAATATTTCTTCAATTTAGTTTCTCATCGTTGGTTGTTGATAAACTTAAATAGCATAATACTTTACAAAGTATTATACCACGTAAGTTTATCATCAACTAATTTTAACGTTTACGAACGATGATTGTCTAAATTGAAAAATGTCAAGGCATTAAAGATTAAATTAAAAAAAATTGAGCAATAGGGGCTAAATAATATTAAGAACGAAAACATATATTTAGTTATATACCTTTTATTTTCTTCTATTTCTGTCGTAAGAGATGTTTTTAATGAGACGGATGTTAGAAGTGAAATATGAGTAAAAAATTAAATAGTGATTGTAACGAGGGATATTTTTTTCCTTACATATTAACATATGTATCGTGTAAACCTTTATTCGAGTGATGTGATTGTAAATATCTTAATGACACAATGTTTTGGACTATGTATTGATTTAAATACTATTTTGGTCCATGTTTTTTTTAACTTTTGTTCATATTTTAGTCTATATACTTTTTAGTTTGTGTGCATTTTAGTTCGTGTACGTTTAAAAAATAAACGGGTTTCGCAAGTAGTATAACAAATAAAAACTACTTGTACAAAGATTAAAATGGACAATTTGAAAGTATTTGGGTCGAAAAATAAAATTTAAACATAATTTTTTTAATGATGTTTTTGAATTATTAGAAGTAAAGAATATGAGTTGAGATAGGGGATGAAAATTACAGGACAATACAAATTTAGATTGCATGTATTAAATAAAGTTGAGAGATAGAGACATGACCTAATAGAAAATGAAAATAAATCCAAATGAATGAGAATAGGACTGCCGGATGTTTGTTCTCGAGAGAATGTGATATGTCTAGTCATATTATTTCTTGAAATAAAAGAATATTATGATAGCTACCCAATGTTTGATTTACGGTTTTAATAAATTTAAATTTAAGTTTATTTAAATTTGGAATTTTTTAATTTATGTAATATCTATTTGGATTGTGCAAAAGACATATCTGTAAAATTTTGGATTAGTGTACCTCAAATATGTGTTTATGATTTATAAAAGTTAATTAGTGAGTAATATAAAGATAAGGAATTTCATAGTTTTTTTTTTTTTTGGTAAAAGTAATATTTTAATGAGCAGAAAGGGCGACCTAATGGCTTGAGGTCAAAGCACAAAAAAACAAACAAAAATAAGTCGAAGCTCACAAACGAACATAGAGCACAAAGTGAAACAACGCAACACTAAACACCTCACAAAGCTCACTGAAGCTCGCAATCGAGCACAGGGACACAACAATCCACCCAAAGAAGGCAACGAAAATCCAAGCTCTCAGACCCTACCCTTACCAAGACCAAGGGAATGGTCTAGAGGTTCACCCTGACACCCAAGAGACTTGATATTAACTTGGTCACCACACTATTCACAATAAAGTCTGCATGTATAGTCTCCATCAGAGCTAAAGGCGGAGAACTCAACCCCTACTACCCCAAAATAACAAAAGAGTTAGCCACCCCATTTTAGAAAACTAGGGGGAACTTATAACTTCCGGAAAAGGCCCTCCTATTTAAACTCTTAATACTGGGAGGGGCCTTCATCGAAACACCAACTTGAGAAATAGGGGGTGAGACACCAGCCTGAGAGACAGGGGGAGGCGATACATCCACATAAGTCACCCCTCCTGGACACGAAACCTAATGAGGTAGGTTCAGACAATTTTTCCAGAATGACCAAAAATCCGACACGACAAATACCTCTTAGGTTTCCAAGTATAAACAATTGGGACCTCAAAATTCACCCCTCATTGTGATAATAACATAATTAGGTAAGATATCTTTCACTCCTACCTCAACACACAAACGAGCAAAAATACAGTTGACGATTGTCCGTCGTAGCCTTATTCATGCACACTGGTCTTCCCACAACATTAGAAACCGCCTCAACCCCCGAGAGGTCCATAACTCCAAAGGGCCATTAAGAAATTTAATCTAGATAGGCACTGTGTCAAAACAAAAGTTTTAGGGACAATACTTGGGGCCCACTTACAAATAAGACTAGGTTTCCCACCAATATGTCACAAACCATTAATTAACACCTAATCCCAAAACTTAGCTTGTTTGTTGGGTATTCATTGCGAGACGTCACCCCACTCGAGTTTGTAAGGAAGTTGATGGTGGGTTGTGTTGTTTTTTGTTTTTTAAGTACATTGGGTTGTGTTGTTTTTTGTTTTTTAAGTACATTGGGGATGGGGGGATTCGAACCACAGACCTCTTGGTCGTCAACACATACATATGCCCGCTGAGCCATGCTCGCTTTCGCTTTGGGTTGGGTTGTGTTGTTAAGGATAAAGTTTATGGTTTTTTTTTCCTTCAATTTTTTGGTATATATTTAATAATATGTGGTTTATATTTGTTTTATTTAACATTTATATTTTATAAATGTGAGATATATTTAATAATATGTGGTATATAATTCAAATTGAAAAAAGCTTAGTATAAAAAATGGATATATATGTTGAATTATAATATATAAAAGTAGAAGGATGATTCAATGGTACGTTTAATATAAGCAGATAAAGTCGAAAACTTGAATAGGTAGTCGTTGATGATTCAAATTCGATTAATATATATATATATATATATATATATATATATATATATAAATGAAGTATATATGTTGAATTATATATAAACGTAGTACATATGAAAGAAAAATGGTGAAGTCTGGCGATAAGAGAAAAAACGAAAATTGAGGTGGTTTCCAACGAAAAATTAAAAAATAATTAAATGACATAAAAGCTATGGTTAAGTTTTGTTTCCTTATTAATTTTTTTTTTTAAAAAAAAGCGATGATTTTTTAAGTTTTTCTTTCTTTATTTTTCACGAAAATCACACTGATATAGAATATGTTAATTGTGCCATTTTTTTTCCTTTTGAGTGGCGCCAAGAAGAGTATTTTAGATGCCAAACCGAGCAGAGCTCAATTGGCATAAGGTTGTGCCCGTGACTATGAGGTCATGGGTTCAATTCTCGCTTTAATTAAAATACCGTTGCAAAAAAAAAAGAAGAGTATTTAGATAATTTCGATAAATTGTGTATTTATTATATGAGACTCATCATTGTAAATTAGAGTTATATCACATATTTTTTTAAATATTACCTCGAACATTCATCGAAACGACAAATTAAAAATAGGTCATTCCTCTCGTTAAAAAAAAAAAAAAAATGCCCTAAAAAATGCTCTAAAAAATTGGACAATTTATGTGAGGCCCAGTGAAAAATTAAGCCCAAGTCCAAATATTTCGTCTCTAATCTCTCTCTCTCTCTCTCTAACAGAGTAAACTACAGTAGAGAGAAATGGCGCCGTCTTCGTTGGTGCGTTACAGCCGTTGGATTTCCCGGTTCAAATTCCCGTACTCTCAGACCAAGCCATTTCCGTCTCCTCCGCCTTTCTCCTCCGCCTCCGGACTCCACAATGCCGATTCCGCCGCTCCCGGCGGTCCACCACCGATACGAGTCTCGCTCACCGGCTCTGCTGGTCGTGGTGTTTTCGCCACACGCAAGATCGGCGCCGGAGAACTCATACACACAGCCAAACCGCTCGTCTCTCATCCTTTGCTATCTTCCATTCACGACGTCTGCAATTTCTGCTTGGGGAAACTGCAGAGAAATGCTAATGTTAACTCCGATGCTCATCGTGCATCGTTCTGCAGCGAAGAGTGCGAACGACATTCCAAGGTATCAATACAATATAATCTCACACTATTTGCTTAATCTGTTTTAGAAATTGTTTGATTCTTAATCTGTTTTTTGCGTTAATTTTATTTTGTGAAATCGCCAGCCGTTCTTACACGAATTAGTTTTCACCTGCGTGTTGTGGTGTGTGAATTGTCTGCCCTAATTCTTCGATTAAATCGTATTTATGAACTTATTTAAGACTAAATACATTAGCGTGGTGCCTTATTTGTTCGGGAGTTTTTTATTTTTGTCCAATGTACGCCATATGTTTGTAGTTTTGCTTCAGAAAGAACTTATTGCACTTATCAAATTGTCATTTCGTTTAGATGCATTTGAAAAGCTTTTGGGATTGTGGAAATAAGAGAAAATAATGATATTAAGCCTCCTTTTGATAACCATTTCGTTTTTGTTTTTTGGTTTTTGAAAATTATACTCAGTTTTCTCACCATTTCTCTACAATTTCTCTACAATGGTTTTCATATTTCTTAAGGAAACATGGGGTGTTTGGGGGGTTTTTTGTACGGATGACCCACCCCTCGGGGGTCGTGAAATTTTTTGACCCAGTTTTTGAAAACTTATGTTTTTTGACCTTCTGTAGTACCCTTCCCTGAGCACGATCAGGAGCAGACAACTATAGTACTCTCGTGCTAAGCGAATGGTACAAATGACTTTTCACTCGGGGAGCGCACTTGCTTATCACGAGAGAGGATTCAAAAACATAAATTTTCTAGGGAAGGTCAAAAAACTTTACCCTCCCCGAGGGGAGGGTCATCCGTACAAATACCCCGGTGTTTGGGGCACCAACTTGAAATTGGGTGGACTGGGTTATTATAACTCAGTCTACGTTTCGCCTACCGACTATTATAACCCACCGTCAATAAAATAACTCTACGAACTTCAATAGTATTTACTATTCACAACTATTATAACCCATAGACTAATATAATCACCGACTATAATAACTTTCTCAGCTGCTCAAACAACCCCTAGAATTCTTAGCTAATTTTCAATAATAAAAACTTGAAACCATAGATGGAAGTAGTATGGAAATTTGAACTTCGAACATTAAGAGAAGGAATACATGTTAATTACTATTTATGCTCACGCTAATAATATGGATATTTCAGAATCTATATTTGACAAAAAAAAAAAAAATAGCATGTCTTTCTGCAGTTAAATACTATCTTGTCCTTCCGGCACAACTACTGTATTTTTGTTGTCTAGGCTGCTTTAGTTGGAAATTATTCTCGATGTATATGATTCTCAGTATTAATATTGACCTTTCCTTGTATTCTCGTCACAACTAAGTATCTGATTTTTGGAGTGAAAGAAATGTATTTATTCTGTTAGGTTTTTCATGATGTCGAAATGGAAGCAGATTGGTCAGACTTCGACAATTATTGCAGGTGCATTAAATTTTCGATCATTTATGTCACCAATTAATTCAATGTTACCCACGGTACATACATGCATTCAAAAATTATTTTAGTCAGTACAATTATGATTAATTGGAGTATCTGGAAAAAAAAAGAAAAAAAAAGCAAAATATTTTATTTTTTTAAGGCTTTTGATGATGTGATTGATTTGGTTTATGGACTATCTATGGAGTGTCCCTTTTGGCTCCCCATTGTGCATCGCTAACCAAGCCCTCGACAGTATCTCTTTGATATTTAGTTTTAGTCTTGACTTTCCAGTTGTAGTGTTTAATTGTCTGTTTTTCTTTATTAAGTTGGACTTCTTGTTCTATTTCTGCTTCTTTTACGGAAAAAAAAAAAGATGTTTTGTAGTCACATTTGTAGGTCTTTCACAAGTCTTCAATTTTACTGCACCTATTTTTTTTTTTTGTTGGCCCCCAATACATTGTCGATGATTTACTTTCCTCTTCTATTCTCTATTTTTTTTCCCTTTCTTTTTTGGATGGCCAAGTAAAGTTAAGAACGAATCTCAATTCTAGTCAACTTGAAGTTCAACTGTTAAGACATTGTACCCTTAACCTAAAGGTTAGAGGTTCGAATCCCCACCTTCACATGTTATTGGAACATGGACGGAGATATACAATGACGAGGGTGTCCGTCAATCGAATTTTTTGTAATTATCAGCTAATTGGTTGTATTCATTTGGATTGGAGTCCTTTCTTGTAGTTGTGGACTTCTTTTGTGTGCTTGTTTTTTGTTGTATGCTCATGTACATTCTTTCATCCTTCTCAATAAAAGCTCGATTTCTTATAATAAAAAAAAAAATATATGTATATATACATACTGCCATCAGTATTTTGTGGTGAATTCATGGAATAATTTTGCAGCTGGTATCGCTAAAAACCAATCAAGAGGGAACTATAAGCAACATTATTAATAATTAGAATATAAATTGGAAAGGAATTCTGTAATTTTGATTTGTGATTTCCCCACCTTCTGTAATTTCATATTATTAATGAAATTGTTTCTTATCCAAACAAAAAAAAACAAAAAATATAAATATAAATACAGGGCTGTTTTGTTTTATCCTATTTTGGTTTTTCCCCCCTTTTTAATCTTCTAGATTTTTCAAGCAATAGGATGCCTTATATACTGGCATTGTTCTTTAATCTACCAAGAAAATTTATACATGCAAAGGTAGAAAAACTGAAGAAAATAATTCATTTACAGAATAACACGCACATGGCTTTCAATGTGCCTTCAACATGAAAGACTAGTTTGTAGTGCTACATCTAACTTCTCAAATTATTTGTGTTCATATCTTTGTCAAGGGAGCGAGGCCTAAAATATCCTCTTTTGGTGAAGCGATTGGCTTGTATGGTCATATCTGGAGCTATATCTTCTGACCTTCTTGACATACTTCAACCTTCTAGTTTGTCTCCTGATATGGTTTTGGAGGTAAGATACTTCACATAGTTTGATAATGTCATTTTGGATAAGTTCGTATGATGGACCGTGCAGAATTTTTTTCCGTTATTACATTTGGATTTATGTTGAAAGGATTCTAATTACATGGACGTTGACAATACATATTTTACTTTAGAAGTAGAAGCAAACAATTTCTGATCTTAGCTGGTGTACTCCTTATTCCCTTTGATGTACTTTATTGTTTTAGTTCATTGAATTGTTCAGCTGAAACTTTGATTCCTGATATCCTTTTGCAAGCTTGATTTTGGTAGAGACTAATTTAAGTTTGCATTGAATGTTAAAGTATGCATATGTTTTCTTGGAGTAGGAAGGAAGGCTGCAATGTTACCAATAAGTACTACAAAAATAGTCTCGAAACAAGTTTTTTAAGAACTATATCACAGGAACCCCATTTATAAGTGCCTCCAAGCATAAGTAATCAAAAAAATTAAAATATTTCTACCATTGTGAAATATCTCAATTGATGCAAATTTATCTTCAAGCAAATGTTGTTGCTTTCCAACCAATTGTTTCAAAAAGATGGCTATACTGGTTAGCACTCCACCTGCCATAGAATCTTCCTCTTTTTTATATTCCATGTCAATGAAAGTCTTGCTTTTAGTTTAAAAAAAATAGATAGGTCCATATAATTTTGTTTGAATTATCTAGTAACTATGTGAATTTTGTTTTATTCATCTAAAAACTTCAGTTAGAAGAAGGATACAACGTGCTGAAAAAAGCCTTGGTCAACGCAAACATCAAAGACGAACGGATGCTTTGTATCCTACTATATGCTGGCAAAGATTTGTGACAATATTTCTTGTCATGCTATTCTTTCTCATTGTTGTTGACTTACATATATATTCCAAGTTTTAACTAAAGAATGGTACACCGGAGTTCTCGCACGAATTCGTATTAATGCCTTTCGAATCGAGTTGGCTGGAGGGTACGAAGATCTTCTTTCTCTTGCAGCAGCCTGTGTTGAAGCTGAAGCTGCTGTTGGAAATGCTGTTTACATGCTACCATCTTTCTATAATCATGACTGTGGTCAGTGCACCTTAACCTCTGCTTACATGTTTGCGTCATTATATTATATTTATTTATATATATATATATATTTAGTACAACAAATGGAGGTAGGGGAGAATTGAATATCCGACCTGAAAGGAGGGATTACATACTAACTATGCTCATTTTGGCTATGTTTGCATCATTTAAATCATTCCACTTTTTCTCCTCATGTTTAGTTCTTTTTTCCCGAGCATTTCTGTTTAATTTGAAACATAAAACGCATTCGGTAGGAACGTTGACATAAGCGCCACAAAGTTTTCTTTTTGCTTGCACCTGTTATTTGAATTTTTGCTTTTAATTCATTGGTAAATGTCGATTACAGTTCAATGTCAAGTAAGATACAAAATTATGTATTGGGACATGAGGAATGTAAATAATACAGATTAGAAAATCATAGACTAGCTTTCAGGAAAGCTCAGTGCTTATTTCAGTACAATATCATGGCTGTGTTTCTTGCAGATCCAAATACACACATTATATGGATTAACAATGCAAATGCGAGATTGAAGGCCCTCCGTGATGTTGAGCCGGGTAAGTTTAAATGTAATATGAGCATGTTTGAGAGATGATTTTGAAATGGTTAAAATCACTTTTACAGGTTCAAAATCAATCTCAAAACATATCATTAATCATTCAAAATCAATTTATGATTGAATGAAAATCGTGTTTAAAAGTGTAAAATCAAAATAATTGTTAGTGTAATGACAGACGAAGAGCTTCGGATCTGCTATATTGATGCAAGTATGGATTACGAGGCTCGGCAAACTCTGCTACACCGGGGGTTTGGTTTTATTTGCAACTGTGCGCGGTGTTCGTCTGGTGATTAGGTGAGAAATTATTAGCTTATCTAAAACTTTTGACATATAATATTGTTCATTTGAAACCAAATTGTTGACCTGCTTCACTTCTCAAGTATTGATGATCCATATGGTTCTTGCTGAATACTACCTGGCTGGATGGAACCAATATCTGCAACTTGTGAACATTTTTGGCAGGAGGAAAAGATATATTATCATAAGTGCTTTTAGATTAAGTGTTATTAGCAAGAATTCTTTAATTAGAAGCATTGTAGTAAAAGTAATTTTGAAGTTTTTTAGTCAAGTTTTTAACCAAAAACACTATAAATTCTCTCTTTTCATACAGCACTTCAAATACTGTTTTATTCTCTTTCAGAGCACTATTTAGAGACTAGCATAAACATGTGCGATGCACATCGATTTTTATTGTTTTATTTCCGACTTTAAAATTAAAGTTTTTTAAATTTAGTTATATATAAATTGCTAAAAAAAAATAAAAAATTACTTCTTGAAAATTTTACATAATTAAATTTTATTTTTATATAGAACTCAACTTTTGAAGCCAATACATTTTACTCTTTTTCTGTATTTCAGTTGGTCTATCAAATACTAAATTTTTATCTTTTCAAATATGTATAGAAACTATTATACATTTTTAAATACACTAGCAAGAAACACGTGTGATGCACGTAAAATGTCGTGATTGTAATTTAAAAGTAAAAAAATAGTGTTTTTTAATTTTAATTTTTAAAACATATCGTTAGATATTATTTTAAGGGAAATTATAACATATATCAATTTAAAATAAGATAATTAAAAATATAGCATGTTTTTAAAAAATTTGCAGATATGGCAAATTCTATCGCTGATATCTTATGGCTGATAGAAGTCTATTGCTGATCACCTTAGCTTTTTGTAGATTTTTGTCAGTGATGATAGTCAATTGCTGATAATAGTCTATAGTGATAGAAATGGGTTTTTTTGTCATATTTGCAAAACATTTTAAAGTTTGCTAAATTTGTAATTAGTTTGGGCCTGATTGTTAATTGTGCAACCAGCCCTTATTTTAAATTATAGAATACCAAATTTAATTTTATTTACATTTATATGAATTTACTTGGGAACAATATTTTTATTTTTTGTGAGTTGATACATCACCATTTTTTAGTTCAATATATAATATGTTTATCAGTATATAATTTAACCAAATTATTTTAGACTGTAATATAAAAATAATGTAAATTCTTAACATAAAATACAACAAAATTGTTGAGCATTAAACTTTAAATTTTGAAGATTGACAAAATAATTCTTCTTATTTTTATTTTGATGATCATTGGAAATATGACCTAAAATGTAAGTCTCAATCCCTCACATAAAGATTACAACCAACTTGCCAATTCTATAAAGACAAAAGGGAGATATAATTTCCTAACATTTTTTTTGTGTATTTCCATTTTCAATGCTACAGATTGAATGTTGCTATAGTTATATCAATAGTGACCATCTCATCATCTTGTCATAGTATACCGAGCATTAGTAATTAAAGACATAAATAAAAATTGATAAATCATGTATGTTTTCTTTTATAGAAAAAAAAATAGGAAAAGAAAGCAAAATTCATCATCTACCTCTTTTGCCAAAACATAATAAAGAGGAGAAAATGAACTACATCTTACGCTTAATTTTTCAATTCCACAAACAACATCAATATCAAATCATTCAAAGACGATACAAAATCATAACACCAATGGTCGCAAAAAGATAAAAATTAATACCATTAATGTGGTCAAGCCCAAAGTTCTCCCCCATTCTTCCAAAGAATTAAAACAAAAATTTGAGAAACCATCCAACAAAAGAATAATGGAGAAATCACTTCAATAGATTTGTCCTAAAAAATCTCTAGACATTCATTTCAAAGAAAACACGTACTTAGATATTTTTCATTAACCTAGACATTTCTATACTTCTAATTTCGGACTCATTAAAGATATATATATTTTAAATATAGGAATGAGCAAAATTATATGATAATACTTAAATTTATTTAAACTTAGTCCGTAAGTCTTTGATACACTTAGATATGCTTATCACGGATAACTTTTTTGTAATGACAATTCGATCCTCTGGATTTTTTGCGATTTTTTTTTAATATTTGTATACTAATTTTTTGGTCCCCCAAACATCAATGCCTGGATCCGCCCCTGCCCATACCGAATGTTTATACGTATGTATGTATATATATATATATTATATTAACTTAAATATTTAAGTGAGACTATGTTGTGTTAGTAATTAAAATTGAAGATTTTTTTAACTTTTAAGATTCTAGTTGATGCTAATATTTAAGTTAGACTATGTTGCTAGTATTTAAAATTGAACTTTCTTACTTTTTAAGACTATGCATTGTTAATATTTTTGCTTTTAATATGATATTTTATAATTTAACTTTTAGCAATTATGGTAACTATGATGTTGAAGATTGTTTTTATTATGATTCAAATTATCCAATTTTAAACCTAGAGCATTTGAAGAAAAAAAAATTGATTAAGAATAAATTAAAAAGAAAAAAGAAATTGAGAAAATACCCGCAAAAAAACCCAATCCCAAAAATTTCCCGCAAAAAATCCCATCCCGCCGTGATCTCGCAAAATTAATCCCATCGCGCACCGATCCCGCGAAATTAAATGAAATTTTGTACAAAGACAAGTAATCGAATGGAGGACCGGGAAGACATTACCCGATCTCGACCTTTCCCATAGACATCACTACCTAATAGTGCTTTAATTATAAACATTTCTATAAAAAAAAAAAAAAAAAAAACATTTTTTTTTAAAGTAGAAATCAATAAAGCAACGTGAGAAGCCTAGTGAGAAGGAACTAGAAGTGAAAAATGCTAAATTTAAACCAATTAATTGACGGAGAAGTACTTTTGAGCTTCGACCATACTAATAGTACTTGTCTACTCAATATGTGAACATTTTTAGTTCATTTTATATCTTATGCACTGGACGCATTTACCAATTTCCATATGTAATAAATCAATAATAATTTTGGTAATTTTGACAGTGTGATCAAGTACAATTACGATTGATTGTATTTACCAAAATTAGAAAACGTAATAAATTGTGAGACACAAGCCCATAATCCACAATCAAATTGCAATTGCAATGGTTGATTAGACTAACAAAAAACTTATATTTTGTTGTCCACTTATCTGTAGTGAAAAACCGCATGATTGGTAAAAAGAGAGAAAATTTGGATGTCCACCCAAAGTTTTTCTCAACATCAACATCTATATAAATGTAGTACTATTCTATATTTTCATTATTGTCTTTTTTTTACCTAAAACTTGGATAACGGTATCAACTTAAATTGCGACACCGAACCTTTCCAAAATAAAATATATCCAAACGCGTTTTTTCCCCAAAACACAATTTTTTTTTCTTTGAAACCAGAAACGAACTTTTCATAATGAAAAACAAAACACAAAATCCGACTATTTTAGAAAAAAACAATTCTTAAACAAAATTCTTGGTCATCCTCTGCCGATCATATCACAATACAAAGTAGTAATTCAAACCTATGATCTTTTAAGGTCGGTATAAGAATACCTCAACCACTCAACTATTTCCAAGTTGACATCCTTCACCCATATATAAAAGAGAACTAATCCCACTAAATAACTAGTTATTGCTTTGATCCATATATCTATAATAGCTCCGCATAAATTAAATACAAAAAAAAAAAACACTTTTCCGTATACTAAGGGAGTGTTTGGAGCGTTGGTGAGTTATTATAGTCGGTGGTTATAATAGCTGTAAACAGTAAATATTATTAAAGTCATTATAGTTTATTGACTGTGGGTTATAATTGACGGTGGGTGAAACGTAGACTGAATTATTACAATGACTCAGTCCATCAGCTTGAAGTTGGTGTCCCAAACACCCCTAAAGGATTTCCATTTCACAAACTTCTCTTGAACATTACACCAGTCATTTATCAACCTAACTGCTCGTCCTATGAACAACCGTCCGTGCGTATTTATCTCTAAACCTAAATTCCTTAAATTCCGACCCCTCTAAACAAAAGAAGATGGAAAAAAAAAGACTAAATTAAATAAAATATCATTGTAAAAGCCATTTAGGCATCTCTGTCTCTCTTAGAAAGAGCACTAGAGAGAGAGGAGTAAGGTTTGTTGTGTAATTGCGCCAAAGTTTATGAGATTGGTATAAAAAGAAAGAAAGAAAGAGATGGGATTAATAAGGCATGAGATTAATAAAAACTTTTACTATGAGATGAAGAAGGTACCACAAATACAAAAGCAGATCATAGTGACGATGATCTCACGTGGAGATAATACCTGTGGAAATTTCAACAACACCATCGCATGATGATCCACCACCATTCTTACTATATAATTATATTTAATTTACTTTCGAAACCAAACACCAACCTTTTTTCTTCTTCTGCATCTTTTTTTTGCTTCGATGCTTTCTTTTCTTCCACACACCTGAACAACTACACACAAACCACAATTTTACTTTTAGATTGTCTTTTCCCTGGGAGTGATTTTGGAATAGCTAAAATCATTTTTGTCAGGTTCAAAATCACTCCAAAACATGCATTTAATCATTCAAAATCATTTTAATGTTTGGAATAGCTAAAATTACTTTAGTAAGGTTCAAAATCACTTTGCAACGTGCATTTAATCATTCAAAATAAATTTTGATAGTATGTAAATCGTTTTTAAAGGTGTAAAATCAAACATTAAAATGAATGATTAAATGCATGTTTTAGAGTGATTTGATTTTCACTATTCCAGAATCACTCCCAAACATGCCCGGAATGCATGCATTTAATCGTTCAAAATCAATTTTAATAGTATGTAAATCGCTTTTAAAGGTGTAAAATCAAACATTGAAATGATTTTGAATTGAATGATTAAATGTTTGTTATGGAGTGGTTTTTTTATAGGATTTGTTATGGAGTGGTGTTGAATATGAAAAAAGTGGTTTTAACATGCCCTCAGTATAAGATAGAAATAAGAAACGGAGTTACCTACACTATGGGTTAACGTCTAGACCGAGATTTGCACCGAAACTCGGCAAGAAGTGCTATATGATCAGAGGACCACACTGGGGATGGAAGTGCTGTGTCTTTCCTCAAGCTCTCCTCATCCAAGAGCTCTAGCAAAGACTCCACTGTTAATGTGTCCGCTGGAGAAACAGAAAATAAATGTTGTTTTAAAAAAATTCATCCCAGTTGAATATAATGAAGAAAAAAAGGAACAGCAGTCCTTAAAAAGATGAGGTGTACCTGTGTAGAAAATGTAGTCCAGGGTTCCGATGAAATCTCTAGTACAATTCGTAAATAAGGGTTCATTTGTTGTAGGATCCAGCCTTTTCCTCTGCCTATCTAAACCGATACCGACTCCCTTCATTGCAAAGGAGGAGTAAGCACTAACCTGTGGAGAAAATCATCGTTCAGATTTATAACTGTGATGATAACAACTACCTGCAATTTTGACTCTAAATGGACAGATTGACAGACATTAACAATGTTGATAGAAGACTTACCAAAGGTAGCTGATGTGACAATTTGCTATGTGGTTGACATAGATTTAGGGGATCGACAGCTAAATCCGGATGTGACGGTTCTACCTTCCCCCTAGCAAGAAGATGATGTGGGGCACTGCAACAAAAGTTCAATTACTAAGATAATTGTACAGATCTTTGACATAATCATATATGATGATGATGCTATTTGTTGATAAGTGCAAATAAAGAACTACGCAAACACAAACCTTCCAGGGACAGAATTAAAATCCCCGCAAACCAACATTGGAATATCTGCACTGACAGCGATTTTCTCCAGTCCTTTCAATAGAGTATGCACCTAGTTTCCAGAATGTTAAACGAGAGACAATTCATATTCAGGGGAAGGAAAACATGATACAGTATAATGAAAATCAAATTACCTGCCATAGCTTGACATCTTTTAAATCTTGATTCCCATTAATATGCGTATTAGCCTAATAAGAAGTTGATACGAAACGTTAATGAACACTAGAAAAACTAAGCAGGGGAGATGGGGTAAGGAGACTGCAAGCCTGGCTCCCCCAAGGAAGTCCAGCCGCAAATTACACAAGGAAACAATAAAATCCACCATGACTTGCTTGTAGAGTAGCATATCAAACACCAAGGTTGAAATTTTGAAACAGAAACCAAAGGTGTCTAGAGACAATCAAAACCCATGAATGTCCAGGAATACCTATATTTGCTAGGCTTTGGACATTGAAAAACCCACTATTTTTATGTGACGCGTCACAAAAAGAAAGCGCGCACACACTGCTTCATGTTTAGTACAAGTAGACGAGGTCCTTTGGGGAGAGAAAATAGACTTAAATATTTATAGAAAATTAACAAGCCCCATCGACAATATTAACTAGCAGTTATATTGAAGGCATGACAAAATCAAACCACTGAAACATTAAACAAACATTCCAGAATTCTTACCACACAAACGAGCTGCCTTTTTCCTGGATTATCAACCGTGGGATTGCTGAATTTTGATTCAAGAACTACAATAAGTGCAACATCATCCTAACAACCAGTGCAGCACAAAATTATGTATTAGTCCACAACACGCTTTGCAGTCAAAATGCATGGATAAGAGGGGGGAAAGAAGCACAAGAAAACCACCTTGATTAATCGGTTTAAAGCATTTCTCTTTTGAACAGTTAGAATAGTAGCTGGGTCAGTCAAAGATTGTGCAGCTTTGTTGAACTCAACCTGCAAAACATGCCAAAACACATTTAGGATGCAGCAATACACAAATCGTAAGGAAGTAAAAACACTTCCTAACCTCATATTTTTTGACATGTGCAAATCTATCTCTACGGAAAAATGTTGCACAGCCATCAATTGTTTGAATGTTCCCATTGTAGACCTGATAAAGATAAATACAGAGGATGAGAACAGAGACCTTCAAATTAAAAGTAAATATCATATATAAGGAATATAAGGCAAATGGTAAGTGTGAAATCAACCTCATTGGTTTTTCTCTTGTAAAGTGCCTGATAACCATGTTTGTCAAGTTCAGGAGCAAAAAATTCCACAAAGTGATCGCTCTGAACCTGTTTAGAGAAGATGAACTAGGCATACTTCATACATGAACATTCAATATTTGAACTAAAAAAAAAAATGAAGAGATTTTTTCCAAATTTTCACAATGTTGACACATTCCAATGTTGTGAAAGGTCGCCACTTCCAAAAGAATAAACAAGAGCAGACAGGTAGATGTGAAAACTTTGCTCTTTAATAGTTTCTGTGAACTTATCTTTTACGTCTCTCATTATTTGTGACACTAGTCATCTCTTTGAGCTGAAATGAGAAATATTTTTTATTGTCGGTATTCTGATATAATTAGAAGGCATCCTCTAGATAATTCAAATTCCACAATTGTCTTCTCCGTTTTTTCCAATAAGAAACAAATTCATTGATAATATGAAATTACTGCACGACTGAATGTCTGCATTGGCTCATTATGACACATGTGATCAATAATCAATAAATATTCGCTTAATACTCCACCTTTGTCACATATTTCATACAACACAGAAAATTAATACACGTGCTGTGGCCTGAGTTCTTTCAGCCAGTATAGCAAATCTTTCAAAGAAATTTACAAAAAAAATACTAAACAAAACAAATAAAAATACTTACATTGGTTAAAAGGAATGAAAATTTACTTTTTAGACATCCTAACAGAACTCTTAAATAATTTTACAAAAGCAATACCAAAATGAAAGATTCTTATGAATAATAAACTTATTATCATGTAAATACATACACAGGTTAAAAAGATTAAAAAATCACTTCTAAGACATCCATACACAACACTAAATGGGGGCCTCATAGTACTGCAGCTAGTACCCAAATATCATATCTAGTTATTATAATCTATCAAACGTGTTTTATTAAAAATGTAGTCAAACTTCTTCAAAAATATTTACTGCATTCTATATTCACTTCAAAATATATATAAGAAATTGCAAGGTCCTCAATATTTATCATGCTTAGATAACTTCACTTGCATCAAAGAAAAAATCTAAAAATAAAACATGCCAATGACGCAACAGGAGTCAATATTATATTTATTCACAAGCATGAAGACAGAGTGATATCTACCTCCTGAAGACAAATTATATCTGCACGATAGCCAACTATTTCCCGGAGGAGATTTTGTCGGCGATATGGCCATGAAAGGGCCCATGAAGGGCAATAACTGAATGTTTCACTTGTAGCATACACATCAGCCAATATATTGTAGGAAAGCACTGTAAAAGTTCCTGATGTTGATATCCGACCATCCAAATCCAGCCTTCCCATCAAATCAACCCCGTTAACAGGCAATAAGCGACGTGGACTAGGGGATGGAGCTGGAATGACCCGAGAAGTTAAGACAGTAAGTGGAGACGCCACAGTTAACATGGTTTCCACATCAACCACAGCACATTCAAACTTGAGGACATGGCCAATATCTTCAGCAGTTGGTGTGTAACTCTTACAGCGTCCTACTTCTAACCAAGTTTCCACACCTGTCTTTTGTGTAACAGCTGCAGGGTACAATGATGTTGAACCATTTGCCAAGCTAGTACTTATCGTTGAACTAGAAGAGCTGGAGTTGACGACACCAGGAGCTGCATTATTATTATTATAACGTCCAAATAACTCTTCCTCTTCATTACCATTTTCATTCATAGCACTAGCAGCACGGTCATGTAGAACGCGATGATGCTGCCAAGAATCAGAAAAGCATTTGGTGGTGCAATGATAACTTTTAAAAGCAGGAATTTTGGCTTTAACACAACCTAAACATTGTAAAGTGGCTTGCTCAGATGGATGTACACTACAAACAGCAACTTTTTTATCACTTTGTAAGCGATACCTGAAAAGAATTTATTGTATTAAAGTTTAACATCAGCAGCATCATTTTAACAAAGATAAATGTCAAACCAAAGTAATTTCTAATTCCTACAGAGAGAAAAAAGGATTTTATCATCACAGTCAATGCTTGATCATCAAAATGTGGAAACATTAGAAATTTAGAAGGGATTAAATCCATATACAATCTAGAAACACATCTTATAATTTTATATGAAACCGAACTTAGATAGATTCAAATTTGGTGTGAACTGCCATAAAACAGATTATTCCAAAATGAGAAAATTTTAAATCATCAAAAAATAGAAGAGAGTCTTCAAAAAAGATAACCTCAACAAAACACTAAACAAAAGTCAATAACCTAATTAAGTCGTCTCAACCAGTGATTTAAAGAGTACGCCTAGACATCTGTAGAGTATAGTCAGTGCACCTTACCTATGACGCACCAAGGCATGCACCTTGGCACAAAGAGGCACACAGCTCAGAATAAATAAATCTATACATATGTAAGAAATAAAAAGTATGTTGAAAAAGAAAACATTCGTCTTCAAATTCTCTATTAAAAAAATTCTCATTTCTTTAATTTCTCATTATCTCATCATTTATGATGGTATATTTCTACATATATAATAATTTTGATTCATTTCTACTGTGTGCTTCAAAAAAATATCTCACTTCGTTTTTGTGTTTCACACTTGTGCCTCAAAAGACTATTGTGCAACATTGATCCCTTCAAGAGAACATATACCCACTAGTTACAGCATAATTGAAAAAATCACCCTAAACCCTCTGTTTTTTCATCCATCAAACAAAGAGATGTAGCTTCTTATGAGGGAATTCCATCCATCTATGGACAAAAGTTCAACAAATTTCCAACGGTAAAAGCTTGATTTAAGTATCCTAAATTATAAGTTTTTTGTTCCAATTTTGATTTCTTATAGTAGATAAGAAATTCCTTGAAACTACTCTAAGTCGTTAAGATTATATCAAACCCAGCATGATGCCTCAATGTTTTACTCATTATAACCTTAGGCTAATTGCCACAAAACATCAGATTCTAAAGGAAACCGCCCTAACCTCTTAGCAAAGAGAGTTGAAATTCTAAGCAATAAATCATCAATCTCCAGCACACTCTTCACTTGTTTTCCAAAGTCCAAACAACTAAAAAACAAACAAACAAAGGGCAGTAACGACTGATACTGATCGAGTAGAAGACAATAATTAGCATCCTTATAAAATCAAGCTGATAATCTCAAGCAAATTAGTTGTTATATTCATAAATCATAATCATGGTTCTTTTCCTTATAATAGGAAGACAAAAGGGAGAACAGTAGAAAAAATGTTCAAAACAACAATCACACTGTAACAAAAGACAAAAAAACAATACAGACATTTCAACACACGTCAAATTTACAATACAAGCTGTTTCAAGAGTAGCACTAAACAAGTTCAAAGTTCAAAAAAAAAAAAACCACTAAACCCCAAACACATCCAATTGAAGCACGACAACGAGCAATAGTGACGTAGTACTAAAAACCGAGAACGAGAACCAATTGATATTAAGAAATGATCGAAGTCGACGGAACTTACCATCTGTATCTGAGGAATTGACCATCAAGTGGAGCGGAGTCAGAAATATCATCGGTACTGATGTTCTTATCGGGGCGACGATGGAGAACGTAGGGCGTGAGTTCGCAACCTACAATAGGAATATCAGAGGGCAGATGCACGCGTACCACGCTAAGCATGCTTCTTCAGTGTCGTCAATTTTCACAGCACGGCGGCAACAAGAAGTAAAAAACAACAGCAACTCTCGCCGTAGGTTTACGAAGAGAAGAAAAGGCGTAGAGAAGACGGAAACCTGGCGGATCCGCCATTTACAGACGGTGGAAAACCGCCAGACTTGAGGAGGATGGGAGAAAAAGGATTTTGTGTTTCAGAAATCAGGAATTGGAAGAAGCATATGCAGATCTTGAGAGGAGGAAGAATGATCGAAGAAATGGAATCGGAGAATCGGAAGGAAGAAGATGAAGATGAAGAAGAAGAAGGGATCGATGATGGATTAGGGTTTTACAGAAGAAGGAAGTGAAATGAAAGTGATGTTAAAATTTTGGAGTTTTTTTTTTCTGATTTTAATTAGAAAGAGAAAGAGAGAAGCTGGGTGAAGGAAGAAGGGGTTTATATAGTACGACTCTGTTCTTTCTATTTTATCCTCTCACTCATATAATGGGACAATTTCGATATTTTGCTAATTCGTTTTCTTTAATTTGTTCGAAAAAAAATCAATTTAAACCCTTAGGGGGCGTTTGGCCCGAGGAGTTGGGAGAGTTGGAGTTGTTTTGTCTGGAGTTGTTTAGTCTGGGGAGTTGTTTAGTCTGAAGAGTTCTGAGGTATGTCTGTTTGGGGCAGGGAGTTGTTTAGTCTGGAGTTCTGAAGTCTGTGGTGTGTTTGGAGCAGGGAGTTGTTTAGTCTGGAGTTCTGAAGTCTGAGTTTATTTTAGCTGTTTTCTTCCGCACAATTTTTTTCTACAAACTTTCAAAATTTTCTTATTAAGGACTTCTTCCAATTCCAATAAATTCTAAAACTGAAATATTTTATTTTTATTTTATCTATCTTGACAAATTTCTTTGAAGACAACAAAAATAATTTTGAGCACAATATTTGACATTATTTTTTCACATTGATTATCAAGAAGAAAAAAAAAAAATATATATATATATATATATATATATATTTTTGTTAGGACTCATTCTTAATTTTATGAATTATAAGATTGTCTACCCATAAGTATAGTCTATTCATGTGTCAAACACATATTTCTCCGCCTCCCATTGACAGAGAGTTGTTGAACCTCAAGTTCTGAAATCTGAGTTTATTTTACTAGTTTTTTCGATACAATTTTTTTTTCTACAAACTTTCTAATTTTCCTTATTAAGAACTTTTCCTAATAAATTCTAACAATGCAATTTTTTATTTTTATTTTATCTACTTTTCAAATTTCTTTGGAGATAACAAAAAATAATTTTGAACACAATACCTCACATTAATTTTTTAATCTCTCTCACCTTGATTATCAATAATATATATTTATTATTATTTTTTAAAGACTCAATCTTTAATTTTTTTAATTTTATGAATTTTAGGAGTGAGAATTTGTTTTTGTTTTTTTAGTGTAAGTATATTTTACAAATTTCTCTAAAGAAAAAAAAAACAACACATAAACATATCTATGTGTCAAACACGTTCTTCCTCGCTTCCACCCACTTAAACTCATAATTTCATATGCACTACACCTAGAACCTATTTTCTATAATTTTTCATATTTTTATTATCAATAACTTCTTCCAATAAATTTTAAGAATGCGATTTTTGTGTTTTTTATTTTATTTATCCTTTACAAATTTATTCGAAGATAACCAAAATAACTTTGACTACCATATTTCACCTTTTTTTTTTCAATATCACTCACATTAATTATTCATTTTATTTGGATCGTTTTGAAATAAAACAAATAGTCGTACAATAGTCGATTAACTATTACGTGTGAATTTGAAAGATTTTAATCCATTAATCTAAGTGAATCCAAATAAGCTATATTTTTATATTTTTATTTCTTCTTGAATACTACATTTCAAATTTTGTTTAAGTATCAATTTTAATTTTAATTCAACAACTTAATTTATATTTAAAATAAAAAATAGGTTGAATTGCATTTTTAGTCATTTTACACATTTTGTCTAAATTATGTTTTTTTTAAAATAATTAAAAAATACTGTAAAAGGAAGAGAGAGAGAAAGAGAGAAAAATGAAGGAGAGTTGAATAGTAATTACTGTAGAAGTCTGGGAAGTTGAATAGTAATTACAGGGGCCGTTTGGCCCACGGAGTTGGGAGGAGTGGAGTTGTGGGGAGTAAACTTACTCCCCGTTTGGCCCAAGGAGTTGTTTAACTCGGACAAAAAATATCAACTCTCCAGACTTCTACAGTAATTACTATTCAACTCTCCTTCATTTTTCTCTCTTTCTCTCTCTTCCTTTTACAATATTTTTTAATTATTTTTTAAAAAAACATAATTTAAACAAAAGGTGTAAAATGACTAAAAATGCAATTCAACCTATTTTTTATTTTAAATATAAATTAAGTTGTTGAATTAAAAGTTAAAATTGGTACTTAAACAAAATTTAAAATGTAGCATTCAAGAAGAAATAAAAATATAGCTTATTTGGATTCACTTAGATTAATGGATTATTATTTGGATTCACTTAGATTAATGGATTATTATTTGGATTCACATTAGATTAAAATCTTTCAAATTCACATGTAATAGTTAATCGACTATTTGTTTTATTTCAAAACGATCCAAATAAAATGAATAATTAATGTGAGTGATATTGAAAAAAGAAGGTGAAGTATGGTAGTCAAAGTTATTTTGGTTATCTTCGAATAAATTTGTAAAGGATATATAAAATAAAAAACACAAAAATCATATTCTTAAAATTTATTGGAAGAAGTTCTTGATAATAAAAATATGAAAAATTATAGAAAATAGGTTCTAAGTGTAGTGCATATGAAATTACGAGTTTAAGTGGGTGGAAGCGAGGAAGAACGTGTTTGACACATAGATATGTTTATGTGTTGTTTTTTTTTTTTTTCTTTAGAGAAATTTGTAAAATATACTTACACTAAAAAAACAAAAAAAAAATCTCACTTTTAAAATTCATAAAATAAAAAAAGTAAAGATTGAGTCTTTAAAAAATAATAATAAATATATATTATTGATAGTCAAGGTGAGAGAGATTAAAAAAATAATGTGAGGTATTGTGTTCAAAATTATTTTTTTTTTGTTATCTCCAAAGAAATTTGGAAAGTAGATAAAATAAAAATAAAAAATTGCATTGTTAGAATTTATTAGGAAAAGTCCTTAATAAGGAAAATTATAAAGTTTGTAGAAAAAAAAAATTGTGTCGAAAAAACTAGTAAAATAAACTCAGATTTCAAAACTTGAGGTTCAACAACTCCCTGTCAAAAGAATATGGAAAATTATAGAAAAAAAATTGTACAAAAAAAAATAGCTAAAATAAACCATTATTGTTGAGATACTGATTTACGGGTGGAGTGGATTTAGATGGGAGGTAGAGAAAGATGTGTTTGACACATTAATAGACTATACTTATGGGTAGACAATCTTATAATTCATAAAATTAAGAATGAGTCCTAACAAAAATATATATATATATATATATATATATATATATATATTTTATAATCAATGTGAAAAAATAATGTCAAATATTGTGCTCAAAATTATTTTTGTTGTCTTCAAACAAATTTGTCAAGATATATAAAATAAAAATAAAATATTTCATTTTTAGAATTTATTGGAATTGGTAGAAGTCCTTAATAAGAAAATTTTGAAAGTCTGTAGAAAAAAATTGTGCAAAAGAAAACAGCTAAAATAAACTCAGACTTCCCAACTCCAGACTAAACAACTCCCTGCCCCAAACAGACATACCTCAGAACTCCCCACACTAAACAACTCCCCAGACTAAACAACTCCAGACAAAACAATTCCAACTCCCCCCAACTCCTTGGGCCAAACCTTAAACTTTTGGATATTTGTAAAGATGACCCTCCCTTCAGGTGCGTAAGGTTTTATAAACCGATTTTTAAAAATTTATATTTTTTGACATTCTCTTGTGATAAGCAAGTGCACAAAGTCTGTGGTATCCTTCACTAAGCACGATCACGAGAAGACAATTATAATACCCTCGTACTAAGCGAAGGGTACGGATGACTTTTCACATGGAGAGGGCACTTGCTTATCAAAACAGAAGGTCAAAAAAACATAAATTTTGAATGGAAGGTCAAAAAAAACTTTGCGCACTCCGAGGAGAGGGTCTTTCGTATAAATACCCCTTTAAACTTTGGAGGTTGTATCAATTAAAATTTTAAAGTAATTATTGTATTAATTTAAACCATGTACTTTTAGAAGTGTATCAATTTACACTTTCTTATACAATTTTATTTTAAAAGCGTTAATTTAAACATGTGGAGAGACTTATAATTTTAGCAATTAAACCCCTTAACTTTCATAAGTGAATCAATTGTATGAAAAATTAGGGGTTTAATTGATAAATTAGTCTCCACACGTATAAAAACTGACATTTTTCTAAGAGAGAGTGTAAATTGATACACTTATGAAAGTTTATGAAGGTTTAGAGTTTTAATTAATACAACCTCCAAAGTTTCAGAGTACAAGTTGATTTTTGTCCTATTTTTTTTTTTTATCAAAAATATCAACTATTTTTCATTAAAGTTGGGTTGCAATTATTTTTAAACGTTTTAACCTCTTCAGCTTTTTAAAATAATAAAATAAAATAATATATTCAAATTTAATGAAATATTAAAATTCAAAATGTAAAAAATCAGGGGATTTATGAAAAATTATTTATTTGTGTCTTCCTCTCATTAATCACGCATCTCTCGTTAAAACCATTTTCTCTATCTTCATTAAAACTGTCATCTTCCTCCTCATAATCGGGCCTACAAATTTCTGTCTCCAATATGTATTCATATAATATATAAGGTGGGTTTATATAAAAAAAATATTTTTTTTTATTTAAAAAAATACATGGCATCTATAGGTATATATGAAATATAAACTCGCATATACTCATATATGAAATATATATCAATATATATGGTGGTCATATATAAACAAATACATATTATCTATATAAGAATATTGTATATATATAATATATATGAGTATATACTCACATATAAAATATATATATAAGTATATACCGTGAGCATATATAAAAATACATATTGTCTAAAAAAACAAATGCATATTATCTTTACAAATATATAGTATATGATGTGTATAAATAAATAAATAAAAATACATATATTTTTGTGGGGTGAAATCTCTAAAATTGTGTAAATCAAATTAAAAAATAAAAAATAGTATAAAATATTGTTAAGTAAATGGGGAGAGAAAAAAATGATATTTATTATAAATTGTAATTTAAGACACAATTAGGAAAAATGAATATTATCATGGAGACAACACATTAATCAAAGAAATAATATTAAGCAAAAATAATAAATAAAAATCGCGAGATATTAAGACATATTTGAAAATAATGGTGGACAATTTCTCTTAAATTAATGATTGTATTAATTTACACCCTACCCCGTAAAGAATCTTAATTATGTTTTATGTTTTCAAATTTACTGAGATAACATGGATTTGCTATGTCATTGGATTATGTTTTTAAAAATTATTTAAAAAATTAATGATTGTATTAATTTACACCCTACCCCGTAAAGAATCTTAATTATGTTTTATGTTTTCAAATTTACTGAGATAACATGGATTTGCTATGTCATTGGATTATGTTTTTAAAAATTATTTAAGACAATTTTTTTTTTCTTCGTGTATCCGATTTTGAATTTGAAATTTTAAAATGCAAAATTATTATTTAAAATGATAAAAAAATTAATAAATAAAATATTTTAAGTTATAAACCCAACTCATTTTTTTAAAATTAGAATATGTATAATATAATGTACTATAAATAATATGATATATAAAATAATAAATATACAAAAAGTATAATATAAAATTTGTTTATAAATTAATTAATAATATTCAACATAATATTTAGTTGATAACTACAACTAATTTTATGATGTATAAAAATCTTACTAAACACATTTTGAAGAATTAATTAAATTGAGATATAATTTCTAAACCAGCTACCAATGTGAAAACGTGAAATACAATTTTGCTTTCATTAAATCTCTTGTTTTTTAATATTTATGTTTATAAGATCACTTAAAAAAATGTTAGTTTCAACAGTTGTAGACTTATAATTGATCTAACCCCTCAATTTTTATTCAATTGATCTACTTATGAAAGTTTAGAATTTCCAATTAATTATAATCGTGTTTAAATTAACATTTTCAAATAAAATATAACTGAATGTGTAAATTAATACAATTATGAAATGAAAGTTTAGGGTTTTAATTGACACAATCTAAAGTTTAGGAGTAAAAAATGATTTCTCACTATTTTTTTTTTTTTTTTTTTTTTGGAATAATTTACGTAAACCCGTTCAAACTAATTGATGATTGCAATGCCAAAGCGAGCATGGCTCAGCGGGCATATGTATGTCTTGATGACCAAGAGGTCTGTGGTTCGAATCCCCCCACCCCCAAGGTACTCAAAAAAAATTGATGATTGCAATTTTTTCCATCTTAATTTAATTCAGAATCATAATATTAATAATTCAATTGAATATTTGACTACAAAATTTATTTAGTGTAGTTTAAAATTTGTTCAACCAAAAACAAAAACAAAAATGGTGTGTTTGATGTAAGTTTTTTTTTTTTTTTTTTTTGCAAATAATTTATTCTTTTTTTTTTTTTTTTTTTGAGTACAAAAATAATTTATTCTCAACTATAGATGACTAGAATAATATTTTTTTTCCCCAGAGTTTATTAAGTCTTAATAAAAAAAAAAGAATATAACACTTTAAACAACTTGAATTTATAAATACTTACATTTACTATTTTCAACAAGGGTGGTGGCGCAGTTGGCTAGCGCGTAGGTCTCATAGCTAAGAGTTATCCTGAGGTAGAGAGTTCGAGTCTCTCTCACCCCAATCTTTTTATTCAACCAAAAACAAAAATTGTGTGTTTTTTTTCAAATAATTTATCCTCAGCTATAGATGACTAAAATATATATATATAACATTTTTAACAATTTGCATTTATAAATAATTACATTTATTATTTTCAACAAGGGGTGGTGGTGCAGTTGGCTAGCGCGTAGGTCTCATAGCTAAGAGGTATCCTGAGGTCGAGAGTTCGAGCCTCTCTCACCCCAATCTTTTTTTCCAACCAAAAACAAAAATTGTGTGTTTTTTTCCAAATAATTTATCCTCAATTATAGATGACTAAAATATATATATATATATATATATATATATAACATTTTTAACAATTTGCATTTATAAATAATTACATTTATTATTTTCAACAAGGGGTGGTGGTGCAGTTGGCTAGCGCGTAGGTCTCATAGCTAAGAGTTATCCTGAGGTCGAGAGTTCGAGCCTCTCTCACCCCACTCTTTTTTTCCAACCAAAAACAAAAATTGTGTGTTTTTTTCCAAATAATTTATCCTCAATTATAGATGACTAAAATATATATATATATATATAACATTTTTAACAATTTGCATTTATAAATAATTATATTTATTATTTTCAACAAGGGGTGGTGGCGCAGTTGGCTAGCGCGTAGGTCTCATAGCTAAGAGTTATCCTGAGGTCGAGAGTTCGAGCCTCTCTCACCCCAATCTTTTTTTCCAACCAAAAACAAAAATTGTGTGTTTTTTTCCAAATAATTTATCCTCAATTATAGATGACTAAAATATATATATATATATATATATAACATTTTTAACAATTTGCATTTATAAATAATTACATTTATTATTTTCAACAAGGGGTGGTGGCGCAGTTGGCTAGCGCGTAGGTCTCATAGCTAAGAGTTATCCTGAGGTCGAGAGTTCGAGCCTCTCTCACCCCAATCTTTTTTTCCAACCAAAAACAAAAATTGTGTGTTTTTTTCCAAATAATTTATCCTCAATTATAGATGACTAAAATATATATATATATATATATATATAACATTTTTAACAATTTGCATTTATAAATAATTACATTTATTATTTTCAACAAGGGGTGGTGGCGCAGTTGGCTAGCGCGTAGGTCTCATAGCTAAGAGTTATCCTGAGGTCGAGAGTTCGAGCCTCTCTCACCCCAATCTTTTTTATCAACCAAAAACAAAAATTTTGTGTTTTTTTTCAAATAATTTATCCTCAACTATAGATGACTAAAATATATATATATATATATATATATATATATATATAACATTTTTAACAATTTGAATTTATAAATATATACATTTTTTATTTTCAAAAAGGGGTGGTGGCGCAGTTGGCTAGCGTTTAGGTCATATAGTTAAGATTTATCCTGAGGTCGAGAGTTCGAATCCCAATATTTTCAAATAATTTATCCTCAACTATAGATGACTAATATATATATTAACATTTAAAAATAACTACATTTATTATTTTCAACAAGGGGTGGTGGCGCAGTTGCCTAGCGTTTAGGTCTCATAGCTAAGAGTTATCCTGAGTTCGAGCATCTCTCACCCCAATCATCTTTTCCTCACAATTTTAATTGGTCATTTAGAAGAGATCATTCTAGTCATCTTTCAAATCAATTCCGCCAACGAGTTTCAAAGCCGAAGAAACACCAAAACTAAAATCGCATAGAAGAGATCATTCTAGTCATCTTTCAAATCAATTCCGCCAACGAGTTTCAAAGCCGAAGAAACACCAAAACTAAAATCGCATAAACTTTGTCAAAATCCAAAAAATGAAGAAAATAGAGAACAAGTTAGGAGAATTAGGTCTAGGTTGTGCGTGTAACCCGTCTAGGTTGTGCGTGTAACCCGAGGGTTCAAATGAAAATTGGCTCATGAATGCTGGAGTACATAAGAGAAACCTAAGGGTTCAAAAGAAGATTCAACATTGCGTCAAAAGTGTCAGAATGGCAGGGTAGTATTGTTTCCCAGGATCAGATAATTGTGTGGGTTGAAACCAGACTCATGGAGCGTTTTACGCTGCGAAAGCGATTTTGGACCGATGATACTCAAATTTCATCAATTTAACAAATAGAAAACATGTTCAAAACGACGGAAATAAGAAATTAGAAATACATACCCTTGTAATTCCAAATTTCTTCAAGTCCGTCGGTCGTTCCTCGTCACGAACTCTTCCGGCCTCTTCTCACGAACGCCCCGAGGACCACCCCAGGTAGTCCCGCTATCCTCGGCGCCGAGCAACGAAGTGGTGGGACTTCGTTAGAAGAGAAAACGAAAAAGAAAGAAGGGAAGAAAAAGAAAGAAAAACTGAAGGCGGAGGGGTTGAAGAACTTCCACTTTAGAAAAACTCAAAATAGAGAGAGAGTTTTTTTTTTTTTAATCTATGTTCAATCGTAAACACCTTTCTTCATCTCATACCAAATGGCCAACTTACATTAATTATATATATATATATATATATATAAATAAAATATATATATATATATATATAATTATTAATTAAACTTTTTAATTAATAAATAGTATTTAATTCAATATCAAATATTAATTAAATAATACGACTAAACTCGATTTTCCGAAAACCGACTTTTTTACACGTGAATTCTATTCATGTATTAGGTCATTCTCATATTTAAATCATATTTAAATATGTTCATCATTCTTCCACAAACCGAATTTGAACAATTCAATTTTTTTTTCCTCTTATATTGTTGCACGACGTTATCCGAATTAGCCAGGAGACCTTAAAGGACCTACAGATCATGAGCTCCAACGATACGAGATTATCCGGTATAACCGTCATTCGTTAACCCCCAGAGACTCCACTATAGTCCGAGTGTTGCACTCTCCTCACTGTAGATATATTATGTCCTCTGATATAACCGTCACTGGCAAGTCGACCCTTCACAGGTTGTTCGTAATCACAGCTGGGTCATTTTAAAACGTTTAACCCTTGCATTACGTCTTGTTCCTTAAGTACCACTGACACCTCTAATGAATAATAGATATGTGGTCCAACCAACAGATCAGTTAACCCTCTCATCACATGAGAGTGTGAGCGCTCATTGTTCAAGTCTCAGAGTCAACTATTAAGGGAACAACCTATCTACTAACCTTAAAGAGCGGGTTAAGAGTGAATTCCATCTTACTACACTATGTCCCCAACTACCTATTGGACTTTATCCCTGAGATGATAAGTTATTGAGTCGGCGCTAATGGGCCACTCTCACTCATTAAAGATACTGTATAATAAACATGAGTTCATAGTAAGCTCAAGATTAAAATCAAGTTACCTAGGTCATCAAATGAAAATGTCGGTCTCATCAGTAAACAGTGTTATAAAGAGAGAGCGACATGTTTCGCGGTTCGGTCTTATACAAACTCTTTGCACAAGACGCCCTCACTCGCACATCTCCATGTGAAACGATTAGGATCACATCGTTTTGTACAATACAAAGTGAGTCGCATCCTATAGTGTTACCAGGATAAGGTACCCAGCCTTATTCGTATACTATAGACCATTTTGACTGACTACTTGAGCCTGATCCACAATCATGTCATACATAAAGCTCAAGTACTCATATTCAGCCATGGGTGTTGGTCATTGGTATAAGTTAACCTAAACACGTTTCATTTTATTATAGTAAACTTCTTTACTGAATAAAACTAATAACTCTTTATTCTAAATAGAATATTTACAAATATAACAGTTTAAAAACCACGAGTTTTAGGACATAAAACCCAACAGAGGCAACGTGGAGTAAGTGTAGGGAGTTTTCTTTTTGAAGCGTCTCTGTCGCATGTGCTGCCACAATAGGTGGCTTGTAAGTTGTTGGTCGAAGGGTAGTGCCAACAAGATGGAGAGAAAATGGGGTTGAATGAAACTGTTCAAGACTTCGCTTGTAGGGGTGAAAACTCTTAGAGACAGGTGTTACTCAGATGACGTGTATGTCTGGTCAAGAAGGGCCAAGAGTACCTTAAGTCGGGTTGTCTGGTTGGGTTCTGGGCCACGTCCGAGAGTGGCGTAGAAGGTCCGTGGGGGATGAACCCACAACCAAATCAGTTGGCTATGGGTTGTGGTTCTTGAAGTCTTGGGCCCAAGTCTGAGAGTGGGTCTTCACAAGGGCGGGGTTGATAGTTACCATAGCCTATTGTGCAAGTTTCCGTATGTAGTCTGAGGCACAAGGTGTTTACTCAAGCGAGTCAAGTCAGTGGAAGACAACCTAGAACTCGAGTTGTTTCAGTGTCGTGATCAAGTAGGGGAGATGTAACCCTACTTGAGGGTCGCCATCGGAACGATGTCGAGATCAAGTGAGGGAAGGAAGTAACCCCCACGAAGTGACGAAGTTTGGTTGTTCTCCTTCAATATGTTAAAATCGGGACGAGGGCGTGATCAAGTGGGGGAGATGGAACTTCACGTGAAGATCTTCATCGGGACGATGTCGAGATTAAGTGGGGGAGAGTATGACAGGTCTAACAAGTCACAAAGTGGATTGTTCTCTCTTCCTGCATGTCACCAGGACGGTGACAATATTAAGTGGGGAAGGAATGTCACGGTCATACCGAAGGAATGTCACTGTGCAGACAGGTCTAACAAGTCAAAACTCACAATTCAGGACGAAGTTTGCAAGTCTTGAATCCATTTGCCTTATTCTATCAAAATAGAACAGAGCAATGGATAAGAGTTATCTATTTAACTTACACCTGGCAACAAGAGAAAGAGAGTATACCCAATAAATCATTTCTCTTCGGGACAGTCCCTTTACCAGAAAGTCAAGCCATAAAGGTTTTCATCTTAGTGGCTTGGTCTCATTACCATCTAAAGATTCATGGCTTTGAGTCATTCGACCTTGTCTATGTGATCCATTGTTTGTTTAGAGACAATGAATCCTCAATGTCATCATCAAGTATGATAACTTTGAGTTTAAGACAAGTCAATACAGCAGGCTGGGTTGTCCAACATCCCTCCCACTACATTGAGGCTTTCTCAACAGTTAAGAAGCTCCAAATATATATTTTTTTTTTGTGTGTGGAAATTACCTTGTTTTGTAGTAATTCAAGATTCTCATGGGATGAGTATTGAATTAGCCGGTTTGTTTTGTAGGAAGGTAGGATATCTTGACATTTCGAGATGTCCGGACATCTTAGGTTGCTCATACGGGAGGCATCTAATTTCAGATGCCCTTTTGAATCACGTACATAATTCAAAGATGAAAGACATCCTCCAATGAAAATTTTGCTATTCGATTTTCTTTATTTCACATTTTATATTTTTTAATTAAAAATAAATTAATGTATGCAACCACTAGTAAACGATCCTAAAACACATAAAGATCCTACAACACATAAAGATAGTATAAACTAAATTATTATACAAATATAACATTAAATTAATAAAGACTAAAATGCATGTGATATAAATTAAAATTATATTAAACAAATATGTAAATTGTCTAATGATTAGTAAGAACATTATTGGTATAACAAGTATTTTGAAGACATGCCAAACCGAGCATAGCTCAATTGGCATTGGGTTGAGCCGGTGACCAAAAAGGTCATGGGTTAAATCCCCGCATTAATTAAACTACCGTGCAAAAAAAAAAAGTATTTTGAAGACATTCTCATACACAAAACAAACAAAAAAAAAAAAAAAAAAAAAAAAAAAAAAAAAAAAAACTTAGTTATCTGAATATTCCTATAAATTATTTTTTAAAAGAAACATAATTATCTAAAATGTAGGCATCTATATTTTCGAATATCTACGATTCTAGGTAACGGAAGATTCTAGTTATCTAGATTCCCAAAAAAACATCTTATCCATAAAAGTATGCATTTAATAGATATAAACACATGTGTCTACCATAAAATGAACAAAGTTTTATGAGAATTTGACACTAGAGTTAATTTTGTATTGAAAGATTTAGGCCCCGTTTGGAATTGTGAAAACGCTAAAAGTCATTCCAAAAGAATTTTAAGTATTTTGAAATGTTTGGTAAAACCGATTCTTAAATAACTTGAATAAAATCAATTTTTGATTCATGCAAAAGTTGTTAAGAGTAGCCTCAAAATTTCACTTCCATCAAAATCTGTTGTAACTAACCAATTTTAAATTTCTTTTTTTTTTCATCATTTTTAAAAAAAATTAATTTATTGTTTTTTAATTATTGTTCTTATTAGTATTATTATTTTTTTAAACTAAAATTAAATTTTGTTTTGCACCTTTTTATATCAATTTTATTTTATATAATTTATAAAATCATATTAAAAATTTATATAATTATTTTATAATTTTTTTAAGTTAAATATTAATACAAACTCATACTTAATTATTGAAATATTTATATTTTGGTTCATATGAATAAAAGTATAGTAGTAATTTACCAAACAATATAACTAGATTTTTCAGGTTTAAATCTGAAATTTACCAAACACTAATTAATTTCATGCTACAGTTAATTTTTCTAAAAGCCCAGCTGAAAACAATTATTTTAAAAGTCACCGCAATCTCAAATTAAGTCTTACTATATCAAGTCTTGTACATTAATCCGGCTTGATTTTGCACAATACTCAATTCTTATTAATATAAGTGAGTTTTGAGAGATTTTTTATCGACTATTTGTTAAAACTAATGAGTGAATTTGGCGAAAATTAAAAATATGGTAAAAATTGCAACATAGGTTTAAGTTTAGAGTTCAAAGTTTATGGTGAAAATTGATACAACTTCTTAAGTTTACAAGTACAAATTATCGCAAAATATAGATAATAGTCCATGATCCCTTAATTAATTCTCAAATTAGTTCTCATTCTTTTAAAATTCTCAAATTTAGTTAATGTTTTAAAAATTCTCAATTATGTCGTTTGTTAATTTATTTTAAGAAAATGTTTACTTGTCATTAAAGTATTATTTTATTAACATATTTGACTATCATACCAGTTAGATACTATTTCACACATGACATCCAATTTGTTCATCCTCAAAATTCGACCTATCGCCAAACCGAGCATAGCTCAATTGACATAAAGTTGTGCTCTTGACCATGAGGTCATGGGTTCAATTCCTGCATTAACTAAACCCTAAACCCCAAACCCCCCAAAAAAAAAATCAACCTACCAATGAACAAAATCTATTTTTTTTTTCAAATGGTATGTTCAAATAACATGTTCTAAATATGCTAATAGAACAATAATTTACCAAACGTTTTTCGAAAGGACCTCGTTGATTTTTTTTTAATACATTAACAATATATTTTAAAATTTTCTAAAAGGTTAAGGACCATAAAAAAATTATTTTTTTCCAAAAAGGAAAAAATAACCGTAATTATATTTCAAAGAAAATAATAAAGGGCCCAACCGGGTTCGAACCGGTGACCTCTTGATCTGCAGTCAAATGCTCTACCACTGAGCTATGGACCCTTTTGTGTTATAATTCTATAAAGAGATTAAATATATAAAGTCAGTCAATAACCATACTACACAAATGCCAAGATTCTATAAAATTTATAGAGGGGTCTAGAGAAATAAGTATAATGAAATAGTTGACTTGAAAAATAGCTAACTTCAATTACGTAATGAAAAATAAATAACTCCTATATTTAATATAATATTTTGATACTAAAATACTTTAACTAGAATTAAACCCCTTGAAAATTAATCACCTAAAAAAAGAATGATTTAACTAGACAGAAATATGTGGAAAAAAAATAATAATAACCATTAGTAAACCGTTATAATAATTTGAATTAGTCAAGTGGTGATTTAATCAAAGAGAAATGGTGCTGAAAATTCAAACAAAAACTCGAACTAGCAAAACAGTGTATTATAAGGTATACACTGTCACGAATTCTAAGCAACATCGTGATTTTAAATAAAGTTCTAAGCAACTAAAAAAATCATAATTTGATCGTAATTTCAAATAAAATTCTAAGCAACTAAAAAAATCATAATTTATGCATTAGCAAGGTAAACATCCTAGAGAAAAAATCTAAAACTTCAAACTTGTTTTCAATCTTTTTTAAAAAAATAAAGAACTAGTTAAGTAAAAACCATGAATCACATTATGAACTAACAAGCTTGAAATGCATAAATTGCATATAGATACTAAGATTGATTAAAACAATGATCTAAGATAAGTAGTATATACTGAAAAATACACTTGGAGAAGCAGTTAACTGATGACCTAAGATAAGTAGTATAAATTGAGAAATACACCTAATAATTACTATATATTGAAAAATACATTTTGACAAACTTAAAACACAGGAATTGCATATAGATATTAATATTGATTAAAACAATGACCTATGATAAGTAATATATATCGAAAAATACACCTGAATAAGTAACATTGGTTAACCGATGACCTAAGATAAATAATATAAATTGAGAAATACACCTAATAATTAATATATTGAGAAATACACTAACTCTAGATAAGTAGTATATTGAGAATTACACTCAGACAAATAATGTATATTGGAAAGTACAAAGGAAAAATATAAATACTATTAGGTTAAAAAACAAGGAAGAATGGTAAAAAACATTAATTACACATCGGATTAATTTGATTATCCTATGATGCTTCATCTCGAATGTATAATTTTGCTTCAGACTAAGTCAGTCGAATCTTTTCAATATTTTGCTTCGGACTAAGTCAATCGAATCTTTTGAATTATGAATCTGTGATGTTTTTCAATTCTCCGATTCAGACTCTTATGGACTATTGGAGTTTTTGTAGTCTTTGGATTATGGTTTAATGCTCAAAGTCAAATGCCCAATGAATGTAACACCTTCTATTTATCGGGTTTGATGCACCTTATTGACTTGGGCTTGATTGACTTTGGGCCCAATTTTTGAGCTTAGACTTATTTGGCTTAATCCAATCTTCTTAGATAAACTTTAATATATAGGAATAATTAGAGGAATGTCCAAAATTTAATATCCATTTTGATTGATGTCCAAATGTTTTTTTGGATAAACGTCTAAAAATTATATTTAGCACCAGTCAACCGATCCACTACAGACTAGATTACACTTATACAACAAATTTTGAACTTATCCTAAAATGGTGCAAGTTAATCCCAAATCTCTAATTTAGTTAGATCGACTTTTCAAGGATACTTTATAATCAATTTTCCTAAAATTATCCACCCTTAAAAATATCTATCTCTACCACCTATCATTCATATATTTGAAAATGCAAAATGAAAATATGATTGAAAAAAAAAACAAAAAACAATGACAAAATTAATTAAAAACAAAAACTAACAACACCCACGCTGGAACAGATGATGCTGGGAATACTCTATATTCAAACCCACAAAAGTATAATGAAAATACACGTTACTCAAAATAGAGTAAAATGAAAATACACCGTACTCAACCGAGTATAATGGAATTACACTTTATTCAAAATAGTAGAATGAAAATGCACTATATTCGAAAAGGTGAAAAAAAATAGTATAACCGAAAATCTACTAAGAAAATTAAAAAAAAAAAATGAAAACAACTAAATCACAAGGGAACAAAATCTAAAATCTAAATGGTTAAACTAGTCTAATTTCAAATCAATAAAAAAACATATCTTAAACTAAGATTGGATTTTTGTAACATCTTCGCCTTATTTTTCAGATTGCGACCTCCCACCAAAGCCTCTAACTTCCCCGGACCCTTAAGCGAGCGCGCACGCAGAGCCTTCTTTGTCCTTTTCAGTTTACACTCACAAACGCCCACTCTCTTAATTAAATGTAAAAATGTAAATTACAGACAAAAAAAAGTGAGATTGATCTACATGTATCCTATAAAGGCAGTCTAGATGAGAATTGCTGCAAACGCCCACTCTCTTAATTAAATGTAAAAATGTAAAAATGTAAATTACAGACAAAAAAAGTGAGATTGATCTACATGTATCCTCTAAAGGCCGTCTAGATGAGAATTGCTGCGGTAGCTGAAGACTGTGTGTTGTTTTGTCTTCTTTCTTCTTCTGCTTAATTTCTTAGTTTGAGGAGAGTGAATAACGAAAGATCGGAATCCAATCACATTATATTTGTTTAAATACACTTTTTTTTTCTCCATGTGCTTGAGCAACTATGAGAATGAGAACGATTTCTTTCCAAATTTATAAATCAATGGTCACTACCGGGTGATTGGAAGGCACATAGTGGCGGTGAGAGGAGCAACCTCTGTGCGTTTACTAGATCTCCGTCTCCTTCTACCTCTTGAATTTTGGATTTACATATATTTAAAAATTAAATTCAAGGTGATTCACTAACCCATTTTTTTTTATTTAAAAAAGAGAAATTTAAGAGGGATTTGGGTAGGAGATTCGCTAACCAATTTTGTTTTAATTTTAAAATGGAGAGATTTACTAGGGATTGATATTTTAGCTACGCGTCCTTAAAATATAGTGGAAGATATGTTGAAAATTTTGATAGGGGCAAAATTAGGAGAATTGGGATAATTGTGGAGCATGGTTGACGACTGTTTTTTTTTTAATATTGTATTTTTTAAAACTTATTATAAAAATATTGTAAGTTTGAAACTATTTATAAAAATATAACAATTTTAAATGGAGACGACCTCCTCCACATCGAGCAACGTGGATGAAGGTCGTCTTTTGAAAAGACGATCTTGCTCCACATGGATGGAGGTCGTTGTCAACGACCTTCATGGTTATGTACTTCTTTTATTAAAAAAAATGATATCTTTTTAACCAGATATTCAAAATTTTCAAAAAATATATGGTTGGAAAGCTAACTCTTCAATTTGATACCTGGTTTCACTATTTTTAGAGTTGTGTATGAAAAGTTTTCAAAAAAGATATGGTTGGAAAGCTAACAGCGAGATCTTCAATTTGATACCTGGTTTCACTATTTTTAGAGTTGTGTATCAAAAGATAAAGACCATCAAAGTTGGACTATAACTCTCCAAATTTCAGAACTGAAGATTGTTTTGAGGAGTGCATTCAAAATTTGACATCTTTTTACCCAGATATTAAAAAATTTCGAAAAAGGTACGGTTTTTCAGAGAGCTTCAATTTGATATCTAGTTTCACTATTTGTAGAGTTGTGTATTAAAAAATACAAATCTTCGAAGTTTAGCTACAGTTTTGAAGTTTTCAGTCGTATCTTCAGTTTTGGGTTTAGTGAATTTTTCATAATATATCTTTTGATACACAACTCAAAAAATAGTGAAACTAGGTATCAAATTGAAGCTCTCTGTGTTAAATTTCCAACAATACCCTTTTCGAAGTTTTTGAATATCTGGGTAAAAAGATATCAATTTTTGAATGCACTCCTCAAAATAATCTTCAGTTCTAAAATTTGCAGAACTATAGTCCAACTTCGATGGTCTCTATCTTTTGATACACAACTCAAAAAATAGTGATGGTCTCTATCTTTTGATACACAACTCAAAAAATAGTGAAACCACGTATCAAATTGAAGCTATCGCTGTTAGCTTTCCAACCATACCTTTTTTGAAAATTTTGAACATCTGAGTAAAAACATATCAATTTTTTAATAAAAAAAGTATATACCGATGGAGGTCGTCTCCATCCATGTGGAGCAAGATCGTCAAATATCGTTGCAAAAAAAAAAAAAAAAATTATTACAAAAATATGGTAGTTTTTAAAATATTTACACAACTAGGATACCTAAATCGTGTACTATGGATACGAGTTGCTTACAAAACTCGCGTTCATGGTACACGATGTAGGAGTTAACTTGCATTCATGATACACGATTTTATGGCGTAACTCGTATATCATAGACACGAGTTTTATGGAACTCGTGTACCATGTCCACGAGTTTTGTAAGCAACTCGCAAACATGATACACAATTTTGATTATATATATTCAATTTTTTTAAGCAAGTGAGGTGGTCATAACTCGTGTCCATGGTACGCAATATACATAATGTCCAAGTTAAACCCTAAATTGTGTACCATAGACACGAGTTTGATGTCCATGATACACGATTTATGTATCCTATTTTTGTAAATACTTTGAAAACTACTCTATTTTTGTAATAATTTATAATATAAAAAATCGCATATTTTAAGATGAATTAATTTGTTATCTTTTTTTTTTTAAATATAATAATAATTTGTCCACAAATTTCAAATAAAATGAAGAGAAAAAGGGCCAATTTTTTTGTGTGGACAAATTCTATATTTGGATCCATTTACCATTTGTCAGCCCAGTTTCCTTCGGCCCATTAAAGAAAAAGAAAAAGAAAAAACCTAAAAACCCTAACTCTCCCACTATATAAGCTCTGAAAACCTAGGGTTTCTTTCATTTTGTGAGAGTCTGTGTTCCATCGCTGCGTAGAGAACAAGATGCCGGCCGGCCATGGACTTAGGTCTAGAACCAGAGATTTGTTCGCTCGCCCTTTCAGGAAGAAGGGTTACATCGCACTAACTACTTACCTGAGGACCTTCAAGATCGGCGACTATGTCGACGTCAAGGTTAACGGCGCCATCCACAAGGGTATGCCACACAAGTTCTACCATGGCCGCACCGGTATTGTATGGAACGTCACCAAACGCGCCATCGGTGTCGAAGTGAACAAGCAGGTTCGTTTTTACTTTCGCTTTCTTTAATCTCTGGATTGATTTTGTTTTCAGTTCTTTTAACTAGATCTGAGTTGCTTTTGGAATGTATGTGATTTTGGAGTTTTAGGTACTGGGTTGTGTTTGATTTTTAGAATAATTATTGGTTTAGTATGGAATAGTTATGGATTCTGTGCTGTTATGTTAATTTGTATAGCAACTCATTTGGTGTAAATTTTGTAATTGTGGGGTTTGCATTAATATAGTGAGTTTTTGCTGGAAATTTATACCATGATCTAATTGTTCTTCCTTAGGGTTTGTTCATCGATCGAATTGGTTTTGGATGTAAAGAAACAAATCGTGACCTTCTTCTTTAGAAGGTTTATCATTTAGGACCCTTTAGACAGAAAAACCAACTTTATGTTTGATTTAGTTTTGAATTATGATAAAGATGTTGAATATTTCATTAACTTATTGTATACAAATTTAATAGTTTAGTAAACTACTGTGTTTTTAAATTAAGCATAAAAGTTCAATTTAAACATAAATACCAAAGTTCATTGACTAACATTCGACATAAATCTTGTGATTTTTGTTGTCTCAAATGGACATAACATTAGACACGAATCTTTTAAAAGATAATAGTTCATGGACTAATGTTAGTTAACAAAAATTATGAAAGTTCATGGACTTATATTTCCATTTACTTTCTAGAAATATCATTAATATCTGTTTTACTATGGTGGTTCTCTTAAAATTGAGATAGACATTTGGTCACATTTTAAACTTGTATTGTTTGATTGTGGTTCGAGCCATTTACATCACTTGTGTTCTGATGTTTGTCTGTGAAATCCGCAGGTGGGTAATAGAATAATCAAGAAGAGGATTCATGTTCGTATCGAGCACGTGCAACCCTCACGATGCACCGAAGAGTTCCGATTGAGAAAGGTTAACAACGATCGTCTGAAGTCTGTTGCCAAGGCTGAAGGTAAAGTTATCTCTACCAAGAGGCAACCAGAAGGCCCCAAACCAGGGTTCATGGTTGGAGGTGCAACAATGGAGACTGTTACTCCCATTCCTTACGATGTCGTTAATGATCTCAAGGGCGGTTATTAGAATTTTCTCTTCGATGAACTTGTCTTGTTTTGCTGTTATTTTTTTGGTTTGGTCTTTGAACTTGTTGGATAGTGTTACAATTTTCTTCATATGCTCCTAAATTTTGAGAAACCGAACTTATGTTTTGAATTGTTTCTTAGTTTATGGTTTTCAACCACAAGCTTGAGTTAAACTAGTGTAGCTTATTAAAGTGTTTTGTTGCATTATATTCTCTCCAATGCTTTTCTTTTTGAAGCTCCCAAGAATCATTCTGATTATATGGTTTATTAGGTCCGGTTGGATAACTATTTGATTTTTTGTTTTTGAAAGTTGAGCTTATAAATATTATTTCAATTTCATAATCCAAATCAAGTTCAACTTGAAAACTGATTTCGTCAAAACAGCACGATTTTTTAAATTTGTTTTCATTTATCTCTTCACTGCTTCCAAAAAGAGTGAGTTTGTTACATTTTCAAGAATATATTTGTAATTATACATTAGAATCTTAATAACCAAGGTAATCATTTACACAGGTATGATTAAGGTAATTATTAAATGTTTTTTTAGAATTGATTATATTTAGAATTGGAAATATGAAAAATCGTGCTCTGTTAAGACTCCACGAATCCAATTTGAATCGATTATGGTATGGAAGATGAAATTTTGAAACCCAATTCGAATTTCAATTAAGTAAAATATTTTTGAGATGGAGAGAAATATTGAATCCCAAATTCAAATCGATCCAAAAAATATATAGAAAAAATGTTTCTTAATTTAACATGCTTTAGACAACACTCCAAATTGCATTATCTCGGTTGCGCCACACTCCCGAACTGCAGCCAACTGTTTGAGCCGAACCGTGGTCGCCTTTTGTTCCCTTTTGTTCATGATGTTTCTTTTTGACCCAAACCAAAACCAAACCGAAATACTCCAAATGTTTCTTTTTTTCCTTACACCCTAATACCTCTTATTTCTTTCTAGGATGAAAATATATGTCTTTATATATCCGTAAATAACAAAAATTCATCTATTAATCTAAATATGAATATAAATATTCATAACGAGATTTATAACTTAACTTAAAAATAAAAATAACTTAATTAATAATATATATATATATATATATATATATTATTATTATTTTTTTTAATTTTGATTTAGAGACATATTTGTCGATATCAATATTTTATGATATTTGTAAAATTGAAATTTCGATATCAATATTCATCCTTGATTTCATCACACCACCTCATTCTCCCGGTCTAATAGGCTTCTTGTCAATTTTTTTCTAAACACTAATGTGGGCACTATCAATTTTAGCATGACTAGTAACGAGCATCATATTTGGGGTATTTTTCGAAGTACCATCAATAAGTAATGTTTCATATGTTTTTCATTATAAAATATTATTCCAAAAGAACAATGAGAATTTATAAGGATGACCGGAATATAGATTTTAGATAGACTTTGAAGTAAACACTAACACTTTTAAAAGATAATTTAATTAAGCATTCTTTTTTTATAAGCACGTTCACTCTAAGCTTCTATTTACAAATAATCCTATTATGATGTTTTATCGGCTTGTTGAGAAAATTTCAAAATATATATAGAGAGAAAAAATCTCAAGATTGCAACAAGATATTTTTTTACTTCAAATCGACAATTTGTTTTATAAATGGAAATCTTGATGCTCGATCATGACTAAAATTGGACGGAGAAATGCTAAAATTGATAGTGGCAAAAAATGACGTTGATAAAAAAATTGACAAGAACACTTTTTTTTTTATAATAATCCATTTTTCTCTTGTTGTGTTTCTACCTCTACGGTCCAACTCTCAGGCTAAAATGTCGAATAAAAACTTGTCATTAATAAGAATGATTTTGTATTTATTTAATTTTAAATATAGTTATGTATTTTGTATTTATTTAATTTTAAATATAGTTATGTATTTTGTTAAAGTATATATGTTCATATATATGTTCTTTTAAAAAAAAAAAAAAAAATTTGATTGTTAAAATTGTAAATTGTGTACATGTACGAAAATGAAGTACCATAAGAAAAGACGCTAAAATACACCTATTAAAATTTTGAGGGCACTCGATTAGATAAGGTATAAATCTACCAATTTATTCTCGAAACTATCTGTTGTTCAACTTAAAAAAAAAAAAAAAAAAAAAAAAAAAGAAAAAAAAAAGAAAAAAAAAAGAAAAAAAAGTTTAATAAGTTCTTAAACTTTAAAAATGTTATAGATTTTTGAAATTTCAATTTTGTGTCTAAGTTGACATACTAAAAAAAAAATTTAAATTAATTGTCTAATGAACCTCTAAACTTTCAATTTCGTATCTAGTAGATTTGTAAATTTAAAAAAAATGTGGAAGAAGCGTTTATCATATACAAAATTAAAAATTCAAGAGCTTATTGGAGACAAAACTAAAAGTTTAAGAGCTTATTAGACAAATTTTATTGTTTAGGAGGCCAAATAAAAATAAAGTTAAAAGTTCAAGGATTAAACTGGTAATTTAACCTTTTTTTTAATTAAACTACAAAATATTTCTGGAATACTTTGAAAAATAGATAACTCGATTAAAATGAGGAACATGAACACAACTCAATTTACATAGGATGTACTCTCTACCAAAATGTAAAATGTTGGAATTTTTGTCAAATCGAGCATAACTCAATTGACATAAAGTTGTGCCCGTGACTAAAAAGTCATGGGTTCAATCCTCGCTTTAATTAAAATACCGTTGTAAAAAAAAATGTTGGAATTTCTTACCCCACATATTGTCAATAAATAAATAAATAAATAAATAAAAAACTGTGAGAGAAAGGTGTAAATTCTTGATTAAATTTCTTACCCCACATATTGTCAATAAATAAATAAATAAAAAAACTGTGAGAGAAAGGTGTAAATTCTGAAAATCGACCAACCACTTAAACCGATCGATAAAAATTGGGAGGCAAGAAAAACCAGAAAATCGACCAACCACTTAAACCAAAAAATCGACTATATTTGGTTGGATTCAGGTTGGGCAAGGTCGGATCGCTTATAACCTGAGCCGACCGATATATATATATATATATATATATATATATATATATATATATATATATATATATATAGCAAAAACCAGACTATATTTGGTTGGATTCAGGTTGGGCAAGGTCGGATCGCTTATAACCTGAGCCGACCGAATATATATATATATATATATATATATATATATATATATATATATATATATATATATATAGCAAAAACCAATTGTATATTAAATAATCCCAACGAAGCCCTTGACGGATGGTCTCGCTTGCAATCTCGAAATCTTGTGACCTTCTAAATTTTTGATGATTTAAATAGGTCCTCAAGTGATCCCAGCGGCCCAAGTGCTCCCTTTATAGGCACACCAACCTGAAATGTGTAAGCGATCCCTCCAGCCAGGCTCGCAATGTGCCAAGATCCGACCCCCACCCCATCCTTGACCCCGCGCGAACCAGTAATCAGTGAACCGCAAGTCGAACCGACCAAATCGTCGATTTAAGCGGTCGGTCGGCGCAATTTCAACAAGCAAGCGGTTCAGCGACAATTTTCGTTTCTCCTCCACTGAAATGGTCGGTTCAGCTCTGGTTTGCACAGTAACCGAGCCGAATCGAGCCGCTTGCACCCATAATTTAAAATATTGTTGTGATGTTTTATGTATTTGATAACTTGAATAATTCAATCGATCAAATCCAACCAAAATATTTTTTTTAACAAGTTCAACAATGAATGGGCGGGAAGATTTGAAACTCTGGCCTCATGCTCGAGGGCTGATAACGTTCATTTATGATTGTTAAATAGCCTTAAAACCTAAGCTTATTGTCTTAAATTATGTATACATTGATATATATCTTGTCAAATAAAGTATTTTTAAGTACATATGAGCATTACTCCCACGGGAACATAACTCAACCGGCATAATGTATGACTTAGTGATTAAGAGGTCACAGTTTCAATTTCTCCCACTCCCACAAGTTGTAAAAAAAAAAAAAAAATCTTGCCAAATAGAGTGTTTTAAAGTAAAAACGAGTTAAGAGTATGTTTAGAACCATGATTTGCTAAGTAACTGTAGGGGTAAAAGAGTCAAATTTTGATGCGTTTTAAGTGTTTTTTTTTCTCTCCTGAATGAACCATTTCAAACAATGCCGTAGGAATACAAGTAAAGTAAAAAATCCTTAGATTTAGAAGATGTTCAAATATTCTCCCTAAATCATGGTAAGATTTTATATGACGGTTCCTTACAAGGTGGCAGAAACCATAGACCTCGAGGTTTATAAAAGGGGTTCAAGACTTCAAAGATTAGAAAGCCCGAATTCCATTCTTTAGTTTTTCACTTGAGAGTTTTCTTATTTTTCTTTCTTGTAACCGTCAATCCGAATTTTCCCTCTTTGTTTTTGTTTGTATATTCTTCAGACTATTGTATCGAAAGAACAAGAGTAAAGACTTAATTCATGTTGTGAAATATTGAATTGAGTTAGATTAAGAAACAAACTCAAAATTCTTCTTAGTTTACGACATTATGTTTTAGAATTAGTTTACTATTTTTACTTGTTTAACTTGTTTAAGTTCTATTTCATTCAAACAATTTGTATTTACTTTTTAGCAAATAATATGAACTTTATTTTTAACCTATTTTGTTTCTAATGTTATGATGAGCTAAACCTTACTGAGATGGTTTCATGTGGATTCCCAAAGGATGAATAAAAGTCCCATTTGAGTCTGTTTATCTTTACTCAGCACTTAATAGCTTTTAGTTTTATTGATTTTATCTCAATTGTTTTCTTAACTTGATCACTTAAGAGAGCATATTATATTGAGTCTAATAATCAAAAGAGTTGGACGATAATGATTTTCATAAAACAAGATAGGAAAAAAGAGTTTAGATAATATTATTCTGCCTTTGACCCTAGAGATAGGACAATGCCTAGATGACCATTGCATGCTTTATTTACATACGCTCTAATTAGCCATAAACATATGAGTTTACTTGTGTATTCACATAAAGGCACCCGTAAAAAGAACTGAATAAATGTTGAATGCGATTTAGGTTGCTAAGTGCTGAAAGGACAAAATGCGGGACAATTAGAGTATTATGCTTATTCTCTTCTAGATTCGAAAAAAACCAGATTGCTGGTGCATTTGAGTATTAACCTCGAATTGTGCGTCCTCCGTTTGAGAAGTTAAATTGCAGGCTCAATTTCCTTTTGACAGAATGAAACTATTTTGAATTTCCTTCCTTTTATAAAATAAATTTCATCACGTCTTACTATTTTTTTCTTATTTTAGAATCATTGCTTGCAAGCTTGTGGATGCCTTTACTATTTTGTCTTTTTATTTTTGTCAACCCTCTTCCTTTATGATTGGTACTTGAATTACTCTATTTTATATTAGTGTATACTTGCGGTCGAATAATTATTTATTTATATCTATTTTTCAACGCATTTGGAACACACTCGTCAAAGACTCATACTTTATATCAATTGAGCGATACATAGTTTGACTTGTTCTTATTTACTTTAATTTCCTTTCCTTGAATAACTTGTTTTCCATCATTTTCACTTTCCAATATATATAGATATGTATGCTTTTAAAAAAACAAACTTGTTTCGAGTATAATTTCTCATAATATAGAAAATTAGAAATTATTTTGGACCACTAATTTTAATCACCTATTTATAAATAAATAATTAAATATTAAGAGTAGTATTTTACTGTTTTCTAAACAAAATTTTGTACAAATAACCTACATAAACAGGACCAACTCAGATAGACATCCATATATCTTCCCACATGGTGAGATCTCAAGTTTGAATATCCGCTTAAATATATAATAATGATCTTATAATGTTTTTCAAATATTATCAATTTGAGCGTAATTCAACCAGACATATTAGTTTTTTTTTTTAAGATGAAGGTTGAATATCTACTTTTGCATTTAATTTTTTTTTTTATAAATATTTTATACATGAAGGAACTTCAGTTTCATAAGATTACATCCGTTGTTACCAAAATATGGTAACAATGAAAAATTTGATAGGATTAGTGGAACCAACTTGACCTTGCAATAGTTGAAATGAAAGAGAATAAGTTAGGATCGGTTGGGGGCTTTCCACAAGACTCTGATACTCAAGTTAGCTCTAGAGAAAGGATTAAGAAGAGAGATCGGTGGGAGACTTTTCACACGACTCTATACTCAAGTTAGCTCTAGAGAAAGGATTAGGAAGAGAGAAATAGGTGAATATGAAAAATATACGAGTATAAAATTTCAATAATATGATTTGCTTAGTGTTTGAGCTTAAAGATCTCATTCTTATATATGGATCTTTAGGTAGCCGTTTAATAGCCATAATATGGATATTCGTGACGACCATAACTTCCGAGGAGTTAAAAAAGAAGTGTAACTCTCAAGGAGGCGTTATTTCCAGCTGGTCTGCATGTTTGGTTGAGTCGACTCGAGAGGTCGGTTAGGGGTCAACTTTCTTCTCATTTTGCGCCAACTATTGTGGTTGTCGCCATCTTTCTTTTGCTTGATCCTTCTTCGTAGTCAATCCCTTGACTCGATTTATGAATTGACCTCAATTAAGTGAGTCTCTTCTTAGCGTTTAGTCTACTAGATGTCTATAATTTGGGTCTCATTATTTCGTTTATAACGACATCAACATTTGAAGTTGATAAGGATATTAAAATACCACTTAAAATATTATCATTTGAAGTTGAAGGATATTAAAATACCAATATCTAAATAATTGAGCATCAAATATTATAATTAGACAAATTTAAAATCATCCAATATGCTCTACTACTAAGACATTACTATTATTTAGATTAAATTCCACTAAATAATTAAAGCAATATCTAATTTTTTTTTAACTCAACCAAAATCCAAAATTGTACCTCCATAGGTGCATTTGTGGGCATAGCCCACTTTCAAATAGCCATTTGGGGACACTTGCAGTCAAATAATTGTTTAAAAATCCTCCATTCTAGCAATTTACCTAAACTATATAGTATGATAGATGCGATTTTCTTAATTCGTAGACCATGAACACAATTTTACGTGACAAATCAATTTTACTTTATTTTATTTGTTGACATTATTTAATACTTTAATTTTAGAAAAAAAATAATTTATATTCTTAAACTTGCTAGGTTGTATCAATTTCACCCAAAATTTTTAATTTCATCTCAAATATCGCATAACAGAATTTGAAACTTGAATCCTAAACTTATAGATAAATGTCACGATTTTCAGAGTTTAAGGTCAATATTGCCATACATATCCAATGTATCAAATTTCTACCAACATTTTCATATGTTCATGAGTTCAACATCGACATAGAATGTGTTTTTTTAGTACAACATAAGGAGTGAATTGACATTTTCATTATATTCTAAAAAAAAATCAATAAAATATATATAAAAAAATGTCATTAATGTGAATATAATATAAATAATAAATAATTTAACTTATTTAAAAATATAAAATATTTATTTATTAATTTAAATATTTTTTTGTTTTATATTTTTTCTAAAATAGCCATCTGACACATGCTACTTTCAATTTCATTTTATTTTATTATTAATTTTATTTTTTGAAAAAGTCAATAAAGGCCCTTGGGACTTCAATGCCCCAGTGGTCATAAAGGGCCTTGTGACTTCAATGCCCTCTAGGAGGGAATGGGTCCAATCTTTGGTGGCCACCTACCTAGGAATTAATTTCCTACGAGTTTGCTTGGCAGCCAAATGTTGTAGGGTCAGGCGGTCTGTCCCGTGAGAATAGTCGAGGTGCGCGTAAGCTGGCCCGGACACTCACGGATATTAAAAAAAAAAAAAAAAAAAAAAAAAAAATTAAACCTTGCATTGCATGTATCCAAGTTTGCGATTTTCCCTTATTTTTAAAACTATTCTATTTTTCTGATTTTTTTTAAGGAATAAAACTCAATTTATACCATAAACTTAGAAGATTTAGCAATTTTAATTTTGAGCTTTTAATTTCATCCAATTGAACTCTAAATTTTTCTTACTCTTGCAATGTAGACGTTAAATTAACTTTTCTTTTGAATTGGTTAAAATCATGCTTACATTTATCTAAATCGAGTCTCTTTATTTATCCAACAAAAAATATTATTTTCTTATTATATTGAGATGAAGGAATTCAAACGAGACCTCTTGCTAATCAACACATACATATGTCAGCGGAGTGAAATTCTTAAAAGTGTTTATCTACAAGTGTGTTTGGTTTGCTCTACTAGAAGTGTTTCTCTTAATCTAAAATTAATATTAATTAATAACTTTAAATATATATTTTCCATAAAGTTAGAAGAATTAATTTTTTCTTCCATGAAAGCAAACTCTTCTATCAAATCAATTTCTAACGTATCATTGTTGAATCATACACGTCACTATGGATGTGCTATTGAGTAATGTTTTGCTTCTCAAGATAATGAATTCTCAAATGAAATGTGGATGATTTATATAGGAAATGAAAAAACAAACATGTGGTCAGGAATCATCAACAAACATGTGGTCATGAATCATACCAATGACCAACACCATGGCTAAAATATGAGTACTTGAGCCTATCTATGATATGATTGTGGATCAGGCTCAAGTAGTCAGTCAAAACAGTCTATAGTATACGGATAAGGCTGGGTACCTTATCTTGGTAACAGTATTGGATGCCGGAGTACCGAGGTTGGATCAACCACCGTAGTGTCGCGACGACAGGGACCGAGGACTCGAATTTATGCCATCCGCGCAACGACGATTCTTGGGCGGCTGTAAGTTGATCTGTTAAGATTGTTAACAACTTCAAAATTAAAATAGGTACAACTTGTTAAGATTGGGTCTAAATTGTTTTTTTTTTTCTTACCATTTTTTTTTTTACTTTTAGTTATATTATTATTATTTTTTTTAGAAGTGTTACATTATTTCTAAACTTTGGTTTTGTCTTTCTTGAATTTCTTGTTATTTTTCTTTATAAAGTTCAACAACAAATGTCCCATTCCATCAACACCTCCTTTTACTTTTCTTCTCCAAAATACTCCATAAACAAAACCAGAGATCTCCATTGCCATATCCCATTTCCTTCAAATGGCTCCAACCCTCTTCTCAAAACGCTCCGCCGCCGTCGCGGCGGCCATTTCCTTCTCTCTCTTCCTCACCACCGCCCTCGCCTCGGAAAAGCTCGGCCTCCGGCGGCGGGAGAAGCTGAGCCACCTCCACTTCTACTTCCACGACGTCATCAGCGGCCGGAATCCCACGGCGGTGCAGGTCGTCGCGCCGCCGCCTACGGCGGCGAACACATCACGGACTCTGTTCGGCGCGGTGGTGATGACGGACGATCCGTTGACGGAGCGGCCAGAAATTGGGTCGAAATTGCTGGGAAGAGCTCAGGGACTTTACGCCTCCGCGTCGCAAACGGAATTTGGGTTTTTAATGGTTATGAATTTCGCGTTTGTGGAAGGGAAGTATAATGGGAGTTATTTGAGCATTTTGGGGCGGAATACGGTGTTGTCCACCGTGAGAGAGATGCCGGTCGTCGGCGGCGGTGGGTTGTTCCGATTTGCTCGTGGGTATGCTCAGGCGAAGACTCACACGGTGGATTACAGCTCCGGCGACGCCGTTGTGGAATATAACGTCTATGTTTTTCATTATTGAAGTGTTTTTTTTCACCCTTTGGTAACTGGTAAGAACAAATTTGAGGTGGAAGATGGAAGTGAAAGTGCTTTTAGAATGTTTGGGTTGATGTTTTAGAAAAGAGTTGAAATAAATAATAGGTTTAAATTCTCTTTAATTTTTGTATTTTCATCTTTTTGTTAATCTTAGAGTGCATTTTTTATTTATTTATTTATACTTTTAAAATATCATTATTTGTATTTTTAAAAATTGATGATTTTAGTTCGCTCTTCAAGATTATAACACAATTTTTTTTTATAGAAAAATGGTAACATATGTCAATTTAGACTAAAATAATTAAAAATATAGTATTTTTTCAAAAAAAATTGCGGATATAACGATTTCTATCACTGATAGTATGGTTTATCGCTGATAGAAGTTTATCGCTGATAGTAGTCTTTTTTTATAGAATTTGTCAGTAATAGTCTATACTGATAGAAGTCTATCAGTGATAGTCATATATCAACGATAAAGTTGATAACCACTGATTTTTTGCCATATTTGTAAAATGTTTTAAAGTTTGCTAAATTTGCAATTATTTTGAGCATGATTACTGTTTGTGCAACCAATCCATTTTTATATGTTATTTATACTTTCAAAATATCATTATTTGTATTTTTAAAAAGTGATGATTTTAATTTGTCTTTGCAAAATTATAACACAATTTTTATAATTATATGCTACAAAAACCACTTTAATTAAACTGATGATAACGTTGCAATTTTTTTTTAAGTGTAATGTTATACCAAATATGTGATTGGAAAAAAACTGAGTTTAAGAAAATAAAGAGAATACAAGTTGTTCGCTTTTTAAAAGCGCAGAACCAAAACCGACATGTTGAAAGTACAATGACTAAAATGAACAAATAAATGATGATTTTCAATTTAGAATATAATTTAATTAGTCACGACACTAGTAAACTCTTCTAGAGATCAAAGAATTGTTGGGTGCCATAATATATAGAGTCTAGGAAGGATGAAGAAAGAGCTTAAATTAATATTACGAGGAACTAGGAACACGATATTAAGTTAACCAATTTGAATGTAACTCAACTGATTAGGACATATATTATCGACCAAAATATCAGATGTTGTCGAAACTCCTACCATCATATAGTGACAGATCCAAAACTTTACGTTAGAGGGGGCACAATTTCATATAAAATTAGTCGTTAAGGGGGTGTTTGGCCCACGAACTTGTTGGAGAAGGAGTTGAGAGGAGAAGTTAACTCTCCGTTTGACCCACATACTTGTTGAACTCGAATAAAAAATATAAACTCCCCATACTTCAACATTAATTATTATTCAACTCCTCGGACTTCTACAGTAATTATTATTGAACTTTGTCCCATTTTTCGAGGCAACACATTTCTCTCTCTTTTTCTTTCTCTCCCTCTCTCCCACACTATTTTTAATTATTTAGAAGAAGAAAAAACATAATTTAAACAAAATCGGTAAAATATGGAAAATTGGATTCTTAAAATTTATTGGAAGAAAAATCCTTAACAATGAAAATATGGAAAATTATAGAAAAAAAATAGTTAAAATAAATCATCATTGTTGAGATGTTGATTTCCGAGTGTAGTGGATTCAAATGGAATGACGAGTTTAGGAGGGTGGAGGCGGAGAAAAATGTGTTTGACACATGAGTCAGAATAAGACTAGTGCTTTTTTTTTTCTTTTTCTTTAAAGAAGTTTGTAAAATATACCTACATTAATACGAACAAAAAAAAAATCTCAATCTTAAAATTCATAAAATTAAATATGAGTCCTAACAATAACAACAAAAAATATATATATATAAATTCTAAAAATAAATTTTTTTATTTCTATTTTATTTATCATTTACAATTTTTTTTTAAGACAACAATTTTTTTTTAACACAATACTTCTCATTATTTTTTCAATGTTCAAAATTATTTTTTTTATTGTCTTCAAATATATTTGATAATCAATGTGAAAAAATAATGAGAAGTATTGTGTTAATTTTTTTTTTCTCTTTAAAGAAATTTGTAAATGATAGATAAAATAAATAAAAAAAAAATTCATTTTTAGAATTTATTGGAATTGAAATAAATCCTTAATAATGAAATTTTGAAAGTTTGTAGAAAAAATTTGCGTAGAAAAAAACAGCTAAAATAAACTGAACTCCAAGTTCAACAATTCTTTGCCCCAAACACAGATTAAACAACCTCTTGCCTCAAACACACATACTTCAAAACTCTTCAAACTAAACAACTTCAGACTAAACAACTCCAACTCCCCACAATTCTTTGGGTCAAACGCACCCTAAACCCTTAGAATTGTGTTATATGGTCTCGTAATTTTGAAAATTGTCTAAAAATCCCTGAATTTTTAAATTTATATTTAATAGATCCTTCAAATTCATTTTTTTTTAATTAATGTATATATTAATTACTTAATTAGAAACTAGTGAGTAGAGTAGTGACCTTTGAAGTCCCCACTTTAGACTTTTTGCTTTTGTCATCTTCATTGTTTCATCATTCTTCAAGGACCACAACCACTTGCAAACTATTCTTTTCTTTCTTGAAACTTTTGATTTACTTCAAGACCAAAATGCCTCCCTATTGGAATTATTTAAAGTCAAGTTGTAAACTTTATAAAATCTCATGCCTTTTCCCCAACTACTCTATGAATTTTAATGTTCAAAAACAACATAAAAAGCGGCTTAAATCGCGTTGGATAACCATTCGATTTTTTATTTTTAATTTTTAAAATTAAGTTTATAAAACAATACTTACATCTATGAGTTTTTTTTGTTTGTTATTTATTTTTTAAAAATATTTTCAAAATCTAAGTCACGTTTTGAAAATTAAAAAAAAATAGTTTTTTAACCCATCATTTGATAACTATTGAGTTTTGATTTTTAATTTTTAGTTTTTAAAATTAAACTTGTTTCCTTAGTATTTTCTCACATTGGTTTTCATCTTTCTTAAAGTTATGAGTTCTTAGTTGAATTTTTTTTTTTTTTTTTTAGTTTTCAAAATTTGACTTGATTTTTGAAAATATTTGTAAAAAATAGATCGATAACAAAACAAAGAAACCTATAAATAAATGAAAATAATATTTATAAACTTAAATTTTAAAAATAAGAAACCTATAAATGGAAATAGTGTTTATAAAAACCAAAATTTAAATAGTTATGAGACGATAACTTAATTTTATTTTTTTAATATGACTCTGATTTCTTTCTTTAAAAAAAGTGAAAATGATGGTAAGAAAAGTATGAAGAAATAAGTATAAATTTAAAAAAAAAATATGAAGAAATAAGTATAAATTTTAAAAAAAAACTAAAAATGAAATGGTTATGAAGGTTGTTTTTTTAATTTAACATTTTTTTCTTCCTCATATTTGTCATCATTTGCAACTATGGAAGCCTATTTATCCTTTTTAGAACATATATTATTTTCTTTAAATTAACCAAGAACAAAATGAGTAGATGTAAATTATATTTGTTAACATACTTATGTTTCAAGGTACTTAATCTTTACTCTAGCTAGTATTCATTGAGGACTAAACCAAAAATTTATAATCTATTTATCATGTGGTCAATTTGATATGATTGGATTAGATTAAAGACTTGCATCTAAGTTAAAATATCACACCATAGTTTCAAAAAAAAAAAAAAAAAAAAAAAAAAAATCACACCATAGTTGTAAATAGTACCATGAGGGAAAAGATATAAATACAAAGTTTAATGCGTGTTAAAGTCTTATTTCTCTCGCCAACCTGAACATAATTGAGAAAATCATTATAGTCTATAAATTTTCAAGTTTATGTTTATTTGGTCTCTAAACTTTTAAAAATGTCTAATAGATTCCTAAACTTTCAATTTTGTGTCTAATAAGTACTGACATATTCAAATAGTTTAAAATTTGATTGATAATCAATCCATTAAATATAAAATTGAATCGGATGTTTAATAGAACTCCAAAATTTAAATTTTATGTTTAGTAGATCTGTAAATTTTTTAAAAAACGTAAACACAAAATTAAAATTTTAAAAATGTATTTTTTTTTAGAAGAATTTTAAAAATGTATTGGACACAAAATTAAAAGTTTAAGAAATCTAACAATTTTTAAAGTTGATCAATCTAACACATATCTATAATTAAAATTTTAAAAATTTATTAGACATTTTTGAAAATACATAAACTTAATAAACATAAACATAAAATTAAAAGTTATTTATTAATTATTATTATTATTATTATTATTATTATTATTATTTATTTATTTTTTTTTTTTTTGTAAAAAATAGACCCAAATCAAAAAAATTCAAGCACTAAACTTACAACAATTTACCAACCACCCTTCTTCTTCTTGTAATTTATGTAGGTTTAGGACTCATTAATCTCCCATTAGCAACTTCATCCAAGATCCTTTGTTTTTGTATTCCCTGCCATATAGTGCTCCTTGATAAAAAATAATGTTAAGAAAATTTGTATCAATTTTTATCATAAAGTTTATGGACTAAATTTGTAAGTTTGAGATTGCGATTAGCTTCTAAAACAATTGTTCTTAATTATGCTTTTAAAAAAATTAGTTGTGATACGAAATAAATAAGTGTTCGGTAAGTTTCAACTTTAAAGATGAAAAACAAGCTAAAGTATGGGCTGGTTGCACAAATAGCAATCAGGCCCAAACTAATGGCAAATTTAGCAAACTTTAAAATGTTTTGTAAATATGGCAAAAAAACTCGTTTCTATCACTGATAGACTTTATTATATCACTTCTATCAGTGATAGACTATTATCTCTGATAGACTATTATCACTGACAAAAATCTATAAAAAGCTGAAGTGATCAGCGATAGACTTCTATCAGTCATAAGATATCAGCGATAGAAATTGCTATATCCGCAAATTTTTTAAAAACATGCTATATTTGCAAACAATAAGTCTTAAATTGTCATTTACTACAATTTCCCCTAAAGTATATGGTAAATTAATACTAAATTATTACCCCTTAACTATAATAACCAAAATATGCATAATATTTCAATAATGCACAAAATGTTATATATGTTTTTCATTTTTTTTTTGAGTTCGACAATATATCGGGTGAATAATTCAAACTTCTAACTTTTTATCGAAAAGAACATGTTTTTTGCCAGTTGAATTATTTTTGGTCGAAATGAACATGCTTTATTTCCGTTGAACTGTGCTTAAGTTGACAGACATGATGCTATATGTTGATATTTAATTTTAAAGTTTATTAGATAGTTAGTTTAAATTTTATATTATATAAATTACAATCTTGTGTTTATTCTATATATTTCTATAGTTTGATAAGAAAAACAATTGCTATAAAAAATCATATTGAAAAAAACTATTATTTCAATTTAAATAAAAAAAAGAAAGTAAGAAACACAATAAATTCAATTCAATTAAAATAATACAGAAGCAACACATTAAATTTAAAATAAAAAATAAAAATTGATGGTGAATCATGTCTTGGAGGTATGAGAGGACAAATAATTAGAAAATACACAACTTTAGGAAAACTAAATTGAAAAGTTCTTTTGCAAATCAATATGGTTAAAAAAGTACTTTTTATATAAATTAATTTATAATCAATTTTATCCAACACTAAAAATGTTTAAAATTAATTTATAAATCACTTTTATGGTCTTAAAAAACAATGCTAAAATAAACCTAATAGGTCTTACATCTCAATCAAGTTGAACTCAAATTAAAAAAAAATACATCCCACTCTACTTGAAATAAATTTTTTTTTAGGTCTACAATTAAGATGAAATAATTGAACTTTGGGATGATAATTGATATTTTATCACTAAATTTACTCAGATTGGTAAGTTGGAATAACTTTACTACCTTAGCATCATATCATCACGCTGTTGGGAAAATACACGAGATATAAATAATGCGAAATAACAGCCAGATTAATCTCACGTTCCTACTTCACACGTTAGAACCAAATAAGTTATCGATCACAAAATACAATAACAAAGACAAGAGAAAAGAGAACAATACCGAAAGTTATACTGGTTCGCCCCGATCTCGGGACTACGTCCCATCTTCTGGAACTGCAGATTCAACTATAATGGAGATTACAAGAGACCTCAACTCAGCGCTACAAACTACCCTCAATATTGAGCCCAACAATAGCTATTGACTTCCAAATATCACACCCGATAGCTTGGGATCAACAACAAACCGAAATTGTTCAAATCCACTCGAGAAATTTCCTCATTTCCTTAAAAAATGCTCACTGCCACAAAATTATAAAATCAAAGAAATTCTCCTATTTTCTTGTTGATTTGAACACCAGGCTACTCCCCTTTTTTTCTTTCTCTTTTGTTGGATGATATTGAACACCCACCATTTTTTTCTTTTATAGAAAAAATCACCAACATCTAAGCCAATTAAAACCACCTTTTAATTGAACCAATTACAAAAGTTGCTTAAGAAGGTTATTTTGGGCTTGTGGGATTTTATTGAGGCTGGACTCCGAATTCTTAACAATCTCCTACTTGGAGACAAAACGACGATCTTGTCTCCCACTGCAACGAAACTGGTCATCTTGACAAACTTCAAAGATCTATTCACACTATAACTGTTATCTCTGATCTTCTTGGCAAACTCCGAGGCTTAACAAAAAACCTGTAAAAAACTTACAAAAGACAGGTAACCATCAGAAAATAACTGTAGGTGCATCTGTGCTCAACCTGAGGAATGGGCTCACTACGTGGATCTGTCTCTCAGACGAAAAAGATAGACACGTACTCCCACTTCAGCTAAGTGGTAACAACTGTCATCTTCTTCAATCCTGAATCACTGTTATTGAAAAAGATATATTTTTTAGAACGACTTGAATCCTCTATTCAAACCTGCTGCCAAGCTAGAGACCTTTCCTTTGACCTTAACAACTGCACCGACCTTCCACTTTGATGCCTCCACTCGCCTCGACGACTTCTTCAATTCGTTCGAGCGTCTTATAATTGGGGGTTGACAATAACCATCAACTTTCTCATCTGAACTTCCCAATTGTTTCTGAATTGAAGGATCATGATATGACTGATCAAACTTGGCTATCAGTGTTGTTGACTCACCTCTATAACAACCATTTGCAACTTTAATTGACATCTATTGTCTCTTTGATTCTTTGGCAACATCCAACCGATATTTGTACAATGTAGAATTTCTGTGGCCAACTGCCACTACCTGAGATCCTAGTATGAGTTTACACTGGCGACTGCCAAACTCACACATGTAGCCTTCATCTGTCAACTTGCCGATAGAAATTAGATTCATCTTCATCCTAGACACAAACCTGACATCATGCAACACCAAAACACTACCACATTCTGACACCAAACTGACATCCCCAATCCCACTGATTTTGGAGAATCTACCATCACACATTCTCACTAGACTATGATGTCCACCTATGAATGATGTGAATAAATTTCTATTTGAAGTTATGTGTACAGTAGTTGCACTGTCTAGAATCCACTCATGAATTACTACAACTTTCTGTGTCACTTCCAACACAGATACATGCATCATCAACTATGTTTGCCTCCCGATCCTCTCTTAGCTTTCTACACTGACTCTTATAGTGACCCATTTTGTGACAGTAAAAACACTCTATCTCTTTATTCCTATGACCCCACTTCTTCCCACTGCTACTCGGTTTCATAAATTCTTTACCCTTAGTCAAAGCTAAAGTTGATCCTTTAGTAGATGACTCTCTACCACTACTCTTTTTACAAATTTCTCCAGCTAGAGCTAAATCACAAACCCCTGAAAACTCCAGAGTATTTTTCCCTACCGAATTAGACACAACTGTCTTCGTCGTTTCCCAACTTTCAGGTAAAGACATTAATAACTGAATAACGTATACTTCATCAATAAATTCTATCTTAATAGACTTCAACTGATTTATCAAAGTGGTAACCTCATTAATATAGGAATTAACAAATGCATATTCAGCCATTTGCATGTTGAAAAATTTCTTAAGAAAATATGTTTTACTATAGGCAGGCGATTTCTCGTACCTGTTTGTAAGCGCTTCCATTAGCTTTATTGCCGTAGTCTCGTTGGCTACAAGACTAACAACTTCCATTGACAAACACATTCTTATGTTTGCAACTACTTGTTCATCTAGGTCCTCTCAATCTCCATCTGATATCTCTTTCGGTCTCTCCTTAAGTGCCTTGTGCACTTTCTTGCAGGTTAGAAAATCCTTCATCTGCATCTTCCAATAACCAAAATTTTCCCCATCAAATTTTGTGACTCTCTCGAAACTTTTTGGATTCATCGCTCCCATAATTCCTAAACCAAAAGCTCTGATACCACTTGTTGGGAAAATACACGAGATATAAATAATGCGAAATAACAACAAGATTATATCTCACGTTCCCACTTCACAGGTTAGAACCAAATAAGCTATCGATCACAAAATACAATAATAAAGATAAGGGAAAAGAGAACAGCACCGAAAGTTATACTGGTTCACCCCGATCTCGAGACTACGTCCAGTCTTCTGCAACTACAAGTTCAACTATAATGGAGATTACAAGAGACCCTAACTCAACGCTACAAACTACCCTCAATAGCCCAACAATAACTATTGACTTCCAAATATCACAATCGGATAGCTTGAGATCAACAACAAAGATAATTTGCTTCAATCCACTAGAGAAATTCCCCTATTTCCTTAAAAAAAATGTTCACCGCCACAAAATTATAAAATCAAAGAAATTCTCCTATTTTCTTGTTGATTTGAACACCACGCTCCACCCTTCTTTTCTTCCTCTTTTGTTGGATGATATTGAACACCCACAATTTTTTTCTTTTATAGAAAAAATCATCAACATCTAAGCTAATTAAAACCACCTTTTAATTGAACAAATTACAAAAGTTGTTTAGGAAGGTTATTTTTGTTAGCTTTATGACTTCAATCAAACTATATATTTTGATGATAACAAACTCATTTTTTGTACTGACATTTTTAGTGTTTCAAAGTATCTATTATGTAGAGTTCAGAAAGACGATTCCAGCATTTTGAAGGGTTCGAATCGGAGCTCAAACGAGAAAGATACGGACAAAAGAAGGATTGAGTGATCATGACAAATGTGGACCATCCAAAGGTGGACACATGGCAAAGGCGGACTGAATTTTCGAAATTAAGAAAAAATAAATAAAATTAAGTTTTGAGAAATATTTTTTCTCTCTCTCAATTTCTTAATTAAAAAATTCATTCCTTTCCTATCTCTCAAATTCTAAATTCAAAAATTCATTCCTTTCATATCTTTCAATCTCCACCCTACATTCATCTCGCGCGCTAGAATTTTCGTCTGTAGCTGATGGAGCGCAGGTAGCGCAACGAAAACGAGTCGGATCATTGACACTCTAATTTCATCAATTTAGCTAAACTAGAAACATGCTCAAAACTAGAAATAAAAGAAATTAGAACACTTACCTCTTGTAGTTCTAAAAACTTCTATTCCGATGCTCGAATCTCCTCACGAACCCTTCGAAGCTTCCCTCGAACTCCTCGAGAACCACCTCCGGTAGTCCCGATATCCTCGGGCCGAGCAACGGAGTGGTGAGACTCCTTTATGAAAGAAAAAGTTTGGAAAAAGAAGATGAGAAGATGAAAGTGATGAGAATTTTGTGAGAAATATCTAACACTTAGCTTTCTAATTTCTCAAGTAACATGAACTCTTCATTCTCATCCAAATATTCAAACTCTTTGAAAATTCATCAACCTCAAACCATTTGAACTTCATCCAATTTATAGGCAATTCACATGCAACAAACTCTTTGCTTAGCATGACACCTCAAATTGGATGAATTAGTCTTCAACCAAGTGTTCCAGAATTGATGAGTCTATGCATGTTGTTGGTGATTCACAATCCACTTCACAACTTGGATAAATCAACTTTGACTTGGATAATCCCACTTGTAATATTTTGTCATTTTAAAATTAATTAATAATTAACTTTAATAAACAAAATAAATTTTAATTAATTAAACTTTTTAATTAATTAATAATATTATTTAATTCAATATCAAATATTAATTAAATAATAAGACTAATCCCGGTTTCTTAAACCGAATCATCACACATGAATGCCTATTCATGTTTTAGACCGATCACATATTTAAATCATATTTAAATATGTTCATCATTCTTCCAAAAATGAATTTGAATAAATTCAATTTTTTTTTCTCTCATATTGTTACACGGCTTAATCCGAGCTAGCCAGGAGAACCTAAAGAACCTACAGATCATGAGCTCCAACGATACGAGATTAACCAGCCAAACTCTTTAGCCAAGCTAACCAACATTCGTTAACCCCCGGAGACTCCACTAAAGTCCAAGGGTTGCACTCTCCTCACCGTAGATATTTTTGTCCTCTTAATATAACCATCACCAGTAAGTCGATCATTCACAGGTTGTTCGTAATTATAGCTGGGTCAAAATAACCGTTTTACCCCCGTAATTACATCTTGTTCCTTAAGTCCCACTGATCCTCTAATGAACTATTGGTTTGTGGTCCAACCACCAAACCGATTGGTATGTGATCTCATCACTATACCAAGTCCCTCTCGGGCCAATGAGAGGGTGAGATCCCTAGTTCAAGACCCGGAGTCAGCACTTAAGGGAACAACCTCTCTACTAATCCCTCAAGGCGGGTAGGAGTGAATTTCATCTCGCAGGACTATGTTCCCAGCTACCTACCCAGTCTTATCCCCAAGATGGTAGGCTTATTGAGTCGGCGATCTCGGGCCACTCTCACCCATACAAGTCAAAGGATAAGCCCGAATAAACAGGAGTTCATAGCGTGCTCAAGAGTCAGATCGAGTTACCTAGGTCATCATATGAAAAAGTCGGTCTTTACAGTAAACGAAGTTATAAAGAAAGAACGAATTGTTTCGCGGTTCAGTCTTATGCAAACTCATTGCATAGGACGTCCCCACTCGCATGTCTCCACATGAACGATTTCGGATCACATCGTTTGTACTATACAAAGTGGGCCGCGTCCAATAGTGTCCTCAGGATAAGGTACCTAACTTTATCCCTATACTATAGACTATTCTGGCTATCACTCGAACTTGATCCACAGTCATGTCACCACATGAAGTTCAAGTATACATCCTATAGCCATGGGTTCTTAGTTTATTGGAGTTAGGTTAAAAGTAAACACAATTCCCTTTATTCAATAACAACTTTACTGAATAAAACTCAATAACAAATTTATTGCAAAATAGAATATACATCCAGTTTACAAACCACGAGTTTTAGGACATAAAACCCAACAGTAGCGTCGCGACGCTACCTGTAGCGTCTCGACGCTACGTCGATTATAAAACCCATCTTCTCCGATTTTGAACCTTTTCCTTTTATAAGGGTAGTCATTCTCATTTTTGTAAGTAGAGCAATTTCCAAAAAAAAAAAAATCCTAACAAAATCATTTTTGATCTTTTGCTCTCAAAATTGAATTAAACTTGCAAATCTCTCACATACTCCTAAACTTGATCATCCTACATTTGTGAGAAATTTTGGAGCGTTTGTCTAGTGTGTTCATTGTAATATCTTATCTATTTAGAGGTAATTCGTTGTAAGTTTTATTTTCTCTGGTTTTGTATTAAGGTTTGAGTACACCTTGGGTTGTGTGAAAAAGAAATTGGTTGGATCCTGAACCAGTAAAAAGGATCACGAGTTTCTCTTTAGCCTAGGTGAAAAAAAAAAGTCGTTGTCGGTTTGGTTCTCACCCGCAAGAGGATTAAATACCCAAGAAGGAGTCTTGGGGAGTGGAGTAGGCAATTCGCCGAACCACTATAAATTCTCGGTGTCCTCTCTTCCTTACTTTTATTTTTCTGCATTTCAATTTTTGTTTTAATTATTTTAATCTCTTAGATTACATGATATATGCTTGCTTTGATTCGTTTTTGGTTGCTTGAGTGGTTTAACGTTTTAAACTTAAAATTGCTAGACAACTCTATTCACCCCTCTAGTGTTGTCATTAGCTCCTACAATTTTGGGCTTGTGGGCTTTTATTGAGTTTGGGCTCCAAATTCTTAACACATACCTCATCTTAATATATTATTAAATAAAAATGACAAAAAAAATAATAATTTATACCACTAAATTTTATGGTTGAATAAATTAAAACCTTGAACTTTATAAGTATATCAACTTACACTTTCTGTTAGATTCTATTTAAAAACGTTAATTTAAATGTGTGAAGACTTATAATTGTAGAAATTAAAGTTTTAAACTTTCATAAGTGAATCAATTGTATGATAAAACTGAGCATAACTCAATTGACAATTAAAGATTTAATTTATATAATTATAGGTATCTATACAATTATAAGTGTCCACTCGTGTGGAAATTGATGTTTTTAAAACGAAATCTAACCAAAGTATGAATTGATACAATTATTAATTTAGTTTTTTAATTAATACAATTATCAAAATTTAAGAATATAAATTGATTTTTGTCTATAGAAAAAATTTCAATATACTTAATATATTATCAATTTTTTTCCCTTTTCCAATTTTGTGGTGAAAACAGGTGGAATTTTATGCAAAATCGACCCGATTCGAGTTAGAACTGAATTGGGTTGGTTAATGGTTTTTTTCCCTACTTTCTACTTCGGTGTTTCTCTCTCTCCCCCAATCTATCAAGTTTTCTCTACATCTCATGTGGAACTAACATGAACATAGCTTAACGAGCATAAAACATGTACCTTCGATCAAAAGAATAAAAGTTCGAATTTCTAACTCTTCCATTTTTTCGAAGTAAAAAAAAAGAGCCAATAGTAGAAGGTGTCAATGCCAACCGATTAATTGACTCGACAGTTAGAAAGAGAGACAGAGGCTCGAACAGAACGAGATAGGGTTTGCACAAAAAACTTAGGGTAGTTTGACACAAATCTCAAATCTTAGAGAGTAAAAATATAATTTAACCAAAAACTTAAAACATTGCTATTTGACTCGATTCGGTTCGGATTTTCGGTTCGGTTTATTTCACAGTGACAATTATACCCTCGTCTCCTTCGCCCTTCGTTGAATTTAGCCCCAAATTTCCCCTGTTCCTGTCAGAACTGAAAAACGAAGACGAAGCCAAATTCGTTGCAGAGCGAAAATCTTCAGAGGCGAGTTTCTTTCAGTCCACATATGGGTACTAGAGAGGTCTACGAACAGAAGCTAAGAAGAGGCAATCTCTACCATGAACCCACCATGAATCCAGGGCTCGGATCGCCTCGTTGCCCTCGCTGTTTCTCTCTTCTTAAACCCGACTCTGTATTTCTATTCTTCTTATTCTTCTATTTAATCACCTTCCAATTCTTTCTCTTATTACAGTTTTGTGATTAACGTTTGAATTTTTGGCTGTTTTTTGTTTTGTTTGTTGATTCAGGATAAAAGTGAATGGGCCATCAACCCTGTTCTCCATGGTACTACCGCAGTGGTGAGTTCCTCTATTTCTAATTTTCCTATTCTGTTTTGTCCGTGGAAAGATGAATTTAATGAATGCTTCTGGATTTTTGATTGTGCATTGATAAATTTGAACTCCATGTTGTGTGTTCTGTAAATTAGTCTGCTATAGAGTAGTGCTCATGAACTTTTCTGGATTAATAATTTCAGTGTTTAGTTCAATTTAGTTAATCCTATTAGCACTTTGACAATCCTAATTAACTCAATTTATGCGCCTGTGTGGACGTAAAAGATTGTAGGAATATCTCCCTTCTCTCTCTTTTGATTTTGGGATACCCATTATAAAAAGAGAAGAAGATTATATGGTCTTGTTTTGTTTATGGGTACTTTTGGAACCTTTGGAAGGAAATAAATTCTCGCATATTCTTAGACAAAGCCTGCGACAACCGATCGTTTATTGACTCTACCTCGCTTCTAGCTATGTCTTGGAGTTATCTCCTCCATTTTGTAATTATGATATGTCTACTCTCCTTAATCAATGTAGGACTTTTTTGTAATGATTTCTAGATAGAACATTCTTTGTAATCCATTTCATTATATCAATGAATGATCACTGTTTCCTATAAAAAATAAAAAAAATAAAAGATTGTCAGAATGAAAATTCTGAATGTTTTTGTCATAAATATTGTGGTTTCCATGTCTTTTGATTATTCTTGTACTGCCTTGTTAAACAGGCAGGATCAGGTCTTGGTGGGTTGCTCAGTGCAGTTCATGCCTTTAATACGGGTAATCATATATTGGACTTTCAATAATATTTCATTTGGTTTACACAATTGCTTATCATTTTCTTTGATTACAGGGTTCCCACACATCCAAAGTCGTGTGAAGGGACCTAAGTGGCTTCCTTTTGTAATTGGGGTATGCCTTCTTTTCTTTAAGTCTGATCTTCCTTTAAGTTCTAATATTAAATTCATTTTGTTTTTGTTGCCAATAATCATTCATCATTGAAGTTGCGTGGATTACTTGATTCTTGTGAATTTTGTTCTATCTAATATTTATGTGATTTCCTTCGTTATCTCTTTGTTGACAGGTGCCTGTCCTATTATTGTGTTCTGGTGCCGGTGCGGCATTTGGAGGTATGGTAGCAACGTTTTTTTTTGCTTGTTCTCTCTTTAAAAAAAGATTGATGTTTCGTTGATCTGTTGTAAGCATTTATTTTGAAACAAAATATCGATTACTAAAATGAAATACACATACAGATTGAGGGAAGGACTAGAACCTGCCTAGAAACTTTTTTTTTTTTTTGAAAAGGAATCAGAGACAATTTCATTGATATATGAAAGAGTGTTACAAAAGATTTCCTCTCCACTAAGATTACAAAAAACACCTCCATTGATTATAGAGGGTGGTAAGGTCATAATTACAAAAAGGAGAAGATGACTTGCTCCATGTAATGGCTAATAGAGCCGTAGAGTCTATGAAATGGAGAACGTCTTTGTCAATGTCTCTAAAAATACGCATATTCCTCTCATTCCAAAGATTCCAAAGATTTCAAAAGAATGCACGAACAAAACACAACCAACCTGCCTAGAAACTTGGAAAGATTACAGGTATAACTTTCCAACTCGTAATTAGCAAAATAATAGGACAGTTAGATAAATCTTTGGAATTAAAGTGGCAAAGAGGAGCCACATTCCTCAACTTTATCTTGACGCTCCTATCTTCTCAAAAAGGCTTGTTATTTGTTTCATTTTCTATTACTGAATGCTAGTGTCTATGATGTTATAGTAGTAACCTTTTTGTTTTTTAACAAAAGAAAGGAAAATATGAATGTACCTCCCCACTATTTCTCGTTCCAAAAAAAGATGGAATGTACCTCTCCACCTGAAATCTAGAAGAGAATCTTGGAATTCCATCACTCTATCATGGATCTTTGGCTTCATAAGGCTTTTTTTGGATAATGAGGTTCAAGAATGGGCTTCCCTTCTCTTCTCCTTGCGATGCCATTCACTGATTAGCTTGATGCTAAATATTGGGCGTCAAAGATGTCAAGTCTATTTCTGTTTGCTCCCTCTTCACGGAGTTTATGAGAGAAGACGATCCTTCTCCTGCCTTGTTGTACAAAGAAATTTGGCATGGTAGATTCTCAAGAAAGGTTAAATTCTGCCTTAGGGAGCTCAACTACGAGAGCGTGAATACCCATGGTATTATGCAGAAAAGGAGCCCTACATCCTTGGTTAGAGTTCTTTATCCTTTCAACTCTTTAAATGTCATTGCAACTTCTCTTAATTTTTTTTTTTTTTTTTTTGCAATTGCCCCTAGATGATCTCATTCTAGAAGCTAGAGAACATCATAACCCGTCATCATTGATGAGTCCTGGTGTCTTTGATTCTATGGTCGCACATGTAGGGGATTTTAAGGCACCAATTGACAAAGTTTTAATTCCATCTTGTTCTCTTGCAATTAATGTGACTTCTGAACAAGTGAGAAAAATGACACATACTGCTGTTTCTAAGTCGCCAACTATGTGCTGATAGTGTAATTTCTGATTTTCGAAGACAAGTTTCCATGACCATGTGAGAGAGTATACATCAAAAGATCATACACTCTTTCTTTGAAAAAATACCTTACCTTGAGCAAGAGACGCACAAAATAGTTTATTCAATTTCAGAAACTTGTGTATAGCTAACCTTGCTCCTCTTCAAAAATTTTTAGGTGAGTATTTTCGGAAGGTGGAAAGCTATAATAAACTACAATTGTCACTTTGTTCTCAATTAACCTCAACCAGTAAAAACCGTCAATTGGAAGAAGTCAAATTTAGTTTAGAGAAGATACTATACAACAAGAGTCATGCATTTGTAGAGAATGATGCGCTTTAGCAACAACCAGTGTTTTAAAAGGCGCAAGGCGCAAGGCGCAAAGACCCTCTGGAGCCTAGGCGCAAGGCGCACAATAAAGCGCGGGCTTTATTTTGCGAGACACACTTTGGATAGAAAAAAAATATAAAAAATTATAAAGAAGAAATAGCATGGTTGAAGTGAAAATATGAAAAAAAAACCTTTAGGATTAGTTGGAATGCCTTGAATCTATTATGACCTCTACGACTGGTTGGTACGGGGGTCTCGCTGACCGGTCAGCGAGTCGGGGTCCAGGGGCGAAGCGCCCTGGTGGTGGGGGTATGGGGGCAACGCCCCTAAAGAAAAAAATCAGATTTTGGTTACTTAATTTTTTTTTTTAATTTTTGAAAAAACTCCTTGCGCCTTGGCGCGCCTTTTAAAACACTGGCAACAACATTCATAGGTACGACAAGAAGAAGAAGAACTAGAAGCCAAACATAAAGTTGTGAAAGGTAAACGAGATGAAATTTTCAAGTTGATTCTTTAGAAGGAAAAAAACATATAAATCAACATAGACTCGAGGCTTCTAAAGTGCGAGAAAATATATTAACATTGATAATGCCACCGTTCTTAGTGATGTAGATGCCAAATCTCTGGAGGCGCTTTGCAAAATTTTGGAGGATGCACAACAAGAGTTGAGAAACTATAAGTGGATGCCATGATTTAAAAAAAAATATGAAGCTTGATCATGACATCCACTTATAGTTTCTTAGCTCTTGTTGTGCATCCTTCAAAATTCTACGAAGCACCTTCAAGTATTTGGTGGCATCTACATTAGTAAGAACAAGGGTATTTTCAATACTGCTGATATTTTTTTGCACTTAAGAAGCTTTGAGTCTATGTTGATTTAGATGCCCTTCCTTTTCAAGAATCAACTTGGATATTTCATCTCGTTTAGCTTTCACAACTTTAAACTTGACTTTCAGTTCTTCTTCTTCTCGCAATACCTGTGAATGTTGTTGTTAAAGCGCATCATTCTCTACAAGTGCATGCCTCTTGTCGTATAATATCTTCTCTAAACTAAATCTGACTTCTTCCAATTGACGGTTCTTTCTGGTTGAGGTTAATTGTGAAGAAAATGACGATTGTAGTTTATTATAGCTTTTCGCCTTCTGAAAATACTCACTTACAAATTCTTGAAGAGGAGCAAGGTTTAGCTACACAATTATTTGAAATTGCATGAAATATTTTGCGCGTCTTTTGTTCAAGGTAGAATATTTTCTCAAAGGAGGTGTGTATGATCTTTTATGTATACTCTCCCCACATGGCCAGGGGAACTTGCTGCCGAAAGTAAAAAATTACACTATCAAAACAGTAGTTGGAGACTTCAGAAACAACATGCGTCATTTTTTCATTTGTTCAGAAATCTCATTAATTGCAGGAGAATAGGGTGGGATTACAATTTTGTCAATTGGTGCCTTAAAGTGGAAACACGTGCGACCATAAAATCAAAGACATCAGGACTCGTGGCAATGATGCTCTCCAGCTTCTAGGATGAGATCATCTTGGGGCGACCGAAAAAAAGGTAATAATAAAGAGAAATTGCAAAGACATTTAAAGTGATAAGAAATGATAAGAACTTTAACAAAGGGAGATCGGGAAATGGTGAAGTACTTGGAACCCTATCAAAAAATTCATGGTCACAAATTGATGGTTTATTGGATTTCTTGGGTCTCTTCCCATGATGGTGAATGGTGATCATCACTGATGTGACTGTCTTCATTATCTCCAGGGAGGAACTTGTCAGCTTCAAGCATTCATATCTTTTTACCTCTATTATCATCACCAACCTTTTTAGGGAGTTTAGGCTCGGAGGAAAAGCACTAACCACCAAGTTTTGTATGCCTTCTTCATGATAATTTCTATTTCTTGTTAACCACCAACTTCTATAACATCGAGTAACTTGGTAGGATAGGAGATTGTTCCTAATCACAATTTGCTATTGCCACTCTTTGGGACACTCTTCCTAATCACCATTCGCTATTGGCACTCTTTCGGAGACTCTTAAAGGATGAGGAGATTGAAAATTTGAAGTCCTTATTGGAGGGCCTGTCTGAAATTAAGATTCGAGGAAGTGAATTTTAGAATCTTAGGGAGACATTTCAGTTAAATCATTAGATAATCAGATCCTTTTGTGATAGGCTGAAATCCATTGTGAAGAAGGTGAGACCATTTTTCTGCTTTCTATCATTAAGGTTTTTATTCAAACTTGACACCCAACTGCTTGGGGTAACGTCTTGGATTTGGTTGCATTCTTTGGTGGCTGTGAACAAAAATATAAGGCCTCAAATGAAATGTGGGAGCAATAGTACATGTGGTAGTTGTAGTTCTTGAATCATATTCATATCCTTGAGCTGGAACCAACTTTGAAGGAAGAAGTTACCTTAACCTAGTCAAAACTTTTAGAATAAACTTCGAAGGACATCTATTGTTGTTTTACTGATATGTGAGAAGATTAAATGAAACTCAATAAGATACATGGAACTTTGTAATTTAAACACCTCCCTACAAACTTAAGAAAGCTTTGTTGTCCCAGTGGTTTTCACGCTGGCTTGTTTCCTTGAGGTCCCGTGTTCGAAACCTATATATATCAAACACCCAAACTTTTGCCTTCTGATAAAAAACTATTATTTCTCCAAACAAAATACTCCAGTGTTGACTTAATAGCATTAACCCATAGTTTTTTGTTATTTATTTTTTGTTTTCCTCATGAAAGGATGGCCATAAAGCAATTGAGCCAAAATTCCATTCAAAGAATAGTGGAAGACCCAAGAGAGCGAAAATTTGTAGAAGTGAGCCCCAAATCTTCGTGCTAAGAGGATAATGTGGTAACAGATGACCCAGAGCTTCCAATGCTTCCAAACAATGAGAACGCTAGACAAATCCTTTCTTTTTCTTTTTCCTTTTCTTTTCATGCCATTTCTAGACATTTTTCTTTCCAAATTGCCAAGGGAAGATTCTTTCCCGAGCTCCTATTAACATTCATCAGTTAACAAATTTCTTCAAGTACCAGTGTTCCAGCAATGCTCATCCCAAAGATAAAAACCAGTCTTTACCTTAGACTCCGGCGAGAAAGAAAAAAAAAAAGACCAGTTGCATAATCCGGGCAGTGAAAACGGTCTCCACTATGTCATAGAGATTTGGAAATTTCATTGTAAATGGTCGAGAATTCAACTAAGCATCTTATATTCTCATTTGTATTTTATTTTTTTGGTTCAATATCAGCTTTCTCAGACACTCAAGAAAATATAAAAAAAGGTTTTGTTTCCTTGTGTAAGTAAAGTGAAGTGAATTCAAACAAAACATCCTCGCAAAATTTGATCATCTTTCCACCCTTGAGATTTAACCGTGAATGATTTAACACAAGCCCTTTCAACTTTGCAATATTCTACCACGGGCTCCTAGAGCTTCCCCCTTTTTGTCAGTAGCAAACCTCTCATCCTCCTCCAGTGTATGCTAGAAACCACGTTCCTAGAGCTTCCCCTTTTGTCGAAGTGGCTTTATACTTTCAACTTCAACTGGATGCTTCCGAACATGTGGAAGATATGCAGTGTCAACTGATTATAGTCCTATTTAGAATTAGAAGGTAAATAAATTGTTGATTGATGTAACTTTTGTGATTTTGTTGTTTTTAGTTGACTAAGTATTGGGTGGCGTTTGAAAGTTTGAAATTAGGGGATGTATGGGATACTGTGGCTTAATGGCTCTCTTTGGGTAGTGCAATGTACGTTTGTGCACTATGCCTCGTTGGAGTATGATTGGTGCAAACCAAATAGGAGAAAAATTCAAAATCTTTTATTAATCTCTTTGGAAGTAAAGGGACCAGTATTTATACTAGTTTCACAACAAAAGCCTCCAACGGCTAGAAAGTTTAACAAACAGCCACCCAATTCTAACGGCTAGTGGCCAACATGAGCATAGCTCAACCGGCATAATGTATGAACTATGAGCAAGAGGTCTCAAGTTTGAATCTCCCTCTCCACATGTCAAAAAGAAAAAGAAAAAAAAATTCCAACGGCTAGTGCCCAAACTAAATTAATTAATCGTAACTTTCTTCTAGCCAACTTTAAAAAATTATAGGTAAACACAAACAGAAACAAAATAACTCCAGCCATCAATGTGAAGACTACAGCCTTTTTGCTACATCAATGAGGGCTGAAGATGCAGCAAAATTTAGGCTACAGCCGTTTGATAACAATTTTTGTTTTTTGTTTTCTATTTTAAAAATTATTGTTGCTTTCTAACAATTTCTTTGGAATCTTTTTCACCTCTCTTAACAGCGCATTTGAATTCTTAGCTCAATTTCTAAAAGAAAAACAAGTTTTTAAAAACTACTTTATTCTTAGGCCCCGTTTGATAACTATTTGGTTTTTTATTTTTGAAAATTAAGCTTATAAACATTATTTTCACCTATGAGTTTCTTTGTTTTGTTATTGTTTTCATAATCCAAGTGAAAATGAATTTTTTTTTTTTCGTTTTTGAAATTTGGCTAAGAATTCAAATCTTTCCTTAAGAAAGATGAAAACCATTGTAAAGAAATTGTACCATAGATTTTGGTGGTCTTTTATTTTTTTTTAGATAACAAAACAAAGAAAATATAGGTGACATAGGTGGAAGGTAGTGGTTAATAACAGAAAATCAAAACCAAAATGGTTATAAAATAAGCCTTAATTTTAGATATTCCTTATTTCAAAATCATTCTGCATATAAGCACCCACTAACCTTAGCTGTTAGTGTTGCTGAAAGTGCTTATAATTTTCTGTTGACATGCAAATTTGCAGGTTTTGCTCTTCCAAGATTTGCTCAACTCACAGTAACATCTTACTATGCTACCTCGAGTGCTTCCCATTATGGAGTTTCCCTTCTCACTCGAAGAATTGAAGAGAATCACACTTCCCGAACTCAGCAAGAAAGAACTCAATGATTTTCACAGGTCATATAATTTCAAGCAAGGAAACTTTTTTTTTGTTTTGTTGAAATTTTGCAAAATTATCTTCAGTATAGATTAGAACGTCTGATTTGTGCTTGCTTTTGTGAACACACCTTACAATATATGTAAATTGCAGAGAGTACCCATTTAGCAATACACAATGTGCAAATAATAACATTATTGACTACGGTTGTGCGACTTCCAACCACGAAGGATTGTTGAGAATTTTGTATAACGTTGTTGATGATAATGAAAATTTACACCAGTAATCCGATATATGTTGTAGTTTATTCAAGGCATTTCTTCCCTCATAGATGTTTACAGAAAACAAACACTTTCCTGATTAGTTTGTTGGATTTATACTGAAACAAGCAAGAATAACTGGGAACCAATAAATTGCAAAAAGATCATTCTTATTTCTTTTCAAAAAAGGTTCTTACATCCAGTTTAGGATTTTTGCTCAGGTAGGTTATTCAATCGTATCAAGAACTGTATAATGAATGCTTGAACGTACATATTAGAACGAGGGGCTGCTCAAAATTTTCTCAGATTCTAGATGGAGATTGGAATTTTAGAAAAGTTTGAGTTGTCCCTTTGCTCGCCAAATCGAGTGGACGATTGGCTTTTAGAAGCACAAGTTGGGCAATTAGAGCTCCTTTTTGGCATCTATGGAAGGAAAGAAACGGTTAGAGTGCTATTATGAATATTATTAGTAATTAGATAAGGGGTTTGTTATGCTTTTTGTTATAACTTTTAAGTAGGAGTGGGATAAGAGCAAGATAGATATTATTTTGTTTTGTGAATTAGGGCTTGAGAGTTATCTCAAGAGGGGAGGGTCCAAGTACCTCAAACACATAGTTTATCTTATGATTTGGTTATCTTTTATATTGTAATATATGGTTCTCTATTATTGTTAGGAGTATCCTACCAGAAACCTTAGGACTTTTGAAGATATTGCTTCCTAGGGGTGCCCGATCCACATTAAATCATTTTGTAATTACAGTCTTATTATTGTTAGGAGTATCCTACCAGAAACCTTAGGACTTTTGAAGATATTGCTTCCTAGGGGTGCTCGATCCACATTAAATCATTTTGTAATTACAGTCTTATTATTGTTAGGAGTATCCTACCAGAAACCTTAGGACTTTTGAAGATATTGCTTCCTAGGAGTGCTCGATCCACATTAAATCATTTTGTAATTACAGTCTTTTCATGATTATTAACGATCGGAAGACTCTCATTTTGTAGTTTTTGGACAGGGTTTCCTCGAAGACCTATAGGTTGTTCTTATTCATTTTTAAACGGAATCGTCTCTGGTTTCTTTTCCAAAAACAGATTGTAATTTTAGAATTTAGCTGTTGGTACCCTTTGAGCTGGCCAATCTAGACGATAGAGGGATGGTGGTGCTATAATTGTTGTGAAACCTGGAAAGAACATGATGAAGCTGAGACTCTTCTAGTAGAAGTAAATTCCATTATGTTTCCAAGAAGGAATCCTGTGACTTTCATGTGTTGTTGTGAAGGGGAAGGGCCTGGCTGGCTGGCTGTCTCCTTTCCAGCAGTCGAGGTACCTTAAAATTCACAAAGTGCACAGGAAGAATGTACAGTAGCCACTACTAAATGAGCATATCTTGTCTTGTGTCCTTGTAGACAGTCTCAACTTCACTTTTGGTACATTGTTTTTTTCCTTTTTCTTTCTTTTTCACTGATTGAGCTGTGGGGGGCACCAATTGGCACAGCAAAAAAAGGGAGGGGGCTATCAGCTATGCTTTTGAGTACAGCCAGAAGTGGCAGTGACTCATTGGATTCAATTAGTTTCTTGACTTTGCTTTCTACATTTGCAGGCTCATTTGAATCTTGTCTTTGGCAATAACTACGAGGTTTTTATATTTGTAGGACAATACTATGATTCCAAATGTCATTATTGGTTTGATTGACTACGTGCACTGAACTCTAAAATTGAATAAGTGGTGAAGTTAATATCTTGGTGTGAGTTTTTTTCTTTCTTCTTTTCGAGTTCAACAATATGCAGGATATGCAGGGTAGGAAATTCGAACCTTTGATCTTTTGATTGAGGGTACATATTTTATGCCAGTTGACCTATATGCTCATGTTGACAATACTTCGGTGAATTTAGTTTTCATATATTTAAGATTTTGTGAAGTTTGTGGTTATTGGGTTTTCTAGTTGTGAGAGTAATAACATGTTTGGTCTACGAAATTTCAAATTAGTGTCTATTTGGTCATTGAACTTTAAGAATTGTCTAATAAGTCATTGAACTTAAGTCTTTAAACTTTCAATTTTGTGTTTAATAGGTTCCTGAATTTTAAATTTTGTTTAATCGGTCCTTTAATCTATCGAACATAAAATTTACAGATTTACTAGACACAAAATTGAAAGTTTAGGGTCTTATTAAAATACAATTTTATATCTAATACTAATACATGAGTTAAAAATATGAACTAAATTGGAAGTTCATAGATTTAGACACTTTTCATGTTTAGGGACCTATTATTATAGTTAAAGACTAAATTTATAATTTAACCATTTGATTATCATGTTTAGTGACATTTTTTACTTGTTGGGTTTTGTAGTTAGGTTCAAATATTTTCATGGATTTGAGCATTTCTTTGACTCCATTTTCTAGTGTTTTATTGGTTGGATTTTGTTCGATAGAAAAAATTGTAATTTATTATTATTATTATTATTTTTTAAAACATGTTGGGGTGGGAAATTCTATCTTTTGTCAATAGTCTATATATTATGCCGGTTGAACCATAATTTGTCCATAATTTTGACGAATTATGGACAAGTTTTGACGAAGTATTAATTTCACAAATTATGGACAAATTTCTATTAGTACCACACCTTGATGTTATCCAAAAAAAAAAAATCACTATCAACCTTATTACACAAGTACATGAACTTCTTTATTCATAGCATCCACTTTAGTGATTGTAATCATAGATGTCCAAGAAATTAAAAAAAAAAACAAATAATTGTTGAGTTTGTAAGCATTTAAACCAAAAAAATCACTCGAATGATTAACAAATTGATAATTTTGGCGGTTAAGAATCAAATGTTCATTCATATTTCATACTTTGAACCTAAAGAAAAAAGAAGTCTTGAACAGTACTTTTGCCACTGTTTTCTCTGTTTTTGTTTCGAGACTTGTTTGACCATCTCGAGACTTTTTTTCTTTTTCAAGAATTCTCTAACTTCTTGGTGTGTTAAATCACCAATCAACCCAAAAACTTTAGCTTATGAGTTACGATAAATTTAATTATATCAATACTCCAACACTTGAGCGACATTCCGAGGTTCGAACTTCGGATCTCATGCTCTAATACCATGTCAAATCACCAGCAATCATCAATTAACTCATAAACTTTAAGCTTCTGAGTTGATTGATGATTCAACATGGTATGAGAGTAGAAGGTCCTCTGTTCGAACCCTTGTAATGTCCTCTTCTCCCCAATTAATAATGATCTTCACTTGTTGGACATTCTACAAATTTCATCAAATTGAACCCCAAACTTGCATAAGGGTTGCAATGTTGACTAGTCCTACAACACTTATGATTTTTTATGATGATTTTTGTACCCCGAACTTGCATAAATTTTTTATGATCATTTTTGTTGGGTAAATGAAGAGACTCGATTTGGATAAACGTAAGCGTGCTTTAACATATTCGAACGAAAATTTAACATATGTCTACATTAAAACGCTTATGCAAGTATGAGGTTCAAATTGATGAAATTGAAGGTCTAGAGTTAATATTGCTACAACCTACTAAGTTTAGGGTCTAAATTATTTTTTCCCTTAAATTTACGGTAACCCATGATTATATACATTAACTAGTTGAGTTATGCTGAAGTTGATGCGGAACATTTATACTTTTCGATGAGTTATTTTCTTTCTTAATGGAATATCATTAGAGCTCATCTAATTTGTAGTTTTTTTTTTCCGAGTACAATAAATACGGGATGAGGGTCGAACCTCCGACCTCATGAGAGGTAGTACATGCCAAGAACTATCATCTAATTTATCTTTAATTACCTACTTAAAATTTTAAGTTATGAATTTGGTATATTGGAAGAGTTCAAATTAAGTAAATAACCAATAGATGAATAGGATCCATAACCCATTAATTTGTGAGAGGAAATTTGGGCCAAGCCCAATTGTAGGCTTAAGCATGCATGAAATAATTGGAAATAAGTTACTTTTACATCTCTACAAGCGATTTCCCTTTATCAAAAGTTCATGAGGACTTCCAACTATGATAAGTCTCTATTTATTTATTTTTTATTTTTTATTTTTTGAACTCTAAAAATCAATTTTAATATGCATGAGGATTCAATTCAATTATTTTAAACTAAATTGATAGTTTGAAATAAATTACATTTTTAGTCCCTGAAGTTTGAATAAATTATATTTTTAGTCTCTGAGGTTTGAATTTAGTAGTAGTTGGGTCCCTATTGTTTCAAACTCAACATTTTTGGTGAGGTTTGCGTTTGATGCGTTTTTCGTCGTTCCGTCAATTTTTCTATTAAAACTTAACGGAAAATTGACGTGACAACTAACTTTTTATTATTATTTTTTTAAAAAATTAAAATTAAAATTAAAAAAAAAAACAAAAGAACTCTCTTATTTCTCCTTCTCTCCTTTCCTTGGGGTTCAACTTTGGAGACAACTGCAAATTCATTGAGGCTCGACTTTTTATTCAAGTATCAATCGGTGACGGTGCTGTAGGAAGAAGAAGACGGAAGGTTGAGGGAGAAGGAGAAAGAAGAGAGATATTTTTTTTTTTTTTTTAAATTTTAATAATTAAAACTATTTTTCAATAAAAAATAGTTGACTGATATTGTTAAGTTTTAACTGAAAAATTGATGGAATGACAAAAAAAAAATTAAGTTTGAAACCTTAGGCACTCAAATAGTGTCGAATCCAAATCTTAAGACCAAAAAAGTAATTTACCTTCTAAAATATATTGGTTCAATTTCTATATATTCACTTTTGAATCTTTTCAAAAGTAAAGTTCAATAATAATAATAATCAAGCTAATTAAACAAAATTAAAAATGAAAATACTCTAAAAATCATAAAATTAACAAAAAGAAAATCAATTAATAAAATATGAGGGATGAATGCGTGAGGTATGAGGCTGAGATTGTGAACAGAAGGGTTTTAATTTTTTTTTTTAGATTTTACAATAATATGATATATTGTCTATTCTATAGTTTATATAATTTTGCTTTAGATTTTATTAAAAAAAAAAAAAAAAAAAATCTTATATGAATAAAGATATTCTAACTTACACATGAGATTATGTTGTTATATAATTATAAATATTGACATAATGTTTTTTATTTTTATTCATCCTCCTTTCAAACAAAGACCATAGTCATAACTCTAAAGATCAACTTTTATTCTTGGAAAAACATGCAAATTTGAATTTATGACAAATAAGAAAGATTATTGATACGAGTTAACCTTAAATGAGTTTATATCAATGAAGATGTTGTCTTTTAAATTACGTATAATAAATATATTCTCGACTCATGTAAGACTATGTTCAAGTCCTTAAGATAAATTCATTAATGTTCAATCAAGTTGAATAATTTTTTTTTTTTTTTTTTTTTTTTTTGATATTCATGAGTGTTCGGACTATAACCCTATAACATTGGGCTGACGCCAAAGCGAGCATAACTCAGCTGACATATGTATGACTTGATGACCAAGAGGTTTGTTTGTGGTTCGAATCCCCCCACCCCCAATGTACTCAAAAAAAAAAAAAAAAAACATTGGGCTGACAAACAAACTCAAATTTGTGTTTGACCGCGTCGCCATTTCGAACCTTTTGCCGACGCGCGGGTGGACCGCGTCGCCAATAGGTACATTTACCGACGCGGCCATGAAACGTCGGCAATAGTGGTAATTACCGACGAAGTTTATAACGTCGGAAATAGTTGGCGTCGGTAAAACCATTATTTGTTGTAGTTTAAACTCGTTGGAATTTAATTTTTAAAAAGATGGTCACCAATCCATTTTCTTAGAAAAAATTTAATAGTCTCAATAGATTATCTATTATGAAAATAAATAATTTAGATTAAATTATTTTTTATTTTTGAGTGCTCAAATGAAATCTCAAAGTCAAGAGGTTTAATTAAAAAAAATGGTAAAAAAAAGTGAAGTATGGCTGCTCAGAATGAAAGTGGAAAAGGGCTTCATTGAAAGTTATACTGTGCACTTGGTTGCAGCAGCACAGACACTTGTCTTCAAAAAGTTGGCAATCATCAATGCAAACCAAATTAAATTTTTTAAAAAATCTACTGCTATGCTTTATTCTTATCTTCCCTTTTCAAGTAATCTCTTCCAATATTAACTCACCTAATTAAATACACACATTTTTTTTTTTACCTTTCATATTATTATTATTTTTGTTTAAATTAAATTATAAGTTTGGTACACTTTAGTTTCTAATAATTCATTTTCATTGTTGTCTTAAAAAAAAAAAAAAATATATATATATATATATATTCAATCTGTTTCTAAACTTTTACTGGCATTTCGCGAGCTGTTTTGGGTTAAGAACTCTAAGAATCAAAACCTTCGAAATTTGTGGTTTTGAACCCTGAAAATCAGAAAACGGTGTTTGAACTGCAGTGTTGAGAAGTTTGGAAATCAGAAGTCTGTGTTTGGGGTGCAGTATTCTGAAACCCAGATTTGGACACTTTTTTTTTTCTTTTCCCTTTTCCTTCTTATTTTCTAGTGGATGTTTTGTGAATTGTAGATTTTTTTATGCAACATGAGACAATTGTTTTTGGAGACGTTTGAATGAAAACGATGTTAGGGACGACTTATTATACACCGCCTGAACAATCAAGGATCAAACTTATAATTTAACCAATTTTATTTTAGTCTCTAATGTTTTATTCATACTCATCTCTAAACTTTCAAATTTTCAAGTGTTAGTGTTTTAATTTTTGAATTTTGTATGATAACCATTTGAAGTCACATACACTAACTTAGGACCCGTTTGATTGGTGATCTCTAAAACAAAAATTTAAAAACAAGTCAATTAAAACAAAGTTGTATTTCATGTTTTCAATATATATTTGGAAGTAGATTTAGAAATTGGATCTCAATTTAACTCATTCTACAAAAATGTCTTTATTTATTTTTTAATTCATAAAACTAGTAGTAATCACCAACTAAATATTAAATTTTCTATAAATTAATATTAATTAATTTAGCTTTATGCACATATTTTATATAATTATTATTTCATAAAATCATATATTATACATATTTTAATTTAATAAAAATAAATTAAGTTTATAACATGAAATACTATATTTATTAAAGCTTTTATCCTTTTAAATATAATTCTGCATTTAAAAATTTCAAATTCAAAATTTAGATCTACGAAAAAAAACCTGTTTTCAAAATTTGCACGGTTTTAATTACAGAATTTGAAAATAGTTTTAAAATACAAATTCGAGATTACCTACTAAATACATATTTATACACTCAAGTGAATCTGAAAACATAAAACAAAAAAAAATCTAGATGGACGGCCAAAAAACCCTCAGCTGTTTTGGATTTTGAAATAGATTCAACTTTTCGTTAAATAATTAATTAAAAGTTAACAATAAAAAATTAAAATAGTTTTCAATACAGAACAATTTGAAAGTTCCAAGACTATAAAGCAATGTGCATGAAAGCTTAGGGATCAAAATAAAATTTAATCCTCCATAATATTTTTGCCCCATGTGTTTGAGAATTTCTTCTCAACTAATTTTAATTGATAAATGAGCTTTTATTCATAAAAAAAATTACATTACAATAAAGATGAGATGGTTTTTGAGGCTGTTTTTTTTAATAGTGTATTTTTTGAATTTTTTTTTATAAAAGTAATGCAAGTTTTAAACTATTTTTAAAAATATTGCAGTTTTTATGGATGATCATCTTTTGAATAACCACCTCTTTACGGGAACAAAGGTTGGATGAAGATAGTCTTTTAAAAAACGATATTCTTCTGGGTCCACACAGTCGTCTTTTCAAAAGACGATCTCATCCACGTGACTTCCAACACATAATTTTTTGAACAATGTACTTTCAAATATCGATATCTTTTTATTCAAATATGCAAAATTTTAAAAAAAAACATGGTTGGAAAGCTAACACCGAGAATTTCAATTTGATATGTGATTTCACTATTTTTAAGTAGTATATCAAAAGATAAAGATTGTCAAAATTGAGTTACAGTTCTGAAATTTGCAGAACCATAGTCCAACTTCGATGATCTTTATTTTTTATATACAACTCCAAAATTAGTGAAACCATGTGTCAAATTGTAGTTAAAAAATATTGATTTTTTAATGCTAAAAAAACTATGAAACATCGAAGTTGGAATATGGTTCTGCAAATTTCAGAACTGTAGCTCAACTTCGACGATCTTTATCTTTCAATATCCAACTTCAAAAATAGTGAAATCACATATCAAATTGAAGCTTTCGGTGTTAGCTTCCCAACTATATCTTTTTCAAAAGTTTTGCATGAATAAAAATGTATCGATCTTTGAAGGTACATTGTTTAAAAGATGATGTGTGGAAGCCACGTGCATGAAGATCGTATTTTGAAAAGACGATCTGTGTGGGCCCAGAAGAATATCGTCTTTTGAAAAGACGATCTTCATTCACGTGGAACAAGATCGTCTTTTCAAATTGTAACTACCACCGAATGATAATCGAAAATAGTGATATCAAGCCCTTCCATCAATGAAAATGTGTTCATATTTATGAAATTTTACCCATGTGCAAAATGTGAAATTAGATAGCAAAAACTAGTTAGATTCCAGTCAATTTTGGAGGAAATTAATGAGTCCATATAAAATGCATTATGCATCATGGATCAATTATTTGTATGATTCCTAGTTGCATATAAAATGCATTATGCATCATGGAGTATGCTGATTGGTGATCTCTAACTTTGGGTCAATTAAGTAATTAATGTTGACAAGATAGTCATAGCCTTTTACAATAACATCTTTAGTCAATTATATATATATAATTAGAAAACATAGTTTAATTATTCAATTATTATTATTATTATTATTATTATTTTTTGCAAATGCATGTAATTATTACGGGTGAAATGAACTTCTAACTTCTTAATTAAAAGCACAACTTTATACCAATTGAGCTATGCTTAATTGCCAATTGAGCTATACTTAATTTGACAATTATTTAATTTTTTGCCATCATAGTTCAACTACCAAAATCTAATTAATTTAATTATTTTTACTCAATTTTTAGGTTTAATTTATATTTCACATAATTTAATTGTAAGAGTATTTAGTATGTGATAATAATTAGAAGGGTTATCAATTCGATTATAATTTAGTGGATAAAATATTAATTATCATCTTAAAAGGTTGATAGTTCGATCACACCTCACAATAAGATAATAATTAGAAGGGTTTCGAAATAAATCATTTCGATGTTGGACACCGGGCATGATCACAAACTTTTTAAATCACGTTGATTTGCAAAATCTGTTAAGAATAACTTTTAGATTTAGTTTCGTTTTCATAAAAATATGTCACGAACAAAGTTTTAATTTTTTTTTCTTATCCTTTCATATATATTACATTTTTTTTAGAATATTATTATTTACCAATTTATCGCATCTCATTATTTTAATTTTTAAATTTAATTTGTTGCTTTTAACTTTTTAATTTTTTATTTAAATTAAAATTAGATTGTGTTTGACACAATTTCTTAGTGATATTTTTATCAAATTATTTAAAGTAAAGAAAATATAATTTTTCATTTAAATTATATAAATTTTACATAATCATCTTATAAATTTTTTGGAGTTAAATATTAATATAAGCTCATGCTTAATATATTTAATTGAAATATATGTCTATTTTGGTTATTATAACTATTTATTAACAATTTAGTATTAATTTATCAACACAATATGAAAATTTTCAAACACTAATTTACTTGCATGATAATATGACAACTGATTTTCTTAAAAGCACAAATTATTTCAACAACAATTACAAACTAAGTCTACCTTATTATTTTTTTTCTTTTTTTTTTTATAAATCTCATTTCCACGAACCAAATATGTACATCCCATTTCAGTCGTCTTATATTTTCAGGCTTCTTTTCTTTGTTTCCAATTTCAAGATTCAAATAGAGAAATTAAAGACCAATACATTTGATTGGTGAGCTAAAAATAAAAATTTGAAAAACAAGAGATTCAATGAAAACATAGTTGTATTTCATGTTTTTAGATGTGTTTGGTAGCATATCATAATTAGAAATTGAATCTCAAAATATTTATAAACCATAAAACTAGTTGTATAGTTAGTAGTTATCAACTAAATATTATGTCGGATATATATAAACTATTTTGACCTAATTTAGGAACATGTTTTATGTTATAAATTTTATATAATTATTATTTACAATATCATATAATTTATAATATATTATGTTATACCTATAATTTATAACATGAAATACTATATTTATTAACGTTTTAACCATTTTAAATATAATTTTAGACATTAAAATTTTAATTTCAAAATCTGAATACGATGAAAACATAAATATGTTGTATTGAGATTTTTTACTATTTAGATCACAGAAACTAGAAATATATTTCAAAAATAAAATATCTAAATTATATATCAATCGCAATAAATATGAAAACATAAAACAAAATTTAAGTAGTATACTACACATGTCCTATGAAAATAAAAGAAAAGTAGCTAGATGGAGAAATAGAGAAGTTGGGACATTATTATAAAACACAATAATAAAAAAATGCAGGCTATTTATTTATTATTTTTTTTTTTTTTTGAATAGGCTAACTTATATTTAATGAAAGATGAGCATTTAAATTATTTAGATGAATAGGGTGAAGGATTTAGTTGAATAGGGTGAAGGTTTTGTCTCTTAGGGTTGCTTAATAACTATATATTGGGTGTTCCCCTTATTTAATGGGTCCCGACCAAGTAATTTTGATACTTTCTTATCTCAAGGTCTTGACATATCTAAGTCATCTCCTACAAACATCATTTAGGGCAATATATTTGGTGCCATTTTATAGAACTTATGATTGGAACATAACAACCAAATTTTCAATGATAGATCGAAGACTTTTTCTCATCATCTTTGAGACGATATCATCCTCAACGATGCTTCGTGGTACTCAAATCTAAACTATTTTGTAGCTATGATTTATCTATAGGAAGACTTTTATCTAGCCTATCTTTCTCTTTTTCTATTGATCATCAATGTTACCATTTTTTGTGAAACGTAATATATTTGATAACTATTCTTATTTCTCGTTTCTCTATCTTTAAAAACGTTTTCAAAATTATGTAGAAATATGGAAACAACAAAACCTTTGTTGTTTTTTTTTTTTGGTTCAAGTTTTCAATTTTTTTCTTTAAAACATAAATAAAAAATATTATTTTATCATTCTTGATTGGGCTGGTTGCACAAATAGCAATCAAGCCCAAACTAATTGCAAATTTAGCAAACTTTAAAATGTTTTGCAAATATGGCAAAAAAATCCGTTTCTATCACTGATAGACTTTATCATATCACTAATAGACTTCTATCACTGATAGACTATTATCACTGACAAAAATCTATAAAAAGCTGAGGTGATCAACGATAGACTTCTATCAGCCATAAGATATCAGCGATAGAAATTGCCATATCCGCAAATTTTTTAAAAACATGCTAAATTTTTAATTATCCTATTCTAAATTGACATCTGTTACAATTTCCCTTCTTGATTTATAAAAAAGGTATATTTTGGATACTTAATTTTAAAAACTAAATTTCTTATATAATTTTTACATTTTTTAATCAAGAATTCCACAACAAACAAGTTAAAAATGATTATCAAACATGTTTAAATATTCTTTTTCAATAGAAAAGAAAGAACAAAAAAATAAGAAACAAGAGGTCAAATGTTCGATTCTGTGAACTAAAAAAAACAAGAAACAAGTAAACAATAATCAAACCCAATTCAATTTTTTTTATTAAAAAAGTGAAAACGAGAAACGAGAAACAGAAATGTGAGGAAACGAGTTATGAATTTGATTGATTTGTTGAATGAAGAGGTGATAAATTAAAGCATGGCCCTCCTTCTGTATGTCCACAGTTGAGATAAAACTCAATGTTTGTACACACTATTCTCTCTCTATTTATTACTTTCAACAAAAAAATGCCTCCTTTTTCCCTACATCTATAGTTCCCATTTAGATAAGAATCTTCAATTCTCATCTCTCTCTCAAGAGAGAGAGACACACAAAAGCAGCAGTACAAAAGATGGAAAAACAAAGATGGCAGAACCTAACTACCATACACGTTCACATGTTGTTTCAAAAAGGACCAAATTCAAGACACTTTTTTTCCTTTTTCCTATTTTTCTTTTTCTTTTCTTTTATGTTCTTTTCTCCCTCCTATTCAACCTTGTTTTTGTCATTTTTAAGCCGTTTAGGGGTGTTTGGGGCGCATGATGGGTTATTATAGTCCGTGTTTGGGGTGCAGTCTGAATTTAGTAAGTCTGTGTTTGGGGTGCAGAGTTGTTTAGTCTGAGTTTATGAAGTCTGTGTTTGGGGTGCAGAGTTGTTTAGTCTGGATTTAGTAAGTCTGTGTTCGGAATGCAGAGTTGTTTAGTCTGAGTTTAGGAAGTCTGTGTTTAGAATACAATTTTTTTTTAACACGAAGTTTGAAATATGTGTTTATGGTAGTTTATTTTTTTTCTACAATTTTTTGTTGTATTGTATAGTTAAATGTATATTACATATTAATTTTTTAAAAGTTAAAAAAATAAATATTATTTAGGAAATTATAAATAATCCACCACAAGAGGCTTCGGTCTTCTCGATGGAGAGAGAAATTTTGGAAGAAATAGAAGATAAGGAATCGTGAGGTGATGAAGACAAAGAGAGAAGAAAAATCGGTAAATTGGGTTTAAAAAAGAAAAAAAAAAACAAAGAAAAGAAAAATCGATAAATTGAGTGGAAAAAAAAATCCGCCAACGAAGTGAAAAAAAAAAAAAAAAAAAAAAACAGTAACACTGTAGCAAGTTGCGGGTTATATAACTCAGTGTCCCAAACGTGGGGTGAGTTATTTAAACCCACCCCCACCCCACTCATGTTGGGGCCAAACAACCCCTAAGTTCTTCTATTTCCTTTTAATATATATATTTTTGGTAAGTTTTGCCTAATCAAAGAAGCGAACAAGAAATAGTTATCAAACACGTTTCTATATATATTTATGCTTCTCTATAACGAATAGAAAAATAGACGGTAAAATAGAATCTTAGCCTGCTATTGCAAAAAAAAAATTAGTCTAGGGAACGTTTCGAGTTGGATCGTAATAGATTCGTGTCGCCGAGTACTTAAAAGTCCTTGCTGACAAATATGTGTGTTTTTAAGAAACAGGTACACTTAGAAGTGACCCATGCCAGCTTCAATTCTCAGTTGTAGAATCCCTTTCCATCATCCAACTTAGTAATCACTCACTCTTTTTTTTAATTTTATTCTCATCCCACTAGCTCATGATCTTTAGGGTTAAATTAAAATCCATATATCAGTTATGAGATGAGATTATCATCAATGCTGCATCATGATATAGGATTTTTGTACGGATGACCCACCCTTCGGGGGCCGCGAGGTTTTTTAATCCAATTTTTGAAAACTTATGTTTTTTGCCCTTCTCTCGTGATAAGGAAGTGCACAAAGTCATTCGTACCCTTCACTTATCACGAGGAGATCACAGTTGCCTCCTTGTGATCGTGATAAGCAAAGGGTACGAATGACTTTGTGCACTTCCTTATCACGAGAGAAAATCCTTACATCAGTTATGAGATGAGATTATCATCAATGCTGCATCATGATACGAGGTTTTTGTATGGATGACCCACTCCTCGGGAGCCGCGAGGTTTTTTAACCCAGTTTTTGAAAACTTATGTTTTTTGCCCTTCTCTCGTGATAAGGAAGTGCACAAAGTCATTCGTACCCTTCGCTTATCACGAGGAGATCACAGTTGTCTCCTCGTGATCGTGATAAGCGAAGGGTACAAATGACTTTGTGCACTTCCTTATCACGAGAAAATGTCAAAAAACATAAGTTTTCAAAAACTGGGTTAAAAAAACTCGCGGCCTCCAAGGGGTGGGTCATCCGTACAAAAACCCCATCCTCATACTCCAAATCGAAGTTGTTTTGTAATTATGATACTTATACTATAGCGCTTAATTAAAAAGTTTTTTCTTTAGTCTCTTCTTCGTACTCTATTCTCTCGTCATTGAAGTATTTAAAAAAAAAAAAAAAAAAATTCCCATCCCACTAGCTCAATATTTGCAATCTAACATCACAGCCCATATATTCCAATATCTCTGCTAAGCTATCAGCTTGGGCTAGCTAATATGGCCCCCCCTCAGCACTCCAAAAACCCCACATGATCTACATATCCAAATGTACCATTCAACTTCAGGCATATGCTTCTCCTTCTTCCATTCAACACATTCATGTTGATTCCTTCCTTTCCCTTTCTTTTCTTTTTCTTGCCCCCCCTCCCCTCTCTTTTCCCTTTTCAGTTTCGACGACGAAAACGAGTGGTTTTCAGTTGGCCACACTGTTCTCTACTAATGACGTCGATGGTTGAGCGAGTGGCCCCGTGCTAGGATAAAATTCAGGTGTGCAGGACCGAATCCAGAAATTTTTATAAAGAGAGACAAAAACTTACTTCATGTATGTAACCTTTAAATTAGGCAAAAAAAATTTGAACCTCTGACCTCAAGAAAAGGAGTAGATATATATCATAATTATTAGTCCTGAGCTATGCTAACGTTGACGTTGATAATCAATAGCATTATTACCAAGTTTATTAGGATCCATGTTAAACAAAATTTAGTGATTGTAAGTAAGTTTGTAGACAAAGTAAATTTTTGTTTGAAGTTTTTTGAGTAGGGCTAAATAATAAGTTATCTCATCAGGTCTTTGTGGGCTCAAAAGATATTGGATGAAACCTCTCCAACATTAAAGAAATAAAAGAGGGTTGGCCACAATTTATTGTTCCATCTGACCTAAGAGAGAGGAAAAATTTGGAGACCCCCACAATCCTAATTTCTTCCACTGTTTTTAAGTTATATTTTGATGGGCTACTTTGATTTATACATAGGTTTTGTTGTTTTGAATGCTACATGCTCCCTGTAATATTGATCCAAATTTATTTCTTTAAAAAGCTTTAAATAGTGAGATTTTCTCAATTTGATAAACAAAAATTCAAATAATGGAGTTTGCTTTTCCATTTTGATGGGGATCAGCTTCAAGTTTCAAGCTTTTTTTTTGTTGTTGTTAGGTTTAAATTCATGAAGCTATTGTTTATGTAGTTGACTAAACTTCCATTACATTTAGAATGGGATTTTTTTTTGTTCGATCTCGAAATTCGATTCGTTCTACTAATATTTTTCGAGTAATAAAAATAACCCGTTTCCCGATATGGTTCGATCTTCATCGCTACATTTGTTGAAGTTAAAAATAAAAAAAAATTAAAAGTACTTTATCTTTCTTCCTCAATTTCTTCTTCTGTGTGAGAAAGAGGAGTGGAGCAGGGAAATAAATTAGGGGAAAGGAACAGAAAAAAGGGAAAAAGGAAAAGAAGAATTAGAAGAAGAAATAAAACATAGGCAACATTGTACTTGAACAAGGATGTTATGTTATCCTAGTATTTTTGAGGATGAAAAAAAATGTTATTGTCTTCCTTTGATGTCTCAATTCTCTTAGTAAAACCCTTTTTTAGATCTGTCTTGTTTTTCTTCTATTCGATTCCACTGAGGAATCCAAAATCTCTCTCTCTCTCTCTTCCTCAAATTTCAACACAGATTTCAATTTTTTAGAACTTAACTGAGCAAAAGAAACAAAATTTTGTACTCTCTCTCTCTCTCTCAAAAAAAAAAAAAAAAAAATCAAAACCCATCAAAGAAAATTGTATATTGTTAATTTACTCTCCATGAATTAATGAAATAATACACCATGGTCTCATAATTTAATACAAAAACTAGAAATAATTTGATTTTTGAATTTTTAATTTTGGTTGGATGAGATTCAAAGAGAGGACAGAAAGATATGGATAAGAGAAAAAACAAAATTTACAGAGAGAAATCAAAGAAACAAATATTTGATCGATCAGTGTTATTAATCCGTCTCTAGTGGCCGGAATTTGTCTCATATTTCTTTTTTTTTTTTTTTTTTTTTGGCAAACCCAAATAAAAGATGAAAAAAGCTCCATCATCTCTATTGGAAAATTCATGTCAATTAATTAAATTATTACAGATGAAGATCCAAACTCACTTGCTCCGCCGTTTTTGCCTCGTATACAAACCGTGTCTGATGAGACCCTCCGGACCCACCACCACCCACGGTGGCGCCGCCGCCGCCACCTTTCATCATCTCATCACCGGAAAACAGTGGCAACGGGTGCAGCGACGACCGCTCCCGCCCGCCGAACGACGGTGCATTATTATTTTGAACGGCTGAGATTCTCCACATCGCCAACGGGCTCCCGTTAATCGGCGTTGGTGTAGCCGCTGTTGAATACGGTCCACCGGGGCTGCCGTAAAATCTCGTGGCGGAAGCGGCGGGTGAATTTCGATTATTCCAAGAAGGGTAATTGTTAATCTGTAGGGCGGAAGGAGTAGCGCCTAGGCGGTGATAGTTCATGAGGCCATAGACATGAGCAGCATCTGAAAAGGGTCCAATTCCATGAACCATAGCGGCGGCATTAGACTGAAGGTGAGCCCTTTTTGCATGTTGACGCTCTCTTTTGTGGGCGTTTTGGTGGCCTCCTAAGGCTTGAGAAGTAGGGAAATTTCTACAACAATAATGACACTCAAATCTCCGGCTACTTTCGCCGCCGTTGTTGCTGTTGTCGTTGTTGTTTTCTTTAGCATCTTCGCATGCAATAATAGTGTCGCCGGACTCCGACTCCTCGGCGGAGGAGGCAGAAGCGGGGACGCCGTTTCGGCTCCCAAATTCTATCCCGAAAAGCCTAATGCCCTTTTCTTTTGGTGCAGGGCGAATGAAGGGAAGTTGAGAGAACGACTCAACGTTCATGAAATCATGAGTCTCTCGTTCGCTATTGCTCTTGTCCATGAAAGTGTGATGGTTTAAGGTGGTTGTAAAACCTACACCGCCGCCCGGGAAAAAGATAAACAACCAGTTGCGACGGAGAAGAAGAAAGAGAATGAAGAGTATTATTAAAAGAGTTAGGTTGGATCGAGTTGAGTCGAGTCGAGTTTTGTAATGTGGAAGGAGAAGGGGAGAATGTGTGGGGTCTATAAAGGGTGTGGGGGTGGAAGTATTGGGGCTGACCCATCTGAGAGTGAACCCTGACAAGGCCACAAGTTTATGATCAGAGAGGCTTTGGCTTCTCAAAGTACCATCTTGGCTTCCTTATTTTTTTGTTTGATGTAGAAAGTTTTTTTTTTTTTTTTTTTTCTTCCTCTCTCCTCTTAATTTACTCTCTCCTTCAATGGAAAAAAAAACTTTACTTTGAACTGTCATTTTTTAGGGTTAACTTTTTATACTTTTAGATTTCAGGGTTTCAGACTCACACGATAAGTTAAATTCTACAATAATTAAAAGTCGAACTTATATATTTGATATATGAAATTTATTTAGGGTTGGTTGCACAAACATCAATACCGTCCAAAATAATTGCAAATTTAGCAAAGTTTAATTTTTTTTACAAATATGGCAAAAAAATCAGTGGCTATCACTAAGAGAGACTTTATGACTATTACTGACTTTTATCATTGATAGACTATTATCACTGACAAAATTCTATAGACTATTATCAGCGATAAACTTCTCTTTGAACTGTCATTTTTTAGGGTTAATTTTTTATACTTTTAGATTTCACGGTTTCAGACTCACACGATAAGTTAAACCCTACAATAATTAAAAGTCGAACTTATATTTGATATATGAAATTTATATATCTTCGATTAAGTTTTTGTAATATTTTTTACAAATTACAAAGCCAACAATGAAACACCCGAGTTATTTATTATTATTTTTCCGTACGATTCAAAGTGAAAACACAAACATTCAAGCTTGATAGACCTAGATTTAAAAAGATTTTGAGCCAAAGATTCTATTTTCTTATTAATGTTATTTTAGTTTGATTTTCCCTTTCAATTTATATAGTTACCTTACCAAAAATTCTTTAGACCATATTAACTTTTTTATTTTTAGAATATAACAATAATACAAATGTTGAGGTAAAGGTAAATGTCAAAATTAAATCTTTAAACTAGTATAAGAAGTTATTAAAACCTTGAAAACATTGAATAAGTTGAGCTTTGTTCAAGTAAGGGAGTAAGGGACAAAGGTACCTTATAACTTTATGGTTTTTTAAACACATTTAATTGGACTCATTTAATGTATATATTTATAAAAATTCAAATAGAATCCATAAATTTTATATATATATATATATTTTTTTTTTATATATTTTGTTTTTATTTTTTTGAGGATCCATAATTATAATTTCACCTTTTGAGTTAAGCCATATTATTGGGGGTGGGGTCAAGAAAAGAAATTCTTTTAGCATATATAAATATAAGATAATCGAAATTTTATAGGGAAAAGTTAATGTCAATAACTAAATTATCTACTTTTACCCAAAAGAGAGGTGGGTATTAATGCTTCAAATCCAACAAAATTATTGCCAATAAAGGGAGAAAATTGTTATCATTACTTTCTTTAGTTAAATAATAAATTCTCTCTATTTTTGTAAAGATATTTTAATTAATGAAAAATTAAACCCTCTTAGTCAATGAAACAAGCTTATGTCAATTTTTCTGGTCAGCTTTTCCGTTCTTGAAGACTTTCTGGCCGGTAGACTTTATAGCAGACCTGCCTTGCTGACAGGGGGCTGATGAGAATAGGCTCAGGCTCTGTACGACCATTTTATTTAGTATTTTTTTATGGCGCGAATACTGTTAAGCGTTAGATAAATTCCGGTCTTAAGCAGCCAATTTTTCCAAAGTCAATTGAGATATGCTCGGTTTGACGATAAATCCTCCGTGTTGAAGCTTATGAACTAAAAAGAGGGCGCTTTAATATATATCTTCTATATAGTTTTTTTATTTTTTTATTTTTTTTAGAAGAAATATATGGGCTGGTTGCACAAACAGCAATCAAGCTCAAAATAATTGAAAATTTAGCAAAATTTAAAATATTTTGCAAATATGGTAAAAAATCAGTAGCTATCACTGATAGAAGCTATCGTTGATATATGACTATCACTGATAGACTATACTATCAGTGATAGACTACTATCACTGATAGACTAAAATTCTATAAAAAAAAACTAAGGTGATAGACTATTATCAGCGATAGACCATACTATCAGTGATAGAAATTGTCATATCTGCAATTTTTTTAAAAAAATGCTATATTTTTAATTATTTTACTCTAAATTCACATCTGTTACAATTTTTCGAAATATATCATATTTTTCAAAAACAAAGGAAATATGTATATTTTTCCTTAACTTTCTTTTTAGTAGTACCATAATGATAATGTGTGTTTTTTGATATTTTTTTCTTCATTTATATTACTTAATTTTAATCATGCCATTATAAATCTCAATTTGATATATTTATGCTACATGTATAAAAAAAAAAAAAATGTTGTCCTTCTAATGCGTTTTTTTTTTCTTTAAGAAAAAAGTGTTTCTTAAACATAATGTGATAAATGATTAAGGAAACTTATCAATATTTTCTAGTTGTTTTGTTTTTACTTTTTTTTTTTTTGTTTTGTTAAGGAATGTTTAGTTAACCATTTTAAAATCTCAATATGTGCTGAGATTTAGTGACATCATATAATGTTATCCATTAATCAACACTAATTATTCATTTTGTCTCTGTTCTAAAAAATAATAATTATTCATATTGTCTTTATTTGATATGAAAGGCAGCTTCATATATAAAAGGATAATGCTTGTATGATTAACCAATGAGTTGATTGTGAGTTGGTAGAAGATCAATTGATCTCAATCAATAAATAAATAAATAAATATATATATATATATATGAGAAATTATAACGAATCTCAATTACAATTTCTATCACTGATGATAGTGTACCACCTCTGTTTTTTTATAAAAGTTTGTCGACTATCAATGATAGTAATCTATCAGTGAGAGTCATATATCAACGATACCAGTCTGATAGTCACTGATTTTTTTTTTTTTTAATATTTGTAAAATGTTTTAAATTTTGTTATATTTGTCATTATTTTGGGCCTTATTGCTGTGCAACCATTCCTATATATATATAGAAAAATTGTAACATATGTCAATTTAGAGTAAAATAATAAAAAATATAACACTTTTTTAAATTTTTTTACGGATATGGCAATTTCTATCAATGATAGTATGGTCTATCGCTGATAGAAGTCTATTGCTGATAGACTCAGTTTTTTTATAGAATTTTGTCAATAGTAGTTTATCACTGATAGAAGTCTATCAGTGATAGTCATATATCAACGATAAAGTCTATCGGTGATAGTTCCTAATTTTTTTTTTTTTTTTTTACATATTTACAAAATATTTTAAATTTTGCTAAATTTATAATTATTTTGGGCGGTTTGTACTACCACCCCTATATTTAATATTTATAACTTCTCTAAAATTTCTAATTTGAATTTCTATCTTCGTTTAATTTTAACTTAAAGAAGAATAAATTAAAGAAAGACGAGTGCAAGAGAACATATTTAACTTGGTCTGTTTTCAGTTTTCTATTAGAAAACACTTTTTTTTTTTAATAACAATATCATGGTTTCTATTATTTTTTATTTTTTATTTTATTTTAAGGATTTTAGCCAAATTTAAATGATGAGAAAAAGTGATCAATTAATTTTTTTAAAAGAAATTATGAAATTAAGGCTAAGATTTCAAAAGTAATTACAAAACCAATAAGTTAAATAGTAAAAAAAATAAAATAAAAAATTCTACGATTGTTTATGAAAAAAAGATAGTATTGGGGTTTGCTATTCTACTCGGTTTGATAACCATTTGATTTAAGTTTTTAATTTTTGAAAATTAAGTTTATAAACATTATTTTTACATTTGAATTTGAGTTTATTTGTTTTATTATTTATATTTTACCAAATTTTGAATACTAAAAAAAATTATTGTTTTTTTTTTTTTTTTTTTTTAAATTTGGTTAAGAATTCAAATATTTCTTTGAGAAAGATGCCATAATTTTAAAAACAAAAAATCAAATGATTATCAAACGCAATTTTGGCTAAAATTTTAAACGGTTCATAAGAAATTGAAAATAAAAAAGAATAAAAGAGAGAACTCTCATTCAATTAATGAACAAAAAATTAACTAACCCCATCACATATCAATTTTATTTCTAGAATTCTAAAATTTAAACTTATTTACCATACTTTTTCATTTCACTTTCAAAAGATATATACTTTATAAAATCCCAACCAAAATAGGAGTAACAATAATATTCTTACCACCTAGTTTTGGTATCTTTTACAATTCCCTAGCATCTAAAAAACAATTTCAAAAGAAGTCAATTCACAAAAGCAAAAACCCTTATTAACACAACTCAAAATGTTATCGAAAATTATTTCAAATCCAGGTTCACGTCGACCTGAAGAAACAAAATGATTATCAAATGAAACACGACGAGTTTAACGCGTAGATGTTGGTATACACATACACATCTAGCTCTGTCTGTTACATGCATGTACCGTCCATCAGTCGGTCGCCACGTTTAATATGAAATGTCGTTTATAAAGATATATGTATAAGGCTGATACCGAAAGAAATGACAGTATGTACAATACTTTCTTTTCGTCGGTAATTCTAAAATTTCTCTCTCTAGAAACTGTCTTGTTTGTAAAATAGTTTAAGTTTCTCTCTCAAGGACCAGCATACTGGTAGTTGGTGTTGGCTCTTTATAGCTTTGTTGGGTGTTTTATATCAGCTTGCAGAGATCTGAAAAAGTGGTCCTCTTCCAAAAAAAAAAAAAAAAAAAATGCATGTAGAAATTTACCCTACACGTATGGCCAAAAAAACCCACCTTCCCTATCTTTTATAATTGTTTAATGTGACCGCTACAATGTGTTCGAGTGTTCACCGATGATCCTTGTTCGATGCAGATTTGAAATCTATCTATTCCTAAAAATCATTTTTTTTTGAAAAAAGGATACTTCATTAGTATGTGAGAAACATACTAGGGCTGAAACCCAATTGCATGAGCGCAATCCAGTTCAAAGCGATATTAGAAATATCATAGCTAGAGAAAAGAGAGGATTCTTTAGATCAAGAAGCCGCAAGAACAATAATATATCCCAAATCGACTGAAAGCTTTGGGATGAGAATGATCTAGCTTCGAGCAAAGTTGTTGAAAATTCATTGTTTCTTTCTTTCCAAATACTCTAAAGAGAGGCCACCAAAATATTGTGGATGAGAATGATCTATCTATTCCTAATAATCGTTTGATATAGACTTGAAAAACGATTTTAAATTCTCTCTCGTACATTGTAGGTTACAAAATTTTTTTTTGATTTTTATATTTTCATTGAAATAATTAACGATTATCCATACACTTTAGTTTATAATGATTTAGTTCATGTAAATTATCAAGGTTGACCTAGTGATCATAAAAGACCTTGAAACTATTAATGCCCTCTTAGAGGGAATTGAGTCAGGTTTGATCTACCCGTGAGATTAGTCGAAGTGCCCGTAAGCGGACTCGGACACTCACGGAATTTTTTTTTAATTTAACTCATGTACTTAATTTTTTTTTATAAGTGAACTTAAATATGTAACAATTTAGTATTTATTATGAGGTTTCTAATCGATGAGAGACCAAATGTGTATATACAAATTCCAAAGACTCAAACGTTAAATAATAAAAATCGACACTTGATTTTGACGAGATATTTGAGACTAATAAGTTGTTACAAAATTTAAATTAAATAGGAGTTGAATTTTTACTTCAATGTTGTCCGGAGTCAGAATATAGAATCGTTAGCCACATTGTTCCAATCCCGTCAAATTGATTTTTGCTCTCTCTCATGAGTCTCTCTCTGTGTCATAAACTCTCTCTCCCTTTCTCTCTGTGAGGGTAACAAAGTACAAGTGATGCCATGTCTCTTTCATCCTTTACTTTGGTTGAGACATTATAATTACCCTTCAAGCTCCCTTTGCTTTCCTTCTCCCTACCTTTACATCTCTCCCATTTTACTCTCAACTTTCTCACCTCTTCTCAAAATTTACCGTTTACCGTTAATGGTATTTTCCTCCTTTTTCATTTTCAACATAATTTAGGGTTTGTGTTTTTTTTGTTATTTTTAATGTTATGTTAACGTATCTTCTTTGGTGTCAAAGCGAGTATGACTCAGCTGACATATGTATGTGTTGACGATGGTGTCAAAGTGAGTATGACTCAGCTGACATATGTATGTGTTGAGGACCAAGAAGTCTGTGATTCGAATCTCTCACCCAATGGTACTTAAAAAAAAAAAAATATCTTCTTTGGTGGAAAAAAAGTATGTATATATGTATCATATGTTTGACAACTAAAATTAAAATCATGATAAAATGTGGTCTTAATTTATCTTTTTCTATTGAATGGATTTTTTTGGATAATTTCTTTTTTCTTTTCCAATGATTGGTCTTCCTTTTTGCTTACAATTAATTTAAATAACTCTAGTTGAGCAAATTGTCATCACATTGAATTTAAGAGAATCTATTTTATTTTAAAAAACCAAGTGAGAAAAAAAGAAGTATCTAAGTTAGAAAAAAATGAAAAAGACATCCACAATAATTAATTAAGATGTTAATCATCACGGGTTGACCTAGTGGTCTTGAAGGGTCTTGAAATTATTAATACCCTCTTATAGAGAGAATGAGATTAATCTTTGGTGCACACCTACTCAGGAATTAATTTCTTACGAGTTTCCTTCGCACCCAAATATCGTAGAGTTAGGCGGTCTGTGCGTGTAAGCTGACCCGAACATTCACGGATATAAAAATAAAATATCAAGATGTCATGAGTACCTTCCGAAGTACAATCTAAAATCAATAAATCCATAATCCTAACTTTAAAAAAAAAAAAAAAAACCCAAAAGTAAAAAGCTTGTAATATATACTTTGGAGAAAACAAAAAACTTTTGAATTGAAAGGAACATATAATAAGCATCATTTTCAATGACAACAATAAACAAATTAACATTTTAAAAGTTAGCATTTGCCTCTTTTTGAGAAGGAAGAACAAATTGAAGGGTTGTTTTTTCTTGCCCCAAGTGGGAAAAGGGAAGAAAGCAAAACTATTGCATAGAGTTAAAAGAAGAGTTATAAACTAAAGCAATAGAATATTGAAAGCAACCTACACATGAAATGGAAATCTTTTTTTTCTTTTTTTTTTTTTTCATAGGGAAGAAGAGAAAGAGGGGGGGCTCACACACACTCTTAATTTTAAAATTTTAAAATTTTTTCCCTTTTCACTTGTTTCAATATATAGCCAAAATCTTCTTTAGATTTCTACCACTCAAATGGATTCTTAACCTAATAAAGGTATAATTTAGATTCTTCCCAATTTCTATAGAGGAAGAAAAGAGAAAAAGGGTTATTGACATTTTAAGGGGTTGGATTTGAGGGTCTAAGAAGTGTCAACCTGAATTAGTATTTGTCAGAAATGGCAACTTTAAAGATATTTTTGGGAGAGTGTCCCTGCAAACCAGTCTGGCTTAACTCGTTTTGCAATTATTCTTCCCCAACTGCCTCTTCATAATTCTACCTTTCTTTGCAACCCCAAGACATGTCCTTTTCCCACCCCTCTCTCTCTCATATGCATCATTTCTTCGCCTTTGTCATCAATTTAAGAAGATGTTGTTATCTTATACATCAACGACGGTTTGTAAAGCGTTGAGTGAGTTATTATAGTCGGTGAGTTATAATAGTTGTGAATAATAAATACTATTGAAGTCAGTATAGTTACTTTTATTGACTGTGAGTTATAAATAGTCGGTGGACTGCAAACGTAGACTAGGTTAACTCCTCTGGTGTCCCAAACTTCCCCTTACTTACTTTTAAAGATATGGGTGGCTCGAATTGTCTACGGAGGAGAATCAAATGTGTTTTTAGTCACGAGTATTAGAATTGTAACGTTTAGGTATGTGGTAGAAGCAATAGAGAGACGATTGAGAAGATGAGATTTTTTTGGACCTAGTGTTGGAAGTTGTCATTTGTACCTCATATATATCGATTTTTCATTTGTAGTGAATTTTCTCATCTACTCGAGGTTATCTTTTTCAAAACGTTTTTTTTTTCATGTAAAATCTAGGTTTTAAATTTTATAGTTGTCCTTTTTAAATATTTTGTTTTAATTCATGAACTTTGTATAAAAATTCATGTAAGAGTCATTTTACATTAATTTTCTATAGTTTATTTAGCTAATTTTAATTAGTGATGTCTTTGGTTTATTTACTTGATGGGAGACATTTCCCATACAAGTATATTTGATACCATCACATTTACTAGGTGTTGGATTTCAAACTAAGTTTAGACTTTACAATTATTTCAACAAAAATGAATGGAAATGACTATATTAAGTTTTAATTCAAAGAATAGTGACAAATAAAACATTTCAAAAAAAAATAAAATATATAGAAGTTGAGAAACTAAAATAATATTCAAACTTAAAATCTAGAAAAATTGTAATAGATGTCAATTTAGAGTGAAATAATTAAAAATATAGTACTTTTTAATTTTTTTACAGACATGACAATTTCTATCACTGATAGTATGGTCTATCGCTGATAGTAGTCTATCACCTCAGTTTTTTATAGAATTTTGTCAGTGACTATCATTGAGAGTTGTCTATCAATGATGGTAGTTTATCCGTGATAGTCATATATCAACGATAACAGTCTATCAGTGATAGTCACTGATTTTTTGCCATATTTACAAAATATTTTAGATTTTGTTAAATTTATCATTATTTTGGGCCTGATTACTGTTTGTGCAAACAACCTAAAATCTATTTCTTGTTGCATTATTTTTTTCTTCCATCAATTCTCCATCTCCACCTTCAATAAAATTTTAAAACTAAAAAATATTTATTTATTTATTTATTTATTTATAGAGAGTATTGCATCATAAAAAGAGTATAAAATTTAAACTTACAATTCAGGAGAAGGATCAACCACACAATATATAAACTATATCTTAGATTTTTAAAATTGTCGGAAAACACTTTATACTCGAGAACAACACATTCACATCTCAATTAAAATCATTAATTCAAGAAAGATTTTTATTTCTTCTTGGGATCATATTCATCAAAGAAGGAAAAAAAGGGAATGCAAGTTTCTATGTGTTATGACACAATTCGAACAACAAAGAATAAAACAAGAATCGACACAGAATTTACGTGGTTCACTAACGTCATGTTAACTACGTCTACGGACACAATGACTCTATTACGAATGGAGAGAGATTACAGATTACAGATTAAATAGATGATATAAATCATTAGAAGATTTATATATGATACCTTTCTAATGACCTAATACAAAATGATAAAAACTCAAACAGATTCAAAGTATTTCAACGTTACGAGTGTTACGAGTGTTTAGCAATCAAATTACATCATCAAACTGTTAAGGAAAATCCGTGGTGCCGGAAGGGCCTAGATAAGAGTATCTAGACAGATTTGCCGTGGCGCCGGAAGGGCCTAGATAAGTCTATCTAGACGGATATGTCGTGGTGCCGGAAGGGCCTAGATAAGTCTATCTAGACGGATATGGATGACTATTTGAGGAGAGGCTCGATGGTACTTCGTTCGAGGGGAGGATTGTTGGGAGTGCGAGAAGTGCGACCAAAGTCCCACAACGGTTAGGAGAGGGGAAGATCATGGGTATATAAGGAAGGATAACATTCTCCATTGGTATGAGGCCTTTTGGGGTGATCAAAAGCAAAATCATACGGGTTTAGTCACAATATCATACCATCGTGGAGATATATTCGATTTTTCTTATCACAAACACCATTTAGAACTTAAAAATTGAGAAAAATAATGAAAATCAAGAAAAGATGGGCAATATATATAGAGAGATTTGCACTGATCTCAAAGTGGACCATGCCCACAAGCCAACATGCTCTCTCAAAGATCCACATCTCTCTCTCTCCCATGACTGACCCAAAAACAAAACAAAGACAAAGGAGAGAGGCCACTCAAGCTGCAGCCTCTTTCAATCCATGAAAGCCCTCTTCTTTGCCATTAAAGTCACACTCGTAGGACTTTGGGGACCATTCTTCTCGGCCTCTTTTCGATGCAACTGCACCACACTTATGTAATTATTATGCATATTTTTTTTTCTTCTTCTCTTTCTTAAAGCCTTATCTCTCATGATGTCAAGCTCGCTTTCATATACTTGACATTTCCCTTTGCCTTTAATTCATGTGGCACCTTCTTGTGTGACGTTTCATAACACTCTCTACTTCCTTCTAGAGCCAGTGGTTTAAAAGTTTTTCACTTGACAACCATTTCGATTCACACTCCGACGTTTAGTTTGAAGTTGCAAAAGTCGAGTCGGTAACCGGTTTAGTAGTGATCTAACATAATATTAAAACAAGAAGTTCTGTATGTACGATTCTCTCGAAACAACAGGTGTGGGGCGGGGATTCGAACCTCAAACCTCTTGGTCGAGAGTATATGTCTTAACCAATCGAGTTATGCTGATGTTGACAATTTATATTTTTTTTTGAAAAAGATACTTCATTGATGATCAAGAGAAAGAGAGAAGGAGAGGCTAGAGAAAAACCTTCCAATTGAGTATAATGATAGATAAATCATAGTTACAAAATAATTTAGATTTTGAGCACTACGAAGCAGCGTTGATGATGATATCGTCCCAAAGCTGAAAAAAAGTCTTCTAACTATCATTGAAAATTCGGTTGTTTCGTTCCAACCACAAGTTCCATAAAATGACACCAAATATGTTGCTCCAAAAGATGTTTGTGACAGATGTATGAGATATGTCAAAACCTTGAGATAAGAAAGTATCGAAATTGTTCGGTTTTGAGGTGAACAATCTTGATTCATTAAATAAGATGAACCAAAGGTTATCGGCATAAGATCAATGATAGAAGATATCATCCAAAGATTCAAAATTCATCTTGCAAAGAACACACCAGCTTGGATTCAAATTCAACTTGGAGAAACAGACTTGCATATCTTGTTAGCAGTGTTTAAACCTTTGTGCTTAACTGTCCAAAGAAAGAATTTACATTTTTTGGAGAAGTATAAAGACCAGAGCTTCCCAATATTTGGAGTTAAGAGAGGAATTGACTCAGCAAACAAAATGTTGACAATAATTGATAGTTACTTCTTGGACTTTGTAATAATTTTCAAGTACGCGAGTGTTATGGAGTGTTTAAGATTATGTATAAAAGATTCAATGTATGGTAGCATATTAGCTATAAACATTTAAGTTTAGTGGTGATTTAAAATTGAGTTACGTTTTATGTTTCATATTTGCGAGGTTTGTTTCTTTTAGGTTATGCGATTTCTAATCTTATAAACTTAGTTTTTTCTTTTTCTTTTTTTTTGACAACATCTATTAGTAGAGATTTTTTCTTTTTTTTTTGACAACATCTATTAGTAGAGATTTGAACCTCTAACCTTTTGGTCAATAATTCACATATTATATCAATTATGCTGATGTTGACATAAATTTATGGTGGTCAAACATTTTAAAATAAATATCTCAAATTACAAAACTTAATGGGGATGTAATATTTTTTTCACAAACTTATAAACCAAACACATTAGCTACCTAATTTAAGATTTTACAACTCATTCCTTTAATACAATAATTCAAACCTATGCTATAGCTGTCTAGGTTTTTTCGATCTAACTCTCGAAGTTGTTCATCGATGATTTTTTTTTTTTTATTGTGTACTTTAAGTCATATTTTTTAAAACTAAAAAAAGGTAGAGATTTGTTTGATAATGATTTTGGTCCATAATAGTTTTTATTATTTTTTTATTTTTTTATTTTAAATTATGCTTGTTTATTAACATTTTCTTGGTCTAGTTTTCACTTTAAAAATCTTTTGAAATCTTGACCACTTGAAACTACTTTACAAAAATTGTTAGGTTTTAAAAACGTTTTAAAAGTAAATTATAAAAGAAAGGAAAGTATAATTTTTTTTTTAAATCAAACATTTCTTTTCATTTTTTAGGTTTATTATCATTATTATTATTGATTTTAAATAAGCTTTGCTCACTAAAAATCTTTGTCTTGTATATTGCTTTTTAAAATCTCAATAAAATTTTAAAACCAAAAAAATGTAGTTTTTAAAACTATTCTTCTTTATTTTAAAATTTAGACAAGATTTCAAAAGTGTTTTTAAAAAAACACAAACAAAATAAAATCAAGGAATTACTATTAACAATATTATTATTTAAAAAAAAATAGAAAAAATAAAAGCACTTTCAAATAGGCTTTCAACTATTTTTATATTCTTGTTTGTTTTGATTTGTCTACATATCTTCCATGATGATGTGGGAGAAAATTGGCAATAGAATCAATTATTGATAAGACAAAGTTCATAATATAAAATTTATATTTTAATTTAGCCAACGAATCTGGTTGGTCATGTTGTCTTATTCTATTTAAAATATATTATATTGTCTTTAGTTAAAATACCAATGATTAATAATGTCCTATTTGGTATATGTTGCTTAATTGTGAGACCTAATGCAATTATTTTCATTTATGATTCTTAACAATATATCATAAGTTGTCAAAGCGAGCATGACTCAGCTGACATATGTATCATAAGTTGTCAAAACGAACATGACTCAGCTGACATATGTATGTGTTGACGACCAAGAAGTCTGTGGTTCGAATTCCCCCATTCCCAATGTACTAAAAAAAAATAATATATCATAAGTTAAGTGAAGACCTAATCCATTGTCAATCTGAACATAACTCAACCGACATATTGTATAGATTAGTGACCTAGACGTCACAGGTTCGATCCCCCACCTCAACATATTGTAAAAAGAAAAAAAACTTAATCTATTGTCATATTGATTATTTAATATACTCATAATAGTAGAAAAGTGAGCATAGCTTAGCGTAGTTGACTTGTACTACCCCATAAAGTTTGAGGTTCAAATTCCTCCTACCCTATTTGTTGTACTAAAAAAACACAATATCGACAAATTTAGATTTTTTTTTTAGTTCAACATGTTGGATCGAGAAATTCCTACATCTAACCATAATATTTCATAACATTATATAATTAATATGACTACCATATAACTTAAGTTTGGTTGAAGATTCAATCTTCCACCGTATTTGTTCATACTAAAAAAAAAATTGATAACTATTTTTTAATATTTTAATATTGTTTAAAATGAACTAATTTAATAAAAAATATTATTTATTTTAGAATTAACTTTTTGAAAGGCCAAAATTGATATATATATATATATATATATATATATATATATATATATATATATATATTTTTTTTTTTATAGAAGACCCGATTTCACAATTCTTTTTAACCCCTTCAAATTCAAAATTATTATTTTAAAAAAGATTTTTTTTTTATATTAATTATATATATATATATATATATATATATATAAATTGTAAAAAGATGCCAATTTATAATAAAATAATTAAAAATATAACATTTTTTTTAAGAATTTTGCAGGTATGACAATTTCTATCACTGATAGTATGGTCTATCGCTGATACTAGTCTTTTTTTTTTATAGAATTTTGTCAGTGATAATAGTCTATGAGTGATAGTCATAAAGTCTATCAGTGATAGCCACTGATTTTTTGCCATATTTGCAAAAAGTTTTAAACTTTGCTAAATTTACATTTATTTTGGGTCTGATTATTGTTTGTGCAACCATTCCATATATATATATATATTAACTTCTTTTTTGACAACATGTTAGGGTAAGAGATTGAACCTAGGACTTCATAGTCACTAAGCAATACATCATGTCGTTGAACTATGTTCATGTTAGCAATTATGGGGTAGATGAGGATTAAAGAATTAAAAATAAAATCGTTATCCATCCGACAACGAAATAAACATTTTAGCCTATTTTTTTTAGTATAATAAATGTGGGTACGAAAATTTGAACCTTCAACTTAAAAAAAAAAAAAAAAAACATGTCAATTACTGAATTATACTCGCTCTGACAATATTTTATATGTTGATAATTAGTAAAGTAAAAAAGATGGATGTATCATTATCATCATATATATGATGACATAACGTGAGACTCAAAATTCTCTCTCTCATAAGTCACAAGTCTCTCTATATAGAGGCAATTAAGGAGGTAGCAAAGCAAAGCATTGGATTGATATTGTCTTTTGTGGCACAAGAGAGAAGGGTCACTATCTTCTTGTTCCTTATCTCTCTCTCTCTCTTTGGAAATTTGGCAATAATATTACAATGGGCAATGAGATGGCTTGAGAGTGACTTTGCCTTACACAAAAACTCCTGTCCAAACCCTACTATATCATGACCTAAGTTTAATTTCATTTCCTCATATATATATATATATAGGAAAATTGTAACAGATGACAATTTAGAATAAGATAATTAAAAATATAGTATGTTTTTAAAAAATTTGCAGATATGTCAATTTCTATCGCTGATATCTTATGACTGATAGAAGTCTATCGCTGATCACCTCAGCTTTTTATAGATTTTTGTTAGTGTTAATAGTCTATCAGTGATAATAGTCTATCACTAATAGAAATCTATCAGTGATATGATAAAGTCTATCAGTGATAGAAACGGATTTTTTTGCTATATTTGCAAAACATTTTAAAGTTTGCTAAATTTGCAATTAGTTTGAGCCTGATTGCTATTTGTGCAGTCATATGTATATATATATATATATTATTTGAATTATAATTTTCTTCTCTCCTAGCAACAACATGTGTTTGTCTTTGTGGACCATATGGATAGATTTTGATTATTACACACCATGATCTTCCTCTCCTCGTCATGTCCCTTTTATTAACCCCTTCTTTTTGATGCGACATTCTCTTATTCTTTGTCTCTCTTTTGTTTTTGCTTCATCCCTTTGACATTCTTTTAAAACCAACATACTAATGTTTAATTAATTTTCTTTAATTATATATGTTTTTTATATATATATATATATCCCATCACATGTTTACACTTACATGTTCCTATGCTTTCATCATTATCTCTCTCCAACCACTTTTGATTGGATTTTTCTTTATTAAATGTGCATAATTACTCTTTTCTTTATATGTATATTTTCCTTTTATATATATATATATTTATTGTCCTTTTGTTACATCATTCCTTTTTATTACAAGGGTTTATCAAAGTTCTACTTTGGGAAACCTTTCAATGCTATGGTTGGTTTTGTTATATTTGTGTTTTTTTTTTTTTGAACTTTTGGTTTTCTTCTTCTTTCTCTTTGTTTTTTTTTTGTGTTTTTATTTTATTTAAAAATTATGTTTGTATTTGAGTTAACGAGAAATCTTTTATTTTGATTTTGAGGTGATATTGATTTCACTTCTCTTTTTTTTTTTTCTTTCTTCTCCATCATCTTTCAAATATAGGGTGGAGATTCAACTTCCGACGTGAGGTAGTACCATGCCAATTACCACTAAAATCGTCATCTCAACTTAAAGTGTTTTACTTCACAATTTTTTTTTTTTTTTTTTTTTTTAATTTAAAACGTATTAATATGTGCAATTCATCCAACGATAAACTCTAATTAAATCGGTCTAATTTCAAATTGGATTAAGAGTGATTTTTTTTTACCATAAAAGGAAATTATCTACTTCCCTTCCTTTTATAAATTATTAATGATCCGTGATAAGAATATTACTCATTTTTTGGATTTATTTTTACAAGGGTTAAAAATGAGAGGCAATTGCACAACCTAACCCAAAATAATAGCAAAAATTTAGCACAATATAAAATTATTTATAATATAACACAATTTTATTCATGATAGTATCGTTGATAGACTATAAAAATGATCTATCAGTGATAGACTATAAAAATGGTCTCGATGATAGAGGTCTATCGTTGATAGACTATAAGAACGACCAATATAGTGATAGATTCGAAAATTTAAAAAATTGTCATATTTGTAAATGATTTATTTCTGTGACATATTTGCAAATATGACAACGATTTTTTCCACCCATTAGAGTTATCCTAAAAGTGATTATGAAGGAATTTTAAGGAATGGTTTGAGAGTGATTTTGAAATGACTAAAATCATTTTTGTTATATTTAAAATCAACTTCAATTATGCTTTTAATCCTTTCAAATTAATTTTATGTATGATTTTATAGTTTTAAACGTTTTTAATTATTTCAAAATTACTCCCAAAATCTGCCTTAATTAATTTTAGTGTTTTTTTTTGCAACGGTATTTTAATTAATGTGAGAATTGAACTCATGACCTCTTAGTCATAGGCTCAATCTTATGCCAATTGAGCTATGCTCGATTTGACATTAATTTTAGTGTTTGATATATACAAACTGATTATAAATTAATTTAATGGAAATCATTCTTTCAATTGCATTGGTTTGCAAAATCTAGTTAACAGTTGTTTTTTGAGATTGACTTTCCAAAGAGAATTTGATACATCTTTCTTAAATATTCTTATTTTATCTCCATTTTATTATTTTTCCACACATTAAGGTTGAAATTGATCAAATACACTTATTTACTTCATATTACAGCTGATTTTTTTAAAAGCACATTTGACAACCATTATTTTAAAAGCTAGAACAATTCCAAACAGAATCCAAGATTTAAAAATGTACTCTTAAAAAATTGAAAACAAAAAAAAAAGAAATGAGTGAAAGACTAGTAAATCTATATACAAATAGTACATACATTCATAGTTTCTATAATAATATGCAATTCACTTCAAGTGCTTTTGACTCGGTACAACTTTATATGCAATTCACTTCAAGTGCTTTTGACTCGATATAACTATTTCTGAACCAGACGATACTCATTATTATTTCAATTTCTAAAGAATTCGACATCCAACCGACTCAACTCAAGTTGATGATTTTCATGATTACTACGATACCTAGAGAAAGGTGTTCAACTAACCACTCCACGTCTTTGACACTTCCCGACATGTAATTAACCATCAACTTAACTCTATAAATAATGTTCTTCTTCTAGGAGAAAAATAAAATAACACATTATAAAATTTTGTATTTCCAAAACTACATGTTTCTTTAGATTTAAAATTTGGACTACAAATTTTAGTAACTTTAAAAAGAAATATACATTACAAGGAAAAAGAAATGTTTAGTATAAGTAGGATTTGTAAAACAAAAAAACAAAATCTTATGTGTCATCTAAAAGATGTATTTATTGTTTGATTTAACTTTAAAGATAAATTAATAATGTAGTGAAACATTTAAAACAAAAAACATGTCACGTGTGTGAGTGATTGTAAAACATAAAGTTTAGTACATTAAATACTCCAAAAAAGGTTTGGAGGGTTAAGGCAATGCAATGGGGACAGGAGAATGGAAGGGTTTTTCATGGTCCTCTTACCACATTTGTAGGCTTCACTGTCTTCTGACCAAGCTACTATATAGTATATACCTCAATAATTTATTATTATTATTTTTTTTTTATTGTTTCGAATATATATTTTTTAAATTTTAACTTTGTCCTGTTCCGTTTGTCATTGCGTTTGAAAGGGTGAGAAGTGATTAACAACAAATCTTAAATTTTTCTTTTGTGGTTGATAAAACAAATTGTTTTATAATTCGTTAAAATCACTTTTCCATGTAACGTTGATTTCCGACACATTTCAAAATCTGTTATTTGTAGCTTTTAGATTCTCTAACAATCACTTTTTTTAACTAATATTTAAATCTTTCCAAAATTAAAAATTATTTTATATATCTATTTTCCATCACCAAAATTTATTTTATAATTTTTAAATTAATAAATCAAATGCAATTTTTTTTTAAAATAATACTTTATTGTTTTTTTCTTAAAAAAATTTATACAATTTTTTATAATATGTCTATTTTAGTTATCATGGTTAAATCACAATAATTTAATATTATTTACCAAACACGATAACCAACTTATTTAAGTCTAGAGTTAAAATTTAGCAAACACTAATTTGATTCATCAAACAACTGATTTTTTAAAAGCAAAGTTGAAAGCAATTATTTTAAAACCTACTGCAATCCCAAACAGAGCCTAATAATATGTGAGGTAGAGATTTGAACTACGGACATTTCTTTTATTGATGATATAATGTCTTTTTTTTTATGATACGTAGATGTTCGACTTCTTAATCAATAGTTTATATATTATGTCAGTTAGAATATAATTTTAAAAACCTTTTGAAAATTGGAACTAAATTTAAAAATTCAAAACTCATTTATAATATAATTATGTTTTTGCTTTTGTTTTTAGCAATTATATTTGGTTGACAAAAAAAAATTATATGTTTTATTTTAGATTTTTGAAAAACACTCTTTAACTCTTGAATTAAAAAAAAAATGGTTTTTAGAAAGCTTTTATTTTAATTTTTAAAATTTGATTAGAATTTAAAAAAACATTCTTGAAACTAGAATATAAAGGAAAAATTTTCTTTTATCATATATACATGACTTTTAACTACAAGAAACTAAAATAAAATCATCATGACAATTATAGTTCTCAAAAAATAAAATATAAAAAATATAATTTTGGACCTTTTTTGAGAAATTTTCTATTTCAGTTTTTTATTTTCAAATATTTAAGTTTATTTTTTTATTATTTTATTTAACTTTAAAAATATTTCTCACTATTTATAAAAAAAATTGAGAAATGCTTCCATTTGTGAGCTCCATTAAAGGGATGTTATTATTATTTTTGGTCAAGTTAGCTAGAAAATAGTTAACAAGCTAACCATGAAGACTATTTTTATGATTTATTGAAAATACAATGAATAAATTTAGGGGTTATTAGAACTAAAATAAACTAATCCAAATTACTAGAATTAAAACTATATTTAAGGTAGTTTAATGAAATTTTGAGTTTCTTTTGAGTGAAATCTATGAAATGGTATCTTTCCAGAGAAGTGTCCCCTTCTTCTACGTCAGAGAATTTCTGGAATACTCTTTACCCAAAAAAATGTAAATTCTTCATTTGGACGGTGATTCACAAAGGTTTAAAAAAACTCAGTCTTCCAGCGATGTGTCTTAATTCAAATTGGTATGTATTTTACAAAAGGAATGCAGAAACTATGGATCTTATTTTTCTCCATTGTCCCTATACTAAAAGCCTTTGGTCCACTCTTTTAAATGATTATAATATGTTATCTATTTTGCCGAACAGACTTGAAGATTTTATATCTCAATGCCTTGCTATGCCCCAGGTAAATGTCAAACATATTATGTGGTGCAACATCTTTGGGGCCATTTTATGGTATATTTGGTTGGAACGAAATGACCGGATTTTTAGTGATAAATCAAAGTTCATTCATCAGTTATGGGAGGAGATTATCATCAATGCTGCTTCATGGTGCTCCAAATCGAAGTTGTTTTGTAATTATGATACTTTATTATAGCGTTAAATTGGGAGGCTTTCCTCTAGCCTCTCATTTGTACTCTTTTTTGTCTGATCAATGAAATATTTTTTCAAAAAAAAAATATTTAATGAAATTTTGAAATTACTAAAGAAATAAACTAATCCAAATTACTAGAACTAAAACTAATTCAAATTGCTAGAACTATTTTTTAAAGTACAAAAATTAAAATCAACTAATCCAAATTACTAGAACTAAAACTATAATTTAACCAAAAATAAATTTAAAAACTTGTATAAATTTTGAGAAAAACAGCTAAAATTTCAGAAAGTATTTTTTAGAAAGCAAAAACCTAGAAGAAGAAATTGTTGTAATAAACTAGACTTCTAAAAACAAAATCATTTTCCACATAATTTTGTTTGGTGAAGTGATGTGACTAAAATATCAATAACAATGATGTAAAATTATTCCATATTATTGTAAGCATGATTTTCTTTTTCTTATTCAAGAACTATTGCAACCATCACAATGATAATTTCATAAACAAAAAAATATATTAAGAATTTCTTGATATTTTTGTTTTTGTTTTTTTAAGTACATTGGGGATTCAAACCACATACCTCTTGGTCGTCAACACATACATATATCATGCTCGGTTTGACATTTTAAGTTTTTTTTTTTTTAAAAAAAAAAAAAATTAATAGAAAGGTAGGTTACAATTGATAAGTTCTTGTAGTGAGACATCATTGTTATTGTCTGAAAGTAGAAGTATTTTGGACCACTCTATCAGCATCTTTTCAGATGATGCATTAACAATATGTCTGTAGGACCGCTATCTTAATTATGTGACAACATTTGGTCCCTTCTCTTTTTTATTTTTTTTATTTAAAAAATTATATTTTCATTTATTTTTTAATATATAAAAACATTATTAATCTAATGTCCTAAACTTTTACTTTTATATACTACTTTTCCTAATTCAGATGGGAATAAATTCTTTAAATTTATCAGTGATCATATTATGTTTTCTAAACAATTCATATATTTTTGTTTCAATCTCCAATAATGCTTTAGGTATGCAGACATTTGAATGATAAAATTCTATCAAGTGGATAATGCCAAATTTTGTCTTTGAAATGTTAAAGGTCTCAAAATATATTTTTTTTATTCCTTTTTTTTTTTTAATGAACACTTTTGAAGTTTCTAGATTTCATTATTGATGGCAATGATTAATTTTAAAAAATAAAGAAAATGATGGCAATGATTAATTTATTCAAACTATTATGTATGCACATGTGTGTATGTGCTCACACACACATGTATGTATATGTTAAGAGGATATGATAGCTAAGTTGCTTTTTATTTCTTCATATGAATTTGACTTCTTTTAGGAGTACAAGTTGGTTAATTTAATTTAATGAGGAAGTAAATATGGTTTATTAGTGTTCTAATATGAATTTGACTTCTTTTAGGAGTACAAGTTGGTTAATTTAATTTAATGAGGAAGTAAATATGGTTTATTAGTGTTCTAGCATTGCAAATTCATATGTTCTCCAAGCATATTTTGTGTGATTTATTATTGTTCTGGTATTTGTGCTCTATAGAAAGGAGAAGTCTAGTCTTTATGTGTTATGACATTGCAAGTTCGTATATGGGGTGTTGTTGGCCACAAAGTTTGGCTTTGTATTACAGTTTCGACTTGGAGGGGATATAGCCCCCTTTTCGTGGTTCTTGTAGGATAAGGTGGGTTGACGAGATTTGGAGGAGTTGAGTGTTTTTGTGATGGGCAGTGTGGAATAGCCATAATCGAGCTCGACATATTTGAGACCTGGACGACGGCTGATCTCGACTCTTAGGTTTCGAGTTATCTGACTTCGATTCGAGAGGCCAATCAAAGGGGGTGACTGAGAGTCTTTTGGGTTTAGTGGAGTAGGCGCAGGTGAGGTGGTCGACTCCCCGTGGGGCGTCTTTAAGGTAAACGTGGATGTCAGGTTCTTGAGTACTGACGAAACGTCGGGAGTGAGAGTAGTGATTCGTTATTTTTTGGGACGAGTTATGTTGGCAGCGGTGATGTGGGTCCCGAATATGAGGAGTGCGTTGATGGTCGAAGGCTTAGCAGCAACTGATGTGCTCCTTTTGCCTTGGGAGGTGGGTTTAAGTCGGGTGGTGCTAGAGACAGATTCTTTTCGGGTGTATCGCATGTTCGAAGAAGTTGGTGAGGATTTGAGGGAAGTGAGAATGTTGATTGTCGATGTGTGCACGTAATTTTCCCGCCCTTTTAAGTTTTAGAGATTGTTGCAGCTTCATTTTTAGGGAAGGAAACATGGTGGCACACTAGTTAGCGTAGATGGTTTTGAGTCTTTGACAACGTGGTGTTTGGATGGAAGATTTTCCTCCTTAAATCAAGTATTGTTTGAGTGATTTAGTCATTCTTCAGCGTTATATTGAGCTTCTCTACTTCAAAAAAAAAAAAAAAAAAAAAGAAAAAAAAAGACTATAATTTATTAGTAAAATAGACTGTCTAGTTTAGTCATGTAATTAACATTATTGTATATTAAGGTGTAAGTTATAGTTAGCTATTGCTATTTTTTTTTTGGTGATTTTTTTTTTTTTTTTTTTTTTTTTTTTTCTTTCCACTTTTCTTCATATTTATTTATTATCTTACCCTCTAATGCTAAATTCAACCTAGTTCAACTAACATCAAATTTGTGTTAACGATTGTTTATAGTTCGAATTCCCTCACTTCCCTTTGTAAAAAAACTAAAAAAAATCTCTAAGATAATATGAGATTTTTGTACGGATGACTTTCTCGGTCGAGGCATAAATTTTTTACTTTCCTACGAAAATTTATGTTTTTTTATCTTTTTTCGTGATCAACAAGTCTATTTCCTGTGAAAAGTCATTTGTACCCTTTGTTGAGCATAAGGGTACTATAATTGTCTTCTCGTGTGACCGTGCTTAGCAAAGTGTACTACCGGCAAAAATATTAAAAAAAAAAAAAAAAACTTTACATGTAATCTTTTTAAATGAATTGATCCTCCCAATTGTTTCTTTTCTTTAAAAAAGAAAAAGACAAAAAATCCATTCATTAGGAAATATATACCACATGGACTACGTAGCTTTCGTCCTTAATAACACCATTATTAGACTCAAGTCATGAAGCTTCGTATGATCAAATGAGCAATTGAGTATCCTCCCAAATTATGTTCCAATTGTTTTTTGATTTTACTTTGTTCCTTAAAATTTGTGAGATGTTTATTCTTGAAATGATAACTCAACTTCAATCTTCTTCTTCATAGGTTAGTAGTCTCGTCTCGATCAATATGCACAATAATAGTCTCTTTCAAAAATTAAAAAATATTTTTATCCTCAACTTTCACGAAAATACTCTAAACTTTAATTTGTAAAAATTTAGTCCCTAAACGGTAACAATTTAGTCCGTGTACTCTCAAATTAGTAATAGTTAATTAATTTCTATCGTGAAAAAACTCATAAAATATAAGTGTCAATTTTTATTATATAACGATTTAGTTTTTGTAGTTTATAAACACATTTGGTCTCTAATAAATTTATCGATCTATCTATGGAAAAAATTTCATTAAATTTTAACAATATTTTTTATGATACAGACTAAATTGTTATCCTAGTAAAGTTTATGGACTAAATTATTACGAATTTAAAAGTATAGAGACTAAATTGTTACAAATTAAAGTTTAGGAATTAAATTGTTATTTTGAAAAGTTGAGACAAAAAAAAATGTTTTTTTTAACTTAATATTTAAATATAATTTTGATGTTTATTTTAAAAATAATTTGCCAAAAGACACTAATGTGTATTGTTTATTTGGCAATTTTAATTTTTTTTCTAGAGTACACGGTATGCGAGAAATTCAAGATAATATATATATATATATTAAAAAAAACAATCATGACATGCAAAAATATGTCAAGAAATAATTAACATGATACTTGATAAGGGTCAAAAATTTATAATAACGACGCTTTTGACATAACAATGATTTTAATCATTGATATTTGAAACATATTGAGACAGGTATAACTTGACATTTTTTGTTTGTATAATTTGACGCTTGTTAATGGTCAAGGTTTAGACACCTTATTCTTGACGCTTGTTAATGTATTACTTCATAAAGTGCGACGAGAGTTCCAATGACACATGAAAAATGCAAACAATACTTTCTTTTTTTTAATGAAGAACCAATCTTATTAGGATCAAATACATGGCTCTTGGCTACCAAATAGATATTTCCAGCCGACAATACAAGAATTTTGGTTTTTCCCGACGGAAGTTTTTTCGAAAGTTTTTTTTTTCGACGACAAAAACACTTTCTCGACGATTTTTTGAATCCTCGAGAAAAAATCAGGTTGTCTTGACAGTTTGTGAAAACCGCCGAGACATCCCAATTTTGTCTCGCCGACTTAAAAAATCGTCAAGACAACCTAGTTTTGTCTCGGCAGTTTAACTAAACCGTCGAGGAAACCCCGCCACGATTTTGAAACCCTGATAAATTCATCGCGCTGTCTCAGCGGTTTAGTTAAACCGTCGAGACAACCCAATTTTGTCTCGAAGAATCAAAAAACCGTCGAGAAAAAATCTGGTTGTTTCTACGGTTCAAGAAACCATCGAGAAAGCAATTTGTCTGGACGCTAAAAAAATCGGGTTGTCTTGACAATTTAGATAAACCGTCGAGACAACCTTTTAACCAAACATTTAGACAAACATTTTCACTCTTCTTCTTCCATTGTTTTCATTTGTTCCCTTCGCAATCGCCCTTCCTCTCCGCCATTCCCCTCGTCGTTGTTCGCCTTGCCTTCGCCTCTGATGTTTGCCTGGCCCTCGCCTCTTCGTCGTTCCCCTCATCGTTGTTCGCGTCACCCTCGCCCACCGTCGTTCGCATCGCCCTTCTTCGCCGTCGAGAGAACCACACTTCTCTCGACGGTTTAACTAAACCGTCGAGAGAAATACGGTTCTCTCGATGATTTAGGTTCAAATAAACTGTCGAGAGAACCACTTTTCTTGACGGTTTAGGTCAATCGTCTAAATCGTCGAGAGAAGTGGTTCTCTCGACGGTAAGCAAAAAAACCGTCGAGAAAGGTTCTCCCGACGGGATTTTGCCAACGATTCGTGCCGACGGTTGTATTTTTGTCGGGAGAAGTTCTCTCGGCGATTTTGTTGCTTATCTCGATGATTTTTGTACGTCGAGAGAAACCAAAATTCTTATAGTGCGATATCTCATTTTCTACCGTGGTTGATAACCACTCTGAAAACTCATTAAACCATAAAACTGACTTCTTAGAGGACTCCACCTTATGCCCTTTAGGAATAAAAGAAACAAAATATGAGCAAATTCTCTCTTAATGGTCAGAAAGTCTACCATGGTAGTATAGACTTCCTTAACAATTTTAGATACTCCATTAATCATTTGAATATATTAGTCAAAGAATCTAAATGCACCATAACCGTTGTAACTGTTACAATAAATCAATAACAAAGAAAAAGTAAGCGCAAAAGAATAACGACACAAATTTACGTGGTTCACTAGCGTCCTGTTAGCTACGTCTACGAGCAGAAGGGAGAACAATATTATTATGAAATAGGAGACAATTACAAATGACCAGATAGGGGTTGAAGTCATTAGAAAGTTTATATATGACACTCTTCCAATGACCTAATACAAAAATGAGTCGAAGTCCAAAACAGATAAGTAAAAATTCAAAATTAACATATAAGTAAATATCCAAAATTAATTTTTTTTGTTGTAGCAACAATTCTCCGTCTCAAACACTAAACATTTCAAAACTCTAAACTAAAATTTTCTTGTACTTCAGAAGTCTTTAAAACTAAACAATTTTAACGGTCTGTCATTCATTAGGTTAGAATTTAAAAACATTAATTTTAAAAATGTAAATGTAAAGAGTTTTGAATGAACTCGAAATAGAAACAAAAATAGAAAAAAACCAAACAAAATCATTAATGGAATAAAAAACAATTTCTCCATCAAAAGATATCACAATCAATGCTTTGGAATGTGCATGTGGGAATTAAAAACTCAATTTTAGATGTTGAAAGTGTTTTTTAACTTTAATTTATCAGCCACATATCTTGAGATTTATTTTCCAAAATCTGGCTGGAAAGATCAGAGCCAGTCATTTTCGTATCTTATATAAGAATCAATATCAACAGCGACTAATCACTATTTATGAAAAACTGATATGAGTGCAATTAATTATTTACACGGTTAAATTACAATTTTTTTTCAATAAAAAAATTTGCTTGCATGCTAGGCTGAAAGAATCTTTTGTAGCCGAACCACGTGTCAATGAGTTAAATATTTATATTATAAAAAATAAACAAATTCTACTCAATTTTTTCAAGTCGTTTATTTTTTATTTGTCTTTTTTCTCTTTCTCCTTCTGACCATATTTTTTTCTCTCCTCTCACCTTCTCGGATTTCGGCCCATTTTTTTTTCTCTCCTTTCACTTTCTCCGTCCACCTTCTCCTCTAACCGTTAGAGACTAAGTTTATAATTAATATAAAAAAAAAAATTGTACTTTTTCGAACTCAATTAAAAAATCTCATTTTAAAAACTTCCATAATTTATTTTTGAGATTGGAAATTATAGTGACAAATTGACAATGAAGAAAAAAAAAATAGGAACATCAAGAAGATCTCATTCCTATTTCGATTTTCATAGCGGCGAAGGAAGAGTTTAATGACCGGAGAGAGAGGAAAATGACAGAAGGAAGAGAAGGTGAGAAGAGAGAGAAAAAATGACACAAAAAAATAGAAGTAAACAACGTCAGAAAATTAGGTAGGATTTTTTTTAAAAAAATAATAATATAAATATTTAGTCAATCCATACGTTGACACGTGGTTGGGATGCTTGTAGCCGAGAAATTAAGTTTTACTTTTTGTTTTTTTTTATTCAACTTTTCAAATTTGACCTAATATATCTCTACATTTTATAAAGTGTATAATAAATTTTAAAATTTTTTATTTTTGTATAAAATTGTCCAATATTTAAAAAATATTGAATAAATGAAAGTTCTACTAAATACAAAATTGAAATCTTCATTTTAACGAAGTTCAACGACCATCTAAATTTCAAATGTCTATTAAATTTGTTGGGATGCACACCTTGCTGCATATCTTCAACTTCCCATCAGCCAAAAAAAAAACTACATTCTTCTAAATTATTTGATTTTTTTTATTTTTTTTTCTATTTCAAAAACCACCCCTCAAATTCAAATAATTCAAAATTTTATTTTGTTTTTTGGGTTACAAAACACTTAGTCCATCTACTTTAAAATTTGTTACAATTTAGTCGGTGAAAAATAATTTTAAAATTTAATGAGATTTCTTACATATAGATAATTAATTAGGAACCAACTGTATTTATAAACTACAAACACTAAAATTTTTACATAATAAAATTGATACTTGAGTTTGATGAGATTTTTCAAGTACATATTAAATTGTTACAAATTTTACAAGACTTGATAAATTGTTTGGCTTATTTGTTTTTGTATCTAACTATTTTTTAACTTGTTGGTAGATTGTTTGACTTATTTGTTGTTTTGTATCTAAATATTTTTTAACTTCATTGTTCTCATTAGACGTTTCTATTGAAGACTAGAGATTTTTTTTTCTAGTAATGGGGATGATTTTTTATTATTTTTTTTTGTTGCAAGTGTTTTTGTAAAAAAAAAAAAAAACAAAAGTCAAAATCAAAATCAAAGGAAAGATTGAAAGGTTTAATTATTTGACATAATTTTTGGTTTGCCTTAATATCTTTTATTCTCTCTTTAAAAATTATGTTAGAAACAAAACAATCTTGGGAATGACCAGCCCTATGCACGTAAAAATGATGATCTTTTTACAAACCTTATCTTTTAATTTATTACCGTTTTACATTAATTGCAAAAACATTTTTATTATTATGAATTCATTTAATTTTAAATTCATTTATGTTAAAACCTTTTTTGAATTAATTCTGAATTAATTTGATTTGATATCTTAATTAATTCTTAATTAATTTTGATTGAAACTCCCAAATTAATTTCTCTATTTAAATGGAGTTTGAAAGTAGTTTTGAGGATTCACTTTTCATTGACAAAAACTAATTCTGAGCATGGTACTTTTGTCTTGATTCCAATCCTTCTCTCACGAGTGGACGTGAAAGTTGGATGTTGTGCTAACCTTGGGGAGCAACCGGGCATAAACGATTCACACCGAGGTCGTGCCGAATTTTGCTTTCAAGGCAGTGGTTTACCACAGCACAACAATTACCCTTCCGATTTCGTTCCGGTTGATCGACTACCAACAATTTGAAAGCAAAATCTACTTTTTATTTCAATGTCGATCATATTCGGAAAGAAAGATTAAAAGAGGTGATCCAGATCTGAGAGGGGTTGTTTGGATCTCAATCTAAAAGAAATCCAGTAGCTTCAAGCCACCTATGGTGGGTCTTTTATATTCCATCCGGATGAACGAAACGCTTCCAAGTATACTGTAAGTAAATTTTGGTTTTGATGGAACTTTATTTTTATTGATCTTATTTGATTCTGCTCTGTTGGTGGGAATCAAAATCTCAAAATTTGATTTTGACAAATGAATTGGAAGTCTATAAGTCTCTTATATTTAATTATCAATTTTTCTTTGAGAAAGTTTATTGAGTTCAAATTTGGAAAATGTGAAGTTTTAAATTGTGGGTGTTTGTCTTGTGTTGCTTATGTAGAGTCTCAAAAACATCAATTTTCTATAATCACTTGCTAATTAGCTTAATAGATTTAATTTAATCCATGAAATATATGTTTATCATTGGCATATTAACATATATTTGAATTGAAATAAACTTCTATTTTCATGGAAGGAGGTGATAAATCTAGGAAATTAAAATGTTAGTTTTGAATTTATTTATAATTATATCGTTAGTATTTGATTTCAACAACTAAGTGACTCAAATTCATTCAAATCTTTGTAAGTGGAGAATATTTTGTTGATCAATTATTTGTTTCTCAAATATAGCCTAAATTTAGTAAGCTTGTCTTGATGTTGAATGAATTTTATATAGGTTGAGTTTCATGTATATATTTTGAAATGATATTTCAAATCTTTATATATCTTATAACTATATGTGATTTAAAATAGAGGATCAAAACATGATGAATTTACCATATTTTTGAAATATGAGTGCCTAAATTGTTAGCTAGCTTTTGTTATTGAAAATTCAATCACTTACTTGAGAATAGATCTTTAGTTGGAGAGAACTTTATATGGCTAAATCAAAGAAAAAAAACAGAATGGAAGGTTGTGAGGCTTTTCCATAAATGGTTTTGATAGAAGATAATTTATTTGAGGGATAAAATTGATTACCTAATATATATTAGGCATGAGATGATTCTTTCATTAAATTCATTGGATGACTTTGTTGAAGTTGTGTCTCTTTGTTTATTGTGATTCACATGATTATTATATTTGAGTTTAATATATAAATATATTTAATGAGTATATATTTATTCATGAATGGTGTGATTATGATGTTTATCATGAGAAAAATTGATTGATTAGAATCCATTAATTTTTTTATCGTACTAAATAATTCTTAAATATATTGTGTGGACTTATGCTTTTTAATATCTTGTTGATAGATATTATTAAAATTTTGCATTTGATCTCATCAAATAACTCGTTAAATTCGTTCAATTATGTTGAAGATATTTTGGGTTCGAAATTCATTAAGCTTCTAAGCTTCTAATAATTTTTGAATGATTTTTATTTAGGATGAATCCATTATAGATGGTATAAGAATTTAACAACTTTATTTAATGGGTATATATTTGTTTATTTTATGAGCCCACTATATCAAGTTTATGAAATGAGGTAAATAATAATAATATTTTAGTTATTATTGTACTTAAAGTTATGGGTGATCATAGTGATCAATTAAGCAAGCCTAATTGTCATGTAGCATGCATATGAAAATAATATGTATAATGATATATTATTGGTGACAGAACCTATGTGTGACAAATAAAATAGTTGTGGAGAATGTTAAAATATTGCTAAAGTTGCTTAGTAATGCAGCTTAAAATTGTGAAGCAGTAAATTATAACAATTTTGAAATTGGTGAAATATTGCTAAAGTTGTTCAATGATGCAGTTTGAAATTGAAATTGTAAAGCAATTAAAGGTTGAGGTAATGTATATTTTCAATTGACAATATTAAGTGTATGATTCATATAATTAATTGTCATCTTTAAATACATTGTATATTGTATATGGCCATAAATTTTCATTAAATTGAAAGTTATTATTAGTGATATTAATTTAGTTTGGCCTTAGAACAATATTGGTTTATTACCTAGCTTGTTGGTAGCAAGAAAAATTGTGCAAAATCAAAATCTCTCATGTCTATGTGATGCTCGTAGAAATTGATTATAATTTAAGATCTTGATAGCTATGTTAAAATGTGTGATATTTTATAAGGGCTATTTAAGATTTTGTTGGTCAATTATGCATGCATATTTTCATTGGTTGAAAATATAAAATTATTCATGTCGAATATTTTATCGAGCATGCCTATGATCATGAAAAGGGAAAAGAAAAATATTGTCTATTTTTTCTTATAAAGGATTCATACATAAAAGCATTAAATTTGTGAAGTATGTATAATACATGTGATTGATATGTTCCATGTATTGTTACATAGAGAGATTCATTTGTGTTCTGATTATATTGTTATGTGATTTTGAAATGTAACAACTAATGAATAAATGTTTTGGATAACATTTCATAAAATATGCATATTATGTCATTATGAAGAGATATCATGAGTATATCTCTTATTGATGAAATGTATTGAAACTATCATGTGAAATTAAATGAATTATTGGCGAAGTAAGAAATTTGTGATGCTCCCACTCTTGTCTTATAATTTTTGTGATAGTATACATCAATTTATTGTGATGTTTATAATTTATGTATTTATGCATAAATATGTTTGAGAGATTGAAATATATTTTTAATATCTCAAATGTGGGGGAGATATAGTGATTAAAATCATTATTTAATGCAAAAGAAATGAAATGAAAAAATCGTTTGATTTTTCTGATGTGGTACTAGATGTTAAGATAGGAAAAACCAAAATGGTTTTTCAGTATGTCAATCAGATTACATTAAAAAGAAAATTGCTAAAGTAATTTAATTGCTTTGATGATATTTCTGTAAAGCTAGTGTGAGTCTTAAGAAGAATAAGGAAGATAATGTTTCTCAATCTGAATATGCAAAGATTATAGGTAGTATCATGTGTTTGATGAACTATACTAGACCTGATATTGCATATGTTGTGAGTAGATTGAGTAAATATACACAAAATCCTGATAAAGATTATTGAATTGCTCTTCGTCGATTATTGAGGTACCTTAAAGGTACAATGAATTTATGTTTGCATTTTAACAAAATTCCTATAGTATTAGAAAGATATTGTAATGCAAATCGGTGACATATAACGACGAGGTGAGCTCTACTAGGAGATGTGTTCAATACTATGTGGAGGAGCTATTTCATGGAAATTAGCTAAGCAGAGCAAGAGGTAGAATGGCTAAGAAGCCTACTGGGAGACCTACCATTGTGAGGGCGTCGTCTATGCTGGTCTTCATACATTGCGATTCACAGGCAGCCATAGATATTGTCATAGGTAGTGTTTATAATGGCAAAAGAAGGCATTTACGCCTTTGACATGGAGCTGTGAAAGAATTGCTAAAGAGTGAAATTCTCTCCTTGAAATATGTGAGGTCTGAGAGGAATCTAGCGGATCCCCTCACCAAAGGCCTAACAAGGAGAGTAATTATAGAGTCTTAAGCAAGTATGAGACTCAAACCCTTATAGTGAATCCATAGTCCTTTATTTGGGTGGTCTGAGTAAGACTTGATGGAACACTTGAAAGGTATCCATAGCCCTTTATTTGGGTGGTCTGAATACAAACTTGATGGAACTCCTAGAAGTCTTCATAGCTCAGTTGTTGAGTGGGCTGAGTACAGACTTGATGAAGCATTTAACGTGATTGTGAAGGTGTGGCTGCCTTCTATGAAAGAGTATAAGGTCTCTTTCTAGAGCTTGCACGGTGACCCGAGGTTCGATGTGCATGGCCTTAAAAAGCACTTGATGTTGTATCAGTATCGCGGATTCAAGATAAAACATAAGGAATGAAGCGTGTTGTGGGGGTCTCAACCTTAATTGATTAAAATTCAAGAGAAAACTCACTCTTTTCAATTAGGTTGTTGTCCCACTTCACTATGCAACAATTCAAATCGTAAGATATTGTTGTTTAAGCTTATTGTTTCTTTTTTGCTCAGATTTTGGTTTTTGTTTCATATTTTCTCCATGCTAGTCATTCGTGGGGAATTGTTGGGAATGACCAGCCTATGCGCGGAAAAATGATGATCTTTTTACAAACCTTATCTTTTAATTTATTACCGTTTTACATTAATTGCAAAAACGTTTTTATTATTATGAATTCATTTAATTTTGAATTCATTTATGTTAAAACGTTTTTTTGAATTAATTTCCTTTAAAACGTTTTTTGAATTAATTCTGAATTAATTTGATTTAATATCTTAATTAATTCTTAATTAATTTTGATTGAAACTCCCAAATTCTTTTCTCTATTTAAATGGAGTTTGAAAGTACTTTTGAGGATTCACTTTTCATTGACAAAAACCAATTATGAGCATCGTACTTTTGTCTTGATTCCAATCCTTCTCTCACGAGTGGACGTAAAAGTTGGATGTTGTGTTAACCTTGGGGACCAACCGTCATAAACGATTCACACCGAGGTCGTGCCGAATTTTGCTTTCAAGGCAGTGGTTTACCACGGCACAACAATTACCCTTCCGATTTCGTTCCGGTTGATCGACTACCAACAAACAACAACAAATAAGTCAAACGCCAAACAAAGCATAGTTCAATTGGCATAAGGTTGTGCCCATAACTAAGAGGTCATAGGTTCAATCCTTGCATTTGAGAGTTAGATTTCGCAAGGTCACTTTGATCTCGTCTTAGATTTCGCAAAGCGGTGCGTGTTTAATTTTTTTTTTTTTTTTTTTTTTTTTTTTTTTTTTTTTTTTTTTTTTTTTTTTTTGTAAATTTGATTGATTCTTCCTTATCTATTTCAAATTGAAAGTTGTTGGTAGATAAATAATTAAAAAATGAATGAATATATTTGGTTGAAATAATGAATGAATATATTTGGTTGAAATTATGGAGTATGGTTATTGAAATTAGGGTCAAATGTTGGGGCTTGTAAATATAAATACAAGGACGTGTATTTATTTTTGTTTGTATATTTTAATGTCATCTATTTTTTATTATTATTATTATTATTATTATTATTTATTATTATTATTATTTTTTTTTTTTTTTTTTTTTGGTAGATTTATGGAATTGTTTATGGGGTTTACATTGGAGAAAGAGGTTTTTTTTTTGTTGGTAATGTTAGGATCTAGATGTTTGTTGCTACTTAATATTAATTTCTTGATTCAATTTCCGTTGTTATTCTTTGAACGGTGTTGTGAAGTTGATGTTTAATCTCATTTTAGAAATTGAGTTTAGTGAATAATGTAGTTGAGGATGAAGGAAGTGGGTTATATTTGTTATTGACTTGTGTAGTGAGTTTTAAGATTGAGATTGAGATTATGATGACCGTGATTTCTGAGACTTTGTGACTTTGTGACTTGAGTTTGAGATTATATAACTATTTGAGACTTTACTGATATATGTTTAGTGGATAACTATTTAGTTTTTATCGTTAGTACATGAAGCTAATGGGTTGTGGCTTTTTTTTTTAAACTAATGTTGAAACTAATGGGTTATTCCTCTTGATCTTTTTTATCCAAACATTTTTCTAGTCATCTTATTTCCATGACTATTGTCCATTGGAGATCTTTTTTCTAACTTTAAGCTTTCTTTCGTAGAGCTTTGTTTAAACCACAACATTCCAATTGAAGAAAATTTTAAAAAGACAAAGAAGGATTGTGGTCAAGCGTTTGGAAGGTATGTACAATGGTTGCATCGTGTTCTTTTTTAACCTTTTTAAGATTTAGATTTTTTTATTGAATTTTTTGAAGTGATTTTGCATATATTATGTGTTCAAAATATAATTTGGAGAATATTTGTTTCATTAGAGTGTCATTTGGTAGCTAGTTATGTGATTGGAGTTAGATTTAGAACTTACTATTTGATTAAAGTGTGATTAAATAGTTTTTGTTAGTAGATTGCTTGTTCAAAATGAGTTTGAAAGGCTATTGATCATGTGGTTAAAGTTTGATTTAGAGTTTGGTTATACACTCCGAAGTAAGTAGAATTCTTATATTGTATTTTTTTAGTTTTATTATCTAGCCTATTAAAGTTTTTGAGAATTTTGCTAGGACAATAGAACAACAATTTGAGATACGTATGAAAAAAGGTATGCACAAATGAATGATTGTTGGAGTTAGAAAGTTTCCATCACTCATTGGATTTGTTTGTCTAAGTGTTTTAAATGATTGCTCTCTTTTAATACCCAACAAATATTTATTTGTGTATAATGATACTTGGCGGCTTTGACTATTGATATTGATTAGGTTATTAAAACATAAAATTGGATATTGGGAGTTATCTTTGTCGTTGTGACTTTACTTATGTTTGGAAAGAGAAGAAATTTATTTAACTCTTAAGTTGGCATAAGAGTGAGGGTTGTGATTGTGTATTATGTTTATTGTGATCTTTTTTTTCTACTTGTGGTTTTGGTTGAAGATTAAAAAGAGAGGATTATTAATGGTTGTTGTTGTGACTTTATGTTTCAGAATTGACTTTTGAATGATTAGAAATGGTTATGATTCAATGAAATAAGAGCATTGTAAACATTCAAGTCTGGGCAAGGGCAACCAACAATATTTTTTTTAATAAATTATGGAATAAACAATGACGGGTAATATCCGTCATTATTTATAGTAGTGTGCGACAAACATAATTTTCGTCTCAATAATCTAGCAATGAAAACAATAAAATGTCGCAAACATTCTTTGCGATGAAAAGTAAAAAGCGTCGCAAGCCTTGCGACGTTTTGCTCAAAACGTCGCTAAAGGTCTAGAGCGACGCACCTACAACGACGTTTCTTGCGACGTCCATTTTTATGTCGTAAAAGACCTTCAGCGACGAAATCGTGGGTTTAACGACGTTTTAATTTCGTCGCTAAAAACAGTTTTTCTTGTAGTGAATGATCATTTTTCATTGACATTCATTGATCAAATGTTAGATCACCTAGCAAGAAGAGTCTCATATTGCTTCCTAGATGGATATTCAGGATATAATCAGATTACGATTGCGCAGAAAGACCAAGAAAAGACAATTTTCACTTGTCCTTATGACACATTTTCATGTTTACGCATGTCATTTGGCTTATGAAATGCGCCAGGAACGTTTCTACGATGTATGATGAAAATTTGTTTATATTTCTTAGAGCAATCAATGGGTATTCATGGATGAATTTTATGTACTCGATAATTCGTATGCGGAATGTTTAACTCACTCGGACGAGATATTATTGCGTTGTGAAGGCATAGTGTTGGGGCCTAGAATCTCCAATGCAGTATTGGAAGTAGACCGAGCAAAAATCAAAGTAATTGAAAAGTTGTCATCTCCCACACATGTTAAGGGTGTGTGAAGTTTTCTTTGACACGCAAGATTTTATCGCAAATTCATTAATGGTTTTTCCAAATTAGTAAGCTTCTATGCGGATTGGGTAGGAAATGAACACTTCAAACCCCGCAGCGGAAGCGTTGAAGTCAATTTGATTTATTTATAATTAAACTACAAGACATGATTAAGAAAATTACCTTTGAAGACCACAATCTTTTTGTGTTCATTTTCCACGAGAAATATTAATCTTCTCAAATAACAGATTTATAAAGAGAGATTATATATTTCGTGGTCCAGTCTTATACAAACTCATTGTATAGGATACTGCCACTCACATACCACATCAGTTCGAAAGAGAAAAGGGTACCGTGGAGGGAAGTTGTTCGAAGTTCCAATCGAGTCTAAGGCAAAGCTAAAGTGGTTCGTATACCTATTTTTTTACCTACTTGACGAAAGGGAACGGACTTTTCTACCTCGGCGTTTTGTGCCCGGTTCTGGTTCAGGAAAGGGTCTTATCTCTTTCATTGGAGCACATTGATGCCCTATTTCGAAACTGGGATGAAAGATTTTAGTTCTATATAGTCTTTCAAACGTCTATTGCACTCACGCTTTTCAGTTCCTATTTGAAACGACATAGTTGAAGCTTGTTAACCAACAACCAGTCTTCAATTTTTTATATCGGTGGAATTCCACCTTTCAACAAACCTGGCTCATCCCCTTCGTCAACTCTTTGATCGGGATACTATTACCTAGGTTCGTCTCCTACTTCTCTCCTGATACGCGTTATTTCCTAACCCTTTCTTCGTGCTTGTTTCAGGAAGCACTTCGACCACTCCTGGTTGTATATGGATTTTTTTGACAGACGACAAAGAGTGATGATTTACCGACGATAAGAGGTCAAGCCGATACATGAATGATTTGGATCAAATCATTTGTAACAATTACAAAATGGGTCGTATCAATATTGTTACCAGGATAAGACACTCAACCTTATCCATATACTATAAACTATTTAGATTATTCCTTGAACATGATCCTCCTATATGTCAACTACATACTATTCAAGATTACACTAATAACCTTGAATTTTTATATAATGAATATTAAAAATTAGAAATAATAATTATCAAATAATTATTAATTAATTACGAGGCTTTAGGGAATAAATCCCAACAATCTTTCACTTGCACTAAAGCTAGTGAGACATGTATTTTAGGGCATACTCTACACCTGACATGTTCTCCCATTTTCCCTAGTGAAGATGAGACATGTCTCGTAATCCTAGACATTCTAGGTGACTCTGGAAAAAATTAGCCTGAAAAGTCTTTTTTATATAGATCAAAACGACTGTCAACTAAAAGTCATCTTGGTCCTACCATGATGCTTTCTTTCTCAGCATAATATCCTATACATTGATGTTATCTAAGTTCGTTAAGTTTAGTCATTGCATAAAATGTGATAGACTTAATTATATCTGAAACACCTTTCAGACCAATAAGAAATTATTTGAGCTATACAAGTTCTTTGCTTCATAAGCAAGAACTTTCAATTTGCATATCAAGGTCCACCACCTAGGGTAAACATAGTTTTCTGATTTTTTTTGTTAAAACAAGTGCATCCTGTAAAGATCAAATCTTTAACCTCATACACAAAAATATAATTCTCATTATCCATAAATATTTTGAGAAAAAAAAATTAATTTTTCACGCAATGGTCATACCATTGAGTTAACTAATATATGCTAACCAATTTTACTGTATATCAAATGTTATGTCTTATTTATACACTAGCTTTTCTCCCACTCAAACGTAAATAGTCAATTTTATGTTCTCAACATTTATAGATGTTTGAATATAAAAATAAAAATATTTTGAGATGTTTGAGAACATTATCATTTTTGAAGTACTGCATCATATACTTGACAACAATTTTATCAATATACGATGTCTGAGACATAATTAACATTTTGTCCTTGAAATCTCTATTTCTAAGACATATCAAGTAATTTAAATCCTTAATTTGGAATCGGTTTGGTAGTCAACATTTTATGTTGGATTGAAATTTTACATAATTCATAAGGATTAATATGTCATCCACATAAAATATGAGAAAACTCCACTAAGCAATTAATTATTTTTTTGTCAATACGAGATCATTAATATTGATTCAAAGTCATATTTTTTTTTTTTATACTTTTATCAACCTTACATTCAAAAATCTAGTGATCAAATTCATTTCATAAATGAACTTTTACTACTTGCAAACCTTTTGCTTTTGATTTTTAAAAATGAACTCATGTAATTGATTTGCAGATGCATTCCGTAAGACTTATTTTCGAAAAATATTTCTTAAACCTTCATTTGACATATCTCATATGCAACTATGAATAAGAGAATGTTTATAGACTCTAGTATAACAACAAATGAGAAAATTTACTCATGGTTTACTTTCTCCCACTATATTTTCTATTAGTCTTATTTTGAAAGTTTGTACCTATTTATTTACAAATCTTTTGTTTTTGTAGATATATTCAGAACCTATGAGTTTTACCCCATCAAAAATATCTACAAGTTCTAGATAAAAATGAAGTACATATACTTTATCTCGTTGTTTATGACTTTGGTTTACTAATGTCTGCCAATAACTCTCAATTTTGTCATTTAATATGACAACTTAGTCTTCAATTAAGCTCTCGTAACGATCAAGTTATCTCATAACTCTCCCACTACGATGAGGATTATCCAATTCAGGACTAGCATCCATTTGACTATCAAATGTAATTAAATTGTTAACAACTTTTGTTAACTATTTAGTGGCTTCACCTGAAACCAACTTATTAACACTATTGAACATATCCTAGTCTTTTCGGGATAGTTTCCGTAAGTATGCTTAAAAGTCTCAAAACTTGAGGGTTGTAAACTAGTTTTACTAATCTTCTATAATCCCAAATTTGTCTCGTAGACACCTTTTAGAGGGAATCACATTCACTATACAATCTTTATTGTATATCCTAACAAAATTTTGATAATGGCGTGTAATTCTTTATTGTTTTGACTATGTCTAACAAGATTTTGTTTATCTTTTTGCAGCACAATTTCACAAAATTGTACTTCGTGCTTAGAGTTGAGATAAAATCTCACATTCTATCAATTAGTCTTAGTACGTAAGGTTCATGTACTTTCCACTGTGATCCGATCATAATGTTCTTGATAAATTTACCTAATTGATCTTCAACTTGAGTCTTATATTCCTTGAACTTTTAAAAAAAATTAGACTTATGTTGCATTAGGTAAAGATACACATATTTGTTGAATAATCATCAGCTAGAGATGAAATATTAATCAACCACTTTTGACTTTTACATTCACCATACCTACTTGGGTCAGAACGTGGAAGCTCAAAATGTTCTTATTTGGCCTCGTAAACTTTTTCAATAAAGGCCTATTAAGTATCTTGCATGAAGGCAAGATCTTAAGACATATAAAGTAATTAACTCTAACATTTAGAGAATACCTCTTATTAGTTTTTTTATTCAAATTGATCATAATCAATTTTGACTGTCAAAGACAAGTATCATATTTTAGAAGAATATAAATTGTCTTTACATTCTGGATTCTATAATCCTGAATATCTCAGTGTGTAGTATTTTATACGTTAACAATTTAAACATACAAATTGTTCTTATTTTTAGCTGAAATTTTCAAACAATTTTGAAAATAAAAAATTTAGTACTAAAATATTCATATTATATGAACTTTTTATTAGTAATAAAGTTAGAGAAATTCAATTTCTCATATGGTACTAAAAACACTATATTCAACATTAAGTAACGATTATTTCTTATGAACATCTTAAGCTTTCCCACTACATCAATTGAAATTAGTTTTCTGGTGCCAACATGTAGAAATAATTCTACATCATTAAGTATTTTTCCAAGATTTACATATAAAATGTAATGAAGAAAAAATCTTGATAGTGGATGTGAATCTACTATCTAGGTGATAATGTTTATTTGTCACCAAAATTTTAGTAAATCAAATTTACTTTTATTCATGTTCTTCTTAGAGAGGTGTTTTATAAATTCCTATTATTATGATTGTTTTGCTAATTTAGAAACTATTTTCTTTTAGCTATAGTTATATGGCTTCTTTTCTTGAATTTCGGTAATACTTAATTTTTTAGATTATTTAGATACATATCTAAATCTAGCTTTTATTGACTTCAACAATATCTCCTATGTTGCTGTCATTTTTTTTATCTTCTTAGATTGACATCTAGCATGTCAAATAAGAAATATTTATAAGTCATCTCGTTATCTTTATTTATTAATCATGTGTTTCACAGACAATTCGCTTCGCATTGACAACGTGTTTTGAGAACATTTCTCAATAGAAACAAATGCAAAAACTTACATGACCATTATAGTGTTAAAGTTATTTTTCCATGCGATATGATTTTCTCAATTTGACAAATAAATAATGAAAATTAAAATGGACAGAAATAGACATAATATTGAAGAAAAAAAAATAGTATTTAACAACATGCAATCAATATTCATTCAATTTCAGCATAGAAAACAAACAATTTGATAAATGAACCATAAATCATTAATTTCTAATGTTATGGTACTTTAGTGAGTTAAAACAAGTGTCGTTGTAGGATAGGTCATATGTTCCTTCACTAAACTGAGGCAATCTCAACCAAGTATTATCCCAAAATAACTCTTATAATTTCTATAACATTTAGTTATCAATTAGTTTGGTCAAGTAAATCATTAACAACCTTAATGAGATCTTTGTAAGTGTAACATCATTTTAGATTCTATAATTTTATCCCAACAAGTGGCGTCGTATGGTAGGTCAAGTATTGGAAACAAAATTACAATAATATCCTTCTTAGGAGATTCACCCTTATATTGACTCATGTAAACACATTTCGTAGGGGACGATCCAAAAGTCGCCTCGAGGCACCACATCGATCTCACTTTGTGAACCAATGATAGAGACCATAGGATATGTTGACACATTTCCTTCTCCCACCTACTATTTTTAAAATAATTTCTCTAGAGATTCACCCTCATATTGACTCATGCAAACACCTTTTGTAGGGGGACGGTTCAAAAGACACCTCGAGGCCCCGCATGAATCTCACCCTGTGAATCTATGTGTGAATTTGTATGTAGAGAGTATATTATTCAGATGCATTCTAATGAGAATTACATGAGATTTTATGCAGAATATACAGAAATACATAAGGAAAATATCATAAATGTCAGCCCCAAATTACAACCCTAATTGTACATGATTTACGCTAACACCCTCCCTCAAACTCAATGTGGTATAGTGGGAACCAAATTGAGTTTGTTAAGTAACTGAGTGAAGCGACCAGGAAGTAGTGCTTTGGTGAGGATATATGCGGGTTGTTCTATAGTAGAGATAGACTGTAAGCGAAGAGTGTTGCTCTGAAGGTGATGACGAACAAAATGACAGTCATTTTCTATGTGTTTGGTGCGTTCGTGAAATACATCATTATGTGCAATCTGAATAGCGCTTCGATTGTCACAATGAAGTATGGTAGCAGATTGCTGAGGAATACCCATATCGGCAAGTAGCCATCAGAGCCACAATAACTCAGAGGTGGCATCAGCAAGTGCTCGATATTCAGATTCGGTGCTAGAGCGAGAGACCACAGTTTGTTTTTTACTACGCCAAAAGATGAGAGAGTCTCATAAGTAGAAGCAATAACCTGTGGTGGATCGTCGATCAGTTGGATCACCCGCCCAATCAGCATCGGAGTAGCCAGATAACACCAGAGATGACTGGGAAGAAAACTGAAGTCCATGGACAAGAGTGCCCTTAACATACCGTAGGATACGAAGTACTGCAGTAAAATGTATAGTCCGATGGGCAGCCATAAATTGACTGACAATATGTACTGCATAAGCAATATCAGGCGGGTCACAGTTAAATAAATAAGACTGCCAACAAGTTGTCGATACAGAGTAGGATCCTGGAGAGGAACACCATCAAAAGGAGTTAAACGAACATTAGGATCCAATGGTGTAGAAGATGTAGCAGAATCAGTAATACCAGACCTAGTCAGAAGATCAGAAGCATATTTTGCTTGAGATAGATAGTACCCATCAGGGGGAGAGGAGACTTCCCAGACCAAGAAAGTAACTAAGTGGGCCCAAATCTTTCATCTCAAAGTGTTTCCCCAGATAATGTTGCAAATCAGAGATAGCCTGAGGATCATCACCTGTAATGATCATGTCATCCACATAAAGAAGTAGAAGAACAATACCATGAGGAGTCTGTTGAGTAAATAATGTTGTATCGTGAGGACTTGAAGTAAATCCAAGTTGAGTGATGGTGGAACTGAATGTGGCAAACCAAGCACGTGGAGCTTGTTTTAGGCCATACAAGGCACGGCGGAGAAGGCACACCTTCTGAGGAGAAGGAGAGGTTCCTGGTGGTGGTTTCATAAATACCTCTTCTGATAAGTTGCCATTGAGAAAAGCATTTTTGACATCCATCTGAAGAAGGGGCCACTGTTTGGCAGCTGCAACTGCTAAGAGACTGAGAACATACGTCATTCGAGCCACTGGTGCAAATGTTTCCTCGTAATCAATGCCATACTCCTGAGAGTATCCTTTCGCAACTAGCCGAGCTTTGTAACGTTCAATAGAACCATCAGAATGCGTTTTGATCTTATAGATCCACTTACAGCCAATGGGTATTTTGCCTGGAGGTAGATCGACATAATCCCAAGTATGAGTTTTTTCTAAAGCCTGGAGTTCCTCATTCATTGCTTAATGCCAGAGAGGGATAGTACTGGCTTCATGATAAGATGAAGGTTCAACTAGAGACATGATAGTGGAAAAACAATGATAGTCTTGGAGATGATGAGGAATTTCCCTTACCCGAGTGGAGCGACAAGTGACAGGTGTAGGATCAGGTTCAGCAGTAGAGACAAATGTAGCTTCCGGTAGAGCAGAGATGGGAGCAGATTGATCAAGCTCAGGGACAGATGGAGTGTTATCCGATGGAAATAAATCATTGGAAAGATCTGTGAAAAATGGTTGAGAGGTATGGAAGGAGGAAAGACTAGAGAACATACTGTGTTCCCAAAAAGTAACATGGCGTGAGATGCGTAAGCGTTTAGAGATGGGGTCCCAAGAACGAAAACCTTTATGCTCATTTCCATAGCCAAGAAAGCAACATAAACGAGCACGAGGTTCAAGTTTCGTATGTTCATGTGGGTGAAGAAGCACAAAACATGCACAACCAAAAACTTTAAGATGAGAATAAGAAGAGGGAGTACCATATAAACGTTCAAAAGGAGAGATGTTCTGGAGAACTGAGGAAGGAAGACGATTGATGACATAGACAGAAGTGAGAGCAGTTTCCCCCCAAAACTTCTCAGGGCATGAGGCAGAAAGAAGTTGGGCATGAACAGAATCCAAAATATGGCGATGTTTGCGTTCTGCTCGTCCACTTTGTTGGGAGGTGTGGGGACATGATCTTTGGACAATTTTTCCTTGGTGGGTGAGGAATGAGAGGAGGCTGGAATCTTTATACTTCATTGCATTGTCTGTTCGAAGAATTTTAATGGTTCGAGAGAATTGTGTGTGAACCATAGTGGCAAAAGCAATGTAAACTTGAGATAAATCATAGCGGTTTTTAAGAAAATATACCCAAGTAAAGCGAGAATAGTCATCACTAAATAAGACAAAATAACGACAACCATTGACAGTAGAAGTAGGAGCAGGACCCCAAATATCAGAATGAATTAATCCAAAAGGTGTATCACATGAAGATGAGAAAATCGGAAAAGATAAAGCAGATTGTTTTGCAAACTTACAGTTCAAACAATCAAAAGAAACAAACTTGGAAACATTATTTAAATTTCCAACAGAAACTAAATTGCGAAGTTTTTCAGAAGAAGCATGACCAAGACGTAGATGCCACTGATATATGTCAGAATCAGTGACAGAGGCAGATATAGGTGGAGAGGCAGGTAATTGAAGGGAGGTGAGCTCAATCAATCTTCCCACTTTGCGACCAGTACCAACTATCTGTCCCGTCTGCAGATCCTGAACCTGACAACCATTAGAAGAGAAACAAATAGTAAGACCAAGGTCACATAATTGACCAACATATGCTAAGTTAAAGGTCAAATTAGGGACACGATAAGTATTTGGAAAATTTAAGGTAGGTGTGACAACAGTCCCAACATGAGAGATAGACATGCAATTTCCATCAGCAGCATGTATGGGAGGAAGAAAAGTAGCCGGAGTGGAAGATGTCAACATCGATATATCAGAGGTCATATGATTACAACAAGCTGAGTCAAGAAGCCAAGAGTTACCTGGAGTGACAACAAGGGCAAAGGATTTGGAGGAGATCACCTGTTTAAAAAGATCCTGAAGATCACTGATCTGGAAAGTGGGAGGAGTAGGTTCATCAGAAGGGGTAGTAGCAGCAACAACATATGAGGAACCAACTTTGGAAAAGTTCCTTGATTTCGTGGAGTGACCCTGAGGATGAGGTGGTCGAGTAGGACAGTTGTCCAAAATGTGACCAATTTTATGACAGTACCTGCACTCAATTGTAGGGCAATGAGAAAACTTATGACCAGGAAGCTTACAGTTCTTGCAGAAGAGGAGCCCAGAGGCAGAACGTGAATGGGTGGTTGCGAGAACCATATCAGATGGCACCGATGAGATTAGACTCAGTCTTGTCTCTTCAAACAAGATTTCCTGAATAGCTGCATCCAAAGAGGGTAAAGGATTGCGATGTAGTAAGGCAGCCCGAACAGATTCATATTCCGGACGAAGACAAATAAGAACCTTAATCAGTCGGAGATGATCAAGACTGATTTTAGCTTGAGCAAGTTGAGTCCAAATAGGTTGAAGCGTGGCGAGATATTCATTTACTGATTGACCAATATCCTGATTAAGACCAACAAGAGTGTTGTGCAACTGATAATAGTGAGCAAGTCCAATACTTTGAAAGCGTGTAGACAAGAAATCCCAAAGTTCTTTAGCATTATCAAAAGCATCAAATTGAGCATGAATGGCAGGAATAGAAGTGTTACCAAACCATATGAGTATTTGATGATTTTTGTTGTCCCAATCTTCTAGACGGTCAATAAACTTGAAGTCTTCCTCAACAGTATCCTTAACTATATCATCAAAAACTTTAGCAGGTTCTTCAGCAACTTTAGCAGATTCTTTTGCAGTGGCCTTGATTGGTTTGGAGATATCTCCAGTAACAATGCGCCATAATTTTCGACCGATCAGAAAACTCTTCATCTGATGAGCCCAAGTAATATAATTAGTCTCATTGAGAATTGTACTAATAGGACGAAAAACATCACCTTTCTCCATTGAAATTTAATTTAATCAAATTAAAATTTGATTTAATTTAATCAAATCAAAGGTGTCAAACAGAGGAGGGCTTGCGAATGAAGGCTGTGAGCTAGAGGTGGTCGTAGCTGGGCGGTCTGAGAGGGCTTGCGAATGAAGGCTGTGGGCGGTCCGAGGCAGAGGCGGTCTGAGGCAGAGGCGGTCGGAGCTGGGCGGTCTGAGGTAGAGGTGGTCGTAGCTGGGCGGTCGGAGCTGGGCAGAGGGTGGAACGACTGCAGATTTCAGATCTGGAGCGGTTGGTGCGAGCGGCTGCACGAACGGAGGTGATGGCAGAGGTGATCGGGGCTGAGCTCGCGACGGTTGGGCAGAGGCGAGCGTGGAACAGCGCGATGGGCGGAGCTTGGTGCAAGCTGGTACGAGCTGGGCGGTCTGAGGCAGAGGCGACGGTGGAGCAGCACGAACTCAGATCTGGGCTTGCGAGCGAGGGATGCGCGATCGGCTGAGGAGGGCTGCGCTGTTCAGGTTGTGCGGCGGAGGAGGGCGGGCTGGTGGCTGGTGCGAGCGGCTGGCGATCGGCTGAGGAGGGCTGAGCAAACAGAGATGGTGGCGGCAAGATCTGAAAAGTAAACCCTAATTTTCTAGGTATTTTGCTCTGATACCATGTGAATTTGTATGTAGAGAGTATATTATTCAGATGCATTCTAATGAGAATTACATGGGATTTTATGCAGAATATACAGAAATACATAAGGAAAATATCATAAATGTCAGCCCCAAATTACAACCCTAGCTAATTGTACATGATTTACGCTAACACTGTGATAGAGACGGTAAGATATCTTGACATATGCTCTTCTCCCACGAAGTATTTTGAAATAGAGTTTCCTATTACTTAAACAATTTTGACTAATCTCATTTATCTAAGTTTTTCAATCTACCTTTCATAACCCTTAGGTTGGTTAGATTGATTTTAATGTGAATTACCAAGTATATTAAACTATTTAAAAAAACGAATTACATTATAAGCTTGCTTAATGAAATTAAATAAAATTTAACTAAGTCAATCTAAGGCCAGTTCCCAGTTATAGGTGTACATTTTCAGTCAACTTAAATACCTCATCCGAGTAACATTTCTTAGACAATGTTCCCTTATAGTCAATTTTTATTTCAAATTCATTAATCTTTAATTAACTATTAATTACTAGATTAATGAACTTCAGTAAATTTTAAGAAATATTTTTAATCTTATTAAAAATTAATTCACCTTATGGATAATCTTGAAATTTTACCATTTTAAACCTTTTTAAATAAAATTAAAAGATTATCATATATATTCTAATCTTATTAGAATAAAAGATAAACTAAAGGGAAATTGTAACAGATGTCAATTTAGAATAAAATAATTAAAAATATAGCATGTTTTTAAAAAAAATGCGAATATGGCAATTTCTATCGCTGATATCTTATGGCGGATAGAAGTCTATCGCTGATCACCTCAGCTTTTTATAGATTTTTGTCAGTGATAATAGTCTATCACTGATAGAAGTCTATCAGTGATAGAAACATATTTTTTTGTCATATTTGCAAAATATTTTAAAGTTTGCTAAATTTGCAATTAGTTTGGGCCTGATTGATATTTGTGTAACCAGCCCTAAATTAAACTCAAATATTTAAACTATTTAAAGAATAAATTAAATTATCTTTAAACTAAGGAAAGAAATATCATAATCTAATTGGAAAAATTATTTTAATCTTTATTAGGAAAATATCCTAATCTCATTCAGAAAAAAATATAATCTCATTGGAAAAATATCCTAATGAAAATATAGATTCCTATTAGAAAGAAAATATCCTAATGTGAAACCGAGCATAGCTCAATTGACATAAGAAGTCATGGGTTCAATTCTCGCATCAATTAAATACCTTTAAAAAAAATATATCGTAATTGAATTTCCAAATAGAACAATTATATTCAAATAAATTCAAATACAATCATATTAGGAAAACATCTAATCACTTTAGGAGAGCATTTTAATTATATTCTTCCAAATATAACAATTATATTTAAAATACATAATTATGTTTAACCTATGGTGAAATTTTAATCTAGATGACATACTTTAGGCAATCAATTAAAACAATTTAAAACATACATCAACATGCATATATAATTAAATTAAATAAAACAAAATTGACCGACATATTTGACATATTCTAAAAAATTGAAAATAATTTAAATTACATTAATTTAAATCTTTCCTTCTTCAAATCATCCTAAATTAGGGTTTAGAAACCATAATCCAACCTCATTGTAAAAAATAAAATGAAACTTCAATTATCATTTGTTTTGAACCCATGACCTTTAGAATATAGCATGAAGAATCATGACATCATGAGATCTTCGAATTCAAGACCAGGTGCAACAAAATCTAAATGTCATCCACTGAACTACTTCAACCTTCTTCAAAAATCATTCGTTTGTGTTTTTATATTTAATAAAATTGGAACAACATCCTTTTTAAGTTTTTTTTTTTTTGTTTTTTTTTGCTCGCCAGCAACCGCAAGAAAATTCGAAAAAAAAAAATACATGCAACCCTAAACTCTTTTAGAATTTTACGATCTAATCAAAATATTTAAATCTAATGATAATCAAATATGCCTAAACAATAATTATTTTGCAAACCTTCACATATCACATATATATGATAAAACTAAAATATCCATCATAAATGAACTCTTAATTCTAAACAAAAAATAGTCAATCCACAATCTTAAAAGATCTTCCTCGCTAGGACTCGAACACGAGATCAAGAGCTTGTGGAAGTCTCTTCAAAGTAGTAGTTGGAGAGAACAATTTAATTGTATTTGATAAAATACATTTTAATATCTATTATATTAAAATATGTATTTTATATTTATTTGAATCTCATTCAAATATCATAAAATTAATCATTTATAATATATATTTAACCAATTTGAATCACATTTAAATTTCATATGTATATATAGTTTTTAATATTAATGTATCTAATACAAAAGTTATTTCTTATAATATTTATTGTATCAAATACAATAAATATATTAAATATTAATTTGAATATTTCAAATTTTTCTTTCATTTAAATTGATCATTTTAGTGTTACAATAAACTAGCAAGGGGACCTTATGGACCTATAGCTTATAAGCTTCAATGATACAAAATTAATTTATTAAATTCATCAATCAATTAACTTTAATTCATTAACTCTAGGTCACTCCGTTATAGGCCTAGAGTTGCACTAATATTTATTAAACTCATCAATCAATTAACTTTAATTATTTTCTCTAATATTTATTGTGTCCATGGATATAGCCATTACATGCAAGTCGATCCTTCACGAGTTGTTCGTAATTACAACTAGGTCGAAAGTCAGTTTTACTCCTGTAATTACATCTTACATCTTTAAGTACCACCGATCCTCTAATGAACAATTTGCTTATGTTCCGGCCAGTGAGAGGGTGGGCCCCATTGTTCAAGTCCCGAAATCAACACTTAAGGGAACTACTCATCTATTTTCCGAAGAAGTGAATTACATCTTGTGAAGCTTATGTTCCCAGATCCCTATTTGGTTAAGTCCCCAAAATGGTAGGCTTATTGAACCGACTATAAAATTCATTCTCACCCATGCAAATCAAAATACGAGCTCTCACAGGCAGAAGTTCATAACTCACTCAGGATTAAGATCGAGTCACATATGATCATCCTGTGAAATATTAATCTTCTCAAATAACGAATTTATAAAAAGAGATTATATATTTCGTGATCTAGTCTTATACAAACTCATTGCATAGGATACGCCCACTTCACATGTCTCTACATGAATGATTTGGATCAAATCATTTGTAACAATTACAAAATGGGTCGTATCAATAGTGTTACCAAGATAAGACACCCAACTTTATCCATATACTATAGACTATTTAGGTTATTCCTTGAACATGATCTTCTCATATGTCAACTACACATCGTTCAAGATTACACTAATAACTTTTGCGGATATAGTCAATTATATGGTTAGCGGATGTTACCACCATAATTTTCAAACCAACAACACGAGAGATTCTTTTCATGATTTAAAATTATACTGTTGGGATGAACAACCATTTCTTTATCGATTGAGGCTTTATCAAATATTGTGCAAATGATGAGAACGCCAAATATATCACATTTTACCCTCCAAATTTAGGAAATTTAGGCTCATTTTAATCAATATGGATACCTAAACATGTTTAAAAAGCTCAATAAATGTCAAAAAGAGGAAATCTAGAACCATAAAATGAAAATATTAGCATTTTCTAAATCTTTTGATTTTGAGAATCTTTCGATTGCAGTTTTAGCTTTTACTTCTCGATTAATCTCGGGTCTTTTCTATTAAAATATTTTTCTAACCACTTATATCTTTAACATCCTTCATTTTTCATGCAACCAATTTCTCCTCTTAATCCACGAGTGCCGGACACCATTAAATGGTTGAGTTTCCACGGGTGCTTGACATCATTGAATGGTTGAGTTTTATATGAACTTGAACCAAATTACCTAAGAACATCAAAATTATTTCCTAGTATATATATATATATATATTTTAGGAATGATTGTTTTACTGTTTATCTACATACACATTTGGATGGAAAAGTAGAAACAAAAAAAGGAAAAAATCTCTTCACTCAAAATTTGTTATTTGTTTTAGATACTATTTGATAGAACAATTATTTTTTCTAGTCTTTTATCATATAAATCTAAAGAAATATCAAAATATTATTTATAATTTAAACTATAAAAATTATAAATAATTAACTTATAACCATTCATATATTCATATATCGAATATTATCAGATAAATCATTGTTCTAAAAAAAACATATAAATAATTAAAATAATATGTATATTTTAATTTAAACCACAACAATTTTGTTTGACCAAACACTTTAATCTTCTTTTATGTTTAAAATTGAAATTTGCTTCATATATTTTTCTAGAGAAAGATAAAAAAAAAAAAAATAATAATAATAATAATAATTTCTTCTAACTTATTTAAAAACCACCATTTTCTTCTAATTTATTTAAAAATCACCCACAAACTTAAATAACCCCAAAATTTTATATCTATCAATTGAAAAGTAAACTCCCCTTTATTTAAATTTCCACATACATCTGTATGGGCAGGTGCATTCATTTCTTCCAATTTAAAATATCATATATACATCTAGCTAGGGTTGGTTTTCATAGGCATAAAACTCACTTTGACATCTTATAAACTCTTTAAAATCTACCCTCTTTTTTACAAGTCATTGTCACCTATATATATGTGTCAAACAATGCACCATAAAGGCTACTCCAATTGGAGCTATGGAAAGTCATCAAATAAAAGAAATGACTCATATATAATTGAAAAGATGATGCTAGATGATGAACCTTACATTATTAAACAACTTGGGATTGAGATAGGAGGTGAACATATTATCCCATTGAGCAGAAACTACATTTAATCCCATGTTAAACTAGGTCTATAGGGTCTTGTGCAACTTGAGGGAAGATATATGCTATGTTTGGAGATGGGAAGTGCTTTTAATATGGTCAAAAATATTTTTTTTTCTATGGCTAAAACAAAAAGCATTCTTTCACTCAAAATTATCATATTTTGGATAACATAAACATATTTTAAAAAACATTAAGGGGGCGTTTGGCCCAAAGAGTTGGGGGAGTAAGAGTTGTGTTTAGTCTGGGGAGTTCTGAAGTACTTGTGTTTGGGGAGAAGTTGTTTAGTCTGGAGTTATGAAGTCTGTGTGTGTTTGGGACAGAGAGTTGTTGAACTTGGAGTTTTGATGTCTGGGTTTATTTTAACTGCTTTCTTATGCATAATTTTTTTCTATAAACTTTCAAAATTTCATTATTAAGTACTTCTTTCAATTCCAAAAAAAGATTTAAAAAAACAAATTTTTTACTTTTATTTTATGCATCATTTACAAAAAAAAAAAAAAAAAAAAAAAAAATTGAAGAAAACAAAAATAATTTTGAACCCAATACCTCACATTCCTAAATATATATATTTGATATATTGATTATCAAAATATATATATATATATCCATTTTTTTTTTGTTAGGATTCATATTTAATTTTATGAATTATAAGATTGAGATTTTTTTTGTTTTTATTAATGTAGGTATATTTTACAAACTTTTTGAAGAAAAAAAAGAACAACACATCAGTATAGTTTTACCTTGACCCATGTGTCAAATACATTTTTCTCCGTCTCCACCCTCTTAAACTCCTCATGGTTTATTTTAAAAATGCGATTTTTATCTTTTATTTTATATATCATTCACAAATTTCTTTGAAGATAACAAAACTAATTTTGACCACAATACTTCACATTCTTTTTTCAATATCACTCACATTAATTACTCATTTTATTTGGATAGTTTTGAAATAAAAGAGAGTCGTACAATAGTGTGTTAAATATTACATGTGAATTTGAAAGATATTAATCCATTAATTTAAACGGATTCAAATAAACTAAGAATACTACATTTTGAATTTAGTTCAAGTACCAATTTTTTATTGATCAGCCTAAATTATATTTAAAATAAATAAAAAAATAGATTGAATTGCATTTTTAGTCATTTCACATTTGGTTTAAATTACGTTTTTTTTTTTTAAATAATTGAAAATATTATGGGAGGAAGGAAGGAAGAGAGAGAAATGTGTTGCCTTGAAAAACGGGTCACACTTGAATAGTAATTACTGTAAAAGTCTGGGGAGTTGAATAGTAATTACGGTTGAATTCTGGGGAGTTGATATTTTTTATCCGAGTTCAACAAGTCTGTGGGTCAAATGGGGATAAAACTTCTCCCCCAACTCCTTCTCCAACAACTTCTTGGGCCAAACACTCCCTAAAGGGACGTTTGGCCCAAGGAGTTGGGGGAGTTGGAGTTGTTTAGTCTGGAATTGTTTAGTCTAGGGAGTTATTTAGTTTGTAGTTTGTGTTTGGGGCGGGGAGGAGTTGTTGAACCTGGAGTTTCGAAGGTCTGAATTTATTTTAGTTGTTTTCTTTTGCACAATTTTATTTTACAAACTTTCAAAATTTTCTTATTAAGGACTTCTTCCAATTCCAATAAATTCTAAAAATGAAATATTTTATTTTTATTTTAGGGAAATTGTAACGGATGTCAATTTAGAATAAAATAATTAAAATTATAGCATGTTTTTAAAAATTTTGCGGATATGGCAATTTCTATCGCTGATATCTTATGGCTGATAGAAGTCTATCGCTGATCACCTCAACTTTTTATAGATTTTTGTCAGTGATAGGATATTAGTCTATGAGTGATAATAGTCTATCACTGATAGAAGTCTATCAGTGATATGATAAAGTCTATCCGTGATAGAAACAGATTTTTTTGCCATATTTACAAAACATTTTAAAGTTTTCTAAATTTGTAATTAGTTTAGGCCTGATTGCTATTTGTGCAATCAACCCTTTATTTTATCTATCCTTGACAAATTTTTTTGATGACAACAAAAATAATTTTGAGCACAATACATGACATTATTTTTTCACATTGATTATCAAAACAAAAACAAAAAAAAAAAAAAAAATATATATATATATATATATATATATATATATATATTTTTGGACTCATCCTTAATTTTATGAATTATAAGATTGTCTACTCATGTGTCAAACACATATTTTTCCGCCTCCACCATCTTAAACTTGTCATTCCATATGAATTCACTCTACCTAAAAATCAGCATCTCCACAATGATGGTTTATTTTAGCTATTTTTTTGTACAATTTTTTTCTATAGTTTTCCATATTTTCATTGTTAAGGACTTCTTTCAATAAATTTTAAGAATGCAAATTTTGATTTTTATTTTACGTATCATTCACAATTTTTTTTTTTTTTTTAAGATAACAAAAATAATTTTGACCACAATACTTCGCATTCTTTTTTTAAATATCACTCACATTAATTATTCAGTTTATTTGGATAGTTTTGAAATAAACGAAAGTCGTACGATATTGTGTTAAATATTACATGTGAATTTGAAATATTTTAATCCATTAATTTAAATAGGTCCAAATAAGCTGATGTTTTTATTTATCTCCCTGGTAAGGAGACTACATTTTGAATTTGGTTTGACTACCACCTTTGATTGAACAACCTAATTTATATTTAAAATAATAAAAATAGGTTGAATTGCATTTTTAGTTCTTTTACACATTTAGTTTAAATTACATTTTTTTTTAAATAATTAAAAATATTGTGGGAGGGTGAGAGAGGAAGAGAAATAAATGTGATGCCTCGAAAAATGGGACAAACTTGAATAGTAATTATTGTAGAAGTCTGGGGAGTTGATATTTTTTTATCCGAGTTCAACAAATCCGTGGGCCAAACAGAGAGTTAACTTCTCCTCCCAACTCCTTGTCAAACAACTCCTTGGGCCAAACATGCCCTAAGGGATTGTTTGGAGTGATGAATGTTATTACAACCGGTGGTTATAATAGTATGTGAATTATAATAGTTGTGAATAGTAAATACTATTGAAGTCAATGCAGTTACTTTATAGTGATGGAGCGCATGTAGCGCAGCGGAAGCGAGTCAGATCATTGGCACTTTAATTTCATCAATTTAGCTAGACTAGAAACATGCTCAAAACTTTGAAATAAAAGAAATTAGAACACTTATCTCTTGTAGTTCTAAAAACTTCTATTCCGATGCTTGAATCTCTTCACGAACACCTCGAACCTTCTCTCAAACACTTCGAAGACCACCTCCGATAGTCCTGCTATCCTCGGGACGAGCAACGGAGTGGTGGGATTTCTTTATGAAAGAAAAAGTTTGGAAGATGAAGATTAGAAGGTGAAAGAGATGAGGGTTTTGTGAGAAATATCTAACACTTAGATTTCTAATTTCTCAAGCTACATGAACTATTCATCAACCCTCATTCAAAAGTTCAAACTCTTTGAAAATTCATCAACTTCAAACCATTTGAACTTCATCCAATTTATAGGCAATTCACATGCAACAAACTCTTTGCTTAGCATGACACCTCAAATTGGATGGATTAGTCATCAACCAAGTGTTCCAAAATTGATGAGTTTATTCATGTGGTTGGTGATTCACAATCAACTTCACAACTTGGATAAACTCACTCAACTTGGATAAATCCACTCAACTTGGATAAATCCACTTGACTTGGATAATCCCACTTGTAATATTTTGTCATTTTAAAATTAATTCATAATTAATTTTAATAAACAAAATAAATTTTAATTAATTAAACTTTTTAATTAATTAATATTATTATTTAATTCAATATCAAATATTAATTAAATAATAAGATTAATCATGATTTCTTAAACCGAATCATCACACATGAATCCCTATTCATGTTTTAGACCGATCCCATATTTAAATCATATTTAAATATGTCCATCATTCTTCCAAAAATGAATTTGAATAAATTCAAATTGTTTTTCTCTCATATTGTTACACGGCTTAATCCGAGCTAGCTAGGAGAACCTAAAAGACCTACAGATCATGAGCTCTAACGATACGAGATTAACCGGCCAAACTCTTTAGCCAAGCTAACCAACATTCGTTAACCCCCGGAGACTCCACTAAAGTCCAAGGGTTGCACTCTCCTCACCGTAGATATATTTATGTCCTCTTGATATAAGCATCATCAGTAAGTCGATCCTTCACAGGTTGTTCGTAATTACACCTAGGTCAAAATAACCATTTTAGCCCTGTAATTACATCTTGTTCCTTAAGTCCCACTAATCCTCTAATGAACTATTGGTTTGTGATCCAACCACCAAACTGATTGGTATGTGATCTCATCACTATACTAAGTCTCTCTCGGGCCAATGAGAAGGTGGGATCCCTAGTTCAAGACCCGGAGTCAACATTTAAGGAAACAACCTCTCTACTAATCCCTCAAGGCGGGTAGGAGTGAAGCAGGACTATGTTCCCAGCTACCTACCCGATCTTATCCCCAAGATGGTAGGCTTATTGAGTTGGCGATCTCGGACCACTCTCACCCATACAAGTCAAAGGATAAGCCCGAATAAACAGGAGTTCATAGCGTGCTCAGGATTCAGATTGAGTTACCTAGGTCATCATATGAAAAATTCGGTATTTACAGTAAACGGAGTTATAAAGAAAGAACGACTTGTTTCGCGGTTTAGTCTTATCCACACTCATTGCATAGGACGCCCCCACTCTCATGTCTCCACATGAACGATTTTGGATCACATCGTTTGTACTATACAAAGTGGGTCGCATTCAATAGTGTCCCCAGGATAAGGTACCCAACCTTATCCCTAAACTATAGACCGTTCTGGCTATTACTTAAACTTGATCCACAATCATGTCACACATGAAGTTCAAGTATACAACCTATAGCCATGGGTTCTTTGTTTATTGGAGTTAGGTTAAAAGTAAACACAATTCACTTTAATCAATAACAACTTTACTGAATAAAACTCAACAACAACTTTATTGCACAATAGAATATACATTCAGTTTACAAACCACGAGTTTTAGGGCATTAAACCCAACATATTGCATGTGAGTTATAATAGTCGGTGGGTCAAACACAGACTCGGTTATAATAATCCAGTACACCCAACTCCAAGTTGGTACCCCAAACGCCCCCCAAGAGGTCGTTTAGCCCACAGAGTTGGGGAGAGTGGAGTTGGGGGAGTGAGCTTACTCCCCGTTTGGCCCATGGAGTTGTTGAACTCGGGTAAAAAGTATCAACTCTCCAGACTTAGGCCCCGTTTGGTATTGCGTTTAGAAGAGTAAAAAGCGATTACAAAGAAATCTTAACCGTTTAAGTTGTTTGATAAATCTTATTTAAGAATCTATCTAAAATCAATTTTCAATTTACTCTTGCCTTCACAATCAAGTTGTACCAGCTTTTGAATTCTACTTCACTAAAAATATGTTACTTCTTTAACTATATTTTTAAAATTTCAAACTTATGCTTCAATGTTTTTTTTCCTCAAAGGTTTATGTTATAGAAATGAAATTATGATTGATTAAAAAAAAATTAACAATTATTTTTTCTAAACTTTTATCAAATTTTTTAATATTAAACAAAGTTACTTACAATTTAAATTATATAAAATTCACAAAAATAATAATCTTATAATAAATTTAGATATTAAACATCAACATAAATATAATTGAAATAATATGTTCATTTTAGTAATTATAGTTAAATCGTAGCAATTTAGTATTAATTTATCAAACGCTTCAACCAGCTTTTTAAAGTTTAAAGTTGGAATTTACCAAACACTAAATTACTTCTTACTACATCTGATTTTTCTAAAAGTAAAGTTATAAGCAATCATTTCAAAAGTTACCGCAATCTTAAACGGAGCCTTAATCAGTAATTACTAATTTGTCCCATTTTTCAAGGTATGTTTCTCTCTTCCTCTCCCTCCCTCCCATATGATATTTTTAATTATTAAAAAAACAAAATTAATTTAAGTAAAAGGTGTAAAAGGACTCAAAATGCAATTCAACCTATTTTTATTATTTTAAAAATATGGTGTTCAATTAAAATTGATACTTCAACAAAATTCAAAATGTAGTATTCCTACAATTGAGAGAAATAAAAACATCATCTTATTTAGATCCGTTTAAATTAATGGATTAAAATCTTTCAAATTCACATGTAATATTTAACACACTATTGTATGACTCTCCTTTATTTCAAAACTATCCAAATAAAATGAATAATCAATGTGAGTGATATTGAAAAAACGAATGTAAGATATTGTGGTGAAATTTATTTTTGTTATTTTCAAAGAAATTTGTGAAGGATATATAAAATAAAAAACAAAAATTGTATTCTTAAAATTTATTGGAAGAAATCCTTAGTAATGAAAATATGAAAAATTATAGAAGAAAATGTACAAAAAAAAAAAAAAAAAAAAAAAAAAAAAAAAAAAAAAAAAAAAAAAAAAAAAAAAAAAAAAAATAGCTAAAATAAGTCGTCATTACTGGGTTCTGGGTGCAGTGGATTCAGATGGAATTGCGAGTTTAACTCGATAGAGGCGGAGAAGGATGTGTTTGACACATGGGTTAGGGACGTAGGTGTTGTTCAAGTTTGTAAAATATACCTAATTAAAAAAAATATTAAATAAAAAAATAATAAATAAAAAAAATCCCAATCTTAGAATTCATGAAATTAAAATAAAATGACAATAGATGAGTCATAATAATAATAATAATAATATATATATATATATATATTTTGATAATCAATGCTAGAGATATTAAAAAAAATAAATGTAAGGTATTGTGCTCAAAATTAGTTTTGTTGTCTTCAAAGAAAATTGTAAAGTAGAGATAAAATAAAGATAAAAAAAATCCATTCATAGAATTTATTGGAAGAAGTCATTAATGAAAATTTTAAAAATTGTAGAAAAAATGAGTCCTAATAAATATATATATATATATTTTGATAATCAATGCGAGATATTGAAAAAAATAATGTGAGATATTGTGTTAAAAATTAGTTTTGTTCTCTTCAAAGAAATTTGTAAAGTAGAGATAAAATAAAAATAAAAAATTTCATTCATAGAATTTATTGGAAGAAGTCATTAATAATGAAATTTTGTAGAAAAAAATTGTACAACTAAAAACAACTCAAATAAACTAAAAGACTTGAGAAGTCCAGGTTTAACAACTCTCTATCCAAACACAAAACAGACTTCAGAACTCCGAACTAAACAACATTCCAAACACACAAACTTTAGAACTTTCAGACTAACTAACACCCCAGACTAAACAACTTTACTCTTCAACCACACCGACTTTAGAACTCCCCAAATTAAAAAAATTCAGACTTATTAACTCCAACTCCTTGCTCCAAACAGCTCAAATATTTTTAAAGTATTTTATGAGAAAAAATTTGTTGGTCCAAGTACTTGACCGAGAAACCATTGATGATACGTTTTCACTAAAGTACATATAATTAAAATATTCTTGTTAATATTAAAAAAAAACATATTTTAGTTAAAAATGCTTCAATTTTTTTTTTTATATCTGTGAGTATCTTGATCAGCTTATACGCACACCTCGACTAATTTTACCGTACAGACCGTTTAATCCTACAATATTTGGTTGAACATTTAATGGTTTCAAGGCTCTCTATGACCACTAAGTCAACCCTTATTGATAAAAAAAAAAAACGCCTCAATTCTAAACACTCCACGGTAAAAGACTTAAGTGGCTCAAAACTACACAAAGGAAAGTATGAGCCATTATTAATTTGGGTAAGTTGGCATGACTATTAGTCTCACGTTTTGAAAAGAAAAAAAGAAAATCTTGTAATTAAAGTGCTTTTAATTTAAGGACTTTTGTGTTTGATTGCATAGTCTTCAAACTAATTTTAATCACAACTTTATTTGGTTGCAAAGAATTATTCTACAAATGTGAAATCATTTCCGATAATTATTTACTATATATATATAGTTATAGTTATAGTTATTAAAAATTAGAAAGTGTGTATAAAAAGGGGCTAATTTGTATGCATTTCACATTGCAAAACATATAATCTTGAAATTTAAATTTATAATATTGACTCGTTTAGTTGGTCATCTCAAAAGTATAAATTTGAAAATAAGTGATTCAACGAAAATAAAATTATATTTCATTTTTTTCTTTTTCCGAAAGAATATTTCATTGTTTCAGATATGTGTTTGGTAACAGATTTAGAAATTAGATCTCAATTTAATTCATTCTAAAAATCATAAACTAGTTGTAGTCATCAACTAAATATTAGCAACTAAATATTAGGTTGAATATAAACTATTATTAATTCATTTATGCACATATTTGATGTTATATAATCTGTATAATTATTATTTCATAATATCATATATTTTATAATATATTATATTATACATATTTTAATTTAACAAAAATAAATTGAGTTTATAACTTGAAATACTATATTTATTATAACTTTTATCCTTCTAAATATAATTTTGTATTTTAAATTTTTAAATTTAAAATCAAACAAAAAAAAATTGTTTTCAGAATTTAAACTTATCACAAAATTCGAAAATAATTTTCAAAAATAAAATTCAAATTGCATATCAAATACATATTGGCTAGACTCAGTCAATCTGAAAACATGAAACTGAATTCGGTTGGTCTGCCAAACAGGCTCCTGTAATTTGAGTGGTTCTTTTGAAGTGATTGACAGATAATCACTCTTTTTTTATAAATGTCGTTAAATTGATTATTGAGAAAATTATTCTTAATCAATCTAAAAAATTCTCAATAATTCTTAATCAATTTAAAAAATTTAATTTTTTTTTTTTTTTTTTTTGTTTATACGATCACTTACAAAGTTAATCTAAACACATTTTGATTTTATTTCATAATTATAAGTATATACAATGCATGAGTAAACAATATTTAACAAAAGGCTTTTTTTTTTCTTTTTTTTTTTCCTATAACTAAAGGCTTTTCATGATCAAATCTCATAGAACCTAAATATATATTTATAAAGTACTACACAACGAGTTGTCAACTCTAAGGGGCCGTTTGGCCCACGGAGTTGGGAGAAGAGGAGTTGTGGGGAGTAAACTTATTCCTCGTTTGGCCCAAGGAGTTGTTTAACTCGGACAAAAAATATCAACTCCCCAAACTTCTACAGTAATTACTATTCAACTCCCCAAACTTCTACCGTAATTACTATTCAACTTTTCTTCATTTTCCTCTCTTTCTCTCTCTTCCTTTTACAATATTTTTTAATTATTTAAAAAAAAACATAATTTAAACAAAAGGAGTAAAATAACTAAAAATGCAATTCAACTTATTTTTTATTTTAAATATAAATTAAGTTGTTGAATTAGAATTAAAATTAAAATTGGTACTTAAACAAAATTTAAAATGTAGTATTCAAGAAGAAATAAATATATAGCTTATTTGGATTCACTTAGATTAATGGATTAAAATCTTTCAAATTCACATGTAATAGTTAATCGACTATTGTACGACTATTTGTTTTATTTCAAAACGATTCAAATAAAATGAATAATTAATGTGAGTGATATTGAAAAAAAAAAAGGTGAAGTATGGTAGTCAAAGTTATTTTGGTTATCTTCGAATAAATTTGTAAAGGATACATAAAATAAAAAACACAAAAATCGTATTTTTAAAATTTATTGGAAGAAGTTCTTGATAATAAAAATATGAAAAATTATAGAAAATAGGTTCTAGGTGTAGTGCATATGAAATTACGAGTTTAAGTGGGTGGAAGCGAGGAAGAACATGTTTGACACATAGATATGTTTATGTGTTGTTTTTTCTTTTTTTTTCTTTAGAGAAATTTGTAAAATATACTTACACTAAAAAACAAAAACAAAAATCTCACTTTTAAAATTCATAAAATTAAAAAAATTAAAGATTGAGTCTTTAAAAAATAATAATAAATATATATTATTGATAATCAATGTGAGAGAGATTAAAAAATTAATGTGAGGTATTGTGTTCAAAATTATTTTTTGTTATCTCCAAAGAAATTTGGAAAGTAGATAAAATAAAAATAAAAAATTGCATTGTTAGAATTTATTAGGAAAAGTCCTTAATAAGGAAAATTAGAAAGTTTGTAGAAAAAAAAAAATGTGTCGAAAAAACTAGTAAAATAAACTCAAATTTCAAAACTTGAGATTCAACAATTCCCTATAAAAAAAATTGTACAAAAAAAAAATAGCTAAAATAAACCATCATTGTTGCGATACTGATTTACGAGTGTAGTGAATTTAGATGGGAGGCGGAGAAAGATGTGTTTGACACATGAATAGACTATATTTATGGGTAGACAATCTTATAATTCATAAAATTAAAGATGAGTCCTAACAAAATATATCTATATATCTATATATATATATATCTATATATCTATATATAAATATATATATATATATATATATATATATATATATATATATATATATATTTTTATAATCCATGTGAAAAAATAATGTCAAATATTATGCTCAAAATTATTTTTTGTTGTCTTTAAAGAAATTTATCAAGAATAGATAAAATAAAAATAAAATATTTCATTTTTAGAATTTATTGGAATTGGAAGAAGTGCTTAATAAAAAAAATTTGAAAGTTTGTAGAAAACAATTGTGCAGAAGAAAACAGCTAAAATAAACTTAGATTTCACAACTCCAGACTAAATAACTCTCTGCTCCAAACACACCACATACTCCAGAACTCCAGACTAAACAACTCCCTAGCCCAAACAGACATACCTCAGAACTCTCCAGACTAAACAACTCCCCATACTAAACAACTCCAACTCCCCCAACTCTTTGGGCCAAACGCCCCCTAAAGAGTGTGGAGGCCATTAAATGAGCCAAATTTCACCTATTATATGAGAGAAAAATCACACTACCTTAGTTTAAAAGCCTACACAAAGCTTAAAGGTCCCTAGTATATTTAAGAGTGATGGGTTTATATATATATATATATCTAAACCAACTCAACTCATCAAGTTTGAGAAGAAAAAAATTTAGGCTAAATATATGGTTTGCTTCCTAATATTTTGGCACTTTTTCAATTTAATCTTTATTGTTTAAAAATTTTCAGAAGGTTAAAATTGGCTAAAGATAAATTTATATGACGTTGTCGACACCTCTTGTCCGCCTGGTCGAGAAGGGAGAAAGCCCGGAGAACAGGACTGAATGAGTCATTCTAATTTAAGATGAAAAAATAGATAACCAGCTATTTTTTAGTACAATACATGTGAGGGTGAAGATTCGAACATTTAAATTTCACTACAACAAAATAGACCTAAGATGACAGTTGGTAAAATTTCTCAAACATACGAGGGCGGTTTTCATTTTTTTTTTTTTTTCGGAAATAAAACATATAAGGGCGGTTAACAACCGCCATTATAGGTTATCTTTGAATGGCGGTTTTCCACCGTCATCTATTCCCTACCGAGGATTCCAAAACGACGTCGTTTCATTAATCCATCAAAACGACGTCGTGTTCATTTGAACCGCCATCGTAAGTCTGAAACAAAACGACGTTTTCCACCGTCATCTATTCCCTACCGAGGATTCCAAAACGACGTCGTTTCATTAATCCATCAAAACGACGTCGTGTTCATTTGAACCGCCATCGTAAGTCTGAAACAAAACGACGTCGTTTTGCTTCAAACCGCCATCTTAAGTCGGAATCAAACGACGTCGTTTCGTTTTATCACTAAAAGTCAAATCTGGGATTTTAAAACGACGTCGTTTTGAATTTTAAATCAAAACGACGTCGTTTTCATGTGGAACCGCCATCTTAAGTTTGGATAAAAACGACGTCGTTTTGATATAAACCGCCATCTTAAGTTTAAATCAAAACGACGTCGTTTTGAACTAAACCTAAAGACCAAACGGGACTTCAAAACGACGTCGTTTTGATTCCAACCGCCATCTTAAGTCTGAATCAAAACGACGTCGTTTTGATTCAGCCCTAAAACCCACCTGAAGCCCCGATGTTTCATCATTCTGTCTTTGCTCAGCAGCCTTGCAAGCTTGACGACGACGGCGGCCGGTGGTTCTCCTTGATGACGACGACGGTTCTCCTTGACGACGGCGGCAGGTGGTTCTCCTTGACGACGACGGCGGACGGCGGTTGTTGACGGTGCTGACGGCGTTGACGGAGGTTCTTGACAGAGCTGACGGCGGTTGTCGTTTGTGGTCCCTGCACAAACGACAAAAATTGTTTGGTGGTCCCGGCTTAAACGAACAAAAAAAATTTGGTGGTCCCGGCGCAAAACGACAAGGTTAGTATTTTGGTTGGATTTTTAATGAATAAGCATTTTGGTTGAGACAAAGTTAGTATTTTGGTTGGATTTTTTTTAATAAGCATTTTGGTTGAGATTGATGAGGATAATTTAGTTGAAATTATTTTTTTTTTGTTCATTTAATCTCAATTTAGTTGTATAATTTAATAATATAAATGAAAATTTATATATAAACTAAATTTGTTGTTACAAATTGTTTTTAGAAAACTTGAGTACAAAATAAAAATAAAATTACAACATAAACAAATACTCATATTTGGAACTTTAATAAAATGAAATCGAATGTATACGGACCAAAATGGTATTTTATAGTTACATCATATAAACTAGTAAATCTTTGTAATTTGGTTCTCATGCCTCATATAATTAACATAATTATCTTAGAAAGTAGCTTTAGAGAATAACATCCATCTAAACACTTAAGAAATGTAAAGTCAATAATTCATTAAATTAAAGACTAATCAACTTATCCAAACTTATAAACATAATCACTAAAGTAAACTATCTTTTCAAAACTAAACTAATAGATTGACGGAAAAACATGAACTTAGAAATTAAAATTAACTCCAACTTTTCAAACTAATGAATTTTGAACATCAAAACTTAATTTAGAGAGAAATTATAAACATAATAACTAAACTAACTATTCAAAATTAATGAACTAATTAACAAGTTGAGAGGTCGGTGTGAGTCAAACAAACAAGATTATAAACTCATAAACCAAATTATGGTGTCAACTTGAGCTCCACTTAAAAGCATTTGCCCTTGAATAATTGTTCAACTAAAAAAAAAAAAAATGGTTAATATTATGTTCATATTAGTGATATTTTGTTCATGCTTTTTTATTGAAGAAAGAATGAAAGTAGTAGATTGACTAAATAATATACTAAGTATTTTTTTTTTTTTTTTTTTTGGTAGATAATATCTTGTTATAAATTTTTCCATATGGATAAGTCATGGATGGACAATGATAGGTTGTCAAATGAGTACAACTTAGGTGTTGAAAACTTCATTCAAAATGGATTACGTCATTTCAAAGGGTCAAATTTCATGTGGTGTCCATGCTTAAAGTGTGCAAACGCACTTAAACAAGATGCTAACACAGTTAGAGACCATTTTTTTTTTCTTCTTATGTGCAGTTTTTTTCATCATGGATGCACCTAGTAGTAGTAGTGGTGAAGATGAAGCATGTGAGAGACATATGAGAGTTAGGGGTATCACTACCATGAGCGACTTAGCGCGAATTAGGGATGTGGGGGATAAAGTGATTATTAGATATAATGATGAAGGGCATCCAGTTGGAGAGAATGCAATTAAATTGCAGAGTTATATTGGGGTTTTTGTGTGAGGACCCAAATCCCCATTACATACGACCACTGGAACCACGTGCCGCGTGATTTAAAGGAAAGAATTTTTGAATGTATTCAGGTATGTTTTTTATTACATCGTTTATAATGTATATTATATCGTTTTGATTTTTTGGTTTAATTCGTATATGGTTGTAAATGTCATTTGAGGTGGACCCTCGTTCGCAATACAACATCATTCAATCTGCTGGGAAAAAGTATAGATCATTTAAAAGCACGTTGACCCAGAAGTATGTCATCCCGTTCAAAGATCAACCATCTTGTCTGGCCCATCCTCCAGAAAAATATAGTTTCATCGAACAAGCTGATTGGGATGCATTTGTTCGAGCGAGATTATCTAAAGAATTTCAGGTAATTTATATAATTTTACATAACCTATAAGGAAAATGTATTTGTATATAGTGTAACTTTTGTAATATACATTTTTTGGATTCTTTCTAGAAACATAGTGATGAACAGAAAGATCGAAGAGCTAGTCTTAAATACAATCATCACATTTCGCGTAAGGGGTATGCGAATTTGGCCGAGGAGTTGGTAAGTCTTAATGTCGTTAGTGTTTAAGCGTTCTAGTACTTAGATGATGTACTTAATATCTTTTTAAATTTGGGTTCAGAAACATGCTGGGAAATCGACACATCGGTCGAGTCTATGGAAAAGTGCAAGATTGAATAAGAAAACAAATGATTACGATGATGATGACACACGTAAAGTGGCATACAAAATTGTAAGTTTAATTTTCAATGCTAGTGTATGTTATGTAATTATGTATATTCAATAAAATTTTATCACTTTGGGATAGGATGAGTTGGAGGAAGAATGTGGAGGAGAAGACATTCTATCACAAGCATTGGGTACACCCGAACATTCTGGACGGGTAAGAGGAGTTGGAGGTTTCGTGACGCCTTCTACATATTTTAACATTGTAAGGCCCAAGTCGAAGGAAGAAAATAAATCAGCTGACGTGGTTTATCCTTCAAAGACCCCAAAAACTAAATCTACCCAAGACGTAGTTGAAAGAAAATCAAAGAATAAAGGTGTTGATTTAGATAAAAATCTTGACGTTCAGACTGAGCAACCTTTAAAGGTAAGCATATGATTCATATAATATTGTTATGCATTAGTATATTATATTTTTTAAGTAATTGATGATTTTATTTCATTTGTTTGAAGAGTACACCATGCAACTTAGCAATAGGCTCAATTTCGAACATTGTTGCCGTTGGCACAATGTTTGAAGGGATGGAAAATGAGAGAGTTCATGACATACTTCTAGGAAAACAAAATGTGAAGGTCCTTGTGGAGATGATTTATGGACAAGAAGACATTCTTATTCCTATTCCGGTGAAGGGGAAGATGGAGACTCTTTTCGTTTGTCAGGATAACATAGTTGCTTGGCCTCGTAGCCTTGTTATTCCCATAGTCGAGAAGGTATGTTACTCGAGTAAAGTATTTAAATGTGAATGTTCTCATTGGCCTCGTAGTCTTTTGAATCCCACATTTATCGCATTTAACTTATATATTGTGTTTTTTTTATAGGATCTTAAACCGATGACACGAATCACACATAGTTTTCCTAGTGAAGCGTTTGTTCCTCCATGCATCAAGATGTTGTATCGGTACGCTGAAACACTCGATAAGGATCAGTCCTTGCGGGTTCCTTTAAGGGAAGATGTCTTTGGAAAAGGGTTAACTCTCTACGTTCTGCCAGAAGATGTCATGCAATTCTGTGCAATGGTAGAGATATCGAATACGTGCATTCTAGTATATATTGCGTAAGTACATATTCTTAATCATAGTATAATTAGTTACAACTATTACGTTACCTATAGTCTCATGCATATATCTGTGAAAAAATGTGATACAGGTTTCTTTGGAAATCATTAGAGAATCAAGGAATACTAGATATGATAACTGTAGTCGACTCAAATGAAATTGCACCCTTTTATGGGACAGTGGAGAGTCGAACCAAAAAGTTGGCATCTATTTTTTCACAACAACAACCTGGACAAAAAGTACTGATTCCATATAATCCTGGGTAAGAGTCTACAACTACCTGTATTTTAGTATTTAATATGTTCATTACATTTATGCTTCTCATTATTGGTTTCTGAGTATTATGATAGTTCTGTGGATTTTAGGAATTTATTGTTGGATATGTGCAATAAGACATATTTTGTAGTATGATTTGAGAAACGATATGTTGGGAGTGTATGTATTCTTTTTTTCAGAAATGTGTTAGTCAATTTTCAAACGAAACTCTGCTCAAATTTTTATGAATCTATGGTTTCAATTGTCAGTTACTATATTAAAAATGTGTAGTTATGCTTCTCATTATTGGTTTCTGAGTATTATGATAGTTCTGTGGATTTTAGGAATTTATTGTTGGATATGTGCAATAAGACATATTTTGTAGTATGATTTGAGAAACGATATGTTGGGAGTGTATGTATTCTTTTTTTCAGGAATGTGTTAGTCAATTTTCAAACGAAACTCTGCTCAAATTTTTATGAATTCCAGTTACTATATTAAAAATGTGTAGTTTTTTATAATGATAATTACATGGTTGGTTTTGATAGTAATCATTGGATATTGTGCGTTGTGGAAGTATATGAGAATACAGCTTATATTTTCGACTCCCTCCATCCTACCATGTTAGAGGACTTGAAACGTATCGTAAATATGTAAGTTTGTTTAATATTTATTGAAGTTGGTTTAGTGTATGGTTATTAAGTTTGTTCAAAATTATGCATTTATTAATTTACATGTTTTTCAACTTTATTTAAGGCAATGCGAGTTTGTATGGCTCAAAGTACCGCCGTTCAAATACCACGAAAGAATACTACTAATTGGATGAGCATGAAGGTAAAATAAATGAATTATAATCAATTGTTATTATATGTTTGACCAATTTCAAATATTCTTATTTATTTCTATATTTTGTATAGTGTCCTCGCCAAGAAGGTAGCGTCGAATGTGGGTACTATGTGCTCAGGTTTATTAGAGAAATTTTATATAATTTACGGACTCCTTTGAACTCTCTTGTAAGTAATGCATCTTTACTATTATATTTTAAAATATACATTGTATTTTCTTCATTATCATAATATTTATCTTTTGTTTTCGTGTAGTTTGATAGTAAGAAGTCATTTACACGAGAAGAACTCGACGTAGTACGGACGGAATGGGCAAATTATATTGCAAGCATCGCATTTGGGTAAACTAGTGTAATGTAGTGAACTTTGTAGTTTTTGTGCAAATTTTGGATGTAAATATGAATTATGGGAACACACATGTTTGTACTTAGACTTTTTACAAGAACCAATATCTTTTGTAGTTTATTTCGATGTAAGTGTTAAATATTTTGTTGTTTTGAATGAAATGACAAGAATTTAGTTTAATTTCACATCCAACATTGTATTCATTCCATTAGAAGAATTTCAGTTATAAAACGTTCATTGAAACAAAACAGGATTAAAACAAAACAACAATAATCCGTATTAGGTAATGCTCAATAATCTGTATCTGAAACGAAACATGACGTTTTAAGCCCGTCATTAAAACTATTTACAATGACGGTTTTCCACCGTCATTAAAAATACCTTTAATGGCGGTTGGTAACCGCCATCTTAAGTTTAGTAACCGCCATGTTAGGGTTAAGATGGCGGTTTTAAACCGTCATCTTAGGGTTAAGATGGCGGTTTGTAACCGCCATCGTAGGGTTAAGATGGCGGTTTTTAACTGCCATCTTAGGGTTAAGATGGCGGTTTGTAACCGCCATCGTAGGGTTAAGATGGCGGTTTTACAATCCAAAACCGCCATTGTAAGGTTTAGATGGCGGTTTCAAAACCGCCATCTTAGGCTTACGAGGGCGGTCACCTTTAATGGCGGTTGTGAACCGCCCTTAAAAGTTAACCGCCCTTATACCCCTAAGATGGCACCACCTTAGAGGGCGGTCGTAAAACCGCCCTCATATACCTAAGATGGCAGTTCTGAACTGCCATCGTAGGTCTAATTTGTTGTAGTGTTTTTAGTCAAAAATATAATATTTTAACTAATTAAATTAAGCTTAAGTTTGCGGAAAATTAAGTTGTCTTAAAGGTGAAAAGTTTGAATTTTGTTCATATACTTAAACTTTAACATTTAAGGAATTGCAAACGTTTTTCTTATTGGCAGCATAATATTATTATTATTATTATTATTATTTTCAATCAATTTTAAGTATCAAAGCGTACAAAATTTATTGTCATCAATTTGGATTAATTGACAAATACTTATTGTCATCAATTCAGATTAGTTGATAAAAATTTCACGTCGTCAATTGCTATTAGATAACAAAATATGATATGAATGGTCATTCAGTAACAATGTTTAAATATCATAAAATAAGGTCTCTTAACATAAAATAATTGTCTATTATGAGGACAGAAAAAAACTCACGAAATTATGATTTATGACAATTTTCGATTTGTGTCATCTATAAAGTAAAGAATGCAGGGACTATAACGACTGAAAAAAATTGTCATCTAAAATTCGGATGACAGTTTTTATTTGTCATCCTACCTCCCATTTCTAGTAGTGTGAGATATAAAAGTATCTATAATCATTTTGTTTTTATTTATTTTTTTTTTCATTTTTAAAAATTGAAAGTGTTTGAAAATTAATTCAATCTTCGGTTTTAAAAATTTTGAAAATAATTTTTTAAATTGAGAATGAATTTTGAAAACGATAAAAAAAAAAAAATAGTTTTTGAAAACCAGTTTTCGTTTTTTTTTTCAAACCAATTTTCCTTTTTTTACGTTTTTCCATGACTTTTCTTATTTTTCGTAGAGTGTCACTCTTTTTTTTTTTCTCTCCTTAAAATAAAAAACTTTAGAGTTTGTTGCCCAAACAAAAATTAGACTAAAAATAATTGCAACTTTAGCAAAATTTAAAACATTTTGTAAATATGGCAAAAAAATCAATGGCTATCATTATTAGCCACTGATAGAAGCTATCGTTGATATATGATTATCCGTGATAGACTACTATCACTGATGGACTAAAATTCGATAAAAAACTGAAGTGATAGACTACTATCATCGATAATCTTCTATTGACAATAGACCATACTATCAGTGATAAAAATTGTTAGATCTGCAAAAATTTAAAAAAAATGCTATATTTTTAATTATTTTACTCTAAAATGACATGGGTTACAATTTTTCATTTTTAATACTGTATTCTTTTTAAAGTTTGTTTTAATATAATAATCCTATATTTTTACTACATAATAAATTTAATAATTACCTGATTTTCTTAAGGTAATTTTCTTAACTAACTATTATCTTATTAATGAATTATTTAAATAAAAATAAGTTTAAGGTATATATTTTTTTCAAATATATTTTTTTCAAAATTAAATCATAGTATTTAAATTATGTTTATTTCTTGATACTATTTTTTTTTTATATATTTATACCACTTATATAAAATTATTTCGATATAAATTTTAGACATATTTATTTAATTATTTGTATAATACATTATTTTAGATTAAAAGTATATATACCTATTATAAAAATAGTTGAATTTTTCTTTTTTTATATAAAAAAATAGAAAATAAAAAATAGTTACAATACATGTTTGATTTTTTATTTTTAAAAAACTAAAAACCAAAAAATATTACTAAACGTGTATGGTTTTTAACTCTAAAAAACATAAAACTAAAAATTGTACTTACCAAATATGTAAGGTATTTGTTTTTAAAAAACACAAAAACCAAAACCAAAAGCAAAAACAAAAAACCTAAAAATTGAAATGGTTATTATTGTAGATAAAATAATCTCATATAAAAGACTGAATTAAAACAGTTAAGGACAAAGTCCCCCATGAAAGTTGGGTCGACTAAGCCCAATGTCGACCGCCCCTCGGCAAAAGGGAGCTTGGCCTATTGGAACGAAGGTCAGGGTCAGACTCCCAAACAACGGGCTCTTAGACCCGGAAGATGACAACTCGGTCAGCCCTAGGTCGAACGTTGCTCGACCCTCATAACAGACCTAGGCCAATTTGAACTCTATTTTTTCCTATGGGGAGAGAGTTAAGCATCGTCTAAGGGGACCCCATTAATCATTTTCCTAAGCCTTTTAGGTAAGGGAAGACCAGCATTATAAATATCACCATAATAACAAGAAGAAAGTAAATCAATTCTAATCTTGAAAACACTCTAGTCAACTATCGTTCATACTGGCTTTGGCATCAGAGTTTGTCTACTTTGTTTTGCAGGTCTCTTTGTCCCGACGATATTACAAATTCACCGTTGAGGTCACGTGATAAGCACACTCCAAGAATTTTTGTTTTTCTCGACGCAGGAAAACTGTGGAGAGAAGCAAAAAAACCGTCGAGAGACGTTTTCTCGACGGAAAAAAAATCGTCGGCATGAACTGTCGGGAGAGCCTCTCTCGACGGTTCTTTTGTGTTCCGTCGAAGAACGATTTATCTCGACGGGTTATATAAACCGTCGAGGGAACCCTTTTTCTCGACGGTTTAAGTTAATCGTCGAGAAAGATGGTTCTCTCGACGGAACCAATTTTTCCCAACGGTTTAGTTAAACCGTCGAGAGAGTTCGTTCTCTCGACGACCTAACTAAACCGTCGAGAGAACAACATTTTTCTCGACAATTTAAGTTTAACTAAACCGTCGAGAGAAACGTAGCTCTCTCGACGGTTCAGTTAAACCGTCGAGAGAAAGGTTGTTCTCTCGACGGTTTGTGTCTAACTAAATCGTCGAGAGAACCGCCTATTTATATAATATATATATATATAATTTTTTTTATTTTTTTTATTAATTTCAGAATATTTTTCATTTGAAATACCCTCATAATTTGAAGCTTTGAAGCACATATATCTAAGTAAATTGGACAATTAGTTTGTAAAAAAATACATTTATTAAAATCTAAATTAGTTGGTAGAAAGTTTGGATACACAAAAAAAAATTAAGCCTACACTAATATAGAAACTCGTCAACTTCATATAATCTTCGAAAGCAGCTTTATGAATAACATCAACTCAAAATACCTGAAAAATAAGAAAATTAATAACACATTAGAACATAGCATCAAAAAAAATTATAACTTACGAACATAAACTCAAAAGATATAACTTATAACAACACTCATAAAAACTAAATTTACCTAACATTTTCAAGCTTAGAGCATGCATATCTCAACTCAATTACAATCTCTAAGAGCATGCATCAACTGAATTAATCTCAGATCATACTAACTTTAAACAACCAAATTTACTAAACTTAAACTAAACCAACCCAAATCTACTTCAACTAAACTTAAACTAAATTTAAACTACCAAATTGACTAAACTTAAATTAAAACAAACCAAATATATCCAACAAGAGCCTAGCTCAATTGATATGATGTATGAAGTAATGACTATGAGATCTTAAGGTTTGATCCCCACCTCCATATTGTCAAAAAAAAAAAAAAAAACAAATCAAATCTACTCCAACTAAACTAAAACAACCCACATATATTTACTTAAACTACACTTAGTTAAACTTAAACTAATTTTAAACTAAACTAAAACAACAAAATTAACTTAAACCAGTTTTTCTCAAAGTACTAAACTAAAACAACAAAATTAACTTAAATCAACCTCCCTTGACGATTGTGTGCGTCGTCGAGAGAAAACCAACCTCTCTCGGCGGTTTGACGAAATCGTCGAGAGAATGAGGTTTTCCCTTGATGGTCCACAAAATCGTCGAGAGAGGTTGGTTTTCTCGTCGAAAACCAATCCGTCGAGAAAATACAAAATTCTTGTAGTGGCAGGTGCAGTTCACTTGAAAAAAAGCATACATCAACAGTTATCAAACAAGTCTAATTTAACGGCATTGTAAGTTAAAAAAAAAATGTGTATGTGTTTCTTAAAAAACGCTATGTGCTTTACTTCACAAGTTTAAGATTGCCCTTGAACCTATGAAGAGTATGGAAAAAAAATGTCTTCTTTTGAATTCAAAAATTGCCTAACACGATGAAGGAATTTAACTACCAACAAAATTATCTACTCCTAAAATTGGTTGATGGATTAAGCACTCAACAAAATTATCTACTCCTAAATGAAGAGGAATTGGATTTAGGGCACAAGACACAAAGAAAGAGGAAGCTAACACTATTACGAGGAAGATAACAAGGGTTAAAGTTGTCGAACCATAACGTTGTCTAAGGATAATTTATCAAACCCAATCATAAGGTATTTCTCACAATTCCAAAAGAAAGAGGATGTTCTTTATTACATCAAACATAGGCTAGGCTAGGTTTGGCATTGCTTTTGGAGACTGTGGAGTGATTTTAATGGAATTTTAACCATTTTACAAGTACTTGAATCAAAATTAATCAGGTTTTTTAGCCAATTTGAAAAAGTATCCGTCCATACTTGGGTAGACTCATTAGACAAGGCCCAGTCTGTTAAGTAATGTGCAACCTTATTTGTTAATCTTGGGGCAAAGTTAATGTCGCTAAACCGACACTTGAGATTCCACTTACTAATCTCATCCACGATCAATCCTTGGGGAGAGGAGGAAAGAAGCTGCGAATGGAGAGCTTTCACCAACATTTGGGCGTCTGATTCAATCCACAGGTTGGAAATGCCAAGTCGATCAGCTAGCTTCATCTCATGAAGCATGGCTATACCTTTTGCTGACAGGGGATCCAAACGTTGGTTCAAAAAATTTGAGCTTGCCGCCACCAATCTCCCTGACGAATCCCTTATTACCGAGCCCAGACCCGTTCGATGAAGATTTGGGTGGCAAGCTGCATCAACGTTGAGTTTGTAGAAGTTTTTCGGCGGCTTTAACCACTTTGGCGACACCGTTAGCCTCTGATCTGGGCACCAACGGACTGACCTCAGAGTGGTAATTTAGAATCCACTCTGCTCCCAGTTTCACTGTCAGGATGGGTTTGCAAATCTGGATCTGATTGCGGTCCGACCAAATAGTCCAACATGCAATGCAGAACAACTCAAACTCCGACGATTCATCCAAGAATGGGTGAAAAGCAAACATTTTTTGATTGGGGACTGACCGAAGCTGAATTTCTGACAATTGGGGAAGATTGCAGCCCAAATTCTTTTTGATCTTTTGCAGCCAAAAAATGTATGTTCCACAAATTCTCTTTTCTTTCTGCAACTCACGCACAAGGGTGTATTGGGATATGTTTGTTGCATAAGATTTGATTAGTAGGCAAAATATTATGAAAAAAATTCCACACGAAGATTTTGATCTTGTTAGAAATCTTCATGTCCCACAATTTTTTCCACCAAATCCCCAAAGTCCCTTCATTTGTGTTCGATGTTTTACTTTTATGCTACGATAGAGTTTATAGGCACTCTTCGTTGTGAAATAACTATTCCGAGAATAATGTCAAAAATATCAATCGAACCTGCTAGTTTTGCCTATAGGAATAATTGTTCTCACCACTTCAACATCATATTCTCTAAAAAAAAACAGCCTTCTTAAACTTGGAATATCCCACATGCCCCTGTCATCGACAAACTCATTGACCTTCATACCCTCCATTGACAAATGTGAGCTTGTTAGAATTCTAAAGGAGCTCTCCCATGGAACCCACGGGGTATTAAAAATAAGAGTGTCTTCCCCAATCTCAATCCTTCTCCGCAGGCCTTTCTTCAGAAGTTCTCGTCCCTAAATTAGACTCTGCCAAATGAAAGAGAGATTGTTTCCCAGATTCGCATCAAGGACAATCGAATTAGGGAAATACTTACCCCATAAGACTCTACCCATCAACGAATGGAGTTGTTGCAATAATCTTCAAACTTGTTTTGCTACTAGGGATTAATTGAATCCTTCCAAACAACGAAAGCCTAGACCCCCCAGGGGCGGAGCCACATGGGGGCCAGGGGCACGTGCCCCCCTCAAATTATTAATTTTATATATTTGTATTTAAAAAATCAAACAGTTTTATGTATTTGTATATTCAAATTCGAAATATGTGAGAAATTTCTCTTATGGTTGGATTGTAAGGGGCACAACTTTTGAGGTTATATATTGGTGAGAGTTGGGCTCAAAACTCATTCGACGTTAGTTTGTGATTTTTTTTGTTTTTCAGTTTAGTAAATTAGAAAATTATATACAAATGTTTAAAATTATATTTATATGATTTTAGAAGGATAAATTTAGTCCTTTAAATTTTTTGTTTTTCAGTTTAGTAAATTAGAAAATTATATACAAATGTTTAAAATTATATTTATATGATTGTAGAAGGATAAATTTAGTCCTTTAATTTTTAAATTTATGTTTAATAGATTCTTGAAGTTTAAACCGTTTAAATTCATTAACTTTAAATTTTGTATCTAATAGATAAATTTTTTACTCTATAAAAATCAATTGTTGAGGACCCAATTATACTTAAAAATTTTAATTTTGTATCTAAGATATGTGATTTTTTAAAATGTCGAATAAGTTGAGCACCCATTAATTTTATGTCTAACAAAACATTTAATATTTTAAAATTTCCTAATATGTCTTTACCAGATACAAAATTGAGAGTTTAATCTATTAGACATAAAATTAAAATTTGAATGAACCATTAGTCTCAAAATTGAAAGTTTAAGAGTCTCTTACGTACATTTTAAGCTCAAAAACTATATAGACATAAATCGAAAATTTCAAAGGCTAAACTTGCAATTGACTTTATCGGAATTGTGCCCCTCCTGACAAAAATTCCTAGATCCCCCCCCTTCTTCTTTTGGAGAACACAAACGCTCTCATCTCATCCAATGAATCTTTGACTTGTGTTCTTTGACTTGTGTTGTGACGATCTCCACCAAAACTTTGTCACCATCTTGGTTAAATTCTCGCGGAAAGATTTTGAAAGTTGTACACAAGACATCACATATGCACATAGGTAGAGATGGCTTGGGCAACAACCTTTATAAGAACTTATTTTTCCTTGGCTGAAAAGAAATTACCTTTCCAAATTGCAATGGCCTTTTGTACTATTTCTTTAAGAAAATTCAAATCTTTGTTCTTGCTCCTTGAGAAATGGGATGGCACCCCTAGATAGTTTCCTAAGCTAGAAACCACCTTCATTTGCATAAGCTCACCAGTCGAGGACTTAAGGTCTTCATGAACTGTTAGGACTAAAAATGGTAGTTGATTGTCGAGGACTTAAGATGATCATGAACGTTAGGACTAAAAAAGATAGTTGATTTCAAAAAGTTAACGCACTGACCAGAAACTTCTTCCTACATGAGCAATATATTCTTTACTAAATCAAACTATGTCGGAACAGCTCAACAAAATAACAAACTACCATCGGCGAAAAGCATACGTGATTAATAGTAATTACTTTTTCAATTACATTCATTTGCATTAATATTAGCTTTTAAATTTACCTTTTAAAAAAATCGGTGGATTTTTTAACTAACTAATCTTTCCATAGTCAACGTTGGTGAGACATGATTCACCATCAATTCTCATTTTTTTTTTTTTTTAAATTTAAGTTGCTTCTATATTATTTTATTCAATTGAATTCATTTGTTGTTACTTTTTATTTAAATTGAAATAACATTTTTTTTCAATATGATTTTTTTATAGCAATTGTTTGTCTTATAAAAAAAAACGTATATATATAAATATAAATATCTAGACTAAACATAATATTATAATTTATATCATATGAAATTTAAATTAATTATCTTATAAAAACTTTAAAATTGAATATCAACAAAACATTATGCATTATTGAATTTTATGCGTATTTTGATTATTAAAATTAAGTTGTAATAATTTAGTATTAATTTATCAAACACTAATTTACTTTGTATCAATTGATTTGTTTTAAAAGCACAACAACAATTATTTAAAAAACTACCGCAATTCCAAACTAAGTCCTAGTCTAATTTAGTTCTATGGTGGTACCGGTTAAAGTATTGATATAATTAATTTTGTCGTACCCATCGATTTTAAGTTTTTACATTGATGGATGATTTAACATGATATCAGAGCGTATTTCCTGTAACGGTCATTTCCCCTAATTTAATATTGATTTCCACTAACCTTATTTTAAGCCATATTTAATTTTTATATCTATTCTCTTGCTAAAAATAATTGAAAAGTGACATGAAGTCATATAAACATAAGACAAAATAACAAACTAAGGATAAAGTCTATGCTTAAAAAAACGAGTCACGTAAGTGATGTCACATATGATATATAGAATTGTATACAACAAAAATATACTTACCTGCCACTCAATTTAATATTAAAAAAATTGCAATGTTTTTTTTTGCAACAGTATTTAATTAATGCGAGGATTGAACCTATGACCTCATAGTCACGAGCACAACCTTATGTCAATTGAGCTATGCTCAGTTTGACAAAAGTAAATGGTTTAATTCAACATAACACGGGCATTTTTAATAATGCATTTAAATTCATGCCTCGTGCGTGGTTTGTTGCACGTGCAGGTTTTTAAATTATTCCTGTCCCGTGTGTTGCACAGGTGCAGGATCAATCAACCTCCACTCTAGATCACTATCTAGGTGATGAAAAAAAAAAAAAAATTGCAATGTTGAGATTTGGTATTTGGTCCACATGTTTAAAGAAGAAAATAGTTAAAAACCCTAATTTTAGTTAATACTTGGTAAAAAAAAAAGTGTAAATGATGGTAAAGTTGTGTGGTTGTTTTCATGAGATACAATAATAATTATGAGAGGTTGAAAAAGAGAGAATCATTGACACAAATCCATGTCCTTTATGTTTTGACAGTAAAGTGAGAGCTGAAATGAAGAGCCCAATATCGTATATCGTATCTGAAATTTGGTAGTTGTTAAAGTTTACAACCTTCACATGAATAATAATGTTCCCTCCATTTACTTCATTTGCTGCAATATTTGGTCCACATCTTTAAATAAAGATGTTGACTTGACAACCCTTTTTTCAAATATCTTCACTCTAATTTTTTTTTTTCTTTTTATTTTACTAAATGAGCTCACTACTACATCAAGGATTTAAATGTCAATGTCGACGAAAATATCGAAGTCTCAATTTTATAGAAATGTCGATAGAAATATCGATAAAATGTCGATGTTGATGAATATTTTTGGAAGATTTTAAAAAAAATATATTAAAATTAATAAATAAACATTTTGCACTTTTAAATGAGTTAAAAATACATTTATTATAATATTATATTCTTACATTTTGTTATTATTTTTTTTAATATTTTATCGATTTTGTACGGTATGATGGAAATGTCGATTCGCCTCTCATGTCAATGTCGAACCTATGAATATGTGGAAATGTCGATGGAAATGTCGACATGTCGACGGAAATTTAATATCATGCTCTGCATTTTTTTTTCTTTTTTTTTTTAATTAAATTACAAATTTAGTCCCTAAAATTTGAGATTTGTATCTATTTGGTCTCTGAACTTTTAAAATTAAAAATTTAATCCCTGAACTTTCGAGTTTTTTAAAATTCATGAATTTACTCGACACAAAATTGAAATTTTAAGGTTCCATTAGACATAAAATTTATATTTATATTTAAAAGATCAATTGATGTTTAAAAATTTTGATTTTTTTTTTTAAAAAAAAAGAAGAAGTAAATTTAGGCGGTAATAATGCATTTTAAATTTGAACTTTCATTGAGCCAAGGTAGACGATACAGTGAGCCGTTGCACCAAGTGATTGTTTAAAAAAAAAAAAATTGAGACCTGTCAGACACAAAATTAAAAAATTTAGAGACTTATTAGACATTACATTAAAAGTTTAAGGACCTATTATATTCTTTTGAAAGTTCAGGGACCAAATCAGATACTAAATTTGTAATTTAATTTTTTTTTTAGTTCAATAATTGCAGTATGTGGGATCCAACTATCAACTTTTGAGATGGGTACTTATTGCGCTTTATCCACTTGTTTCAATTGACATTTTTTTACTCTTAACAACTATGACGATGATTTTTGTTTGTTTTTTTTAGTTCAATAATTGTAGGATGGTAGATTTAACTATATCAACTTTTAAGATGGTTGGGTGTCTTATCGACTGAGTTTATCATTCAAAACTTTACTTTATTTTAATATGCAACTTTATAATAAAATTTCAATGATGCTTCTAGTGCATCTTATATATTTAATAAGGGTTATGTTTTGGCTTCGGAATGTTAAGAAAGAAGTTCTAATTTCTATATGATGGGCGGTATAAAAAGTACTTGAAGTAGTTGAGATATTTATAATTTCAATAAAGAAAAGCTAGCATATAACAAAAAGTATCATACTCTAGCTAGATATTATTATAAATTTATGTGTGGATCTTTTTTTTTAAAATTGTATATTAGAAAGAGCATGTTTGTAACTTAATGCATGAATGGATTGATTTGAAAAAAAAAAAATATATATATATATATATCAATTTACATTCTTAAACTTTGGGGTGTATCAATTAAAACCTTAAACTTTTATAAATGAATCAATTTAATTACATCCTCTCTCTTCGAAAAAAGTTAATTTTCACACGTGTGAAGACTTATAATTGTATCAATTAAACTTTAATTTTCATACAATTGATTCACTCGTGAAAGTTTAGTTTAGGAGTTTAATTGCTATAATTATAAGTCTTTGCAGGTTTAAACTAACGTTTTAAGAGAAAAGGAAAAAGAAACTTATTTTAAGAGACTTTTTGACTTTGGAGAATGTTAAGAGACAAAAGTAGTTAATTCAAAATTTCTACTTAAAAAAAATAAGTATATATAACTTAGATGTAAAATTTCTACTTAAAGAAAAAAAAAACTATAGTTAACTAGATTTTACAAACGGTCTAATTGAAAAAGTGATTTTCTTTATATTGGTTTATAATCAATTCACTTTTAACGCAACCAAAATCAATATTAACTTACAATGGTCGATAAACCATAATTACAAAAGAAATTAGATTTTGAACACTAGGTAGCACAGATAATGATATCATTATAAAGGTATTTAATTAATACAAGAATTGAACTCATGACCTTTTAATCAAGTGCACAACCTTATACCAATTGAACTATACTCGATTTGACCGAATGAATCATAAGTTGAAAGTACTAAATCTTTCATATCAAACCCTAATGTGAATATAAAATGATATATAATGTACTTTACCTATCCTTCTACATATTGAACCAAAATAGCAATTCCCATAGACAAGAGAATCTTTTTCTTTCAATAAGGTGAAAAGAAAAAAAAACTAATCTTTCACCATCTTTCTTTATTGAACCATACAATCAAAACTCTCTTTTTTCTCTCTCACCTCTTATTTGATATGGTGCAGTCAATTTTAACCTTCTGAGAAGAAGAAGAAGATAGTTCTCAAAGTTTGGTTATTTACTTACTTTCAATTCCCTTTAAATTCTTTGGCAGAGCAAACATGAGCTATTTTGACATTTCTTACAACTTGCCTGAGTTTCTGTGGTACTTCACTGAGAAAACCCTAAAGAGAGTGCTTTTTTGGCTTAATTGATGAGCTTCTAAGGCTCACTCTGCCAATTCTACCATTCTAAAAGTGGTCCTAAACTAAAACTCAACAGTACTTACTGTGTTTTTTTCTTCTCCTCTATGGATCTTTTTAGCACTGCTCAATTCCTCCAAACACAGCTTGAGGAGGAAAATAAATTGTACTTTAGAAAACTTTTTTTTTTTTTTTTCCTTTTGCTTGCAGTGTGTGTAGTGTAGGGCCCTTGAGGTGATGCAAAAGAAGAAAAAAAAAATAATATATATATATATATATATATATATATTATATCTACCAAAGTACAATTGCCTTAACTAGCTATACTGTGGAAACCCAACACAAAATTACTAAACTTTTGTTGCTAAACAGTGCCCACTTTTGCTTTTTTGGTTTTTGTTTTGTTTTTGTATTCTAAGAGGGGAAATAGGGATATCTTATCTAGGGGTTTTTGTACGGATGATCCACCCTTCGGGAGTCGCGAGGTTTTTTAACCCTCTTCGCGAAAACTTATGTTTTTTTACCTTCTCTCGTGATATAGAAGTGCACAAAGTCATTCGTATCATTCGCTTATCACGATCACGAGGAGACAACTGTGATCTCCTCGTGATAAGCGAAGAGTACGAATGCCTTTGTGCACTTCCTTATCACGAGAGAAAGTCAAAAAACATAAATTTTCAAAAACTGGGTTAAAAAACTTTACGCATCCCGAGGAGTGGATCATCAGTACAAAAATCTCATCTTATCTTCTTAGGGATACCCTAGCCCTAGCTTAGCTTGTTTTTGGCTTCAAAAAGGTAGGAATAATTGTTGGCCAAGTGGCTACTTACCTTTCATTTTCCCCTTCTCTTTTCATTACTCCTCCATGGTTATGATCAAAACCCTATCACTAGACAAAATATTAACATGGGGTCTTATGTTTTTTTCTCCTTTCTAGCCTACTTTAGTTGTTTTAACTTTTTGATCCATGTCATTTCATTTTAGTTATCATGCGTTTATACAAAAGTACTTGATGTAAATTAGCTGACATGACAATGTGTACGTCAAACTTTTTGTTACTATTTAACTAGTGATGAATAATATGAGAACTAAAATGACATGTTAGATGAGTTGAAGGAATAAAAGGGGTATTTTCTCTTTTGGGTGTCGTAATGTCAATTGACCCAATTTTTTAAAATGCAAGTTTTTTTGACCCTTGATGAGCACGAACACGCGTTTGCTGAGAACGATCGCGAGGAAAAAGTATGTTAATACCTTTCGTTGAGCACGACCGCGAGGGGCGACTATAGTATCATCGTACTCAACAAAGGGTATTACAGACTTTTTTCTCGCGATGGTGCTCGTGCTCGTGCTCAGCAAAAAGTGAAGTGTTGATGACATCAGTAAAAGAGCAAAAAACATTATTTTTTAGGCGGGGGTCCAAAAACATTACGAAACCCAAGGGGAGTGTGTTAGGATACAAACAATATCTCACATTGACTAGATAAGGGAAAGATCATGGACAATTATCTCCAATGGTACAAGGCTTTTTGGGTGAAACCAAAAGGAAAGTCATGAGGGTTATGCCCAAAGTGAACAATAGCATATCATTGTAGAGATGTCTGGGTTCCATTGTCCTTAACAAATGGTATCAAAGTTATGTCCCTGACTTAGCCATTGTCTTTAAAATTCTCGAGTGTCGAATAAAGATATTGATGAGTCTCCAATGACATTAATGGATTTCGTCTGCTTGCTCAAGTGTAATACGATCATATCTGAGGGGAGGTCTTTTGATCATGGACATATAAGGGAGGACAATTATCTACAATGATATGAGACCTTTGGGTGAAACCAAAAGCAAAGTCATGAGGGTTATGTCCAAAGTGGACAATATCATATCATTGTGGAGATGTCTGGATTCCGTTATTCTTAACCAAGTCATTTTTGAAAATACTTCGAGAATAGAACCGAAATTTAACACAAATTTTTTTTATCTCATTTTTACCTTTTCTAGAATCCAAAAGGGTCCAAATTAGCTAGATAACCTAAGAAAAAACACTTCCCCTTTGTTATTAAAACCCTATCACTAGACAAAATATTAATGGGTGTAGTTGAATTGTTTTGACATTTTGGTTCATGTAATTTTATTTGAGTGGTTGTACATTTATAAATGTACCTAAATTAGCTAACATGACAGCAAGTAGAACCTAAAGTGGTAGCTAGCACATTAAAAAAAATTGTTACTAGCTATTTAACCCTCTAGTACTACTAAAATAAATATAAGGACTAAAATCATTAAATATAGAGAAGTTGAAGGAATAGAATCAGCCCTAAAAGAAATCCCATGTTGATTTATTTAGCTAGATGACCTAAAACACAACTCCCCATTGAAAAAGTCTAACCAATTTAATTCATCAATACACAACCCCACAAGCCACAACAATAATTATATTAACCAAAATCAATTTTAGTTAAAAACTAGAAAAATGTGGGGAAAATTATTATTTATGAGAAAAAAACTTGAAAGGGGAATTGGCAGGCATTCACAGCTGGAGATGTTAACCAGTTTTGGGTATAAGATTTATTGAGAAATAATTGAATCTGATTCCTTCACATTTTGTGAACCAATCATTTATTGATAAAGGGTTTGATTCTTCAACCTTTTTTCTTTCTTTTTGGAAAATGACATCTGTCTCCTGCTTACTCCTCCTGCTTACTCCTACTGTTATTTATCTTCAATTGTGTAATCTACAAGTTATGAAACACGGATACTCTCGGGCAGAGAATTCGTACGGATACACTCGGATCTACGAGTTATGAAGCACGGATACTCTCAGGAGGACTGAGAATTCGTATCGGATACACCCGGATACGTATATGTTGCGTATCCTTTTTTTTTTTTTTTTAATAATTTTCGATACATCTGGGATACACTAAGGATGTATTTTCGAACAATTTTTTAACCAAACTCAATCCTTAAAACCTATTTTTACATTTTAAATAAAAATAAAAGACAAATTAAAATAACTAAATCAGTAAAAAGTAAAAAGTAAAAAGTAAAAAGTAAAAACTTAAAATTAAAACCTCATCGTATAATCTTCTTTTCCTCTCTGGCGAACGAAGTTTTCTGTTTTATTGTTTGAGTTTCCGGTTACAATTGGTAAATTTGTTAATTAACTTGACATTATATGTTTTTTTATTGGAATATATTTAGTATTTTATGTTTAATTTACATATATCCTAAAAAAATATAGATAAAATAGTGTATCCTCAACGTATCCGTATCTTAGATTTTTGTAAATTGGCTTATCATTGTATCCTAACGTATCTGTATTTGTATCTGTGCTTCATAGCCTAGGAGATTTGTCAATTTCTCACTTTCAATTTCCATTATATACTCCACGTATTATTATTATTATTTTTTTCGACAAAAATCAATTTATAACTTTAAATTTTGGAAGCTGTGTATCAATTAAAATCCTAAACTAATCTCTTTAAAAAAAAAATCATAAACTAACGATTGTATCAATTTAAACTCGGGACATTCAGAAGTGTATCGATTTACAGCTTCTGTTAGAATTTTATTTTTAAAACGTTAATTTAAACAGATTGAGACTTATAATTTTAGAAATTAAACTCCTCAATTGTATTAAAGTTTAGGAGTTTAATTGATAAATTATTAATCTCCACATGTGTGAAAACTAACATTTTTTTTTTAAGGGAGAGTGTCTCTCAAGTTTAAAGGGTATAAATTGATTTTTTTTTTCTTTTTTTTTTTAGCTCAACAATATGTAAATGTGGAAATTTGATATTTTTTCCAAAAAAATTATTTATTTGATAAATAACCTTTACTTGTTGCCAAGTAGTTGTTTGATAATTTCTGTATCGGGATCGAACTCTCACTTCAGTTGTTGTTTGATCAAAATTTAGACGGTAATTATAATACATCTAAATTTCTGCACACAAAAATTTATACGGTAATAATACATTTAAATTTCTCAATTATGCAACATCAAGCCACATCACATTTTATAGTTCATTTTCATTTGGGAATAATAAAGAAAAGATAAAGGTAGTGGGGTTCTTCCCTTTAATAATTTTCCCACTTATGGTAATAATTTCCTTTTATTTTCAAAAAAGGGTGTTTTCTATATTATGAAGAAGCTATATGGAGGTTGTATTTGCAATAATTTCCTCTCTTAAATTTTATGTAAGTTCAAAGTTTTGTAACACAAAATTTTAAAATTTTAATAAGAGGTAGTAAATGGAGTAATTTTGCAAGAATTCTTAAATGTATTTATATTAAGAGTTTGAAAGTTACATTAACAACCTTTTGAATGTCTTTTATTTTATTTTATATAAAGAGTTTGAAAGTTACATTAAGAACCTTTTGAATGTCTTTTATTTTATTTTATTTTTCTCTATGTTAATTAAGAACGTTTTGAAGAAAAAAATGAGCATATAGCGCTAGTCTTACCAATCCGCCGTACTAACAATAATAAAGAAAGGAGTTGACGCCGTACTAACAATAATAAAGAAAGGAGTTGAGCCTAAACTAATGAATCAAAGTCATTTTCAGAACGTTGGATACTTCTTAGGGTTTGCACGAATTTTGACTTGAAGGTACTTGTAACCAATAGTCTACCCCTTTCATTATAAAAGAACCTTTTAGAATGGTCCCCTACTTAAGAGACAATTAATCTATAAAAAAAAAAAAAAAAAAAATTGATAATTTTTCAAAATAGTCTCTACTCAAAACTAAGAGGGAATCATCCTAAAAATCTTCGAAGCCATAGGAAAAGTCATGATGTTCCATGAGAAACATGTTTTGCTTCTGAACTCGCAGTTAATAATGCACCTTAAAGTCCAGCCAACCATACAATTGACTCACACAAAGAACTATGGAGGTCCAAAGGACTAGTTTTAGGTTATGAACTTGAGATCAATTAAAACATTTACTTGATCGTGTTGTTGAGAAGATGTTTCTTTCTAGTGTGGTCCGAGCTCGTGAAAAATAATACAAGACATTTTCATTATTTGGAGTGAATGTTGTGGGGTTTGTTTTTGGTTTGCCATCAACTCCCACAATACGAAAGTTCTTTTTTGACGACGGGTAATAATTCATCTTTTAATTATAACGCTCACTTTTATTAAATCTCTCACACTGAAATTAGTTTTATCTCATTATAACATCTATAAATGAACTAGATGAGTTTTGTTATCAATGGGAGTGTTGAAAAATATCGTTTCATACCATCAAAGAATCCATAACGAGTTAGACCTTTTGTTTTTTTTTTCTATAATACTTATCACATGTAGTTAACTTGTCATAGTTTGTTATATGAACATTTTATTGATTATTAGTATGTGATGATACTTTTTTTTTCTTTTTTTTTTACCACCATGTGGTGATACTTTAATTTGATGATAGATTTCAAACAATATAGGATGGTCCATTTTGAATCAATAGATCCAGGTAACTTTATTCATATTAAATAATGTTCACTTTACTATTATTGGAGTTATTTTTACTCATAGTGGTCCATTCTACACCCACTCAAAATTAGTCAGTTTTTTCAAGTTTGAATTGCTATTTGTGGATCATATTTTACTCAATAAAAGTTCCAATTTTCACAAATTAACCCATAACTCAATTTTATATGGGCGGGTTCCACAAACAACAATGAGTCTAAAAATAATTACAAATTTAACAAAATTTAAAACATTTTATAAATATGACAAAACATTAGTGGCTATCACGAATAGACTTTATGACTATTACCGATAGATTATTATCACTGACAAAATTCTATAAAAAAAACTACTATCAGCGATAAACTTCTATCAGTAATAGACCATACTATCAGTAATAGAAATTGTCATCCGCAAAATTTTAAAAAAATATGCTATATTTTTAATTATTTTACTCCAAATTGACATATATTACAATTTCTCATTCTATATTCCTTTTCTTTACTTAACATTTTCTAGTAAAAATAATGAAATTTATAATGGTAAAGCTTGTAAGAGTTTTTTTTCAAAAATAAAAAAATGATATATCATGAGAGCCAAGTTCTAAAATTCACTTTGACAATAAAGAATTACTGAGTATTAAATGTTCTATATTTTTCAACATTCAATCCTTTTTTTTTAAATACTCAACATTCAAACTTGATATTTGGAGGAATCCACCATTTATTTCAAACTATAAATATGTAAAGTTGGATAATGATTAAGCTCCTTTGATCTTCTTTTCTCTCTTATATTATATTATAGTTGCAAAATTTGATTTGAGTCCTTAATGAATGAAACTTCTTTTCTATCCATATCATTGTCTAGATGTTTATGTTATTTATGTTAACATGCTTCACTATAGTATAATTTAATCTAATTTATGTTTAGATTTTAGCATGGTTATTTAATTATGACTATGACGTAATACCATGCTTAGATCAATTACATGATCATAAGAGTGATTACTTGGCCACCAACCTGGTAATAACATGTGGAGGTGGAGATTCGAACTTTTGACTTGTTAAAGAGACAAAAGTAATTAATTCAAAATTTCTACTTAAAAAAATATACATAACTTAGACGTTAGTTTGAGATTAAGTAACTTTACAAATAACTAGGCAATTGTGTTTTTAGAAAATCAACTATACTATGAACTAAATTTAGCCAATCGAAAAGTAGGATAAAATAGGAGTTGGTTAGAAGAGGTATCATATCGTTTGTAAAGTCAGATCTCAAAAACTACCATTAATTAGATTTTACAAACAACTTACTTGGAAAAAGTGATTTTCTTTAAATTGGTTTATAATCAATTTGTCCAAACAGTTAAAATTTGAACCTCTGGTCTCTGGATTGATAGTTCATATATTATGTTCAGTCTCATCATCAGGCCCGAAGCCCAAAGAACGGCACAAGCCCAACCCAAGCTCGATCCAAGTCCAGTCCATGGTCAACGGTTGACCGGCCCGACCTGGCCCAACCCTTTCATGAATTGAATTAGAAATAGATTTGTTTTTTTAATTGGATCGGCTCATGAACTAGCCCGTTTGAGCCGTATTTGGATCGGCTCGTTGGGTCAACCCAAAAGCCCGATCCAATATATATATATATATATATATATATATATATTGTAATTTATAATATTAATAATAATTTGAAAAAAAAATGAATAAAAAAATCACTCATGCTCAACTCCACTACATGTATATGCTACAAGTACATGCAACCATAGTCAGATGGTCATGGAAAAGGTGGATAACGAACTTGAAACGCGGAGCCCGAACGGCCGGCGAGGACCAACTACTGACCGAACAAAAAAAAACTATTAATGAAAATTGACTTGAGCATGGACTTTGAGAAGTGGAAGAGTAGTGGAAGAGTTGTATCATTATATTGAAATGATGCAATAATTCTCAAAATAGAATTAGAGCATAAATTTTATTTTATGTCATTATTTTTGTAACTCTATTTGTAACTCTATTTAGATATGTTTCAAATAATATGAGATACTACTATTTTATGTTAATTCTAATGATTTTTTTTTAATTGACACACATTCTTGTTGATTATTGTAAAGTAATTGTATCCGTACTAAATGTGTTTAATGTATTCTTTATCTTTTGTATCCGTACTAAATGTGTTTAATGTATTCTTTATCTTCATTCTCATTTCAATTATCTATTTTTTTTATTATTAAACTTATACAATTTGTATAAATTGGATCACTATGAATGAGAGAGAGAGTTTAAAAAGTAAAAAATCTGATTTTATTTTATCGTCCCACATTGAAAGTTTTGAAGATGGCGGAGAGGTTCATACTCTATAAATAAAATTTTAATCCAATGCTCATTTTATTGTCCCACATTGGAAGTTTTAAAGATGCAAAAAAGTTCATTTATAGTTATAATCCAATTTCAATACAATTTTAGTTTGGTCAACCCAAGCCCGGTCTAATTTTGCTCAAACAATGGTAGAGGCCCAAGACCTTTGATTATTTAGGTCGAGCTGGCCTGACCCGATGATAAGGTTGACATAATGTCCGCCTGACCCAAAGACAATTTGAGAATGGTTTTAAGAATAGTAATTTTAGTAAAAATAATTTATTTACAAGTAATTTATTAAAAGTGACTTTCGTTAAATGTTTGATTTTACACTTGTGAACACAATTTTTATATAATTAAAATTTATTTTAAAATGTTTGAGAATGATTTTGAAATCATCGAAACCACTCCAACAATGCCCTAAGTTCAACCAAACCCAAATTTTCTAAAACAAATCACTTTTGAAGTTGCACCCAACACTTCTTTTAACAATTAAGGTATTAGAGAAGTTAACTACATATCTTATAGCAGTTGAAAACCACTGGTCTCCAAACTGGTCTCCAAAGATCAGTTGCAGTGTTTAGGAAACCTTATTGATATCATATCATTTTTATAACCATTGCAATAGAATAATGAATTTTCAATCTTGAAAATGTACATTTAGGTAACTAATTATCTGCAAGTACCTGATTTGTTGATTCCTTTGAGTGAGTTATCATCACATTCACAGCTGAGTAAATCCTTTTATCAAACTTAGCAGAGTTCTTCTCTTATCTCACATGGGAATATTCACTATTATTTCAGTAAATAAAAAGTCATTTGAGTGATCCAAATCTTTGCTAGTTTAATTATTTTCTTCCCTTTATTTGCTACATCAAAAGTCATTTGGTGGCCATCTATCTCAATAGTTTTCTGTATATCCTCCTTCTCCACCATCTTCCACTTCACTTATTTTCTTCATTTTCTTCTCCACCATCTCTATTCTCAGGATGTTGGCAGCAACATCAAACATTTCCATCTTAAGGAAGGCCAAGAGCTTCCTAAACATAGGATCTGATCTCGACAGTCTCAAGCAGAAGCGCAAGAGTTCGTTTCAGTGAGAATGTGATGGTACCTACTGTAAACTGAGGTGTTTTTGAAGTCCGGGGTTAAATCTAACAAGAATCTCAAAACTGCTGCCAAATGTTGTGAGTCATTTCTCGCGAAAGCTGCTTGAAGAAATAATGAAGGCTGGACAATGTCAACCTGCATGACGTTTTCGGACAAGTCGTTCTCGTTTTGGTAAATAAGACAGGATTTATTAAAACAAACACAACAGGAATATTCAAAGTATATGGACCAAATCCCACTTTCAGAAAGTAGAGAAAAATTGAGACTCAAAATCCAGGTGAGACGTAGCAAGAAAATTTCTCCTCTCCAATATTTGGGAAAGGTCAGAAGCACAAAATGTACCAATGGTTTTATTTAAAAAAAAAAAAAAAAAAAAAAAAAAAAAAAAAAAATGGATGGTATGAAAAATTAAGGCCCCATTTCATAACCATTTGATTTTTATTTTTTATTTTTGAAAATTAAGCTTATAACATACTTCCACCTATGATTTTTTTATTTTGTTACCTACTTTCTAAAAGTATTTTCAAAATCCAAGCCAAGTTCTGAAAACTCAAAAAGTAGTTTTAAAAAAATTGTTTTTGTTTTTGGAATTTGACTAAGAATGCAAATGTTTCTTAAAGAAAAATGAAAATCATAGTAAAGAATTTGTGAGCAAACAAACATAAATTTCAAAAACAGAACAAAAAAACGAAATCGTTATCAAACAAGGCCTAAAATGTTAACAAACAAAATTGGTGTGTCCAAGAAAATTTCTAACATCAAGGACGACAAAACAACTTTCCCGAAGATAACCTATATATAATAACATATAAATATCAGAAATTACCTTAAACTTTCGTGCATAACGCAATGCTTCGAGGTAATATCCATCTTGCACAAGTATAGACACATAATCCTGATGTAGAGAAAGCTGCCTAAGCATATCTAGACCCAGTTTCCTTGTCTGCAAGTTATGGCGACCAGACTCCAGTAGTTGCAAAGCAACCTCTTTAGAAGGTTCTAGAATCTGTTAAAAGAAAAAAGAACTCATTCATTTTGTCTGTGAGGAACCTTGTTAGGAGTACATGCGAAATATTAGTATGATAGTAGTAAGGACATAAGGGTAATTAGTTAAGAAGTTAGTTAGAGTATTTGGTTATAAATAGAGGGAGTGAGATTAGAGGAAGGTAGGCAATTGTTGAGTGGATTAGGGCTTGAGATAGTTCTCAAGAGGGGAGGGTGCAAGTACCTCTAAATACTTGTTTATCTTGTAATTCTTTTATCTTTACTTTACATTGCAATATATCGTAGTTCTTGATCCCCGTTAGGTGGTATCCTAATAGTGTCACTCTCACTTCTAGGGCCAAAATTTCATTCAAAAGGAAGACCTTGTAAGAAATGATTCAATACCTTTTGCTGCACAAATAATCCAATTTCTGCGTATCGTTCATTGCGAGCTAATATTTGGGCAGTCAAAACATAAAAGTTTGGATTTACTTTGATCTTTTCCATATTAACCCTACAAAAATGGAAAAAGAGAAGAATACTCATGAAACCAAATACGCTTATCGTTGACGCCAGAATAAAAGCCCATATGCAAATTCGAAAATGTAAATAAACAAAATCAATTATAGACATACAATTGTACAAATTTATTGAAACCCTATACTTAGAACTTATCCATACATAGATTATATTTCTCTATCACAGCAAGTATCAACAAAGAGTTGATCGCAGAAATGATCAGGCTGCTAACGCTGCTGAAAAGAGAGTGCAGAATGATGATAAACTTTTGAATGCACAACCATTTCACATTGAACACGTGGGTGAAGAAACTGACACGGTACAATCAGAATGCGACCTGATTTGGCTGTTTCTACTAACAAGTTCAAATCACTTTTAAATCGAAAGAATATAGCATACCTGCGGAGGAACTCGATAATTATAGCCAGCAAGTAAGAAGGGTCTCCAACTATCTCTTCCTCGATGGGAGCGAACACAAAGCTGTACATCTCATCAGGTGAGATAGCTGGTGACGAAACCAGAGATCCCTCATCAGAGACATCGTCATTCAACCGGTTACATCCTGGCCCAAGAAGTTGATACTGTGAAGACGATGGAACTTCAGTAGAACTTATCGTGCCTCTCCATCTTTCCTGATCAACTATAGAAACTGTATTTAGTTGTTCAACGTCAGCCTCAGAATCTGAAGACGGAAATATGGGAGTTTTATGAAGAGCTTCACTTTCCACTCCAGAAGTTGAATCATGGTTAGTAGCACCAGGTACAGGGCCAGAGCCACTAACTTGAGGCACAACTGACTGCGACCTGTCAGTTTTTGGTTCCTTAACGTTGGGGCCTACTTTGCTTGAGCGGATATATGATGAGACCAGAACATCTATAGCCTTAGCAACAGTGGCCACCGGTCTGTGCTCCAGAATTGTAGTTCTTGTCAAGGTCAAGCACAACTGTTTAGCCTGAACATTAGCAGGAATTATTTAATAGCTCAAGAAAAGAAATACAAGTGACATGCACCAAGAAAACTTAGGATACAACAACATACTGATAGATTTCAAATACACCATACTACGTTAGGGGCAAAAACAGTAAAGGGAAGGTCGCGTCAGCTCAGGGGATGGGTAGTTAAAAGAGAGAGATGGTTTGTGTTAGTCTTTATCCTTAGAAGGAGTTGGTCAGTTATGAATGTAGGTATTTAATAACCAAGTAAATAACAGAGAAGTCATCTTGAAATTGTTTTGGGATTTTGGGAGGGCTTTCAGACCTCTTGAATGTCTGAAGTGAGATGTAATACCTTTTTACATTTCAATAAAGGTTACTATTGGTGTTTGTACTATAACGTTCACATGTTTCTGAAATGTTCCTCGGTGTTAGGGTTAGGGTAACTTTTTATATTATTATCAACAAACATAACTGCAAGAGCTCTTCATATTTTTTTTTCATGAATGATTTTGTTTGGTCTGGTGGTTCCTATGAGCCCAGAAATAATCTAGTGAATTGGGACTACTCTCTTCCCACCTCACTCAGCATGGAGGTTTGGGGATTGGGTCTCTAAAGCAGAACCCCGCCCTTTTGATAAAATGGCTGTGGATATACGCTAAAGACGACAGTCTATGGAGGAAAACCATAGCAGCTAAGTATGGTCAAGGGGAGTCCAGCTGGTTACCAAAGGCAGCTAAGGGATCAGCCAAAGGGAGGCCTTGGGTGGATATTGCTAAAATCATCAGCAGCTTCATGAGTTTTGTTTCCTTTAAAGCCTCCAATGGGGGGCAATATTTGGTTTTGGGAAGACGCTGTTAGACCTCCAATTACAAGAGTTTATGCCAAGAAGGGTAAAAAGGGAAATTCACTTCCTAATGGGGATTAGAACGTTCAGTTAGTGTTTATGTTTTAATATTTTAATAGGAAGTTAGAAAGGGAGTTGTAACTTCCCTAGGCAATTATGTGTGGAAGTTATAACTTCTCTAAGCAATTATGTCATGCGTTTCCTTTGCCTATATATATGCTTTCTATAGTTTGGATAGGGTGTGTTTTTCTTTTGAAATCAGTTTGTAATGTTGGGAGATAGTTGACCCTTGGTCAAAGTGTCGATAGGTTGTAATCTCAACTTGTTATCTGATAGTAAATAAAAGAGATACCTATCATATTGGTATTAGAGCGGGTTTTCGAACTGGGAAAGGAAAAGAGAATTATGGCTAAGAAAGTTGATGAGAGGTTTGAAGCGATAGAGAAAGAGATGAGTGGAGAATTACAGCCCTTACCCTGAATGGAACGAGCATTGGTGATTTGAAAGAAGAAGTTGCTCAAATTTTGGTGGCCCTTCGAGAAATCACGGATCAAAAGCACGTCAGCCAATCGGTAAGGTGATCCATGCGAGGATAAATTGAACGACAATGTCAAAAGAAAGTAGAGATGCCCATCTTTTATGGAACTGATCCTGAATCTTGGATTTTTTGCGCCAAGCGATATTTTGAAATCCACAAATTGTCGAACAACGATAAATTATCAATTGTGATGGTAAGTTTTCAGGGCTACGCGCTCAAGTAGAAAAACATATTTTGTAACTACGGGTTATTATCCATTATCTTTTTTTTTTTTTTTGATATCCGTGAGTGTCCGGGCCAGCTTACGCGCACCTCGACTATTCTCACGGGACAGACCGCCTGACCCTACAACATTTGGCTGCCAAGGAAACCCGTAGGAAATTAATTCCTAGGTAGGTGGCCACCAAGGATTGAACCCATTCCCTCTTAGAGGGCATTGAAGTCCCAAGGCCCTTTATGACCACTAGGCCAACCCTTGATGGTTGGGTTATTATCCATTATCAATGATTAGAGAGCTGTTTTGATGTAATTTTTGGGAGGGGTAGCCTCTAACCCAACTTTTAGGCTGTTCTCTCTTCTAGTTTATAAAAGTTCTGAAGTTTCTTATATAAAAGAAAAATGAAACAATTCAGAACAAAAAGGAATCTTGTATTTGAAGTACAAATCCTCAGACCCAATCAGTGAAATTAAAGGTCTACCTTGCAAACTTCCGATTTCCGTCGCTGCAAGAATTCTAGAAGTGATGGCACTTCAGAGCTACTTGAAGCGATTGCCTTCCATAAAAAAAGAACTTTAGTGCCTAGAATTTTACATGATAAACAAGTGGGAGAAAGAGGGGGGAAAAAAAGACCAACCTCTAAGTCTATTTGTATCTTCCACACTAATTTGTTGACGTGATCACAAATCAGGTCTGGGACAAGAAATTTCCAACCATCCCCATAGACAATTGCTTCATCAGGCACTCTATCAGCTTCTAAACTGGCACTATCTTGCTTACTACTTCGGACATCAATATTGGGCCCAGGAAAACCTCTCAACAACAAAGGAAGTGGGGCAGATATGGGTGCCCTCGAATCAGAAAAAATATCATAGAGAATAACTACTTTAGCATCTACTTGATGAACAAGCAACACACTGTCAACCACGCTCACAGCAATCCAGCTCGAGTAGATTGGTAAAGAACCCTGCAGAAAATAATGACTACAAAGTAAATATAATAAATCCTTAAGTCTAAATTTGATGTCCAAGTATTAACTTAGAAATCTAGAGCAGAAATGAAGCCTAATTAATCATAGCTCCCTCAGCAAAGTTTGATCCCCCATGAACCACACCACCTAAAGAGAACTAGAATTTAAATTGAGAAGAAGAACTAGAATTTAAATTGAGAAGAAGAACTAGAATTTAAATTGAAACCTGACTAACATCATAATCGCGGACTTCTGACAGACTACTGCATGGTAAAGCTTATTTGCAGATAATCAATGCATGCATTATTACCCATTCTGCAAGGGTGTATTCCCTTTTCTCAGTTAGGAGTGAAATCAAAACGTGAATGAGATTTTGGTTTTTAAAATCCTTCTGTATATTCCTACTCATTTTTTAACACTTCCATTCTAAATTAATGACAAAGATGAAATAAGAAAAATAACAAGACGTCATCGACAAAATGAAAAAATAAAATATGAAATACAATTTATTTTTTTGAAAAGGAATCAGAGACATTTCATTGATAAAATGAAAGAGTGTTACAACGGATATCCTCTCAACAAAATTACAAAAAACATCTCCACTGATTATAGAGTGTGGTAAGATCATAATTACAAAAAGGAGAAGAAAGCTTGCTCCAAGTAATGGCTAATAGAGCCGTAGATTCTATGAAAAGGTGAACGTCTTTGTCGATGTCTCTAAAAATACTCTAAAAATACGCATGTTCCTCTCATTCCATAGATTCCAAAAGAATGCACGAATAAAACATAACCAAAGGATTTTCTTTTCTTTCTTAAAAATAAAACATAACCAAAGGATTTTCTTTTCTTTCTTAAAGGGATGACCCAATATGAAATACAATTTAAGCAGCCAAAGAAATAAAAATCCAGATAGCAAGGTAGCCTGATGTTAGGATACCACCTAATGAGAATACCGAACTATAGTATTTTGTAATATAAAAGGTACTTGGACCCTTCCTCTTGAGAACACTCTCTCAAGCCCTGATTCACTAAACCTACTATACTCTCAACACACTCCTACTATTTATAACCACATAACCTAACCCACTCCCTATCTAATTACCAATATGCCCTTACTAATACTTCTCATATTTCTCCCACTAGTAAGTACCGTTACACCTTATGGCCCCTGTGTTTTGTAGATATCTTCGTATAGAGTTACATTTTACCACACAAAAGGCACATATAAATCTTTTCCACTACAAGATCCCACAAGGAAAGTGCTTCAGAATAACATCCCAAAGAAGGTCAGAGTATGAGAACGGACGCAAACAAGAACTCCCTCACACTCCACCAACTGAGACCACCTTCTAAGTTTTGAGTGATCACGTTCAGTGTTTTAAAAGGCGCGCCCAGGCGCGCGCCTAGGCGCGCCAAGGCGCAAGGCGCAAGGTTGGCGCCTCGCCTTGAAAAGGCGAGGCGCACTTAAGAAGGCGCACGTTAGGCGCGCGCCTGGGACGTTAGGCGCGCACCTGGGACCAAGGCGCAAGGGTTTTTTTTCCAAATATTAAAAAAAAAAAATAAGTAACTAAAATCTGATTTTTTTCTTTAGGGGCGTTGCCCCCAGACCCCCGTACCAACCAGTCGTAGAGGTCATAATAGATTCAAGGCATTCCAACTAATCCTAAAGGTTTTTTTTTCATATTTTCACTTCAACCATGCTATCTCTTCTTTATAATTTATTATATTTTTTTTCTATCCAAAGTGCGCCTCGCAAAATAAAGCCCGCGCTTTATTGTGCGCCTTGCGCCTAGGCTCCAGAGGGTCTTTGCGCCTTTTAAAACACTGATCACGTTAACTCGACCACGAAATACCAATCTCCATTACACTTGCACTCGTAATAATCTTGTTAAATTAAAATTCATAGGGACGATGATGCAGGATTGAAATATTATAAATTATTATTAAATAGGATTACTCTGTATTTTAAAATATTATCACATCCTTTATTTATTTTTTTAGAGTTGATTTGGTATAATTTTATTCAGGTTTCCTTGTGTAAGTTTGCACTTCACAAATAAGCTCATATTAACATATTAGAGTACTAAGCTACCCCCTTCCTACCTTCTCTATCCCAAGTATGTTTCTTACTTTACCTTCTCTATCCCAAGTGTGTTTCTTACTTTCCTCTCTTTCTCTCTCTTCTCTATTATTTCCCTCCCCTCTGTTCTAATACAATCGGAACAGTTCCCAACTATTACTGAAAAGGGCTGTAACAGATTGTTGGAGGTGGAACCATGACATCAACTTCTGGAACCTAAGCCTAAGGAGGGAGTTCACAGATTTGGAAATAGAATAGTGGATATAGTGCTCCCAATACTTAGAATGAATCATGGACAATTACAGGGGCATCTAATTAAGTTATTTAGTTGAAAGGACTATCTGCTGAGCTGAATGAAGATTTGCAGATTACCACAATGTTTTGTGGAAGTCAAAATATCATCTTTCTCACTAAACATCAAATAATTTGTGAGACAACTAAATATGTTGATGTGCAATATCAGTTTGTGTAGTATGGCATCATTGTTCAGGTGACTTTGTTGTGAGTAAAGTCAGTACATGATAATCCGACCAAGTCACTTCCAGTAGCTAAGTTAACAGTTTAAGCATTTGGTAGGACCCAATTTTGTTTATGCAAGAATGGTAAGACCCAATGTTATTTATTTATTTTTTTTTTAAAGGAAACAGTAACTATTTCATTGATAAAATGAAAGTATACAAAAGAGCTCTCACTCAAGCAAAGTTACAAAAAACACCTCCATTGATTGTGAAGGGTATTGAGATCATAATTACAAAAAGGGGGAGATAAATTGCTCCAAGATAAAGCTAGTAAAATCGAGGAATCGATAAAGGAGTCAATATCTCTAGATGTATCTCAGAAGATACGAATATTTCGCTCATTCCATATGCTCCAAAAGAACGCTTGAATCATGCAAAACCAGAGGGTTTCCTTTTCATTCTTGAAAGGATGACCCTTAAACAAGATATATAGAAGGGAAAGAATATCACCCGGTCCCGGAAAAGCCCATCCAAAAGCCTCTTGAATGTAGTTCCAAAACTTTGAAGCGTATTTGCAATCACTAAATAAGTGTATTTGACTTTCTTCATTATTTAAGCAAAGATGGCAACAATTAGGAGAGAGATAATGTCCCGGAAGTCTTCTTTGAAGCTTATCGTGCGTGTTTATGCATTTGTGACTAAGCTCCCAAATGAAAATTTTAACTTTCTTGGGATATCGACCAGCCCAAATCCTCTTGTATAAAACCGAATGCTCATTGAAACCAGTAGTTGCCAAGAACTTTGCAAGGGACTTAGAAGAAAAAAGGTTATCTTTTTCTAAATTCCAACTCCATGAATCATCCATATCATTTAAAATGCAAGGTTGGAGAAAGGGCAACAAGTTGCTCATCTCATCAATTTCTTCGTCAAGGAGGTTCCTTCTCAAATCTAGGTTCCATGTTTTGGTGCTATTTTTTTTTTTTTTTTTTTGAGAACCATGTTTTGGTGCTATGGCACCACATTTCCGCAACTGAGGCTTCTTTTTTCCAAGATAATTGATACACCCTTGGGAAAAGGAGTTGTAAACTGCAATTTCCATACCACTTATCTTTCCAGAATATGGTTTTGACACCATTTCCAATTCTAGTGACAATGTGTTCATAAATCAGATTTTTGGTAGCATCAATGGCTTTCCATGGGCCTTTGGCTGAGTTGAGGGATAATGTGTTCGGCTTCATATCTAGATGAGTTGATCCATATTTTGCAGCAATGATCCTTCTCCAAAGAGCAGATTTTTCAGACTGATAACGCCATATCCACTTCGCAAGAAGAGATATGTTTCGATGATGAATGTCCAGTATTCCAATTCCCCCTTCTTCTATAGGCTTCTTGACTTTTTCCCACTTAAGCAAGTGGTTGCCTTTGTATTCATTGCTTCCTTTCCATAAGTAGTTCCTAAAAAGTCTTTCGATGTCTTCAGTGACTTTTTTGGGAACCTTGAAGAGAGATAAGTAGTAAATAGGAAGGTTTGCCAAGGTGGCTTGTATAAGGGTTAATCTGCCTCCCTTTGATAATTGATTGGATCCCCAATTGGAGACCCTATTTTCAATCTTTTCGATGACCGGAGCCCAAAAAGCATTGGTCTTGTAATTTCCATTTAGAGGCAGGTGCATTTGAATCTTTCTGCAAGTTGTGTGGTTAAAGCTTCATCAAGGTTAATACCCAAAAATTCCGAATTTTTGCAATTTATCTTCAAGCCGGATGCAGATTCAAATTCTTCCACAATATGGAAGAGGTTTTTGATGAACATTTCCTCATGTGTAGAGAATAAAAGAGTATCGTCTGCAAATTGGAGATGAGTGATAGTAGAGGAATGTGTACCTTTTCCAATCGAGAAGCCTTGAATGAGGCCATCCTTTTCTGCTTTTAACATCATCCTACTCAATGAATCAGCCACCAATATAAATAGAAAGGGGGAGAGAGGGTCACCTTGTCGGAGACCTCTCGTAGCTCTTATCTTGCCTCTAGGCTTACCGTTGATAATAATAGAGAAGTTTGCTGAAGATATGCATCCTTGTATCCATCTTCTCCATTTTATACCAAAACCTTTGATCCGAAGAATCTCATTTAGGTATCTCCAATCAACTGTATCGAAGGCCTTTTCAATGTCGAGTTTGACGATAACCCCTTTCTTTTTCTTCCTCTTATAATTGTCAATGACTTCATTTGCAATTAATGATGCATCCAGAATCTGTCTATTAGCTACAAATGTTGATTGATTATCCGTAATGGTGAAGGGGAGAACAGTCTTGAGTCTTTCTAATAAGACTCTAGCAATGATTTTGTATATCCCCGTTGTTAGGCTAATCGGTCTATAGTCTCCGACTCTTTTAATCCCATTTTTCTTAGGAATAAGACAAATGTAGGTTTCATTGGTGCTAGCATTGATGGATGCATTCCTAAAAAAATCATTGAACACTCCCTTGATGTCTTCCTTAAGAATGTTCCAAGATTTTTTATAGAATTCGGCAGTGAAACCGTCAGGCCCCGGAGTCTTGTTCGAGCCTAAATCACAAACAGCTTTGTAGATTTCATCTTCAGAGAAAGGTTCCTCTATCTTGGCACGTTGTGTAGATGAAATGGGGTTTCATTCATCAATGGATGGGAGGGATCTTTCTCCCTGAGTCTTGGAGAAAAGGTTACTGTAAAACTCAATAAATTTTGTCTCTATTTCATTGTCACTCACCAAGTTGTTTCCAGATTTTGAAATGATCTCCATAATGGAATTTCTCCTTTTGTTGGCAGCCACAATTCGATGAAAAAAAGCTGTATTTTCGTCCCCCCCGCCATTTAGATTTACATCTCTGTCTCCATAGGGCCTCCTCACGAGAAGCAAGGGTGAGGAGATCAACCTTGATCGAGGTCCTCTTTCTCAAATCATCTTCATTCAACACACCATCTTCTTCGAGAGAATCCAGCATGCATAACTCTTGCAACAATATAGCTTTTTTGTCATTAGTTTTTGCAACCAGGGAGGAATTCCACTCTTTAATCACAGCTTTGAACGCCTTTAACTTTTGAATAAAGCCATGGCCAGACCATACTACTTCATTGTGATTACCCCACCAATCCTTTAAGAGCTTATTGAAAGATTGGTGAGATAACCAATTATTAATAAATCTGAAAGGGATAGGGCCCAACTTTCTTTACCCAAATTCAGGAGAATAGGATAATGGTCGGATGTAATACGAGGGAGACGACGAACTACTGTTGTTTCGAATTACTGAACAATGCCATCGGTGACCAAGAACCTGTCAATCAAAGTCATCACTCGATTCTGAGACCCAATGTTATTTATGCACTGTTTGATTCAAAACAAGGGATAACGGTACTAAGTAAGGCACATACTTGGGTGGATTGGCCAAAATAATTTGGTTCAATGCACCAGCAGCTATTCTTTGGAATCTATGGAAAGAAAGGAACTTAGAAAACGTTCCAAGGGGAAGAAAGCTCTAGTGAGGGGCTTTGGGAGGCTGTTAAACGCTACTCGTCATCATGGTGTTCCCGTTACAAACTGTTTTGTAAGTTGTAACTATAGTTTTTCTCAGATTTTTGCCAGTTGGGAGGCCTTCTTGTAACCCCTTGGCCTTCAGGGATATCTCATCTCCTTGTTTTGTACATTCTCTTTTTGTGATTAATACATATCTTGTTTCTTATCACACACACACACACAAAAAAAAAAAAAAAAAGCAAACAAACAAACAAAAAATAACAAGAGATTTGGTTGGAAAGAATTATAAGATGTATCAAAGCTTTTTGAGGATGGGTGGGGGGTTCCTTTTATTTCTTCTTTTTGGTGTTCTACAAATGAGTTTTTTTGTACCTTAATTTGGTATTTTGCCAACTGGAAAATTCCTTTAACCTTGGTCGTACAATGAAATTAATTCTTTTTATCCACAAAAAATACTGAAACCAACAGTTTAACAAATTTTAAATCTCAACAAACAGAAAAAACCAATCTACATGGATATTTGTTTTTAAACATATACCTGCTGCACAACAGCATCACGGTAGAACCTGTAGGTATGAAGTAGCATTGCCATTCTATCCACTTGCAAGCAATATACTCTTCCATAGCTGACAAAGGTTAAGAAAATATACATATATGAGTTTGATTTTGATTGCAATAAAAATATATTTCTCAAAAAATGTGAAAAGAGAAAAGGAGCAAACTGACAGAAACCCCTACACAGTGATAATAAAGATGTCCTCTACAGCTAGGACAGGCTTGCTATTAGCATCAGATTTTGCCATAGCCATTTCAAACTTTGGCAACCGAACAATCCCTGCTGCAGAAAGCTAAACATGAAAAAATCATCCAAGTCAGGCAATTAGCATATCTTCACAAGGGGTAACTGAAAATCTAGCATAATTTAGATAAAATAGAAACAAAAAAGAATAATACAAATATAGCAAAAATTAGAGCACACATATATCAATTATTACATTTAAATTAATCAATGTGTATGTTTTCAAGTGAACAGTGATTATTGAAATTATAAATTAGAATACTCTTTGGGGAGTTTCTCCTTGTATTCAAAATGTTCAATATTATAAAGGTTTTTTAACCTGCATAGCTTCCTTTGACCTTTGTCCAATTTTACCCCAATTCTTTTTTAATTTGAGCTTGTCTCAAGCATCTTACCTTCTTACGATGAAAAAGATTATTAGTAAAGGATATAAATATGGAGAGATTTACACATTTTACCATCGAGAGTTGAAGGCCATAGCATGATCTGGAGTGGCATCCCCTCTTGAAGTACATTGTCATCTAAGTCATTCACCTCTGTGTTTTGAATAAACTCTACCTTCAGTTCATAATTTTCCTTCTTTAGATTGTATTTTGCGGCAGTTAGCTAATCAATAAGTGAGCTAGTGCTTGCTTGGAGTTAGTTCGTTATGATGTCTTAGACCCTTATCCAATTGAGTCTATAACTAAATTTACATATTTTGTTACTTTAGTTGAGGCCCTTGTCGTATAATTTGGTTATATTTAATAACAAAAAATATTATTCTGACATACTCATTTTTGTATTTCCATGCTAAAATTTAAAAGCACTTCAACATTTCTCCTCAAATTTTAAGAATGACAATGCTGGAGAATAGTTATCTAATAAATAACCCAAGGTCCTACTCAGGTGAGGAGCATGGAACTTTTTAGCAATCTTCCTAGGTTGATACTTCATCTCAAAATTGAGTTGCAAAATGAAATAATAGACATCATCTTCAATTGCATTGCAAGGTTCTTATCGTTTCATATTCATGTTACAACACATTCTCAGCTGATATTATTTTCGTAACTTCTTTCTATAATTAATCACATGCCTTCGTCTATTTTAATTGGTGAAATTGTTTATCATGCTGGTGTAGACAAGAAAAATGAATTCTATTCAATGATCAAAAAGTGATTCTAAAGGACTGCAGCCCCCTTTAAATACAAATAGGAAGGCTGGAAAAGTCCTAACTACTAACAACAAACTTGGGAAACCCAAGTGGTTAAAAGAAATAACTAAAAGAAATAAAGAAAATACAAAAGAATATAAAACAAGAAGTGTTTCAAGAAACTAAAGGAAATAAAGAAAATACAAAAGAATATAAAACAAGAAGAGTTTCAAGAAACTAAAGAATTTACAAGAAACACTCAAGAAAGCCACTATTCCCTGAACCTTTTTTTTTTTCTTTTTTCTTTTTTTGTATTATGCATACTCACGACATTGGACCCAAAATCTTTGGAGAGAATTTTCTCAAGTTATTTACTTGTTGATTGAAATTAAAATATTTTTATACTAAAACTGCGGGCATACAGGTAACTATACAATGTATGGAATGTCATTCACCATACTGTGTCAGAAGTAAAAACCATATTTTTCTGGTTTTTGCTAAGCAATGTTGCCAGGAACACAGAAAATTTTGAGTAAACAAATAAATTGTGGAAGTTCAAATAAATTCAGCACGTAATGGAAGTAAAATTTGTACCTGAAATCCATGAAAAGTTTTGCACTGCATCCCAGAAGCCATAAGCACCAATCGACTTTCGTGCGTGTAGGCATACCAGCTCACATTCAATTTCTTTGACTCCACCAAATGAAGAGACTTTGAATCAGAACTATAAGCAAACAAGTCCAGCCCGCTGCAAGAAAACTTCACCTTAGCCAAATATAAATATCGACAAGCACAAAATCACTGACAGCACCCTCTAAATCCTCAATAATGAAAAAAGAAGAAAGCAGCAAAATAATAAATTAATCAGAATTATACTTCATTTTGAAAGCGTGTCAAACTCAAATCATATGATGGAAATGATCAAGCCCCGATGAAAATGAATAAATGGCACTGCCAAGCCCAAGTTAAAATAGACCTCATACCTCAAAACTCTTTATGAGGATAATTTCCTTCGATTGACAATTGAACTAAGATATTCTAGAAGTTCCATAATTCCCTCTTTTAGATTTTCAAATCTTTAATGAAATATTCTGTTTCTTGTTAAAAAAAACAAAAAATAACTATGATATCCTAGAGAAACTAGATGTGGCAGAACCACTAGGGAGAAATGATGTGGTAAGACTAGGGGTAAATTCATATTACTCATGGTTAAATCCTTTTAGTTTCATTTTGGATTTTAGTTTACTTTTCATTCTCTATAAATAGAGAATCCCTCTCATGTATTCATTAACTTTTGATTCATAATTAAATTCTTGGATAGACTTCTTGGAGAGAACTCTCCTTAGTCACTTAGGCTACATCACTAGGGCGAACTAATTACTATTTTTAATGTTTTTCGAGTAAAAAAACTCTGGTCATCCAACCATTAACCTCTAAAATTAGATCACACAAATTCCTTCATGCCCATTTTGTATGCCATTTTTAGTTTAAAGAAAGAAAAAAAAGTTATGACATCGACCAAGATTTATTTATAAGAAACATTTACATTGAATAGAAAAGGGGGATAAACATAAAGATTGGGCAATAGAGCTCCGGCCAAAACCTCGAAAATTAAAGAGATTACATAAATGGGTCTCCATTAGCCAAGATTTAAAAAATGGATAAAATGCAGACTCTTTGGTGCTAGAAAACGAAAGAGAAGAATCAAAACACATTTGCTCCCACCTCTCTCCTATCTCCTTGCCTATATCCTCCAAAAGTTGTTCGATTTCTTTCCAAAACTCCCACACAATCACATAGATAAAGTTTTTCTAAACGATATCAGGTTTCTCCTGCAAATTATGCCTTAGAAGTGGTTCAATTTTCACTCATAAGATTGAAAAGCCTTGTAATCTGCTCGGGGGATGTTAGGTTTCTCATGCAAATTATGCCTTAAAAGTGGTTCAATTTTCACTCATAAAATTGAAAAGCCTTATAATCTGCTCTTACCTGGTCTTCACAAATACAATATTGCACAAGGGGCAATCCGTCCAAAAAAATCCCAGAATGCTCTCTGACTCTGGTCTACAACTCTGACTAAAAGTTTCACCTGTTTCTCTAATCAAAAACTGTATCTCGTGACTTGATCTTTGTATTGCAATAACCTTTAAGTCTAAGGAATATCGAATAGATAATATGGGCCCTTCCATAATTGCATCAGTGGTATAAGTGACAGCAGGATTAAACGGAGCAGTTTTCCATGAGAAGATCTATACAAAACACAAAAGAAACATTATCAAAACAGGTTTAAAAGCTACAGATGCACTTTGAGTACAAGTGCATAAAGCAGCTGAAGATCTATTACCTGATCCACTGTTGGGCAGATCAATAACTTATTTCCATCATCATAAAATAAGCCCCTTGGTCCAGGAATTCTACATCGTAAGGGTGGATGTTGTATATAAACATGTGAGAGAGCACTGGATTTGCTTAGACCAGCACTGGGTTGTAATCTTGATGGTCTTCCAGACATTTTATCAAGTCACCTCTTAACCTTGGAGAAAAGTTTCTGAAAGTGGAACCAAGCAATTTATGCAATCCAAATTAAGCTTATTCACTTAAACCTCGCTGCAAAAGGAAAAAAGTGAATGACATTAGCAGAAAACATGTGTAAATATTCAAGTAGATCTTTATAAGACGGTTAATACCGTATTCGCTTCAATGTCGTGAATGTAGAAAATTTCTCCGACTGCTATACTCCAAGCTTTACAACTCATCATATTAATATTTTCTTCAATGAAGCAATGATGATTATGATTTCCCCCGAAGCTATCCAACAACCATTTGATTAGTTAAGTGCAAATATTTCAACAAGATAAAACTAAGGCCAAAACTGTTATCAATCAGGCCTTAAAGTTGTTTGTTTCCTCATATATGCTAAAAAAATGAATTGTAATCATTGATAAATACCGTATTTTGCATGCAAGACTTTAGTGCAATAAATTCTTTCAAACACATATCACGTTCAACTTTTGGAACCTTTGCCGCAACACAACCCCCATATTGCTTTGCCTACACAAACAATCAAAAAACAAAAAGTGTCTAAGAAAGCACTAACTCATCAAGCATACATGGAACCTCAATAATTCTTTCTTTCTTTTATAAGGTACCGAGCTTTCATTGAAAAAAAATGAAAGAATACAAGGACATACAAAAAAAAGACCAAGCCCACAAAAGGGAATCCCACTAAAAGAAGGGATTAATCAAGAAAAATAAAACTTAACAAGAGACCAAACAGCACAAAGCTCCCTCTCAGTCCCTCTAAAGATCCTATTATTTCTTTCACCCCATAAAGCCCATAAAGCAGCACAAACCACAGCCTGCCATAAAAATTGTCCTTTCTCTCGAAAAGGTGGATTGAGAAGTAGCCCCTGTTTCATGTTCTCTTTCTTTTCCAAATCATCTTAATCACGATTCGAACTATAAAAAAACTATTTTTTCAAAGTTCTTAAAAGTTCCATAAATACAAAGCCACCAAATAGTATCAACCATATGTTGCAGATATTGGAACTTGACTGCTCTAGAAGCAAACTACCATGGGTTGGCGAAAACGATCAAAAGAGTTGAATTATAAACCCAAGTACTTAAGAGGTCATGGGTACTTGAGAAAAAATAAAAGTACTTTTTTTATTTACTAATGCCACCAAAAATAAAAGAGTCGAACACATTTTTTTTGCATTAGTACTTTTTTTTATTTAGATAAGGTACCGAGTTTTCATTAAGAAAAAATAAAAGAAAACAAAGGCATACAAAAAACAAGTCCGCAAAAAAAACCCCACTAAATGAAGGCATTCTAATCAAGCAAAATAAGATTCAAGAAATAATTACAAAATAACCGTGTCACCGATGCCAAAAAGGAAACACAGAACCTAGCAAGGGACCAAACAACACTAGGGTCTCTCAGCCCCTCTAAATGTCTTATTATTTCTCTCCCCCACAAGCCCCACAACACAACAGAGACCCCTGCCTACTACAGAAACTTCCCTTTCTCCCGAAAACGGCGGATGGAGAAGGAACTTTTTGATCATCTCCCTAAGATCTTGTTGTCTACCCAACTGGAAGCCAAATGCAACCAAAAATTTTGGCATTAGTAGATAAAAGAACCAATAGCCAAGATCCCAATATCTTTGTTGTTAAAAATAGCTTTACACTTCTTTTTATAGGAATCAAATGCATGATCAAAAATAGGTATACGAAGGCTGAGGGACAAGAAGCCGATCCTCAACCAAGGTTATGACTCTAACAAAAACAAGGCAGTCGAATGACCATATCTCACTAAATTTGCAGAATTGCATTTAAAAGAAGAACACATTCCAGTATCTATGTTTCATCTTCAAACCCATTTACATACCTGAGATGCACAAGCAACTAGAACACGCTTGAGCAAGGAAGCTGTTGCTTTGTCCTTCCGGTCCATTGCACTGTGAAAAGTCATGTACAAATATATATACAAAGAAATCAAACACATATGATCAATAAAGCTTCATAGTATAGTATAATAAAGCATAATTTCTTTAAGAAACAACAACCCACGATTCAAATTGTGCCCTATAATCTCACTCCTTAAAAATCCGACTTCTTGGGGGCATATTTTAGAAGAAATTGATGGGGAAAATTGACCCCAATAAAAAAATTAGGAAAAAACAACTGATTTACCAAATCGGGCTGCACCCATAAGAAAGAAATCGCAACCAAGCTCACGAATCTGTAAGGACGAGATTGATAGATAGATATACAGAGACCGTGGGTGTGAAATTATACTTGAGAGACTGAGGAAGATCAAATTTTCTTCTGGATTTCCTTCGGGCGGCAGTGTTCTTCTGATTTCTAAGACACACGACGAGTTTTTTGGTATCGTTTTTTTTTTTTTTTTTTTTTTTTTTTATGGAAAAAAATCATTTTTTACGCTAAATTGGGCGGTTATATCAACTTTTAACTTCAAATTTTTAATAATTTCATCCATTTAAACTACACTCAATTTTAATCAACTTTTACTTTCATTAATTTAAACATATCAATTTTAACTTTAAACTTTCAAATTTTTAATTTAAACTCTTAAGTTTTCATTTAAATACAAATTTCTTAAACATGTTTAAAGCCACAGCCACGTGTTGCATATTAATTATTTGTTATTCTTTTAAAAATAAATTGGAGAAGGAAAATAGAGGAGACTTAGAGTGTTTTTCAATTTTAGAATAAAGATTTTTTTTCAGCTCTCTAATTCTAATATTTTTTTCAATTCCTTAATGGAAAGATTTTTCAATTTCATACTAGATTTTACTCCATCCCTCGCTTTTGTAGAAACGAAGTTTATTAGTACCAGATTTTTTTCTCAATAGAGTACTCTCATTCTTGAATCGGTCGCCAGCCAATATTGGTTTGTAGTTTTTTTTTTTTCTCGTTAGCCTCGAGTTCGATTTGTCCTCCATCGATCGCAGCGGACGAAAGACTTTTGGAATCGCCCTCACCAAAATGTATGCCCTCATTCCTCTAGCATCAGTGTCGTTTTCATCCTCTGTAAGACCGTCGATGAGGTCGGTTACGACCAGGTTCATTGTATTTACGGGTGTCACTTTCTACATATCATCTTCCATGTTCTCGCTCGCATTTGAGCCAAGCTCGAACTCCTCACAATCGAAGTCGGCAAAACCGACATGGTCGTCGCGCCTTCAATGACGTTGTCGCCTGGTTCTTCCTCACACTCGTTATCACTGGTAACGACACGAAAGGCGAGGGAGAACATAAGAGTTCTTTTTTTTCATATGGGTCTTACTTTCGAGAGTCGGGTTCATGATTTTCATGATGGTCGTGACCCGATCTGGAATGATCTAGTTATATTTATTGGTAATTTAAAAGTAATAATAATAATAACAAACAAGTACCTATACATAGAGGAACATGTGTATTTGGGCATGTGTGGGAAACCTTTCTCAAGATGAAGGAAAGGGAAAATTAATCGAGGGTGTAAATTGATACACTTTTGAGGTTTAAATTACTAAATTGAAAGTTTGGTTAAAATTGATATAATCTCATAAGTTTATGGTAAAAAAAAAATCCACAATTTTTATAAATTAATGGTTAATTACGAGTTTAGTCCCGAACTTTTAAGTTTGTGTTTATTCGGTTCTTTAACTTTAAAAAATATCTAATAAATCTTTGAACTTTCTTTTTTTTTTTAATTTAAACTCTTAAATTAAAAAAATTTATAGTCACTAGGTGTGTCCGTTGAGTTATGCTTTGGCCTTCTAAAACCATGTGTTGCTCTATTATACTAATTATTTATTATTCTTTTAAAAATAAATTGCTGAAGAAAAATAGAGGAGACTCGTGGAATGTTTTTCAATTTTAGAATAAAGTTTTTTTTTTTTTTTTTAATATGTCAAAGACCTACTGGACACATAATTGAAAATTCAGGGACATATTAGACTTTTTAAAGTTCAGGGATATATTAGACAATAATTTAATATTTATTTATCAAACACGATAACTAACTTATTTAAGTCTACCGCTAAAATTTACCAAATATTAATTTGCTTCTTAAAACAATAGCTAATTTTTTTAGAAGCAAAGTTGTCAACAATTATTTTAAAAACTAACGCAATAACAATTATTTAAAAAACACCCTTATATTGTCAAAATATCTAGTAAAGAAGAGTCAAACTCGGTTAGAGATGGCTGATTTTTTTTTTTTTACTCGGGGCATAAATGAAATAAATAATTATTCACTTTGTTAAAAATCAGTGCAACATTTTATTTTTACTTATTTAAAATTAAGATAAGGTCAATTCAATGTAGGAAAGTGACATAGTTGGATGACTCTAGTGGCATGTATTTAGGAATGTGACTTGGTGGCATAATGGGATTGTTATAGAGAATTTTAAGGTTAGTGGGATAATTAATGAAGTAGTGGTTTACTATTTAATTAGCTATAAAAGCTTGTAATGTTTTCAATTCAAAATATCGAATTCATTTGAGTAATTATTTCCTTCGTGCAATTTCTCTCTTGTTTCCACACTTTCGTTCTCTTCGTTTTGTTACATAGTATCAGAGCTTCCAAGTTCTTTGTTTTGTGTTTGAGTTTAAATACTCGTTGAAAATGAACGGTGAAAACAGTGTTTATGTAGACAAGCTTGCCGGTGATAATTATAGCTATTGGAAGCTATGTATGAAAGCTTTTCTACAAGCGCAAGATCTGTGGGATCTTGTTTCCGGTGATGATGTAGAAATTCCAGAAGATACTCTAGAGAATGCTGAGGCACGAAGAAAGTGGAAGGTCAAGTGTGGCAAAGCTTTATTTGCTTTGCGGACTTCCATTGGCAAAGAGTATATTGAGCATGTTCGTGATGTAAGTTCTCCAAAGGAAGTGTGGGACACACTTGAAAGGTTGTTCACTCAAAAGAACACGACGAAGTTGCAATATTTGGAGAACGAACTTGCTGGAAGGACTCAAGGTAATTTGTCGGTTTTAGAATATTTTCTGAAAATAAAAACTTTATGTTCTGAAATTTCATAATTAAACAAGGATGATCCTATTAGTGATGCTCGTGTGCGTCGTTATCTTATTCGTGGACTGCGAAAGGAGTTTATGTCATTTATTTCATCGATACAAGGTTGGGTAAATCAACCTTCTATCATTGAGTTAAAAAAATTGTTTTCAAATCAGGAAGCATTGATGAAACAAATGTTTAGCAACTACAAGCAAACTTACTCTGAGTGGAAGTTGTTCTTTATGCAAAAGACAAGGGAAGAGTTAATTCTTCTCCAAGGTTTTATTCAAATGACGGCAAGGATTCCAAGGTTGAAGGGTAGTCCAAGGGCAATTTAAAAAGGATGTTTTAGGTGCGACAAGCCGGGACACATCAAACGTGATTGCCGGGTAAAGGTAGTGTGTCAACGTTGTGGAAAATTCGGCCATATTAGACAAAATTGTCGGGTGATTCTCAAAGAAGCAGAAACAAATATTGTACAGGAAAGTAACAAACTTGAACAAGTTACTTGGGAACAATGCTTATCAATTGAAGCTATTGATCAACCCAATAATTTGCATGTTAACACTTTTATAGATTATAATGAGGATTGAATTGTTGATTCTGGTTGTTCTCATCATTCAACTGGAAATGTTTCTCTTCTCTCTGATGTACGTACTCATCAAGGAAGAAGAGTCATTGCGACGGCTGATAATTCCATACATCTTGTTGTTTAAGAAGGACAAATTAATGTTAAGAATGGTGCATTTGGTGATATTTCTCTTGAAGATGTTTATCATGTTACAGGTTTAAAGAAGAATCTGGTTTCAGTCTCTCAGATTGCCGACTCTGGGAGGTATGTTCTCTTTGGTCCATATGATGTGAAAATTGTTTCTAATATTAAATAATTTGATGTTGATGTTTTGTTTACTAGAAAGAGTAAAGATTTCCTCTATGTGTTTGTCTGCAACTGATGCATATGTTGAAAAGACATGTCAGAATGATAGTGCAACACTTTGGCATGCTCGGTTGGGTCATGTTGGTTATCAATTGTTGCAAAGAATTTCTATGAAGAAACTTATTGATGGTATTTCCATCTTTAAAGAAATATGTCGTGATGTGGTTTGTCTTGTTTGTCAATTTGGGAAATCACATCGTCTTCCTTTCCCAAATTCAAATAACAGAGCTATTGTTGCATTGTAGTTAGTTCATTCAGATTTGATGGGGCCGACGAAAATACCCAGTTATTCTGGATGTCGTTATGTTATGGTTATAGTGGACGATTTTACTCGGTTCACTTGACTGTATTTTTTAGAGGCTAAAAGTGAGACTTTCTCCAAGTTTATCCAGTTTAAGGAGCTAGTGGAGAATGAATTTATGTTGCTGATAAAGTGTCTTCCCACAGATAATGGAGGAGAATATATGTCTGATCAATTTCAGAATTATTGCAAAGAGCATGGCATTCAACGTCAAATGACTTGTCCCAACACTCCACATCAGACTGAAGTTGTTGAACGTAAATTAGCACATCTTACATCTATGTGCTTGTCTTGGCTGCATGCAAAGAACCTTCCAAGGGAGCTTTGGACACCAACTACTCAGTCAGTCTGTCACGTCATAAATCGTCTACCTCCATGGGCAGGGTCGGATCTATCTCCTTTTGAGGTACTATATCGTTGTAAACTCAATGTGAGTTATCTTCGAGTTTTTGGGTCAGTTTGATATGTTCATGTTTCAAAAGTTAGGCGTTGTATTTTTGTTGGATATGGTACTCACAGAAAAAGATGGAGATGTATGGATCCAAATACAAGAGAAAAATTTGTTTTTCGAAATGGTTTGTCTATTCGTTTTGAAGTGAAGAGTTTGGGTGAAGCGAGACGTTTTCTTGGCTTGGAGGTTGAAAGGTCAGGTGGATACTTTGTCTCACAGAAAGGGTATGCAAATACTTTGTTAACTCGGTTTGACATGAAGGAGTCAAAATCAATTACTACTCCTATGGAGCCTTCCTTGAAGTTGCTGATATATTTATCAAGGCGCTTGGTAAATTCAAATTTGAAGAATTCAGGAGTGCACTTGGTGTTGTTGATCGTATGTTTGCACTAAGAGGGTGTTAAAAATTAGTGCAACATTTTATTTTTACTTATTTAAAATTAAGATGAGGTCAATTCAATGTAGGGAAGTGACATAGTTGGATGATTCTAGTGGCATGTATTTAGGAATGTGGCTTAGTGGCATAATGAGATGGTTATAGAGAATTTTAAGGTTAGTGGGATAATTAATGGAGTAGTGGTTTACTATTTAATTAGCTATAAAAGCTTGTAACGTTTTCAATTCAAAATATCGAATTCATTTGAGTAATTCTTTCCTTCGTGCAATTTCTCTCTTGTTTCCACACTTTCGTTCTCTTCGTTTTGTTACACATTTTCCTCCAATAATAAGTTGATAGCCATGATAACAAATATAGCAACTTTTTAGCCCTTCTAAATTTTGGTTTTTTTTTTTTTGTCACAATTTTCTTAATAACATTTTGAAAATGAAAAATGAGGTTTTGTAGCAAGAATAAAAAAAAATCAAGGAATTTGAACCTAGCGTCTAAGTCATTAGGCACCTATATTTCAGGCCAAATTGTATAAAGAAGCTAATAAACCATAAAATTTGTCAAAACTGACCTTGTTTGTATCCCTAATTAATATATATATATATATAGCAATGGTCGTTGTCGTCGCACAGTGCATCCCCGAGGAGGTGGGGATGAAGGAGGAGGGAGAGAGGATTTTTTTTTTTTTTTTTTTGAAGGAAGACTATTAGACGGAAATGTTAGGAGTGTCTACTAAATTAATCTATTACATAAATGTGAGGACCAAATTGTTCAAAATTGAAATTTAGAGATTAAATCGACACAAACCTCAAAATCCAAGGACTAAAAAAAAAAGTACTTTACTTTCTTTTTTCATATCCTAAATTGGTAATCCATTGAAGAAGCAATATTATGGAATTATATTGGAGATCTTACTCCAATTAGTTTTTATTTTGATTATTCTTTTCTTACCCACTAAACTAAAATAAAGGTAATTCAGATCCAAAATTAGTTCATACTTGTCTGGCGTGGGTGACCAATTTAGCAAGCAATCTGAAATTATATTGAAGATTATCACTCCAATTTAGCTTTTATTTTGATTATTCTTTCTTTATCTATTAAACTGAAATTAACTTTTTTTTAGGCGTGGGAGATTGAACGTAACACCTATGTTAGTTAAACTATGCTCTTGTTGACAAATTAAGTTAATTTTTTCCTAGATTTTTCTACTTGTATTTTGATTAATCATTGAACAAAAGTTTTCTTTTTGATAAAGATTTTAATTAACCAAGTTTGTTGTTGATGTACATGAAAAATGTGATTTAATTTTTTTCAGCAATAATTTTCTCGATCGCGGACCCCATCGAAAAAGGGTTGCGTCAAACAACTTTTGAAACTTTTAGGAAAATAAGCGAAAGACAGGGAGGAAAGGAAATCTTTTTTCGGTATTTGTTATATCCAATAGTCACAATCAATGCAGAGGCTACATACCTAGTCTCTGTTATATACAATTACCAAGGTATAATAAGACAAAAGGAAAATAGGGCAAAACAACCCTAGAAAACGTGTTACAATGTTATTGGTGGATAGAACCTTCTTCCACCTTAGGTAATACGTCACCGGATGAATCACTAAGTCAACTGTCATGTAATTCTTGCTTAATAACCCCCCCCCCCTCCTCAAACGAGTGGGTAGGTCAACGAGACCGCGTTTGGACCGAAGATAAGAGAACTGAGAGTGCGTTAATGGTTTAGTGAGGCAGTCAACAAGTTGCTCATTGGACGAAATGTATTGAACATTCAGGCGCTTACTAAGAACTTGATCACACACAAAGTGAACGTCAATTTCAATATGCTTTGTGCGTGCATGGAAAACAGGGTTGACAGCCAAGACACACACACTGATATTGTCGCACTAGAGTAGATGTGTGTTGGATAATGAAAGCCCAAGTTCTTCAAGAAATTGGCGAATCTAGATGATCTCAGCGGAAGCATGAACAAGAGCTCGGTATTCAGATTTGGTGCTTGATCGGGCAACAACAACTTGCTTTTTGCAGGACCATGAGATTAAAGTTGGACCAAGAAAAACACAATATGCAGCAACATATTTTCTGTCATCAATATTAGTAGCCCAGTCGGCATCGAAGAAGGCAGTGAGAGTAAGTTGAGCACTAGGTTGAATGAGAGGACCATATGAAGTAGTGTCGTTGAGATAACGAAGAACACTTTTTACAGCTTGCGAATGAACATCGGTGGGAGCGCGAAGAAACTGACTCAACTTATTAACAATGAAGGCAATATTCGGCCTGGTGTTGGTGAGATACTGAAGAGCACCCACCGTGTTGCAATAAATAAAAGGATCAGGAAGCAGAGCACCATCACTAATAAAGAGTTGATTACTGTAAAAAAAAAAGAAGAGAAAAGTGTCACACCTGCTCATCGTGAAACCACAGCTTAGTAGGAAGGTTTTGAACTCATCATTTCAGGTGCGTGAAGCCTGTTTTAAACCGTAGAGTGCTTTATGAAGTCGACAGACATAGTGAGGATGGGATGCATCCTCATAACTGGGAGGTTGGGTCATAAACACAACTTCTTTTAGAGTGTAATTTAAGAAGGCATTGTTGAAGTTTAGCTGGCGTAGAGACCATCCGTTAGATATGGCAAGAAAAAGAACAATTCAGATGGTGGAGGATTTCACGACCGGACTGTATGTCTCGAAAAAATCAACCCCGACGTGTTGATGAAATCCCTTAGCAACAAGACGGGCTTTGTGGCGTTGAACCGATCCATCCGCATTATGTTTCAATCGAAATACCCACTTGCATCAAACAACATTTTGATGTGTAGAGAGAGGAACAAAAGTTCATGTACTTGTGTGATGGAGAGCATAGATCTCATCATCCATGGCACGCCACCATTGTGGGGTAGCATAGGTCGTGGAGACCCGAGTTAGTTCAGTGATTGACCAATCAGTGGGAGTCGTGACAGACCAGGCTTTGGGACGAAAAATACCAATTTTGCCTCGGGTGGCCATGGAGTGGTCATTGACAATAGGTACAAAGGAAGGATTTTCGGGGATGTGAGAGGCATAAGGCGATTTTAGGAGCGGTGGGGAGGAAGAAGATTCGGCCAGCGAAGATGATTTTTCAGAGGAGGAGCGATTATGGCAATTAATCGGGTCAGAAGCATTTGGTGAGGGAGATAAAGGTAGTATAGGAGTACGTGGCGAGTGGAGAGAGAAGTTAGTCCAGACAATGGTGAGGTGGTATTGGACCTTGGGCCAGTTGGGTGGGGAGTGTGATTGACGAGATGTGGTGTTGGGCTTGGATGTTTATATGGGCCAAGTAAGGAGAGAGAAGTTGGGGTCTAGGCTAAGGCAAGTTGAGGATTTGAACCAAACCAACTCATAATAAAGGGAGAAGAAGTTGATACCTGGGTTGACGCAAGGTTGGCCCCAAAGTCGGTCTGAAAGGGAAAATTATCTTCACTAAATTTAACGTGCCTAGTAATCAAAATTCGTCCAGTGTGTGTTAAACAGAGATACCCCTTGTGAAGTGGAGATTGGCCAAAATAGACACATTGTTCAAAATGATAGTCAATTTTTTGCTTTTGATAGGGCCTAAGATTTCGGTAGTAAACACACCCGAAAACACGGAGTAGAGAAATATTCAATTTGCGATGTAATAATAAATCCATAGGAGACTGATTTTGAAGAATCAGGGATGGAAGCCCATTAATAAGCAACACATCGGTTTGGAAGGCAAACCACCAAAACTTTAAGGACATCGATGCTTGAGCAAGTAATGCAAGCCCAGTTTCAACAACATGACTGTGTTTGCATTCGACCCGACCATTTTAAGTCGAAAGTATATGGACAAGAAAACCGAGTTAGAATACCAAGATTATTGCAGATTTGAGCAATTGTGTTGTACTCACCACCCCCATCCATTTGCACCATTTTAATAGTAATTTGAAATTGATTGTGCACACAGGACTGAAAGACTTTGAAAGTCGTGAGTGTTGGAATTTATTCCTTAAAGCCTCGTAATTAATTAATAATTATTTTATTATTATTTTTTATAATTTATAATTTATAATATTCATTATATATAAAAAAATCAATGTTATTAATTCAATCTTGAACAATATGTAGTAGACATACAAGAAGATCATGTTCAAGGAATAACCTAAATAATCTATAGTATATGGATAAGGTTGGGTGTCTTATCTGGTAACACTATTGATATGACCCACTTTGTAATTGTTACTAATGATTTGATCCAAATCATTCATGTGGAGATATGTGAGTGGGGTATCCTATACAATGAGTTTGTATAAGACTGGAACATGAAATATATAATCTCTCTTTATAAATCCGTTATTTGAGAAGATTAATATTTCACAAGATGATCATATGTGATTCGATCTTAATCCTAAGTGAGTTATGAACTTTTGCCTGTGAGAGCCCGTCCTTTGATTTGTATGAGTGAGAATGATTTTTATAACCGAATCAATAAGCCTACCATTTTGGGGACTTGACAAACATAGAGCTGAGAACATAAGTTTCACAAGATGGAATTCACTCATTCTCATATAGGGAAAATAGATAAATAGTTCCATTAAATGCTGATTTCAGGACTTGAACAATAGGGTCACACCCTCTCATTGGTCCGAAAGGGACTTGGTTTATGGTTGGATCATAAACATATTGATCATTAGAGTATCAATGATACTTAGGTACAAGATGTAATTACAGGGGTAAAACGGACTTTTGACCTAACTGTAATTACGAACAACTCGTGAAGGATCAATTTGCATGTAATAGTTATATTCATGGACACAACTTGTCCTACCGTACATAAAAGTGCAACTATAGGCCTATAGTAGAGTGACCTAGAGTTAATGAATGAAAGTTAATTAATTAATAAGTTTAATTAATTAATTTTATATCATTGAAGTTTATAAATCTGTAGGTTCATAAGGTCTCCATGTTAGCTCATATTTATATTAAAATGATCAATTTAGTTGAAAGAAAAATTTGAAATATTCAAATTAATATTTAATATATTTTATATGTTAAATGTAAAAGAGGAAAATATATTTATTGTATTTGATACATTAAATATTAGAGGAAATACTTTATGTATTAAATACATTAATATTAAAAACAATATATACTTATGAAATTTGAATGAGATTCAAATTGGTTAAATATATATATTATAAAAGATTAATTTTATGATATTTGAATGAGATTCAAATAAATATAAAATACATATATTAATATAATGGAGATTAAAATATATTTTGATTAAATCAAATTAATTCTCAAAGGCCTTATAAATAAGACATTTAAGTTTAGCAAAAAATGTAGAATTGTTTTCTCATTCTTTTAATAAAGCTCCCACAAGCCTTGGTCATGTGTTCAAGTCATAGCGAGGAACATCTCATGGAGAAGGAACATAAGAAGATTATGGTCTGCAAAGGTAGTGTGTTTACTCTTGTATTTTTGTTTAATTCTAAATCGGTAGGTCATTCTCATATAGAGGAAGTAAATGAGTAGTTCCCTAAGTGCCGATTTCATGACTTGAACAATGGGGGCCCACCCTCTCATTGGCCCGAGGGGGACTTGGTTTATGGTTGAATCATAAACATAGTGTTCATTAGAGTATCAATGATACTTAAGGTACAAGATGTAATTACAGGGATAAAACAATCTTTTGACCCAACTGTAATTACGAACAACTCGTGAAAGATCGACTTGCATGTAATGGTTATATTCATGGACACAACTTATTCTACAGAGCATAACAGTGCAACTCCAGGCCTATAGTTGAGTGATTTAGAGTCAATGAATGAAAGTGAGTTAATTAATTTTGTATCATTGGAGCTTAGGTCCATAAGGTCCCCTTGCTAGCTCACAGTAATACTACAGGGATCAATTTAGTTGAAAGAAAATTTTGAAATATTCAAACTAATATTTAATATATTTGATATATTAAAGGTATAAAAGGAAAATATATTTATTGTATTTAATACATTAAATATTAGAGAAAATAGTTTATGTATTAAATAGATTACTATTGAAAACTATATACATATGAAATTTGAATGAGATTCAAATTGGTTAAATGTATATTATAAAAGATTAATTTTATGATATTTGAATGAGATTCAAATAAATATAAAATACATATTTTAATATAATAGATATTAAAATATATTTTATTAAATAAAATTAATTCCTAAACGCCTTATAAATAGGACATTTAGATTTAGCCAAAAATGTTAGTCAAACACATTACTCACTCCATGTAGATAATTGTTCTCTCATTCTTTCAAGAAAGCTCCCACAAACCTCTTTCAAGAAAGCTCCCACAAGCCTTAGTCTTGTGTTCGAGTCATAACGAGGAAGATCTCATGGAGAAGGAACATAAGAAGATTATGATCTTCAAAGGTAGTATTTTTAAATCTTGTATTTTTGTTTAATTCTAAATAAACTCAAGGAACGATTCCAACGCTTCCGCTGCGGGGTTTGAAGCGTTTATTCCCTTCAGTGAGAGCATCACTTTTCTGGCGTAAAAGGAAGAGCCAAGTGAAACGACTAAAATCATAAACACATAGAACGTAGTATCAATAGCCATCAGAAGATGAAACGGGCGTCGACCCCCATAGATAAGTATGTATAAGATCAAATTTAGCAGTGACATGAGACTGAAACTTAGGAAAAGAAAGACTGCATTTTGTCAAATTGACAACCTTGACAAAAATGTAGTTCACCGTTCACGGATAAGTTCAAGTTACAACTGGTAATAACATTGTCTAAAACCTTAATAGAGGGATGACCAAGGCGTTTATGAAGCAACGACTTGGTCACCATTACATTGATCCGAGGAGTATGAGCAGTAGAAGAGTAAATAAAATAAATTGAAGATGACGATCCCGACGATTGAGCAACAACACACTATGTTAAGTGAGAAACAACCCCTGCATTATTTATGGATGATCTGGGAGAAGTAATCTGGTAGAGACCATCCCTAAGCGTTCCCTTTAGTAGCTTCACCCTCGTAGACTTGTCCTTAACCACACAAAAGTCAAAGTGGAATTCAAAAACATTGTTATCTGTAGCCAACCTAGAAACACTGACCAAATTTTTTGCAATTGAAGGAACATATAACACATTATTCAACTTTAAGGAACAAATGAGAGGTAATAAGAGAATTTCCCAGCTGAGATATAAGTAATTTATTACCATTTCCAACAACAACAAACTCAGTACCTGTGTAATCAGTTTTGTTGGTCAGAAATCCTAGATCAGCAGTCACATGGCTCAACGCTCCACTGTCGGCATACCAATTTGGATCCGCCACAATTTTCGGAGAAGCAGTGGCTGAATTCGTGACAATAATAGAGGGATTGGGGCAAAAATTCTGAGTAGATGAGGGTGTGAAGTGACTTTGTCCTTGAGAAAATTGATTCTCTCGTTGATGTGTATTATAAGGGTTGTTAACACCAGGAAGAAATCGAGAGAAGCAAACAACAACACTGTGTTCATACTTACCACATATTTGGCATTGAGTTTGACGATGGTTGGACCCATTATTCCAGCGTCCACGACCACGCCCACCGCGCTGCCCAAAGTTAGATACATTGTTCGAGTGTTGAGAAGTATTTTGAGATCGAGTGTGGGAGAAATTAGAGCTCCCTTGATTTCGGTTTTGCACCATATTAACAGAGAAGGATGAACCCCCAGTCAACATCAGACCAGAGACACCAGATTTGAGAGCAAGTTGATACTCCAACCTCTTCTCATAAGAGAGAAGACCTGCCTGCATTTCAAACCAACCAATGCCAGTTTTTCCTTGAAACATAACCACAACAGGGTTGTTAACGTAAATTAAGGGATTCCAATTCCTTAATTTACAATATCGTTTCCTTATCTGTCGTGCATTTATTCTGTCATTATTTCCGATATTATTTCCATGTTTTGTCATTACAATTTATGTATAAATCCTATGTAATTCCCTTATGAGATATACTGAATAATATTCCTCCATTATTGTTCACATGGTATCAGAGCCCGTCTAAAATCCTGTTAAACCCTACAAATCCTGTTAAACCCTAGGGCGGCGGCGTGCTGCCGCCGCCGCCCAATCTCGTGCATCCCCAATTTTGTTCCTTTGACTGATTTCGTTAAGCTCCAAGAATCTCTCTGCCATCGTTCATCATTCCTCTCTCCCTGCCGCCACTCCGATTCAACTACCTTTCGCCGTCCTGTTCAGCTGCCTTCCGCCGCCCTAACTCCACCTCCGTCTGTCGCCCCTCCTTTCAGTCCCCTTCCGCCCCCATCGTAGCCCACAGTTCATCTTCTCCGATCAGCCACCACCACCTGCCACCACTGCACTCTCGCCGCCGTTAAGATCTGCCACTTAACTCCACCAACGCCTGCCGCCATCAGCTGCTCCGGTCAGCTACCTTCGCCCGCCGCCATCAGCTGCTCCGGTCAGCCACCTCCGCCGCTGCATTTCCCTCGCTCCAGATATGCCGCCGTCGCGAAGGACCTCCTTGCCCAGTCGTGACTCACGCGCCCCACCGCCGCCGCACTCACCTCCAGATCCGTTCTACCAAGACCCGATCTCCCCACCGCCGCCGATCTGCCCAGATCTGCCTCTGCACCGCGCCGCTCGCTCATATCCACCACCATCCGCCGCTCCGTCTTCCACCTCCGTCTGTCGCCGCAACTCCTTCCGCCGCCCCGTCGTCTGTCGTCGTTTCAACGTCGTTCAAATCTGCCCGAACCCACCGTTGTCACTCTCTCCGCTTGTCGTCGTTCTCGCCAGCCCCCAGATCTGCACGACTCGCCAATTGCATGCTTAGGCCGTTCAGATCTGCCCGAAACATCTCCCTCTGCACTCAGATCTGCTCGGCCAACTCCGCCGCAGATCTCCCTCCGCACCAACCCGTCGTTCACTCTGGTTCAGTTCATTTTGGTTTATTTCGGTTCATTTCGGTTTATTTTCAGTTGATTTTGATTCAGTTTTGGTTCAATTAGGTTTAGTTTGGTTCGGTTCATCTCTTGTTCTGATTGGTTCATTTTGGTTCGGTTTATGTTGGTTTGAATGTGTTCAAGCAAATCATCTGTTCGCGCAAGCTCGTTCGTGCACATCTGTTCGCGCGCCTCTGTCCGCGCATCCTCCCGTGCACCTATGTCCGTCGCGCAATCTCCCCTCGATTTGTTGGCCAGATATAATGCAGCGTAAACCTCCGCATGTTCCAATCAATACTTAACAAACTCAAGTTGGTTTCTCCAATACCACCTTGAGTTTGAGGGAGGGTGTTAACGTAAATTAAGGGATTCCAATTCCTTAATTTACAATATCGTTTCCTTATCTGTCGTGCATTTATTCTGTCATTATTTCCGATATTATTTCCATGTTTTGTCATTACAATTTATGTATAAATCCTATGTAATTCCCTTATGAGATATACTGAATAACATTCCTCCATTATTGTTCACAAGGGTTATAGTCTTCATCAAGACCAGAGATGGCCTGAGAAATGAGATCACCAACAGAAACAGGGCTCCCAACAAGAGTAATCTCATTAGAAAATTTCTTCATAGTAATTAGATACTCACTCATTTTCAACGCATTTTTCCGAGTTTGCTGGAACACGCATTTGAGATAGTCAAGTTCAACTCTGGAGTGAATCTCAAACAAGTCAATAACAACTTCCCACACTACTTTGGAGGTGTAGAAACTCATAACCTGCATGACGATTTCAAGAGCCATGGAATTGTAGAGTCACCCAAGAATAAATTGGTCAACAACTGAAGCTGATGCAGTCTGAGATAGGATGAACTACCCCGGGCAAGGATCGGTGTCAGTCAGATGGCCCTCGAGCTGATAGCTTCTGATGATGGACCATGCAAGTATTTTCCAAAGAAGAAAGTTGATTATGTCCAACTTTATAGAAGTAATCTGATTCAGCAGCTGGTTAAGGGGGAGTGTGGGGGGGGGGGGGCGAAAAAATTTCCATTGCTAACGTTGGTAGAGGTTGAAAGAGAAGGAGAAGAATGATTGACATTTGCCATTGAGGCTCTGATACCAAAACAAACTTTGAGACTTTTAGGGAAATAAGCGAAAAGGGAGAGGGAAATTCTTTTTTAGTATTTGTTATATTCAATAGTCACAATCAATGCAGAGGCTACGGATCTAGCCTCTGTTAGATACAATTACCAATGAATAATAAGACAAAAGGAAAAGAGGGCAAAACAAGCTTAGAAAACGTGTTACAATGCTATTGGTGCAGAAATAACAATTATGTGAGAGAAAGGGATCTAAAACCTTCTTCCACCTTAGGTAACACGTTACCTGATGAATCATTAAGTTGTCTGCCATGTAATTCTTGCTTAATAACGTCGGCGCCGTAAACCAAGGGAAAAAGTTTTCACTGCCCGGAAAGCGCTGCCACCGGAGGAGATGTTGCAGAAGTCGCCAAAAATGTCCAGAGCGAATCGCTGCTTAGTCTGGAAGAAATCATGTTGTCGCCGTGCTCGCTAGTCCGGAGATGAGTTTAGTGGCAAGTGTCATTTGATTTCACAAGATGAAGAAACAAAAAGATTTTTTTGTTGTTGTTAGGGTTTTGATAGAGGGAGAAAGAGGAAGATTTAGGATTTGAGAAGAAATTTGATGGGATGAGAGAGACAAAGACAGAGAAAGGAGTGGGATGAAAAGATAAAGATGAGAGAGGATCTTTATGCAATTTGTTTTATTTAATGCGACAAGTGGAATTTCATAGCTCAGGAAAGTTAAAAACAAAATTTTAAAAATCAAGTCAGTTTTGACAAACTTTATGGTTTCGAGATTACTTTATGCAATTTTCCTAATTTATCCATTATTGGTAGCAAATTTAAATTCTCAAGCCAATAGTATACCCTCTTACTAATGAGTTGAATCATTTCAAATTATCTTTATCTCTTTATTTTTGTTTAGTACGATAAATGTGAGGGTGAATATTCAAATCTCCAACCTTAAGAAAATAAGTAGATGTTAATCACTAAGGTCTCGTTTATAATCATTTAATTTTTTGTTTTTTATTTTTAAAAATTAAGCTTATAAACACAATTTTCGCCTATGAGTTTCTTTGATTTGTTATCTACTCTTGACAAATGTTTTCAATATTCAAGCAATTTTAAGAAATTTATTTTTGTTTTTAAAATTCAACTAAGAATTCAAATATTTTCTTTAAAAAAATAAAAACTATCGTAAAAAATTGTAAGAAAACAAGTCTAATTTTTAAAAAATCGAAAAATTAAGAATGGATCGCTGTCAAATGGGACCAAAGTGTAATACTCATGTTGGTTTCTTTTTTATTTGATTTGTAATGTAATATTCTTATGATTTTTTTTTTGGTTTTTTACCAACCAAACTAATTTAGGAAACATTTATCTCGTTCATCTACAAAATATTTTTTCAATCTTCATATCATCTAGACTAGTAAAAAAAGTTTAAACTACAAACTGTAGACACTAAAGTTAAATAGTTTGTAATATTTTTTTAATAAGAACATCACATCATATATACAAGTAGAAATTTAAACCAACAACTTATAGAAAGTTTGAATCCCTAGTTTTTAAAAGGGTGTTTCGGACACCAACTTGAACTTGGGGTAGACTGAGTTATTATAACTCAATTCACATTTGGCTCATCGACTCTTATAACTCACCGTCAATAAAGTAACTATTCTGACTTCAATAATATTTATAAATTACATATTATTATAATAACCCACTCAACGCCCCAAACAACCCCCAAATGTTATAAGTTTCAATTATATTCCTTAATCTCAATGATTTTCATTAATATCATCAACTAAATGATTAGTATGATTATTAGACAAAGATTAATTCATCTAACACGATGCGATAAAAAATAGCAAAGCGAAGTAAACAGATGAATCGAAGTTGATACATTCCAATGATGAAGCTTTCTCCCAAACCAAGTTGATAAATTTTAAGAACATATTTAAATGGAAAAAACAAATTTGAAAGCATTCTCCCAAACAACAGATGATTTTATTGATAGTCAGGGCCTCCAATGAGTACCCGTATCACATTTGCCTAAGAAAGTATGAATGATCAAGGAAGAACTAGAAATCAAAAGATAATGACTATTAATAATAATCAAGTACCACAATATCGAGACAAATACTCATGCCAACATGAGCATAACTCAACTGACTAAGACATTATACTCTTGATCATATGGTCGAATATTCAAATCCCCAACACACGTTATTAAACTCAAAAGAAAAAAAAAAATCATTCTTGCGATCGAAGTATATGAATGAACGGATAAGTGAACCACCTTTGATCTTGAATGATATAAAGTTTAACGACTTCAATCACCTGTTCATATTTCATGTATTTCCAATAAAATTTGTTATAGAGGAGAAGAGTCAAAGTGTAGGGACTAATAGTAATAATATAATTTTACTCATAAATTATCAGAACGACCACTTCAACTATAGCTCAACTATTAATACTAGTAGTAATGACATTAAAAACAACATATAAGAACAATTGCAAGTTTTCCTTTCAATGTTCATCATTTCCCTCACACCCATAAAGCTTTCTAACAGGTAATAGTATAATGTAGAGGAGCACTGTTACAAATAAAGGAAGTTACTTTGTATGGGGTGCTGAGTCGGTTAAGATAATCGTTGCCTGTGGGCTATAATAGTCGGTGGGTCAAACGAGGACTGCTCAACTCTAAGTTGGTGCCCCAAACACCCCATATTAGACTTAGATGGGAAGCAATATAAAATAAACCAAATTTGATACTCAAAGACTCAGTTTGATAGCCAACAACATGAGCATAGCTCAACTGTTTAGAGCATCTACTCTTGACCGAGGTCATAGGTTCAAATCCCCACCACAAAAGAAAAAAAAAAACTCGGTTTGATAACCAACTACACTAATTCTTCTACTTTTTGTACATCAAAAGGTAACTTCTCAAGTTCTGTTGAGGAAGAAATAAAAAAAATAGGACACACTACAGGCTGATGCTACAAACTCCACCTCCAAACACCATATTTTGATTGAACCTCAACCACATCTACATTACCCAAACTGTTAGCTAATCAAAGTCAGCAATAACATCCACAAATTCCACCAAAAAACCATATTTCCATTGAACCTCAACTATATCAATTGCACTTAGAACTGTTAGATAATCAAATAATAACATCAACGTTCTCATCTATTCTCCTAGCATGGATTGATTTTAGTGAGCATGATTTGTTTATAGGTGATTTATTAAAAGTGATTTTCATATGATGTTAATGTTTGATTTTACATTTTTAAACGCAATTTTCATACAATCAAAACATGTCTTTCATCATTCAAAATCAATTTTGACGAAACATTAAAACAATTTTGAACGATTAAATGCATGTTTTGGAGTGATCTTGAATATGGCAAAAGTGATTTTAACCATTTCCAAATCACTCACAAACATGCCATGAATACGAATATGGAAGGGTAATTACCCTAGTTAGCATTACAGAACACACTAAAGCTTTGAAACTCCTACACTTCTTATGAGAATGATAGATAGAGCAAGAATTATGTTCTATGGGTGCTCAAGAGGAGGAATGAATTACCTGCTAAATTAAGAAACCTTAAGCCAATATAGTTTATGGAATGGCAAAATGTTAATTTGGTAAGAAAGATAAGAATCTCAAACAGGAAAGTAATTGCCATAATAAGCAGTGAAAGCTTGATCAACAGCCAGCAGAACACACAGTTCAATTTCACAATCATAAACAAGGCAATAGAATCATTGAACGTATTCAAAGTTTTCAAAGATCAAAAAGCTTATATTGATCCCAAAAAAGATGGTATTATTTCCAAATCTAATCAAGAATGCAAGTGGAGATTAGAACCAGAATCGCCCTCTCAAATTTTCAGAAACCATAGCTATACTAAGTCCGATGAACTCACTAGAGAATTAACATATAAAACCCTAATAAAAGTAAGCCTAATCAGCCCAAATCAAGTTCTTATCAGTACGAAAGATTCATAATCAAAGTGGGGGAAAGGAGCATTGACCTAAATCAATTCGTCTTAGGATCTGGCATTGGGAACAAGCCGGCGCCGGCGCCTCTCGGTGGCGAGAATCCCAAGAACTTCTGTAGATTAGTCCTAATGCTAATCGAACAGAGGAAATACAAGAAAGCCATAGCACAATCGGTAGGATCGTCACCCTGTAACCCTCGGTGACTCATCTTCATCACAAGCCCAAAAGGCTTAAACGGCAATTTGGCAACAACTTTGCCTTCGAAGAGCGAATTGAGCAATCCGAAGACGACGAACAGAACAAGGGCAACAACAGCGCCGGATTTGAACTTGAAGAGGGAGAGGTCGCGGCTGGATTCCTTGAGACTAGTTTCGACGCGATCGATCTTCTTGGTCTTCGATTTCTTGACGGAGATTTTGGAGCTGTCAGTCTTCATGGTCTCGAGCTTTTTGGCAGCCTTGTCGATGGAGGATCGGAGGGTTTTGTATGAGTTTGTGCGGTAGATTAGAAGCCATGAGATGGCTTCGCAGACGACGGCGGTGCAGACGGAGATTCCGACCACCGTGAGACTGTCGGAGTATCGGAAGGAGGAGAAGAGGGGGATTGTGGCCATCGCCGGAGTTGGAAGAGAAAATTGGGGGAATCTGTGGGAAACTGCGAGAAAATCTTGTAGAGTTGGATTTGGATCTAAATGGGTAATTGGGCTGAATCTGAACGATGTGCTTTCAAATTAAAATATCAATTATTTATCAAATTTGTTCTTTCACTCCTTCCTTATTTAAATGAGAAAAGATTTCGTTCCCAATTTGGGGGAAAGATTATACCTCTTATTTGCAATAAACTTTCATTTTCATTATTTTCAACTCGTTTGCTAATCTCAATATAACTCATGGATAAGACATTTGTTATGGGTAAAAATGGACAAGAGAATAAAACTCGAAAGATAAAGAGACTCTGAGTCTAGGCTGAAACCGATCCAAAAGAGGATTAGACCACAAAGAAGTAGAGAATTTGGGCTTCCACCTCGGCCTCGAAAATGGGAGGGTCGAGGCTGAGCCTGCCAAAGGCTCACATAGGCTTGCGTATACCCACAATTGAAGAGGGCTCGAAAGAGGTATGATACAACCTATTCTCGGGACAATCCGGAGAGGAAAATGATAATTCAGATCTTCTTGCCATATAAATACATCATCATAACCATGGTGAAGGTAACTCAAACTACTTACTTAAAATACTAGATTTCTTTGAGCCTTCAACTCACTTAGGCATCAGAATGTGTGTGGCTAACTAGTACACCGATGTTCATATCTTCTCTCTTGCAAGTGACTTTGTCCTCAAAATAACAAATGTACCTTGGTATCACGTGAAGGTCAGGTGTATTCATCTTGTCCAAATTTTGGTATCAACAGTTGGCGCCGCCTGTGGGGTCGAGAGTGTTCTAGCAAGAAACACATTGCAATAGTGAAGAATGAGCAGTAAGATGAACGATACACATCGCATTCTAAATGGAGACAACGACGATAAAAAGCAGTATCAAAATCTGACAATCTTACCTAAATAATGGACGAAAACATACAAAGATAATTCGCCTCCAAGAAAGACTCCTCGACCTCGACCTCATTCAAATAAAGAGAGGTTTGAGGCCGAGCAACAAATATTTATGGAAAATCAAAAGTACAAGAAAAATCTTCGCCCGATGGAATTTGGTCGAAAGCTCACTTAAGAAACAACTCATATGAAAGAAGGTGAAGAGTTATTCACCATTGTTGACTTGTAACTAAAAAAGGGGATAACCACCGATAGAATTGAAGTCATGAATTATGGAACCATTGAAGGGCAGCAGGCCGACGTCGACCCTCACCTTATGGATGAGGCCGACCCTGCTGTTCAAACCTTGGGGAGCCTGAATCAGGAGTAAACCTCAACTTTTCAAAGGAAAAGTCTAATCAAATTCCTCGAGGCCAATGCAAATATATTTGCATGGTCACATGAAGACATGTCGGGGATTGACCGTAGCGGGATGGTACACCAATTGAATCTTGTCAGAGATTTCAAATCGATAAAAGCATAAACTGCACATAAAATAACGACGAACAAAAAGATCAATCAGATCCTAGACGGAGATGACTCCGATCAGGACCGCCACCAGCAAAGAACCAATGGAACAAAATCCCAGGTTTCCATAGTTGAACAACTAGAGGCATCACCTCGGCCTCATCTCGAGCCAAGGTCGAGGTCAAAACTTCAACCTTGAATTGGAAATCTGAAAACACACTAGAAACATATTTGCGAAGCTTGATTGAAAAGAAGCGAAAAACGCAAGTTGTGGTCGATGTAGAAAGTTCACGACCAGGTTGGACTTTGTCGAAATCCCGCCAATGAGAAAAGTCTCTTTGGAAAAGAGTATGGAAAAAATCTCACGCCAGTAATCTAAATGCAAAAGAAGGATTAACCTCAGGCGAGAACAAAGAAGCACAACCACCAAAGGAACCAAAAACTTGGATTGAAGTAGTAAATAACAGAGGAAGCATTGGAGAACAGGCCGAGGTCGAGCCTCATCTCTTGGTCGAGGCCGACCCCATTGTCTTTGAAGGGAATGAACGCTTCAAACCCCGCAACGGAAGCGTTGGAATCATTCTTTGTTTTATTTATAATTAAATTAAAATACAAGTTAAACAAATACATTTGAAGAACTACAATCTTCATGTGTTCCTTCTCCATGAGATTTTTCTCATTATGACTCGAACACATGACCGAGGCTTGTAGGAGTTCATGTGTTCTTTCTTCGTGAGATTTTCCTCGCTATGACTCGAACATATAACCAAGGCTTGTGGGAGCTTTCTTGAAATAATAAGAGAACAATTATATGCAGCAGAGAGGGTGGTGTGTTTGGCCAACCTTTGGGGTAAATCCTATTTACATCCCTTAAGAATTAATTTTATTTGATAAAATACATTTTAATATCTATTATATTAAAATATGTATTTTATATTTATTTGAATGTGATTCAAATATTAATATCTATTATATTAAAATATGTATTTTATATTTATTTGAATGTAATTCAAATATTATAAAGTTAATCTTTTATAATATATATTTAACCAATTTGAATGTCATTCAAATTTCATTTGTATACATAATTTTTAATATTAATGTATCTAATATATAAACTATTTTCTCTAATACTTAATATCCAATATAATAAATATATTTTTCTCTTCTACATTTAATATATCAAATATATTAAATATTAATTTAAATATTTCAAATTTTCCTTTCAACTAAATTGATCATTTTAGTGTAACGTGAGCTAGCAAGGAGATCTTATGGACCTACATATTTATAAGCTCCAATGATACAAAATTAATTAATTAAACTCATTAATTAATTAACTTTCAATCATTAACTCTAGGTCACTCCACGTAGTATAAGTTGTGTCCATGGATATAATCATTACATGCAAGTCGATCCTTCACGAGTTGTTTGTAATTACAGTTGGGTCAAAAGTCTGTTTTACCCCTGTAATTGCATCGTATACCTTAAGTACCATTGACTCTTTAATGAACAATATGTTTATGATCCAACCATAAACCAAGTCCCTCTCGGCCAAATGAGAGGGTGATGCTCCATTGTTCAAGTCCCGAAATCAGCATTTAAGGGAACTACTCATCTATTTTTCCTATATGGGAATGAGTGAATTACATCTCGTGAAACTTATGTTCCCAACTCTCTGTTTGGTTAAGTCCCCAAAATGGTAGGTTTATTGAATCAACTATAAAATTCAAGACAAGAGTTCATAACTCACTCAGGATTAAGATCGAGTCACATCACATATGATCATCCTGTGAAATATTAATCTTCTCAAATAACGAATTTATAAAGAGAGATTATATATTTCGTGGTCTAGGCTTATACAAACTCATTGTATAGGATACTCTCACTCACATGTCTCTACATGAATGATTTTGATCAAATCATTTGTAACAATTACAAAGTGGGTCGTATCAATAGTGTTATCAGGCTAAGGCACTCAACCTTATCCATATACTATAGATTATTTAGGTTATTCCTTGAACATGATCCTCTCGTATGTCAACTACATATTGTTCAAGATTACACTAATAACCTTAAATTTTTATATATATATATAGTGAATATTATAAATTATAAAAAATAATAATAAAATAATTATCAAATAATTATTAATTAATTACGAGACTTTAGGGCATAAATCTCAATAGTCTTTACCACAAGAAAGCTTAAACCATAGGGAGACATTGGTGTCACAAAGGACGATAAAGTTGACCAGCTCCTCAGCTCACAAGAGAAGCCCGAGGCCGACCAAAAAGTTCAACCAGTAGAGAAGCTGAAATTCATTCCACTCACATCCGAGGATGAACAAAGAGTCAAATCAAGAAAGTTCACGACCATACTATTTTGGCTAATGAACAAAGAAAGGCGAAGATACACTCAGATCAGACCTTTGAAGCCTAAATGAAAGAAAACATTCAAACTAAGGCCAAGGGAAAATCTTGGTTGAGACCGACGTGGAAAGACCTCCTTAGAGGAATGAATTACACTAAAAAATCTTGGGTCACCACCTACGAAGAATCAAGGACAAACCTCACTCCTTACGACCTATTCTCATACAACAGTTAACCTCGGTCTCTTCCAAATGAGAGAAAACCCGAGAAAAATATGGCAACATTCAAGGAGTTTGAAAAATAACTAAATGAGGGAAAACGTTGAAAGCCAAACCCAGGTCGATACCCAATGTGCTCTAGGCCGACCTAACCATCTTAGTTATAAAGTAATTAAGTCACCTTGGCCTTTTCCAAAGGAGGGAAAACCCGAGGAGAAGAAGACTGAAGAAGACTGAAACGTGAACCACGTCATGGATGAAGATGACTCCGACCACGATCATTGCCACAAGAAACTCGATGACCACTCTTTTAAAGGAAAAATCGCAAAGAGAAGCATAAGAGAGATAAACAAAAATATTGTCTCTTTTATGAAAACTGTGGTTATTCAACTGAAGATTGTTTTCAGTTGAAAGATGAAGTTGAAGCCCTAAGTAGAAACAAATTTTCTGAAGGAATATGTGAGCGAAAAAGAGAAGTAGAGGTCGAGGTTGACCCGAGATGACCAACCTCGAGAGTCGGGAAGATCATAAGCCCACACCCTGCGAGAAAGTAGACAAAAGCCAAAATTCTTAACAACCTCACTCAAAGGAAAAAACCCTCTATAAAAAGACGTTGGAGAACTACAACGCTCAGAATCGAAAGAAGAGAAAAGACCTAAGTGAGTTCAAACAAAGATGACCTGAAAGCACAAGATCCATGTCAGCCCACCACATATGGCCGAGACCAACCCTAGGTGGCCGAGGCCGACCTTGTAGTTGGGGAACATTCAATACAAATTTCAAATATAAGCATGCTTGGAAGTTGAGAATATACCATGTGTACTCGAGCAAGATCTTTCTACAAGTAAAATATTTCTTGAGTTGGGTGCTACTATGCAAAGGATATGTATTAAAAAAAGGGATATGTCTCCCTCTCAAACAAAAATCAAGTGAACAAACACAACGAGCATCATGAAAACTCAATGAAAAGAGAAAATTACACAAAGTTGAGAGTTAACCAAATTGTCGAGGCCATGTCAACCTCAACACAAGAAGTTACATAAATCTGAGGAGCTAACCGAGGTGAATTGGCCAACCTCAACACAACGCCTCCTAGTTCAATCCAAAGTTTAAAGAAGAAAGTTTTAGGAGAAACATGAAGTTAGCCGAGGTACATAGACCGAGCCCAAACAACTAATTGCAGGATGAATAAAGAATCCTCTCGGTCAAACAATGAGTGGATAAAACAACCCCTCCTCAAAGTTTCATTTAGTTCTTCAGAGAAGAAAAATAGAACACAATGTATGGGGCTTGTCGAGGCCAAGGTCGTGGCCAACCTTTGCACAACACCACTTAATTCCATTCAAGTATCAAAGAAGAGAATTTTGAATTCATCCAAGCTACATAGGCCGAGACCTACCCCAACAACTAACTTTGAGTTAGAGTCTTGAATCATCTTCATCACATAGTAAAAATGTCAAGGTTGCGACACTTAGGTCGAGGCAAACCCCAACAAACAACTACAAAAGAAGTTGAGAATCCTTCCTTGAAAGAAGTTCATCAACATTTGCAAGAACATTTCAGAATTTATAATATATTTGACTTGATCAAGAAGCTGAAGTAGAAGATACAAAAAAAAAAAATTACTTCATAAGAACAAAAGTCTCACTGAGACTTAATTACAAGGATGCAATGCAAGAAAAATGATAGAGGAAACTTCTACATCTCGCTAATTGCCCACAACTACCCACTTGACTGTATAATTTTTTTTGGGTAATTCTTCATTCTTCCTAAATCTTGCTCTAGAAATGATGGACAAAGAAATCATGAAAGATGGGAAGAGTTTGAGTGGCATCAAGGTACAAGCAATGCATTTTTCTTATAAAAGTGATTTTTTTTTTTTTTTTTTTTTTTTTTGTAAGAATCCTTGATTTTCCTAGGGAAGAAGAAGATGAAAAAAAAAATAATTCGGTCTCGATCCCAACCGGGATTGGCACCAAGAAATGACAAAAATGATTTTTTTGTTAAAACAATGTTATTTATGAAAGATGGAAACAAAAAAACACTATTTTGAGCAATTACCCTTTATTTACATAAGTACACATATATAATGCCCAAAATAAATCAATAAAAATACAAAGGATAACACAACGTGAGAATGTTCATACCTTGAGAATACACTTTGAACATGGGAAGATCGATGATTATTGAAAAACACAAGACACATAGGAGACACTCCAAGATGAAGCAAACCCCAACGAGCGTCATGTTTTGTCAAATGAAAGAAACAAAAAACGTAAAGAGCAAGCGACGAGACAAAACAAATTGATTGCAAGTTCAGATGCACAAACAACGATAGAGCTATGTACATATATACAACGTGGTAGAAACGAAGACATAGTAGACGGAGATAAAGATTGACGTGAATCAACAAAATTCGAACGTCCAACCATGTAGAAGATTGAAGGAGACGAAAATGAAACTCAAGATTAAAGAGAATCAAAAGGGTTTTGTGGTAGGGTTTTAAATCGAGCTAGTTTTGTAAATAGACAAAGATTTTAAAATCGTTTCATTTAATGCTAACAAGTAATGTTACACTTGATTCAACCATTTGAAAAATTCATTAGAAACATAGCCATTTTTGCAAAGTCTAATGAGTTTAACCATTTTCTAGCTATTTATCTCCTTGGCGTTGGATACTTGGGCCGAAGCCCAAACATGACTTCATCAATTATAATTCTTATCTGTAAGTTGCGAAACAACCTTTAATCCATAATCGGAGCCGGAGAAGGTCGCCAAACTCTGCAGTTCGTCGGCTCCTCGTCGGAAACTTTAGGTTCGTTTCCTCTTCATTTATCAACTCAACGATGAGCGAACTGGTTCGCCTCACTCTGTATTTGGTTATTTTTCAAAGCTCTGAAAATGTTTCTGTAACATTACCTTTGAGTTTCGGTCAATCATGGAGTTTTCGCTGTTTCTTTCTTGTGTTTATGCAATTCTGAATGATTTTTCCTTTTGACATTTATCAAGTTTAGATTTTCTGGAGTGTTAAACCTAAAAAATAGGGCTAATTTAACACCGCAGAAGAAGAAATTTGCAATTGGAAATGCTTAAAGAGATGCTAAGTTTGTTCTTGCATCTTCATAATAGTACAATTTCCTGTTGGTTTACTGATGGTGAATTTGGACTTCCTTTGAGTTATCTTTTAATCTTTTAGTGGAACACTTTCGCCAAAATGTTAAGAGTTTTTTTTTTTTTTGCAACGGTATTTTAATTAATGCGAGTATTAAACCCATGAATTGACACAACCTTATGCCAATTGAGCTATGATCGGTTTGGCTTAAAATTTGAGCGGTAATAATGCATTTAAATTTATGTCCCGTATGTAGTTTTTTGCACAGGTGCAGGTTTTAAATCATTCCTGCCCGTTGGCGGTATGTTCAAGTGTTGCTTGCTCCCGAAAATGCTTGATAGATTTTAGAAGATACAAAACCTATTATTTGTTATGTGGTCAAAGATTATTGAAGAGATTTAGTGAACTTTGTCATGTTAAAAATCACTCCAAAACTTGCATTTAATCATTCAAAATCAAATTTGATGGTATGTACATTTAAAAATGTAAACCCAAATTTTAAAATGATTTTGAATGATTAAATTCATGTTTTGGAGTGATTTTGAATATGACAAAAATAATTTTAACAATTTTAAAATCTGTCCTAAACACGCCCTTAACATTTGAAGTATCTTTAGAAGAATAAAGCAGTCGCAAATTCCAAATACTGTGTGTGTGTATTCCTTTGATCCAAATCCTAAACATTGCTAACTGTGCTTTCACAGGTAAATGGAGAATTTGAGAAGTAAATTGTAATGGAAGTAGTATTGACAGAGGAACAGATTGTAGCAACACTGTGATTCCAATTCCACCTGCAATTAGAACAAGCTCAGGAAAAATCCTTTTTGCCTTCCAGACCAAAAAGAGAAGCCATCTTTCTTCCATGAATTCTCTTTTGTTACATTCTCCTCTTGGTCCACGTCCATCACTTACTTGCAAACCTCTGCCACGTTCTCTTAAGAGGCCTATACATATATGTGCACTCTCTCATCGCGATACTCGGATATTTTCTCGTTCGGTAGTATTTCCTGTCAAATTTTGTCCATCCTTGCATATTAGTAGATCAATCACCTGTTCTTCAACTCCTTCAAATGAGGGTGTGGTATCAATGGTCAATTTTGAAGATTTAGTTGAGAAGGATTTTTCATTTCTCGATTCAGAGGATATTAGTTCCATAGAAGAGCATGATCATAAGATTAGGCGCATCATTTCTGCTGGAGAGATAGCAGAAAGTTCTCAGGTTATGGTTTCCATTTCTTCAGAAGGATTTGTTGATCAGTTGTTTGACTCAGCTCCTTGCCGAAGTTTGCTTGTTGTCCATGATTCTATTCTAACATTAGCTTGTATTAAAGAAAAATATGACAAAGTTAAGTGCTGGCAAGGAGAAGTTATATATGTACCAGAACAATGGGGACCTTTCGATGTTGTATTTCTCTATTATCTGCCAGCAATGCCTTTCGAACTCGACGCCATTTTTGGAGCACTCTCAAAATGTTGTGTGCCAGGTGAATGTTTTGTTTTGTTCTGTAAATTTCAATTTTTAATGGATTACATTGTCTACTTGAATTGCTGAATGTATTTGCATGTTAATACGAAGTTCCCAAATGATCTGTTTGTTTCTTTAGGGAAAGTTACCTTGCAAGTTTCAATCACCTTCTACTTTAATTTTCATTGCGTCTCGAACTATATTAGCTCAACGGTAATTGACATATACTTATTTCCTTGAAGTCGGAGGTATTAAATTTAATATAGTTCAATATACTCTGAAAATGATATGCACGTGGGCAAGTACACCATTCTTATTTTGAAACATTAGCATTTGCTATGTTTTCACTTTTTGGCAAATAACCACACTTAATAGTTTTGTGTCCCTTACCATCTTTGTTCGATCTCCACATCATAAGTTATGGATTTGAGCAATTGGTTTTTACCTTGCCACAAAGATATATCATTAATCCTTGGGACAATGTTGAGATGATGTGTGAAGCCAATAGCCATAATGTGGCATAATCTATGTAGTTTCTTTAGAAAATAAAATCACATGGAAATGAAATTCTTGCTTGTTTTATAGAGTCATCATATTACAGCCCTAATGTAATCTATCTCATTTGTTGCTAAACAGGTGCAAGACTAGTTATTAGCCATCCCAACGGAAGGAGAGCATTAGAGCAAGAGCAGCAAAAGTTCCCAGATGTCGCAGTTTCAGATTTACCCGATAGGACGGCTTTGCAGAAAGCTGCTGCAGATCACTCTCTTGACCTGACTGAATTTGTAGATGAAGATGGCTTTTATCTTGCAGTTTTGAAGTTCAACAAGGATAGAACCTAAGTATGAATATTTGATCAGAGGCTAGCAGTTTGTCTAATTCCTGCTGCAAAATCTTAGCGATTTGGATAAACAAAATTTTGTTGTTTTATCATTGATCATTGAAGAGTATTATCGCAAGGTAGTTCAAATGGATCAAATTTGATATTCTCTGATACTTGTTGGTTGCTTACATTTCCATCCAACAAGATTTGATACAGTACTTACTATTTTATGAAATCCTGAATCGGATCAAGTTCCTAAGTTGTGTTTGGGTGGAAAAAATGATGATAACTAGATGAGCAAGATTTGGGCATCTTGATAATTTCCTTTCAACTGTAGAATAATGGAATGATATTACAAATTACAGGAGAGATTGCTGTGCTCGGGCTTGGGCTTGCGCCTGCGCCGCCTGTGTGTTAACCAAAATGTGTACAATCTCATGGACGAGGTTGAGATTCAGGTCCTGGTGGTCCTGGTGGTTTTGAAGAATTGAGAAGTGGCTGGAGAGCCTTAACCACAATTGTCATGTTTGGCCTGAAGTCAGCCTCGTATTGAACACACAGGGCTGCAACTGCTGCCAACTGAGAGAGATTCACATGAAAAATTATAGTGGAATGAGAATCCAATCTGAAACATCTACAAAAATGATGAAAACTAGTGTGCACTTAAACTTTTTCTAAGTCTGTTGTTGAACTAACATAATAAAATTTCACAAGATTTCAGTTCAGGTTGGTCAGTTTTGTTTGATTGGAGCTTAACTAGAGTTACGTTTGATAACCATTTGGTTTTTAATTTTTGAAAAATAAGCCTATAAACACTACTTTCACCTATGGATTCTTTCGTTTTGTTATCTACCTTATATAAGTGTTTTCAAAATTTAGCCAAACAAAAAAAATAGTTTTTGTTTTTAGAATTTGGCTAAGAAGAATCTAATATTTTCGTAATAAAGATGAAGAGCATTGTAAAGAATTGTAATGAAATGATGAGAAAACAAACATAATTTTCAAAAATTAAAAATTAAATGGGGCCTATATGAATTCCATTCGAATTCTGATTACTACAAGACAATGTAGTATGGGAGTGTTTTAGACCTTCATACCCAAGATAAATTATCATGCTCGGGAGTAACATACACTTGTAGAGTACTTTTAAGTTTTAACCAAGTGCTCTTAAGTGGTTTATCCAAAAACACTTGTAGAGTACTTTTAAGTTTTAACCAAGTGCTCTTAAGTGGTTTATCCAAAAACACTTGTAGAGTACTTTTAAGTTTTAACCAAGTGCTCTTAAGTGGTTTATCCAAAAACACTTGTAGAGTACTTTTAAGTTTTAACCAATTGCTTGATTGGAAAGCACTTATGCACTTTTATGAGTCCTGAACAAAACCACATACCCAATTGTTACCAAGTAACTATAATCGAATGTCTAGCTAAAAGTACTTATTTTAAAGGCGTCATCAAACACACCTTAAATACAGTATTAAAGTTGAAACATCACAGTCCAACTTTGAACTTTGAAGATTGCAGTTCAATGATTCAATCCTTGAACCATTTGAAATTTGAGAAAGAAAAGTATCATTTGATTGGTTCAATTAGGGAATAGGCTCCACATGTAACATAGTTGAGGTTTTCTATTATTAAGCAAGGAATATGATAAATAATTGCATCTGATTGATTAAAAAAAAACATTTTATTAGTTCAATGGAATTGCAAATTCACCCTTGTAGCAGAAGTATATATATATATTTATATGAAGCCTAATTAAACGGTAATTTAATAGTACTCTTTGAATTTTTATCAATCTAGTTTGTAAAATGGAAAAAACTACTCCACCCCTTCTTTTTGTAAAGCTCACCATTGTTATTTGATTTGGTTATAAACACATTCCCTATGATTTGAATATGAATGTGATTGCATAGAAGAAGATACCTTTGCTATCGCTTTCGGTGGGTAATCGTTGTTTAGCTTGGGATCTACACACTGTTTCACCTTGTCCTCACTTAATCTTGGTGTTGCCTGCAGAATAATATGAATGCTAATTGAATCTGAGTATACTGCAGGCACTAAGAAAAATGTGGAGCAAGGGAAAACTTACCCAAGTAACAAGACTCTGTTGTCCCTTAGGCATCGTGTGATCTACTGGCTTTCGTCCCGTCAAAAGTTCGAGAAGAACTACGCCAAAACTATAAACGTCACTCTTTTGAGTAATCTGTCCTGTCATAGCATACCTACAAAGAGAAACAATGAACATGAAGGATATATTCAAAACCAGAAAGGAAGTAGAAAGAGTTTAGTCCCACTTTCAATTCAATCAGGTTCAGGTGCAAGGCAACATAGCAAGATATAAAATAAATGATAAGTTTTAAGTTGAAATGCCATTTTAGTCCTTGAACGTTAGGATTACTCCATTTTGGTAATGTTAATTTTAGTCTCTAAACTTTTACAAAATAATCATTTTAGTTTTCACCGTGAACTTGTCATTAACTGTTTGACAGATAGACAGCATTCGCTTCAAAAATGTGTGTATTAACATGCTAATGTGGACAGCCACATACCTTGAGAGGTAGGTATGAGTGAACGGATTTTAATAGCAACGTTCAAAAGGATTTCAATAGTGAGGACCAAAATAATAACTTTTTAAAACTTCAAAAACCAAAATGAAATATACCTCAAAGAAGTTCAAAGACCAAAATGGAATTGAAACCTAAGTTTTGTAGCTACCTTAGGCTCAAAATTCATTTCCAAGAGCAAGAAATGCAAAAGTAAACACACAAACAGCTTACTCTGGAGCATGGTAACCGAATGTTCCTAAGACCCTAGTTGAATGAAGTCGTGCTGCTGTGTCGGACGACTGATTTGTCAAGTTGAAATCAGCAACCTTTGCGAGGAAATCATCGAAGAGAAGAACATTACTCGACCGGATATCACGATGAACTATGGAAGGCTGAACCTTCTCATGTAAATATTCAAGGCCTTTTGCTGCACCATAGGCAATTTTGACTCTCTGACTCCAATTAAGAACTGGACCAGGCTCAGCCCCTTGCACTCCTTTTCTTCCTGCAATAGAAAATGATCAGAACAAAACAAAATTATCCACAAAAAACAGGAAACTCTATAATTTAGCTTCACATACCATGTAATATATCGTGCAAAGAACCCATTTTTGCAAACTGATATACCAAGATTCGATTATTTGCCTCCAAACAATACCCAATTAACTCCAAAAAGTTCTCTTGCTTAAGTCTAGAAACAGTTGATAGCTGCAAAACCATGACAACATATAAAAAAAAAAAGATGACCCATATTACCATTAACATTCATACTTTTTTCAAAATCAAACCTGAGCTGCAAAATCAGTGTCAGGCTCTGGTGAAGAACTAGTATCCAGTTTCTTTATTGCAGCAGCCTGACCGCACTTTAACGTGGCGTGATAAACTCGGCCGTAAGAACCTTCACCGATAAAAGATTTCGTACCAAAGTTACCCGTCAACCTATTTAACTCATCAAGCTGAATGACTGGCGTTTCAATAGGCAATACTTGCTGGGGAGCTCCACTTCTAACAACATTGGAACTCCTAGGCTCTCCTCTCTCGCTGCCTACAACACACACAAATCAACTTTCGTAATCCCCATCTCCACAAATCACATCACATCAATCCATAGCCACAACAAATCAAATCCAACATTTGAATTCAAGAAAAACAGCCAAACCAAAACAACAAAATCCAACAGAATTCCACCCCTCCCATCAAACAGGCATTTCAACAAACACATTGCGTGCAACAACAGAAGAAGAAGGCAAAAAACAAAAAAAACCAAGAAATTAAAAAGAAGTTATCACCATATGTATTTCCCCTGGGTGGGGCTGTATATTGACTCGAAGGCGCGCCATAATTTTCCTCCTCCACACCTCCGCAGCAGAACATCGCTTCTAGTCAACTCGTAGTAGCCTCAAAAACCTAAAAGGACAGAGGAAAAATCCATCAAATGCAATAAAAACACAATCAAACAATTATGATCAAATGGGTATCTTCAAAATCCGAAGAAACAGCCAAAGATTTGAAAACCCAGTTGAGAAAATGAAGACCCATTTGGGGATCGAGGCTAAAAAGTGATTGAAATGAAAAAAGAAGAGGAATTTGACCTGGGATTTGGTTAAAAATGGAAGCGATGGAGAGGAGAAATGGATTGAAAGCGAAGGGAGAAAGAGGGAGGAGGAGGAGACTCCCTGCAAACAATGAGTTTCCCTGAAATGGCGATGGGAGGAAGGTACATGTTTGATCTATTTAGCGGGAAACTCGCTTGGGATTTGTCTAACCGCTTAAACCAACCTCTCTCAGACGTGCCTCCCACGTCGCACGTTCATTCTTCTCTCTATCTATGCCCTCTCCTTCTCTTTCTTTTATACTCTCTTCTATTTCTATCCCATAAAAACACCTATTCAATTTTATCTCATCCCGAACATAGTTTAGTAGACAAAACACCAATTATCATCTTAAAAATAGATTGCTCGATCCTTCATTCCTGCAATCGTTAAACTAAAAAAACATTTATATAACATGAATAGTTTAGCCGTCAAGACATTTTAATTACTTATCATAACTGATCACAAATTTTGTCAATCTAAACATTGTTCAAGGAATAAGACACTAAACCATCCCAAAAATCGATGCTTCAATTCTTCACGTTTTTTTATTTTAATTTTATTTTAGTTCAGTAACGTATGAGGGTAGGGAATTCAAACTTTTTAATCAATGGTATATGTTTTAACCTATTGAGCTATGCTTAGATTGATATAGTCTCGTGATCGTGTAATATATAAATGTATTTAAGATTTGAGTTTTTTTTTTTAGTTTCTCAAAATTATTCTATTTTGTAGTTAAATCTTAACTTTATTTTAATATTTGAAATTTGGAACATGAATAATTCTTTTGTCACCTAATATTCTTTTCAATAAACCTATGTGTACAATTGCATGACCATATCACTAATCTTATTAAACATATATTCAAGTCATGGTATCTTTTAATTAAAAACAAAGAAATGGTAGAGACAAAAATAAATATTTTTTAATGTTTAAATACTAAAATTGACTTTTTAAATGTTCAAGCACAAAAATGGAATGTATATATGTGTATATATTAAGTATTAACCTTATTTTAAAATAGGAGCATGAGTAAATAGAATTTTCAATTTTGACCAACGCATTCTAAGACTATTCTGGGGGTTTTTGCACGGATGATCCCTTCGAGAGTCTTAAGGCCAAATGACTCGAATTTTTAAAATGCATGTTTTTTTTACTTTTTCTCGTGATCAGCAAACTCCCTCCCTATGTGAAAATTCATTGCTAAGCACGATCGCGAGAGAGATGACTATAATACCCTTGTGCTCAGCGCTCTGGATCGTGCTCCGCATAGTGACGATGACGTCGGGATAAAAAAACATGCATTTTTTAGGGAGTCAAAAAACATTGCAACTCCCAAAAGGGAGTCATGTGTGCAAATATACCCACTTTTCATTTATATATAATCTAAAACTAGGCTAATTTAGCATAGTTTCTAAATTTTGAAACTTCAATAGCCCTCCTAATATTTAAATTTATTGGACTGAAAATCCTTATAATTAATAAGTAACTATTTTTTTTTTTTTTTTTTTTTACAATAGTAACTAGTTATTATAATTCTACTTGGATGAGTGAATGAAATTGTCAAACTAAGTATAATTAACTAGTTAAAGTATTAGTAACCACCTTAAATATCATCAAAGATTTGAATCTCATTGATCTAGCTATTTGTTTCTAACTTAAAAACAAAATATTATGTTCAATTGGTTGAACTATAAGATTGTTATATTAAATATTTTATAAGCCAAAATAAATCTCCAAATTATTATGATCCATATTCAGAGCAAATATCAATTAAAATGTCATAAATTATGGCAGTAGTATTGAACAATCTTGAAAATTTATCAAGTTTTTATATGCTAAATATTATTACTTAAAATGCAGAGGAAAAATAAACTAAAAAAAAACCATAAAGTGTTGCATGGGCAGTGATGTTACTTTTGTCAAATTCTAAAAATAATTTTGGACATATAGTTTCAACTTGCAATTCAAAAATTTGTTTAAAACAATCTCATTTCAAAATTAAAAACAACAATTTGAAAACATACTCGGGTTTGATAACTATTTGATTTTTTGTTTTTAAAAATTAAATTTATAAAAACTACTTATACCGTTTTGTTATCTACATTTTAGTTTTTACCAATGTTTTTTAGAATCCAACAAAATTTTGAAAACTAAAACAAAACTAAAAAAAAAAAAAAAAAAGTAGTTTTGGGTTTTGAAATTTGACAAAAAATTCAAACATTTCGTTAATTTTTTTTTTAATTTTTTTTTTTAAAACCATTGTAGAGAAATGGTGAGAAAACAAGTACAATCTTAAAAACCAAAAACCAAATAGTTATCAAACGTCACAAAATGTTTTTAGGTCACAATTTCATCGGTTTGTTTCCTATTTTTAAAATTTGTTATTGAAATCTAGTTAAATTTTAAAAACATTTTTTTTAAAAATAATTTGATCAAGGTTTCAATAATAATAAAAAACAAACAAACATCAGCTTTGTGAAAAATCAAATTTAAACAATCTTATTCTTAAAATACATAAAAGTAATAAACAGAATGATTATCAATAGAAAGAAACACATTTTTTTTCTAAGATACAAACAACTCAAGTAAAAGAGATTCAAACTTCAAGATGAATCCTTTCAAAAGATGAGGTTGTTTTCCTTACAATCCCATTGATGATTGAACTAATATACAACATTTAGAACCTTCCCAAATCCAATTTCAGTGGTACAAAATAACCATCACCTACCATTAGGGTGGCTTGAGAGTGTTCTTAGGAGCACTTATCCATGGAGTTCCTGCAATGGCAAATCTCCATAAAGCATTCACATGCTCTGGTAACGCATACTCGATTCCGACACGAGGACCTACTAGGATGTTCTCTGGCTCCGGAGCGTCGAGGAGTTCTAGACCACCTGAAACACATTCATTCATAAATCATATGACTGAATTTTTTGATAGGCTTTATAGGTAGAAGCACTATTATGACGGTTACCGCCTTACCGGGAGCGTAAAATGGATGGTTAGACCATTCTGTTGATAATCCAAGCGCTTGGCCAACCTTTGAAAGAATTGAGAACATGAATTTGGTAAATAAATAGTGATTTCAGGTGCAAAATAACTTTAACTTTACAAGCCACCTCAACCATTTTCGAACTCGTATAGACTATAGTTTTTCTTTAGAATATTTCATTACCAAAAGGAAGAGAAACAATCAAATCTCAATGAGTCCTACAATGATATGACACCCTCTAGAATTTTTATGACTGGCCAGAGTCTTCCTCCTAGAAGCTAGGTTTATAGTATAGATCACAATGCACATATTCATGATAACAAGCTAAAGCTAAATGTTTCAAATTCACCCTGTTGCATGTTTCTTTCCCAACACAATACTCGAAGTTTTACGAGTTCATCTTTGAGATGCAGTCATCTTTCAGTGGTGGGTTGCATACATCAGACCAGGGGAAGTCCATAAGTTTCATCTTTAAGATGAAACAAGCAGGGGGTGTCGGACATATTTACTTACCTTTCCGGGCCCGGTAAGAAGAACAGGCTTGTCTGTGATCTGACCTCTCCGTTTCTGAATCGTCTCCAAGCCTGTATGTTGTTAACATTAATCTAAGAATGCAGAGTTATGAAAGCCTACAGTGAAGTGTTATTCCTTAGCAGAGTTTCAATAAATAAGACATTCCAGTTGAATTTCAATCAATATCAATGCATTCACAAACAGAAAGAAATGGCCAAGCCATATAAATAAGTCTTTGTCATTTGAGTAAGACTATTTGATACTTAGAAACACTAAGAAAGTTATGTGCTTCTAGGACTCCTAATACTGCCAACAAGAGCATAGCTCAACTGGCATGATGTATCGCCTAGAGACCATGAGGTCCTAGGTTCAATCTCCCACCCTAACATGTTGTCAAAAAAAAAAAAAAAAAAAAAGGACTCCTAATACTATGCATTAACATATGAAGTAGTGTAAACATAAACATAGCTCAATTGACATAAAGTTTGAACTAGTGACCAACGGATCAAAAGTTCGATTCCCCCACCCCGCATTAATTAATTACCTTTGCAAAAAAAAATAAAAAATATGAAATAGCCAATGTTAAGAATTCCGATTTTCCAAGTAAGATTATCACCTGCAACTATAAAACTAAGAAATCTACCCGGTAGAAGATCTGTCAGCCACATAGTGTCAGCCTCCTCTAACAATATTTCCATTTACACAGTCCTCTTCAAGACACAAATATGGAACTTTACAAAACTGAACTTTTCTAGACAACAACAGAAAGAACTTTTCTAGACAACAACAGAAACAAACAACGGTTGCATTTGAGTGCAAACTAAACTATGGCCTCTAAACTGGGGACCATAGTTTTTTTTTTGATAGCAGAAACTGAACTTTTTTGCTTGTGTAACATAGAGTTAAAGGAGTTGACCCCTGTTTGGTAAGTGAGTTTGTTTGTTCCAAGTTATGGGTTTTTTTAATCTTAGGAGTGTCCGGGCCAACTTGTGCGCACCGACTAACCTCACGGGACAAAACTCTAACCCTATTACATTTGGTTGTCAAGAAAACTCGTAGTATATTATAAAAATTCAGACTACAAAACCTATTTTGTGCAACATACCAACTGTTACAAACCCTAAACCCACAAACCAAAGATAGATTGCACAAACACCGGTTCATATGACCTATTCCTTACGATTCATACACACATTATACAATCCGGGCTTCATAAAATTGTGAGTCAAACAATCCTTCGCAAGTATAAGAATTAAGGTACAAGCAAGGTTGGAAAGTTACCACTGACAGGAGCACAAGATCTGATTAACACAGCAGCACCAACTCCGACCTCATCAGCAACAACATTCAGCATCATATGGAGACCATAGCAAAGATAAACATACGCATGCCCGCCGGGTCCAAACTACGTTCAAACACGAAAAAATCCATACAACATCATTAACAAAGCATCTACAAGAATTAGATATCTCATTCTTCCTTTTCCCATCAGCAATCAGTTCAGTTGAAAAGCACTTACTACTGGGGCTGTTCTTGCTGTGACACCAAACCGACCATGACAAGCAGAATCATTTGGTCTGTAAGCTTCTACCTATAAAAAATCCTTTTGTTCAATGGTCGAGTCTCAATAAGTCAATAACTACTTTTGTTCACAAATCCAAGATATCATCACAATACCACCATAAAAATTCAACTCCCATTTGTAGAGAAACAGATTTTGGCAACTTGTAATTCAAACAGACAAACAATCAAACAGATTGTGGGCATATCTCTCAGTTACTACGGTTTGGTCCGAAAGCTGAGTTGTCCTGTAAAGTAAGATCTCACACCGGTGTGAGATCTTATCTAGCAAGAGAGATCGTCTTCCAGACCGACCCGTCCGGCCAGATTCTCGCATCAACACTTGCTATGCAAACAAAAAGATATTGTAATCTTTACTAAGAACATAATTTCTCAACCCCATTAACAATAAACTTATGAGAATCCAAATCATACCGCAACAGGCAAAATCAAACAACAAATCGAAACACTCAGAACTAACAAATACAAGAAAAAACAAGCAATGGGTACCTCAGTAATCCGAAGAACAACATCGTCTCTCCTGAGGAGCTTTCCAAGCAAGCGTGGGGCAAGGTCCAAAGCGTCGACAAGGAAGAAGTCTTTGGGGAGGATCGTGAATCTCTCGGCAGAGGGGGCGATTTGGGTTTGTGGGTCGGTCTCGGGAATCGATTTGGGGCGATGCTTTGGTTTGTTCTTCCTCGTTTGAGGTTCATTGGGGAGCTCGGTTGGAGAAATGGGGGTTTTGGGGATGGCGACTTTCTTGAATCGCTGAGTTTTGATCATTTCGTAGCAGAGGGAGGAAGGGGAAATCTGAAATGGGGATTGAGGAATGAAGAGAAAGCATGGAGACCTGGTCAGAACTGAAACCATTCGGCATAAGTTCGCGGGATTTTACTTCACCAACTGTCAACGGCTTGGTTATGTTATTCAAAAAATAAATAAATTAGTTGTATAAATAATAATTATGCTCAAAATAATCAAAATAATCGTAAATATTAATATATATATATATATTAATATATATATATATATATTAATAGTTAGACGACTATTAGAGATTAGGGGTGGCCATCGGTCGGTCGGAATCGGTTTTGGGTGAAAACTGCCGCCGACCACCGACAGGTCGGTTTCCGACGGTTTAAGAAAGGTTAGTGACGCCAGCCGCCAACCACACGGTCGGACGGTCGGTTTTGATCGGTTTTCGAATTTCCGGCGAACTGAAAAACGATGATGTTGAAGAAAACTTAAAAAAAGAGGATGTTGGAAGAAAAGAGAAAAGAAAGAAAAAAAATGGAGAATAACGAAAGAGGAAGATGAAGAGTTAAGAGAGAAAGATTGTTGGAAATTGGAATGAGAGGAAGAGAGAGAATGATAATTAAAGTGGAGAGAGAGTAAATGGCATGGGGAAGGTAAAAAGAGAGAAAAAAGAGGAGATGTGAGTTGTGATTTGATAGATTAATAAAAATATTAATAAACATATATATAAATTTTAGGCATTTACATGAATCAAGGCATAGAAAACTTCAATATTTTTAAACAAAACGAAAATTTCGGTCGGTCGGTCGGAATTCTGATTTTGGCCACTCCGACCGACCGAACGTCGGTTTTTTTAATACAGAAAATCGACCCCGACCGAACAGCTCTCTAAACCGACCAAATGATGTCGGTTTCGGTCGGTTGGTCGGTTTTTCGGTTTCATTTGTCCACCCCTATTAGAGATCCTTCTTGACAAAATTCTTAAAAAAAAAAATAGAAGTGTGCCAATAGTTATCACAAATAGTTATTAATTTGCTATCAGTGACTATTACGAAAGAATTCTAGCAGTGACTATGATAGATAAAAATTGTCATATTTGCAAATCTTAAAAAAAAATGTTATATTTGTAATTATTTTATCTTAAATTGACACTTGTATAAATTTCCTTACTTTAATATCATTTTGAATGTCCTTAAACACTTTATTTATTTATTTATTATTATTTTGTGTCAAACAAGTGTTTTGTACAAATGACCATAAATTTTCCACATTTCAAAGAATTGATTCGAATTTTAAAAATTAGGAAAATTGACATTTCGTTGACATCATCACCCATTTTTCTTTCTCGCTCACGCTCACACAAGAGTAGAAATTTCAGTTCTAAAGTGAAGTACGACGATGGGTGAAACGAGAAAAAATAGCGAGCGAGAACGAGAAAAATAATATTAAAAAATAGTTCATGATGTCCGTAAGAAGGTTAATTTACCTAATTTTTATAATTTGGGTCAATCCTTTGAAGTGCTAAATATTTAAGGTCATCCGTACAATTATTTCAAGCGTCTGACCTTTTAATTTTGTGTATGCGATTTATTTGACATTTTTTGTGTGTAGTTTTGTAGATTTATTAGACACAAAATTAAATTTTATGTCCAATAGAACTGACATTTAAATTTTATGTAAAAAATATTTGTGAATTTTTAAAACTATATAAAAGGTTGTGGTTCAAATCCCCTACTTAAAAAAACTATATAAAAGTTTTTTTAGTTGGTGATCTCGAGACATAAATTTGAAAACCACGGATTCAATGAAAACAAGTTGTATTTCATGTTTTCAAATATGTGTTTGGTAGCTATTTAGAAATTGGATCTCAATTTAACTAATTTTTTTAAAAATGTGTTTGATAAGATTTTTATAGACCATAAAACTAGTTGTTGTTACCTGATATGGGTAAAATAACTTGACCCTAGACAAGACCCAACAGAATTGAGGCACAACCCGTTAAGGGTAACCAAGTGAGATCGTCGAACTCCAGGGAAGTTCGGCGAAGAAGGCTAAAAGTCGATCCCATGTTGGGATCGACCAAACCGCAAGGAGAGTCGACCTCAAAGGGTCGGCCCCCATGATGAACCATCGATCACGTAAAGAGATTGGTCAGCAACGAAAAGAGTCGACCTCTCAAAGGTCGGCCCAACGACAATAAAGTGTCGACCCCAGAGGGGTCGACCAAGGAAAGAAGAGTCAACCACCTTTAAAGAAAATTGCTCCTTGATGGGACAATTACGTATCCTTTATGGTTTTGAAGTTCACCTACATGAGAACATTTTATCAGTTTATTTTTAAGTATTTGAGATCTAAGAAACGTGGGTTTGCCAAACCGAGCATAGCTCAATTGGCATAAGGTTGTGCCCGTGACCAAAAGGTCATGGGTTCAATCCTCGCATTTATTAAAATACCGTTGCAAAAAAAAAAAAACGTGGGTTTCTATTTATGGGTTTTTTATAGTTTGTTATTTTGATTCATGAGTGGTGGGTAGTGGAGTTAGTGCTTATAAACCCACTAACCTCATCTATAACCTCTCTTGTAACAAAGGGTATTTAAATCCCTATTTCAATTAATAAAATATTGATCATTTTTCCTCTTTTTTTTTTTTTTTGAGTACATTGGGGGTGGGGGGATTCGAACCACAGACCTCTTGGTCGTCAAGATATACATATGCCCGCTGAGCTATGCTCGCTTTGGCATCATTTTTCCTCTTTTGAAATTCATTCAATTGAACTCTAAAATCAAAGTTGGTATCAGAGCCAAGGCTCTCACAACTATGACTATTGTTGAAGATACAACCTCACAACCACAAGTCATTACATCTAATCCAACAATCCCAATTGTTTCCAAAACTTCTCAAATAATAAACTTCACATTCGGAAATCCTCTAAGCATTGTCTTAACTATGAAACTCGATGAAAAGAATTATTCACTGTGGCGTAGCATGGTCCTAGCTGTTCTAAAAGACCAAAAGGTGGACGGGTTTGTTCTTGGAACCAAACCAAAACCTACTAAGTTCATCACATCATCAGATGAAGTTGATGAAACATCTGAATTGATCAACAATTCTGTTGTTGAAGAATGGAATACAACTGACCAGGCTCTCCTTGGTTAGCTTTTGGGATCAATGATGCCTACAATTTTATGTGACATCATTGATTTCAAAACTTCAAGAGATGTGTGGACAACCCTGGAAAAATTGTATGGAGCCTCAAGCAAGGCTTGAATTAATCAACTCAGAAATGTGATGCAAAACACCAAAAAGGAAACTATAAAGATGGCAGGTGAACCTATAACTCTAAGTTATCTCATGTCTTGTGTTCTATCTGGACTAGAAGCAGAGTATTTTCCTATTGTATGTATTGTTGAAGGAAAAGATGATATAACATGGTATGAGTTGTATTCTACTCTAATCTTTTGAGAATAAACTCCTTTGTTTGAATTCCATTAATCCAAATGAAAATGTTGCTGAAGCTAGTGCCAATTTTGCTTATAACAAGCAAAATACCTCTGGAGGATAGAATCATCGGAATCTAAACAAGAATTATGGTAAGATGAACAATCAAAGAGGTAATGAAAGGGGAAGAGGTCGTGGTAGGTATTCTCCCTATAGAAACAACTCATCCAAGCCAACTTGCCAAGTTTGTGGCAAGTACGACCATTCTGGTAGTGTCTGTTATCACAGGTTTGACAAAGAGTATTATGGAGTGCAACCTAATACAAACAATCAACGAAGTACAAGTCAGAATTCTGCCTATATGGCAACCCCTGAAATGGTGACTGACCCTAATTGGCTTGTAGATAGTGGAGCTACCAGTCATATTACAGCTGATCTTGGGAACCTTAACATCAAATCTGAATACCATGGTAATGACACCCTAACTGTTGGTAATGGTCAGAAACTCAAAGTAGTCCATCATATTGGTTCAAATTTGATAGATGTCTCTTCTACATGTTCTTCTATTATTATGAAAGATATCTTTCATGTACCTCATATTACTAAGAATCTTCTCAGTGTTGCTAAACTTATGGCTGACAATAAATGTTTTGTAGAATTTCACTCTAGTTATTGTTTTGTGAAGGACAAGGCCACAAAAAAGGTCTTATGCAGGGAATTCTTAAAGATGGATTTTATCAGATGAAGTTACTTCCTCCTAGGTCAAAATCTCAACACAAAAGCAATCCTAGCAATCTTATTTTCAATTCCAACAGTACTGAAGCATATCTGAATTCTAGTCTAGGACAAGTTGTTTGTAATTCCAAAAGAAAAGTTAGTAGTTATTTTCAATCTTTTGTTGCTACTACTCATGTCAAACCTTCTGAAGCATCTAGAAATGTATGACATCGTAGGCTAGGTCATCCTTCAGAAAGGATTCTATCTTTTGTTATAAAAAATAGCAATGTTAAAGTTCCTTTTACAATCAATACACAAAGCTTCTGTGAATCATGTCAATATGACAAATCTCATGGCTTGTATTTTAAATCATCTACTTCTATTTCAACTTGTCCTCTTGAATTAATTCATTGTGACCTATGGGGTCCCTTGCCTATAAATTCTACTGTTGGTTATCGATTCTATATTAGCTTTGTTGATGATTTTTCAAGGCTAACTCATATTTTACCTCTAAAGTCAAAGGGAAAAGCACTACACATGTTTATTCAATACAAAACTCTAGTTGAAAATTCTATAAAAAACTGAGTTAGCTCAGTCCTCATTAAGAGAACTGAGGCCCAAAAGGTGAGGCATCCTCTTCGTGAACACCGCACACCTTGTGAGGACCTTCTTCCTTTGGTTATTAGTTTATATCTTATGTTATTTATGTCACTTGAGCTATGTTTATTAAAGAAAATACCATTAATATTAATATCAATGTCCCGTTTATCATTTATTTTTTTGTGTTTGAAAATTGTGTTTGTTTTCTCACATTTTTCATATAATGATTTTCGTCTTTTCTAAGGAAACATTTGATTTCTTAGTCATATTCCAAAAAACTAAGGGTTTAGGGTTTAGGATTTAGGATTTTTTTTTTTTTTTTAGAATTCAAGGGCTTCCAATAGTTAAAATCGGGGTGTGGAAAATGATTAACAACTTTATCCGCACAAAAGTTAATATTCAAATTAAAGGAATTGACTTTAATACTTTATGTCTTTTTTGCAGGAAGAAGGACGAGTCGGCTAGCCATATTGCATGGATGTGCAAGTTCTCCAAATCTATTTAGTTGGAATTTTTGCCTCACTTATGAGATTTGTTTGGTGTTTGCAGGGATTCTTAGAGCATGATGGATTTCTGGACGTGGGTCGATGATTCGCTTAACAAAGAGGATCAAACAAAAGTCTTGTTGTTTCAAAGAGATAAGAGAAATGGGAATAAAACTACTACATTTTCATCTACCATTGAGTGAGGGAGTTGGTTGAGGTCCACACAAGTCAGTGTGGGTGAGCTGCAACTTCTCTGTTGCTTTCCAAATTGAGTTCTTGAATGGCAACCTTGTTTGCTTCCCTGTCAAACAAGCTTTGCAATTTGTTTTCAGCTCCTCTAGAACCGGTACTCCAACTGTCATCTCATTCTTCTGCAAATACTGCAACCCCTTCTGATGAAAATGTCACAGCCTCTTGTGCCATAGCTCAGTGTCTCACTTACACTTGAAAGCTATTTGTTCCTTCTCGAGTGGATCCAATAAGAAACTATTGTGCTGCATTTTTATTTTGAACAAATTATTCCCATTGGAATCGAAAATAAGACACTTTCCTTCTTCAAATAATACTTTGAATCTCTTCTCTACTAGTTGACCAACACTTAATAAGTTTTGATCAATCTCAGGAACTAGGAGCACTTCAGTAATCAACTTGGTTCCTGCACAACTCTCTATTGACACTGTGCCCTTCCCCTTCACTTCTAGATACTCACCATTCCCTATCTTCACCATTGACTTGAATGACTTGTCAAGGTCCTTGAACAACTCCTTGTCACCTGTCATGTGATTGGTACACCCACTATCAACCAACCAACTGTCACATTGAGTGACTGAAGAGAAACAAGTAGCCACAAAAAGTCGATCTTCTTCTCGTTGTACTGCAGCATGTGCTTCTCCTTACTGTTGAGATCCCTTACAGAATCTCTCAATGTGCCTCATTAAATGACACATTATACACTTCACATTTGGCCTTCTCCAGCATCTGAAGTGTGGATGATTATGTTTCCCACAGTGCTTGCATGCACTGCCCTTGCTGAAACCTGCACTTCCATCATCCTTTACAGCATAATCCGAGCTACTGCTGCCACTACCCTTTCTCCCTTTCCACTTCTTCTCTCCACCACCTTCTCTCTGTTGCATTCTGACTTTCAGTGCCCCCTCAATGCTTCTTTCTTGCCTCATCAACCTCATCTGCTCTTGTTCTTGCAAAACACTTACTAACTCTATCACCTTGAGTTTAAAGAGGTCTTTGGTATTTTCTAAGAAAACAATGGTTGCTTCATATTTCTCAGGAACTGAAACCAGAATTTTCTGAACCAATCTATTGTCAGATAAATCAGTTCCTAATGCTCTTGCCTTGTCGGCAATCACAATCAACTTGTCTGAGTATTCTTTAATGGACTCAGAATCCTTCATTTGCATTCTCTCGAATTCCTTCACCAAGTTCAACACTTTCATGCTCTTGATCCTCTCATCACCTTCATACTCACCTTTGAGGAACTCTCAGATCACCTTTGCCGACTTCAAGGCCATAATTATGTTGAATATGGACGAAGACACAGCTGCATATAGGCAAGCTCTTGCCTTTGCCTTCCTGGTGACTCTCTTCTTGTGAGTCTTGATCTGATTGATTGTTGAATTATCGGAAAGTGCAGCAACCTCATAGTCGCTCTCAACTGCTTCCCAATAATCACAAGCCTCCATGTAGACTTGCATTCTGATAGCCCATGTTTGGTAGTTTTCGCCATCAAACACTGGTGGAGCCAGTGAAGAAAGACTGCTCGATCCTGATTCCATCTCACTCAAATCTCAAAGTGTAACACTCGGTTTCTCTAAGGGATATCTCACTAACTCTCATTCACAGGCCCCCTTAAGAATTTTAGTTATGATACCACTATTGTTTCAAAGAGAGAAGAGAAATGGTAATACAACTACTACATTTTCATTCAATAAAATCTGAGCTTAAATACATTTTCTAAATGCTAAAATAACTTAGTTAACTCCATAAAAACAGCCACTAACTCCACTAACTCTAACTCCACAAAACTAGTCACTTACTCCACTAACTCTAAATATATCAACACTTACCCCACTAACTTCAAATATAGCAACTGTCTAAAAATAGACTTGTAGCTTTGAGTTAACTAACAAGCCCTTATCATTCTTTGTGGAATCTGGAACTACAGGAACATGATTAACTTGAAGGATCATGCCTCTATTTCTGTCTGTTTTGATGTTGTTGCTAGGCTTATCAATAGATTCTTATTGGAGCTTCAAGAGTTTGTTGGAGCGAAGTTGCCCTTGGAAAGATTGGAGAGTTGCGTGAGTAATGAGTGTTGGCATCCACCGCGAGAAGAAAGCTGAAAGATTAACGCTGATGCTTTTGGGAGCGAAGAGAGACAAATAGGAGGTTTATGTTGGGTGACTTGTGACTCTAGGGGATCTCCCATCTGCGCAGGGGTTAAATTTTGTCACCGGAGATGGCCTATAAAGACTTTAGAGGGCGAAGACGTTCTCGTCGGGTTGAGGTTCTTGAGGCGGTGGAGGGCTACTGATTTTAGTGATATTTTGGTGGATTCAGATTCAACCGAGATTATTAAAGCAATTAATAGCCCGAGTTTGGATCTCTCGAAAACCAAAAATATTGTGGATGTCGTTAACAAGGAGTCAGTTCTGTTGGGGTATGTTTCCTTTGAACACTGCCAACGTATTTGTAATTTTGCAGCGCATAATCTAGCTAGAGCTGCTATTTTTTTTGGATACTGAGTTGTTTCCTTCCTCAGCTGTTGAGGAAGAATTATTCTTTTGGAACTCTGATTTTCCTTCGTGGGTGGTCTCAGCTCTTTTGGAGTCTAGAAACTCTTTTGGAGCGTTTCCTGTTGGTTAACGTTATATCTTTCTTAAAAAAAAAAAAAAAAAACCAGAACTGTTTTTTAATTTTTTTTTTTTTTTTTTAAGTTTTCAAAACTTAATTTTAAATTTAAAAAAAAAAAAAAAAAAACCATAGGTAATAGTAATGTTGATAAGTTAAAATTTTAAAAAATAAAAATAATAAAAAAAAACAAAAAACTAAAGCCTCATTTGATAACCATTTCGTTTTTAGTTTTCTGTTTAAAAGTTTAGGCTTGTTTTCTCTTCATTTCTTTACTATGATTACACTTTTCTTAGAGAAACATGATTCTTAATCAAATTCTAAAAACAAAAACTATTTTTTTTTTTAATTTTCAAATTGACTTGATTTTTTAAAATATGGATAGAAACTTATAACAAAATAAAGAAAGTTATTGGTGAAATTATTGTTTTTACGCTTAATTTTTAAAAACCAAAATCTAAAAACTTAATTGTTATCAAATCGAGTCTAAACAGTTATCAAACATGTTATTGTGTTTAAATTAACTAACATGAAAAAAAATATTGTGACCATCGCGAACTTTGAGAGGTTAAAAGAAAAATAATAAGTAAATAATTAAGGTAGTGTTAAAAAAAAAACTTCGTGGAAATTCATGAATCCATAAAGCGAATTTTCTAAGAACACCTAGCCTAACTAGTTCGTGGGCCATTACATTATAACAGGAAGAATATGAGAAAATAAAATATGGTGAAAACCTCTCATCAATCTCAAGATCTCCAAGATATAGATATCTCTTTTAGAATTAGAATGTATCGAGAGTTGAAGGAAATCTCATCATTTGAGTCAAACGAAGTCCTTCTAGGATTGCTCGAGCCTCTATACAAACCGACGAAGATTAAAATTCGTCAGTTTAAAAAAACAATACATGTAATTTGATTAATATAAATAATAGTAATATTTAACATATAATTCTATTGGTTAAATTATAAATTCATCAATACAATTTAATTTTGGTTCCTACCATTTTTTAAATTTTAATTTACACTATAATTTCAAAAGTTTCAATTTAGTATTTTTATATCTTCTTGTTTTTCATCCATCCAAAAAATCCACCAATTCATCCTTATTAAATTTTTAGCTCTACTTTTACATAAAAAAAGAAAAAAAAAACATCCACTCACATTCACTTCAAAAATTAAAATTTGTGATAACATGAACATAGCTCAATCGTTTTATATAAACCAGTGATCGAGATGTCACATTTCAAATTTCACACTCTACATATTGTAAATCATATCAATAAAAAATAATAATTTCATACAAAAACTAGAGAAATTAAATTGAAACAATAAGGATGCTAAATTAAAATTATGGCCCAAGCATATGAGAAAATTAATAAGTTACCCAAATTTAATTAACATTTTAATATTAGGAACCCTATTTTTTTGGACGAAGAGACGATGTGCCGCCATTGTTCTAGAGCCTTCCACGCCGAGAACCTTCCGAACTCCACACTCTTCCTTCTTCCTTCTTCCTTTTCCCTTTCCTTTCATTTCTTCTTCAAATTTCCCTCGATCTCTCTAAACCCATCTCAGAAATCTCTCTGAACCCATCTCAAAAATCTCCAACAATGGCCAAGATCGGCGAAGGCGACAAGCGGTGGATCGTCGAAGAACGGCCCGACGGCACCAATGTCCACAACTGGCACTGGGCTGAGACCAATTGTCTTGAATGGTCCCGCAATTTCCTCTCTAAGCTTCTCTCTAATCTCCCTCTTCTTGACGGCGAGGGCGACCTCTTCATCAAGATCAAGAAGCTCGACAAGCTCGATGGGGAAGCTTATGTCAATATTCGGAAGGGGAAGATCATTCCTGGTTATGAACTTAGTGTCACTCTCTCTTGGGAAGGCGAGGTTAAGGATTCCGCTGGCAAATCTCTGCAGAAAGTCGATGGACTTGTGGAGATTCCGTATATTGCTGATGAGAATGCCGATGAGGATCCTGAGGTTAGGGTTTCTGTGAAGGATGAAGGTCCGGTTGGGAAGAGAATGAGGGAGGCTATGTTGGCTAAGGGGAAACCTATTGTGTTGGAGAAGGTGAGATTGTATGTGCAGAGTATGGCTAAGGGTGGGCCTGCTAGGGATGATTTGGAGGCGAAGAAGGTGGAGCTGAAGAGTAATCAATCGGCTCCGGCAGCGGCGGCGGGGGTCGCAACTGCCCCTGCGGCGTCGAAGCCGGTAGTGGTGGAGAAAAAGAAAGCTAAAGCTAAGGAAGGGTTCAAGACGATAACTCTGACGGAGAAGTTTAGTTGTAGGGCTAACATTCTGTTTGAAATTCTCATGGATGATAATAGATGGAAAGGGTTTACACAGAGTAATGCTAAAATAAGCAAGGAAATCGGTGGAGAGATCAGTATTTTTGATGGGTCTGTCACTGGGAAGAACTTGGAGTTGGAAGAGGGGAAGTTGATTGTGCAACAATGGAGATTCGGAAGCTGGCCTGATGGCATTCATTCGACAGTGAGCTTTCAATTTTGCTCTATTTTTCTCTAGTTATTTCATTTTCAATGCTCTGTTTTCTGGCATATCATAGGGAATAGTTACTGGAAGATTTTGATGATTTTTTGATTGAAAGGACTGATTATTTGGAGTGTGAAACATGCGAAAACCTCCCATAAACATCTCACCTTAGCAATTACTCCAGTCTCCAAAACATAGGCATTCGTTACACTTAACTTGACCCTTTTGTAAACTGCAATTATACCATCAATTTCATGAAATTGTTGTAGTTAAACCCAATCACTAACAAAATTATATCAGTAAATTTGGAGGTTTAAAGTTTGAGGATGCAATTATAATAGTGGGTTGAAACCATTATGGGTTGGCCTAGTAGTTAAGGGTCTTGGAAATAATAAAGGGTTTAGACGGAACGAGTTCAAACCATGGTGGCCTGGCCACCTACTTAGGAATTAATATTTGGGCCAGACGGTTGCCCCACTGTGAGATTAGTCTAAATGTAGTAGGGTAAAACGGTTGTTCCATTGTGAGGTTAGTTGAGGTGCGCGCAAGCTGACCCAGTTGTGCTGGTCCAGACGTTGTCATGTGAAATTAGTCTAGTCCAACGTGCGCGCACAAGTTGATGTGAACACTCGCGGATATTAAAAAAGAAAATCTGTAATTGAAGGGTGGTTTTTGCCAGTATGGATTCGTTTAATGAGTTCGGGTAATTAATCCTACGTATCATCTAGTACCCATGTGAGTGATTAAGCTAATTTGGTTTTGAAAATGGTGCACAGGTGAAATTGACACTCGACGAGCCTGAACCTGGGGTTACCATTGTGAAGTTGATACATGCTGACATCCCTGAGGAGGACAGGTTGGTTTTTCTGATCATTATGTTGTCGATGATTTCTTTTTATTTGTACTAATTTTAAGCTCAAATTCTGTTGTTCTGTTGTTAATTTGTTCATCTTTTGGGTTGAATTAGATATGGGAATGCAACCGTAGTGGAGAACACGGAGAGGGGCTGGCGGGATCTTATTTTCCATAAGATCAGAGCAGTTTTTGGCTTTGGAATATGATAGGGTATGACCTTAATTTAGAGTCCAGTTCCTAGGTTTCTGAAGAAGCTCTTTTCATTTGCATATTTCCATGAATGAAAATGATTTGAAATGTTTCATTTTCCAATTATCAGATGATGGTGTTGTTCTCAGTTCTCAAGTCTGTGTTGTCTTCCATCCATATTGAGAATCAAAATTCATTGTTGGATTCTGAGCTTTGACACACATAATGAGATACAATTGTCATCTCTTTTATCAGATTCTGTCTTGTTCTCTGTAGCTCATAATGGTAGTATGTTGTCTTATGCATGTTTTCTTTGGCTGGTGGAATGTAGTCTTCTCTCTTAATAGCTTTAGCTGATTTATAATGAATTCTAAAAGCATGTAGTTTTTCTTTATGATTGATTGATTGTGAAACCTAACCTTCTGAAGCTTCCAGTTGAGATGAAAGTCCACCCAGAGATGTTAGGCTCACATGATAGGTTTATTTAGCTTATGATTGTGAAGTCCAATTTATATTAGGTTTTGAATTTATTTATAATAGGTCTGTTTGTGTATCTTGTATCTGTTACGTAGACTTGTGAAATCCTCACCTTTGAGGTAGAGGGGTTATCCGTAAAATTATTCACTGTGGCCGTTAGATTGTGGCCTTCCCTCAAAACCTTTGGACACATGGTGAAACTATGGTTTTTCTTTTAACTTGTAAGACTATAAATAGTCTCTTATAGAATTGTTGGGAACCTTTGAAATAGAGCTTTGTTTTGTTCGAAGAGAGTGTTCTCTCAACTTTTGGGAAGATGAAAGTGAGGAAGAGATAGCGTTTGGGAAGACAATGAGCGTGCGTTGAGAAGAGTGAGAGGAAGAGAAAGCTTTGGGAAGGAGAAAACCATCTACTTCTACCGTATACTATACCAAAACGGGGGTTAAAATCAAACCTAACCCCGTTATAAAAGTCGGCGCCCCAAACATGGAGTGGGCTATTTTAGCTCACTCCAACCCGCGCAAGCTAGGGGGCCAAACGGCCCCTAAAAGCTTTTGTTTTTAGTGCTTCCATTTTTATGCAAGGAAAATGGTATGTTTTGCAAGTGTTCCTTGGTATACATGAAATAAAGCTTTCGCTGCTATGTTAGCAAGAAGCTTTCTTTGAACTGGAAAGGTTGAAGATACTCTGATAAGGACTTATTTGTGTTGAATTCTCATTCAAACTTATTTGAATTTGTATTTTCTAGAGATCGTGAAGTTTAAACTTTAAAGTCAGAAAAATTCAAATTGAATTTATATTTGTATTGGTCTAATGTAGTATTTAGTACTATTTATCACTTCGAGTTGTTGTTTTAGGCTTAGTTTGGAATTTCTGTTAAGTGTGAACTGTTTTTTATATCCTAACATAAAGCAATTAGGAGGGGTGATAGTCAAAATCGAAACGATCCAATCCAATGATTTTGGTTTTTGTGTATAGGATTGGACATCTTGGTTTGAATTTTGAGAAAATCGAAAAATGTTTGGTTTAGTTTGTGATTGAAAAATTAGCAAAAAAAAATTGAACCGAACCGTGAGTATATATACCCTTTAAAAGAAAAGAAAAAAATCTAACTTCATTTTTCTTATTTTCATTTAATTTTCGCTAAACTCTCTCTTTGCCCTAATTTTAATTTTGCGTTCTCTCTTGTTCTTCACCGTCCGTCGCACTTTGTGGTCACTTAACTCTTTGTTCTTCGTCGTCGCATTCTGTCGACATCCTACTCTCTTTTTTTTGTCATCACACTCCGCCCAACCATGTTCGTCGTTAGGTTCAAGTACTCACAGATCTAAGCACTTTCGTTTGTCGTCGCACTCCATTACCTCGTCATCGTTCGTAGTAGCCCCACATCGTTCTTCGTCCCAACCTTCTTCCTCATTTGTTTTTTTTTCTTTTTTATGAATGTCTTTTTTTTTATTATGTATTGCGTACATGCATAGGAGACTAATCTGATTGTTTTAATATTCTAATCATGAATACTAATATTCTCTCTTTTTATTATATTTTTAATCTTGTAAATGGTAAGGTCTTTAAGTCTACAATATTTTTGCACTTCCATCCTAAAAAGTAAAAACAAAGATAAACACCGGAAGGAAAAGAAAGGAAGGAGATAGAATACTTGAAATAACTCAATCAATCTTCACTCATTTACTACCGAAAATAAAATGTGCACATTTTCCCTTTCTTTCTCACCCTACAATTTCACAAATTCTGAGTAATTCAAAATTCACAATATTGATTTTGTCAAAAAATTTAAACCAGTCGGCTCGGAATCGAATTGATAAAAAATCGAACTGATCGGTTTTGTCTTTATTGGACATTGGTTCAGTTTCTATTTTTACACTGACGGGTTCGGTTCTTGGTTAGGTAAAAATTCGAAGAAATTGATTTGATTATCACCCCTAGTAATTATATTATAGTAGAGATCTAATATTCTAAACAAAATATTGTGCTAATTTTTAAATTTAAAAGTTGTTTTTTACAAATGAATAACAGCATGATTTACTTCTAAATAAGTTTTATCTCAAAATAAAAATTGAGAAAAAACACGTTTGGCTTTGGACAAGGACACCTAACTTTTATATTTTTCCAAAAAATCTCTCCATGTTTCTCACAAATGATATATGTTAAAAAAAATATCTTTTTTCTCAAGCTAAAAAAAAATAGGCTTGTTTTTTACCCAGAAAAAAATTACGTAAGTATTTCAAATTTATATTCAATGATTATTAAGAGACATGCAAAATGATTATTAAAGACTGTTGTAGCAGTCTCATTCAATAATATTTCCTACCTCTTCATTTTTATCTATTCTCTGATCTTTGGATTTTCGTTACTACAATAAATATGTTTAGTTGAGGTTTTTGTACGGATGACTCTCCCTTCGAGGTCGTAAGATTTTATAATTCAGTTTTTTAAAGCTTATATTTTTTTACTTCTCTCATGATAAACAAGTCTACAAAGTCTGTAACTTTCGTCGAGCACGACCACAAAGAGACAATTATAGTGCCCTCGTGCTTAGCGAAGGGTACAAATGACTTTTCACGAGACTTGCTTATCACAAGAAAGTCAAAAAACCTAAATTTTTAAGAAAAAGTAAAAAAAAAAACTTACACGCCGTGAAAGGAGGATCATCCGTGCAACAAATGGAAAGCTAAAAAGTCCTGCCATAATGAATGTGAACCATATGAATATTATTTTATTTTATTTTTAGAAAAATTGATTGATTTCCAAGTGGAACCATGTTATCATTATGATCATAGAAAGGAGAAGAAAAATGATTCTCTTTATATGGTAACATTGGTAAGTCACATCATACCAAAAGAAGTTGTAGGACCTAATTATTATTGAGGCATTGTATAAAAACTCCTAAGTTAATTTAGTTTCAAAACACTCTCCAATTGACAACTATATGTATGATCATGCTTGCACTCAATTAGTCGACCACCCACGTCACTCGGCTCTTTGGTATGCATAACTCAACTAATTAAGAGTCAATACGACTCTAGTTCAACGATAATTGATATATACTTTTTTTTTCTTGAGGTCGGAGTTTTAAATCTTCATACTCCACATTTATTGTATTAAAAAAATTAATTAAAATAAAAAATCTACTAAGCAAAGACATATATATTCTCGACTAAAAGATCAATAGTAAATCAAAATACTTTTACTATTCTTCTCTCTTAATTCAACCGTAATAAAAAAAAATAAAAACCATTAGTGACACTGACAATCACGTTAAATTGTAATTAGTTTAGTTATTGAATATTTTTAGGGATTTAAACTTCGGATAAAAAAGAGTAAATGTCAATTATTTTTAAACTACTAGGCAATTTTTTTTTCTTAGTAAATATTAAGTTAAATAATTAATTTGTAACTAATTTTGATTTTTTTCTATGGTTGAGTTATGAGAACCTATTCTTTAGTTTGAATACTAATCTCTAATCAATAAGACAATCAAACAAATGTAATTCACACTTATAATACCTTTTGTCGCTCTATAAAACACGCTTGATCAAAGTTTAACAACATGTAGACAGAAGATGATTCGAATCTTTAACTTATTAATCATAATCAATTGAGCTATGACTAAGTTGGCAACCGAGTCATAGTTTCGAATAAACAAAATCTATACATCAAAATTATACATAAATCTCTCAATCTTAAAAACTCTCACACTCGATGCTTAAATATCATACTCATGTCGAAATATCTTGAATCTGTTATGACGGGTACAAAATCTTTTTGTTCTCTTTCTTTTCGTGGACGTAACTAAGACAACAACCATTAAATTTTGTGTCGATTCTTTTTTAGCTTTTATTCTTTGTTGTTCGATTCTACCGTGACATGGACAATTTTCTCTATTTTTACTCAGAAGAAAAGAAATCATCTCCCAACAAGCTCTGTTAATTGATCGACAAATTGGGTGTCTCTGACAGAGCTACCTGTGTCATCTCTAGACGACGGAGCCATTAACGGCGGCCACATAAACGAAGGCTTTTCATGAGGCAGAATCGGCGGAATCACTTCCCCTTTAAGCACTTGCAAAACACTTTTCATTGTTGGTCGTATATGAGGATTTGGATGGCAACAACACAACCCCAAAACCAAAACTCTCTCCATTTCTTCCTTCTCATATTGCCCTTTAATCCTCTCGTCAGCACCTTCAACAATTTCTCCTCTCTCGTGAAATTCCCAAACCCAATGTGTGATATCCCAGTCGTAGCTCCCGCCGCCGATCTCCGATGGGTTCGCCGCCTTCCGCCCACATACCACTTCCAAAACTAGAACTCCGAACGCATACACGTCGGTCTCCGCCGTCGCTCTACTCGTCAGAAAGATCTCCGGTGCCATGTAGCCGCGCGTTCCTGCTATCTCTCTCGTTGAATGATGGGTTTGCTCTGTTCTACGAATTGTTCTAGCTAATCCAAAATCTCCGAGCTTGGCTTCGAATTTTGAATCCAACATTATGTTGGAGGATTTCACATCTCTGTGTAACACTGTCTTCTCGCACCCATTGTGAAGATAATCAAGGGCCTCCGCCACTCCATAGATTATATTTACTCTAATTTCCCAATTGGGTCCGACAGAGATTCCGTCACCGCCGCCACCGACACCGATACCGACACCGACACCGACACCGACACCGCCGAATATTAACTTGTCTAAGCTGCCGTTTGGCATGTACTCATATACAAGCAGAAAGTCCTTCTTCTCGTAGCACCATCCAATTAGCTTTACGAGATTCTTGTGATGCAGGCCACCAATTGTTGCAACTTCTGTAACGAATTCTTGCTTCCCTTGACGAGAATCCTCTGAGATTCTCTTCACGGCGACATCTCTGTTCAACAAATTTCCTTTGTAAACCGTCCCGAATCCGCCTCGACCGAGCCCGTTCTTCGGGTCGAAATTATGGGTTGCCTTCTTGAGTTCTCTAAATCCAAACTTTTGAACTCGTGGGGCTATGGAGAAATCTTGAAGTTGATCTTCTATACCATCATACGCTTCTTCCAATTCCATTTTTCGTTTCCTCATTATCCAAAACCAGAGACATCCAACCCCAAATAACAGAATAAGTCCACCGGCGACCCCGACCGCGATATAAACCGATCGACGACGATGGTTACTGGATTCCTCATCGCAGACATCGGTACCGGAGAATTGCCATGATTTGATCCAATTCAACTGTGAATTGAAATCGAATTTTGAAGCAGAGAAACCCACGTACACCTCATCAGGAAGAACAGAGAGATTCAGGGGATGAAAAATCACTCTGTTTTTCAACTGATCTTCCAATCTAGACGACAAAGAAACAAAAACCGAAACATTTTCGCCATCAAATTTAACCATAACAAAAACATCCGCCAAACCCGAAAGATTAACCCCAAATTCCGACAATGGCTTCTGCAAAACAGAGTAAACTCCATTCAAATCCAACCCCACATGATTCCCATCAACATCCTCAGCAAAATTCTTCTTCGTATCGAATTCCACCGCAAAAATCCTCGCTTCCGCCGTCCCATTCGTGGTCGAATTAGCAATCCCCAGCCACTGGCCCTCGCTGCCAGCCGGCGGGGCGAGCTCCGGCGTGAGAATAAAAGCAACCCCTTCATTTCTTTCCGGCGAAGAACCCGCCTCCGATCCCAAATTAAGAACAAAATTGGCTACAAACGTCGCCGTTCGGTCTCTGTTTCGGAGGCGGAAAGTTTGATTGTAAACGACTCGAACAGAGGCGTTGGGGACGGATTGAACTTCGGAGGGGAGTGGGGGGCGGACGTGATCGCCATGGAAGACGGCGGTGTCGTAGGTCCAGATGAGAGAGGCGAGCTGGTCGTAGTTGGTGGCGAGGGGGAAGTCGATGAAGAAGGTGAAGACTTGAGTTAGCAGAGTTGCAGAAATGGCGGAAAGAAGAAGAAGACGAAGAAGAAGAAGATGATCCATTGGTGTTTTGGTAAAGTGGAAATCTTTGGTTTATGTGAGATTTTTGAAACCCACCAAAAACTTTTTTTAATTTTTATTTATTTTTTTCAAATTTTATTTTGGAAAACTATGGAATGACAAAAGTTATTTAGATTTGGGTGTGAACATTAGTACTTCTTTCTTGACCTATTGACTCGAGTTGTAAGTTTGAATCTTTTCTCTTATTTATCTAAAAAATATTATTTAATTACGTGATAAAATTTGAAATTTGTCTGCCTCTAATAATCGATAATATATTTATTATATAAATTTTAATTTTTTTCATACTTTTATTGTTGTGTAAAATGTTCGGCTGGTCCTAACCATTAGGGAGTTGTTTGGGCTCCAACAGAGTGGGGTGGAGTCCCACGTTTGGGACACCAACTTATTAAAACCGGGTTGAGTTATTATAACTCTCAATTTGCTACCGTAACCACGGTAGAACTTTGTAATTTTTTTTTTTCACTTGGCAGATATTTTTTTTTTCTTTTTCCTTTTTTTTCACCCAATTTATCTATTTTTTCTCTCTCTCTCTTTGTTTTTTTTTTTTTTTTTTAACCCAATTTATGGATTTTTCCTCTTTCTCTGTCTTCCTCATCTCACGATTCCTTAACTTCGATTTCATTCCAAATTTCTCTCTTCACCAACAACTCCAAAGCCTCTTGGATTATTTGTGATTTCCTAAATAATATTTATTCTTTTTAACTTTTAAAAAATTAATATGTAATATACATTTAACTATACAATACAACATAAAGTTGTAGAAAAAAAATAAACTACCATAAACACATATTTCAAACTCTATGTTAAAGAAAACTGTATCTTAAACACAAACTTCCTAAACTCAGACTAAGGCTCCGTTTGGGATTGTGGTAACTTTTAAAATAATTGCTTCCAACTTTGCTTTTAAAAAAATCAGTTGTTTGATGAATCAAATTAGTGTTTGGTAAATTTTAGTTGTAGACTTAAATAAGTTAGTTATCGTGTTTGGTAAATAAGTATTAAATTATTGTAATTTAACTAAAATCATTAAAATAGACATATTATAAAAAATTGTATAAATTATTTTAAGAAAAAAATAGTAAAGTATTATTTTTAAAAAAATATTTGCATTTGATTTATTAATTTAAAAATTATAAAATAAGATTTGAGGGTGAGAAATAGATACTAGATATATAAAATAATTTTTAATTTTGAAAAGATTTGAAAATTTGTTAAAAAAGTGATTTTTAGAGAATCTAAAAGCTACAAATAACAGCTTTTGAAAGCTGTGCAAAATGAACGTGTCATCCAAAATTGATTTTAACAAATTATAAAATAATTTGTTTTACCAAACAAAAAACGGTTAAGATTTATTTTTAATCACTCCTAATTCTTTCAAACGCAATGTCAAACGGAGCCTAAACAACTCTGCACCCGACACACAGAATTATCAAACTCAGACTATACAACTATGCACCTCAAACACAAACTATTATATATAACCCACCAACTATAATAACTCACCATGCGTTACAAACACCCCTAGATGTGTCTATTTATTGATCATAATATTATTTTACATTAATTTAATGTATCAAATTCAAAATATCAAGTTTTTTTATGTTTCTATATTTTTATTAAATTTATAACTCGATGATAATTCAATTGGTTAAGATATTTATGACCTCGATTCAAAAAGTTAGAGTTTCGAATCTCCATACCTTCACTATTATTCTAAAAAAAACTCACATGTTGTTGAGCTAAAAAAAACCATAAAAATGGAGAAAAATCAACTTTGACCCATAAACTTGTCATGTTGTATCAATTGAGCTATACTAACTTTGACAGATATATTTAAGAGTTTAGAGTTTAAGATAGCATATTTGTATCCTATGATTCAAACCAATAGTAAAAGAGAGAATAATTTTTTTTAGTACCACTTGAGATGGAGAGATTCGAACCACAAATTTCATGTTCGAAGACACTACTTTATATGACAATTGAGTTATGCTCGATTTGACAAGAGAGTGAGAATAATATGTTCAGAGTGCGACCAAAGTCTCACATTGTTTAGGAAATAGAAAGATCAGGACAAAAACAAAGTTATGAGGGTTTAGGTCAAAAGTGGACAATATTATACCAATGTAGAGATAGATGGAGAGTTCGTTGTCCTTATCAATTGATATCAGAGTCATGGTCTAAAAACCTAGTTGTGTGTCAGAGAAATCATTAGATTCCGAAAAGCTTTCGTCGTGCTATATCAAGGTATTTCTCTATCCGGTTTAGATAAGAACAAGTATGATTCATGCAGACAAATTTGTTCGAGAGGAGACTTAAGAGTGTGGTACTTTGTTCGAATATAAGATTATTGAAAATGCGATCAAAGTCATAATAAATATATAAGTGAGAGACAACATCCCAATACAAAATCTTTTAAGTAGAACCAATAAAAATGCGAATGTTCGGGAACTCAAAATAAGCATTCTACCTCGTATTTCGTATTACTTTTTATTTTTTAATTACGATATTATCACATTCCTAGATTTAGACGACATTGGAGACATGTAGCAAATGTTGACCAAATATAACAATAACTTACATGGGATTTTTGGCATATTAGGGTACTTTTTAGTTTTTAATTAATCAAATTATAAATTATTTTTTAAATTTCAAGCCTTGACTTTAACGGGGTGACACAATTCTTACCTAAATTCCCAATTTCAATGATTTTTTTATTTTTTTATTTATTTTTAATCAGATTCGAGAACCCTTTTTTTTTTTTTTTTTTTTTTTTTTTTTTTTTTTTTTTTTTTTTTTTTTTTTTTTTTTTTTTTTTCTTTCGTAATTCATAAATTAGTTCAAAAATTATGTCGGTTTTCTTGTTAACCTAATTTTAATGAATTGTACTATAGACTTGGGTTGATTTAGAATACCTTCTATTTAAGGATTTTGAAAAAAATATTTTAAAAGAATATATTATTATATCTTATATTTTTTTAAAAATTATTTTTAAATAACAAATTTATTTGGTGGCAATATATTAAAAAATGATTCCATTAACCATAAATATATTTTTATTTCTTACTACATGTTGGTACCTTTAAAATGTTCATTTTTAGATAATCAATCTCTATAATGTTTCTTTAAAATAAAGTTTTTAAATTAATCCAATTTTTCTGAAGCACTTTTTATTCACTGAGATTTTTTTTAAAATTATTTTTATCCTCTAAAATCATTTCATAAACTATATTAAACACTCTTTTAAGTTACTAATTTTTTATGAAGATTTATATACATGTAATCATTAGGTTAGATCAAGCCAACAAGAACGCATAACTCAACGACATGATGTATCGACTAGTGACCATGAGGTTCTAGGTTCAATCATCCACTCCATGTTGTCAAAAAATCATTAGGTTAGGTCAACGAACCTCCACATATCTTTACAATAGTATGATAATTTGTCCATTTAGAGCATAAATTCGCATGACTTTACTTTTAGTTTTACCCAAAAGATCATACATACCAATTTGAATATTGTTTTTCAGTTATGTATTCATGATATTTTTTTTTTTTAAATGTATTTTAATTAATGTGGGGATTGAACTCATGACCTCTTAGTCAGGGCACAACCATATGTTAATTGAGCTATGCTCAGTTTAATCATAAAAAATTAAATCTTCGATTTCACAAAGAGTAGTATATATTAATTATCGTAAAATTATTTATAAAACAGGTTAGGGTAATGATTATAATGAAAAAGTTAATTTTGAAAGTATTTGTAAAACTAATTTTTGTGACGTGTGAAAAATCACCAACCCTCACTAGTAAATTAAATACCAAACTTTATCTTAATAAATATATGGCGGCATTTGTTTTTAGAGTTTAAAAAGTACAAGTTGTAGAAAAGAAAATTTTGGGTTGGGAGTTGGCCGCATTGATCGACTTTTTTATATAGTTTTTTTTTTTTATTATCATTTTGACCAAACTTTTTTATATAGATCACTCATATTGTATTAGCTAGATCAAGGATGAAAATAAAATATTATATTGTCGAGATTTCAATTTTATAGGTATATGTTAAAAAAAAAAATTATCAAATCGAACATAGTTCAATTGACATAAATTTAGTCTTATCGAATAACCACTTGGTGCAGTGGGTGAGCGTTCCGCCTAAGAGAGCAGAGACTGGGGGTTTGATTCTGTCCAAGGGTAGATTTTCATAAAAGTTATCAAACAACCACTTCTTGATCCTGCACCGCGGTATAAGGGGTTGACCTCCTTATCGGGGTCGGCGCCCCCAACCCAACCCCAACAAAGGGGTTAACTCCTCCTTTGGGTCGACTCGACCAACTAGGAAATGCTCTCTCCTAGACAGTTACGTAATTCTTGTAACGATTGAAAGGGGGTCGGCGCCCCCAACCCAACCCCAACAAGGGGGTTAACTCCTCCTTTGGGTCGACTCGACCAACTAGGAAATGCTCTCTCCTAGACAGTTACGTAATTCTTGTAACGATTGAGAGTTACTGGTCTTAGCTCAGTCTCTTGTCCTTCAAAAATCGATATCAACATAATAGATGATTTTAAAGTTCTTTCCTTTTTAATTTACATGGGTGACCCTTTTTAGCACTTCTTTATAAGAAATGACCCTGTCATATTAAAATTAGATTAAAAAATAATTTGTAATGATTCAATCTTATTGTCCACAATATTGTCAAAAATTTAATGAGATTTCTTATATACGTAGATTAACAAATTGATGAAAATCAAATGGGTATATAAACATCAAATACTTAATTGATTAGATAGAAAATTAATTCTTTAAGTGGTTAAGTAGTCACCAAATTTGACCTCGTTCCCTTCATGAGGAGAGAGTTTTAATAATCACAAGTTGCTTCCTGAACATTAATTTAATCTTTAATAATTTAAATTATTATAAATTTTAAATCATAAAATTAAAGTTAGTGAATATATCGACTTTGTTTTGATTTTTGATTTTTATAATATTAAAAATAGTTGAATAAAAATTTTAATAATTGAATAAAAATGTCGAAATCTCAATTTTACGAACGTGTTAATGAAAATGTGAATGGAAAAAAGCACATTCTACCTGGTGTTTTGTATCACATTTTTTTAAGTATTTTGTGGATCACATTCCCATTTAGATGAGTTATAGAGATATGTTGTAGAATGTAGACTTTCCACACTATACAGCAATAAATTACCTGGAATTTTTGGCACATTATGATACTTTTTAATTCATAAAATTATAAATAGAAAAAGTGGAGAAAAATATTTCAACCCTTGACCTTTACAAGGTGACACAATTTTGAATTCATTAAGGGTATGTTTGGGATTTAAAAATTGATGTCCAAAATCACAAAAATATGATGTTTGGTCATAATAGATTAATGATTTTTGAATAATCCAAAATCATTTTAAGTGATTCTCAGTGAATCATATAAGAAGTGATTTTCAAGTAATTTTTGGTAAGTGATGGTGAGAAATTTGTTTTTAAAATAGTTATTAATTTAAATTTAAAAACTATACCTAATCGATATATATAAACTTTTGTACATTTTGAAATAAATATCAATTTGGCTTCGTTAGTTAAGGTTATTGCAACATATACCTACCTTGAATTGCTCCCTCTGATTCATGCAGTAATTTCTAACTTGCAACAGTTTGATCGAGTTATTTGGAACCCTGGTAGGTCTGATGTCTTTCAGTGGCTAGTGCTTGGGAGATCCTGCAGTCTCATCGAGATTGTGTGAGTTGGGCGAGTTTATTGTGGTATGAGGGTAATATCTTTCATCACTCCTTTATTGCATGACTGGCGATTCAGGATCGGTTATATATTAGGGTCGGTCTCCATGCCTAGGATCCCTTGATTCCGTTAGGGTGTGTGTTTTGTCCTGATGCCTTGGAGTCAAGAGATCATCTTTTCTTTGAGTATTCGTTCAGTAAACAAGTGTGGACATACGGGACTTTTACGGTGGGGACATTCTTTTCATCGTATTATTGTATGATCTATTGAGTTAACTTGGATTTGTGGCATGGGGCGGGGTGATCGTCGTAGGCGTCATGTTTGAAGGTTTGCTTGGTGTGTCGTTATCTATCATATCTAGAGAGAACAAAACTCTCGTATTCATGAGGCTAGTCTTTGTTCTCCTCAATCTGTTCTTATTAGTGTTCAAGTTGATATGGCTTATAGGTGTGCCTTGTAGTTGGGGGTGTTGTTGTCCCCTAGTTTAAATATAGCTACCGTCCAATTAGTTTAAATATTTTTTAAATTAATTGTAGAAGTAATTAGTTTTGGTGCACGTGTGAAAAATCACCATCCCATTAGTAAATTAAATACCTTATCTTTGAAAATATATGGCGGCCTTTGTTTTTAGAATAAAAAAATGCATTGTATTGAATTTCAATAGCTGCAGTGATGATGCATTCCCATTTTCTAAAGAAGATAGATAAATAAATAATTTGAACCCAAAAAAAGAAAAAGAAAATTGTTTTGATTTTTATGCTAAAACTGAAATTTGATTCAAAAGTGGCTGTATTTTTTAAAATGTCCTTTTTAGGCCAAAGATTATTAGAGGGTTAAATTACAAGTTTACTTAATCAATTTTCAGGATTGTATCTATTTGGTCCCTAACTTTAAGAAGTGTCAGATAAATTTTTTAATTTTAGATTTGTGTCTATTCATTCACGAACTTTGAAAAATGCCTAATAAATTTTTAAACTTTGGATACTGTGTCAAGTCTTTGAATTTTTAATTTTGTGTCTGATAGATATTAGACTTATTCGACGTTTTTTAAAAATTCGAGAACCTATTAGATACAAAGTTGGAAGTAGAAGGTCTTATTTGACATAAAAATCAATTTTATATCTAATAAGTCAGTTAATTTTTTTTAAAAAAATGAATATATCATACCTTAGACACAAAATTTGAAGTTCATCATTTTTGTAGACACAAAGTTATAATTAATCTCATTAGTTGGAAGAAAAAGCCTCCCACCAGAAATAGGAATTTAGGTTTCTTGTTGATCTAAATTAATTTAATTTATAACTGTTTCTAAAATTTGATTTGATTTGATTTTTTTTTCACGAGTGTCCGGGTCAACTCGAACGCGTTGAACGCACTTCAGAAATTGCTTGCAAAGAGAGAGAAAGAAACGTCGAGCTAGCTAATTTCAAATCTATTGCCATCCAAACATGTATTTGGTTGTAATTTAGAAATTAATTCTGTAATTAGAATATGAACTTCCATGAGAAAAGGAGAGCTTCTTCTGATGCAATGTAAAGCTCTCTCGAAAGCAATCTCGTAGATTCTAGGATCCGGTTTCTCGACATCCTCGATCGTATATAAGAAAAATTAAGGAAGCACAATATTATGTTCAAACTCAGAAACATATTTGTTGTTAAGCTAAAGAACTGCAATGCCTTCTCTCCCTGTCTTGAGCTCTTCTTGATTAGCATTTAGCAAGAAGAATTCTGTTAATTCATCTGCATCAGATAATGATTTATTGTTAATGAGAATAAAATCGAAATCCATTGTCGATCTCGGGACAAAGACTACAGACAGATGCTTTGTGTTGAAGAAAGATCGTCAAACAATGTCGAGATTAACCCATTGAAGATTGATTATAAATGGAGTAAACTGATTAAGAAATCAATAACACAATTGATCAAACAAGTATATTATAGAAGTAAACAGAATTGAAATTCTCTCCCATCTCTGTTTCAGCAAACAGAATTTCAAACCCACTCTGAAAATTCTCTCCCATCTCTTTCACTTTGTGCCCATTTGTTTACACTTTGTAGGGCAATGACTCCATCTCCATCGAGACCTTGGTTCGACGCAGCGAATCTCTCCAGTATGGAGGTCTCTGTCGTTCGGAGGCTGTGGGACAAATGAGCTTATTTCAGTTACTTTGACATTCCATCAAACACCTTATTAAGGTTAGAGGAATGGTAATTATCTACCAAGACTTTAGAAACTGGTCTTCTTCCTACTTCAAAATTTCAGGCTTCTCACTTCCTAACTCTAGTCGTTGGATTCATGGTTTTCAACGCAACATCAAATACAGAAGCCAAAAACATCAAAAAACCCGGCATGAAATACACTTCCCAAACCTGAAATTACATTTAGGCAAATCGTCGTGTGCAAGCTGCAGATTTTGATTAAAATGATATGTTTCATCTAACCCAAATAGGCTCCCCTGTCATCTGTTGCTCGAAGGAACAGGCCTATTTTGCAGTTGTTTCAAAGTTGAAGAGGAAGAAGGAAACGTGGTGGTATTTGTGGGTGATTGGGTTTGTTATGCGGCCATGGTTTCGATCAGAGGTTTGAAGACGAAGAAGATTCAGATAATGAAGAAACAAGCTGATGAAGATTTGGCTCTACAGAGATGCCCTTCGTTTGGCTTTTAGAATATCTCCTACATGACATTTAGGGTTGAATTACTTGTAATATAGCTCTCCTACATGACACTTAGATAAAGAACACCAAAGAGAAAGTAGCCTTATCACTATTGATTGATGAGTCAACCTTATTTTCCTCAATAAATAAAGAACAAAAGCCTCTTCATAAGAATCCTCCACAATGACATCATTAAAAACATTTTTCTTTGGAGAGAAATCTGAATCAATGTTGCTTAAACTAACCTCACAGACTCCAAATCAGAATCATCAAAGCTATTATGGAAAGAAGATCATAGAACCCAAATGTATTGCAAGATAAACCCGTAACCAAAATACTACCAAGTGTTCGAGGTACTTGGACCCTCCCTTTCTTGAGATGGCTCTCAAACCCTAATTCACTCACCAAAATATTCCTCATCTTTCCCCTTCCCCATTCTCTCTATTTATAACCAAATATCCTAACAAACTCCCTAACTAATTACTAATATATCATTATACTCTAATTCCTTCTTAACAGCATTCCTATCAAAAGACTGATTCTTTGAATAATCCTTGGACGAATTAATGATTCCGAAAGACAAATTAGTTTCCTTTTGCCCATCTGAAGAAATGTTGAGAGTTTTAGAATGCACTGAATGATGTCTCTTTCAAATTATCAAGCAAAACCCTTCTGACTTTTGGTCTTCTTGTTAAACCATATTGAAAAAGTAAACCATTAACAATAAAAGTGCATTTTGCATAACTTTTAAACCAGTGAAAAATGTTTTTAAGTAATAAAAAATACCTTTGAATTTTCCACAATGTTTGAAAATTTTAGAAATAGTTAGGAAAAGGAACCTACAAACCATTCCAAACATACTAATTCATCAAAGATCAGATACCAAATTGAAATAATCAAAATCCTCAAGGTCCAAACCAGAAATTCTATATTTTTACGTAACATCAATGGTAGAATAATTTTCATTCCAATTTCATAGACACGTGCTTAAACAAAAGGGAAATTCTTCATTATGAACTACAAGGAGATGTGAAAAGAACTAACACGATAGAACTCAAATGGACATGCTTGCTGCTGCTTCTTCTTCTTTCTATCTTTTTTCTTTATTAATTATTATTCATAGTCATCTGCTATCTACAGTCTACTCCCCTAAGAAGCATGGAAGACTGTCCAGATTGTGATACAAAAAAGAAAAACTACAACTTCTGAAATGGGCAAGCAAAATCAAGTAGGAAATTTGCACCCAATTGAAAGCAGAGAAAGAAAACCAACCAAATGGGAAGGCAGCTCAAAAGCTCAGTTGAGAATGCCAGCACCAGCATCAGACTTGCGAGCTAGCTTTGTCCACTCTGTGTGGAAAGAGCCTTGGCGATCCACCCGCTCATATGTATGAGCCCCAAAAAGGTCTCTCTGCGCCTGCACAAGATTGGCAGGCAGCCTAGCGCGCCTGTACGTATCAAAATAGGCGAGGCTAGCACACATACCCGGCGTGCTGATCCCTGCTGATATCGCCAACCCGACCACCCTCCTCCAAGCAGCCTGCCTCTGCACCATCTCTCTGGCAAACTCAGGATCCACCAGCAAGCTAGCAAGGTTGGGATTGCGCTGATATGCTTTCTTGATCCGGTCCAAGAACACAGCTCTTATGATGCACCCACCTTTCCAAATCCTTGCCAATTCCCCAAAATTCAAGTTCCATCCCTTCTCCAAGCTCTTAGCCCTCAGCAAGTTCATCCCCTGAGCATAGCTGCAAATCTTGGAGGCATACAAAGCCTGTCTCACATCTTCAATCAATTTCTTCTTGTCAATCCCACTCTTCACTGACCCCATGTCGTCATTCAACCCGGCTTCCTTCAACGCCTCGGCCGCACTTTCCCTCTCCTCTTTCAATCCACTCAAGTACCTACAATCCAATGACGCTGCAATCGTCGGCGCCGCGATTGAAAGCTCAGCAGCTTGCTGCACAGTCCATTTCCCAGTTCCTTTCATCCCAGTCTTGTCCAAAATCTTATCCACCAATTCCCCATCACCATGTTCATCCTTAACTTTAAAGATATCAGCGGATATCTCAATGAGAAAGCTCTCCAGCTCCCCCCTGTTCCACTCAGAGAAAATGTCAGCCAATTCAGAATTCGACAACCCTCCGACGTGTTTTAGAACGTCGTAGGCCTCCGAAATCAGCTGCATATCACCATACTCAATACCATTATGAACCATCTTAACGAAATTACCGGAACCCCCTTCACCTATGTAAGTAACGCAAGGACCATCATCGACTTGAGCAGCTACCTTCTTCAGAATATCCTCAACATTAGAATAAGCCTGAAAAGAACCTCCAGGCATCAACGAGGGACCACGACGAGCACCATCTTCGCCGCCGGAAACCCCCATCCCGAGATACAAAATCCCGCGGTCGGAAACCTGCGCAATCCGGCGGTCAGTATTCTCATACCACTCATTACCACCATCGATGATGGCATCGCCAGGCTCCAAGTGGTCGGACAACGCGGCAATGGTTTGATCGACGGGAAGGCCAGCCTTAACGAGGATGATAACCGATCTAGGGCGTTGAATTGAGAGAACAAAATCGCGAGGATTATACTGACCAAAGAGAGGGAGATTACCTTCGTTGTGGGCGCGATCTACAGTCTCGTCGACCTTGGAAGTGGTGCGATTGTAGACGGAAATGGGGAAGCCTTTGTCGGCGATGTTGAGGGCGAGGTTTTGGCCCATGACGGCCAAGCCGGCGAGGCCTATGCGTGAAAGAGCTGGAGAAGCTTCCATAGCAGCTTGAAGAGCAGAGAAATGGACGGCGGAGGCGTCGAGGTTGTTTCAGTGAAGAAGAACAACAAAACTGGAAAATTGTCAAAGATAAATAGGGAATATTCGGACTTTTGAAGAGTGAAATGACTATTTTACCCCTTTTTTTTAGAAAACTCAGGCGGCTGGTGGCGGCGAGTTTGACGGCGGCGACCACTTCCTTTGACGATGACTCATGACAGATTGCTTTGCTGATTTTTGTAAAAAAAATATTTTATATTAGTTATTAGTAATTAAATTAAAAGATAAATAATTATTTTTAAAATAAATCTACTTCTAAACAAACAAACAACAATATCGAAATTTTAACAATTTTCTTGTTCAAGTGAGATGTTTAAATTGATACACAATTTAAAATAAGAAGTATTACAATTAAAAAAAAAAAAAAATCGGTTCATTGAATTTGAAATCATAGTTTGAATGAGTTCACATAACGAAATTTGGAGAATATCTATTATTAAAAAAGAACAGTAAACTCATCTTCTCTCTTTTAGGGTTTCCCTCGTGGGTGTGCAGGCGGCGGCGGCGTGGTTCAGCAGACGGGTGGGCCGTTCCTTCGCCAGTCTTCGCTAGTGGCGGTGGGGGCGGCGCACGGATGGGGAAGAAGAAGAGCGTCCAAGGGTGTTTGTTGGAGGATGGCCATGGTGCGATTTCGGGTGGGTTGTCAAAGAAACCGATCCCGAATAAGCGGCTGTCGGAGGTGAAGAGCATCTTGAGGGCGGGTGGCGGCGGCGAGATCCTTCGTCTAGATGGGCTTTCAGACGTGGTGGCTGGGCGGGGGTTGACGCCGTCTGCTCTGAAGTATGTTGCGGCGGAGGGCGTTGATGGTCAACCTGTGAAGGCGGTGTGCGTGGGCCTGGGGGCGGCGGCGGCTGAGCTTCAATTTGGGAAGATTGGAGGCGGAGGTAGGTCGTTGGATTTGGAGAAGGGGATGGTTCGGGTCGGGTTTTCTCCGGACCGGTCCGACCGAACCGGTTTCCCATCCGGCCGATCCGACCGAACCGGTTCTCCTTCCGGCCGGTCCGACCGAACCGGGCCCCCTGCTGTACGGGCGGTTTCTCCTCATGGACCGTTGAACCCGACTGCTCTATCATTTGGGTGTTTAGACCGGACCATCCATGGTTCTCCACGTAGTCAAACAGCTGATGGTGTTTCCTCTGGCCAGGTTGTGGTGGATGATCCCGACTTTCCTGTGAGCTTGCAGTCAGATTTCACTGTGTCTGATCCTTTAAAGGCTAATGATATCGTGGTGGGTCTCGGCCAGTCTCGGGGTTCTGTTTTGGGGCCTATTGGTCCCCCTAGTCTGGGGGGTAGTGGTGATAAGGGTGTGGGTTCGTCTAGATCCTCGTGGGCCTCGCTGTTTGGCTCCTCTAGTGCTACTGAGGAACCAATGGTTTTTACCCCCTTGCAGGTTATTGATGGTGTGCGGGTTGTTGTCCCCCCTCCAGGTGTCCGTGAAGAGGGTATCGCTTTTTGGCAGTATTCTATCGTTGGTCAGTTTGTGGAAGGGCGTATGTCGTATACAGGTCTGTCTCGTTTGGTGAGCCAAATTTGGGGTCGGGTTGAGATGCTTGTTATCTCTATTATGGATAACGGGTTAATTATGTTTCGTTTTCGTTCTGCGGCCTCTCGTGACTGGGTTCTCTCAAACGGCCCGTGGCATATAGGTGGTCGTCCCATTTTATTGAGGCAATGGACTCCAGGTATTGCTCTTGAAACTTTTGCTTTTGACTCTGTCCTTGTGTGGGTTTCTTTTTTTAATGTGCCGTTCGAGTTGTGGAATCGGAATGGGCTAGGCTCTATTGCCTCGGCTGCTGGTAAACCTATTTGTTTAGATCAGACGACTGCATATTGTTCTCGCCTATCCTTTGCTAGGGTGTTAGTGGAGATTGGGGTGAATGATGTGTTGCCTTCGTCGGTTCCGGTTAAGCTTGAGGAAGGGATTGTTATGGTTAGGCTTGAATATGCCTGGAAGCCGAAGCGATGTACCCACTGTCAGGTGTTCGGGCACTCTAGTTCTACGTGTAGCAAACAGGCTCCCGTAGAGACTAACGCGAATCTGATTGTCTCCCCTGGTGTCGCTCGTGTTGATTCCGTTGCTGCCTCAGTTTCTGTTCCCCTACAGTCTGCAAGTCCCTTGGATCAGCCTTCTAAGGAACGAGAAAGGGATCCTAGAGTTGTCATAACTCGTAAATCAGATAAGAGTAGGGATCCTTCTGGTCCTCCTCGTTTGAGTAATTCCCGTATAGGAGCTACAAATAGCAGGAGCCCGTCAGTGTCCAACTCTTTTGCTGTTCTGGCTCTCACTGATTCAGATATGGTGTCTTATTTAGTTTCGGTGCCCCCAATTCCTCCGCGTGGGCCCTCCAGTTTGCTTACAGCTGTAGTTGGTCCTACTAGTCTGTCTGATGTGGGTCTGAATTCTATGACCGTTGAGATGGATGAGGCTCGTGGTGATCCTCTATTGGATCAGGGTTCAGTTACTTCTATTTTCCCTGTTGTCTATGTCTAGTTGGTGTTCTTGGAATGTGAGGGGGCTTAGTGAACCTGCGAAGAGTCTTGCTGTTCGTTCCTTCCTTCAGTCTGCTTGTGTGGGTTTTTGTGGTCTGTTGGAAACAAAGGTTAAAGCTCATCAGTTTCAGTCTGTGCTTCGGAGGTTTGGTGGAGGTTGGCAGTGTGTCTGCAGTTATGGTGATTCTGGGTTGAGTCGTGTTTGGGTTATGTGGCGCACGTCTCGGTTCTCGTTTATCCCTTCGGTAATCGGGCCTCGGTTGATTTGGGGTACCCTGGTGGATCGGTCCTCCCAGATATCTTTCCATGTTGCCTGTGTTTATGCTCCTAACTCTGAGGTTGAGAGAAGGGAGGTGTGGGACGACATCGTTTCTATGTGTCAGTCCTGGTCCCTTCCTGGAGTGGTCATGGGGGATTTTAACGCTATTCGCGCTTCCACAGAGTGCTTTGGAGGTAATTTGGTTGATTCAGAAATGTCTGGGTTTGATGGTATGATATCTCGTGCAGATTTGGCTGAGCTTCCTGTGACAGGTAGTTGGTACACGTGGACTAGATCTCCTCAGGGGCCGTTTGATATTATGAAGCGTCTGGACAGAGTTTTGGTTAATTCTTGCTGGATGTCCTCCCTGCCTGTTTGTGAGGTTCGGGCTCATAGTTGGGGTATTTCTGATCATTGTCCGTTGGTGTTCAATGTGACGAGCCAATCCCTTCGTAGGTCGTCCCCGTTTAGGTTTTTTAATCACTGGGCGGAGGACCCTTGTTTTTTAGACATTGTGGCTAGTAGTTGGGTTCAGTTTCATGATATCTCTCCGCTGGCTGGGCTCATGAGGAATCTGAAGTCTCTTAAGCCCATTCTTCGTCAGGCGTTTGGGTGTTCGCTGTCGAGCCTTAGCCTGCAAGTGACTATGGCCCGTGTTCGTATGGAAGAGGCTCAGTTAGCTTATGCTGAGGATCCCCTGTCTCCTACTCTCCAGGGCCTGGCTAGCAGCGCTTGTCAGGATTTCTGGGCTTTGACTCGGAAGGAGGAAGCCTCTCTTCGGCAGAAATCCAGAGTTCAGTGGCTTTCCCTTGGTGATCGAAACTCCAATTTTTTTCATCGTAGCGTTAAATCTCAGATTCTCAGTAATAGCATTCAGTCTCTTACTATTGATAGTGGTCGTATCCTGACCTCTCATTCTGATATTGCTAGGGAGGTGGTCGCCCACTTTCGCGGTATTTTTGGTTCCCAGCCGATCGGCTATAGGGATCTTACTGATCAGCTGTCTTCGATTGTTGATTTCCGCTGGTCCGAGGAGTGTTGTGCTGATCTGGTCAGGCCTATCTCGAGCGAAGAGGTCAAGCATGTACTTTTTGCGATGAGTAGTGGGAAGGCCCCTGGTCCCGATGGTTTCCCTGTTGGTTTTTTTAAAGCGGCTTGGAGTGTTATTGGCAATGACTTCTGTAATGCGGTGCGTCATTTTTTCTTGTCCTATTTTCTTCCTTCTCGTGTGAATGCTACAACTATCACATTGATTAAGAAGAAGGATGCTCCTACTGGTCCTGATGATTATAGGCCCATCTCTTGCTGCAATGTGGTTTATAAATGCATCTCGAAGATCCTTGCAAATCGCTTGAGTTCGTGGCTTCCTGACTTTATTGGCCCTAATCAGTCTGCATTTGTTAAGGGTCGGAGTATTGTGGATAATGTCCTCTTGTGCCAGGAGTTGGTTGGTGGGTATCATCTTAATAAGGGTCCTCCTCGTTGTGTTATGAAAGTGGATCTTCAGAAGGCCTATGATTCAGTCCATTGGGATTTTTTATTCGGTCTACTGTTAGCCATTGGGACTCATGTTCAGTTTGTTAGTTGGATTCGGGCATGTATCACGTCTCCTACGTTTTCCATCCTTGTCAATGGTTCGTTAGAGGGTTTCTTTCCGGGTCGTCGAGGCCTTCGTCAAGGGGATCCCTTGTCTTCATATCTGTTTGTGATGGCTATGGAGGTGCTCTCTCGGCTGTTGAATTCTCCCCCTGTAGATCTCCGCTTTCATCATCGGTGTGAGAAGATTCGCCTTACCCACCTTTGTTTCGCAGATGATTTAATGATTTTTTGTGGGGGGGACTACTCGTCGCTAGCCTTCGTCCATTGTGCCCTCCTGAGGTTTCAAAGTTTGTCTGGTCTCTGTGCGAACTCGGCAAAGAGTTCCATGTTTTGTGTCGGGGTCTCCTCTTCTGTGGCTTTAGGTTTATCTGGTGTGATGGGGTTCTCCCTTGGCTCTCTTCCTGTTCGTTATCTTGGTCTTCCTCTCGTGTCTGGTCGGCTTTCTTATGCGGATTGCAAGCCTCTCCTTGAGAAGATCATTGCGCGGGTTCAGAGCTGGTCTGCGCGTGCTCTATCTTACGCTGGTCGTTTGTTGCTTATTCGGTCTGTCCTGCAAAGCTTTCAGGTTTATTGGGCGAGTGTGTTCGTTTTGCCTCTTCGTGTAGTAGACGAGGTTGATCGTATCCTTCGGGCTTTCTTATGGCGAGGAAGCTCTTCTGGTAAAGGTGGAGCAAATGTAGCTTGGGGGGATGTTTGTGTTCCTAGGGATGAGGGTGGCTTAGGAATCCGTCACATTCGTTCTTGGAATGTGGTTGCTGTTATGAAGCTCCTTTGGCTTCTTTTCACGCGATCGGGCTCGTTATGGGTGGCCTGGGTTGAGGCTTACATTCTTCGGGGTCGCTCCCTGTGGTCTGTTCCTATGCAGGCTAGTTGGTCTTGGTGTACTCGGGCTATTTTCCACCTTCGTGAGCAGTTTCGTCCTCTTGTCCGGGTCGCTATCGGGGATGGGCGGCGTGCCCATGTGTGGGCTGATTCATGGCTTCCCGGGGGCCCCATCGTTCAGCGGTTTGAGGAAGGTTTGGTTGGCGTTGTTGGTAGTTCGATTAATGCCCTGGTGTCTGATTACCTCCTCCCGGATGGGTCTTGGCAATGGCCCTGCGTGACTTGGGAGATGGAGGATCTGTTTCCACAAGTTCAGGCTACTGTCCCCAATCTGCTTCAGGCTGATCGAGCTATCTGGGATCCCGGTCGTTCTGATGTCTTCTCGATAGCTAGTGCTTGGGAGGTTCTGCGTCCTCGTCGTGATTGTGTTAGATGGACCAGTCTGTTGTGGTTTGATGGAAACATTCCCCGGCACGCCTTCATTGCGTGGTTGGCACTTCGGGACCGGTTATTTACTAGGGCCCGCCTCCATGTTTGGGATCCCTTACTTCCGTCAGGGTGTGTGTTGTGTTCTGCTTCATCAGAGACGCGTGATCACCTTTTCTTTGAGTGTCCGTTTAGTTCGCATGTTTGGACGGGTCTTCTTCGTTGGGGTCACTCCTCTCATCGTATTGCTATATGGTCCACCGAGTTAGCTTGGATTTGTAGCATGAGTCGGGGCGTTCGTCGTAAGCGTCATGTTTGGAGGCTTGCGTGGGGTGCGGCCATTTATCATATCTGGAGAGAGCGTAATTCCCGGGTCCACGGGGGAAGGCTCCGTTCTCCCCAGTCTGTTCTCATAAGTGCCCAGGTTGATGTGTCTTATAGGTGTGCCTCGTGGCTAGGGGCGTTGATGTCTCCTTTGTCTATTAGTGCCCCTCCGTGGGACTTGTTTCCGTGAGTCTGTTCTGGTTTTTCGCTCTGTGTTTTTGAGTGCCTTGGCCCCGGGCTATGGGGTCCCCCTTGCTTGTTTCTCGTAATATATATCGCCTTTGCAAAAAAAAAATGAGTTCACATAACTACTTTTATATATTGTTGAAAAAAAAAAAAAAACTACTTTTATATATCTTATAAAATTTAAATTATTCGTAATTTTTTAATTAGAATTGAAATTGTAATATTTTCAAAATAATAACCATAATTTCATCCAAATAATCACAATTCATTTTCGTTAAAAAAAGTCAATTCATTTGATTTAGAATTTGAATTTAAATAAAGGATAATTACTATATATATCTTAATGGTGTGAATTTGAATCAATATAATTTTGTTTTTTTTTTTAATTTGAATGAATCAAGCGAAATGAAATTTAACGCCTTTTATTTTAATTAATAGTATGTTAATCATGTTTTTCAAATGTTAAATATAATCTTCGATGTTGGAAAGATTTTAAACTATTCAAATGAGAAGGAAAGAAAACTCAATTTAACTAATAATTTATTTATATAACACAACATGTACACAGTATCATTATTAAAAGTAGAATTTCTAATTTTAAAATAAAATATAAATGGTAACTTTAAGTTTTCACTATTATTTGTCCCCAACCCAATCTAACTCCACCTTACTTAACCAAACTTGGACAAATTTATATTAAAAAGAATATATATCTTAAATTTAATTTCAATCACCATGGAAAAAATAAAAACCCTAAAATCTTTCTCTTCTTGCACTCCTTGTGTATTGCTTCCTTGTTGATGTCGTTCGTTGCTGATAGCTACAAAACATTTAGTCACAATCGTAAAAGCAAATCAAAATTGATTGAAAATTATTTCCAGATTTGTTGAGAAGACAAAAAAACCAGACGATAGAAGAAAATACTAAAGAAGATAAAGCTAGAATCGAAGAGAATAAGAAGAAATTCAACACGAAGATTTTAGATTGTGCAAATAGAGGATTCTAATTTTATTCAAAAAGAAACAAAAGTAAATGCAATTACAAGCTTAAATCTCTCTTAACTTCGAAGGACAAATTCAAGAATGACAGCCTAACTGAAAGAGTTATTGGAGTCTTCTTAGTAGTTGCAACAATCTAAAATCGGTTAAGTTTTAGATTAAAGACCCCCACATTGCTCCATTCTTTCTTTTGCCCTATGATTAACCAGGGTGGGAATAAGAATCTCCCTCACCCACAAGTAAATTTTGTGTTCTCTTCCGATGACACAGGACACTATATACATTTAGAAAATTATGAAGGATATGAAAGATCTTCTTGAATTCATGTCTAGATACGTGGATGGTTTGCATTACATGTCTAGAGTTTTTTTAGGAAGAAGATTGTTTTAGTTTGGTTCCCCATTATACCCTAGGATTTTTTATTTTAAAAATTAATTAGTTTTGAAATTAATTAATTTTTGTTTGGTGAGTGGATGATTTTCCGTTTAAAAAAACCTTGTTATTTTTTCCGTTAAGTAATTTATGTCGTTGTGTATCTCCATGTGTTCCATCTGATATTATCAATCTCTCCTAGTTCGTAGGGTGAGCAGTGTTTTGGTTGTTCTCTATTCTTAGGGGAAGCTTTAATATTACAAGGTGTTAGTAATTAAGGTGTGTCCAAACGTATACACTGACTGAATGTGTGTGCGGCGATGTCGTTGTATATCTCCACGGGTGTATCAAAAACCAACGAAACGTGTATCAAATTTAAAATTTATTGTATCGCATAAGTTTCAATCGGTAAATAACATTAAAATATAAATATAAATAGAAAAATTTATCTTAGAGAAATATATATTCAAACATTAAATAACTCCAAAATGAAAAGATTACATAATTTAAAGGTTTAAAATAGTTTAGAAAATACGATATTAACTCTAACAAATGGAAGATATTAAAATTTAAATACATTTAATTAATTAAATAGGGTATAATTAGAATAATAGATATTTTAAAATCTAAATAATTAAATAATATAAGTTTTAATAAAATCACTGTATATACAAGGGATATTCATTGATTCAGATTTTTTTTTACAAAATATTTAATTAATTAAATAGAGTAGAATTAGAAAAGTTTAAAATTTAAATAATTAAATAAAATAATAATATTATTAATTTTTAGTGGAATGAAATCTCTATATATATAATAACCGATTTTAGTTGATTTAGATTTTTTTCGTTAGTTTAGTTAGGGTTCATCTTCAACCTCACGTATCTCTATCATCTCATCTGCACATCGTTTTCTTTTATTTTCTATTTCCGTTTCGTCACGCAATAGTTTCTCCAATTTTTCGTCACGCAATAGCTTCTCCAATTTTTAATCGTCGTGAAACTGTCAATCGAAGCTTTCTCCGACTACTAACACGATATTTTTTTTTTTTTTTTTTTTTTTGGATTTATTGAGTTTTTTAATCATACGTTTTCTTTTTGATTTGTTACGATTTTTCCGATTCAAAAGTTGTGGGGTTAATATTGCACTGTATACGGTTCAATGAAGGAATGGAAGCAACTCAATGAAGGAATGGAAGCAACTCATCGGGGAAGGATATACAGTGGTTGTCAATCTGCCATTCGGAGCGACTCATGCATACCATCTATCTGTCGTGAGTGGTTGGTCAATCATATGGTTTCCTTTTATTACTATGTGTACAACCATGTATACACCTGACGTGACGTGGTGAATTTTTCTGCAGCTTCATCACTTCCTTAGGTATACAGAGCTGAAATTCATCCCTTCCTTAGGTATACACAACCGAAATTCATCACTTCCTCAGATATACAGAGCCGAAATTCATCACTCAGGTATACAGAGCCGAAATTCATCACTTTCTCAGGTATACAGAGCGTATACAGAGCAAAAATTCATCACTTTCTCAGGTATACAGAGTGTATACAGAGCCGAAATTCCTCAGATATACAGAGCTCAAATTCATCACGTATACAGAGCGTATACAAAGCCGGAATTCCTCAAGTATACAAAGCTGGAATTCCTCAAGTATACAGAGCCAAAATTTCTCAGGTATACAGAGCTGAAATTCATCACTTCCTCAGGTATACAAAGCCTGTTAAAATTTTGGGTCTTGGGAGTATAACCATGTAACTCTAATGGATAAATGTCAATTATTTCCCTTTTTAACGTCTTTTTAACTCCCCATCCATAACTTTCCCTCCCTCCTCCCAACAATTTACATTTTTGCAGCCTATTTTTATTTTCAAAATTATTGAAAATGGTAGAAGGGTAGGTTTGTCCAATTGTGTTTAGGTTGCCTTACTAAATATAGGGTTTAGACATTATTCAAAAGAAAAAAACTGTTAGACATTTTTCATGTTGACTTTCTAGTTTGTAGACATTCTTCTGGTTACCCCATAGTCTGAATGTGAAACACCACATAAATGGTGAGAGGAATATGAAAGCCCAACATGATTCCTATTAAAAGAGAATAGGACAAATTTGGAACATAATCTGAAAATGAGAGGATAAAATTGACACACATTTAAAAAAGTGGAGGGACAAAATTAAAAGAAAAATTTATCCTCGTAAGTCGCATTTAGATATAGTAAGATTATGAAAATTTTGTCACTCCAAGTATCTAAGTATTGACTAAAAAATATATATTTTTTAAGAATGCATTCTTTTTTGAAAAGAATATATATATATATATATATATATTTAAAAATGTTTATAATTAAAACACTCCTAGATTTGATTACATGTTTTTCAAAAATGTCTTTATCTACAAGTTTATTTGGTTTGCTTTAGACTAAAATGTTTCTCTTTATGTTAAATTATTATAAAAGACAACTATTAATAAACAATATGAATTAATAAGTTTAAATTTCTATTTTAAAAACTATGACCGACGTTGACTATTGTCGATGGTCAGTGACGGAGTAAGAGTAGTGGTGGTCGGCGGAGATCGTCGGTGATCGGCCGAAGGTTGTCGGTGGTGGTCGTCGCTGGAGGTAGGCAAGGGTCACCGTCGGTGGCCGGGCGGAGATGGTCGGCGATGGAGTCGTCGTTGTAGGTCGGTTGGAATTTGTCGCTGGAGGTCAGCCAGAATTTTCGCCAGAGATGGTCACCAGAGAACGACGACGGTGGCCGAAAGTGGTCATCAGAAGCCATGGGAGGAGGTGGGCGGCAACAACTATGGGTAGAGAAAATTTAAAGGATAATGTTGATGGAGCGTATAACGCTGCGGAATCGATTTTGGATCGTTGATACTCTAATTTCATCAATTTAACAAAATAGAAACATGCTCAAAACGACGGAAATAAGAAATTAGAAATACATACCCTTGTAGTTCCGATTTCTTCAAGTCCGCTAGACGTTTCTCCTCACAAATGCTTTAAGCCTCTTCTCACGAACGTCTCGAGGACCACTTCCGGTAGTCTCACTATCTTTGACGCCGAGCAACAGAGTTGTGGAACTCCGTAAGTAAGAGGAAAAGAAAGCAAAAAAAAAAAAAAAAAAACGGATGGATGAAGATGGAAGCTGAGAGGTTTTGTAAAGAACTTCAAGATGAAAGGTAAATGTTTTTCAAAAAAAAAAATTCAATTCACCTTGTCAAATTAAAGACCCCTAAAGGCACTCGCAATCAATTTGCCATTATATATATATTATTTATTACAAAATTTAATAAATAAAATATTTAAATATATATTTATTTATTAATTAATTAATATTATTTAATTCAATATCAAATATTAATTAAATAATATGGCTAAACCCGATTTTCCGAAAACCAATTTTTTGCACCTGAATCCTATTCATGTTTTAGACCATTCTCATATTTAAATCATATTTAAATATGTTCATCATTTTTCCAAAAACTGAATTTGAACAAATTCAAATTCTTTTTTCCTTTTCTCTCGTTATCCGAGCTAGCCAGGAGAACCTAAAAGACCTACAGATCATGAGCTCCAACGATACTAGATTATCCGGTTAAACTCTTTTAACCGAACTAATCAACATTCGTTAACCCCCGGAGACTCCACTATAGTCTGAGGGATGTACTCTCCACTGTAGATATATTATGTCCTCTTTATATAACCATCATAGGCGAGTCGATCCTTCACAGGTCGTTCGTAATCACAATAGGTCATTTATACCGTTTAACCCCTGCATTACATTTTGTTCCTTAAGTGCCACTAACACCTCTAATGAACAATTGATCTGTGGTCCAACCAGCAGATCAGATCCCTCTCGGGCCAAGAGAGGGTGGGTACCCATTGTTCAAGACTTGGAGTCAGCTATTAAGGGAACAACCTCTCTATTATCCCTTAAAGGTGGGTAAAAGTGAATTTCGTCTTGTTGTACTATGTCCCCAGCTACCTATTTGAGTTTATCCCCAAGATGGTAGGTTTATTGAGTCGGCGATCTGGCCACTCTCACCCGTGCAAGTCAAATGATACTCTCGAATAAACAGGAGTTCATAGCGAGCTCAGGATTAAGATCGAGTTACCTAGGTCATCATATGAAAAAGTCGGTCTCTTCAGTAAACGATGTTATAAAGAGAGAGCGACTTGTTTCGCAGTTCAGTCTTATGCAAACTCATTGCACAGGACGCCCTCACTTACACATCTCTAAGTGAAACGATTCGGATCACATCATTTTGTACAATACAAAGTGAGCCGCATCCAATAGTGTTACCAGAATAAGGTACCCAACCTTATCCATATACTATAGACCGTTTTGGTTGTCTACTTGAACTTGATCCACATTTATGTCATAAATGAAGTTCAAGTACTCATACTTTCGCCACGGTTGTTTGTTATTGTATAGGTTAATACAAACATGTTTCACTATATTCAATAACAACTTTACTGAATAAACCTCAATAACTCTTTATTGCATAAATAGAATTATTACATTCACAACGTTTACAAACTACGAGTTTTAGGACATAAAACCCAACAAATGCGAGGGTATTTTGGTTAAACACTTTTCTAAAAACTAATAAGTGTTTCACCCAAAATGATTTATTTCCAAAATTCATTGCCCAATAAATCATTTTGGAGGGTTGCGAAACACCACAATTTTTTTTAAAATGACTTTTTTCAAAAATTAAACACTTATGAATGTAATAAAAATACACCCTTAATTTTTTGTTTTTATTTTTTAAGATTAAACCTATATACACTATTTTTACTTTCCATGTGAGTTACTTTATCTCGTTATCTATCTTTTAGGAGTGTTTTTAAAATACAAACTAAGTTTTGAAAATTGTTTGTTTTTTTTTGGAAATTTGACTAAAAAGTATAAGATTATTGTAGGGAAATGATGAGAAAACAAGCATAATTTAAAATATTAAATGATTATCAAATCAGACCTAACGATTTAATTTCTAACCTGAAAAATATTTTCAAGATTTAATGAAGGTTTTTATATTAGAAGATCATCATAGCATGAGAGATGATTAAGAACCTCCGCCAAACATTGTGTATTATGTATAAATACATAGTATATTATTTCCTCTTTAGCCATTTTTCTTCTTTTTTCGAAAGGCTTTCCTTCTTTTAACGGTCACTTCCACCTCCTTCATTGTCCAAAAGCATAATAATTGTTGTATCATTGAACTCTTCAATCACAATACTCATGAAGCTTATATCAGGGAGATTTGAATCTGTATTGGTTCTGAAATCTTTTTTTCTTTTTCTTTTTCCTGAAAACTAAATAATCCTATGTTGCCCTAATTCTGCCATCGACTTTAGTTTTGAAAAGATTAATCAATCCTTCAACACCCTCAAATCGGTCCAAACACCCATAATTATTCTCTCTAACCATGTCGATTAGAACTCTTTGATCAACGTTCGAAAATGCAGCTTATCATTATCATTCGGCTCCACATCAAACAATAATGTACGAAAGCAAGCGCAAAAGTTCAATGAACTTGCAGCCAACGACTTCCCTCGACAGAGAAATAAGTACTCGGGTGAAATAAATTGTCGCAAGGGTCATCTTCCACCGTCGTTTGTTAGCTTTTGTCATAGTCGAACATCTTTTACGGTCAACTTCAATTATCTCATCATTTTTTGCTATTTCTCAACCACATAGATGCAATTAGAGAAGTTCAACCACGAAAACAATTGAGGAATAAAGAGAAACTAAAATGATAAATCAAAATTCAAATGTGTATAATGCACGATTTTAGGAGATTTGAAAATATTAGGTTTAAATTTTAAAATTCATATGAAACAATATTTTTGTTTTTGGGTAAATCTTTAGTTATAGCTTCCATCAATTAAGCCTTCTTTGATAGCCAATAGAAGTTGTTTGGGGTGTTGAATCTTTAGTTATAGCTTCCATCAATTAAGTCTCTATTGATAGCCAATAGAGATTATTTGGGGCGCTGAGTTAATTAAAATAGACGGAAGCTATAATAGTCCGTTGAATAGTAGATACTATTGAAGTCGATGCAGTTATCATTGACGATTATAATAGTCGGTGGGTCAAACGTGGATTGGATTATGATAATCCAGTCTATCCAAACTTCAAGTTGGTGCCCCAAACACCCCCTTAAAAATTATCCTTGTTTTCTCATCATTTGTTTACAATGGTTTTCATCTTTCAAAAAGAAAAACTTTTTTTTTTTAGTTTTAAAAAATTCACATAGATTTTGAAAACACTTGGTAAATAACAAAATAAAAATAAAAAAATCATAGATGAACGTAAGTTTTATAGGTCTAATTTTAAAAACAAATAGCGAGGCTCACGAACTAAGGTCTAGTTTATTTGTAAGGGTAAACAAGAAAATGAAAAATAAATAAATAAAAAAATTACATGATCCCTCAGGTTTGGGTTTGGTAGCATTTGGGTCCCAAAGATTTCAAACTCAACAATTATACCCCTGAAGTTTGGATTTGGTGCGTTTTTTGTCATTCTCTCAAAGTTTCGATTATTATTATTATTTTTTATTTTCTTTTTCTTTTTCTTCCTACCTCATCCTTCTTCTTTCTTTTTTTTAGTACCTTTTTGGTTTCGTTGCCTTCTTTCTTTCATGGCCATGGTCGGCGCAATACCAGCTTTAGAGATGTAAAGCATACATTATGTCACTTGGGATACATGTTGGGGATGTAGCTCAGATGGTAGAGCGCTCGCTTAGCATGCGAGAGGTACGGGGATCGATACCCCGCATCTCCATCCTTTTATCATTTTTCTTCATATGTAAAACGTGATTCTTTTTTTGAAAAGGCATTGAACCGGCGAGGACCATAGAAAGAAGAAGAATGAGAAAGAAGGAGGGAAGAGGGAGAAAGAAAAAAAAAATTAAAAATATTTTTAATTAAAAATAGGTGAAGTGTTCCGTTAAGATTTAACCGAAAATTTGATGAGAACAAAAAATACGCATCAAATCTAAAGTATAATTGTTAAGTTGTTAAGTTTGAAATACATATGCTACCAAAATCAAACCTCCAAAACAAATATAAAGAAAACTTGGATTTACCGAGGCCATCCGGTTCAAATTCCAAAAAACAAAAGACAATTTCGTAATTATTTTTAGTGTTTGGATTTGTGTATAAATCCCTTATTCAGATTGGGCTCAGTTTATTATATTTGGGCCCATTTTGAAGCCTGTGAAATTATGCCAACCCTATATTTCATTTCCTAGAATATTTTAGCTTTAGCTTGGCTTCATTTTTATTTTTATTTTTGTTAAATCGAGCTATAAGGTGTGTCCGTCACTAAGAGGTAAGGTAAGGGATCTCTCACTCTATATTAATTAAATATTTTTGTATTTTTTTTTAATTTGAATTATATACCTCGTATTTATGAAATATAAACGTGAAATGTAACAAATATATAAAAACAACATACAACATATGACCTACTATTGTAAAATTAAGGGGTAGAAAAAAAACCCTTATCTCTCTTCCTCCCTATCCCTCATGCTCGACCAGTCAACTATGAAGCTTCTCCTTCAATAGTCAGAGTCGTCGTTCCAAATCCCATCGTTGTTCCAGCAGTCAGAATCGTTGTTCAAACACCCACTGACGTCGTTTCAACACCGTTCACTTGTTGCAGAATGACGTCGTCGTTCCAATGTTGCAGTCGGAGTTTCCGTTCAAAGACTCACCGTCGGAGCCGACGAAGAGACGAGAATAGGAAGAGCTCTATGGTTTTCGCGAATGTTGTCGACGAAGGTTGTAGTCGGACTCGACTTTTCAAATGGAGAATGGGAAGAGTTCTAGGGTTTTTGCGAATCGAAAAATCGAGAATGGGAAGAGATGCGAGACGTTTTCAGGTAGAATGAGAAGAGACGATTCCTTTTTTGGAAACTTTATAAAATTGTTATGGAATATCCAACAATTGGTTTTTCAATTTTTCTTTTTATCAATTTACATTAATTACAAATAAACCTAGTGGACATATAAATAATTTCAATCCTATGTTAGGTCTAAATCAACTCGACTAATGACAAAACTATAATTTTTATGACCACCGAACATTCGTGTAATATTAGTCTCCAAATGACACAAATATCGTTAACCCTATAAATTTTCTTCTTTTGTATTTTAAATTATAATATTTTAGCAATGATATATAGTTTTGAATGTTTATGTACAAAAAAATAAAATTCGACAATTTTCATTAAAAAAAAAAAAAAATTGCATAATTTGGGCACCGACGAAACAAATGGTAAGCGCAATAAATGGCAGGAATCCAATAATAGTGTTTTTTGGTGGGCAACGCGTAAACTACTTTTCCCAAAATTTCTATTTCAACTGTACGGATGCTTTTGGTCCCACCACCCTTCAACATTCATAGCTATCCTACTTTTAATTAATAATGTCAATTTCAAACTTAATTATAGATTAATGATATCATATTTAAATAATAATCATAAAATATCACCTTTTTATTTTTTATTTATTTATTAGAAAAAACACTTTCATTTAGAAATATGTTCTACTCCATATCCATACGGTAGAAAACATTACAGTGTTCTGTAGACACAGCTTCAACCACCCAAGTGAGATACAATTTACTCTAAAACATTGAATGAGAAAGTAGGACAGCCCTCTTCGCAATCAAATGAGTCGGGCGGTTTGAATTTCGACAAACGTGTGAGAAAATTGACGATGTTTCCTTTCGTTCCACCTGCACCAGATCCCAAATTTCTTGCACCCATGAATCAATTTTCATCGCTGATGAGTGAGCTCCGGTGAGAAGAGCTACCGCCTCTAGAGAATCTGTTTCAATCACCAGGCGCTCGATGCCAAACATACGCGAAAACCGACAAACTTCAAGAATGGCTAGCATTTCGGCCACCAGCGGTGGGTATGAAATATCCACCCATTTCATCATAGCTCCCACCGACTCAGCATTTGCATTTAGCCACACCAGTCCCAAACCTGTCGAACTGTTTGATATTGTTGTGTCTGTGTTCAATTTGGTGGTTGTACTTTTGAGAGTTTTTGTAATCCTCAGAATTTTGTTGAACTATTTGATATTGTTGGGTCTGTGTTCAATTTGGTGGTTGTACTTTTAATAGTTTTTGTAATCCTCAGAATTTTAATAAATCTTAAAATTAAAATTAGTTTAGGGTTAGTTTAGAATTTTTTTTAATATAAATAATGTATTTTTGAAAAATAATTACAGAAATAAGATAGATATAAAACTATTGGTAAGAATTTCAATTATCACCAAAAACGAGAATGAGCATCAAGGCAGTAATGCAAAACACTTAGAGCAATTTTTTTTCTTTTCGACAACATGTTAAAGGTGGGGGATTGAACTTAGAACCTCATGCCATTGAGCTATGCTTTTGTTAGCAAGAAATTGCTCCAATTGAAACAGAGTAATGAGAATCTATTATTGCAATATTATGATAAACCGTAAACCTTAAACCGTAAATCATTTAACTACTTTATTTTTGTAAATAGTTTTAAATTCACTGTATTTATGTAATTATTTTTTAAAAATATATTATTAAAAAATAAATAATTAATCATCTCTTTATAAATTTTGAAAATATATTCACACATTCTTTTTTTTTTAATGGATATTATTATTATTATTTTATCAACATCAATAAAAATTAACTTTAAACTATTTATAAAGACTAAATTTGAAGCATTAAAAAAAAAAAAAAATAGATAAACTAAAATTAAATGAGTTTCCAAGTATAGAGACCAAATAATATTCTTTATTTAAAAAGTTGGTTAGATCATAATTAATTTTATATTTAATGTATCCTAATTTAATTACTTGTAATTAAGTGACAAATTTGAGATTTTATTAAATTTTAGAAACCAATTTGAAATTAAGCCCAATTATATAGATCAAATTGACAATTTAAGTCCGAAAAAAAAAATCTTTTTTTGTTTAGAAAAAATTAACAATCAAAATAATATATTATTTTTTTGAAAGAAAATAATATAAATATGAATCTACTATTAAAAATGTTGAATAAAAATACATTTTAAGAAAAAGACAATTCTTTTCTTCAATAATTTGACCAAATATTTCAACAATTTATCCGACACTTTGAAAGAAAAAAAAAAAAAAAAAAAACCAAAATTTAGACTAATTATCTAATTTGATCCAAAAAAGTGGCCAGACTTTTTGGGTCAAGAGTATTAGCACTAATTCCACATCTCTTCAACATGAGAAAATCAAACAAAATTTTCCAAAATAAATAAAATTTTATAAAAAAACGTTTTTGAATTGAATAACTATTTTCAAAATTGTATCCCTTTTTTTTTTTAGTATGTCTCACAAAAAAATTGAAAAACAAAAGTAAAATGAAATTGTTATTATCCAAATTATAAACTTATGAATAATAAAATACAATTATACTAATTTTGATAAATCATTTCCAAATAGTTATTACTTATTAAGAAGAGAAATCCATTTATACCCCTAAATTTGGATGATTGTATCACTTAAAACTCCAAAACTATTAATTGTATGAATTAAAATCCTAGACTTTCGTAAATGAATCAATTTAGAATTTTTGTTAATTCATAACTTTCACACATGTATAAAACTTATTTAGAGATAAATGCTGGAATCAAATAGATAGTAGTAGTTTTCATTCATACGAGTGATTTTTCATATTTTCGTTGTCTTCTAATTTTTTCTACTTGTTTAGAAAGAATTAGGTGATAATTTTTTTTTTTTTTTTTACTTTGGTAGAGTTCTTAAAGAAAAATAAATTTATTTAGATGAATTTTAAATCATTTAAAACTAATTCTAATAAAAATGATCTAAATGGATACAATTAATTTAAAGTTTTAATTAATTCAACCGTAAATCTTTGGAGTATAAATTGAATTTTACCCTAAATATTACAAGCATATATATATATATATATATATATATATATATATATATATATATATATATATATATATTGAAATTATTTAATAGGGGTGTACAAATGACCCGCCTACCCAACCCGAATTGTAAGGGTTGGGTTGGGTTATGTTTTTTTTTAGTTTGATTGATTTTTTGTCAACCTGAAATTTCACGTCGGTTTGCGATTGTGCCATTTTTGGCTCCGTTCAACCCAAATTCATATATATATATATATATATATATATATATATAAATGATATCATCTGTTAACCTTAATTTCATATTTGCAGTTGTTGGTCTGTACTGATGTTTATTTTTTTTTTTTTTTATGAAATTTGAAATAAAGATTTCTGATTGTTGATTTGAATCTCTAATTGATTGTATTTTCTGTTAGGTCTAAAAATTTGTATTTGATACAAGAATCTCGATTAATTTCTTGTTCATTTTTTTATATATTGGAGGAAGAAATTGAAAATCATAATTTGTAAAAATGTATTTTAAATAATTAAGATAAAAAAAACATCAATCTGACCAACCCAATCCAATCCGAAAATAAAAGAGTTAGGTTGACTAGTATGTTGGGTTGGATTGGGTCGAGAATCTACCAAATCAAAATTGTTGGGTCAGGTCACAAAATTCTCTCAACCCAACTCATGTACACCCTATTATTTAAGACTAGATTATCAAAATACCACGAATTATGAGGTTTGTTTCAAAAATACCCTTGAACCTTCAAAATTTTCAAAAATATCCTTTTTAAAAAAATATTTCTGAACTATGAAAAACATTTAAAAAATTATGTCAACGTTAACAACGCATATAATTCTAATGTGTACGGTTCAAAATTCTAACTTATACTTGTGCGAAAGGTAAAAAAATGAAAAATGTAAACACCTTAGGTGTTAAAAAATATTAAATATCCTAATTTATTGATTAAAAAAATCAGAAAATAGAACAAAATAAAACAAAATCAGTGGAGAATAAATCAAATATCTACATTTTCATTTTTTCCATGTCACAAATACAAATTAGAATTTAATCGTGTTGTTGTTAATATTTAAGGTATTTTTGAAACGTTTTTTCAATTCAAAAATATTTTTAAAATTTTTAATTTTTTTTTAGAAATATGTATATTTGTTATAATTTAATAGAAAGGTGCACTACATCTAGACTGGGACTGTGATATTCCAATTCCAAAGACAATAATCGACTCTAGTCTTAGTAGTCTTGCTGTACCCTACTGTCACGCAACTTCGTGTGACCGTCCAATAACAACACGTCGACACGATCAAAATCAATCACAACCGTCAATTTCGAAAAAACGACAGTCAGATCTAGTTCGTACACGTGGACATCGCCTGTACGGAGTTAAAAAAATAATTGGATCGCGACTTTAATTAATTAAGTAATTATTTACTTTAAAGAAAGGAAATAATTTATATTTAGTAAGTGACAACAAAATCGAAAGTGATTTATATTTAATGTGTCGCAAAACGGAATCCGTTAAGAAACGGGAAAAGTGCTTGGGGATACTCCAATTTTAAGTGCTTTGTGATTAATTAATTAATTACAGCTTCTGCCACTGATTTTATTTTCTTTTTCTAATAAATCTCACTCTAATGCGTTTTTTAATTCTTAATTTCCACCAAACTTTTCACTAATTTTACAGATTTTGCCACTCTTCTCTCTCTAATTATTACTTCTTTAATTCTTTATTTTATTTCTAACTGGATTTATAAATGTCATTAATATGACCCTTCCTTTTTCTCTCTCTTTGTAGAGAGGCATATATATATATTTTCTTTTTTTTAATTATTTTTTTATCTTTTCGTGTCATGATTTAATTGGTTAAAGTTTATATTTTTATTTTTGTATTTGTTTATATTTTTATTTAAGTTTATATTTTTATTTTTGTAATAAAAAAATCAACTTTTAAGTTTTGAGGATCTTCTTAAGTTTTTTTTTTTTTTTTTTTTTTTTTTTTAATCGGGTAAAAGATTTGAAAATAACAAAAAAAAAAATATATATATATATATATATATATATATATATATTATATTAATTTTTCCTTTTCAAAACACGCAAGTAGAAGAATTTATTTTATCAATATTTTCTTATAAAATGCATAATAAAAATTAATTGAAAGGAGAAAATAAGAAGTGGAACATTATCAAGAGAGGCATTTAGTGTAAAATTATTGATGAATATACATGATGTAGTTGATTCATGAGATATTGAAGTCATCAATTTTTTCATAAAATATGTGTAAGACAAAACGGGTTAGAAAATAGCTCAAGATATATACCTAATAAATACGATAGTCTCGTAATTTTTCTTTAACTTATTCTTATAATTATGGTGGGTCTCACCATCTCTAATTATAATATACTTTTTTTAATTGTATTTATCTAAATAAAATTATTTTTTTCATTTATCTATATTTAATATAATTATTAATGACTCAAAATATGTATAATAAGATAAGAAAAAATATATTTTAGGCGACTTACTCATATTAACATTTGGTTTTTAAGTTAACGTATTAAAATTAAAAATAATAATGATTATTAATATTCAATCGCAATGTTATTTTCATAGTATATTTTATTTATCCAGATTTAAAAAAAAATGTGATTTTTTTTTTAATTACTAGATTATTTTTTTCATTTTTAATTTTTAAATTCGTTTTTATAAACTATTTTTTTTCTTCGTTTATAATTCATGAGAAGCTCTAACCTTATGAAATGTTTGAAATTATAAACTTCAGTTTGTATTTAGGGGAACACATGTTCGAGTAACTTTATCCAAATACAATATTAAGTTGTTGATTCATTATTGTTTTCATGGTTACCTATGAGTTTTCAGTTTTTTTTTTCTTTAAAATATCTAATCAAAATATGTATTTTTTTAAAAAAATCAAACCGATTGAAATGTTATGCTTTTTTATGTTTGTTAATGAATGGTAAACAATGTTTAATTGTGTGCTTTGTCGGTTTTTATAATTATAAATTATTTAATTTTTTTCGTTGCAAAAAAAAAAAAAAAACAATGTTTAATTGTGGAAAACAATTTTCTTATTTTAGTGTATAACATAAATTAAATGTTTTCACATTAAAAACTCTAAAAAAAAAATTTGTTCCAAGTATAAAAAGTTTTACAATTTACAAAAATATCTACTAGACGATAAGAAAAATATGTAGCAAAGAGTTTTTTTTTTTTTTTTGGTCCAAATTCAGGTTTCATTACATTGCACCTAAACACCGTTTTTTGATTTCGATTGGGGTCCAGAATTTCCGGACAAACCTTCCAAAATTCTTATTTTCAGGATTTCGAACCCAAAACAAGCGCCCCTTCAATTTTAGGTGTTGAAGTCATCTTTTGCGAACTCCAAATTTTGATTCTAAAATCTACATTTTTTTTTTTACAATATGGTATTTCTATGATATTTGTATCTCAGTTTTCAACATTAATCTAAATTTAATCATTATGCACTTGACTAAACTATTTTTAAGTTTTATCCAAATTAATGTTTATAAAAAAATAATTTAACTTTAAATGTTTGGTTATACCTATAATTTATTAAATCCCAATGGTCCATATCATTAATAAATATTATTAAATTCAATGAACAATCGACATGTCATTATCACAATGTTATTATTATTATTTATATATATATTTGCAAAGGATTAGCATAGGGGTCTACAATAATTTAACACCCATCAATAATCTGAATCTCATTACATTGGTAAAATTAAAACACTTACAAATATAAAAAATGAAAAAAACAAAATTACCATTAAAAAAACAATAAAAAAACAAAATACATTTTTTTTTTATTTTATAATAATGAAAAATTGAAACATTCGATTTTTTTTTTTTTTTTTTTGCAAAGGTAATATATATTACGAAAAGCAAGCGAGGGGACCCCATAGTTCGGGGCCAAGACACTCAAAAACACAGAGCGAACAACCAGTACACACTCACGGAAACAATTCCCACAGAGGGGCACTAATAGACAAAGGAGACCTCAACGCCCCCAGCCACGAGGCACACCTATAGGACACATCAACCTGGGCACTTATAAGAACAGCCTGGGGAGAACGGAGCCTACCTCCGTGGACCCGGGAATTACGCTCTCTCCAGATATGATAAATGGCCGCACACCACGCAATCCTCCAAACATGACGCCTGCGACGATCACCCCGCCCCATGCTACAAATCCAAGCTAACTCGGTGGACCATATAGCAATACGATGAGAGGGGTGACCCCAACGAAGAAGACCCGTCCACACATGCGAACTAAACCGTCCACACATGCGAACTAAACGGACACTCGAAGAAAAGATGATCACGCGTATCTGATGTTGCCGAACACAACACACACCCTGACGGAATTAAGGGATCCCAAACATGGAGGCGGACCCTAGTAAATAACCGGTCACGAATTGCCAACCACGCAATGAAGGCGTGTCGGGGAATGTTACCATCAAACCACAACAAACTGGCCTATCGAACACAATCATTCGACTTCTTGATCGATGATACATATTTTAAATTAGTTAAATTGTTGTCGACAAAATATTTTCTTTATTTGACATCATATATGTAAAATTCAAATTACATAATTAAAATATAAAAAAAAATAACTATTTTGTTTTTGTAATCTTAAAAACATTTAGAAATTTCCAATTCAAATCAATTCCAGATAGAATACATTAGTTAAGTACAGTTATGATTTATTATTCTAAAAATAAACTATAATTATCTTGAAATTATCCAACTTTAAAATCTCAAAGGTCGTTAACAATAGATTAAAAATCATTAACCGAGATCTCTGGAGAAAATATCTGGAATTATCCGATAATAATTCTGTGGTCATTTTAGATTTCAATTTGTTCAAAATTAAAACAAATTTATTCCCAAAAATATATAAAAACGACACGTGTCCTCAACAGAAAAAAAAAGGTTTTCCGTGTACAACAAGGCTCGTGTACGAGCAGCGTCACCGTACAAATATTCCTCAACGGCGTAACGAAATTGACGGTAGTGGCAATTCCGTAGTTAAACGCCAGATAATGTGTAATTATAAACAACGTTAATTTTAGAAATTTCAAAAGAATTTTATATTTAAGTTAAATTACAAATTTAATATGTTTGTTTTTATTTAGTCCCTCATGTTCGGCTGGTTGCACAAATAGCAATCAAGCCCAAACTAATAGCAAATTTAACAAACTTTAAAATGTTTTGCAAATATGACAAAAAAACCCGTTTCTATCACTGATAGACTTTATTATATCACTGATAGACTTCTATCAGTGATAGACTATTATCACTAATAGACTATTATCACTGACAAAAATCTATAAAAAGCTGAGGTGATCAGCGATAGACTTCTATCAGTCATAAGATATCAGCGATAGAAATTGCTATATCCGCAAATTTTTTAAAAACATGCTATATTTGCAAACAATAAGTCTTAAATTTTCATTTACTACAATTTGCCCCTGATGTTTTAAAAATGTCTAAAAAATTTATTAGGCCTACGTTTAATAATAATTTAATTTTTGAAAATTAAGCCTATCAACTCTATATTTATTTTTGAATTTATTTGTTGTGATATTTATCTTTTACCAGTGTTTTCAAAATCTAAGTTCAATCTTAAAAAAATAAAAAATATATATATATATTTTTTTTTTGTTTTTAAAATTTTGGAAGAATTATAATGTTTTCTTATCAATTAAGATAAAAAATCATAGTAGAAAATTGTTTATAAGCTTAATTTTCAAAAATAAAAAATTAAAAAATAATTTACTGTTTTTGAAAATTGTGCTTGTTTTCTCACCATTTTGTATATCGATTTTCATCCTTCTTATTTAAATATTAGAATTCTAATCCAAATTTCAAAATAAAAAATAATTTTTTGAAAATTTCATCCATTTGATAACTATTTTGTTTTGTCATCTACTTTTTATGACGGTTTTGAACACTTAAAAAAAATAAATTTTATTTTTCTGAATTTGACTAAGAATTTTAATATTTTTTTTTTAAAAAGATGAAACGAGAAAATCATTGTAGCCAAATGATAAGAAAACAAGTCCAATTTAAAAAAATAAAAATAAAAAACAAAATAATTATTGTCAATTTAATTTGGGCTCTAATTCAATTTTTTTTTAAAACTAATCTTAAAATTTTCCCTCTAATCTTAAAATTTTAATTTGGTGTCTTCCATCCAATTTTTAAAATGAAAAAAAAAATTAGGAACTAAATTTATAATTTAAAAAATTTAGGATGAAATTCACGCAATTCTCTCGAAACTAAATTTAGAAATTAACCTAAATATATAATTAGAGTTGATGATGAAACCTAAAATATAATTAAATTTGGATTATTTGAGGAATTTTCTCTCTCAAATCAGGACGAAACAAACGTCTTCCTCCACTCGATTGGACTCTGAAGACTGTTTTTTCAGTCACGGATTTCACTTTCTCACTCTAAAATTTCACTTCTCTCTCTAAAATCCTTCATCTTCTTCATCTTCTTCATCTTCTTCAAGTTGCAGAAGAGAAAAATTGGGTGTTTCTGTGATCCGCCATGGCTGAAGTGACCAAGTATCAGCCCATCAATGGCGGAAATCTGGTATCAGACGTGAAGAGCCTCTTTTCCATTCTCAAAACCAAGAGAACTCTGGCTTTTGCTTATGGGTTTATGTTCGCTTTCGTTATTTTCACTGCTTTTTTGGCTTTCAATCCTTCTTCTTCTACTTCCTTTTCTCCTTCGTTGTCTAGTATCTTCACTGGGAGTAATTCCTCTAATGGCGGTTCTGGATCTCGATACCCTTTTTTTATTTCTTACTTTTTCCCCAATACTTCCGTCCAGCAGAGTATTCCGGTCATCCCTCCGACGGAAACAGGGAATTTCTCTAGATCTGGTAATGCGACGCGGACGGAAGATTTAGTTCCGGAAAGTAATTCACCGGCTGGGAATCAGACTCTGGATTTTCAAGTTTCGCCTCCGATGGAAACAGTGAAGAACGATACTCAATCTACGCCGGTTACTGAAGTTAAGAACTCGAATCGAACTGAATCGCCAAAAGCCTCTCCGGTGGTGGATGATGATCATCAGGTGAAATCGATTCCGTCGGGGAATAACAGTTCTAGGGTGGAGGAGAAAAATGTGCCGGGGAATTACACGGCGGCGTTGTCGAAGAAGCAGAAGGGTGAGACGAATTCAGATTCTGGTAAATCGGTGAAGAACTTTCAGAAGGATTGGTTTGAGTCGTTGAAGAATTGTGATTTTTTCGATGGAGAATGGGTGCCGGATGATTCTTATCCACTTTATAAACCTGGTTCTTGTTTGCTTGTTGATGAACAATTCAATTGTTATCTGAATGGAAGGCCTGATAAGAATCATCAGAAACTTAGATGGAAGCCTAAGGGATGCGATCTTCCAAGGTATGAACATAATTCTCTTGCAATTTTTCCAACTTTTTGTTTTGTTTTGCGTAACTTGTACTGAATTGAATTGAATTGTGTAGTCTGGAATTTCTTTTGACTTTTCTTTTTTCTGTGTCATATATGGAAAAGATGAATAAGAAAAGGAAAATGTTATGTTTGTTCTTGATGAATTCAAAGCAATCATCTGAAATTTAGGCTTTTGAGATTGCTAATCTAGTTTAACCAATCAGAATTGTGTCTAAAGATTGTTTGTAGCTGATTGTTAAGTGTCCAATAATACTCTTTTGAATTCAATGAACTCTAAGGCTCCGTTGGATAACCATTTGGTTTAGGGTTTTCGAAAATTAACCCTATAAATACTACTTCCACCCATGATTTTCTATGTTTTGTTATCTAACTTTTACAACTATTTTCAAAATCCAAGCCAAGTTTTGAAAACTAAATTCGGCATCGTTTGACATGCGAGTGTGTGTGCTCTTTTGTAGGGGTTATGGGGTGAAAGAAACAATAGGACTTTTAGAGGGGTGGAGACAAACTCGTGGGTTGTCTCGTACCTTAGCAGATTCCATGTTTCTTTATGACGCGTTTGTTTTGTAATTACTCCTTGAGTGTTATTATTCTGGATTGGAGCCCCTTTTTATACCGGGGATCCTTCCTTTCTTAGGGCTGTTTTTTTGTATGCCCTTGTATTCTTTCATTTTTTTTTAAATGAAAGTCTCGTAATGATTTGGTTTTTTATTTTTGTTTTCTCACCATTTTCTTACATTGGTTTTCATATTTCTTAAGAATACATTAGAATTCTTAGCCAAATTCCAAAAACAAAAACATGTTTTTAATAACTATTTTTTTGTTTTGTTTTCAAAATTGATAATAATACAAAGGAACTTATAGGTAGGTGGAAAGAGTGTTTATAAGCTTAATTTAAAAAAATAATAAACTAAATGGTTATCAAACGCGGCCTAAATAATATGTTTCCAATTCATCATTAGCCTTTTCTAATTACGCTATGGATGTAGGTTGGATGGAGGTCGAATGTTGGATATGTTGAAAGGGAAGAGATTAGTTTTCGTGGGTGATTCGCTGAATCGAAACATGTGGGAATCACTTGTTTGTATATTAAGAAATTCAGCTAAAGATCAAAGTAAGGTGTTTGAAGCTCATGGAAGACAGGTATTCAGAGGGGAAGCAGTCTACTCTTTCATATTTAAGGTTGGTTTTGTGTTCTACTTGTTACTTCAATGACTTGGTTTTCCAAACTATTGCTCTATTTTGGTGAATGTTTATTTCATTTGATGGTTTTTTCGTCTTCTGTTCAATAGGATTATAACTTCACCGTAGAGTTCTTTGTGTCTCCTTTCTTAGTCCGAGAATGGGAGATACCAGACAAGAATGGTAAAAAGAAGGAAACTCTGCGTCTCGATTTGGTCGGGAAATCGTCTGATCAGTATAAAGGAGCTGATATAATTGTCTTCAACACTGGTCACTGGTGGACTCATGACAAAACTGCAAGAGGGTAAGTGTGAATTGTGTTATGTTTACGAGTGAAACCTGTTCAATGTGTATTTCAAACGTTTGACGAGTTTCGCGGTGTCGAGTGAATGCAGGAAAGATTATTACCAAGAAGGGAGCCATGTTTATGAAGAATTGAATGTTCTTGAGGCGTTCCGAAAGGCTATAACGACGTGGGCGAGATGGGTTGATAACAACATAAATCCAATGAAGTCCCTTGTTTTCTTCAGGGGCTACTCTGCATCCCATTTCAGGTAAAAGAACAAACAAAAAACAGGATTCTAAATGACAATCTATTTGCACATTGAAACAATCAAACTTGATATCTTTTCTGAACGATAAATTTGTGTTTTAACAGTGGAGGACAATGGAACTCCGGTGGGCAATGCAACAGCGAGACCGAGCCAATCAAGAATGAGACATTTCTGAGACGGTATCCGCAGAAGATGGTTGTTTTGGAGAATGTATTGAAAGGGATGAAAACCCATGTCACCTACCTCAACATTACGAAAATGACGGATTTTCGGAAGGACGGGCACCCTTCGATCTACCGGAAGCAAAGCCTAACAGAAGAAGAGAAGAGATCACCATTGAGATTCCAGGACTGCAGCCATTGGTGTCTTCCTGGTGTTCCTGATGCATGGAATGAGATTTTATTTGCAGAACTGTTATTGAAACAGCAACAGCAAAAGAGAACATAGAGGTACAAAGAAAGAAAGTACATATATATATATATTTGGTTGGTTCATATTAAGTTTTAGAAGAATAGTCTTTTTTTTGTTTCTTTTTTGGAATCATATAGAAAAGATCAAACAACAAAGAAGTTGGATCCAAAGAATTGAAATGATTTTTTTTTTTTTTTCATTCTATAATAATTTATGAGAGTAGTAAATAGAAAGGAAGTTTGTGTTCTTGAGGAGATCTGCTTGTGCTGTGATGAAATTATGTTCATATGAGAGAGAAGGAAGAGGATATTAGATGAAAGGATGCTTTATGGATCAATACCACTCTTGAAATCTTCTTTGGAGGTTATCAATTGTAAATTTTTAAATTCTCTGTTTTTTTTTTTTGGTTGAAATAATGTAATCCATTATTTTCAATCTAAATCGTGCTCTGCCAAATTGAGCATAATTAGCATGTATTTTCTCTCTTGAGATCAGAGGTTCAAATTCCCGAGCAGGTTCAACTTTCCGTGCTCGCATTTGTTTGTTGTAGTTGTACTAGTGCTTTCTTTCATCATGAATTTATTTCCTTGTATGAGTATAGCCCCTTTTGATTTCTTTTTCTTTCTTGCCTTTCTTTTGGTTAAAATATAATTTGGTCTTTTAAAGGTCATTTTATATTTTTAATTTGGTCCCTAAAGTTATAGGATTTCTATAGGACTCCTTATACATTATAGTTTAGTTTCAAATTTGGCCCACTTGTCATCCCTTGGAAAAGAGTAACTAATTATTTTTAAGTTTAAATATTAATTTGGTCCTTGAACTTTCAACTTTTCTCCATTTTAGTCCTTATATTTTCCTTCTTTTTCTTTTCTATTTTAATTTTTTTTCTATCACAATTTCAGAACAATACTACACTCAATACTTTGTTTGAAATGTAACCATAACTTTGTATCATAAAGTTTTTATAGCATTTGTGTTAGAATTTTGCAAAAAAAAAAACAAAAAAATCAAAATAGTTACTTTTTTAAAGTACTTTTGAAAGTATAGAAATAGTTGTTTTTATGATTTTTTAGCAATATTCCTTTTAAACTCTTTTTTTCTTTTCTAAATATTAAACCCAGTGTGAGTTTTTAATTATATGCAAGTGTTAATGAATAATAAACTATAGATCCAAGGGACTAATAAATAAATATATAAAGAATTTAGAGATCAAATTTAAAATAAAGTAGATTTTAGTGACTATGAGTATATTTTAATATTTTGCCTTTTGAAGTTACTTTGAGTCTCAATTCTTATACTAATTTTCAAAGTCTTATTCCAAATAAGTATGACAATGACTAAGAACTGCATGTGAAGATTAACTTAAAGAATTAATTATAGTGATGATTTTAATTTCCCTTTTGACATTTTCTCACATGGGGCCTTCTTTTAAGCAATAAAGTCAATATTTTTATAATATTAGTTCAAACTTCAAAGGCTATTTATTTTGTCTATCTTTGGAGAATACAACCTAGAAAGGAATGCCTTGTCATTTGCAAATTTAAATCAACTACAAATTATTCCCTTATTTTCTATTTTTTAACTTTAACAAAATAAGTACTAAAAAAAAATTGGGTTAAATTATATCAAATATTTTGAATTTGGGGTAGATTTCAATTAAGTCCATAAACTTTAAAAAATTTCATTTTTATCTTGAATTTTGAAATTGTTTCAAAAAAATATATTATTCTTCAAAATGAGGATGAAAATTGACGTGACAGTAATGTGTCAAAATTAATAGGTATACACATTTACATAATCATTTTTTACACATCATTTACGAGATTGATGTTGTAAATGATGTCATCATCATTTTTTTTTCTTTTCTTTACAATGATTTTTTTACTAATACGAGGATTGAACCCATGACCTTTTAGTCACATGCACAACCTTATGCCAATTGAGCTATGCTTGATTTGGCATGTCTTTCAATTTTTACACATTAATCGAACGTCAATTTTATTTTTATTTTAACAAAAAAAAAATCAAGGGTATTTTTTTTAGAATAAATTTCAAAGTTCAATGATAAAAATTAAACTTTTCAAAATATAGGCCCTACCTCAAAGTTGAGGGGTATTTTGTATAATTTAACAAAGGTTTTTTTTTTTGCAATGATAATGTAATACGAAAAGCAAACGTAGAAGACTCCACAGCCCGAAGCCAAGACACTAAAAAACACATCAAGAAGAACAAGGAAAATAACTCATGAACACATATTCCAAAGAGGAACATTAATAGAGGCCAAGACCAACTCATCAACACAGATTCCAAAGAAGAACATTAATAGAGGCAGGAGCCATCAATACACTCAGCCACGAAGCACATCTATAGGTCATATCAGCCTGTGCACTAATGAGAATAGACTGAGGAGGCGGGGGCTAACCCATGAACATTCGAGTTTCGTTCCCTCATATGGTAAATGGTCGCATACCAAGCTAACCTCCAAACCCGATGCCTAAGTTGGTCACCCCACCCCATGCAACAAATTCACCTCAGAAGCCCCGTTCACACCTGCTTACTAAACATGTACTTAAAGAAAAAGATAGATTTTTGTCTCCAAAGCATCCGAGCCAACCAGGCATGAATCCTGGCTCGAGTATACAAACGATCTCGGATGGCCAGCCAGACAACAAAGGAAGTGACGATGGATATTACCCTCAAACCACAACAAACTCTCCCATCTCATACAATCTCGACGGGGCCGAAGAACCTCCTAAGCACTAGCCATCGAAAACTCAATCGACCTCCCAAGATCCCAAATAATCCTATCAGCCCGATGCAAGTGGAGAACAACAACCTGGACTAACAGAAGTAACTCCTCCGTTCTCCCCAGTCACACAAGGCCAATGCCAGGACCTGTAAAGAAGGAGGAAGTCCGACACAAGGGCAAATTCAGAGTTACCCACCTCACGAACCAACCCCTCACCAAATCGCGGTAAAAGGTCTCCTAAGAAGCTAGGAATCCACCCAAGCATGACACCTCCGCCCATCCCCAATGACTATCTGAACGAACGGACGAAACTGCTCGTAAAGCCGAAAAATGACTCGAGTACACCAAGACCAGCTAGACGACGACCGAACAGACTATAAAGACTTCCCCTCGCATAATATAAGCATCAATCTAGGCAACTCACAAGGACCCAACCAGGTGAGTCTCGTAGGTGGACGTATCGAACCGAAATAAGATCTCAGATTGACATCTTGATACATTGATTTACCATCCACGTCATCACAGCGGTTAAGTTTCTGGATCGAATATGGCTAATGCCCAAGCTCCCTCCTACACGACATACACACATCATTCCAGACTACTTTAATTTGCACCTTTTTTATTATTACTTTTTTAATAATAAGAATATTTTTTTATTAATCAAAGCCATGTTTCCATAGCGTATCAAAATTTCAAACCTTTACTTAGGTTCTGTGATATTGTGTTTGTTGGAGTAAAAAGCTACTACAAAAAAATCTTAACCGTTTAAATTGTTTGGTAAATCTAATTATTTAATAATCTACCTATCAAATCAATTTTCAATTTACCCTTGCGTAAAATCACGTTGGTACCAACTTCTACTTTTCCCTAAAAATCTACCATTTTCTCTAATTATATTTTTAAAATTCTAAATCTATTCTTCAATTTTTTTTCCTCTCATGTTTATGTTATAGAAATGAAATTAAGATTGATTAAAAAAAAAAGTAACATTTTTCTAAACTTTTATCAAATTGTTTAGTATTAAACCAAGTTACTTACAATTTAAATTATATAAAATTCAAAAAAATAATTATCCTATAATAAAATTATATATTAAACATTAATATAATTGAAATAATATGATTTTAGTAATTATAGTTAAATCGTAGCAATTTAGTATTAATTTACCAAACGTTCCCTAAGCTTTTTGAAGTTTAAAGTTCGAATTTATCAAACACTAAATTACTTCTTGTTCCAACTGATTTTTCTAAAAGTAAAGTTATAAGCAATTATTTCAAAAGTTATTGCAATTCCAAAAACGGAGCCCTAAACTGTGAGGGAAAAAACTTTCCAAAGCCCTAATTTTTTTTTTTTTTTTTTTTTTTTTTTGAGATAAATCCCAGAAAAATTGTAACAGATGTCAATTTAGAATAAAATAATTAAAAATATAGCATGTTTTTAAAAATTTTGCGGACATGACAATTTCTATCGCTGATATCTTATGGCGGATAGAAGTCTATCGTTGATGACCTAAACTTTTTATAGATTTTTGTGAGTGATAATAGTCTATCACTGATATATCAGTGATATGATAAAGTCTATCAATAATAGAAACATATTTTTTTTTTTGTCATATTTCAAAATATTTTAAAAAACTATTAGAATTTATAAAATTGTACCCCTATAATTGGATGTACCTCTAAATTAGCATTAATGACAATATGCATTTAAAAAAACAAAAACAACTCGTTACATATTAAATTACGCTTTCTTTTAGTTCAACAATATGTATGGAAGTAGAGTCAAATTCAAAAAAAAAAAAAAAAATTGTACGAAAGTAGAGATTTGAATCTTGACGTTTTGTTCGAAGATTAAATTATTAGTTTAATGAAATTAACAAAGATGAAGAGTGTTTTGTTGAGATTAATGAGGAAAGATATATGGGTATAGTATAAAGTATTAGACATCATGGAATTTCATCCTAAAACCAATTAGTGAGATAAAAGAAGTAGCTCATGAATATTATATATTGTGAGTGAGGTCCCTTCATCCTTTCGATGTGAGATCCTCGTCAACATGCCTCTCAAAATAGTTATCATCTTGGGTCAGATCCTATTTTTAGATCGAATACTCATTTAAGTTTCATGAGCTCGAATACCATATTAGACATCACGATGTTTCATTTTAAAATTAATTGGTGATAGGAACATACTTTCGATGTGTCATCCTCGACATAAAGTATAATGAAAGGAAAAGATGTAAATTGACAGACAATGAAGGGTGGGGTACCCTAGGAATAGAGGGCATTTAAAGAAATAGGGTGGGGGGTGGAAAAGTGGTTAACTTTAATGCAATCAATAAAGCTTATGATTTGGAGCAATCAATTGTAAGATTATTGCATTGAAAAATGTGTGTTCTCTAACATTGCTATGTAATTCACGCGGCTGTCGGCGACCGCTTTATTTTGTTTTTTGTTAGGTCGGTCACCTTCACACATGTATTGTCATTTCTCGGCGTTTTCCCCTTTAATTATTCCATCTTATTATTAATTTATTACCATTCACCATTCACCTTTTTCCTTCCACTTTCAAAATAATTTTCGGATTGGTTTTAGGTTTAGAGTTTAGGGTTGACACGACTGTCTCAATGTTTACAAATTTTTTCCGTTTACTTTAGTGGGATCAGAGTGCAAAATTTGCGGAGATCGAATTTTCATAGATAAAGTATCTATTATTGCACATAGAAACTGTGTAACACTAGCAAACAAATTAATACGTAATTGGCTATAAGCAATTATAGAGTAAATAAGACTATAGAGTCTATATAGAACAGAAGTCCATAAACCATAAATAAATCAGACGAGAGAGAGAGGAACAAAAGCTCCAATATTTATTATTGTACATAAGGCATGCTTCCAATGTGCTAACTTGAATATAATTATTCGCTCGGCATAAGTTGCTAGCAGACTACAAAACGATTGTCTCAACATGATACGACGACTAACTTCGATAGAAAAACAACTTCAAACTACACACTACACAGTTCTAGCAAAACTCTTAGATACTTTAAAATAATATAATAAAAAAAATTGAAAAGAGAAGAAAATTATTGAGATTTGATAAACTCATATTTTCATGTGATATGAGAATAACTTAAAAAAAAATAATAATAATAATAATTTTTTTTGAGTACATTGGAGGTGGGGGATTCAAACAACAGACCTCCTAGTCGTCAACACATACATATGTCCGTTATGCTCGCTTTGACAACTAACTACTATTTATAGTCATACAAAATACTAACTTTTTTTTTAAAAAAAAGAAAAAGATAGAAATAAATATTTAGTGATTACATCAGTTGCAAAAATGAGTAATTAGAGCTGTGGGGAAAGCAAAATAATCATAAACTATTCAAATTTATAGAATTATGAATTTAATTTCTTGACATTAAACTTGTATTTTAAACAATCATTTTGATAATCAAACCACTACTTTCTTTCATACATTTTCGATAAAATTCAACACTTACCACACATATAATTTTAAAAATATTCATACAAAAAAATCATCATATAAAAAAGTGGATTAAATTACAAATATTTAATCAATATAGACGCATTTTAAAATTCGAATAAATCGTAGATAAAAATGAAATTGATACAATATTAAGGACAAGCTAGAGACAATAGGATTTTGGTTGATGATGTGGCTTTTATGGACTTTTATTTTTATGTTCATGTTTTTGGATTTTGATTAGAATAAAAAATAGTTTGTTCATGAACTTGTTGATGTGTGATTCCTCTAAGCATGTTGTGTGTCTCATCTTTATATTTAAGTGGCTTTTCAATCTATCATGAGCTGTTTAAGCTAAATAAAAACATTATTCAAAGTTGTGAATTTTAAGGAAAGAAATTTTTAAGAATAATAATAATAATAATAATTAATAACAAAAAAAGATAGCGTTTCATTGAATACCTACTTTAGTCTATTTATATTGATTGAATATAAGTAAGAGATTAAACTAATCTTAAAGGTGGAGAGACCAAACTACATTTGCAAGTAAATCTCTCAAACTTGAGAATGAAATCTAACATTCTCTCAAACCTCAACATATCTCTATCATGCATGAGTTTTCTAATTTTATTTTAATTCTACACAAATATGATGTTACTCTTATTTTGGTATTGATGCCAATTTTGATTTGATATCGATGATGCAAATATAATTAATTACTTTTAGGTGTCTAGGTCATGGATATTGGCCATTGCAAACTCAAAAGAGAATTCCAAAAATTTCACATTAGAAGATTTACAAATGGAAAGGGCGTATAAATAGGGGAGCACCTTGAGGAGCTTGCAAAAATGATCAGTATGGAAGAAATACTCTCTCTCCCTCACATGCGCGCCGTTTGAGTCAGGAGTGTTGTGTTAACTTTGGGAGCAACCGGCGACAGACGATTCACACCGAAGTCGTGTCGCAATTGCTTTCAAGGTAGTGGTATCCACGACACAATGCTTTTACTTTTCTGATTTATTGTCGATTACAATTACCAATGCTAATATTGATACCAAGACTAATAAGGCTAATCATAATGTTAATACAAATACTATTATGAGTTTTCAAAATTTAAAAAAAAAATTGCAAAAACTATCGTTCCAAAAATGTAAATCAACGCTAGAGATGTTCATGGGGCGGGGCGGGGCTGGGTAATGCCTTCCACGTCTCCCATCTCATTATCCGTCCCCGTCCCGTTTAGCTAACGAGGCAAAAAAATTCTCCACTCCCTGCCCCATTTTCAGTGTAATCGAGAATTCTCCGTCCCAATCGAAACGGAACGGGGTAATTAATGGACATCTCTCATCAACACTCAGAATATAATCTATCTCTACCATAGAGTGATCTTATCACCATATAAATTTTTATGAGGAGTCTCAGCACAACCTTTTTCTTTTAGATATTTTGATTGCTTGTATCTTTTGATGTTTTAGTAATAAAATATAAATAAAAATTGATCTAATTCCACGAGAATCACAAAATATATATATATATATATTTTTTTTTTTTTTTTGACAACATGTTATGGTGGGGATTGAACCTAGCATCTCATCGTCACTAGACAATACAGAGCTATGCTTTTGGCAAATCACAATGTATTTGTATTCCCAATATAATTTCAATTTGAATACACAAAATCAGTTCAATTCAAATAACATAGTCTAACCGTAATACTCTCTAATGATAAAACATTGTAACTATAAATAAATGTGAGGTTAAAGTGAATATATATCAACGATAATTGACAATGTACTTCTACTCGTGAAATTGGAAGTTTGAATTCCCATGTTGAACTATAAAAAACAATGTAGAAATTTATTAAATAAAGTTTAATATATAGTTAAATGAATTTAAATATCAATGTCGATGGATATTTTTCGAAATTTAAAAAAAAAAATATATTTAAATCAATAAATAAATATTTCAAAATTTTAAATAAGTAAAATACACCAGTTATAATATTATATTCACGTTAGGTTACATTTTGTTGTTATTTTTTTAATATTTCATTGACTTTGTACGACAGGATAGAAATGTCGTTTCATCTCTCATGTCGATGTTGAATCTATGGATGTATGGAAATATCGTTTCATCTCTCATGTCGATGTTGAATCTATGGATGTATGGAAATGTCGATGAAAATATCAACGAAAATTTAATATCATGGTTATAATAAAGTAAGATTGTACTTGAATCTTATATATAAATAAACCTAAAAAAGCATCCTAAACACCTAAAAAAGTCTAGTTTAGGAGGGAGAGACCACTTGCCTCAAAGTCTACTTTTGGAAATCTAGGAAGGTGACTAGGGTTCAATAATTTGACCTAATCACACTAAATTATCATTAAAAAAAAAATAAAATATATAATTACAGAAATGCCCTTATAAGGTGAATAGACTTGCAAATTTTGCTCATAGGCATAGTGTTATGTTTAATAATATCAGGGTGTGCTGCTGGTGGAGTAATGAAAAGATGGGGTGTTTAGGACTTAATTAATTAGTTGTGGCTATTTAATGCGACTCGTTTTACTTTATTGAGGACTTTAATTAGTCTTTTTTTTTTCATTATTATTATTATGAATTTAATGAAATTCTATGATGAATTAATAGAGAATATTTTAAAAAAGGATCGGCAGGTCTGATTAGTTTTTTTTTTGTAGTCAGTGGATATGTGAGGTGTTGTGTCCTACATGATGCTGACACGATCCAGACATTAATGTTTAGGAAACCAAAAAAAATTATATTATATAAATATTTAAAAATAATTATCACAAATAAATATTTGAATTCACACTCTCACATTGTATTCTAATGAAGTTCAAATAAATTTAGCACCATTATATAATTTAGCTCATCTCGATGTTTTATAAATAAAAAAAAAAGGTTAAATTATCAATTTAGTACTCTCACATGGTATTCTAATGAAGTTCAAATAAATTTAGCACCATTATATAATTTAGCTCATCTCGATATTTTACCAATAGAAAAAAAAGTTAAATTATCAGTTTAGTCTATGAGCTTTAAAGTTTGAGCCTATTAGATATCTAAACTTTAAAAAGTCTTAATGAGTCTCTAAACTTCTAATCTATTATTTTATAAGTTTTTAAACTTTAAACATGTCGAATAGGTCCCTAAATTTTCAATTTTGTTTCTAATGGTTTTTTAAATTTGAAAAAATATCGAATAGGAAAATGATCTATTAGATACAATTAAAAGTTGAAAAATATTATGAACACTTTTTATACACTACAACAAATTGGGGCTAAGATAACAGTTGTGAAAAGATCTCCAACATACGAGGGCGGTTTTTAAAAATTCGCGCTCATTTCCCTTTTTTTTTTTTTCGGAAATAAAACATATAATGGCGGTTCAAAACCGCCATTATAGGTTTTCTTTTAATGGCGGTTTTTTCCCGTCATCTATTCCCTAAAAACGAAAAACCGAGGATTCCAAAACGACGTTGTTTCATTAATTCATCAAAACGACGTCGTGTTCTTTTGAACCGCCATCGTAAGTCTTAAACAAAACGACGTCATGTTCTTTTGAACCGCCATCGTAAGTCTTAAACAAAACGACGTCGTTTTGATTCAAACCGCCATCTTAAAGTCGGAATCAAAACGACGTCGTTTCGTTTTTGCCCTAAATAGTCAAATCTGGGACTTTAAAACGACGTCGTTTTGAATTTAAAATGTAAACGACGTCGTTTTTGGGTAGAACCACCATCTTAAGTTAGCCTCAAAACGACGTCGTTTTGATGTAAACCACCATCTTAAGTTTAAATCAAAACGACGCCGTTTTGTTTCAAACCTAAAAGTCCAAACGGGGACTTCAAAACGACGACGTTTTGATAAAGTACGCAAAACGACGTCGTTTTGATTCCACCCGCCATCTTAAGTCTGAATCAAAACGACGTCGTTTTGATTCAACCATAAAACCAACCTCCAGCCCCGATTTTTCATCAGTTCTTCTCTCTGCTTGCAGCCGCCTTCGAACTCTTTGAGAGGTGGAGCTCGTGACGGTTTACGACGGCTGACGTTGACGACAGCGGACGGTGACGACTGCGTTGACGGTGGTTGTTGACGGAGCTGACGGTGACGACGGCGTTGACGAAGCTGACGGTGGTTCTTGACGGAGCTGACGACGGTTGTCGTTTGTGGTCCCTGCGCAAACGACAAAAATAATTTGGTGGTCCCGGCTTAAACGAAAAAAAAAAAATCGTGGTCCCGGCGCAAACAACAAGGTTAGCATTTTGGTTGGATTTTTATTGAATATTTGTTTGATTTTTTGAATTTTACATAGCATTTTAGTTGAATATTTGTTTGATTTGAGAACCGATATGTTGGGAGTGTATATATTTTTCTTTTCAGGAATGTGTTGGTCAATTTTCAAACGAAACTCTGCTGAAATTTTTATGAATCTATGGTTTCAATTGCTAGTTACTATATTAAAAATGTGTAGTTTTTTATAATGATAATTACATGGTTGGTTTTGATACTAATCATTGGATATTGTGCGTTGTGGAAGTACATGAGAATGCAGCTTATATTTTCGACTCCCTACATCCTACCATGTTAGAGGACTTGAAACGTATCGTAAATATGTAAGTTTGTTTAATATTAATTGAAGTTCATTTAGTGTATGGTTATTAAGTTTGTTCAAAATTATGCATTTATTTTACATGTTTTTCAACTTTATTTAGGGCAATGCGAGTTTGTATGGCTCAAAGTACCGCCGTTCGAATACCACGAAAGAATACTACTAATTGGATGAGCATGAAGGTAAAATAAATGAATTATAATCAATTCTTATTATATGTTTGACCAATTTCAAATATTCTTATTTATTTCTATATTTTGTATAGTGTCCTCGCCAAGAAGGTAGCGTGGAATGTGGGTACTATGTGCTCAAGTTTATTAGAGAAATTTTGTATAATTTACGGACTCCTTTGAACTCTCTTGTAAGTAATGCATCTTTACTATTATATTTTAAAATATACATTGTATTTTCTTCATTATCATAATATTTATCTTTTGTTTTCGTGTAGTTTGATAGTAAGAAGTCATTTACACGAGAAGAACTCGACGTAGTACGGACGGAATGGGCAAATTATATTGCAAGCATCGCATTTGGGTAAACTAGTGTAATGTAGTGTACTTTGTAGCTTTTGTGCCAATTTTGGATGTAAATATGAAATATGGGAACACACATGTTTGTATTTACTCTTTACAAGAACCAATACCTTTTGTAGTTTATTTGGATGTAAATATGAAATATTTTGTTGTTTTGAATGAAATGACAAGTATTTAGTTTTATTTCACATCCAACATTGTATTCATTCAATTAGCAGAATTTCAGTTATAAAACGTTCACTGAAACAAAACAGGATTAAAACAAAACATCAATAATCCGTATTAGGTAATGCTCAATAATCTGTATCTGAAACGAAACATGACATTTTCAGCCCGTCATTAAAACTATTTACAACGACTGTTTTCAACCGTCATTAAAAATATTAAGATGGCAGTTACAAACCGCCATCTTAGGGATAAGATGACGGTTTCACAATCCTAAACCGCCATTTTAAGGTTTAGATGGCGGTTATAAACCGCCATCTTATCCCTACGATGGCGGTTACATAACTGTCATCTTAGGCTTAAGATGGCGGTTTATAACCGCCATTAAAAGATAACCGCCATCATACCCTTAAGATGACACCACTTTAGATGGCGGTCGTAAAACCGTCCTCATATACCTAAGATGGCAGTTCAGAACTGCCATCGTAGGTCTAATTTGTTGTAGTGATAATTTGTAGATCTATTAAACACAAAATTAAAAGTTGAAAGACACAATATAAATTGTGAATTTTAATACCGTCAGGTTCCAATCTTAGGACCTCTCTTATGATGGCGTGCCCAAGTACCACCGGGACGAAACCAAATATTTCAAATGGGAGGCATTGTATATATACATAATAAATACTATATATTTTTGGGCATTATTTTTGTCTATAGATTTAAAAATTTTGAAAACTTTGGAGGCCATGGCCCCCTAATCCCCACATAGGTTCGTCCCTGATGTGATAGACATTCTTCGTCATTCTTTCTGTTATCTGGTTGACCATTTGTGATTGTTTGTATACTCAAGTCTGATTTTGTGTTTGGGATAGGTTTGTCTTCTCCTGACTTGTGTGTTATATTTGGACCTTATGGAAACGTGTAGACCATTTTTCTTTGATTGCCCTTTAGTAAATTTGTGTGAAGGTGTGTTGCAGTGGTGAACGTTGAGTCGCCCGTGGAGGTTGGCTTAGTATGCGACCATCTATCATATTTGGAGGGAGCGAAACTCGCGCCTTTATGATTCTAGTCCCCGCTCCCTGCAGCCTATGCTTATTAGTATTCAAGTCGGTGTTTCTCGTGGTTAGGAGTGTGTTGGGTCCTTCCGCCTCTGTTAGTGTACCTCTCTAAACCTTTGTGTTTGAGGTGTTTTTCTTTGTGTTCTTTAAATTGGTTTTTGAGTGCCTAGAAAGAACTATATGAACCATTTTTTATTTTAATAATATATTACTGTTGAAAAAAAACATTTGTATAAGTTTTGTATTAATTGTAGCAGCCATTAAATATATTTTACTTCAGATAAAATTATATATATTAACATTTTTTTACTATTTATTAACAAAATTTTAGGCACATGATTCTCGAAATTTCTCTAAATTATTCCATCCAACCCAATATTTTATGGTGGATTGAGTTGTATCGAGTCTATCACATAGAGTTATTTAAATTGGATTGCAACCCTAACCATTCAATTACATCCAAAATGTCTCTTACCATCAAACTCAAATATAAAAATTATGTCCGATCAATAAATAATATAATATTTTCTTGTCAACAAGAGCATAGCTCAACTGACATGGTCTAACGACTAGAGACCAAAAGATCCCAGGTTGGATCCCCAACCCACATGTTGTTAAAAAAAAAAAAAAAAAAAAAATCTGAAATATCTAAGTTAGATATTTATGATTTAAGAATCGATGTTTATGATTTAGGAATATTTCCACGACTTTTAGTATAAATTGTAAGATTTATATTTAGGGTTTAGTGTTTATTATTATTATTATTAAGATTTATATTTAGGGTTTAGTGTTTATTATTATTATTATTATTATTTTATTTTCATAAATATCTAAGTATTTGAAGGGTTTTCAAGTAATAGGAAGTATGGACGTAAATAAAAGTTGTCATAATTTTCAAATTGAACTTCAAATTTATCTAAGTGTTACAATGTAGATCCGTGAATGAAGGTGAAGAGGAAGGAGTAAAAAGTGGAATGAAATTATTAGTCCCGTTTGATAACTATTTGATTATTAGTTTTTTACACGTTTTGGCCGATTTATGTCTCTATTCGTCCGTGTCCTATGGGGGCCAACTTTGCTGTTTTGGACCGATTCCTATGGGGGTAGCTTCTTTAAGTTTGGCCGACTCTTGCGAGGGTTGACGCTTTCAAATTTTTCGAATTTGGTCTTTAGTGAATATTTTTTTCATAACAGTTAAAATGAAATTTTATGCTATTGGGGTGAAAATTAAATATTTTAAAACTTAAAAACAAATATAGAATAGGTATGAACATTTAGAAAACCAATTTAAATATTGATAATTGATAAAAGAAAAAGAAGAAGAAAAGAAATAGAAATAGAAAGAAAAAATTAAAGATGGGCCTTTTAAAGTAAAGTACTACTAAAGTTGGGCCTTAGATTATTTACACAGGCTTATCAACACAACTATAGCCCATTCATCAGATAAGATATTGAGAAATTCTTATAAATAGTTAAGAAAGTTTCATATTTCTATCTAATAACTACCCTATAATTTTAGGTTGTGAATTTACATTTTTTCTTTTTACTATACTCTGCTATATACGTTTATTTACGAACAACTGACATAACGAATTTTTTTTTTTTTTTTAATATTTATTTCAGTTTCTAACAACTAGATTCATGCGTTTTGAAGAAAAAAAAAACTCAACAACTTAAATTTGAAAATGTTTAAAATTTATCTCATCTTGATGTCTTATCAAAGAGAAAAAAAGAAATTATAAATTTAGTCTATAAACTTTAAAGCTCGAGTCTATTAGGTCTCTAAATTTTAATAAGTGACTACTGAGTCTCTAAACTTTAAATCTAGTATCTTATAAGTTCCTAAACTTTAGTCAAAGCGAGCATGACTCAGCTTATATATGTATGTGTTGACGACCAAGAGGTCTGTGGTTCGAATCCACCCACCCCCAATGTAATAAAATAAAATAAAAAAAGTTCCTAAACTTTAAACGTGTCAAATAAATTCCTAAATTAACTCAAAATTGAAAGTTTAACGGTGAATATGTTTCCAAAATTTATAGAAAGAGTGCTAATATATAGACTAAATTATTTTTCAAAAAGTAGCCAACTAAACTAATAATAGGAATTCATTTTAAGATTTAGATTTGTTGAAAGTATGAAGATTAAATTTGGATATTTTAAATTAGATGGACTAAAACAAAATAATTTATTGGATTCGAACACAAGAACAATTAGTTATGGGCTGTAACAAACTTACGTTATTGACTATAGAGGGGCCAAAACCTTATAATACTAATAATTCATGTTTTAAAGTTTTTTTTTTTTTTTTCAACGGTATTTTAATTAAACTGAGAATTGAACCTATGACTAGTCACAGACACAACTTTATCCCAATTGAGCTATACTCGACATATTATTTATGTCTATATATATATAGAAAAAAAATAAAAAATTTGGGGGGTCATAGCCCCCTTAGTCCATGTAGGTTCGCCCCTCCAATAACCCTACCAACTCAACTAAGGTGGGTATAATTTAGCGGTTGAAGCGTAAACCTTTTTAAAAATCGAAAGTTTAAATTCCTACGTAGTAATAAAATATTTTAAAAATAATAATAATAAATAAAATCAAACTAAATCAAAACAATTGAATTTTGTTTAAAGAATATTTCTTAATCCAACTTAATTCAATGAACGACCTTCGTAATTATAGAGACTGACAAAAATCTCGCTATCATCCTCTCAAATATCGTCCCATTTGCCTAAATTAAAAGGTAGAGAGGAAAGAAAGTATAAAAAGTTCTACCAAAAAATTATAGATAAGTCAACCTTTGGATTATCAAGCCACTAGATTAGATTCTTTGCTTGAAACTTTAAGGTAACAATTGTAGTGTATTATAAAGCAAATAGAATGGGTTGACTTATTTTCCTTCTTTTTTTCCTTAATGGTTTGAAGCTAATTGAGACCTTTTTATAAAGTGTTGGAGAAGGACATGAGTTGACATGTGGATTGTAAACTTGTAAATATGGTTTGAGAACTCAAACTCAAATCAAAGTTTGCAACTTAAAAAAGTGATCTTTATACACTAATTATTCCATCTCCCACTTATTAATACATATCATGATAATGTCCAAACTCTAATTGCTTGGATAAAATGTTAGGTAAATGGGCCATTCAATTTAGATATGTGAGTGGAATTGTAAGTTAAAAATTGATTAAATATGGATGGTTAGATGTCGAGAATCGAAAATTAATTGTTGTTTTGCGGAATATTACTGTCTTAAAAGTAAAATTCAGTGCGATTTCGATATGAATCATTTATGTCGGTTGCTCTTGAAGTTAATACAATATCCAATTCGAACGTCCACTCGTTGAAAAATGATTAGAATCAAGAACTTCAGATTTGATAAAACAATGTTGAAAAAACCAAAGAAGAAGATGAAAATTCTTCTCTATCAAGCCAACAACCTCAGTTTTAAGAACACAAAATTGTTTTAGATCTGAACATTTTAGATCTGAAATAAACCGTTTTTTCATACCTTAAATTGAAGTAAAAAAGTGTTCAACAATAATTGAAAAAGGGATAAAAAATTAATGAGTTTTTTTTAAAAGGAAACAGTAATAAAACGCGCGGTTTACCCGACATCCACCGAACGAGGCGGTGGCAACATGTACATGGGGGCAAAATCATGCTACAATTATATCCATTTTTGCAAGCTCCTTCCAGAACTCTAATATTTATAGTTACTTCGTATCTCTCAAAATCTTTCAACGTGAGACAACTTACTTCTCTTCTACGTAGGACTTGCAATGAGTCAAGATTCATGAACTTTGCGAGTTATTCTCAACATCAATTCATCCGTTGAACTTACTTCGCACATCGTCTATCTTTGACCTCAATCGACTTACCAATTCCTCCGAGGTTGACCTTATGGTCCTTTCTTTGGAATCAATGTTGATAAAGCTTTACTTTATGAAATAATGGTTGAAAAAACAACATTTTATGAGAAAATTATATCAAAGAAACTTGATAAAACTATATGAAACAAAAAGAAAATCAATCTAATTAAGCTATCTAAATCCAAATAATTAGCTCCAAATTAATCATGTCAGGGTTTTGACTTTGAAGTTGGATTAGTGATATATATTTGATCATATGATGTTATGGGATTTGTAATGAAACTTCTCATTATAAGATGTAATCCAATTTTGATTTTGTTTAATAATTTTCAAAGAGAAATGATTGTAGGAAAACAAAAGGTTAACCTTTAAAAGTCAACACAAATCGATCATGAAGGTCACACCAGATTTGACCAATGTCACTCCAACTTTTTTTTTTTTCCTTGAATTATATCATTAGTTTATCTTAGTCAAAGTTTTTCCAGGGTTACTTGTGAGTTGTGATTGGGAGAATTTCTAGTACATCGGTGATATGGAGTTTTTCCATACCACTATCTTTGAATGGATGACACGTGACGAAATAGTTGTTTGAGTGAGACCCACTCTATTAAATATATTATTTTTTTATACTATTTCGCCACGTGTCATCCATTCAAAGACAGTGATATGGAAAAACTCCATACCACGGATGTACTAGAAATTCTCCGATTGTGATTACACTCCAAAAGAATGTTACATAAATTCCAATTGGACATTAATGGTTTTACTACCAAATAAGGTTAACTAGCCTTTTTTTTTTTTTTTTTTTATTTATTTTCAACAAGTAATACTTTGCTCTTTGGCTAGGTCTACACTCGCCCAACACATGGCGCAACTATAGCTTGTCACGTTTCAAAACAATATATATTAAAGTTTTTTTTTTTTTTTTTTTTTTTTTTCTATTTTCATATTTAATTTTCAATTTTTTTTTTAGAATATATTTTTCCCTTAAATTTAAGATTTAGGATTTAGTATTTATTAATAAGGAAAATCCTAAACTCTAAACTCCAAACCCTAAATCCTAAACTATAAACCTGTCAATTTTTATTATGTACAAACTTAGTCTTTGTAGTTTATAAGCACACATTTGACGGGTTTTTTTTTTTGTACGGATGAGACCTCCCCTCATGGAGTGTAAGGTTTTTTTACCTTCTCTTGTGATAAGGAAATTTTCCTTCCTCTTGTAAAAAGTCATTCGTACAATTCGTTGAGTACGAGGGCATTATAGTTGTCTCATCTCGATTGAGTACTACACACTTTATGAGTTTGCTTATCACGAGAGAAAGTCAAAAAATATAAGTTTTAAAAAACTGGATAAAAAAATCTTACGTCCTCGAGGGTGGTCATCCATACAAAAACTCCCACACATTTGACCCCTATCTCTCGATCTACATAGGTAAGAAATATTAAATCTTAACAACATTTTTTCAGGATAGAAAACCTAAATCGTTACAAATTTTAGAATACAAAGATTAAATCATTACAAACTAAAGTTTAGGAACTAAAACGTCATTTCCATAAAAGTTCAAGGGCAAAAAGTATTTTTTAACCAATTTGTTTAAAAATTATAAGATGAAATAATTGAAACTATATTAAAACATAAGAGACTAACATCGTTATTTGACTTCTTTTTCTTTTCTTTTTTTTTAAAATTTTTTTTTATTGCTTCATCTTCAAGTTTTTTCCCAAAGATGTAAATGATGAGCTTGTGATCATACTTGTTTGCAGGCTATCAATGGAAGATTCTCGAGATTGGCTTTGAAATTCATGCTTAGGGTTTTATTATGTCCATTGGCATCATCCATGGCTGCAGCCCCTCTTGCTTGCCTTGCAAGATGTCCTTGCTTCCCAATCAATTCTTAACAATGATTAATATTATTATTGCAAATATTACTAGATCTCCCACATGATTAACATTAACAAAATCGAAAAAATTTAAGCTTATCCAAGCTGACTCATTAAACCATGTTCTCGTAAATATATATCTATGCTTATACTTCAAGATCGATACTTAATACTATATCATTTCGAGATACTTATTATTCAATTATAAAATCAACAAGGAAGGGAGAATGTTATTTTACTCTTTCATATCTATTTTAATATGTTAAAAGATGAATTTTGATTACTTAATATAAAGCCCAACACTCTCAAAAGTTCAAAAATTTAATGGAATATATAATTTTGAATAAGTAGAGATTAAAAGAACTTCATATTTTTTTCTACCCTTTGTTCTTGTTTTCATTTTATAAAACTAAATAAAATAATAACATTACATCATAAATATAATCTCTCTCAAAACTCTTTTAAACTTTTGTATATCCCATAATAAAATCTATAACCATGCATGCAAGAGCAAGAACTAATGAAGAACCAAGAGAGATCCATATATCAAAAGATGGAGAGACTACAAAAACAGATCCAAAAAAAATAAAAATAAAAAACTTCCCCCCAAAGAACAAAAAACTTTGCTCCAACCCCATCAAAGAAAATATGTACAAAAATCTCATAAACTTTTTTTCTTCTTAAAAATTGAACACTCTTTGTATTCATATCCATGCTCATGAAGCAGCTTGGTTCAAGTGAGGAAATGGCAAGATCCTCGGCTTGTTGGCGAGGCAAAGAGCGGGCGGGTTAGAGGCCGGGGCCGTGGTTTTGGTGGCGGTGGGAGCGGTGGTTGCGACGCGCTCGCACGACGGGCACATGGTGAGGGTGGTGGCTGGAAGTTGCATATAAAAGGGCTGAGAAGTTTTCAAAGCTCTTAATTCTTGAAGTTCCTTTTGTAATCTTCTGTTCTCTTCTGTCAATGTCTCACAGCATCTCCTTAAATACTCACAATCTACTTCTGTCTGCTTCAATTTTGTCCTAAAAAAACATACATCATTTCAAACTCATCAATTTTTTTGGTGTTATTAATGATTTATCCGACACTATTATTTGTAATTATATTATGAACCAAAAAAACAATGCAAAACATTATTATATATACCTTGCTCTTCTGTTTTGAAACCAAACTTCCACTTGCCTAGGTCGGAGATTTAGCTGCTTGGCTAGTGCTAGCTTCTGCTTCTGCAAGTTGGAAATTAAATTATTAGGGTTTTTTTAGTGACAGAAAAAGAATGAAAAAAATTATTGTCCTCATCTTTAATTCTTGATAAACTACGAAAAAAGAATTTAGGGTACAATAGTACCTATTTCTTCTCATCAACCCTACACCAAATATATTATTTTATTTCATTTTATCTAAATTACATACATAAATGAAAGGACTTGTTGCACAAACAGCACTCAGACCCAGACTAATTGCAAATTTAGCAAACTTTAAAATATTTTGCAAATATGGCAAAAAAATTTGTTTCTATCCGTGATAGACGATTATCACTGATAGACTATTATCACTGACAAAAATCTATAAAAAGCTGAGGTGATCAGCGATAGACTTTTATCAGCTATAAGATATCAACGATAGAAATTGCCATATCCGCAAATTTTTTTAAAACATGCTATATTTTTAATTATTTTATTCTAAATTGACATGTGTTACAATTTTCCTAAATGAAATGAAATTAAAATTTTATCATATTTAAAATGCTAGAAGTTCGAAGCTTCTCGCGTTCGTAGTACTAAAATGTTTGAAGTTCGAATCTTCACTTCCAAGTGTTACTATTGACTTTTTCTTCTTTCCTCAAACTAGTTTCTAATTTCTCACTTATACTTTCAAGAAACTAATTGCAACGGTTAGATACAAACTACTATTAAAATTTCTCTTTCGTACATCCAACAACGACGGGTGATTTGCCATTAAAAAAAAGGGTTTTAAAAGAAAAGGTGGAAAAGGCCAAAAATTGCCATAAATTGAGGGTTTTGACTTACAGGATTAAGGGTGCTGTGTTCTTTGAAGCTCTCTTCAAGAAAAGCCGATTGTTCTTTAGAAAGTCGAAGCTTTTTCCGAGCAGACCCATTTTCTTCATCGTCACTGATTCTTGACGAACCTCTTTCCGTTTCCATTTCCAAATCCGATGATCTCTTGCTTCTCGATCCTCCTCCTCCGCCGTGTCCCACTCCAAAATCCATTTGAAAAGATGACACCGTACTGTTCGGAGACGACAGCGCCGCCGCAGCCGCCACCGCCGCCGTCCTGTCGTCTATCTCCTCCGCCGGCAGCCGGTTCACATCCAACACCCTTTCTACTCCCTCTGAACAACCCAATTCCGGGATCACTGCCAAAATAACAAAAACAACACCAAAGATTCACCTCAAATTTCCTAAAAACCATTCCATAATAATAAAAATAAAAAAAATAAAAAACCCAATTCCCCAATTCCCCAAGTTTTGATTTTTGAATATCTAAAAACAAACCCATCAAATAATTATCAATATTAATTGAGAAAAATAAAAAAGTGGAGTATGTGTATTTACAGTGATCAGAAAGCCATGGAAATCGATGAGAAGAACGAGGAACAGGAGCCAAAGGAAGAAGATCCAGCTGAATCGGCGGTTCCAAACTAGGAAGAATCATTTTTTCATCTTCATCATCTTCTTCACAAAATCCCAAAGCCATGAGAGAAGAAGAAGAAGAAGAAAAAAGCTTATAATTAGAGGGTTTAGAGAGAAAATTAGAGGAAAATAATGGCTTATTGGAATTAGGAGTATTATTATTATTATTATTATCACCAAGACTCAAAGCAAGCTCCATTGCTAAAAAGAACAAAGCTTTTCAAAGTTTGAAAGAGAGAAAAAAAAAAAGGTTAAAAGGAAACTACAAGGGGAAGTGGGTTTTTAAATGCGAGTAGAACAAACAAGAAAACATAAAAGCCATCACTTTTTTTTTTTTTTTTTTTTTTTTGAAAAAAAAAAAAAAAAAAAAACAGTGAGATTGACCGACAAAACCAGATTGACAAGTGCACGTGAAAATATTTAATTATACAGCGGTTCATACACGAGACTTGAGAGAGAGAGAAAAAAAAAAACAAAAAAAAAACAAAAAAAAAAACAAAAAAAAAACACATTTGTTTTTTGAGTATATAAAGAAAACAATGTTAAGGATATATATCTCAAGTGGGGTATTAAACAGAGCTGACAACGTTGAATATTTATGTTCTGTTGACAGGCAGGTACAATTACAAATGTGTTAATAATAGTATATTATCAAACATTTTTCTTTTCTGCCTCTCTATCTTCTATATAATTATCTTATGAGTATTTCTTTCCATTTGTTTCGATATAATCGAATTATAAGAATCAAAACACAAAAGAATCGACACAAATTTACGTAGTTTATTAACGTCGTGTTAGTTATGTCTATAGACAAAAGAGAGAACAATATTATTACGAATATGAGAGAATTACAAATGACAGACTAGGATGCGGTTGAAGTCATTAAAATATTTATATATGACATTCTTCTAATGAACTTAATATAAAATGGGTTAAAACTCAAAATAAATAGTAAAATCAGAGTGTCGTAAGAGATTTAAGTCTTTCCAACATCATTTTTCTATAATTTTTGTGTTCTTCATATGTTTGAATTTAGGAGAATAGGCCTATATATTTATATCTTTGCTAATAGTAATATAATAGTTTGATAATGCTATATAATTTTTTTTAAGGTTTAAATACTACTTTTAGTTTATGTATTTTTGCCTTTGGTTTATTTTGGTTCTTATACTTCCATTTTGATTTCTATTTATAAAAAATTTAACATAAATTTCATACACAATGAAAACACTTTAATACAAGTTTAGAAATTTCGTGAATAAAGTGTCGTGCTAAAAGTTTTATTGAAATAAAATGAGATGAGAATGAAGGACAAAACATTTTAAAATTATAAGAATCAAAACGAACTAAAACCAACCAAAACCACCAAAGTAATATTTAAACCTATTTTTAATGTGTTAAAGGAATTTTTTTTTTCCGCTTCTAATTGATTTGAGTGCCCATGTTGAGCATATTTGTGTTTGCAGAGGAGAGTTTGTGGACTTAAAATTTGGAGTCATTTATTGAATTTAGATATATTAGGTAATTTTATAAATTAATTTATAAGATGTATTAAGGGCATGTTCACTTTTGTGTAATCACAATAAGCTGCTCGTAATTTAAATGATGTGACATAAAGCTATGCGTTTGATTTTGTTTATCAAAATATGCAATAGTAGTGAACTGTGGGACCCACCCGTAATCATGCAATTCGATTACGCCATTTGATTTGTCTCATTTTAGGTGATCAGTCTCATTGCGATTGATTATTATGTGGGACTCACTATTTTTTGACGAAAATGATGTCTATGACGCACTTTGATTTCCCACTGTTCTATGCATTTTTTCACCTTACTTTACGAATTCTACCATTTATCTCTCTTTCACGCACCATTTTCTTCACCCTAGATAAATAATGTGATTTATTACTAGATTAGTTACTACAGTCATCTCTCACAGTTACTAGACTAAGAATATGAATTCAAGTTGGATGTCAAATGAGTTTGCCCGCGCGTCTAAAAACTCGATTTGCAACTAGATTGATAACAAATACGTGTTTTTCATGCAGAGATTTATGATGTAAACAAAAAATCAAGAATATTAAAAAAAATAAGAACTTGAATAATCTATTACGATTGCTGGAGAGAGAGGGTAAGGAAGCATGAGGAAGATGAAGATAAGAGGTCTCTTTGTTTTCAAATGAAATAGAGGGAGGCTATGAAAAATATGTGCGATTTCCCAATGTTGATCTATTTGTTTATTATTTAATAAGAGTGTTATTATAGTAATCAACCAAATGTGAATACAACTCAATACTAAACACAGTCAATGAGTTTAGGATTGCGATTGAACGAAAGAGAAGTAAACACAATCAAAGAAAAATTGATTACGAGTGTAAGAATTCCATTACGATTCCCGAAGCTTTTTCATTACGAAAAAAAAGTAAACACGCCCTAAATTCATTGCAATCTAGAGGTTTAATATTTTACTTGCGGGTTGGTTTTGTGGTCATTGTGGCTATTAAAAAATAATTTGATTAAATTGAAACCTTTAAACTCTTTGTCAAGACTTAGTCCCATGAACCATGCTCAAATAGTAGAAATGAGTTCAAATCATAGTAGGACACCTTCCAAACATTTATATAATCGTACCAAACTATTTGTGAGCGAGTAGACTCATTCACTCATGAAAAAAAAATAGTAATAATCGACTCAAATGATTTTTCAAAGAAAAATTTAAATGTAAAGAAATATATATATATATATATATTTATTTTGGCAAAGAAAAATTCTTTTTATTTTCTACATTATTTTTTCCTCTTGTGGTCCAAAATAATAATTTTCCAAAAGCAATTATTTTTAGTTAGGCTCGCTTGGGAAACAAGCAGTATATATATATATATATATATATATATATATTTTATTATTATTTTTATTATTATTTTTTATGACACAAGCAGTAAATATATATAATGATATATTGATATTCTATGTGATGAAATCAATGTGATAGAGAGAAGATCCAAAGCATTAACAACATTATTATTTCATCATTTATTTGAAGTCGCTATTCAATTTAATGAAATACAAAATTTAAATTTTATTTATTATATAATATATATATAAACATATTTGAATTTATAAACTTAAGAATAAGAAGGTTACATTAGTAAAATCCTATATATATATTGATCTGACATTACTTAAATTATTAATTAATTCCATATAAAATTTCAATATATAATTTTTTTTGTTTAAAATTAAGCAATTAATAAAACATCATGAGAATGTATTTATCTTTGACTTGGGGCTTCTTCGATAGAAATGATTAAGTAATTGATTTATAATTTAAAAAATTTAATTAATTAATTAGTTAATACTATTATTAATTTTTAAGTGTGATTATTAAGACGCTGCCAATATTATTGTCTTTCTCACCAACCCAGCCACCCAAAATCATTACCTAAATATTTATTTTATTTTAGTATTTTTTTATTTCACATCCAACGGCTGGGATTTGCACTAGTAGCGCACTGTTTTTTTCGATGGTTTATTTTTATTATCAAATTCATTATGACGTCGAGAAAAATTTCATTAATTGCTCCCTTACCAAACACACCACCAATTTTTTTTTTTTTTCTTTTATTACTTCGATATTTAGGGCTGGTTGCACAAATAGCAATCAGGCCCAAACTAATTGCAAATTTAGCAAACTTTAAAATGTTTTGCAAATATGGGAAAAAAAACCCGTTTCTATCACTGATAGACTTTATTATATCACTGATAGACTATTATCTCTGATAGACTATTATCACTGACAAAAATCTATAAAAAGTTGAGGTGATCAGCGATAGACTTCTATCAGTCATAAGATATCAGTGATAGAAATTGCTATATCCGCAAAATTTTTAAAAACATGCTATATTTGCAAACAATAAGTCTTAAATTGTCATTGATATTTATCTACTTATATTTTTTTTGGGGTCTATTTAAATAAATGACAATATTTATAAAGTTGTTGTTTTCATTAATTATTCACTGGAATATTAAAAACACCCATTTAATACTATTGAGGTTTTTGAATTCTACTATTTTAAAGAGAAATGTAGGTTTTTTTTTTTTTTTTTTTTTCTACGGAGATAAAAAAAAAATTATTTGCATGAATCATTATTTAGAATTTATATATTTCATCTACCAAACAAATTTTTTTTTTTTTTTCAAGACTCGTCATTTGAGCTTTGAATAATTATTGAAAATATTATTATTCAAAAAATTATTAGAATAGGACTCAACGATATTAAAAACACAGTATAATTTGGTTATTGTTATTTTGTAGTCCTTATCATAATTTGATTCGCTGAATATTTATATTATTTTTTAAATAACAAAACAGACCGTTTACTTGAATTTATTTTTTTCTTAACTTTTCTTTCCTTCTTCATTTATAAATAATTTTTTCTATTTCGTCTCTCTTTCTTTTATTTCTATTTGCCATGTCCTTTGTTTTCAATCTCATCTCTCACTCTCTCTTACTTTCTCTACAATACTATTTTTTAAGGCAGTCAAATTCTTCAAATTTGCAATACTCTAAAAAACTTCTCCATTTTTTTTTTGATATTTTTCTAAAATCCAACCGAGCTTTTCTTTTACCAACTTCTCCCACCCAGATGAGTTCAACCGTGAAATTTCCCACTCTTTCATTCACTTCCTCTAAAACCCACTTGAAAATTTATGTCTATATAACACACAATCAGCCCTGCAAATTTTAAATAACCCGAATTGAAATTTCATGGCCTTGAAGTTTGGAGTGCAAAGAAATGAAGAGATTAAGAAAAGTTGTTAATTGGATGAAATAAGGAAAAGAAAGTTACTTAAAAAAAACCAAGTAAAGGGGGGAGAATTTCTAATACATCCGTGATATGGAAAATCTCCATACCACTACCTTTAAACGACTGTCACGTGGTGAGAGGTAATTTAACTTAACTAACGATGATTTAGCTGGGACCCACTCTTTTAAATACATCATGATAGGAGAAAATAATGTATTTAAAAGAGCCAGCTAAACCATCGTTAGTTTAAGTTAAATTACATCTCACCACGTGGCAGTCGTTTAAAGGCTGTGGTATGAAGATTTTCCATACCACGGATGTACTAGAAATTCTCCCAGTAAAGGGCGTAGAATTTTTTATTATTATTTAAAAATGGTTTAAATATTTATCCTATCAAATCATGAAAGGTGGCTGAGCTAGAGTATATTTTTGAGTTTTTTTTTTCTTTTCTTAAGAGATCTAAAAATTAGTTGCACGAATCATTATTGCATCACATCAATCTATTTGTATGATTGAGTAGTATTTATTTATTCGATGAATTTGTATATTTTCATCAACCCAACCCAAAATATTTTATTCATCACAACTCATAATTTAAGCTTCGAATAGGTTTTGTATAATTATTGAAATATTATTATTCAAAAATTTATTGGGATAGGACTCAATAATTTTGAGTTATTTATATCGACCAAACAAATAAAATTGAAACGTGAATATTGTGAGTTCTTCCAATTTTTTTTTTCTCTATTTTCAAAAATTAAGTTTAAGATAATTGTTTATGCTTATATTTTAGGGTTGGTTGTATAAACAACAATCGGGCCTAAAATAATGACAAATATAACAAAATTTAAAATATTTTGTAAATATAGCAAAAAATCAATGAATATTACTGATAGACTTATCGCTGATATATGACTATCACTAATAGACTACTATCAATGATAGTCACTGACAAAATTCTATAAAAAAAATTGAGGTGATAGACTACTATCAGTCATAGATTACTATAAGTGATAGACTACTATCAGCGATAGAAATTGTCATATTTGTAATTTTTTTTTAAAAAAAAATGCTATATTTTTAATTATTTTACTCTAAATTGACATCTATTACAATTTCTCTATATTTTAGGCTAAATATATAATTTAGTTCTTAGTCGTTATATCCTTCTATAAAAAATTATACTTTTTTCTAGGACTTTAAATTTTTATACTTAAATTTAAAAATATTAGAATAGTATAACATTTTTATTTGATCTATTTTTTTTTTGTTTTTTTACAATATGTAGGGAAGGAAAATCGAATTTGAAACTTTTAGTTCATAGTTGATACATTATGTACATATTTTTATTTGATCCATTATTTTTTATAACATAATAAGTCATATTAATGAATAAGGTTATTGTGATTTTTGTTTTTTTTAGAAACAGACCAAATATCAAAGATTAAATTATATATTTAGCCAATAGTTTTTTGAGAAATTGTAGTAAATGACAATTTAAGACTTATTGTTTGCAAATATAACATGTTTTTAAAATTTTTGCGGATATAACAATTTCTATCGCTGATATCTTATGACTGATAGAAGTCTATCGCTGATCACCTCAACTTTTTATAGATTTTTGTCAGTGATAATAGTCTATCAGAGATAATAGTCTATCACTGATAGAAGTCTATCAGTGATATAATAAAGTCTATCAGTGATAGAAACGAGTTTTTTTTGCCATATTTGTAAAACATTTTAAAGTTTGCTAAATTTGCAATTAGTTTGGGCCTGATTGCTATTTGTGCAACCAGCCCTAGTTTCTTTGCTTTTATTTCTTAAATTTGTTTTACCCAAATTCTTTTTGTATTAAAAAAAAAAAAAACCTTTTTATATGGTGGCTTCAAAAGCAGACTTTCCAAGACATCATCTTCCACATGTTGGGGTTGGAGTGGGCATATTAAAAAAAATTTGAGAAAATTTGTCAAAATAAAATTTTAATTTAATTTTATTAATTTAATATTTTGGGAGAATTTTTTTTTTTTTTTTTTTAAGGTAGAAAAAGAAAGATTAGCACGAGATTTGACCAAATAATAAGATGTTTGACTTGAGGCAGACAAGGCGACCATGTCTTTACAATGTCCAAGGAAAGTGGTATTTTTTAAAAATAAATAAATATTTTTTTTATGGGGAGGACATTATTGTCTTTTCACAAAAGTAATTGTGGTTTTTTTGTGTCTTTTGAGTGTAGTGTAGCCCTCCCATTAGGGTATCCAATGACCACTCTCTCCTTTTATAATACTTATTTTTCAAATTATTGCTTTCCCTCCCCCAATTATTATTTATTCTCCCTTTTAAAATTTAATAATAATAATAATAACAATCATCATCTTAAAAAAAAAAAAAAAAAAAAAAAAAAAAAAAAAAAAAAAAAAAAAAAAAAAAAAAAAAAAAAAAAAAAAAAAAAAAAAAAAAAATCTCAAACCATCCAAATAACCAATTACATGATAATGATAATAAATATTTAGACCTCTTACTAAAATTAAAAGCTTATTACTAAGTAGCGAATAGTTTTCTTCACCAATATAGATTGAAAATTTATCACATCTTTAAAAAGGAACTAGAACGATATAATATAACATAACTTTAATTTCTGAATCTACCCTTCTAATATTACAAAACATAATATGACAACAAGTGGAATAATAAAAGTACCTTTCCAACCAGTCGTATTAATTTTGTTAGATAGGAGTCCCCTAAGAAAAATTATTCAAATTTAGGTTTAAAGGGAACGATCTACAATTGCATTCTGCAACGGTTTTTCTTTTAACGAATTGAAAGTTTGAATCTTGACTTTGGAAATGTGACGTAAGTAGAGGATAATATCATAGGACGAGTATTTAAGAGGTACAACGTGCGTAAATAGTCGAATTAAAAGGGGGGTTATGTGAGTAAATATGAGAGAGTGGAAGGGTATAAAAATAAATAAGAGGAAGGGCATCAAGGGGATGTGACGAGGTGAGATATGTCATGCTTTTGGGATCATTGCAATAATTGAAGTCATGCAGGCTTTAATGATAAGCTTTGAATTATTGGGTGGGTCCCAGAAGGAGAAAAGTTTGTAGGATAGAGTGTCCCAATGGAAGAAGGGCACCCACCCCCACAATATATATTTGCTTTTCCCACATTCCCTAATCAACGTTTTGACAATGAATCAATCATAGGGTTATGGCTTTGTCGCAGTGATTTGGTCGGCCCAACTACTTCTTCCCATGGGTCCTTCCCTTTTCTTTTTTTTTTCTTCATTATTTTATGGAGTTTCAACATAAATATGTCAATAAAATATAACATTTTTTTTAAAAAATGTTTAAGATAACTTTTTATTACATTCATGTTCCTCAGATATAAAAATAGAGAATGAGGTAATTAGTAGATTTACATTTCGAACCCCAAAAATAAAAAATAAACCAAAAAAAAAAAAGTTTTAATTATCCGTCAGTCCTGTACTCAGAATACCACCTTATATTCATCTCTGGTATCAAATATCATAGGGTTCCATTTTTAAACTAATTGGTGATATGAGAAGTAATATCTTATATTGTGAGTGAGGTCCCTTCATCTTTCCGATGTGGGATCCTCAACATCCGGTACGTTTTCGCCGGCGTCGGGTTAGGATTGAGCAACCTTCAATATCAAGTATATATTACATTATCATATATCATATATTTGTGGTATATATTATGTAATATATTGCAGGTTGTATACAGTGTCATATATTGTCAAGCAAACCCCTACTTTCTCTTTCATTAGCAATAAGGATTTGTACAAACCTAACCTCTAATTTTGGGTTAAAACCCAAAGGAAATACAAACTAAATGGACTAACTATATACCAAATATGGAAAGGGGGAAATATGTCCTAATACCCCCCTCAAGTTGGAGCATGAGGATTGCAAATGCCCAACTTGTAGAGAAGATAAAGAAATTGACGTTTTCCTAAGGCCTTCGTAAAGATATCGACAAGTTGTTCATTGGTAGAAACATGACTTGTAGCAATGACCCCATCTTGAATAACATCTCTAATATAATGACAATCCACCTCAATGTGTTTTGTTCGTTCATGGAACACTAGATTTTGAGCAATGTGCAATGTCGACTGACTATCACAAAAAATCTTTATCGCACGAGCATGATCTACCCCAAGACTCCCAAGAAGCGCTTTAAGCCACTTGAGTTCAGACGTAACAGAAGCCATAGAGCGATACTCAGCCTCTGCCGACGAACGAGACACTGTATGCTGCTTCTTGGTTTTCCACGAGATAGGAGAGCCACCAAGGAACACAATCCAACCAGTAAGAGAACGACGGGTTAAGGGACAACTCGCCCAATCTGAGTCACACCAGTCGGATAAAGAAAGATCACAGTCCGAGCGTAGGAGAATTCCTTGACCCGGACAACCTTTCAAATAACGAACAATACGAACTGCAGTGTCCCAATGATCTTGTCGTGGTGCCTGCATAAATTGTGCCAAAATGTGCACCACATATGTCAAATCTGGTCGCGTGAAAGACAAGTATATTAGACGTCCTACGAGACGGCGATATCGTTCAGGGTCCTCCAACAAAGCACCAGTAGCAAGAGCTAGATGATGATTTTGCTCAATTGGAAAACATGCAGGCTTTACTCCTAATAATCCCATTTCTGAAATGATGTCGAGAGTGTACTTCCGTTGACAAAGAAAAATACCCTCTGGATTTCGAGCAACCTCAATGCCAAGAAAATATTTCAAAGTACCCAAATCTTTCATGTGAAAGCATTCACCCAAATATTCTTAAATGAAGCAACAACGGAAGAGTTATTACCAGATATAATCAAATCATCAACATATACGAGGACATTAAGCTGAACATGTCCATGATGAAATGAAAAGAGCGAGTAATCGGAATAAGACTAGGTGAATCCATATTTCTTCCAGGAAGCAACCAACTTAGAGAACCAACACCGTGGGGCTTGACGTAAGCCATACAAAGATTTCTTGAGACGACACACCATACCTATCGTATTGCTCTAATTTTGAGTGAGGGAGAAATATGGACTAACTATATACTAAATATGGAAAGGGGAAATATGTCCTAATATATATGTAATTTATGAGCAATCTTCAATATCATCTAATATATATATAGTATCATATATCATATATTTGGGATATATATACAGTGGCATATATCGTATATGGAAGACAGCTGAAAATGTCTCTTTGATGTTCAACAAAGTGGATGAAAGGTGTAAAAAAAGGCGGGGAACATATCGACAACGATGAAGCGGTGATGGTTAGAGATTGACAAAGTTGGAGTGGCAATGATACGACGATGAGGCGGTAATGGTACGACGAAAAATTGATGGAGCAAATTAAGAAAAATTGATGGAGACGATGAGGCGACAATGGTACGCCGAAAAATTGATGGAGCAAATGAAGAAAAATTGATGGAGAAAATCAGTTTATTTTCAAAAACCATTTTAAAATTAAATGAAAATAAAAACAAATCAACATTATGATATACTAAATGTCATAAATAAATTAATGATATTATTATTATTTTTTTTTTTATAACATGTGGGTGGGGAATCGAACTTGTGACCTCTTAGTCACTAGGTCATACATATGTCAGTTGAGTTATGCTCATGTTGGCTTTTAATGATATTAATTGTGATTTATAAATGACATAAACAAATATACTACAAAATTGATTTTTAATATTAAAAAATAAAAACGAAATAATATATGTTTTTTGTTTTGGTAATAAATTAAGGACAATTTGATAACAAAAATTCACAATAAATGCATAGATTAATAAAAAAAAATCCTAAGAAAAATATACAAATAATAAATAGGAAAATTGTAACCGATGTCAATTTAGAGTAAAATAATTAAAAATATAACACTTTTTTAAATTTTTTACAAATATGTATAGTTTATCGCTGATAGTAGTCTATCACCTCAGTTTTTTTATAAAATTTTGTCAGTGTCTCACTAATAGTAGTCTGTGATAGTCATATATGAGCGATATCAGTCTAATATATCACTCATAACAGTCTATCGGTGATAGTCACTAATATTTTGCTATATTTGTAAAATGTTTTAAATTTTGCTATTTTTGTCATTATTTTGGACTTGATTGCTGTTTATGCAACCAACCCTAATAAATAAAGTTATGGAAGACGTGAAAATATGGTTAACAAAAAAAATCATTTGTGTAATTATCTCTTATTTTATTGGATTTACATTATGTTTTTTAAAGTTCAATAACAAGTGGAGTGGAGGATTTTTAATCTCCAATCTCGAAAAAAATAAGTACAAACAAATTACCGTTGAATTAGGCTCATTTTGACATTTTATTTATAATTTTTTGGAAAAAAATCTTTACTTTTCGCCTATCTATTGCTAATTTCATTATGGAAAAATATAAGAATTTGTCCTTTTTTTTTTTGACAAGGTGAATGAGCTTTTAGTCTAAACTTTTAATTTTATCAGATTCTACATTGATATTGATCTTAGATTAGTGTCGCAATTAGTGTTCCAAGTTTTACCGTCAACTTGAACATAACTCTAGTGGTTAAAGCATATATCATTAACCAAGAGATCAGATATTCGAATTTTTCCCCTCCACATGATGTTGAATTAAAAAAAAGGTCTTACTATTTTACTTTAAACCTTATATCTCTACGGAATTGATGAGACTTTAGAAGATAAAAATGATACTTAAGAAGTAGTTGAAATTTGTTGGTTTTGGAAGAGTATTGATCTTGTGCATGGATCAAACATAAATTTGTGCCCAACTTTGATTTTCATTCAAATTAATAAATTTTGAAAATTAGACATAAAGATAAAATTTGTAATACCTGTTTAACTTTAAGTTGAGTTGGATGAAATTGAAAGTTTAGTCAAACAAAATTGCAACCTTTATGAGTAGAAATTGATTTTTTTTTCCTTTTAAATTAATCTTCAAAATTAAGGATATAATATATGATTTTTTTTCTTCTATTTCTATATTTGGGATGGTGACAAATTTGGTATAATAGAGATAAAATATTACAAAATAACAATTAAAAGACATAAATATAATATAGCACCACCTCCTTCGAATCTGATTCAACAAACAGGTGGGAGAGCTGCGAACTCGCACAACAATCGATCGATATCAGGCCAATCAAGATGGGCTTCGCCTTCCAACGCTTTGATAAGTCAATTCCTATTGCAAATTTTGTAACTCGTGCAGATGGGAGATCCCAGGAGTCACACAACACACAGGCCACCGCTCCTCTAAGTTTTGCCTCGCTCCAGAACGCATCGGTATTCAACTTCCAACACCTAGACGGAGGAGGTTGTCCGATCTCACTGAAACAAAGAGTATTTTAGATGAAATCAACCGTGTAGCTGCTTCGCTGGGTGGTGTTTCCTTCAATTTCTGTCCTACAAGTTGCTCATTCGTTAGCTAGAGCTGCGATTGATGAGTCTTTTGGTTGACCTTCTTCCTCTTCCTCTTCCTCTGTGGAGGGGAGGAAGGTTTTTTTTTTTTTTTTTTTTTTTTTTTTTTTTAGAAAAACGATTTCCCTTCTTGAGTAGCTTCTTCCCTTCATGAAGCTTCTTTTTGTATTGGTTGTGAGTATTAATGAAGTATCATTTTCAAAAATAAAAAATAAAAAAATAAAATAAATATAGCAAAAATTAGAACTAAATCAATAATTTTTTTTCTTACAATATATAGGGTGAGAGTTCAAACCCTATGATCTTTTATTGATAGTACGTATTTTATGTCCGTTGAGATATACTCATATTAACAATCAACGATTATTGTCATTACTGAGTTTAACATTAGTTTATAAACTATTGATTATCCATAAGATAGAAAACATAGTAATTATCATTATAACTTAATTAATGATTACTATGCTTGTAATTTCTTTTATAAAAGTACATATTTACTTTTCTTTTTTCTTTTTTTGTTTTTTTTAGATGAAGGTACCCTTCATGTATTTATTTGTTTAATCATAATGAAATCTTTTTTCATTAGGATTTTTCATGTATAATAATTATTATTATTATTTTTTTTTTTTTGTAGTTCACTCTGTCATATTCTTTATGGATTTTCAAGAAAAAAATATTTATTAAACAATAAATTTATCACATTCTATCAGTAAAAAAAAAGATATAGGATACTAAAATATAATTCAACTTGACATATTAAACAAACAAAAAAAAATATTACTTCTACGAGTAAAAATAATACCCGTTTGATTATGAATAAGAAAAACTTTATATTAAAAATGAGTGACATATTAAACAAAGTAAATTTCTATATATACATATTTAATATTTAATGGCTGGTCAATTCAACATAGAAAAGTTTTTATTTTTTTTCTTTCAAGTTACTAAGTCATGTTTGGTGGCTTTTGTTTCCATTTATATTGAAAATATAAAGCAGCCTCCAATTTTCTTAAGAAAGTTGTGCACTAAAATATCTTAATGTATATCTTGTATTGCAAAGAATGCATGAAAAAAATAATATATATTTCTACTAATAAAAAATAAATAAATAATGCATGAAAAAAATTTAAGAGAAAAAAAGAACAAAAGAAAAAAAAAAAAAAAAAACTTTGTCATTTCTCATTTGGATGACTTCATTGGTGGCTTTACCTTTCCAATCCCATCTTTTGAATATCATAACTTATAATTCAAACCAATCTTTGAGGATAAGATTAGAAAAAAATCATTAGTGGGATTTTTTTATTTTTGAATAATAAGTTTGTTTACTAATAATTAGTAGTGTTTTGTAAATTATAATATAGTGTAAATGGATTTCTGAAGACTAATATTTTATTATTGACATTAATTTGGCTAATATTTCAAACGTGCTTTTCAAAAATAGGAAACAAAATAAAAAAATTATTGACAAACAGCCTCGTTTTTTTGAAATGGAAATATTCGGTTCAAAGTTCAAACTCAATAATTTATAGAGAGAAAATTACAAATAAAAAAAAAAGATAAATATTTGATTGGTTTTTGCCTAACAAAACAAGAAAAAAAATAAAAAAAAAAATTCAACCTGGGATAACGGAACCGTAATTGACACATACTCCTCTCTCTGTCTGAGGTCAAAGATTCGAATATTCACCGAAAGAATTTGGGAGAATTTCTAGTACATCCGTAGTAGGGAGTTTTTCCATACCACTGCCTTTAAATGGATGACACGTGGCGAAATGATTTAAAAAAATAATATATTTAATAGAGTGGGTCCAGTCAAACAACCATTTCGCCACGTGTCATCCATTCAAAGGCAGTGGGATGGAAAACTCCCTACCACGGATGTACTAGAAATTCTCCCGAAGAATTCCTAGTACATCGGTGGTATGAAGTTTTTCCATACCACTACGTGAAGAAATTGTTGTTGGACGGACCACTCTATTAAATGTATTATTTTTTTTAACAATTTTGTCACGTGTTATCTATTTAAAGGCAGTGGTATGGAAAAACTCCATACCACCGATGTACTAGAAATTCTCTCCTACAAAAACATGTTTGATGTCTATCAAGTTCTTAATTTATTGGTCATTTTATAAAATTCACAGACTTATTAGACACAATTGAAAAAATAGAATTGCATTAATAGGTTATGAATTAAAAAAAATATCGAATACATTTTTTTGCAAAAGTATTTAATTAATGCGGGAGAGGGAATTGAATCTCTAACTTCTTAGTCATTAGTTCATACTTTATGTTAGTTAAGTTATGCTCTGTTGGCAAGAAATCGAATACTTTGAAAACTTATTAGACTCAAAATTGAGATTTAAGACACTGAATAGATATAAAATCGAAAGATTAATCCTAAAAGTTTCAGGACTAAACATATAATTTTTTTTAGTTCACAATATATAGAGAAAGAGATTCTCACCTTTAAATTTTTAGTCGATGATATAATGTCTCGACTAGTTAAACTATGTTGAAGTTGACGACTAAATTTGCAACTTAACCAATATTTGTTTCATGTAAGTAGGGTTAATTATTTAAAAAAAATGGTAAAATACATTTTTTGTCCTTTAAATTTATGAATATGTTTCTATTTGTTTCCTAAGTCTAAAAAATTGACAATTTAGTCTTTATACTATTAATTGACAGAAAAATGATTTGACAATTATTCTAATGTTTTAGTTTATGTGGCGCTACAAGCAATCAGAGATTTGAGTTGAAGAACATCCACCTTCGATCTTGTACTGACGGTACACGGAACACCAACCCAATCTCGACGAAAAAAAGCTGATCATCTCTCAAGATATCTCTTTTGCCTAATTAATTTGCTTTGTTTATGTATCTTGTGTACTAAAACATATTGTAGTTTATGTGACATTTCTACAAAAATGAGAATAATTTTTCAACTCATCTTTTTATTAATTAACTTAAGTTTATGATCTTTTAAGATCTTTTTAAATTTGGAGGCTAAATTGTCATTTTTTAAATTTTAAGAACTAAATAGAAATAGATTTAAAACAAATACGGACCAAAAATATAATTTATCCTAAAAATTATTGTGGTTGTTTTTTTAAAGATTTCATGAGATTTAGTTGAGAAATGAAGTCACGTGAGGGGATAATGATGGGGGTTTAGTCCAAGGATTTAAATGTCGATGTCGACGGAAATATGGAAATGTCGATGGAAATATCGATAAAATGTCATGGATATTTCTGGAAGATTTTTAAAAAATAATTTTTTTTAAAAAAAATATTAAAATTAATAAATAAATATTTTACACTTTTAAATGAGTTAAAATATACTTATTATAATATTATATTCATGTTAGGTTACATTTTTTTGTTGTTATTTTTTTTTAATATTTTATCGATTTTGTACGGTATAATGAAAATGTCGATTCACCCCTCATATCGATGTCGAACCTATGAATATGTGGAAATGTCGACATGTCGATAAAAATTTAATACCATGTCAGGCAAAAACTGACAAAATGATGAAAAAAAGAAAAAAAAAAAAAAAGGAGGTAGAAGCTGCACCATATTCATTATTCATCACCCTGCCTTGGCCCTACTTTCCTATTACTTTTTTACCCTCTCCTTAAATACCTTAAAAAATAAAAAATAAAAAACTTTAAAATTACCTTCAAAGTTTAATTAGTTTTTTTTTTTTTTCTTTTCAAAGTTAATTAATTAAATGGGAAGGGAATCTTCCTAGTATGTTTTAAGCCAAATTGAGCATGGCTAAGCGGGCATATGTATGTGTAAACGACCAAGAGGTCTGTGGTTCAAATCCCCCCACCCCCAATGTACTCAAAAAAAAAAAAAAAAATTTAAAAATTATTGTAACGAGTGTAGGATCAAACTCATACGCTCAACAAAAAATTAAGGGGTAATGAAGAATTTTAAACTTCAATCTTATAATTTTTTTTGAAAAAAAAAAAAAAAAATCATATGATCATGTTATTATTTTTACACGAATTCAAACATGACTTAATGAGAATTATAAGATGGAACTAATATGAACACAACTCAACTAACATAATGTATGAATTATTGATCAAGATGTCAGATGTTCAAATTTCTCACCTTGCATGTTATAAAAAAAACACAAAAATTATAGGTTGAAGTTTTCATCATTACTTTCATATTTGTTAAACTAAAAAAAGTTATTATGACTAAATCGAACATAACTCAATTGACATAAGATTGTGTTTTTGACTAAGACGTCATGAGTTCATCTTCGCATTAATTAAAATACTGGTAAAAAAAAATAAAATTATTATCATTTTTACTGTCTTTCTAATTATGAAATTCAACAACCAAAGGAAAAAAAAAAACTTATATATAATTATTGAGATTTAAAATAAGGTCGTTTGGTAACAATTTTTTTTTTAATAACACTTGAAATATTAGCTAAATTTCAAAAACTAAAGATGTTTTTTTGATAATTAATTTTAAGATCAAATCTTATTCTTCTTTTTGGAATTTCTCTATTATGGTCTATTACTTCAATAGTTTAGGTTTGTTTGATAACCAACTTTTTATTTTTATTTATTTTTATTATTTTTTAAAAGGGACATGTTTGATAAATAATTCAATTTTCTATTTTTTAAATTCTTTAGAAAAATTAAAAACGATTTTTTTTAAAAAAATTGTGTTTCCGTTTTTTTTTTTTTTTTTTTCTTCTCTTTTTTTCAAAAACATAACTCTGACATAGTTATGAACTTTGAGCAAAAAATCTCAAGTTCGAATCTACTCCACACAATTTTTTATTAGAAAAATAGTTGATACATTTTTAAAAAAAAAAAATATTATTATAAGTACTTATAAATAAAAAACATTGTCATGTGAGTAATACTTGTTAGATATAATTTGAATTTTATATTAATTTACTCATGATAATATGTATATTAATGTACTTAGAAAATAGATTAAATTATATAAATAGACTTGAACTTTGAAGAATATACCCTTTAGATTTTGAAAATTTTCATTTTAACTATTTTGAATAAATTGTTATAAAAAAAATTCTTACAAAATATATATATATATATATATATATATATATATATATATATATATATATATAAAACATTTGTTCGAAATTAATTTGAGCCGGTTTTAATCGATATCACACAATTATTATTATTTTTTATTTAAAAAAATTAAAAATTAAATATAATTATCAAATAAATTGTGATTTTTTATTTTTTAAAAATAAAAAACAAAATAAGTTATCAAACATATATATATTTTTAAAAAATAGAAAACATAAAATATAAAAAATTAAACTGAAATGCATAACAAATGTTGACATGTTGAACCTAGAACCTCATGATTACGGACCAATATGCCATACTCTTTGTTAGCAAACAATGCCATACTCTTTGTTAGCAAACAATGCCTTAATTATTATACCAATTATCATTATTTCCGTACAACTTGGGTTCCATTATATTTTCAATAATATTCAATTATTAATTGATGTTAGACACAAATTTTCTCTATATATAAATAACCATTTTAGTTTTAAATTTTTAGTTTTTAGTTTTTGGATTTTATGTTTTATGTTTTATATTTTAAAAAAATAAAAAATCATAACCTTTTTTATAATTGTTTTTGGTTTCAGTCTTTTTTAAACAAAAAGAAAAAAAAATGTTTGGATCATTTTTTATTTTATTTTATGCTTTCTATAAAATAATAATAAACTAATTTTATAATATTATTTTATCCAAATATGTACGAGCTAAAATCGACTCACATTATTTCGAACATTGTACATTATTAGCTGACAAATATTTTATTTATATTTTTTTAAGTAATTAATTCGAAGTTCAAGGATTAAAATGAAAATTTTCAAAGTCTAAGAAAACTTTCCTTAAAGTTCAAAGATACTTTATATAATTTAACCAATTTTAAAAGCGTTTTTCTAAGGAATTTTTTAAAAACTAAGGTTTCGTCCTTGGTTAATTTTAGTTTTTTTTTTTTTTTTTTAAAGTTTTTTTAAAGAATTTTAAAAACGATTTTTAAATTTCAAAAAAAAAAAAAAACTGAATTAGTTATCCAATACAACCGTTTTTTAAAAATCAAAAACAAAAAATGATTTGGTTATAAAATCTGTTCTCATTTTTTCAAGAAAAAAAAAAATAGCCAAAGAAATCAGATTTAGTGTTTTGAATGTTGACAATTGTGTCTATTTGGGTGAGAATTTCATGAATATTATGTTTATTTAGTTATGGAGTTTAAAAAAAACAACATTATATACTCCAAAATTTTGAATTATGTTTATAATTAATTTGTGTTATTAACACCATAAATAAAATGCTATAAGATAAATTTATACATCTAACCAACTATTTGTCTCATTACACAAGTTATATTTATAATTAGTCGCCAAACATAAACACAATAATTAAAGTATATACTCTCAATTAAAAGATATGATATTTGAATATTCACTACCACATTACTAGGGAAAAAAAAAGTGAAAAATAGTTATCATTGACTTCAAAATACCAAGACACAACTTAATTAACGTCATTAAAACACAAAGAATTGAAACTTAGTAACTACTCCAACATTATATTTATATATTTTGAGTTTAGGGTGAAGATTATTCAAACTTCCATCCTTCTGGGTTGATGACATATATCTTAACCAGTACAACTATATATTAAAGAGTTTTGTGGAATATATTTTCTGTTATTGAGAATGACCAAAGCCATGAGTATATATACCGTCCTACCCTTCCTGTCTTGTAGGGAAAGCTATTTACATATACCACAACTTTAATCTAGGAAACAGAAAGCTAAAGATAGAAAGTAAAAGGAGGACTTGAAAATACAGTCATAGTATATACAATCATATACGTCGAGAATACACAGCGAAATTTACGAGTAGACGGGTAGATCTCGATATATACGCACAACAAGATTGACGGGTAGATCCCGATATATATGGCGCCTCTAATATATATGTTTAGGTTAGAAAAAATTAAAGTATTAATCAACATGAGCTTAATTCGATAATTGACACGTGTTTCTTCTTTTGCATTTGATGGAATTAAAATATATATATATATATATATATATATATATATATATATATATATATATATATGAAAATATTTATTATCAATACAACATGAGCCAAAAGAGGGTGGGAGGAAGGTTTCCATTTATCGAAAAAAATGATAATGATGATCATCATTTTATGGAGCATTATTATAAGAAAGTTGGGAAATTAATTAGGTGGTAAAAATGGGATCCTATTTATTGTTATCAATAATGGGCATAATGAATAACACAAATTCATCATGGTTGCTATAATGCTAAAAATTACTCAATAATAGATGAGAGAGCCATAGATAAATATATATATAGCTGCCCATAATGGCTGCACTTATAATATATGCTTTTTTTTCCTCTCATTACAAACTCTTGGTCATGTCACCCACTTTAATTTGGTTCTCATTTTATGATTTATTTCACATCAGTTTTTTTCAAATGATATAATAGATTTGTAATGTATGATGTCAACACGACACGATCTTGTAAAGAAATATAATTTTGTCCGATTTTGAAAGTTAAAGTAGGTTTTGAAGAAATAATGGATTCAAAACTCCAATGACAACTTATTCTCGAGTATTTTCACAGATGACTTTCCTTAGATTTCGTAATGTTTTTAGACTCTGCCCCGAAAATAATGTTTTTTTGTGCTTTGGCTGACGTCATCAGACCTTCGCTTTGCTGAGCATGAACACCATTGTGAGAAAAAAAAATCTGCAATACCTTTTGTTGAGTACGAGAATACTATAATCGCCCCTCACGATCGTGCCCAACGAAGGGTATTAGTAGACTTTTTCCTCGCAATCGTTCTCAGCAAACGCGTGCTCGTGCTCAACAAAGGTCAAAATACATGCGTTTTAAAAAAAAAAAACAAGTCAATTGGCATATGCATTACGACACCCAAGAGGGGTCATCTGTGAAAATACCTCAACTTATCCTCCTAGAATATTGAAATACTTCCTAATATCAAATATTGTAAAATTAAAGATAGTTGTCCGATTATCTCAAATATATGAAACTAGTTCGAAGATTCATTATATTTTTGGGGGTAAGAGAGTTAGTGGACTAAATATTCTCATTATCTCATGCTTGATAAAAAATACACCTATAATTTTATAAGTACATTACAAAATCGTAATTATCGAAAAGTCATGTCTTTTATAGGAGGTAAAGATGAAAATTTGTACATTCAATCTTTACGAGAGTTTATTATATTTTAACTAGTTGAATTAATGGTCGGATGAGAATTTAAACTTCTATCTATAAGTAAAATTCAAAAAATCTTCTTAAAAATGTCTTTAGATAAGATTGAGGTGGTAAATTTTGATCATTAATGAGATAATTAAGTTATGGATGAGGTGAGATATAAAAAGGGAATGTTATGAATGATAATTAAAGTTTGGGGGACTATTGAGAAAAACAAGGGTTTGACCTAAAGGCATTGGGAAGAACAAAGAGAGAGGAGTTTTCAGAGGCTTAAAACTAAATGAGAAAGAGAGTTAAAATATATTATTAATTTGATGGATGATGATGAGTGGTAATTTACTAATTTTCCCTTCCAAAAAAAAAAAAAAAAAAAAAAAAATTATCTTTTGTCAGCCTCTTGCCCACTGCCCTTCAAATTTTGGTCATAATTTTGCTGCATTTTCATCCTTTTTATGCTATGTCATTGGCCACTCTCCTACCTACCTCATCTTTACTTCTATCCATCCCCTTTTTTTCTCTCTCTTAAAGTGAATAGTTGTAGAGAAATTTTGACTCGCTTTGGTTTATGAACCTTCAAACATTTGAATTTTTGTGTAATTATGATCATTGAAAGCTTGAGTGTGTAATTCAGATATACTTTCGTAGATCTACTCTTCGTAAAAGATGTTAGATTCGTAGTGAAAATATTGGTTTCATAAGGTTGAGTTTATTTAAGTCTCTCGTTTAATATAATAGTTGACAACTATTTATTGGATTACCAAACAAATTCAATAGACCGAACATAGGGCTTGACCTTCTTAACTTCAAGTTATGTCAAGTCTAGCTCATGAACGCTACACGCGTCATATACTAGTTTATATGATTTCGTGTTAGGGTTGATCGATGGCCTATTTGACAAATCAAATCAAAATGAGATGAGAATGAAGAGTTAACGAATAAGATTACATCTACATTAACGAGTTGAGTATTTTATGCAAGAAAGTAAAGGACAATATACAATAGCGCATTTCATTATCAAAATTAACGGAAGAGATGTTAATATAGTTTTTGTACAAAAAAAAAAAAAAAAATAGTCAATTGAGTTCAGAATCGAATGACTTGAGAACGAAATAGTAATTATGTTTAGGTGGTATAAAAATCAGATTATCAAACTCATCTTTATAAAATCATGTTTGTATATCAAAGCAATTCAAAGGACCGAGATGTTTCGATAAGGTCATCAATAGACTTGCACAAAGAACGAAAATGGTCAAAAGATCTCAAAATCTCAATAAGATGTCACTTTCAAATAGTTGTTTAATATGACAAACACAATACAATTGTGATCACAAATACCTTTTTTCTTCTTCTTCTTTTGAGTTCAACGATATGTCCGATGAAATCGAAACCACTGTCATCTTAATTGATGATATATGTCTTACTTAATTGAACTATATTCAAATTGACAATTATGATCTCATATCTTTTTAAGTGTTATTGAGAGGTGTCCGATGAAATCGAAACCTCTGTCATCTTAATTGATGATATATGTCTTACCTAATTGAACTATATTCAAATTGACAATTATGATCTCATATCTTTTAAGTGTTATTGAGAGGAGTCTCATCTTATCGATTAATTTCATTTTCACTCTCTTATTGATTATTAATGAGAAAAATAAAAATGAGATAAAATTGAATAGAGGTGGCGTGGAGCAATTATGAGAAAAGGGGTCTAAAAAATTAATTAATTAAGCTAATTACATTAAAAAAAACAGTGCCTAAACATAGGCCGAAAAGCAAAGAGACCACTTTATGGAAAAAGTAAATGATTGTCTTTGATTACAAATTTTGTTTATTTAGAAAAAAAAAAAAGATTTAAGAAGAAGAGAGAAAAAGGAAAAATGTAGGAATGGTAAAAGACAAGAAAGCATGCAACTAAGGAATTGGAAGGATCTTTGTCCCCTTTTAACCTATCACTATCATTTCTCTTCACTTCTCCATGTTTTCTTATAATATTTATCATTATCATCTTAATAATAATAACAATCATACATTATTGTTATTATATTTTCTCATCATAGGTTATATTCAATTTCATCTACATTTTTCTTACTTATGTTTCCACACTTTGGGACACTACCCTTTATTTTATTCTACCATATATCCTTTACACCTTACATCCTTTCTTTCCCCACTTCTTTTTTGTAACCAAATCTTTTGTTTTTATACTTTGTGTAATGTTCCTATGCTACTAATTGCTACATGTGCTATTGATTGTGGCACCTTGTCTATAAAACAAAAAAACCCTATTTTCAATAAGAAAATAATATCAGGATGAAAATTGATTCAACGGTTGTTTCATTGTGTTATAATAAAGTAAGCTTGGGTATCAATTCAAAACAAGAAGATCTTAGATGTATAAGTAAAAAGACAACATCTGTATATACATGAGACACCTTTTAAGTAAAAACTCAAAAAACAAAACTATGTGAATTCCGACACGAAACAAGAAAGTTTGTATTCAAACAATGATTTATGTATTTTTGATTGAGAATGTTACTTTTCTTTATTCAAAGCCCATGTTTCTAGGTATCCTTTAAGAAGAACATTTGAAAGTTTCTTCCAACACCATTTTCAAACAACAAAATGGGAAATTTTCAAAACCCTAAAAAAAGGCATAAAAGAGAAAAGTAGTTGGTAGACCCAAGAAGAAGTGAAGAAGAAAGAAAAGAATGATGTGTAAGGGTATGTAGTTTAGTGGTAGGGGCTTTGGCTTGACCACCAAATATAATGGAGAAAAATCTCAATCCCAAATCTCAACTTTCACCAATTATGGGCGTGCATGCCTTGGGCCCTACCCTTTCATTATTGCCCCTCCTTCCCTCTCCCAATAATAATATTGATAATTATGGCTCGTTACTCACGTCTTGACGATAGTCTTGAATACCTTTTAGGGACCGTTTGGTTGACGTCTTTGAGGGTGGACATCAGGATGGGAATGAGCATCTGGTGGCCATAACCACGTTTGGTTTGCAATTTTTGAATTTATGTCCGGGCATACCTGAAGCCCAGACATCACAAGAAAGCTTTCTGATGACATTCCAATTTGATGACTTTCTCCGAAAGCCACAGATATGTCATTTTCTTCTTTTTTTTCTTTTTTCTTTTTTTACAACGTTTTATTATTCTTCAATTCTCAATATAAAACTCGTACAATTTTATTAAACTATGATCATTATTTCTTCAATTTTATTATTCTACTAAATAATTAGAATTACAGATTTATATAAATGTATTAAATACATTTTTTTGAGGAGAATTATTAAGATCGATTGCTAAATAAAATCAACGACCTGAAATTATATAAATATTAATGAATGAAGATTAAATTAAAATCTAATTGCTTATATACAATTATTTTTAATAATTTGACTTAATAAAATGAATTAACTAGCAACAATTAATTATTTATAATTTATTCTCATGAAAATCTGATGACATTTCCAGTACCAAACACAGACATTATTGATTCCCAGACATCTTATTTCCAGACATCTCATTTTCCGGCATCTTCTATTCTCAGACATCTGCAAATCCTCAAACCAAACGACCTATTAGTTATGTTTAGATAAAAATTGATTTGTATGAAAGTTAAAGTAGAAAAGAAGAATATTTGAAAGTATATATATAAAAATAAAGACATAATGAATTTGAAACCTATTATTATTATTTGAAACTAAATAATGAAAACAAATTATTTTTGACAGCATGAGTATGTGAAGATGGCTTAATGCATACTCTCCTATTGTAATGTCTTTTATTCATCATATGAATAATTGATTCCTTTGTCCAATATATCTTTCAACATAGCTTGTGTTTTTTTATCATTGATTTCCTCGCAAATAATACAAACATAAACAACCATCATCATGATCTTATTGACTATGATGATTGTCATCCTTCCCATGTTCATTTGTCTTCCAATAATTTAGATCTTATGTTTTTTTTCCTCCATTGGAATTTATTATTTGTAATAATTTACACCTATGATCTAATCTAATATAAGTTAAATCTTACAAAAAAAAAAAAAAAAAAATGTGGAATATACTTGTGTAATGAGATTAAATTAGGGCTATTTCACACATGGCCTCTTTGGATTCCGTAATAATTTTAGATTCCGCCTCGAAAATAATGTATTTTACCCTTTTACTAACGTCATCAACACGAGCACCATCGCGAGGAAAAAATCTGTAATATCCTTTATTGAGCACGAGAATACTATAGTCGCCCCCTTGCGATCGTGCTCAACGAAGGGTATTAGAAGACTTTTTCTTCGTGGTCGTTCTCAGCAAATGCGTGCTCGTGTTCCCAAAAGTAAAAAAAAACATGTATTTTAAAAAATCTGATCAATTGACATTATGACACTTAGGAAGGGGTCATCGGTGAAAATAACCCGATTAAATTATAATAGGAGAGATGTTTGAAATGGTATAAGATTGATATGTTTAGATAGATATGAAGATGTTGTATTATAATATTGTCAAGTCAAATATCTGGTCATGTTTGTGAAAAGACATGAAGCTCATTTCAAATCAATTAGAGAGTTTTTGGTAAAAATATAATTTATTTGAAAGCTCTTATTTGTTTATTAAGCTTTTTTGAAAATATAATTTAAATTGATTTGGAAACCTTGAGATCTATAAGTTCTATGATTTCATAATAGCTACCATCCACTAACAATTTAAAAGCTTAGGGTCTGTTTGGTAACATATTTTTATAAACTATAAAACTAGTTATAGTTAACAACTCACGGTAGTTTAATTAATGCGGGGATTGAACCCATGACCTTTTGGTCACCGGCACAACCATATGCCAATTGAGCTATGCTCGGTTTGGTAACATTATATGTTATAATTATATAATTATTATTTTACAATATCATATAATTTATAACATATTATATTATATATATATATATATATATATATATATAAAAAAAAAATTTAATAAAAATGAATTGAATTTATAACACTTCAATCTTATATTTACTCAAATTTTTATCTTTTTAATTATAATTCTCCATTTTAAAATTTAAAATTTAAAATCTGGATACACTGAAAATAATAAAATGTTGTTTTCAGAATTTATAGATCTAAAAACATAAAATAAAATTCGAATTCTATTCCTTACTATAAGGGGTTGAACTCAAAATAAAATAAAAATTATTTTATTTGTAATTTTTGTTATTAAAAAAATAAGAACATCTAATCCCATTTTCTTTATATGAATCCAAGTCATAGTTTTTTCCCCCTTTGAAAATTTCAGCAAAAATTCAAATAATTAAATACAGCCATTTTGATTTTATTTTCCTGTTGTTAAAAATAAACTTTTCTGCCAAAGCGAGCATAGCTCAGCTGACATATGTATGACTTTGTGACCAATAGGTCTGTGGTTCGATTCCCCCCACCCCCAATGTACTCAAAAAAAAAAATAATAATAAAATAAACTTTTCTGCCATCAATTTGTTTGTTTAGTAGTTTCCTAGCCAAAGTATTTTTAAAAAGTACAAAATAAAATAAGAAAAAGTACTAGTAAATTTACTAATTTTTTGGCTAAAAATAAAATTATCATTAAATGGCACATAAGAAATCAATTTTAGAAATCTATATATATTTTCAAAATTCAAATAAGTTTACAAAAAAAAAAAACAAAAAAAATTAAAAAACCAATACCAAAAATAAAATTATCATTAAAATGAAGAAAATTGTAGCAGATGTCAATTGAAATAATTAAAGATATAGTTTTGCAAATATGGCAAATTTCTAAAATAATTTTTTTTATTCCAGTATTACCCTTAATAAATAAATAAGAAGAATTAAAAAAATGAGTTATTTTCAGTTCGCCGTTCGCTATGCATTGAAGTGTCCTGTTAGGGTTTGAAGTTTTTCGACGTTCACTATGTAAGTGCCCGGTTAGGGTTTAGGGTTTGAGAATTTTAATCACTAATTTTGAGATGTTTGGACTTTTTGGTCTTTTACAGGGATCAAACTTTTTTTTTTTTTTTTTTTTTTTTCTATATTTGCAAAATGTTTTACAATTTACTATAATTGCAAATAGTTTGAGCCTGCTTGCTATCCATGCAATCAACCCTTAAAATGACACATAAGAAATAAATTTATAAATATATATCTATTTTTCAAAATTCAAATAATTGTTTTTAAAAAATGATGATTAGACCAACCCTTAGCAATTCTAAGGTTACAAAAATATATAATAATTGTCAACCTGAATATAATTCAACTGAAATTATGTATGAATTAATGACCAAGAAGTTAGAAGTTCAATTCCCCACCCGACATTAATTAAATATCTTTTATATATATATATATATATATAAATAATAATAATAATAATTTGATAATATCTAAAGTTTGATTTGGATTTTGGACTTGTTCTGGTTTAGGGAAAAAGCCTAGAACTTCAAGCCAAACAAGGATTTAGCTAAAGAAACACACAGCAACAGAAAAGAGTTCAAAAAGGGGAAAAAAGAGAGAAATATTCAGATATGTAATAAGATCTGACCAGAAACAAACTACTCTCAATCTCAACCAATAAATGCATTCCAAAACAAGCTTTCTGTAAGACACAGAGATACAGTTGCAAGTCTTTCACTAAAAAAGACAAGGAATAACTTTACATCAATTGATGCAAATTATTAGAAAATATTGCAGAAAAAATATTCTTTTTTAGCAGAGTAAATTGCTTTTTTCCACTCACCTGAATATTCAAAGGGATATACAATAGCAGAGCATCTGAAAGAGGAACATACATCATTTGATGCAATGAATGAGCTCCACTTGATTTCTCATCATGATTCATCATGTTTTGTTTACAGTATTTTAAAAAAAAAAAAACTCAAGCTACACATTTCAATACTCTAGTGGTAATCATGAGTTTTGTAGCTTTGCAACAATGGAGATGCTTAAATCTTACTCAATGGGTTGACAAATGGGAATGGAATAGAAATTACAGCAGTCATTGATTATAATGAAAAGCATGGGGTATTATATAGTGGGAGATGGAGACAGAAATGGCCATTTGAGGATGGAAAAAGATGAGGTGCGTGTGAGATTAGTTGAGGTGTGCGTAGGTTGACCTGAATGTTTTAGGGTACCGAAAAGAAAGAAAAAAGCATGAAGCCCAACAGGATAAGTGGACAGAATATCCATGAGAATCAAAGTAAATGATCATGATGAACTCTCCTAAAGTCAACAAGCACCATAGCAGAATAGAAACTATATGTGTTTCTTGATGTGAAAAGAGTGAAGAAAACTGTTCTAATCATGGGAAATTCAATCATAGTATTCTTTGTGTGAGTGATCTAATAATCAACAAACTATTTTTGAACTTCAGGCTTTTACTCCACAGAATTTTGTGTTTTTCATACAGCAGTTTTATGTTTCTTTTTTTTTTTCGTTAGTGTCCGGACCAGTTTGCACGCGCCTCGACTAATCTCACGGGACAACTGTCCGACTTTACTACATCTGGTTGCCAAGGAAACTCATAGGATATTAAATCCAAGGTATGTGGCTACGAACCCATTCCCTCTAAACCCTTTATTATTTTCATACAACAGTGTATGTAGTGGAAGCCGATCTAAATGGGGTGAGAGGTATCCGTAACCTTCAAGATTTCTAACTGATTCTCTTGCATGATAATAGTTGAAAGAGATGAAAGAGAAAGCTGATGTTACAAGTAGATACGCACAGCACAGAGGAATCGGTATAAAGTTCGAAACTGTTTTACGATTCTCGTCTTTAGGTGGGGGATTATCTAACTAGCTTTTAGATGATGCTAACAGGACCAGCAGATGAGCTAATAGAATCAAATAAGATAAATGGAGAATAAAGCAAGGCCAAAAGGTGAAAGATCTGCCGGCTGATATGTCTGCTTTATCATGATTACAATGATCAGTCTAAATAACCAAAGTCAAAATAGAGCAAATTAAACTAACAAGAATTCCAAACTACTTCAAATTTAATTGATTTGAAGTGAATAGTCAAATCCCATGTTCGTTTAATGGGTAATTATAAAAGAGAAGTAGAAAAACTTCAAACTATGGAAGAACTTATGATTGCACTCTCATTAAGCTAAAACCACCAGAGCAGAGCTAAACAGGGAAATTAAACAGGAACAAACAAAACAATTATAGTTTTGACCATTTTTATACTTCCTTAATATGGTCAGTTATACACAATCTTTTTATGGTAAAGTAAATTAAACGCATCAGATGTTGATGTGGTCGTCAAGGGCAGAAAACACCAAAGTCAAGAAGATGATAGATATGGATTTGTAAGAAAATGTTGAACTCGGGTTTTGATGCATGAAAGGTTACATATGGAGGAGATAAAGGACAGTACTTTACTTGATTTACTAATTATTTGCTTCTCAATATGTTCAAGAAGTATGCCTACATTTCAATTCACGTACGATAAGCAGTAAAATGAAAAAAGTCGAATATCGACCATGTGATAGTCCAATGTCGAAGCAAGAGTCAATACTTTTTGCTGAGTGAAAAAGTAAATAAACGCAAGTAGCACTTACATAGGTGTTGCAATATTATAGTCTTGATTCATTTCTCAATCTTAGGACCCAGAAAGAGATCTTCTCAAGCCAATCTTCTCCGTCTGGGTGCCCGAGAGTTTCCACTGTCTACATCAGAAACCTGTAAAGGATCATTTCTTCTTCTGGATGATGATGTTGAAAGGGAGACCATGGAATCAATCTCTACAGCAGTGTCCAGTTGACTCTCTGAATTGATAACAGCAGCAATGCTAGAGAAAGAATCTCTATCCTCGACAGGTGGAGGAGGCTGCTCTTGACTTCTAGGAATGAGCGGATCGGTATATAAAAAACCCTCTGGAAGCCTATCAGCAGAATTAAAGGCAGATGTAAGAGAAGAAACTCTTGTCCGGTGTAGTAATGATCGAAGCACTGGGAGAGATTGAAGACGGGTTTCCCCTGCCTCAATGCCTGATACATCAGTGTGTGCTAAATCTCCTACATCATCATGTGAGGGCAGTGAAATTTGTTCTCTACGAATTCCCCTGGATGTTAAAATCCTATTCAACAAGGTTGGAGATCTACCAAATGTTTCATGTGAAGTGTCTGGCTCCGGCGGTTGGTCAAGGTCCCGATTGAAATCAAATCTGTTTCCCAATCGACGAATCATCTCCTCCACTGGGAAACTAAATGCAGTCCTCTGGATGGTTTGCCTCAAACTTTCAACCTTCCGAGCATGGGGCCTTAGAGGAATCTTAAGTGTAGCATCCTCCTCTGTCACAGGGGTATTGCTGCCACGCCCATAAATTGGAGTCACAGTCTTCGTAGTAACCTCTCCTTTACATACAGGACATTCTTTGGCATCTGAATGTAGATGTAACCATCGATACAGGCAAGGCCAGCAGTATAGATGACCGCAACAAGTTACAACAGGGTCTCTAGCCAAGTCCAAACATATATTGCAATCAAAGAAACTCCCATCAGAGTCACTGCCCTTTTCGACATCACTCTTATTCTCTGCCTTTTCATCTTCCAAAGCTTCATTGTTAATTTCACATGTTTTTCCCGCCTCATTTTTCCTTTCCTCAGCAGTAATACTACCCTCACCAGCCTGTAATGGCTGTAATGAATTCCCATTGCCTGAATTGACCATAATTTCACTCAATTCTATTGAAATATGCTGAGTCTCAGAAGGAATTTGGACTTGACGCCTTCTCCATCGATGTCTGGTCCTAAACCTGATAGCTTCCCCAAATCTATGAACAGGATCCTCTGTCAAATCAGCTAAATTCACATCTTCATTTGGAACCAAGTTCGAATGCGGCTCTGGAACAGGACCCAGATTCAAGTCAAGGTTCATTGCATCAAAGATTTCGTCACCCATTACAAATCTATCAGAAATAAAAAGAAAAACCCCAAATTTAACCCGAAACTTAGCTGCCTCAGGTTAGAAGAAACCCCAATTGCACCATAAAATTCAAATTACCTCAAATCACAAGATCAACTCTGTCCCAGATGCACAATCCCAGAAAGATCAATCCACCCTTTTCCAACAACAAATCCCTCACAACACATCCTCAAATTAACCCAGTCGAAATACAATACTCAATAACAATAAACCCTCGATCAATTTCATCGAGCTTAGCCTTAACCCCGTCAAACCCAGTTCATAAAACGATTAAAAAAAAGAGTGGAATTCAAAAATTCTCAATTCAAAAACTAGGGTTTATCGCAACAGCAGCCAAACAACAAAATTCCCACGTCGATTCAGAACAAAGAACAAGAACAAGAACAAGAAAACTGAACACCTGCTTCAGACGACTGCCCTCGATTCCATATCATTCAATAACCCCCAAATGATCTTCACCGAGCTGATTCTCCATTAAAGATCCGCCATCGATCGGCGATCTGGTCCACACACAAGCAACAAAGAGAAAGAGATTGGAAACAAAAAAAAAAAAGTCACAAAGAGAAAAAGGAAAGGGGGCTTGATCGTAGAGACAGAAATTAGTATAGAATGCAACAGAATCATACGGTGATCGTGCGGCTGATGAATCGAAATTGGGTAATGTCGGATCGAGCGGCTGAGATCTGAAGAAGAATGGCGTGTGTGGCGCCGTGGGATTGGCAGCACAAACTTAGTTTCTTCTTCAGTGAACAGTGAATCAAAGATGATGATGGAGCAGAGACATCACAGAGTTTCACTTTTTTGCCAATTTTTTACACAATCGATTTCAACGCCACTGTTATATTTACGTATCTTTGAGGATTTTTCTTCTTGGGGAATAAAACAATTTACATCCTAAACTTAGTAAGTGGTAGCAATTTTGACCATAACTTATAATTTTATCCAATCCAATCCCAAAATAGACTTTAGGTTAACTTTTCGTTTAAAAGCAGTGTCATTTATATGAGTCTTTACGAAATCGACTCCAATTTTCTCGAACAAATTCTCCGAACCGTCGATCGTCTCCTTTATCGGAAACCACTTCTTCGACGCTTACGTTTTATCCTACTCGAGCTTCTTCATTTATTCAACAAAAATCATCATCAAAACCGGTGGAACCACTCGACTCCTCAAGTCAATTTCCTCTTACTTTAATCAAGCTCGCAATCTCGGCTTCACTCTATTCTTGTCGTTACACCGGAGGAAATTTCATTTTCCTCATTTGAACTTCAGAGAAGAACTCATCTACTTAAAATAATCAATCCCAAAAAATCTCCATTACCGGAAAACCTATGTTATTCCTTTGAATCTTCTCTCACATTATGTATTCAAAAATTTAAAATATAGAAGCGCTAAGTGGTTCCAAGATTTTTTATGATTATTTTTGTGGGGTAAAGGAAGAGGCTTGATTCGGATAAAACGCAAGCGTCGAAGAAGTGGTTCCCAATGAATGAGACGATTGAACAAACGACAATTCAAATGATTTGTTTAAGAAAATCATAGTCGATTTGTCGGAAACTCAGGTGGATGATCACGTGTTTTTAACAGATTTAAACGAAAAGTTAACCTAGGGTTTACATTGCAATACTTAGGCAAGTTTGGGGGTTTAATTTGATAAAATTGAAAGTTGAAGGTTAAAATTGCTACAACTTACTAAGTTTAGGGTCTAAATTATTTTTCCCCTCCATTTTATTTCAAGAACACTCCACCCATAGCTTTTTGGTAACCTAACTTATGTTTTTACATTTAGGGAAAAAATCAACTTTTACACCTAATTTTGTAAGTTGTAATCAATTTTCACCATAAATTTTTAAGTTCATCAAATTGCACATCAACCCTTAAGTATTTGTGAGCTTGGACAAATTTAGTCAATAATTAAATAATTTGTACATTAATCAAACTAAAATTTGATATTATTGAAATTAGTGAGTTTATAGATTTTTTTTTTTTTTTTTTTTTTTGTTGAAATTAGGGGCCGAATTAGTGAAAATCTGGATAGAAATTATAACACTTATCTAAGTTTAGAGTCCAATTTGATGTACACACAAATGAGGAGATCCTATTCTTTGAATATTATTCTGGTCTTTTTAAGTCTTCTACTTTTGATGGGCACGCAAATTAAGAGTTTTTTTTTTTTTTTTAGAAAAAATGAGGAGAAATGTTCCTTGATTATTATTCTTGTCTTTTTAAATCTTCTACTTTTGAAATCAAGGCAAATGAAGAGATTCTCCTAACAATGTAGCTAGTCATTGATCACAAGATATATATGAATATGGACAAACCCTTATTATGCGCCAAAATTTCCCTAAAACAAATGTAACCCTCCGGCGCAGATGGTTTTCCAGGCCTATAACCGTGAGGGTGGGGCGAATTTTTCAGGAAATTCGAGCGATTGACAACAAATTAGGGAAAACCTTGGAAGTTGAAGAGATTTACTAGAAACAATGATCGAGAGAAAACTGGCTGAAGTGGGGAGATCGAAATATTAAATGGTTCCATTAAAAAACAACTATGCGTCGGGAGAGGAACACAATCCAGCGTGTTTGAGACTCTAGTGGTCAATGTGTGACGGGTTGGAACATGTGTTCCGTCATACTTTGTCTCAAATGCCCAATATATGGAAGGGGCAGTGAAAGATATTTTGTGTAAGATCTCTCCTAAGATGAATGAGATATTATTATCTCCCTCCCCAAAAAGATATGTTAAAGAGGCCCTATTCCAGATGTTTGCTGGAAATCAGTAACAACAGGAAAAAAAATGTCGTGGCCAGGAGAGGATTTGAGATATCGCAAGAGATCATGTACTGCAACAAGATGAGATTTACACGGCTTAAACATAAATTGACTCAGTTTATGCACTACAAAGGTAATATCCGGACGTGAAATAGTCAAGTATAACAAACGTCCAATAAGGCGACGATACACTAAAGGGTCAGATAGTAAATCAATATCAGAGGAACACAACTTTAGGCGAGGATCTAGTGGAACCGAGGTCGGTTTGCAACTAAGGAACCCTGTTTCTTCAAGCAACTGTAATGTATAGTGTCGTTGAGATAAAAAAATGCCAGTGGAGGAACGAGTCAGTTCAAGACCAAGGAAACATTTAAGGGAGCCAAGGTCTTTAAACTGAAATTGAGAATTCAACAACACTTTCAGTCGGTCTATATATTGGAAATATTAGCACCAATGAGGATGATATCATCCACATACATGTTGATAATGTGATCTTAGATAGTTAAGCATCCCCACATGTTGTCAAAAAAAAAATAGTTAAGCATGCAATCCTATTGATCCTATAGTCTTTTGCCCCAATCATCAAGGACAATCGACGAAATCCTATTCCTAGGCTTTTCTGCTATATCATCTTTACGAGAGTCGTTAATTTCCTGAACGGTCCAGTACTGACATTAACATTTCATGCTAAATTAAGTGATCAAATTAATCTAATTATTTTTTTTTGCATATATTCGGTAAATGATGAACCACAGAAGGCATAAGGGTTAAAACATAATTTATAGCTGTCAAGCTAGCTCATTTATTAATGGGCATTCACATAACCCTTAGGAAAATTAGCTCATAATGAAAAATAAACTCAAATACTTCATTGATAAATAATTCATAAGTAAAAAAAACTAGTTAAAGGGTAAAATGGTAATTTCACTCGAAAATTAAGAATAAAACGAAAAATAGAATAAAACATAATGTAAATGATAAGTAAATGAAAGAATTGAAATAGCGAGGGTTCTGAACTGAAAATTAATTTATAAGTGCAAAAACTAGTTAAAGGGTAAAATGATAATTTCACTTGAAAATGAAGAACAAAATGATATGTGAAATAAAAACAAAATGTAAATAGAAAATTTCATAAATAAACAGAAAATAAATCTTGATTTTTTCCAACTTCTCTCTCTTGAACTCGTGGACAATGGATGAAGGGTCTCTACTAGCTCGAGTCAATGTGAGTCAATGTGAATCGAATCCTCACAGCACCTTCTTTCCGGAGATGGCTGAAGTAGAACGTTTTACAGAGGAGTGGCCATCTCTTGTTGGAGTTTCGAGATTGGAGGAATTCTTCGAGAGAGAAAGAGGATGATCAATGATGTAAAGATTGATTGTTGTAAAGTGAAGGCTTGGGGTGCCTTTTATAGCTTCTAGGGTTTGTTGGAGGTTGCTAAAAATGGGGGAGAGATCTTTAGCAAAGGTTGGTAAGTCAAATTGGGGTTGGTTGCTGATTCTTTAACCAAAATATCCCAACAAATTTGTTTTGACCCAATCAACTGCACTCTGTGACTTCTCTATGGCCACAAGCTGGAGCAAAAATATAGGTTTCCTGAAAATGATTAAAACAACGTTAATTCTTATAAAAAAAAATTACTCTTTTACCCTCTAAATTGCTTCATAAGGAGAAAACGACCTTGAACATGTGAATTTTCTATTTTTATTCTTTTTTAATCAATTACATACACAATTATATTTAAATTTAATAAAAAAATCAATTAGTAAGAAAGAATAAAGGGTAAAAAATATGACATAAATGACGTTCATCAATGGATTAAGATCAAAAGCATGTTGAGATAAACGATTGTCAGAAATGTAAGATAAACGTTTTGTTTAGCTAGAGGACAAATCTCACAATGTTTGACATGAACATTTTTATTTGAAGGCAAATGTAAAATGTCTTGTAAAGAATTCAAGCGATCAAAAGAAAGATGATCGAGCTTGTGATGTCACAAAACAATAGAAGACGTTGTAGCCATAGAACATGAAACAACAACAACAGAATCACCAACAGTGACGATGTCAAGCAAATATAGCTCATAAGGGAGTTTAGCTTTGTCAATCATCCTCAAAGTGGACTTGCTCTGAATGATGCAAGAATCAACGAAAAATCAAAGAGAAACAGAGAGATCCTTGGTCAAAGCACTAAGAGACAACAAGTTATATTGAAATTCTAGTATGAAAATGACACCACGATGAACCAAGAAATTAGATAGCCACACATCTTCAGGATAAGAAACAATAACTCTCTTCTTATCCAACAAAGTAACAGAAGCATGAGCCGAAGATAGAGAAATAAAAAAATCTTGGGAAAGGCATGTGTGAGCGGAAGCACCAGAATCCTCAATCCAAATGTGAGAGGAATCACTAGGAGTAGTACAAATACCTGCTATATGAGAAGTAAAAGACTTAGTGGAATCCGTCTTAGCCACAAACAGTTGGGATTACAACATTCTTAAGATTTCATGACACTATTGAAGAGTATCATTATTGTTGGAATAAATAGGCGGTTGAGTCATGGCAAAATAATATTGCCAACAACATTTTGTGGATGAGGCACAGATTGAGGAGTTGACTGTGTGGTACGATGCTTGTATTTAGGAGGATAGTCAATGAGTTGGTAGCACTGATCGATACTGTGGCTTTGGAATCCACAGTACGTACACACAAAACGATTCTTCTTTGGTCCATGAGGATTGCGAGACGACTTACCATCACTCGAAGAGGACTGAGCACCAGTTTGAGCAACTGCAGGGGTCATTGCACCAGAGAGAAGAGAAATTGTCAATTGATCTTTGTTGTTCTTCCTGAAGAAAGAGGGAAAATGTCTTGCTGACAGTGGGAAGAGGATACATTAACAATAATTGTGCACGCGCACGAGTAAAAGACTGACTGGGACCCATAAGAAAATGAAGGGAATGAACACTTCAAACCCCGTAGCGAAAGCATTGGAATCGTTCTTTGTGTTTATTTAGAATTAAATTAAAATGGAAGTTAAGCAAACTATTACCTTTGAAGACCAATAATCTTCTTGTGTTCCTTTTTTCACGAGATCTTCCTCGCTATGACTTGAACACGAGATCAAAGTTTGTGGGAGCTCTTTGAAAGAAATGTAGTTTTGAGAGAATCATTCTCTGCATAGAGAAACTGAGTAATGTATTTGGTCAACCTTTTGGCTAGTACTCAAAAAAAAAAAAAAAAAAAAAAACCTTTTGGCTAAACCTATGTCCTATTTTTAGGGACTTTAGGAATTAATTTTATTTTATAAAATACATTTTAATATCTATATATTAAAATCTATATATTAAAATATGTATTTTATATTTATTTGAATCTCATTCAAATAACATATGTATATATAATTTTTAATATTAATGTATCTAATACATAAAATATTTCATCTAATATTTAATGTATCAAATACAATAAATAAATTTTACCCTTCTACATTTAATATATCAAATAAATTAAATATTAATTTGAATATTTCAACTTTTTCTTTCAACTAAATTGATCATTTTAGTGTTACTATGAGCTAACAAGGGGACCTTATGGACCTAAGAGTTATCAGCTCCAATGATACAAAGTTAATTGATTAAACTCATTAATCAATTAACTTTAATTCATTAACTCTAGGTCACTCCACTATAGGCTCAAAGTTGCACTCTTATGCACTATAGGACAAGTTGTGTCCATGGATATAACCATTACATGCAAGTCAATCCTTCACGAGTTGTTCGTAATTATAGTTGGGTCAAAAGTCTGTTTTACCCTGTAATTACATCTTACACCTTAAGTACCACTGATTCTCTAATGAACAACCTGTTTATGATATCCAACCATAAACCAAGTCCCTCTCGGGCTAGTGAGAGGGTGGGGCCCCATTGTTCAAGTCCCGAAATCAGCACTTAAAGAAATTATTCATCTACTTTCGCTATATGGGAATAAGTGAATTCCATCTGGTGAAACTTATGTTCCCAACTCCCTATTTGGTCAAGTCCTCCAAATGGTAGACTTATTGAATCAACTATAAAGGTCATTCTCACCCATACAAATCAAAGGACGAGCCCTCACAGGCAGGAGTTCATAACTCACTCAGGATTAAGATCGAGTCACATATGATCATCATGTGAAATATTAATCTTCTCAAATAGCAGACTTATAAAGAGAGATTATATATTTTGTGGTCTAGTCTTATACAAACTCATTTTATAGGATATCTTCACTCACATGTCTCTACATGAATGATTTTGGATCAAATCATTTGTAACAATTACAAAGTGGGTCGTATCAATAGTGTTACTAGGATAAGGCACCCAACCTTATCCATATACTATAAACTGTTTAGGTTATTCCTTCAACATGATCCTCATGTATGTCAACTACATATTGTTCAAGATTACAGTGATAACCTTGGATTTTTATATATAATGGATATTATAAATTACAAATAATAATAATAAAATAATTGTTAATTAATTACAAGGCTTTATGGCATAAATCCCAACAGAAAACAAGAAAATCAGCAATGGCAAGGTTACCTTCACAACGACAAAGACCGCAAGTGCAAGAAGGGTGATATGTATTTAACTCATCCCATAGAGTCTTAGTTTTAGTAAAATACATACTTACAGACTATAGATTTTGAGCAAGTGTCGCCAAATCACGCTTGACCTAGAAGATTCGTGGGGCATTTTTGCGTTGAAATCGATCTTGAAGATCAAGCCAAATGGCTCGACCAGAGTCTGGATATAACAAACTAGCCGAGATAGTTTTGGAGATGGAGTTGAGAAGCCCAACAATAACGACATTGTTATTGTGAATCCAAACCGGAAGAAGGTCACCCGTCGATCGTGGTAAAGTGTCGTCAATAAATCCAAGCTTATTCTTCACAGAGAGACCAATAAGCATAGACCTACTCCAAGAAACATAGTTATCTTCGGTAAGAATTATGTAATAAGAACCAAATTAGTGTGGTCAGTATGATGCAGAAAATATGGATCAGAGCAACTGGAGTCGAGGTAGTTAGTTGAAGAAGAAACTTGGGTATTGGGTATTGTGGAAGTAGTTGCAATGAAAGGGGCATTAAGAGCATCTTCATTCTCAATTAACATATTTATGTTGCAAAGTGTAAATAAAGCAAAAGAAGAAGAGATGAAGCAAAATAAAAAACAGAGGTGAGAGATATGACCTACAAAAAAAACTTCTGATACCACCATAAAGTCTGATACCACCATAAAGCCATATATATATATATATATACACACATGTGAACTTACTAACAGAAGTAACAAAGTGAGAAAATAAAGTAACAAAATGAGAAAAAAGAAAAAAAAAAGCTTAAAATAACATAATATAAACAAAATATAATTTGTAATATAAAATTCTTCTAATCAAAATTACTTAGAAAATGCCATTGTGAGCATATATAGCTCAACTGGTTAAGACATATACTCTTCAATCATTAAGAGGTTAAATATTTGAATCTCACATCCCTCGTGTATAGAGATGTTCATTTACACCGCCCCGACTCGACCCCGCCCCGTATAATTATAATTATAGTTATATATATAGGGTTTAGGGTTTAGGGTTGAGGGTTTAAGGTTTTAGGGTTTAGGGTTTTGGTTCGTTTTTCATCCCTCCCTCAAATTTTTGGTTAAATCTTAACAGAATGGTGACGTGGTACCTATTTTTAATTTAAAATATTTTTTTAATTATTAATATTTTTTTAAATAATTTATTATTTATTTTTTCTTTTTCTTTCTCCTCCCTCCTCCCTCCTCCTTCATCATCAATCTTCCATCTTCTTCCTCCCATGGCCGTCGTCGGTGATACGCCGATGACTATTTTTTTTCGTTCTCTTCTCTTTTTCCTCTCTCTCCATCTTCTCCCTCCTATGGCCGTCGCCGACGACTTTTTTTTCTTCTTCTCTTCCCCTTTTCTTCTCCCTCTCCCTCTCCGTCTCACCTTCATGAACAAATCTGTTTTTTTTTTTAAAACAAAAAACGTTTTTCTCTAGGTTTTAGATATATATATTTTTAAAAAATGAGGGAAAGAAGAGGGAGATGGAGGTGAGAGGGAGAGGGAGAAGGAGAGGAAAAGAAGGAGTGAACGAAAAAAACAGTCGTCGGCGACGATCATGAGAGGAATAAGAAAGATGATGGAGGAGGATGGAGGATGAGGAGTAAGGGAGAGGGAGAGGAAAATGAGAAGAACAAAAAGAAAGAAAGAAAAAAGTCGTCGGCATATTGCCGACGACGACCATGAGAGGGAGAAGATGAATGATGAAGGAGGAGGGAAGAGGGAGAAGGGAAGATAAGGAAAAAGAAAAAAAAATATTAATATTTAAAAAATAATTTTAATAAAAAATGAGTGTAAGGCTATTTTGTTAAAATTTAACAAAAAACTTGACGGAGTGACAAAAAAAAACCGCACCAAATCCAAACTTCAGAGGTATAATTGTTGAGTTTGAAACTCTGGAGACTCAAATGCTATCAAACTCAAACTTGGGAGACTCAAATGCTATCAAACTCAAACTTGAGGTACCATTAGGGTAATTTACTCTATATATAATATATTCAAATTAAAAAAAAATTATTTGCGGAGAAAATTACCCACGAGGAATATCCGATCTCCGCGAATTTCCCACAGGGAATACCCGCCCCGTCTCCGCGAAATTAAACGGTAAATTTCGCGGGGACGAGTAATGAAATGGGGGACAGGGACGGAGAAGACATTACCCGGTCCCGTCCTCCCCATGGACATCTCTCCTTGTGTAGTTGAACCTTAAAAAAGAAAAAAAAATATATACTTTTAAGATTCTAAATTTTGCAATTCTTCCAAAAGTATATTTATAGAAAGAGCAATTTTATTAAAAAAATAAAGACTAATACTTTGCTGTGGTTCCACTACATAGTTGTGCTCTGCAGCCCGACACATGGTTCAACCATAAGTTGTCACGTGTCAATTAATATTAAACCATAAAGTGTAATTTCTAATTACTAAAATTTAAACTCTAAACCATAAACTTAAATCCAAGGAGAAAACATATTCTCGAAAAAAGAAAAAGAATATGAAAGTTAAGTTAAACATTAAAAAAAAAAGTAAAAAAAAAGTAGAGGGAAGGTAATATTCTTTAAAAAAAATAAAAAATAAAAAAACAATTAACACTTGGCCATCTATGATTAAGCTACGTGTCGGGTTGCAGAGTTGTAGCCTAGCCCGCAGCCAAATATTACTCTTAAAAAAAGGTTTGTTTCCAAAAACATCTGTAAATAGTTTTGCCTATTTAGTTTTATGTACTTTTAAAAGTTTCTAATAGCTAGTCTTGATTTTTTTAGTTGGGTACATTTAGTCATTATACTTTCTGTTTTTTCTCGTATTTAAGTTTTCAATTTTACATCTAATAAATTTCCTATTGTCAATAATTTTGTTAGGTTCACATTTTCGTGTCTCAATGCAATTTACTATTTAAAGATTATATGTTTAATTAGTCCACTATATGACCCTTAGTTAACAAGTTATAAAAGTGTTAAACGATTTAATGTCAATGCCTTATTGAACCCAAAAGAAACTTATTAGAAACTTTTTAAAGTATATAAATTAAATCGAGTAAGATGCCTAAAGTCTGGTCTTTGCTATTGTATCGTATTAAGGACAACGGGCACCCAGACATCTCCACAATGGTATGATATTGTCCACTTTGGGCCTAAACCCTCATGGCTTTGCTTTTGGTTTCACCCAAAAGGCCTCATACCGATTGGAGATTAATTGTCCCCTTATACACCCATGATCTTTCCCTTTTCTAGCCAATGTGGGATATTGTTTGTATCCTAACATATCGCACAGACTTCTCCAGTCCAATATTGGTATGATTTTGGAAGAGATAAGCAATTCTCTAAAGAGAATTGTAATGAATAGCTAAATATAAAAATTTTAATCAAAAAATAACTAACCAAGTTTACATATTTGGATTTGATAGCTATCTAAATTATAGGGAGGGGATTGAATATTTTTCTTCAAATTATACCCTAAGTATATATGGATATTTACTACCAACCCACCTAACTTAAATTTGATTTGATTTGATTTTTTTTTTAAATCTCCCCACAACCAAAAAAATATCCCATCCTAAAATTTCGAACTAACCTCCAAGAACTCATTTTTTCTCAAACAAAAAATATGGGATCCCATCAACTAGAAAATATCCACATAACTAAAATTTGCTTTTAGAAGGTTGTTTCAACTCATTTTTTTCTAAACAGATCGATTTATATTGTTCATACCACGAGATTCATGAAAAACCCAGATAGATATACAAGCCAAAAATGAAGAAACAATGGCATCAAGAACTGATCAAAAGAAGAAAAAAAATCAATACTTCATGTTGCCTAGTCGACGATGCCCAGAAAATCGCATATAGCTTCATTGAATGCTTTTCACAACAACAACTAGCTGCTTTCTAAGAAGCACAGGTTCTCTATCACAGTTGTTTTCAATTCCATTAGCCATTTTTATTCCGAAAAAATAACAAGAAACTAAAAAAAAGTGACAATGACAATGACGATGAAAAACAAAAATTCATCAAGCTATGATTGCTCATCTACAACAATTATCCATCATTCGGAACAAGGAGGAGAAACCATTGATCATAAGGCTATCTAAAGACATGATTCTTGTGTGGATGCTAGCAGGTTATTCAAATCAGATGTACCATGATTATTGTTTGGTCGTGAATGATGGAATTGTAGATACGAAAACATACAAGGACGACGCAGACCTCAGATTCTCAATGCCAAAAATATGTTATGAGTATTAACAGAGTATATAATATTATATACATGTAAATTACTAACTATCAAGATAAACAACAAAATGTGCATCGTATGCATGTAATTAAACACATCAAATCAGTCAATACCTATGTGTATATAACGATACATACGTGTGGAAAACTACAACAACAATCGATAATAGTCTATAGTATTACATACTAGTAACACATGTGTCTTACATACATATGATACACCCAATAAATTATAGCAAACCTATGTCTATATGCATATATACAAATAGCCAAACACACTTAATCACTCTATCAATCATATTCATTCTAGATACACGTATGAGTATATACATGTCATTAATACAATAAGCCAAGGGATAAATTGTGATTTAAATCAAAGACATTAACAAAATCCCTAAAAAAAATGGAATCAAAGTCGCGTTATTTTATAGATAAAAAACGTTACAAAAATCCTTAAAAAGTGGAATCAAGTTTTAGAATCCAAAATTTGTATATAAAATTGTGAAACGTGGGTCCTATAAGCCATATCATTTTCATTTTTTTTTGGCATGCAACAAAAATCTCTAAAATATCGGGACAAAGTTCAGTATTTAAATACAAAACATTTTAAAAAAAATATGTTAAGCGAATAACACATATTTGTCCTCATCATTTTCAATTTTTTTCGTCCTTTATGCAACAAAATCTTTAAAATATCGGGACAGATTTCAGGATTTAAATACAAAATATTTTTAAAAAAATATGTTAAGCGAATAACACATATCTGTCCTCAAGCCCGAATTTCCCTAAGTTCAGAGCGAGGAAGAAGAACATGATGCAGATGGAAACACACATGAGAATGAATGTTGAAAAAAATCGAAACAAAGTCTAAGGTAAATATATTTCCGATGTAACATTTTTTTTTCTTGGGTTGAATGCAATTGTGGATTATTTTTTAATTTAGATTATTTGATGTTGTTGTGAATCTCAATATTAATGATTGTTGGGTGAATGCAAAATATTTCAAAATCATTTTATGTTGTGCATTATAAAATTACGAAGTTTTGTTTTTCATTTTTGAATCAATACATTATTGTTAAAGCTAGAACCATGTAATCATAGGTTTAATTACGTCTATATATATCGAAAAAAACGTGAACCCCATGTCTCACTCCAAAAAAATTACCATTATAATTAAAATTATTTTAAATAATTCCAATAATTTTCTAATTGTTACGCTTTTTCCTTATAATTCAAATTTTTTCCTCCCAACTATTTTATCTCTCATACAATCATCATTTTTAGTTGATTTTATTTTTTAACGGGTTAAATCTCATAGGGTATTTCATTCTCAACAGAGTTTAAGAATTGATACTAAATATAGTTGTTAGTTATTTTTCATTAATTTAATTGTGTTAGCTATTTTTCAATATAGTTGTTAGCTATTTTTCATTAATTTAGTTGTGTTAGCTATTTTTCAGTAACTATTATTTCATTATAGTTATTCTTCTTGTTGCCTCAATCTCCTAACCTTACTTCATTCAAGTTGCATTAATTTTATTTCTAGAAAGCAAAATAAAGTGACCCACAATTTAACTAAATGGGCTTTTTGTAGTGAGTCCTCAAATTTGTGGTTAGGAGTTGACCCAGTATGGCTAACTAGTTTGATTTCTTCCGATGAAATCCATTGGGCTCTCAATATCTTTAAATGAAGTTTTTTTTTTTAAAAAAAAAAAAAAAAAAAAAAAAACTAAATTGATACGTGAATGTGGAAGTTAGTAGACTTATTTGAAACTTTTTAAAGTATATGAACACAATGTTAAATTTGTAATTAATTTTTTTTTTTTTAAGAATTCAATAATTTTTTGTAGAGGAAAATTAAGGAGGAAAAAATCAAACTTTACTCCTAAATTTGACCAGTTGTATAAATTCTCACTCTAAACTTTCAATTTCATCAATTTGGATAAATAAGTAATTCAATTTTTACCATTTAATCAAATTCCGTTAATTAACTCACTAATTTTTACAAATAATAATGTAAAAACTCCAAAAACTCACTAATTTAACAAAAATCAAGTTTTGCACCAAATTAAATTTAACTAATGTACAATATTGGCTATCAAATAATTAACCCCACCAAAACTTACAAATTTCAATAAATAAATAAAAACTAACTCTCCTATCAATTGTTTACTAAATATATGTTTGATAATTTATTAAACCTACATAAGAATATTTTTTTTCAATAATTTCTCGATAAGGTAGTTCTAAAAAAAATCACCATAAAAATAAATTGCAACACTTTTGAAAGTTTAAAGTAAAAATTGTAACATTTATCTAAATTTAAGATGAAAATTGCGACACTAATCCAAGTTTAAGGTTTGATGAAGTTAAAAGTTACTTAGGTTAAAAATTGACACACCTTGTCAAGTTGGTTTTAAAAATGATATTGTTTTTTCCCAAAAATTATCTTAAAACTAGTGGAATAAAATAAATGATAAATATACCCATTTCTCTCTAATCTTGTAGGCAATACTCAATTTAGGTTTTTAATCTTTTTAAATTGCCCGGTTGAATAACGCATTCAGTATTTTTTGTTTTTAGTTTTTGATTTTTTTGGTTTATGTTTTTTGTTTTTTGTTTTTTTTTAAAAATATCATATATGTTTCATAACTGTTTTTTGTTTTCAATTTTTAAAAAATAAAAAACCAAACTTATTTGATAACTGTTTTTTATTTTTAGTTTTTCAAAACAACAAAAATTCAAATTTTGAATAATTACTATTTGTTTCGTATTTTTTTTATAAAATAAAAATTAAATTTTCTAAAGTAATGTTAATTTATTATAATGTAAAAATTGCAAGATTTATCAAAATTTAATGAAGGTACAATTATTTGATGAAATTGAAATTGTAGAGTAAAAAATGATTTTCTCTAAAATAAAAAAGAATTTGTTGTGTCGATAGTTTAATATATTAGACAATATTTAGTTGACACTTTTCATCACTAAAGTCAGGAAAATAAAATATGCTGATTGAGTAAAGTGGTTAGGTACATTGGTCTAACATCAAAATAATATTAAAGTATAATATATTAGAAAAAAATTTATTAGAATAAAGTTATAAAAATATTATATTAATAATATTTTTTTTTTAAGAAATATTAATAATATTAATGATAATTTCCGAAAAAAAAAATATGAATGACAATTTGATTCCAATTTCAATACATAAATAAATATTTGATTTGAAATTATATTTAATGAATTTCAAATAAAGAAAGAAAAAAATTGTTTTTGATTTTTTTTTTTGATTTTTAATATTTGTTAAGAAATGTAAAAACGTTTTCAAAATTTGAAAAATTAAAATCTGAATTGGTTATCAAACAGTTTTTTAAAAAAATAAAATAATTCAAAAACCAAAAACATAAATTGAATGCGTTATCAAACCATCATTAATCTTTTAAAATTTTCAATTAGTAATTTCATCAAAGAAAGTCATAAATTTTATTAAAAAGTTGATAGAATCATTAAATTATCTTTTTTTTAACATTTTCGAATACACAAATAAGAATTCGACCTATGATTTTTTGATCACTAGTTCATACATTGTCAGTTAAATTATGCTTATGTTGACATCTATATATTAGTACAAACGAGTGGAGTATGAGAGATTCGAAAATTTCGACCTCAAAAAATGAAATACGTGTCAATTACTGACTCGAACACACAAATATGCTACTCACTATCATGAAGTCCAATTCACTTAACCAAACAAAAATTTCATAAAAATCTCTCTTTGATATTATCTATATATCAACAAAACAATAGTTTAACAACAAATCAACTTTACATTTACAAATTCTAATGAAAATAGAAAAGATTAAAGAGTAAATATTTAAAAATAAAATAAAAATAAAAGGACCATCCTATCTATAGATGGAAAGGTAGAAAAAAAAAATAGGTGAGCAATTGAGGAGGATTCTTTATCCAGCAGTCAACATAGTACAAATCAGTGCACAGAGAGAAATTAAAATTAAATTTAAAAAAAAAAAAAGAAAAAAAAGAAAAAAAAAAAAAAAAAAGAAAAAGAAAAAGAAAGCATCTGGACTGGAGTTGTTATAGAGAGAGGATGTGGCTATGGATTTGTGAAGGAAGATAAAAGACATAGTGGGTCCCATACTCAGCTATCTTCAAAAAGTATAATAAAAATGATAAAACTACCCACTACCATCATTTTGTATTTCATCACCCTCACCTACATCGAGGATATCGTTACAATGTGATTGATAATTTTACACTCTCGAATTTATACAAAAGAAAATTGTAAAAGAATTCCGACAAATTTTTAGATTGAGACCACATTTTAGTGTCTAAGGTATTTTCGTCGACATTTCTACATGTCCATGAATTCGACATCGACATAAAAGAGTGAATCAACATTTCTAGCACATTGTTAAAAATTGAATAAACTAAAAATATATATATATATATACCTAATGTGAATATAATATTAACAATAAATTTTTGGTTAAATTACAAATTTAGTTCATAAATTTTGAAGTTGGTGTAGAATTGATCCTTAAACTTTTAAAATGACAAATTTAGCCCTTCATTTTTCAAATTTTTTAAAACTCCAAGAAAGACACACTATTAAATATTAGGTTTCATTATATATAAAATTTAAATTTATATCTAATAGATTAATTAGTCCATAAAAAAATTAAATATTGTAAAAGTTTCGGGATCTATTATAAGGTTTTTTTTTTTTTTTTTTTGCACAGATTACCTCCGATTTTTTAAAACGCGTATTTTTTTACCTTTGTTGAACACGAACACGCGTTTACTGAGAACGATCACGATTAAAAAGTCTGTAATACTCTTCGTTGAGTAAGATCGCGAGGGGGCGACTATAGTATATCGTGATTAGCAAAATGTATTATAGATTTTTTTTTCTCGCGATTATGTTTGTATTCAACAAAACGAAGTGTTGACGACCTCAGCAAAAAGATAAAAATCCTTATTCTCAAGGTAAGTGTCCAAAAACATTACAAAATTCAAATGAGTCGTCGAAAAAACTTAACCTATTAAACACGAAATTAAAAGCTTAGGGACGTAATAAATAAGAAATCTGTTTCGCCCCCAAATTCTCTCTCATCCACCCTGTCATCCCTCTCCCTCTCCGTACTCCTTGTCCCCACCTGCTACTCCGATTCCTTGCTACCGGCTACCTGCTATTCCGGTAAGCCCTCAAGTGGTGCAACTCATTAAAGCCAAATACCATTACCAAAAAAGAAAGATAAGAAACACATAATACTTCATTTTTGCCTTCACTCTTCTTCTTCTTTCCATTTTCTGTTTGTTTCTCGAGAAAATCTTTTACCTACAAGAATTCGATAGTAATTACGATTATTCCGATGAGGATCAGAAAACGGCAAGTCCCATTACCCTTTTCTTCTCTCTCGCCCATCCCGCTCTCAGATCCCACCCCACCGGTGCAACTCCACGGCCACGATACGACAACCCACGTTCCAGATGGGTTCTTGGTTAGTAATCATATACTTAACTCTTGATCGAAGACACATACTTTATTATTATTTTTTTTTTTAACTATACGTGAGCTAGGGTAGAAAATCGAACTTCTGATCGAAGACACATGTTTTATGTTGGCGAGATTACCGATCTTGATTTGGATTTTTTTGTTTGTTAAAAAGTGCACCTCAAAATTGGGATTTTTGTGTGTAGCTGCAGGAGGAGAAGGAAGTTGAAGAATTAAATGATACCAGGTAAGAATTACAAAAGCCCCCATTTCTGTTCTTTCTTTTCTTTCTCAAAGTGAAAAAAAAAAAAAAAAAAAATAGAATAATAACTTATTTTATTTAAAATATATATATATATATATATATTTTTTTTTTTTTATGAGTGCCCAATAAGAGTAGAGGAAAAAAAAAAAACAGCAAGTGGAAACACTGTTGGGATGTTTTTTTTTTCCCTCTCTATTTTGTGAGGCCATGGGGTGCATGTTCTTCACTGGTCCACAGCTCCTTTCTTTCTTAATGATCCAATTTTTTTTTTTTTTTTTTGCCTTTTTTATTTTTGTTCTTCATCTTCTTACTATATTATTTTGCACTATGTCTCTATTGTGGATTTTTGTGGGTTATTTTGCAATTATTTTGGTTTGTTTTTAGGGAAAGAAGTGTGTTTGGTGCAGAAATTGCAAGCAATGAGGTTCTTTCACAATCTACCTCTTCACCTCAAGGTCACACCCTTTTTTTTGGCTATCATTTGTTGCACCAAATTCAAAATGATTATAGTTTTTCAGATATTGTTGGTTAAGAATATGAATACATGATTGATTGCACCCGACCAAATACTTATTATCTTCTCGAACAACTATGCTCCAATTATTGTCTGATTTAACATAGTATTAAAGTAAGAGATTTCATATTTAGAACCTGTGTAATGCGTTTCATTTTCTTCGTAATTAAGACTGATGGTTGCATCTATATATCGTGATCTATCAATTTATGTTATTGAGTTGTTGTCAACATGAGTATAGGCTTAACTGACATAAAATATGTATATTGATTAAAGAGGTCAGATGTTCAAATCTCTCATCCCACATATTGTAATTAAGATTGATAGTTGCATCTATGGTAATCAGTTTATACTATTGAGTTGTTGCCAACATGAGTACAGGCTCAACTGACATAAAACATGTATCATCGATCAAATAGGTCAGAGGTTCAAATCTCTCACCCCACATATCGTAATTAAGATTATTGATAGTTGCATCTATGGTAATCAGTTTCTGTTATTGAGTTGTTGCCAACATGAGTACAGGCTCAACTGACATAAAATATATATCATCAATCAAAGAGGTCAGAGGTTCAAATCTCTCACCTCACATATCGTAATTAAGACAGATAGTTACATCTATGGTAATCAATTTATGCTATTGAGTTTTGGTCAACATGAGTATAGAGTCAACTGACATAAAATATGCGATCAAAGAGGTCAGAGGTTCAAATTCTCCACCCACATATTGTCAAAAAAGAGTTTAGTAGGTGGTTTAACATGATATCAGGACTTGTGTGTATTCACTTGTTAGTGTAACACGTTCAACTGAAGTATTTGGGCCGAGTAGTGATTTAAAGTTATGTATTCAAATTGATCTCGAGACTATTTCCTTTCTAATTAATATCGATAGTCAACCTATTAAAAGCTTTTCGGGTTTAGGGGAGATTTGAAGGCATTTGTTTATTTATCTTGGTGTTGGGTTTATGTTTGATGGTAGTTGTTGGGCGGTGGTGCGAGAGGGAGAAGGCATTTCCATTAAAGAAGAGAAGAGGGAGCTTTGAGAAGCCAATTGACGACGAAGATCAAAAGAAGACAAAGATGAACAAAAAATGCACATTGCCACAGAAACAAGAAGATCAATCCAAACTAGGTCTCGACCTCGACCTCGACCTCACCGGAAAAAAGAAGTCGAGAGGCGGCGCGTTAATGGAGGGATCGCGCTGCAGCCGCGTCAACGGTAGAGGGTGGCGTTGCTGCCAACAAACTCTCGTTGGTTACTCTCTTTGTGAACATCACTTGGGAAAAGGTCGCCTGCGCAGCATGAACAGCGTCCGTAGCCGCTCCTTGGCCGCCTCGAAGAAGCCATCTCCGTCGCCACCGACACCGACGCCGCCACCATCATTGATGTTTACTAGTAAGAAGAGAATGAAGTTAGGTGTGGTGAAAGCGAGGTCGATAAGCAGCTTGCTCGGCCAGACCGACAGCATGATGCCGGCAGCCGCAGCGGCAGCGGCACGGCCTTCGCCTCCACCGTCGCTTGATGTTAACGTTGACGACGAGTAGGAAATTATAATTAGTTACGTAAGTGGTCCCTAATCTTTTGGGTAATTTTATGTTTCTGTCTTTTGATATTTTTAACTTTTTTAGTTTTTATGGTTAATGTGTTAAAAAAAATTCAATTTGCTTATTTTGTAAAAAAAAAAAAATTGAGAAGAAGTTAATATATGGTTAAATTGTTATATTATTTATTTCAACATTTGTACATATAATATGCTACTCGATACGTGAAGTTTTGTTTGTCCATCGGTGAAATTTTACCATTTTATGAATAGAATTTATGAGTAAAATTTGCTGGCAGACTACGACTATCTTTTGTAGTCCAGTCCTGTCAGATTGATTTAAACTATTTTTAATATTTTTTTTTTGTCGGTAACTTTTCTTTCCTTGGTCTGTTCAATTAATAACTTCTCATACTTTCTCTTTTTTATTCTCTTCATTTCTTTCCATTCCAAATTTAAGACCATGTAATTTCAATTTGGATTTTATTTGAAATTTGCAGGATTGATTGTGTGTTTATATAGGCATAAATTTTTAAGTGGAGTTTTAGAGGAAAGGAAGGAAAGAGTGAGAATCTGGGTTGGTCATGGTAATGCGATTAGTATTCTTCAATTTCGGGTTCAATAATCATTTTCTTCAAAACACTTACACTAACAACGAAATTAGACCACGTGGGGAGATGATGTAATTTTCTATTACTATTGGAGTTCTTTCAAAGCTCCAATTTCTGGATCTTTCCACTAATTATCTCAATTCTATTCTGCCTTCTTCTCTCGCAAATCTCATTGAAGTTTTTGAACTTGATGTTTTCCGTAATTTCAATACAGGGTCTTTGGATTCTCGTCTCATCTCCGGATGGGTCTATAAATTCGAGAAATGGATTGAAGAGTTTGAAGAATTTCTTGCTTCAAGATAACTCTCCTGGCGAAATTGGAAATAATAAGTCTTTGAAATTTGATTGCTTTTGGTAGGAAAAAAACTTTGTGGTTCAATTCCTCAATTCTTCGTTGAATGATAATCATTTTCCAGGAGAAATTCTTTAGCGTATTCAACTTTGAGGAACTTGACTGCCTTAAAAAATAGTTAACCAAAAAAAAAGAAAAAAAATACTTATTGTAGAGAAAGAAAGATAGAATGAGAGATAAAATTGAAAACAAAGGTGATGACAATGGAAGTGGAGGAAAAAGAAAGAAAATACGAGAAGTTTATTGGACGAAGAAGAAGAAAGTAAAAGTTAAAAAAATCTAATTAAGTAAACAACCTGAAGGGTTTTTTTTATTTAAAAAAATGATATAAATATTCAGTCAATCAAAGCTACAAAACATACTTGTCAATCAAAGTTTTACTCCAAATTTATTTCTTTTAAATGACATATGTCCATATGTCAATTTAGTCAATTTAGAGTAAAATAATTAAAAATATGACAATTTTTATCAATTGATAGTAGTCTATCCCTTCTATATTTTTTTTTTTATAGAATTTTGTCAGGGTTATCACTGATAGTAGTCTATTAGTGATTGTCATTTTATCAATAGATATTAGTGATAGCCGTCTATGAGTGATAGTCACTAAATTTTTGTCATATTTGTAAAATATTTTATATTTTGCTATATTTTTCATTATTTTAGACTTGATTTCTATTTATGCAATCAATCCTATATCCATATGTTCAAATATATTTATAAAACAGGCACATGAGCTTGCACGTTTATAATTTATTTATTTATTATTATTATTATTATTATTTTTATTATTATTTTTTTTTTTTTTTGTACAAAACTACTTAAGTGAGATTTTTCAATATATTAAGAGTAAAATTGAGATTTTCTTTAAAAAAAAAATGAAATTAAGGATTGTTAAAAAATATGAACTATTTAGAGAAAAATATATAGATATCAATTTTATGTGATAGGGAGGAAATCAATTAAAGCAATTTTATAAGCAAAACATCCCTTATTTATTTTCTTTTGAATTTTTGTATGATTGGAGAAGATTATACACATAATTAAGTATGTTATGATATGATATAAAGTGTGCATTATTTTAGAAATTTTGTGTGTTTCTTAATTATCTTTTTTTATAGGTAGATTATGATCGTTAATGGCAAGTTTTGTTTGTTTGTTGAGAGAATAGGATTCCTTTTTGTAGAGATAATTGAAAATCCCCAAAATATCCAAGATTTAATTAGATGGATTAGTTTTAATTAATACACGTCTTTTGTTTTAATCCAAAAACCTAATCCTTGCGTGTGCCACATGCAATATTGAAAGAGGATGTGATAAAAAGGAAATATGTGTGGAAAAAAAATTAAAAAATAATTTCGTTTTATAATGGTTGAGCTTTGATGTGATTTTTTTTTTTAGTTTTTGAGCTTCTTAATTTTATAACCTTACTTTTTATTTTTTAATCGTAACTTAATTAGCGTGTTAAATTTAAATTATTATGCGTATTTTTTAAGTTCAATAATTACAAATGAAAATTTCAATCATAAATATCTGGGAGGTTAATAGTAGGGTGTAAAAAAAACCCGCAACCCACCAAACCCAACTCAACCCAATCTAACTTTTCGGGTTGGGTTGGATTTTTTTTAATATGAGTTGGGTTGAGTTGCAAAACTAAAAAACCGAATTTTCGGTTCGGTTCGCGGGTTGAACCAATTTTAGCTCGGTTCAACCCGAACCGAACCGGTTGAACCAATTTTGGATCGGTTCAACCCGAACCGAACCGGATTCAATATATATATTAAATATATATATATATATTATATTTCCTAAAATTAGGGTTTCAACCCTAACCTTTCTTTCATTTTTCTTTTTTTTGTCGGTCGTCTCCATCTCACCAGCCCTCTCATCTCTCTCACCTCACCAGTCACCCCTCTCATCTATTTCCCTCCCCCTCCGCCTCGTCGTCGTCATTCTCCGCCTCCATCCAGCCGACGCCGTCTCTCCCTCTCGCAAAGATCTTCTCTCCCTCCGCCCTTCGTCCATCTCTGCCTCCCTCCATCCAGCCGACGCCGTCTCTCTCTCTCTCGCAGATCTTCTCCCCCTCCGCCCTTCGTCCGTCTCCGCCTCCATCCAGCCGACGTCGTCTCTCTCCGTCGCCTCGTCTCGTCGTTCGCCACCTCTCAAATATTATGATGCTCCTTCAATTTGTGAATTTGTGTGATTTGGAGTAATGGAAAAAATCAAATAAAAAAATAATTTAAAAAAAAAGGCCAACCCAACCCAACCCGAAAATTGAGGGTTGGGTTGAAAATTTCTTAACTCGAAATTCTCCGGTTGGGTTGAAAAATCCTCAAACCCAACCCAACCCATGTACACCCCTAGTTAATAGATGTCAACCATAAGAAGATTGACCTAATAGTCAGGAAAGTCTTGAGACTATTAAAAATCTCTCAATCTTGGTGGCTACCTAACCTACCCTAAATGATTGGTCCTCACGAATACAAAAAATAATAATAAATAATCGATAATTGATATTGGAGGTTAAAAATTATCCAAACTTTAATAATAATTCTTTTTAATTAATTATCCAAATTCTAAATCATATTTTGGTTCATAAATTGTATGTTGCCTGTATTAGTCATTAAACTCTCAAATGTTTTATATTTTAGTTTCAACACTTCTTGATTCACTAGTTTCATACATTATGACAGTTGAGCTATGTTTTTGTTGGCTAGAAATCCGAGACTTGATTTACGGTATATAAATTTAAATATTTATTAATATACACATTTATTTATCGGGTAAATGATAGAACAATGATATACCTAGGTCTCTATTAAATAAATTTAATATAAAATTGATAGTAATGACTAAAATTATTGTTTTTTTTTTTTTTGGTACTAAATATGAAGATTTAACTTCTAACTTTGAATTGAAGACAAATAAATACGTGAGTTAAATTATCATTGAATTATAGTCACTTTAATATAAAATATTAAAAAATTGGAAACCATCAAAATAAGAATTATTTAAATGTATTTGTTAATTAGAATGAAGTTTGATGTGAAATATTTGAGAGGAGGTTTAATATTTTAAATAAATTTAAGGAAAATGGTCATATATCCTTGTCGGGGTAGTAGGACTTTGAATTTGCCCTTTAATTGTTCAAAACTAACCATACCAGAAAAAAGTTATTGTTTTTAAGACATTAGGTTGAGATTGTCCTTTTCGCACATGGTTATGAAATTTTCGTTCTCTTTTAAGGGGCTCGTTTAAAAATAAAAGAGATAGAGTCGTCACCAATCATTTTGAGTGTGATTGGTCACTTTGAAAAGAAAACTAGTCTGCCTAAGAAATAAAAAAAATTATGCACAATTAAGAAATAAAAAAATAGAGACTTGAAGGGATCTTTAAACTAACCAACAAAGCAACATCAAATTTCTTAAAATTTTAGGAACGGAAATATTCTAAAAGAAACGGAACAAATAGAAATAACATTTTGTAATTTCTCAAAATTTGACCAAAGTCTGTTTCTTAAAAAATAAGAAACAAGAACGTTATCTTTTTTTTTTTTTTTTGAGTACATTGGGGGTGGGGGATTCGAACCACAGACCTCTTGGTCATCAAGACATACATATGTCTGTTGAGTCATGCTCGCTTTGGCAAAAACGTTATCTAACGGGTCATGACTCATTCGAGCCTCTCAATTCTAAATATTGTAAAAAAAAAAATCTAGATCTTTTCCCATTTATTGGAATGCTCCAAAAAGTTCAATATTAGTTTTGATGAATAATTTTTTTATTTCTTGTTTCTTCTTACTAATTTTCTAGGAACTCAAAGAAATTGTTTTAAAAACTATTTTTCTTATTTAATGTATGAAAAATATCAAAAATTGAAAATGACATAATTTTTATTTTTAAAAAATATATTTCAAGTGAAACTTACAACGAAAAAAAAATTTAATTGAGACAAGAAAACAAAAGTTATTGAGGTATGCATTTTTTTTTTTTTTCCTTTCCAAGTAAAAAAAAAAGATTTAAGGCCATGAGCTCACATATGTATGAGTGACGCCAGACATTTGTGGTTTGAATCTCCTATTCTCCATATATTTTTTTTAAAAAAAAATTAACAAATTATATGTATTATTTTTTTTTAAAAAAAATATTTAAATTAATGTGGAGATTGAAGTCATAACCTCTTAGCCAAAAGCGAGCATAACTCAGCTGGCATATGTATGACTTGATGACCAAAAGGTATGTGGTTCGAATCCCCCCACCCCCAATATACTAAAAAAAAAAAAAAAAAAAAACAGGATTTAGATAGGTTCAATTTGGATTTAATGTATGTCACTTAATCAACAATGAAGATAATAAACTAATTAATGAAAATTTAGAGATTAATATAAAATCAGGACAAATTTAGATATCAAATTAATATTTTAACCTTAAAAAAAATCTCAATATACCATCACATATTTATTAGTTAGTGCATGATAATTTCTTGTAGGAAAATCAATTATTTTCCGATGCAATATTTGCAGTCTCTCTCTAATTTACATTATATTTTTAATCTGAATAATAAACTTAATCTTAATTCTAATTTAGACTCGATGCTTGAAAATTTCATTATCATATCATGTCTATCCTTTTAATTCACCTAATAAGTTGGCTTAAAGATTTAAAGAGAAATAGTACATCATTCAAAAGTTAATAGGCTTTTTGAATTAGGATAGTCCTAATCATCTATTCTATTTTTCAATCAAAATAATATTTTGAAACTTAGGAATGTATTATATAAATATATATATATTAACAAATCAAACTCTATGTCGCATTATGTGCTTACTTGTTGATACCGATTTTTGGAATCGGCTGTAAATTTGATATTAGTGGTAGAATGAGATTGATCCTGCAATACTTGAAAAAGAGTCATGAACGAAGACCAGTGAGGGTTATCCATATCGACTCCGACACTCAAGTTAGAACTTGGGAGGGAGGGAGAGACTATAGAAAGAGTTTAGAGAATAATATCGATAGGATCAAAGTTTTACCCTCGGTCATTTAGGCATGTCCTTTATATATAGGAGATCCTTGAGACTGTTTCATTGACCATTTAAGGTCATTAAAATGGGTTATCATAGCGATCTTAATTCTTGAGGGTTACAACGTTGTGTAACGGTCAGGGAGGAGACATTTCTATTTGATTAGGTCGACCCACGAGATCGATCATGCTCCTCTCGCCAAACCAACCTTGAGGGAGGGATCGACCTTGTCACTTTGGTCGAGCCGACCCCATGAGGGGGTCGCCCACTTCCTTGGTCGAGTCGACCCCTTTGAGGGGTCAGCCTCTTCACTTGGTCGGGCCGACCCTAAGAGGTCGACCCTCATCTCTTTGTCAAGCCAACCTCACCCATAACATTTGTCACGTTAACTTATCATATTATTATTATTATTATTATTTGGTGATAACATGTTGGATGAGAGATTGAATCTATGACCACAAGTCACTAGTCTAATACATCATGTCAATTGAGTTATGCTCTTGTTCACACTTATACATTAACTTGCCACATTAATAAATAACTGGTCATATTACATTTTTTTTATTAATTCTGAGTGACAAAAATGTTTTGTAAATTTTAATCAAAGCTATTTAGGCAAGTTGTTGTATTTTTTTTTTTATAAACCATTTAACACAAACTCAATTTGTAATAAAAATTCAACAAGAATTGACTTACTTAAAATACTTGTCCACACATGAATATCTTAATTAATGAACAAAAGACATATGCTTTGTCTAGCTTCAATAAAATAAATTATAAAAAAATAACAAATTAAAAATAACTTTTTTTTTATACAAAAGCTAAGTGTCCCATACTTAAACTGTTTGAAAATTTAAAAATTAAAATGAAACAATTAGAAAGTTTATTAACAAAAATTGTAACAAAACGAAGATAACGGAAAGTGTGGAAACAGAAGAGAAATGGCACGAAGGAAAGAATTGAGTTTGATAATTCGATATCTTGAATTGAAAATGTTACAAACATTATATAGTAAATTAATTAGTAAATTAACCCACTAACCTTGTAATTCTCTGGCATAATCTCATTAGGCCACTAACACATTTTCTCTCCGTTATAACCACACACATGTCACTAATCCCACTAACACATTTTCTCTCAATTTTAACCCCACACATGTCACTATAAGATTTAAATTAAATTAAATAAATAAATAGTTTGCACTAATTTTTAACACTCCCCCTAGTGCAAACATACGATCAACACAACACCAACTTCAATCCTGAACTCTTCACACTTGGATTTACCATGCGTCTTGTTAAATATATCAGCAACTTCCAAGGATAACTTCATAGGAGTAGTAATTGATTTTGACTTCTTCATGTCAAACCGAGTTAAAAAAGTATTTGCATACCCTTTCTGTGAGACAAAGTATCCACCTGCCTTTTCAACCTTCAAGCCAAGAAAACGTCTCGCTTCACCGAAACTCTTCATTTTAAAACCAATAGACAAACCATCTCGAAAAATAAAATTTTCTCTTCTATTTGGATCCATGCATCTCCATCTTTTTCTGTGAGTACCATATCCAACAAATATACAACGCCTAACCTTTGGAACATGAACATAACAAACTGACCCAAAAACTCGAACATAACTCACATTGGGTTTACGAATTATGACGTGACAAGCTGACTGAATAGTTGCTGCCCAAAGCTCCTTTGGAAGATTCTTTGCATGCAGCCAAGACAAACACATAGATGTAAGGCGTTGAATGCTATGCTCTTTGCAATATGTCTGAAATTGATCAGACATATATTCTCCCCCATTATCTATGCGAAAACACTTTATCGGCAGCATAAATTCTTTCTCCACTAGCTCCTTGAACTGGATAAACTTGGAGAAAGCCTCACTTTTAGCCTCCAAAAAATACACCCAAGTGAACCGAGTAAAATCGTCCACTATAACCATAACATAATGACAACCAGAATAATTGGGTATTTTCGTCGGCCCCATCAAATCTGAATGAACTAACTGCAATGCAACCGTAGCTCTATTATTTGAATTTGGGAAAGAAAGAAAATGTGATTTCCCAAATTGAGAACCAGGACAAACCACATCACGACGAATTTCTTTAAAGATGGGAATACCACCAATAAGTTTCTTCATAGAAATTCTTTGCAACAATTGATAACCAACATGACCCGACCGAGCATGCCAAGGTGTTGCACTATCATTCTCACATGTCTTTTCAACATATGCATCAGTTGCACACAAAACATTGAGGGAATCTTTCCTCTTTCTCGTAAACAAAACATCAACATCAAATTGTTTAATATTAGAAACAATTTTCACATCATCTGACCAAAGAGAACATACCTCCCAGAGTCGGCAATCTGAGAGACCGAAACCAGATTCTTCTTTAAACCTGGAACATGATAAACATCTTCAAGAGAAATATCACCAACATTTGATGCACCATCTTTAACGTTAACTTGCCCCTCTTGAACAACAGGATGTATGGAATTATCAGCCGTCGCAATGACTCTTCTTCCTTGATGGATACGTACATCAGAGAGAAGAGAAACATTTCCAGTTGAATGATGAGAACAACCAGAATCAACAATCCAATCCTCATTATAATCTATAAAAGCATTAGCATGCAAATTATTGGGTTGATCAATAATTTCAATTGATAAGCATTGTTCCCAAGTAACTTGTCCAGGTTTGTTACTTTCCTGTACAACATTTGCTTCTGCTTCTTTGAGAATCACCCGACAATTTTGTCTAATATGGCCGAATTTTCCACAACGTTGACACACCACCTTTATCCAACAATCACGTTTGATGTGTCCCGGTTTTCCGCACCTAAAACATCCTTTTGAAGTGCCTTTGGACTGCCTTTCAATTTTGGAATCATTGCCGTCATTTGAATAAAGCTTTGGAGAAGAATGAACTTTTCCCTTGTCTTTTGTATAAATAACAGCCTCCACCTCCGAGTGAGTTTCCTTGTAGTTGCTAAACATTTGTTTCATCAATGCTTCCTGATTTGAAAGCAAATTCTCCAACTCAATGATAGAAGGTTGAGTTGCCCAACCTTGTATCGATGAAATAAATGGCATAAACTCCTTTCGCAGTCCACGAATAAGATAGCGACGCACACGAGCATCACTAATCGGATCAGCCTTGTCTAATTCTGAAATTTCAGAACATAAAGTTTTAATTTTCAGAAAATATTCTGAAACCGGCAAATTACCTTGAGTCCTTCAAGCAAGTTCGTTCTCCAAATATTGCAACCTCGTCGTGTTCTTTTGAGTGAACAACCTTTCAACTGTGTCCCACACTTTCTTTGGACAACTTACATCACGAACATGCTCAATGTACTCTTTGCCAATGGAAGTCCGCAAAGCAAATAAAGCTTTGCCACACTTGACCTTCCAGTTTCTTCGTGCCTCAGCATTCTCCAGAGTATCTTCTGGAATTTCTGCATCATCACCGGAAACAAGATCCCAAAGATCTTGCCCTTGTAGAAAAGCTTCCATACATAGCTTCCAATAGCTATAATTATCACCGGCAAGCTTGTCTACACAAACACCGTTTCCACCGTTCATCTTCAACGAGTATTTAAACTCAAACACAAAACAAAGAACCTTGAAGCTCTGATACCATGTAACAAAACGAAGATAACGGGAAGTGTGGAAACAGAAGAGAAATGGCACGAAGGAAAGAATTATATCAATTGAGTTTGATAATTCGATATCTTGAATTGAAAATGTTACAAACATTATATAGTAAATTAATTAGTAAATTAACCCACTAACCTTGTAATTCTCTGGCATAATCTCATTAGGCCACTAACACATTTTCTCTCCGTTATAACCACACACATGTCACTAATCCCACTAACACATTTTCTCTCAATTATAACCACACACATGTCACTATAAGATTTAAATTAAATTAAATAAATAAATAGTTTGCACTAATTTTTAACAAAAATGAGATGTAACCATGATATTAAATTTTCGTCGACATGTCGATATTTTCATCTACATTTTTACATATCCATAAGTTTGACTCGACAAGAGGATTAATCGACATTTTTATTGTACCGTATAAAATCGATGAAATATTAAAAAAAACAACAAAATGTAACCTAACGTGAATATTATAATAAATTTGTTTTAACTCATTTAAATATGCAAAATGTTTATTTATTAATTTTAATTTTTTTTTTAAAAGGTACTTTTAAATTTTTTTAAAAAAAATATCCATCTACATCGAAATTTTATGGATATTTTCATAAAATTGAGACATCGATATTTTTTTATGGATATTAAATGTCAATGTCGACCGAAATATCGATGTCTCAATTTTATGAAAATATCCATAAAATTTCGATGTAGATGGATATTTTTTAAAAAAAAATTTAAAAGTACCTTTTAAAAAAAAAAAATATCACATGTCGTCAATAATCAACTTGGATAAAATACATCCTCACTTTTTCTAAAAAGTTATAGGCATGGTATTAAATTTTCATCGATATTTCTATCGACATTTCCACATATTCATAAGTTCGACATTGACATAAGGGGTGAATCGATATTTCCATCATACCGTACAAAATCGATGAAATATTAAAAAATAGCAACAAAATGTAACCTAACGTGAATATACTATTAAAATAAATATATTTTAACTCATTTAACAGTTTACCAAAAAAAAAAAAAATACAAAATGTTTATTTATTTATTAAATTTTTTTTTTTTTTTTGAAATAATTTTTAAAAATCTTTAAGAAATATCTCGACATTTTATCGATATTTCCATCTTGAGACATCGACATTTTATCGATATTTCTATCTTGAGACTTCGATATTTAAATCCTTGGTTATAGGCTAGATCCACTAAATATTATTATTATTAATTTTTTTTTCTTAGGTAACGCTAAATCTTATTGGTTCCATATTTTTCTATGTGTATTAAGTATATTCTCGTATTATACTTTTTTTTATATACTTTTTATTCAATGGAAAAAGAAAAGTAAAAAGAAAATAGAAAAAGGGAAAAATCTCTCGGTCTCTACTTTAGTAGAGAATAAAGAGGAAAAAAAGTGGTGGTATGTCAGCGTCGTAGTGGGACCCACAGATTAAACCCTCGTGATTAAGAAGCTTATTATCTATTTTATATTATAACTGACATTAATTAGTAATTAATGTTGTCCATTAACTCTACCTCAGCTGGCAGGTTTTTTTTTTTTTTTTAGTATTTTTTAAAAATATAACCGTTTTAAATAAGTCTAGACGTTGTCGTTTCAAAAGACGAAAGGCATCAAACCACATTGTCTTTTAAAAATACGATGTGCATCCTCGTCAATACACATCGTATTTTAAAAGATGATAAGCATCCACGAAAAGAGTATTTTAAACATTTGAATCGTGTGTATTCAAAAATTTATATTTTTTTACTCATATATGAAAAAATTCGAAAAAATACATTGGAAAGTTAATACAAAAGACTTCAATTCGATACATGTTCCACTATTTTTAAAGTTGTATATTGAAAGATAAAAAGATGGTCGAATCGTAGCCCAACTTCGACGAACTTTATCTTAAGATGTACAATTTCAAAAATAGTAAAAACAGATATTAAATTGAAGTCCTCTATATTAACTTTGCAGTCATACTTTTTTTAAAATTTTTTTTGTATATCTAAATAAAAAAATATTGAATTTTGAATGCATACAACTCAAAAGACGATATGTTGTCCTTTTCGTGGATGCACATGATTACGCTACGTTGACTTGATTTAAAACAACTATACTTTTATAAATAATTTTTTTTGTTATATATTTTTAATTTTATTTTAATTTTATTTATTATTATTAGTTTTTTTAATTTTGACCATAACAGGAATTAATTGAACACCAAAGCTAAGTGCGAGTGGAGTAAAAGCCAAGAAAAATTGTCCTATATTATTTAAACGGTTCTTTTAAGAATGTTTTTTTTAACTCTCCACTTAATTTTAGCCTTAATTCATACTTAAAATTTTGCATTAATTAACTTACTTTTATTCCAAAATAATAATAATAATAATAATAATAATAATAATAAAAATTAGACAACCGGTGGAGTGAGGATTAAACCTAGAACCTCACAGTCACTATCAGTGGCGGATCCAGAACTTAATGTCGGGGGCTAGAAAATATTTTTATCGACGCACTAGCATATATTAATATTAATTTATATATTTGAATATTTAAATTAGTTAAATAATAAGTTTGGTCGTTCAATTTTCTAGATTATGTCTAATACGTTACTAGATTGATTTTTTTTTTTTTTAATAAGTTTCAAATTTTAATTTTATGTCTAATAATTATCTAAATTATAACTTTTTTTTATTAAATAAACTTTTGAAAAAAAATATAATAAATTAGGTATCTATTAGACATCAAATTGAAAACTTGATAATGATACATAATTGTAAGTTTAATAATGAATGAGACGCTTTTAAGAGACGCTTTTTTAAAAAAAATTATAAACAAAATAACCCAATTTTTAAAAGAAATAAAAAAAAAATAAAGTAAAAAGAAAGACACAAATACGTCCATTTTTTTTTAAAGAAAACAAAAAGGAAGAAAAAAAAAGACCCAGTTTTTAAAAAAAAACAAAAAAGAGAAAAAAAACCATTCCCTAAAATTCGAACTTGGACAATGGAGAAAGGCAGGAGGGGCTTGAACCACCAAACCAAGTGATAATTTTAATTCAAATGGGCGCTTTATAATACTAGACTTTAATATTTTGCAAGTTCAGGGAGGGCTCCAGCCTCCTGGTCCCTACTTAAATCCGCCCCTTGGTCACTAACATATACATCATATATGTCAGTTGAACTATGTTTTTGTGTTTTTGTTGACTACTTTTATTCAAATTTAATGGGATCAACTAGATTTGATCAATGTGTCATAAAAAAAAAAAAATGAATAAATTAAGTGGGGATAATATGATAATATAATCCATTAAAAAATAAAGTTACTTTCTATTTTATCATATATCATTATTTTAATCTATTTGTATAATAGAAGAATAAATTCCCAATTGAAGAAACACTCTATGGCTATGGTCAATTTTTAGGTAAAGGTATTATTATTTTTTTTTTTTTGAGAAATAGGTAAAGGTATTATTGAGTTGAGATGTTATTTGATGAGATGGAAATATTTGTAGCTCTCAAAATTTAGGACATATATTTATATATATTTGTCTCTAGAGTTCTAAATATGTCAATTTAATTTTTAAATTTTAATAAATGATTTGAAATCATTATGTTAATGACTTAAATGGAAAGTTGATGAGATGTGTTGAAGTATGATGTGACAACTGACAACTTATTTTTACTTTTTTTTTTAATTGCTAGTCAAATTTTAATATATATTCTTTGAAAAAAAAAATTTGTGACCAAACTAGCTTTATATTTATCTATGCTTTTTTTTCCTATTTGTTTTGATGTTTCATTAATTAAAGGGAGGCTGTTTTTTTAAATATTCTAATTTTCAATTTTTTTTTAAAAAAATATTACATGTTTCAAATTATTTTTAAAAATATTGTTGATTTTATGGAAGACGACATTCCCACACGAGCAAATGTCGTCTTTTGAAAAGTCGATCTTTTCAAAAGACGGTCTTCTTCTCGTCCACATATGTTATATTTTTGCATCCACGAAAAAGTTCTTTTGAGCAATCATTAAATTTTAAATATATCTAAAAAGTTAAAACCAAAAGATAACAAGCTAACTACAATTTGTTTAACTACAAATTGTCAAACCAAACATAGTTGAATTAACATAATTATCTTTTCAAAAAAAAAAAAAAAACTAAATACGAGAAGAAGGAGCAACTAAAGAAATACTCAAAATGAAATAGTGGAACTTGGAAAATAGCCAATCCACAAAAATGGACTTTTGAAAAATAGGCTAATTGGGGAGGCATTAATTAAAAAATCTCAAGCTTTAAACTTGTTTCCAATATTTTATTAAAAATAAAAATATATAGTTAAAGTAAAAATCATGAATCACATCATGAATTGACAAAATTTAAACACAAAAATTACATAAATATTACATAGATGGATAATAATGACTAAAACGATGGGTTTTTTTTATGAGGGGTTGACGATGGCTGTGAGTGGCGGCTGATCGTTTGTGAGGGAGAGTAGAGACGTGCGATAGAAGGAGGAGAAACAAAATGGCGAGAGGCTTATAGCGAATGGATAAAGATGGAGGTAAAAAATCATTTACGATTTCAATTTTAAATAGGTCTAACATAAATACCACATTTTTCGGAATTTGCCGGAGATACATTTGATTTTTAGTTTTTGTGGCTCAGAGATTTAAAAAAAAACGGTTATATGGACTAATTGTAAATAATGTTATCTATCAGGGTATAATCGAAAAGAAAATTGTTCACTACTCTAAAATTTAGGTAGCTATTTAATTATGATTTTTTTTAGCTATTTTTCGAGTTTACTTTTAATTTCTAATTATTCCTCACAATTCGCCTGAAAGACCCTTGGATATGTTGAGAACACAAAAATTGGCACAACTGATCTGTATTTTATTGATTATACTGTTGTATTTAAATGAATCAAAATTAGACCCATAGCAACCACGATACAATGGAGGAAAAATAGCAACCCACCTTGAACTTAGTGGTAACCGAAACTGAATAAAACAAAATATCCTAAAGAATAGGTATTCCTAACAAATAGGTCATTATTCTAATTAAATATTGACAACTCTTTCATTCACTCCCTTAAACTAAATGCTCCTAGCAAAGACAATTAGTTTTTATCTCAAATCTCACATACTCCCAACAACCTTCGAAGCTTCTGAAAGACTTCCAACTTTAAAGGTTTGGTCATGATGTCTGCCACTTGATCTTCACTTTCACAATGAACCAATTCAGCTACACCGTCCTTGGTAAGATTTCTTAGAAAATGAAATCTCACATCAATGTGTTTGCTTCGACCATGCATAGTTGGATTTTTTGAAAGCTTGATGGTTGAACTATTGTCACACAATATAGTAGTACAATCTTCATTAGAATATCCTAGCTCCTTCAAAATTCTCTTCACCCAAACTCCTTGACAAGTACAAACTGCAGCAACAACAAACTCAGCTTCTGTGGTTGATAGAGTCACAATAGGCTGTTTTTTTTAACACCACGAAACAACACCTGAACTCATTAAGAACACATACCCAAATGTACTTTTTCGGTCTTCCATATCTCAAACACAGTCACTATCTGTATATGCCAACAATCCACCATTTCCTCCTTTCTTGTAATGAATTTCATAGCTCACAATCCTTTTTAAGTATTGAAGTATTCTTTTAGCTGCTTGTAGATGAACTTCTGTTGGTTTCGCCATGTATCTACTTATAAGACAAGTAGCAAACATCATGTCAGGTCTTGTGGCAGTGAGATACATTAAACTTCCCACTAATTGCTTGTAATATGTATCATCAACAGAGACTCCATTTCCATCTTTACTCAATTTGAATCCAGGAACTATTGGACGGCTCACAAAATTACTTTCCAGCATACCAAACCTTTTTAAAACTTCTGATGCATATTTGTTTTGACATATAAAAATGTCATCCGACTTTTGCAAAACCTTAATCCCAAGAAAAAAAACCTCATTTTACCCAAGTCGGTCATATCAAATTCTCGCAACATTAAATTCTTAAATTCAATCATCATAGCTTCATCATCACCGGTAAAAATTAAATCATCAACGTACACACTTACAATAATAATTTTTTCTCCTACATTTCTCTTAGTGAATAATGTTTGCTCACTGTTGCACCTTTGAAACCCTTCATTAATGAAATGTGTTTCAATTCGACTAAACCAAGCTCGTAGAACTTGTTTTAAACCATATCAAGTTTTGTGTAATTTGTAAACTAAGTGCTCATTTCCCTTCTTTTGATACCCTTTTGGTTGTTCTACATAAACATCTTCATTTAACTCACCATGGAGAAAAGCTGACTTAACATCAAGCTAAAAAATCTTCCAATCATTTTGTGCAGCTAAAGCAATAACCATTCTTACCGTATCCATTCTGGCCACCGATGCAAATACTTCTGTGTAGTTTATTCCATGTTGTTGTGAGTAGCCCTTAGCAACCAACTGAGCCTTGTACTTATCAATTTTTCCATGCTCATTGTATTTAGTTTTATAAACCCATTTTACTCCAATCTTTTTAGCTTCAATCGAAAGTTCAACGAGTTTCAATGTTTTGTTCTTCTCGATGGATTTGATTTCATTGTCCATGGCCAATCTCCAATTTTCATTTTGTACAACATCATCAAAATACAATGGATCGGTTGATACCCCTAGTGTCAAATGAGCTTCATCCTCTGATAGACCTTCTCCACTAACATAATCACCCATCCATGTAGGAATATGCCTTTCACGAGATTGCCTCACGCCTTGTTCACCTTCGCTAAAAACATGGTCTTCCTCACTTACTTGTTCACCTTCGCTAAAAACGTGGTCTTTCTCACTTACTCCCTCTTCTCTAATCTCTCAATCCCTATTAAGTTCATTTTCATTATCACTCACCTCTTCTTCAATTGCATCATCACCATCACCTAAATCTAGGTGTACTGTTTGTATCTGTTTTACATCTCAATCCCATTGTTTTTATTCTTCAAAAAGCACATCTCTACTGACAATTTTTTTTTTTACTAATTGGATCATATAGTTTGTAACCTTTTGACTGCTCACTAACTCCAATTAGCACACAAGAGATGCTTTTATTGTCTAGTTTGACTATTTTTACATCTGAAACATGCGCATGTGCTATGCAGCCAAAAACCCGAAAATGATCTATTGAAGGCTTTATCCCTCTCCAAGCCTCCTCTGGTGTGATATCTTTGACTGCCAACGTAGGACATCTATTTAAGACATAAACAGTCCAATTTACTGCCCCGGCCAATTTTTTTTGGGTATGTTCTTCTCTAATAGCATTGAACGAACCATGTTCATTATGGTTCTATTTTTCCTCTCCGCTACACCATTTTGTTGCGGAGTATAAGGGGTAGTTAACTACCTTTTGATCCCTCTTTCTTTGCAAAAATCACTAAACTCAACTGAATTAAATTCTCCTCCTCTATCGGTGCGTAAACACTTAATAGGCAACTCAATTTCTTTCTCAACCATAGACTTAAAATACTTAAGAAATTAAAAGACTCTGACTTCTCTACCAAAAAATATACCCATGTTTTTTTGCTGTAATCATCAATAAATAAAAAAATGTACCTCTTGTTGCTATTAGATGTAGGAGTAATCGGACCACAAATATCTGCATGAATAAGTTCCAGCTTTTGTGTTGTTCTCCAAGTGCTCCTTTTTGGAAAGGGGTCTCGATGCTGTTTCCCTTTGATACAATTCGTGCATGTGGTATCTGAGGCAGAAAATTGAGGAAGCCCATATACCATCTTTTTATATTGTAAGGTTCTCAAACCTTTATAACTCAAATGCCTGTACCGCCGATGCCAAAGATGAGACAAGTTTTCAGCTTCTGTTTGAAGACACTGACCAAGATGTGCTTGAGAAGAAATTTGAGTTTGAGTTAGCAAAGTAAACATCCGGTTGTTGCTCATTTTTGTTTGAATAATGAGACCTTCTTTGGATGAAATATTTTGCACTTTCCTCCTTTAATCAAAATAGTCAAGCCTCTTTCCTGCAATTGCCCTATACTCAAAAGATTGCTACTTAATTTTGGAATGTAACATACCTCGGTGACCACATGATTAACTCCATATAACAACAACTTTATATTTCCTTTGCCCAACACATTCATTTTAGTGTTGTTTCCCAATTTCACTGAATGTCGAAAATCTTCATTGAGCTCACTAAACATAGATCGATCACCACACATATGATTAGAACACCCAGAATCTAGAAACCATGTATCTTCTCTTTTAACTCCATTCAATTCCACATAAGACATCATAAGCATTTCTTCTTCCTCATCGAATTCAGCATAATTTGCTTCTTTATTTTCAGAACATTCATATTGAAAATGTCCAAATTTTTGGCATCGATAACACTGCACATTTTATTTGTTGAAATATCCTCGACCCCTTCCTCTTCCTCTATAGTTACCACTACCACGACCTCTTCCTTCGTCATTTGTCACCTTCAAGGCTTCCTCTTCTCTACTTCGTCGTTGAAACTTTTGTTCATGTACTATTAAGGAGCTTTGTAACTCGTCAACAATGAGAGTATCTAAATCTTTTGAATCTTCAATAGAACAAACGATGTAATTAAATTTTTCCGTCAAAGAGCGTAGAATTTTCTCAACCACTTTCATATCTTGCATATCTTCTCCATAAATTTGCATCTTATTTGCCACTGTCATTACCCTAGAATTTACGGTTGTATAAAAATTACTTCATTTTTATTTCCTTCCATGGTCTTCTTTTTTTTTGTTGCTGCTGCTGCTGCAAAAAAAAAAAAAAAATCCGAAGATTGCTGCTGCAAAATTTCAAAGACTGCTGCTTTGAAAAAAAGACCCAATAGGGCTCTGATACCAAATGTTGTGACACAACTGATGTGTGTTTTATTGATTATACTTTTGTATTTAAATGAATCAAAATTAGACCCATAAATAGCAACCACGATACAATGAAGGAAAAATAGCAACCCACTTTGAGCTTAGTGGTAACTGAAACACGGAATAAAACAAAATATCCTAAACAATAGGTCATTATTCTAACTAAATATTGACAACCCTTTCAGGATAATGCATAACAATTGGTAAAAAAATTAAAGATAAATAAATAACCTTTAATTTAACGAGACAAACCTATTTTTACTTAAAACTGTCATTTTCATCAAATCAGACTTAAATCTTATACGAAGGTTGGATTCTCTTGATGCCAAAATTCTGGGAGGAAACATCACTTGACTTTCACGTGGGTTCAACTCTAAATTTGTAATTGTTGGGACGAAGTGACCAGCAAAATAAAGAATGAAAAAGCACTGCCGCCTACCACAGAAGCTCCTATGCTTAAATCAGTATCAGAGTCGTAGCAAGTTTTAGGGAGTTTAGTTGGCAAGAATGAACTTATTTTTTCATTGGCCTGAAATGGTATTTATACTGATCTGGTGGTCTTTTCTTTTTCTATTAGGTTTGACCTAGGAAGACAAATCTAACGCCATTTGGGTGGGTCGGCCTAGATATAGTCAATCCTGGTCGTGTGGGCTTTTGGGCCCACATGGTTCTTGCATAGATGGGTCGGCCTCGACATGACCGACTCTAAGCGTGTGGGCTTTTGGGCCCAAAAGAGTCTGGTTCAAGACCTCTAATTGGGGCTTTGAGCCTTGATTATATGGGGGGGGGGGGTCGGTCTCGACCTCGGCCTCTAGGGTCGCCCCTGCTCATATTTGAGCCCGACTTATTTTACGGGTATTTTCTAGGCTATTTGAACCTTAGGCTAACCGATGGGGATGAATTTCTTCTCAATATAGGCTCTAGTTCGATAGAACCAGTTTCAATCTGATCTTTTTCATATGCCAATTTTATCCATAACATGTTGCAATCTTTACTTTCAGTTAAGCTTTCATTTAAAAACTCATTAGATTTGTTATAGGAAAATCCTGATGAGCATCAGGGCCTCCGTAGACACTTCCCCCGGCGGCTAGGCCCCCGCTTTAGGCACACCCCTAGCATCACGCTTGTGACACACCTCGATCTCCATTACCAAATGTTATCAAATCTGGTATGGGCGAGATCAGGAGGACACAACTGATGGGGCAATCACATTCAAGGCGGCGCCCAGACTGTTGGGTTTTATGTCCTAAAACTCGTGGTTTGTAAACTGTTATGTTTGTAAATATTCTATTTAGAATAAAGAGTTATTAGTTTTATTCAGTAAAGGAGTTTACTGGAATAAAGTGAAACGTGTTTAAGTTAACATATACCAATGATCAACACCCTTGGCTGAATTTGAGTACTTGAGCTTCATGTATGACATGATTGTGGATCAAGCTCAAGTAGTCAGTCAAAACAGTCTATAGTATACGGATAATGCTGGGTACCTTATCCTGGTAACACTATTGGATGCGCTTTGTATTGTACAAAACGATGTGATCGGAATCGTTTCACATGGAGATGTGCGAGTGAGGGCGTCCTGTGTAAAGAGTTTACATAAGACCGAACCGCGTATTAAGTCGCTCTCTCTTTATAACTCCGTTTACTGATGAGACCGACTTATACATTTTGATGGCCGAGGTAACTCGAGCTTAATCCTGAGCTTGCTATGAACTCCTGCTTATTCGAAAGTATCCTTTGACTTGTACGGGTGAGAGTGGCGGAACGCCCGCTCAATAAGCCTACCAACTTGGGGATAAAGCCGAATAAGTAGCTGGGGACATAGTGTAGCAAGATTGGAATTCACTCCTAACCCGCTCTTCAGGGTTAGTAAATTCCTTAAAAGAGGACGTCGGCCGCTCCGCGTCGCGATGACGTTGCGACAGCATGGCGACTCCACTGGGGACTTTGATATCTTGCATTTCGTTTACCAGTTTGAAACAATTCACATCATTATTTTAAATAAAAACAAAAAAAAAATTATTTATACACATGCATACATGTTGCATTCATGCATAACATTATCAAAAAAACATTTTAGAGAATTCAAGCAACTAAGTTTTGAAATAAAAACCGTTGTCTTTCGAAAAACAAAAAAATATTTTGGTTAAATCGAACCCTAATCCAAGATTAGCGGTCGAAGCCTGTGGACATAACCCAGGTCCGTTTCATTTTCTTTGTTGGTTAAATCGAACCCTAATCCAAGATTAGCGGTCGAAGCCTGTGGACATAACCCAGGTCCGTTTCATTTCCTTTGTTGGTTAAATCGAACCCTAATCCAAGATTAGCGGTCGAAGTCTGTGGACATAACCCAGGTCCGTTTCATTTCCTTTGTTGGTTAAATCGAACCCTGATCCAAGATTAGCGGTCGAAGCCCGTGGACATAACCCAGGTCCGTTTCATTTCCTTGTTGGTTAAATCGAACCCTAATCCAAGATTAGCGGTCGAAGCCTGTGGACATAACCCAGGTCCGTTTCATTTCCTTGTTCGTTAAATCGAACCCTGATCCAAGATTAGCGGTCGAAGCCTGTGGACATAACCCAGGTCCTTTTCATTTCCTTATTGGTTAAATCGAACCCTGATCCAAGATTAGCGGTCGAAGCTTGTGGACATAACCCAGGTCCGTTTCATTTTCTTGTTGGTTAAATCGAACCCTAATCCAAGATTAGCGGTCGAAGCCTGTGGACATAACCCAGGTCCGTTTCATTTTTTTTTGTTGGTTAAATCGAACCATGATCCAAGATTAGCGGTCGAAGCCTGTGGACATAACCCAGGTCCGTTTCATTTCCTTGTTGGTTAAATCGAACCCTAATCCAAGATTAGCGGTCGAAGCCTGTGGACATAACCCAGGTCCGTTTCTTTTCAGTTGGTTAAATCGAACCCTAATCCAGCATTAGCGGTCGAAGCCTGTGGACATAACCCAGGTCCGTTTCATTTCAGTTGGTTAAATCGAACCCTAATCCAAGATTAGCGGTCGAAGCCTGTGGACATAACCCAGGTCCGTTTCTTTTCCTAGTTGGTTAAATCAAACCCTAATCCAGCATTAGTGGTCGAAGCCTGTGGACATAACCCAGGTCCGTTTCATTTCAGTTGGTTAAATCGAACCCTAATCCAAGATTAGCGGTCGAAGCCTGTGGACATAACCCAGGTCCGTTTCTTTTTTTGTTGGTTAAATCGAACCCTGATCCAAGATTAGCGGTCGAAGCCTGTGGACATAACCCAGGTCCGTTTCATTTCCTTGTTGGTTAAATCGAACCCTAATCCAAGATTAGCGGTCGAAGCCTGTGGACATAACCCAGGTCCGTTTCTTTTCCTTTTTGGTTAAATCGAACCCTAATCCAAGATTAGCGGTCGAAGCCTGTGGACATAACCCAAGTCCGTTTCATTTCACTTGTTGGTTAAATCGAACCCTAATCCAAGATTAGTGGTCGAAGCCTGTGGACATAACCCAGGTCCGTTTCATTTCACTTGTTGGTTAAATCGAACCCTGATCCAAGATTAGCGGCCGAAGCCTGTGGACATAACCCAGGTCCGTTTCATTTCCTTGTTCGTTAAATCGAACCCTGATCCAAGATTAGCGGTCGAAGCCTGTGGACATAACCCAGGTCCTTTTCATTTCCTTATTGGTTAAATCGAACCCTGATCCAAGATTAGCGGTCGAAGCTTGTGGACATAACCCAGGTCCGTTTCATTTCATTGTTGGTTAAATCGAACCCTGATCCAAGATTAGCGGTCGAAGCCTGTGGACATAACCCAGGTCCGTTTCATTTCATTGTTGGTTAAATCGAACCCTGATCCAAGATTAGCGGTCGAAGCCTGTGGACATAACCCAGGTCCGTTTCATTTACTTTGTTGGTTAAATCGAACCCTAATCCAAGATTAGCGGTCGAAGCCTGTGGACATAACCCAGGTCCGTTTCATTTCACTTGTTGGTTAAATCGAACCCTAATCCAAGATTAGTGGTCGAAGCCTGTGGACATAACCCAGGTCCGTTTCATTTCCTTGTTGTTTAAGTCGAACCCTAATCCAAGATTAGAGGTCGTTGCCTGTGTAAACCCATGTCCGTCTTCGTTTTAATAATAAACAAATTTTCACCTTCCCAATACGCTGTCTTCGTCCTTTGTCTACCCTTTCAATTCTTCAAAGATACACAAAGGGGAGCAAGCTGTAGACACCGTATTTGGTCCGGGCATTTGTTTATTATTAATATTTTTACTTTATTTATTTATTTTTTTTATCATATTTGATCGAATCTTTTTAAATTGTAAATTCACTTTTTTTATTATGTATTTAATTAATTTCGAAATTGGAGAAAATAACAAAAAAAAAAATGTTTTAATTGTTTGGGAAGGATTTTTACCTAGTGACTAAGAATTCACTTGATCGATTCCTCCCATCCCTCACGTTGTCAAGCAAAAAAAAAATGGAAAAAAAAAACGAAAAAATGAAAGAAAAAAATCCTAATGATACTTTTGTGCTTCACACTTTTTTTGTTTTTTATGAAATTTATAAACTCTAGAAAGTCTAGGGGAGTTGGAGTCCCCTAGATCTGGACGTATATATACTATATATATACAGTTGAGTTATGTTCTTGTTCATAGGGGTGTACATGGGTTGGGTTGAGTTGGACATGCCCACCCCAACATTTCAATCAACCCAACCCTTCAATTTTCGGGTTGGGTTGGGTTTAGGGTTTTTTTTTTTTAAATCATATTTCTATTCCCAAATACAACATATATTATTCACACATTTTCTAACTAATTCATAATTAAAATAAAATTGAACTCAACAACTCACAATTTGTATAGATTCAAAACCCTAAGATTCTCTAAGAAATTTGAGACAAAAAATTTACAATACAATTATTTGTAATGCCTTGAAAAACCAGAAAATCCATAATCCACAATAAACAAAATAAATTAACAATGGTTAACAATCAATACACAAAATCAATCAATAAAGTTATAAACACAACAGAGCAAGAAAGTCTTAAACAAAATAAATTTCTTTCTTGACCATTCTAACCAAATGCTATTTTTTTCCTTTCCTAAACCAAAGAACCAATTTGGAGCAAATGATTGTAAAACTGCAGACAAGCTAACGTAAAGTTTAAGAAAAAACATGGTATGTCTGTTTTTTTTGTTTTGATTTCTTTTCAGATCTGAAGTTTCACTTTCACATATTTGTTTTCTTCAAAAAGAAAAATAAAATAAATAAGAAGTAAAACAGTGATGCGAGGTTGAGAGCGACGATCGATGGCGAGCGACGGAGAACGATGGAGATCGATGGCGAACGACGAAACTGAGATGAGAGGTGAGAGGGCTGAAGGTTGGAGATGGGAGGTGAGAGGACTGGAGATTGGCATGAGACAAAATGAGAGAGGATAATTGAAACCCTAAATAACATAATATATATATATATATGCAATTTGGGTCGGTTCGGGTTGACCGAGCCAAAAATGGCTCAACCCGCAAAACGACCCGAAATTTTGGGTTGGGAAAAAATCAACCCAACCCAACCCAAAATAAAAATAACTTAACCCAACCCGAAAATTCAGATTGGGTTGGTTTAGTTTTTTCGGGTTGCGGATTTTTTGTACACCCCTACTTGCTCATGTTGATAATTAATTAATTAATTATTATTATTATTTTTTTTTTTTTTTTAGAAACATGACGGTTTGAAAAATGGTAGTGGAGGGAAAGAGTTAACTCTTTAATTTTGTTGATTAGTTTGCCAAAAGTGGCTATAAACAAATCATACCCTGATAGTTTTCCTATTTTTCTAATTTATTTATTTATTATTATTATTATTATTATTATTATTATTATTATTTCAATGGTGATGAGAATTTAGTAAATGTACGTGTATTTAGCTGTCTTAACTAGGTTGGTTCTAAAAAAAAATAATAATAAAAAAGGAAAATTATAAAGGATAGCAAAATAAATTAGACTAACCGGTTGAAACATGTTTTAAATGACATAATTTCGGATAATCAGAGTGCTTTCATTCCCGGTCGTTGTGTTGTTGATAATGCCATTTTGGGGTTTGAGTGTCTTCATACGTTAAAATCCAAACGGCAGGGTCGGGTGGGTTGGGCGGCTTTGAAGCTGGATATGAGTAAGGCCTATGACCGGGTGGAGTGGGTGTTTATCGAAAGCATGATGAGACAGTTGGGTTTTGCTCCCGGTTGGATTAGACTGATCATGCAGTGTCTGACGTCTGTCCGTTACTCTTTCAACCTCAATGGTGTGAGGTGTGGGGATGTGGTTCCGACTCGTGGTCTACGACAGGGGGATCCCTTGTCGCCATACTTATTCCTCCTGTGTGCGGAGGGTTTTTTGCAACTATTATTCTCAGCTGAATGGAGGCAGCTTATCTCGGGTTTGGCGCTGTCACGTTGGGGTATGCCTATTTCCCATTTATTCTTCGCAGATGATAGTCTGTTATTCTTCAGGGCAACGACCAATGAGGCTTCCACAGTACAAGGTATTCTGAGGCGATACGAACAGGCTTCAGGACAGACAGTTAATTTTGACAAATCTGTCATCTCCTTTAGTCGAAATACACCTCCGGAGAGGCGGGACTCTATTAGCCAGATACTTCAGGTGGGTCAGACTCAAGTCCATTGTCAGTACTTGGGATTGCCTTCCTTTATGCCTCGTAACCGGACGAGCACTTTTAACTACATCAAGGATCGAGTATGGCGTCTACAAGGATGGAAAGGAAAGTTGTTTTCGGTGGGCGGTAGAGAGGTGCTTTTAAAGTCTGTGATTCAGGCAATTCCCTGCTTTACGATGAACTGTTTCCGTCTGCCTAAGGGCCTTCTGCAAGATATAAACCGGATGATGGCCCGCTTTTGGTGGAATGGGTCAGATGAGGACCGTCGGGTTCATTGGGTGAGCTGGAAATCCCTGTGTAGACCAAAGTGTCTAGGTGGCCTGGGTTTTCGAGACTTGGAACTGTTTAACAAAGCTTTGCTTGCGAAACAGTGTTGGCGGCTGGTATCTCGCCCTACATCTTTCTTTGCTCGGGTACTTAAGGCCAGGTATTTTCCTTCTTCTGATCTTTTTTCTGCACAGTTAGGATTCGCTCCGTCCTCTGTTTGGAGGAGTTTACTGTGGGGTAAGGATCTGTTGGGAAGAAGCATTCGGTGGCGAATTGGGAGCGGTGAAGGGGTGCGGGTCTATGACACCAATTGGATACCGAGGGATTTGAGCCTGAATATTACCTCGCCTGTTACCCTACACCCTGTTGCGCGAGTATGTGAGTTGTTTGTTGGCACAGGGGGTTGGGATGAGGATAAGATTCGTTTGCATTTCAACCCAGAGGAGGTTCGAGCAATTTTATCTATTCCGTCGAATCGACGACATATAGGGGACCAGGGAATTTGGCATTTTGATGAGTCGGGGGTGTTCTCGGTTAAAAGTGGTTATCGTTTGGCTCAAAATGTGTCGCTTGAGCACGAGGCATGTTCGTCTTCTAGTGAAGGTTTGAGGAGGTGGTGGAATGGATGTTGGAAGATGAAGATCCCGAGTAAGATTAGGATCTTCAAATGGCGACTATGCCTGGATCGCCTTCCGACTATTGATAATTTGGGTCGACGGGGTATTGATGTCCTGAATGTATGTGCTTTGTGTGGTAAGAGCGGGGAATCTAGTCTCCATGTTTTCTGGCACTGTAAGTTTGTACGACGAGTACTGAGGGAGTCAAATTTTGGTCGCCTCTTAGAGATCCAGCCGGAGGGGGATGTAGCTTCGTTCTTATGGTGTGTGCAAGGCATGATGGGATGGCCTGATTTTGAGGTGTTGTGCGTGCTATGGTGGGCGGTGTGGGGTTGTCGGAATAGGGCGCGCATTTCGGGGGTGCGTCCTTTGTTTGATTTGAACTCTTGGGTTTCAGGTTATATGTGATCGTATCGAGAGTCTAATGGGTATGAGGGCGTTGTGACTCTTCCTTTCGCCATTGGAGATCGAGTAGGGGCAGTTTGGAAACCCCCGCTTAATGGTGTGTATAAGGTGAATGTTGATGCGAGTTTCCAGTGTGATGATGGTGTGGCAGGTGTGGGCGTGGTGGTGCGGGATGCGGGGGGACGGGTTATGCTGGCCGCAATGTCCCGGGTCCTAAATGTTCGGAATGTGGTGATGGCAGAGGGGTTTACAGCTTCGGAAGGGCTTCGCTTGGCTTGGGAGGCGGGTTTGCAACCCGTTGTTTTAGAGACGGACTTCGCTCGAACTTGTAGTTTGTTTCAGGATGATGGGGTGGATCTGACAGAAGTGGGTATGCTCGTGGCAGATCTGCGGTTACAGTTTCCTCCGTCTTTCATGGCTCAGTGTAGTTTTACTCATCGAGAAGGCAATATGGTGGCGGATCGGTTGGCGCATATGGCGTTGGCTTTTCGTCAAGATATAGTGTGGTTGGAGGATTTTCCTCCTCAAATTGAGTCTCTTGTTTTTAGCGAGTTGATTGATGTTTGAGTTTCGTGTATCGTGACTTTGTTCTAAAAAAAAAAAATAATAATAATAATAAAAAAAAAATAAAAAAATAAATAAAAATTAGACTAATTAAAAATTTAGCTACATTTTTTTGGGTTTGCAAATATAGTAAAATTTCTAAAGGTTAGATTTTTCTTTTTTTTTATATTCCCAATTTACCTTTTTTAACATTTTTATTTGGTGTATCAGTAACTGATTTACTTAATATTTGGTGTATCAGTTCTATAACTGATTTACCTTCTATTTGGTGTATGAATTATACAACTGATTTACCTCTTATTTGGTGTATCAGTGACACCTGATATACCTGGTGTATCAGTTGTACGACTGATTTACTTTATATTTGGTGTATCAATGACAACTGATTTACCTTATATTTAGTGTATCAGTTATATAACTGATTTACCATATATTTAGTGTATTAGTTATAAAACTGATTAGTTTATATTTGGTGTATCAGTTCTACGACTGATTTACCTTATATTTGGTGTATAATGACAATTGATTTACCTTATATTTAGTGGATCGGTTATATAACTGATTTACCCTATATTTGATAACCCTCATATTTGGCGTATCAGTTATAAAACTGATTTAGTTTATATTTGGTGTATGTACAACTGATTTATCTCATATTTGGTAACCCTTATATTTGGTGTATTAGTTATAAAATTGATTTACCTTATATTTGATGTATTAGTTGTACAACTGATTTACCTTATATTTGGTGTATTAATTGTACATCTGATTTACCTTATATGTGGTGTATCAGTTATACCATTGATTTACCTTCTATTTGGTGTATCAGTTATACAACTGATTTACTTTCTATTTAGTGTATCAGTGACACCTGATATACTATATATTTGGTGTATCAATTGTGCAACTGATTTACCTTACATTCGGTATATCAGTGACACATGATATATCTTATATTTGGTGTATCTGATGTACAACTAATTTACCTTAGATTTGGTGTATCAGTGACACATGATATACCTTATATTGGGTGTATCAGTTATACAACTGATTTACCTTTTATTTAGTGTATCAGTTGTATAACTTATTTACCTTATATTTGGTGTATCAGTGACACATGATATACCTTATAATTGGTGTATCAGTTGTAGAACTGATTTACCTTCTATTGGGTGTATCAGTTATAACTGATTTATCTTTTATTCGGTGTATCAGTTGTACATAGGGATGGCAACAACGGGGCGGGGATGCACTCCCCATCCCCGTTCCCGCGGGGATTTTTCATCCCCATCCCCACCCCGTTCCTCGTTTTGAGAAGTTAAGGTCGGGGTCGGGGAATTCCTATTCGGGGATCTGGTCCACCGCGGGGAAAAAGTCCCCGTTTTTTTTTTTTTAATTCTTTTTTTTTTTTTTTAAAAATTATCAATAAATATATTAAAATTGTGTATCATTTCTTGTTAAAATTAGTATTATTATTGTTTTATTTATTTAAAACTAATTATTAAAAAAATATTTAAATTTTTTATTATAAATTTAGTAAACTAATTATTATATTATGAAATTAATTAAAAACAAATTAAAACATATATATATATATATATATATATATATATATATATATATATAAAACTGCAGTAACTTAATTTTTTTTAAAAATAATATATAAAATATTACTATTTTATATAAATATAGTATATATATTATATATATTTTTTCAAAAAAATAATAAAAACTATTCGGGGACGGGGACGGGGCGGATATGGGGATCCCCGTCCCGTCTTCGACCGAGGACCCGAATAAAATCCCCGGTTTGACCCCGTACCCGGTTGTACACTGGATTTACCTTCTATTGGATGTGTCAGTTATACAAATGATTTACCTTCTATTTGGTGTGTATCAATGACACTTGATATACTTTATATTTGGTGTATCAGTTGTACATCGGATTTACCTTCTATTGGGTGTATAATTATACAATTAATTTACCTTCTATTCAGTGTATCCGTGACACTTGATATACCTTATATTTAATGTATCAGTTGTACAATTGATTTACCTTATATTTGGTGTATCAGTTGTACAACTGATTTACTTTATATTTGGTGTATCAATTGTACAACTGATAAACCCTAGATTTGGTGTATCAGTTATACAATTGATTCACCTTATATGTGTTGTATAAATTAAGTGAAAAGTTCGGTAGTTTATCATCCAAATAATCAAGAGCTACTGATGGATATCATGTTGTAATCTAAATTATCAAGATGATGTAATAAGTGAAAAAGGGAAACAATACAGGAAGAAAAACAAACAGTAATCGGACTTCACCTTCATTCAATTTCTAGACAAATAGTAAATTAAAACAAGAGTGATACACCCAAAAAAAGGTGAAAAACAAATAGTAATCAGACTTCACCTTCGTTCAAAACAAGAGTGAATCTAAAGTAGAGGTAATTTCAAAGAATTATTACCTTGTACTTGGTGAGTAGTACGCAACAACAAGAGTGGATCAATCGACGTTGAAGGGAGAGGAAAATCGCAATGATCAGAGAAATCGTAAAGGTTTCGAAAAGTTACTATTATGTTTAACGCATGATTATACAAGTTGATTACTTTGAGGGAGAGGGTATTTTCGACATTTCCATTATAAACGGACTTTAATTTTTTTCATTTGGGTTGAGCTTAAATATTTTGAATGTAAAAAGAATGGAAGTGTATCAACATGCAATCATTTATGTTAGTGATTAAAATGTGATAACTTTAAACTGATAGAGGGTATTTTTGACTTTTCAACTTGTAGGTTAATGATTAACATGCGATTAACACGCGAGTAACCTGATTTTTTGCTATATATGCAAAGACTAAACATAGTTGCTACAAATGCAATTAGCCTAATTGTTTTTTCTACCCTGACCCCGGCTGCCCGAACCCGACCCCGACCCTGACCCTGACCCCGACCCCGACCCCGACCGCCCAACCCTGACCCCGACCCTGACCGTCAGACCCCAACCCCGACCACCCGTCTCATACTCCGACCGCCAAACCCCGACCATCAACAATAGTAAACCCTAAACCCTAAACGACAAATATAATTTTAAATTTATTAATTCATATTGTTTATTAATAATTGTCCCTTATAGTAATTTGACATTAAAAAAACACTTTTAGTGTAGAGCAAACCAAACACACTTGTAGATAAAAATACTTTTGAGAAAATGTAACCAAACACATAAGTGTTTTAATTATAAAATTTTCTAGAAAAAATGTTTTAAAAAAAATGCATTCTTTGAAAAACATTTTTTTAGTAGTCAATTCAAACACACCCGACCCTAAGCTAGCTAGTAGTTTTCTTAATTAAAAGCTAAAGAATCAACAACTTTGATTTTCTTCTCAGAATTTATCCGCGTAACCACAAACTATATATCTTTTGAGAGAATAAATATAAATACTCGATTAAACTAGATATGAATTCAAAAAAATCTTTGACAATATAAACAAATGACAATCACTTAATAGTAATTAAAATCATCCCGCAACTATAATTTTGACCGGTCACGGTTCCAAACAAAATGAATCGAGTGAACAAATTGTTATGATAGGATCGAATAACAAAAAATAAAAACGAAAAATAAATTGTTATGATAGGATTGAATAACAAAAAATAAAAACGAAAAAGAAAGATCGACATATATTTACGTGGTTCACTAACGTCGTATTATCTACATCCACGAGAGGGAGAAAACAATATTATTATGAATAAGAGAATTACCAATGACAGATTAGGAGCGACTGAACTCACGTTTATATATGACATCCTTCTAATGACCTAATACAAAATGAGCCAAAACCCAGAACAAATAGTAAAATTCAAATTGTGGTAGAGAATCATAACAGATTCAAGAGATTACAACACAAATTTTACTCGAAAAGAATAGAAAGAATAGGCAACCACACCCAGACAAATAGTAAAACAACTTTTAACAAATCCTTTATGAGAATGTACACAAAAGTACATATTCATATTGCAAGTAGACTAACAAAGATTTCTTTGTTCGTGTTGACTTTAAGCAATTTCAGCAAAGTTGATACCAAATAATCTTAAAAATTTGCTTAGGTTGCCGGTCAATGGACATATAGACACGTCGAATAATCATAGAAACAGCCAACAAATTTGCAAACATATTTTAAGGTAAGGAGAATCAGCATGTTGAAAATTGGAGCATCATATTAAAAAAAAACAGTGCCTTACAATGCAAGGTAATATCTTTCAGTTTGAAAAATGTATGGCATTGAAAAGTTCCAAATCTTTATTATATAGCTACACTTGTTTGAATCATGAAGAATAAACTTGTTTGGATGATTAAACAAACAATTGTACATCATTAATCATGACCAAGGATATTTAGGGCTTCTGCTCGTGAAAAAAAATATTTTTTTAAGAATGCATTTTTTTTAATATTTTTTTTTTATAAAAAAAAATTAGAATTAAAACATTCATATGTTTTGTTATATTTTTTCAAAAATGTTTTTCTACACAATTTTGTTTGGTTTGTTCTACGTTCAAAATATTTTTACTAATGTCAAATTACTATAATGAACGACACTACTATTAATTAATACTATGGACTGATAAGTTTAAAAATTATATTTAAAACATTATGACCGGCAACTAACTACTGCTAGTTGTTAGCGGAGTTGTTGGAGGCGGCAATGGTAGGTGGGGTGGTGGTGGTCGACAACGACCATGGTGGAAATGAAAGTGGAGAGATTTGAGAAGGTTATTGTGTAAGGATATATATTTTTTTTTTCATTTTTATATATTATGAAAATTTGAGAGAGATTCTCAATTAAACACTCCATCCTTTCTAAAATTTTATTTCGAGTGTGTTTCATTCAAAATAACTTATATATACTTGACCACAAGGTTATAGGTTGGATTTCTACACCTCACATGTTGTTAAAAAAAAGTCATTTTGAGTGAGGGTCAAAACTCAAAATTTGAGTAAAATCACTTTTTTTTTCTTCTTCAAAATTAAACACTTTGAACAATCAATCAAAACTCATCCTTATTTTATTTTATCAATCATTTTGATATACTTGATTTAAGTTTAAATCATAAATTTTTTTGAAAAATATTTTGAAGTTTTGAACTTTCACACCATTCTATTTTGGTTCACTATTATTAATGATATTAATTTACTAATTATTGATTAAGAACCTAAACTTTGTTTGAAAATCCAATAGCTAATTACTCCTTAGACATCCTCTATTCATGGAAAAAAAAAAAAAAAAGTATCAAGTCGAGTTTCAATTAAATATTTTATTGACAATAAAGACCCTTTAATAATCATTTAGTTGTTTATTCTTTATTATTTTTTTTTTTAGAATGGTGCGTTTTTTCATCATTTCTTTTACCTTCCTTAAGAAATATTTTAATTCTTAAGCAAATTAAAAAATAAAAAAAATAAAAAAGTTTTTGATGTGAAGATCAATAATCATGATAGTTTGAAATTGAGAGACAGAAGAATAAGGACAAAATTACATCGTTTAGAAGAGTTATCTACTCATATGAGCTTTTTTTTTTTTTTTTTTTTTTTTTTTTTTTTTTTTTTTTTTTTTTTTGACAAAGTATTAATTTCCTAATTAATGCAGGACTTCAATCCATGATTTCTTGACCACAAACATAATTTTATGCTAATTGAGTTACGTTCGGTTTGATTCATATGAGTTATTTTTGTTGGTTTATTTTTATGGTATTTGATACTTAAATTAATCTTGTTAATATTTTTTAGTTACTAAACATAGCTTGAAGAGAGATATTAAGGATTTACTTTTAAATATATTTTTTACTTCATTTAGGAATTTTAATTTCATTTTAGTATTTTAACACTCAAGTTTGTATCATTTTAATCTCTTACTTTCAAAATCTATTTTTGTGAACATTTTGATTATTGAACTATTGTTGCCTGAATCTTAAGTACTCGACTTCTTCTTTCTTACTCTCGCTACAATACCTAGGTCACAAAGGCTTGCATCCAAAGAGCGCTTTGTCAAACACCCTCTAATGCTTAAGTTAGTATATAAGTCGAGGTAATCACAACTAATAATTAGAGTAATTCTCGTCTACCTTTCATTAGTGGTTGTGTTCATTTCCACTTAGATAGATGATTTAGTAAATGCAATCACGATATATGTATGTAAATCTTAGGTAAGAATCACGCGCATTATTTATGAAATTAAGTTCACAAACATTGGCCATAGTATAATTCTCCAAAAACTCACAAATTTCCAAACAAAAAAAAAGTGTTCTTCATTGTAGTCCCATAAATTTCCTATCAAACATGTCTTATAATTTATTAAACTAATATGCATGCTAGAGATTTTTTATAATGTTTCTTCAAATGAAAGCTTATAAGAAAGTAACAATTGCAACTACTATTCAAGTTCAAGACAAAGATGCTAACACTTTATCTAAATTTAAGGTACAATTTGATAAAATTAAAATTTTAAGGTAAGAATGAACATACTTTCCAAGTTCAAAGTAAGTTTTGATTTTTTTTTCCTAATAGTTTTCTTGGAGTTTTTGTACGGATGATCCACCCCTCGGGATGCGTAAAATTTTTTTAACCCAATTTTTGAAAACTTATGTTTTTTGACCTTCACTCGTGATAAGGAAGAGCACAAAGTCATTCGTACTCTTCGCTTAATCACGAAGACTCGTGATAAGTGAAGGGTACGAATGACTTTGTTCACTTCCTTATCACGAGAGAAGGTCAAAAAAACATAATTTTTTAAAAATTGGATTAAAAAATCTTGCGGCCTTCGAGGAGTGGGCCATTCGTACAAAAAATCCCTAGTTTTCTTTTGTCATATCAACATCATAAAATCAATTAAAAATAGCACGTCATCGATGTGTTAAAAAAAAGTAAACATATGTTAATGTTTGAGAGACCATTTTCAAATGTTTTGAAAACTTCAAATGTAAATCGTAACATTCAAAAACTTAGGAGTAAAGGAACTATTTCCTAAACGTTGTTCCCACTCCAAAAAAGAAAAAAAAAAAAAAACTAAAATATATCAAATTATCTCTAATCTTTCATTTTTTTTTTCAATATGGTATTTTTAATGTTTTAAAATTTTCAAATTTACTCTTGATAAAAATTCTCAAATTTTGTGGACAAAAAATAATATATATATATAAAATTTATTAACCTGTCACTTCGAACGTGTTTGGGTACCAACTTAGAGTTGGGTAACTCCGTCTGCGTTTGACCCACCGACTATTATAATCCACAATCAACTATACTGACTTTAATAGTATTTATTATTCACAACTATTATAACCCACAAATTATTATAATGTCGACTATAATAACCCACTAAACGCCCTTTAGTTTGCCACTCACAATTTTTTTTTTTTTTTTTAATTTTTTCAATCAATCCAATTTTATGGATGGATAAATTGAATTTAATGTATCAAGGCATCATTATGTGGCAAGTATCCAAATGTTTAATTAAAACAATAATTTAGTACTTAACACAATTTTTTGTCAACAAAATTATTGCAACCAACTGCTCAACTGATATAATGGATCGAGTGACGAAGAAGTTGCAAATAAAAACTGAGTGGTCAACTCAAAATTCAGAAATTTCGAAGAATCTTCCTCAAGTAAACGCCTTCAACAAGGTAGGAAAAAACAATCCAATATACATCTTATTCAACTCCATGATCATCTCTGACTTTTGATCCAGTCCATTAACCAACCCACAATATTAACCCTAAAATCACACACTCCTCCCACACAAAAACAAAAAAAATGGAGGAATACAAACATTTCAGCCACCCCCATGACTTGAAACTCTACCAAATCCAAGAACATCAAACCAACCAACAATTCCGCTGCTCCGGTTGCGAATCTCTCTGCCACGGCCTCGTCTACGGTTGTCGGAGTTGCGAATTCTTCCTCCACAAGGCCTGCGCCACCGCGCCCCGCTCCCTCTGTCACCCCTCCCACCCTTCCCACCATCTCACCCTCCTCCCCTCTCCGACCTACCCCGATGGCTCCTTCTTGTGCAACGCCTGCGGCGCCACTGGCACCGGCTTCTGCTTCTCCTGCATCCCTTGCGACCTCGACCTTCACGTCGACTGTGCCCTTTTACCTCAACAACTCGACCTTGAACTCCACCGCCATAGCCTTTCTTTAGTCTTTTCTCCTCCTTCTAACGTTTGTAACGTGTGTCGTCGTGCCCTCGACTCTCGATACTGGGGTTACAGTTGCTCCACCTGTAACTTCCATGTTCATACCTACTGCACCACGGTCCCGGCTGCATCGCCGGTTGGCGGCGTGAGAAATGATCGACATGTGACGTTTGCGCCGGTTGGGGAGGTGGAAGATCCGATTCTAAAGGCGCAGGCAGAGCTGCATGAGCTTCAGATGCAGATGCATATTGTGAATGAGATGGCCAAGATGATGGCGTCCGTTAACTTGAGCTCTCTTGTGTGAATATATTAATGCCCGAATATATATGCTTTTTATTTTATATATATATATATATATATGTCGTTGGTATATATGTTATTGGGTTTTTAAGAAGTTTAATTACTATTTTAGTTGTGAATTCATGCTTAATTGTCATCTTAGTTTTAAAATTTTCATCTTTCTAAACTCTATTATATCCTTTGAAAACATGTTTGTGATATCATTGTTACATATAGGGACAACTAGAGAAATTGTTGGAATTGTGGGAGTTGAAAAATAGTTAACCTAATTATCTTATTGAAAAATAGCTAATAGCTAATTTTATAATATTTATAATGTGTTGGGACAAAACTATCCCATGTTTAAACGTCGGACCATTCAACTCAAACATGATCAAAACAAGGGTAACAAACACCAATTAAATAGAAACATGTCAATAAAATTCAAATTAAAGTCTAATCTAGAACATTAATTCAAATTAATTTTTTAGCCTATTGATTTTTATCAACAACTAAAATTTTCATAGACGGACGTGAAAAAGTGATAATAATATTGGTGGGTTCTCTCGAAGGTTTTTAAAAACCGTCGAGAGAACACTTTTAACCTAACATTTTTGCGTCTTTCTTCGTCATTTTCGTTTGTCGCTCTCTCTCTCTTTCCCTCTCCCTTGTTGTCGCACTCCGGTGTTCCTCTCTCGTGTCGTCGTCGTTCCACCGCCCTCTTCGCCTCTTCCTCACAGTCGTCTCGCCTCTCCCTCGCCGTCGCCTCGTCGCCGCCTCTCTCCATCACCATCTTTGCTCTCTCTTTCTCCCCCCCTCACCGCCGTAGTCGTCGCGTTTCCCACCGCCGTTAGGCTCGCCGTCCACCACCGTCGTTGGCCACTGCCGCTGCCGCCGTTCTTTCGCTTGAGGAGACTGAATTTCTTAGGTATTGTCTCTCTTTCCAAATGCTTTAGATTATTCTTTTCTTGATTTTGGATTTGAATTCTGGAGTTTCTTCGTGTTCCACATCGACCCAATTTTGAATTTGTAGGGTTTCGTCTTATGAAATTTTGTAAATACTCTGTGCTCTGAAATTTTCGATATTAGATATTTTGGAGTCTCTCTGCGCATATTCTGCAAAGAATTTAGATAAATATATCTGATTCTTTCTCCTGTTTGTGTTATCTTCCAACCAGTGCTATAGAGGAAAATCCTTTCCATTTGTTTATTTATTCTATAAATGTATGTTTTAGAGGTCTAAAAGCTTGTAAATCTTAAAGAGGTAGGCCACCATTTTATTTTTCTTTTAGTTTTTTTGTGAATATTACTGTCAATGTAAATGAAATACACTTAGCATATTTTTGATCATCTGGGTGCTTTTCTTAATTCTTACTTCAATTGCTTTTGGTGGAAACCTCAGGGATTACTCAACCAATTCTGCATACAAAATAAAATAATCTCTAACCAATTGTATATTTGTTCATAAAAAGTATGGCATATATGCACTGCACTTCATAGCATTGAAATAGGTTAAAGTTAAATATTCAAAAATGTTTTTATTTTCTTTAACTATAAGTTTACTTCCAATTTAGTCTTTGAATTTTTTATATAATTTCAATCATGCCCTCAAACTCATGAACTTTTACAAAAATGTTCTTAGTTCAAACTTTGTTTGAGAAACATAAATAGTAATATATGATATGATGGTGATATTTTTTTTGTTTGATTGAAGTGTCTAAAAGAAAACGTAGCTCAACCTATCCATCAGAGAGAGAGCATGAACTAAGTCTTGTTGTGACTCAGACACCCAACAAGAGTTGAGACAAATGATGACTGAAAATACATCTGAACGAGCTAGAAATGCAACCGAATTAGCTAGAAATGCAGTCGTAGTAGCTAGCCTCAGGAAAATGCTTAACCAACTCGTGCATTCACAAGGCAGAACATCGAAATAGGTATCAACTCTATCCTCTTGTAATCAAACTATTTGTAATTTCAGAAGACTTGTTGGTTTGGCTATCCTGCAGTTATGGTAGCCAATATGATTTTGAGTATATGTGTGTTGAGTTTGGTGTTGTTTAAAGTTAAGTTAAGTTTAGCTAATGGAGTCAGTACATGGATGGAAATGAAGAGAAATTGAACACGTGAATTTAGTTTAAGTTTTGCTAAGTGTAGTTTCAGAAGACTTGTTGGTTTGGCTATCCTGCAGTTATGGTATCCAATATGATTTTGAGTATATGTGTTGTAGTTTAAAGTTAGTTTATGTTTAGGTAAGTGTAGTTTAAGTTAATTTTGTTGTTTTAGTTTAGTTGAAGTATATTTGGGTTGTTTGGTGTTGTTTAAAGTTAACTTAGTTGAAGTATATGTGTTGAGTTTAGTTTAAGTAAACTATACCTGTGTGGTATGTGGGTTGTTTTATAGTTTAGTTGAAGTAGATTTGAGTTGTTTTAGTTTAAGTATAGTCAATTTGGTTGTTTAAGTTTAAGTTTAGTTAACTTGGTAGTTTAAAGTTAGTTTAGGTTTAACTAAGTGTAGTTTAAGTTAATTTAGTTGTTTTAGTTTAGTTGAAGTAGATTTTGGTTGTTTGGTGTTGTTTAAAGTTAACTTAGTTGAAGTATATGTGTTGAGTTTAATTAGTATCTGGGATTAATTCAATGCATACTCTTAGATATAAAAATTTGAGTTAAGATATGCATGTTCTTCAAGCTTGTATTTAAAGGTAGTAAATTTAGTTTGTATGGTTGTTGTTATATTTTATATTTTTTGAGTTTGTGTTTTAAGTTATAATTGATTTTGATGCTATGTTTTAATTTGTTATTGATTTTCTTATTTTCAGGTATTTTGGGTTGATGTTATTCACAAAGCTACTCTCGAAGATTATATATGAAGTTAACGAGTTTGTATATTTGTGTAGACTTCATTTTGTCTTGTAACCCAACTTTCTACCAATTAATTTAGATTTTAATGAAGATACTTTTTTACAAACTAATGTTCCAATTTACTTAGATATTATGTGCTTCAAAGTTTCATACTATCAAGTATTTTAAATGAAAAATATTTTGAAATTAAAAAAAATATATATTAAATAAACGGGTGGTTCTCTCTACGGTTGAGGGTTTACTAAACCGAACTAACCTTTTTTTAAACCGTCGAGAGAGATACGTTACTCTCGACGGTTTAGTAAACCCTAAATCGTCGAGAGAAAGGGTCCTCTCTCGACGGTTTGGTCATGCCGTCGAGAGAGGTCTGTTCCGTCGAGAGAGCCATCTGTCTCGACGGTTTACTTAAACTGTCGAGAGAATGTCTTCTCTTGACGGCCTGACCAAACCGTCGAGACAGATGGTTCTCTCGACGAAACAACAAAAACCGTCGAGCGAGGCTCTCCCGACGATCTTTTCTCGACGGTTCATCCCGATGGTTTTTTTTTCCGTCGAGAAAACCTCTCTCGACGGTTTTTTGGCTTCTCTCCACGGTTTTCATGCGTCGAGAAAAACAAAAATTCTTGTAGTGAATGGTGCTCTCGATAATTTATAATGTGTGTATATATTCGTAGTTACATGTACATGTTGTATATTATATATATGTGTATATACATAAGTCATTAATCTGTGAACGTGGAACAAATTACATTAAAAAAAATTCAAATTGGTCTTGAGTTTAACCGACAAAAACACAAACACATCTGACAACTCATCATCATCATAATTCAGTCCCCTTAATTTTCTCAACAAAAAATGGAAAATGATCTTGCTGAATTGAGCCTCCAAATAGCCCAAATCACGGCTACACCTAGATGGTTTAGTCAACAAATCAATCTCAAAATCAAGGCCCAATATTCATTGTATTTATGCCTTTATTTCCTTGTTGCGGTTTTCTTAAATATTAAGTTTTCATTCTTTCCATATTTTCTTTGTACAGGAAATATTTTCCTTATGTATTTGATACTCTCAGTGTGTATAAATATGTTGAACATGTAATGTGAAAAAGTAAGAAAAATAAAGTGGAAGTTTTAACACAGTAATTTTCTTATCAATTCTTTAAGATGGTATCAAAATCACTCATCCACTTAAATGGCCTCTTCTGGATCATTCACCACTGGTGGCTCAACAAATACCTCCACCATAAATCAGTTACTTGTCAACCCATTTAGTTCAATTTTGGTAGTAAAACTGGATGAAATTTTTTTTATGTTGTGGAAATCAATTATTCTTGCAGTTCTCCATAGGCACAAACTCGATGGCTTCATATTGTTAGGTTGACAAACATAAAGTTTCTGATCGAGTCATTCATGCTGCTGCAAATTATGTAGCCAATATATCCAATGGAAATGTGAGATATTCACAACCTTCACAAGGCAAAATGTTTGGTCGTGGTAGAGGAAGACGTCGCGGGGATGATCAAATCACTGGCGCGCAACCAATGCTCGTGCAATCTGCCAAGTTCGTGGTTGATCCGACCATTCTGCAGCAGTTTGTTCTGAAAGTTGAAATACCTCGAATCATGCTGACATAGAAAATTTTGCTGCCAACATAGATACACCAGAAATCGTAGCCGATCAAGCATGGTACGCATATAGTGGTGCAAATCACACCACTGTTGCACTTGGTAATTTCATTGTCCAAGTTGGTCATCATGATAAGAATTCTTTAATTGTCGGTAATGGTTCTCATCTTAAAATTTGCCATGTAGAAGAATCTTCAATTAAAACCCCTCACTTGTCTAATAAAATCATAGCCTTAAAACAAATCTTTCACGTTCTTGCCATTAAAAAGAACATACTTAGTATCTATAAACTCACATTTAGTCTCTAAAATTTTAAATTAAAGTCAAATCGAACCTAGCTCAATTTGGCATAAAGTTATGCTCTTGACGAAGAGGTCAGAGGTTCATTCCTCACTCGCATTAATTAAATATTTTTGCAACAAAAAAATTAAATTAAAATAGTTAGTTTTATTGTAAAAATTAATTTCTTAAATTAGATATTCAAAATTTTCGTGTCGTGATAAAATAATGATTTTATTAGTTTATTTATATTTTGGGGAAAATTAAAATGTGAAAAAGAAAAATAAGAAACTGTTATATATATACCAGATATATATATACCTATGATATATATATAGATATCCATAATCATTCAACTCCATCATTTTATCTAGCCTTCCCCATGACTCACTTTCCTTATGAATAACATTGAGACTCTCAAAGTTGGCTATCAATGACCTGAGTTTAGGCATCAAATACTTGTATAAATAGAGCTTGTGTGAAGTCTTTCAAACACATCTCAAATCAATTGAATACATTGATTTCTCTCTACTTTGCTCTCTCATTCTCTACTCTTTAGTGTTGTTCTTTTGTTGTTCATATTCTAGTTTTATAATGGTGTTATCGATAATTTATAATGTGTGTATATATTCGTAGTTACATGTACATGTAGTATATCATATATATGTATATACATAAGCCATTAATCCGTGAACGTCGAACAAATTACATTAAAAAGAATTAAAATTGGTCTTGAGTTTAACCGACAAAAACACAAACACATCTGACAACTCATCATAATTCAGTCCCCTAATTTTCTCAACAAAAAAATGGAAAATGATCTTGCTTGAATTGAGCCTTAAAATAGCCCAAATCACGGTTATAGCTAGATGGTTTAGTCAACAAATCAATTTCAAAATCAAGGTCCAATATTCATTGTATTTATGCCTTTATTTCCTTGTTGCGGTTTTGTTAAATATTAAGTTTTCATTCTTTCGCCAACAAGAGCATAGCTCAACGACATGATGTTCGTGACCATGAGGTCCTAGGTCCAATCCCCAACCCCAACATGTTGTCAAAAAAAAAAAAAAAAAAAAAAAGTTTTCATTCTTTCCATATTTTCTTTGTACAAGAAATATTTTCTAAGTGTGTATAAATATGTTGAACATGTAATGTGAAAAAGTAAGAAAAATAAAGTGGAAGTTTTAACACAGTAGTTTCCTTATCAATTCTTTAAGATGGTATCAAAGCCGCCACTCAGATTACTCCACTTAAATGGCCTCTTCTGGATCATTCACCACTGGTGGCTCAACAAATACCTCCACCATCAACCAGCTACTTGGCAATCCATTCAGTTCAATTTTGGTAGTAAAATTGAATGAAAAGAATTTTATGTTTTGGAAATCAATTATTCTTTCAGTTCTCCATAGGCAAAAACTCGATGGCTTCATCTTGCCAAGTTGACAAGCATCAAGTTTCTGATCCAGTCATTCATGCTGCTTCAAATTATGTAGCAAATAGATCCAATGGAAATGTGAGATATTCACAACCTTCACAAGGCAAAATGTTTGGTCGTGGTAGAGGAAGAGGTCACGAGGATGATCAAATCACTGGCGCACAACCAATGCTCGTGCAATCTGCCAAGTTCGTGGTTGATCCGACCATTCTGCAGCAGTTTGTTCTGAAAGTTGAAATACCTCGAATCATGCTGACATAGAAAATTTTGCTGCCAACATAGATACACCAGAAATCGTAGCCGATCAAGTATGGTACGCATATAGTGGGGCAAATCACACCACTGTTGCACTTGGTAATCTCATTGTCCAAGCTGGTCATCATGATAAGAATTCTTTAATTGTCGGTAATGGTTCTCATCTTAAAATTTGCCATGTAGAAGAATCTTCAATTAAAACCCCTCATTTGTCTAATAAAACCATAGCCTTAAAACATTCATGTTCTTGCCATTAAAAAGAACATACTTAGTATCTATAAACTCACATTTAGTCTCTAAAATTTTAAATTAAAGTCAAATCGAACGTAGCTCAATTTGACATAAAGTTATGCTCTTAACGAAGAGGTCCGAGGTTCATTCCTCACCCGCATTAATTAAATATTTTTGCAACAAAAAAATTAAATTAAAATAGTTAAAGTTTTATTGTAAAAATTAATTTCTTAAATTAGATATTCAAAATTTTGGTGTCATGATTTTATTAGTTTATTTATATTTTGGGGAAAATTTAAATGTGAAAAAGAAAAATAAGAAACTGTTATATATATACCAGATTTATATACACCACGTATATATATATATATATATATATACCTATGATATATATATAGCCATGATATATATATATATGTACCTATGGTATATATAGATATCCATAATCATTCAACTCCATTTTATCTAGCCTTCCCCATGACTCATTTTCCTTATGAATAACATTGAGACTCTCAAAGTTGACTATCAATGACCTAAGTTTAGGCATCAAATACTTGTATAAATAGAGCTTGTGTGAAGCCTTTCAAACACACCTCAAATCAATTGAATACATTGATTTCTCTCTACTTTGCTCTCTCATTCTCTACTCTTTAGTGTTGTTCTTTTGTTGTGCATATTCTAGTTTTATAACACGTTATCAGCATGAGTTTCTACCACTTTCTTTGTTAAGGTAGGTTTTATTTTTGTTATGAACGTTCTATGTATATAGTGTATATGGATGTAAATATCTTGTATATATTTTTAATGTTGACTATATATTATTTGAGCATAGTGTGCACGACGGTTGTAATTTTATACATGTTATTACTCATGATCCATATTCGTTTATATGTTAAGCTTTATAATTTGTTCAATTATAGAATTGAAATTTTGCTAACATTTAAGATAATTGTTATTAAAGCTTTGATATTTTGGAACTTGTATGAACATGAAGAGTTTAAATTGATGCTTTTATATATTTCAACTTGTATGAGCATGCATGTAGAGTTTAATTTGTTAAATTAATTTTTTGAATTGATTTTTTTGTATAACCTGTATACAATATTGCAATTTACTTGTTTCTTTCAACTATCAATATATGTGGAGAATGCATGTTAAAATTCTCAAGGTATATCGTTATTAGGTATGATATGCATATGCATAATAATACTTTTTATATAACCTAATTATGCATCGTATACATGTCATTTGAAGTTTGATATTTTACAATTATATATAGATTTTTGTACATTGTTCATGTTTTTTTTAAGTATCGTGTATATTGCTTATATAACATGTACAATATAAGGTTAATGTACTTTTTACATACTTCATATATATATATATAGTGTGTTATATATATTTGAATATCTTATGACAAATTTTGAATAATATGTGTAGTAATTTATTATTCTTCCTACAACTCGTTTTGATTAGATGCACTAGAAGTTGCACAAATCAACAATAAGTTCTCATTTGGGATGCACCTGAAGTTGCATAATTTTAAAATCAAAAGTGTTTTTGTTTGATTAGATGCATCTGTAGTTGCATGATTTTAAATCAATAAGTGATTTAAACTAACAAACATTTGTAAGAGAAAACATTTCATTATTCTCATATTTATCATTCATTTCATTAAAAGTCAATATAATGTGAAGTCCTGTAGATTTCATTGAAGATTTTGAACAGACAAATATTATTTGCCTAGAATAGTAAAATTTACAGTTGATATGCTCTATTCTTTGATAAATCAAAGAAAATTCTACTAAGTTTTAAATATATACATTGTAATGATTATCATATAGAGACTAATAGTACGAATAATATAGAGTATTTATATATTATATATATTGTCTCGTATGAAAAATGTATATTTAAAAAGTTGCATGTCATTTTCTTATCGATAATATTACACACATATTTGTGTAATTGAAATTTATGCAACAATGAACCTGAAGTTCATCAATCCAACAATATTTACTATTTGAAATGATCGATTGAGTCATCGTGTCTCAATAATATTGATGCGAGAATACTTATTGAGAATGCACGTAGGCATCTATTGAAGAACCAGAAGATTCTTCAACCTAATAAATTAAATTGTCATGAATTGTTTGCTCTCTAAGAAATTAAATATTAGCCACTCACCAGCAAAAATTGGGATCGGATCCCTTACATGTTTAATTATGAACGAATTTATGGTGTATATGCAGACCTATTAATCCACAAAGTGGAACACTTAGATATTTTATGGTTTTAGCTTACGCATCGAGTAGATGGTCAGTTGCTCAATTAATTAAATTAAGAGCATAATTTTTTTATTGTGAAATTAAGAAAATTTGTTTTGATAATGTTGGTGAATTTACATATCAAGTGTTTAGTGATTATTGAGATAAGTGTTGAACATCCTGTAGTTCATGTTCATGCACAAAATGATTTAATGAAATCATTTTTAAGGGCAAAACTTATAATATTTGTATGGAATCGTCATATTTTGCATGCAGCGTCACTTATACGCTTTAAGCCAGTAGCTTATTATAATTAGTTTATGACCATAAGTCAAATATATTTCATCTGCAAATTTTGGAATGTGCAGTAAATGTTCAAATTGCTTCACCACAACGTACAAAGATGGGTTTTCAAAGAAGGTTAAAATATATGTTGAATTTGATTCCCATCAATTATTAGATATCTTGAATCTCTGACGGATGATATATTTACTGCATATTTACTAATTGTCATTAATAAGACAAAATTTTCAACATTAGGGGAGAAATTAAGAAGAAGTTGGAAAAACAAATTACATGAAATGCATTGTTATTGTCTCATTTTGATTTTCATACAAATTAATTTGAACTAGAAGTTCAAAAGATAATTCATTTACAAAATATAGCAAACCAAATGTCAGATGCATTTACATATGCTAAGAAAGTGACCAAGTCATATATATCAGCTGCAAATGCTCCATCCAAAATTGAAATCCCAACACAACCAGTTCTTCCAGCTAATGGGTCTACGACACGCCTGAAGCGTGATAGACTAGTGGGTTCCAAAGATAAAAATCCTCGAAAAAGAATAGTAGTCAATATTCAAAATGACTCAATCGAGAATGTGGATATTCCAGAAGAAATCCTAAACATGGAGATTTCGATCATAAGAATATCGAAGAAGGTCAAATACCTGAGAATAATATGGAGATTTCGATAAATTATGTCATGGTAAGAAAACGATGGATCTGGGCTGATATAGTTGTTGACAACATTTTTTCTTACAATGTTGCTCACGACATTATTCATGAAAATGAGGATTCAGAACTTAGATTTGTCGAAGAATGTCGACATATAAAGGATTAACTTAAATGGATGAAGCAATCCCAGCAGAATTAAACTCACTTTCAAAACGTGAAGTTTTTAGACCTGTAGTCTGTACACCTGAAGGTGTAAAACCTGTGGGATACAAATGAGTATTTGTATGTAAAATAAAGGAAAAGAATGTGGTCACGAGATATAAAGCGAGACTATTTCACAAGGATTATCGCAAATATTTGGTATGATTATGAGGAGACATATTCTTCTCTAGTGGATGAAATAACATTGAGATATCTAATTAGCATGAGTGTGTATGAAAAACTTGACATGCATCTTATGGATGTAGTCACAACATATTTATTAGGGGTGAAAGGAACCGAACCGGTTCGGTTTGGTTCAGAGTTTAGAGATATTATATACATTTATGGTCGAACCGAACCAAACCGCTAATTTCGGTTCGGTTCTTCGGTTAACCGAAATTGACCTAAATCTAGGTTATGATTTGTGTCTTCTTCTATGCGCCTCTTTCATTAGATTTTGGCCATTGCGATTTTCAATTTTCAGATTTCTAACTCTTCGATTTTGGCCTTTGATCGTCAATCCGGGAGATAACGTAACTTCGGCGGCAACTCTCCCCATCCATAAACTTATTTTCAAATCCAATCTGGTATTTCTCACCATTATCACTCTCAATTTCCGATTTCTTTCCTCTGGGCACGTGACTTCCCTCCGGTCACCGCATTGCCTCCTCCTCCTCTCACCATTATCAGCCTTTGATCGTCAAGCAGGTGTTGTGTTTGTGTATGATTTCTTTCCTTGATCCGAATTTGGTCTTTGTTGCATCTTGGTCTGTAGTTGATGAAGTGTGTTTGTGGGTGTTTTTTGAGCTTTCGAATTTCAATTTCGTATTAGTGGCTTGTGATTCTTGTAGTGTTTTGTTGAAATGGAATTGGGTATTTGATTATTTGTTGAATTTTGAAGATGGGTTGTGTTTGATTTGGGCATTTTTAATTTCTGAACCATTTTGTTTCATTTTGTTTCTTCTTTTGTTCTCGTTTGTGTTGTATTTGTGGGTTTGTTTCTTTTTTAAACAAAACTACAAGAGATTTGGGATATAAAGAAACATTTTGATTCAACTGATAAGTTAGCAAGTAACTAAATTTCAGCATCTTTCTGAAGAATATCTCTCTGATGATGCTGATTTGGGATATAATTTAGTGTAAGTATTAGTGTAAGTTTTGTACTACAGCTTCCATAATCAACTGCTATTTCAAGGGGAGAGATGAAGTAGTTTTATTTATTTATTTGTGTTCCCTTGTTATAGACATTAGAAATTGTTGGTTCTGTGAAAATAGATACTTTAAATTCACTTCATTTGTTTTTAATTTACACGCATTGCAAACTTTGGTAAGGTTTGTGTATGTTATACCTTTTAATTAATGAGAATATAAGTACTTCCTTAGGTCCTTTTGCTCGGAGAATTCAACATTATTACTTGTCATACAAAAAAACAGAATAATAGAATTTTACAAAGAATCATTTCATTTTCCCCAGATTATTATTGTTATTAAGATTATTAATGTCTAAGTTTTTGTTGGGAGGAGTAGTCATGAAGTTGGTTTTGTAGTTAGGAGGGAGAAATGAGGGATTATTAGGAGAGGTTGGCTTTGGATTACACATAGCTCTAGCTTAGCTTATTAGCTACCACAATCTTCTTCTTTTTCTATCTGTATTTTTAGGATAAAAGAAAGAACTAAATGGGAAACGATAGAAAAATAGATAGATATATGAATGATTGTGAGTAAAAGACTTTGTTTTCTTCTCTGCTCTCTGATATTTTCAAAATATATATATATATATATATATATATATATATATATATATATATTGTGTTGGCTTTCTCTTTGTGAGAGCTTCTGAAAATGAAATGATGAGAATGAATGGGAGAATGGGTTTATATACATAGAGGGATTATGACCCAGAATTTTTTCTGCCCTCCTCTTAAGGAACGTGTCTCAAGATATTGAGGACAGTGCTCAATAGGTTACATTAAATTTACTCCGTAGGTTACATTAAATTTACTTGTTGCTTAGGGGGCTAGACTGTTGAAATTGTACAATGCTTGGGAATACAACCCTGATATTGGTTTTGTAGTCTTGAAGGTATTTTCTTGTTCTTGGTGAATCATGGGCTTTTCTCTTTTCCCATCTGTTGAGTGTTCATTGTTCTGTTCTAGATGATTATTTATTTGGCTGTAGTTTTATATTTTAATATGCAGCTCAAACTATTTCATTTAATTTTTTAATTTTAGATTATGATTCAATTATTTGTATGGTTCACATTTTTGTTTTACAAATCAATTAAGGGGATCACATAAATATTTTGTGTAGATGGAAAATTGAGCTTTACTTAGTTTGATTTATGTCTCAGGATGACTTCGTCTTTTACAAATGAGACTTCTAAACCAAGTCATTCTAGTCAAACTCTTCCTTAAGTTGCAAGTGATAATCCTGGTGTCAGTAGTAAAGTAGGATTGTCAGGGAAAAGAAAACCTTCTAAATCAGCTTCAGATGCTTGTGAGCATTTTATTAAAGTAGAGGGTTGTGATCCTGAATTTCCTAGAGCGGCTTGTAAATATTGTGGGGTTACATAGGCATGTGATTCTAAGAGAAACGGGACAACAAATTTGAAAAGACATTTAGACAAATGTAAGAAATATTTAGAGGATTATGTTGAAGGACGGGGGGAATCTGAATGTAATTTGCAAACTACATCGTTCAGTCAAGAGAATTGTAGAATGATGCTTGCTTGTATGGTCATATTGGACGAATTACCGTTTAAGTTTGTAGAAAGAGAAGGATTTCACAAATTTTGCCAAGCATTAAATCCTAAGTTTGTAATTCCATCACGAGTCACAATTGCCAAGGATTGTTTTCAATTATACCTAAATGAGAAAAAGAAGTTAAGAAGTGTCTTAACTCGTAGTGGCCAAAGAGTTTGTCTAACGACTGATACATGGACTTCGATTCAAAACATTAACTACATAGTAATAACTGCTCACTTCATCGATGATGATTGGAACTTGCACAAAAGAATTCTAAACTTTTGTCAAATAAATAATCATAAAGGAGATACGATAGGAAGAGCAATTGAAAAATGCTTGCAAAATTGGGGTATTGAGAGACTTTTTACTGTCACGATTGATAATGCTAGCTCAAATGATGGAGCAATGACGTATTTAGTTAAAAAGTTTAAAGGTAGAAATTTGTTGGTGTTGGATGGTGAATTTCTCCATGTGAGATGTTGTGCTCACATCCTTAATTTGATTGTGAGTGATGCACTTAAAGATTTGCATGGGTCTATCATTAGATATAGAAATGTCGTGAAGTATGTTAAGTCGTCTCCGTCCAGATTGCAAACATTTAAAGATTATGCTAAAAAGGATAGCATCTCAACAAAAAGTTGTCTTAGTATGGATGTTCCTACACGATGGAATTCGACTTTCACGATGTTGGATGAAGCACTTAAGTTTCAGAAGACATTTGAAATATTAGAGGTACATAATCCAAAATATTTGCCAGAAGGTGAGATACCCACTATTGATGATTGGAACAATGCTAAGGTATTTGTGGAGTTTTTTAAGACATTTTTAGAGATTACTTTAAAGTTTTCTGCATCTATGTCTGTGACTTCAAACATATTTTTCCATGAAATGTGTTTGGTTCAAGAAATAATTCGTGAATACCCGTTGAACGAAAATGATTTGTTGAGTCAGATGGCATCAAGCATGCAAGCAAAATTCAACAAATATTGGGGTATAACTACAAGTGAGAAAACCAACTTGTTGTTATATGTTGTTGTTGTTCTTGACCCTAGATATAAGTTGAAGTATGTGAGTTATTGCTTTCATGAATTTTTGGAGGATGAGAGTGCAAAAAAGTGGACATATAAGGTTGAAGAAGCATTGCGGCGACTATATGATGATTATTTTTCGAGAATATTAGTGCGATCTTCTACATCCTTGGAAGCATCAAATTGTCAAAGTCAAAGTGACATACCATTTGTCTCCTCTTATAAAGTGCATGCTTCTATTCATGATAGATTTAAACTAAGTAATAAAAAAGATCCATATGATGGTAAAACAGAGGTGGCTCGTTATTTGGATGAAGCTTGTGCAGAAGATGAAAATTTTGATCTACTAAATTGGTGGAAGTTCAATTCGGCCAGATTTAATATTATTAGTCAGGTAGCTAGGGATATCTACAGTATTCCTATATCTATTGTGCCATCTGAGGCAGCTTTCAGCACTGGAGGACGGGTGTTAGATTCTTTTCGGAGTTCATTAACTCCTCAAATTGCGGAGGCACTCGTTTGTGCTCAAAATTGGCTTCAATCTAAACTTTTGGATGATATGAGTGAAGAAATTGACGGAGCTAAAGAAATTGACGAAGGTAATGCTAATATATAAAATCATTGTCGCATGTGTTTTAAGATTATTTACTTTTCTAATGGTTTCTTTTCTTATCTAGAACTCACAAGCGTACGGAAGGAGATGGAAGTTGCCTTTGCAAATTTCACATATGATTCTACGGTTCTAAATTTTTACTCTCATATCTATTTTATTATATTTGTTTTATGTCAAAGTTCGACAAGTAATGATTCTTGTTTTTCTTTTTTAGATACTTGAAGTCTAGTTGGAAGTTCGACGTTGGAGATTATGAATATCAAGATAACTAGTTGAATAAAAAGTCAAGCTTGAGTAGCTTGAGTTAGAAGTCCAACTCATTTATAAGCTTGAGTTAGAAGTCCAACTCATTTACAAGCTTGAGTTAGAAGTCCAGCTGATTTATTCTTTTAATTTTTTAGAATCGTGAATGTAAATTGTATTAAGTTTGTTTTATTTGCTGTGAGTTGGGTGATCTTTTTGTAATATTTTTTAGGGTGTGAGTAGGGTAATTTGAAAATATAAATGTGACTAAAAAAGAAGCCCAAGCCTAAGCCCAACCCAAGGAAAAAAAAAAAAAAAACCGCCACTGGACTGAACCGGACCGAACCGGTTCGGGTTGGTTCAGGTTTTTTCCATGTAAAACCGGCCCATTTACACCCCTAATATTTATATTGATCTCTCGATCATGATATCTATATGAAAATCACTGAAAGATTAAAGATATCAAATTCATATAATTCAAATGCTAGGGAGTTATATTCGATCAAATTACAAAAATCCTTATATGGATTAAAACAATCCGGACGAATGTGGTATAATCGTCTTAGTGAATATTTGTTGAAAGAAGGGTATAAAAATAACTTTATTTGTCCATGTATTTTTATAAAAAAAATCACAATCAAGATTTGCTACTGTTGATGTATATGTTGATGATTTGAATATAATTGGAACTCTTGAAGAGCTTTCAAAGGCAATAGAATATCTTAAGAAAGAATTTGAGATGAAAGATCTCGGAAAAACAAAGTTTTGTCTTGGTCTTCAAATTGAGCATTTAGTAGATGGGATATTCATTCATCAGTCAACTTATATATAAAAAGTTTTAAAAAAAAAATTACATGGATAAAGCGCACCCATTGAACATTTCAATGGTAGTTCGATCACTGGATCTGAAAAATGATATATTTCGACCTCGAGAAGATAATGAAGAACTACTTGGTCTTGAAGTATCATATCTTAGTGCAATAGGTTCACTTATGTATCTTGCTAAGTACACGACCTAATATAACATTTTCAGACAATTTATTAGCTAGATATAGTTCTTCTCCAACAAAATGACATTGGAATAGAGTTAAGCATGTACTCCGTTATATTCGAGGAATCATTGATATGGGTTTATATTATTCAAACAAATCGAATTTTGATCTAGTAGCTTATGCAGATGCGAGATATTTATCAGACCCACACAAAGCTAAATCTTAAACAGGTTATCTGTTTACATGTGGAGGAACTGTTATATCATGGCGGTCTGTAAAACAGACTGTTACAACCACTTCTTCAAATCATGCTGAAGTGTTCTTTCAATTCATGAGGCTAGTCGAGAATGTGTATGGTTGAGATCAATGACTCAACACATTCGTGGAACATGCAGCTTGTCTTTTGACAAAAATCTCCCAACAATATTATACGAAGACAATACAACATGTATAGCACAAATCAAATGAGAATTCATTAAATGAGATTGAACAAAATATTTATCACCGAAGCTCTTTTACACTCATGATCTTGAAGAAAATGGCGACATCACCGTTCAACAAATTTCTTCAAGGAGAACTTGGCAGACTTATTTACGAAGGTGTTACCAACTACAACATTCGAGAAGTTGGTGCACCACATCAGAATGCGTCGACTTAGAGATCTCAAGTGATGTTTCTATGAGGGGGAGTAAAATTATTGCACTCTTTTTCACTTGACTATGGTTTTTCCCACTGGGTTTTCCTAACAAGGTTTTTAACGAGACAATTGTTAAAGTATATGAATATAATGTACTCTTTTTCCTTCACTAGAATTTTTTCTCATTGAGTTTTTTCTAGTAAGGTGATACGAACCAGTGCATCTCAATCGTGCCATATGATTTCAAACTACATTCATATTCACTCATGGCTGGTTATGGAAAGCTCATTAGATTTAATGTTTTATTTACCATATTTTAAACTTCGCATTTATGTTGTATTCATATCATATGTTATATTTTCTTAGTGGTTATTATGACTTTAATGCATTTTAGAGTTTATTAGTTGAATTAGTGGATGAAAATCAATATGGTTAGTAGATGGAAGTTACAAGAGTTGGTGACTAAAATTACTCTTGTTAGTGGGGGAGTGATAGCTCACAAAATGAGCGATGTTTAAGACTTATTTTATGCTAGTTTAGATACTTACACGGTTAATTTCACGTTTATATTTGATTATTTTATAGATATCGAGCATTTGGAGCAAATCGAAGCTTTTAGAAGATATATGATGAAAAATAAGCTAATATGATTCTAATATGAGGTCCCAAGTGAAGAGAAGGATGAAAAGAAGCCAAAAATCCGAGGGGACGGCGTCTAGACGCTCAAAATAAAAATAATATGTAAAAGAAATGCTAAGCAGATTCGAACTCAAGCAGTGACGCGCACATAGTTCATTACTCAACTTCTCCTGGCCAACAAAGCCAAATGCTAAATATTACTCATTATCTCGCGAAGTTATTATTAAACTTCAAAGCAACGTCACTCCAGCAGCCATAAAGTTCCATACACGCTCGCTCCACCAAATTTCTGCCCATCAGACTTTCCTATTTCTTTTTATTTTCAGATTTTGCCCTAAATTATCATATAAATACATCTTTTAGAGAAGATTTTTAGGAGCCAATTTGGAGAGTTTTTCCCAATTTCGAAAATACATAATTTTAAGAGTTAGAGGAGATTTTTGGGAGCAAAAAGAAGGCAATTACATGCTCGGGAACGTGGAATCGACACTAGTTTTATTTCTTCTACCCTTTTAATTTGTAGTTTCGTTATGGGTTTATTTTTTAGTTTATATTTTGTAATGTCGAACATGATTAGCTAAACTCATTTATTTTAGGGATTGATGTAGCCATTAGACTGATGTTTTGATTAATTTAATTGTCTTTGATTGATTGCTTTTATTTTCATTCAAGTTTTTATGTGTTTAATGCTTATAATCTCTTGATCACAGATTATTTGTTTAATTTGTCTGAATTTACTCTGGTAAGTTGTAAATTAGACTATAACTTAATTGCATGACTGAAGAGGTTTCTGACAAGAAATTGATCGGTACTCTTTTAGAGGTTGTTAAATGAAGGGTCGTAATGCCTTGCATGTTATTAAAAACTATACAGATATGTTAGTTTTATAATTTTGCATGAGATTTAATTGTGCTCGAAAGATACAATTTTTACCTATGACTTCCTGACTTATGATTTATTGCATGATTCTTAGTTGTTGCATGATTCTTAGTCGTTAATTAATTGATTCATTGGTCTAATTGGCGAAATCAACTCCCTAAGATATCTCTCTCCTGGTTGTTCTCCATCTTTTATTTTATGTTTTTATTTTATTTCAATCATATCATTTATCGTTTTATTTCTCTAAATAAAATTGGGTGATTGTATTCGCGGTACTTAAGTGAACTAGAAAACCAATCCTGAGAACGATACTCGTATTTACATACACTTTATTACTTGACCCGTACAGTTGCGGTTTTGCATTGCATGAAAAGTGCGCAACAAATTTTTGGCGCCGTTGCCGGGGATTGGCAATTATTTAGTTCACTTAATATTGTGAAGAACTCACTTGATCTTACTTTAGAGCTTTATTTGTTATTTTGTTTTTTTATTTGAGTTTTTGTTTATCTTGGCTATATATTTTGTTGATTGGTGTTTGCATTTATTTGAAAGCCTAATTTTAGTTCTTTAATTTTTTTTTTATGGCTTTTAATAGTTGTGGGTGGCCTTATAGGGAGTTTCAACTCACATAAGACCCAACACCATTCTTTCATCCTTACCAAATTAATTACACCCCTTATAACCTGGATTCTAATGTTAATTATGGCTTACAGGGACATCAAATGCCTCATCATTACCATTCTCATTCTATGAGTTATGAAAATTCTTTTTATGGTAATAATGAAGACATTCAAAACCAAAATTTCTACTACCCAAACCAAATTGAGGAAAAATCTTTCTTCGAAGATTTATTAAGAGACTTTAATCATGAGTCAAATGCTACTTTTATTGCGCATAGAAGAAAAATGTGAGAGATTGGTTGCCCAACTAGAGTCTAATGAGGCGAGATTAAATTATTTAAAAATTCAAGTTTGTCAAATGAATGACGCAATTATAGCCTTACAAGAGAAAAATTGTCTTGATGCCATTAAGGTTGATAATGCAAAAATTTGTGAAGCCATAGACATTGATAGTGGGGATGAGTTGAAAAATTGTGAGCCATGCAAGGATCAAATTTGTGAGATAAAGAAAGAAATTGAGCCTATATTGGAAAAAGAAATCCAGGTGATAGAATATGAGGCTGAAAATTCTCATCTTATTCTCACGAGTCTTTTAATTTTGATTTTGATTTTATGTCTTTTTCTTCTTTTATTTCTATAAAAAAAAATTACAAAAATATTTCTCTTTTAGGTACACATGAGAAGAACGTGAGCCTACTAGACTTAGTAGGATACATTGATTCAAGCAAGAAGGGACCAAAGAAAATAGAGGAGTTTTATGTACCTTGATGCATATATTCCTCTCGTCTAGCTAGAAGATGTTAAATAAAGCGCTTCTTGGGAGGCAACCCAAATTTAATTTCTTTAAGTTTTTAAGTTTTTCAATTCTTTTCTTCTTTCTGTTGTGTGTCGTTATCCTTATGTTTCTGTTGATTTTTTTTATAGGAGCAAAATCACCATTATTCGCTTCCACAACTTTCAAGAAAATGTTGACTCTCTCATTAATCAGGGCAATATTATTCACTCTTGTATTTTTTTTTGTCCTTTGCACGCGTTAATAGTTTATACATTGAGGACAATGTATTCTTTAAGTTTGGGGGTGAGATTATGCATGTTATGCATGTTTAGTGGCTAAAATTACCCTTGTTAGTGGGGGAGTTAGTGGGTTTATCCTTCAAGCTTTGGTTGAGAGTTAATTCTTCCAACTTTTGCAATTTCTTGTGTTTAGATATTGCATGCTAGGATCATTCAAGTGGTGTTGATCATACCTCTTGTTGAGTGATTCAAATCACGAGTTTAGAAACAAGTTTTCTTACTCTTGATCTTGATCGTCAAGGTAATCGGTTCTACATTTTTCCTTGGGTTGATTCCAATTGCATTTTTGGGGTTTTCGGGTTTGAGATCTAAAGATCTTGTTCTTCAGCAAGGTTGTTAGATCCACTCGTGGGAGTTTCTTAACATTTTGGTATCAAAGCTTTAAGCTCAAGGTCGAATATATGTTTCTTTGCGTTTATCTCTTTTAATTCTTCATTAATATGCTTATGTTTTGTTAGTTTCAAGTCTGTTCTTATTCCGCCCGAAAAAATACAAAAAAATATCATTTCCAGTTTTCATTTTGTGTTCTTGTATTTTGCAAAGTTTTAGTTCAAAGTCTAATCTACAACTTTGATTTCTTTGACATCGTCTAAATCGGTTTGCTCTCAGGTGAGAAATTCATAATTTGTAAATTTGTCCAAAAAAAAAAAAGTTTCACTTATCAATCTTTTTTATAGTGCGATTTGTGTGCTAAATAGTGAAGGTGAGTTTGTAAGTCATATATTTATTTGAGTGTTGAGTGTCAAACCCGAGGGGAGATAAAAGGAAGAGCACATGAAGGAGGCTTCCAAGCTGTCCAAGGGAGAAATTCAAGAGACATTCATCAAGTTGATCACAACTTGGCAAGCATGAAGACTAAACTTTTTAAAGTCTATGAAAGCACAAACCCGAAGGAGTACATTCAGTGGGAAAGGCAAGTTAATCATGTCTTTGATTGTTGCACTTTAAGTGAGGATAAAAAGGTAAAACTCATTATTTCTCATCTTAGAGATTATGTCATTACTTTGTGGGATCAATTTTTTCAAGAAGAAGGAACCTTAAACATCCAATAGAGTCTTGGAATGTTCTTAAGCATTTAATGCGAGAGCACTTTGTTCCTAAGCTTTTTCATCATTTGCGAATTTTGAGACAAGGGAGCAAAAGTGTGAAGGCTTACTACATGGAGATGCTATCGTTGCTTGAAGAGCTTGATATTTATGAGGATGCGAAGGCTACCATGAATCGATTCTTTAGAGGACTTAATAAGGAGATTGTCGTTCGACTTGATCTTCAACCTTATGAGGATTTAGAAGGGATGATGCGCATATCGATGAAAATTGAAAAACATCTCCAAAGGAAGCTTACAAGGTACACTAAACCTAAACCCATTTCCAATATTCATTCTTCTTTGAAAAATGTTACACCTACTGAAATTAAGACTATTGTTGTGGTAGAAAGTGATAAAATTGATTCGGTACCAATGCATACTAAAGATAATAGTAGGCAATTAGATTAAAAGAACTTTTTTGGTTCTAATACTTCTCTATTGTAATACATTCTCTTAATGAAGTTGATGTGTGTGAGTGAGGGCAAAAGGCGCAAAAGGCCGAGACAAAAACATGTGCATTGATTGAAAAAGAATCTTGTGAGAAAATGAGTGAGAGAGAAAAGCATGAGATTAGTTTATGGCCTAAAGAGAACAATGAGAGAAAAGCAAAAAATGTGAGCTTGTAATGTTCAATCTGTTTCGTTTTCAAAACAAAGCATTCAAAATCTTTTATACAAAGAACTTGTTTTCTTACGGGTGAGCTTAAACCATGTTTTTCTAGTGTTTCGTTTAAGTTCATACAGGAAGCCAAAACACTCATTGAAATACTTGATTCAAAGATTGGTTCTAAAGTCCACAGTTGCAACAAACACATGTACAACAATGCCAAAGCATTTATTGAGAGGAAAAACTCCAAATTTTCTTCTAAATTCATCCATGGCAGCAAACATAAGGTGTTCAAACCGAGTGATGGGGTTTGGAGACACTTTTGGAAGGATCGTTACTATTTTCATAAGAAACTCAAGTGGAGCTCAAGAGGCAATTTACCAATAACATCTCATGACTACAAGATTGCTCTACAAGGCGAGACAAATGTCAATTACATTTTCAATGTCGCTGACTTACGTCCATTTGATGTGGGAGATCATTTGGATTCGAGGACGAATCCTCTTGAAGAAAGGGAGGATGATACGAACCAGAGCATCTCAATCGTGCCATATGATCTCAAACTACATTCATATTCACTCATGACTGGTTATGGAAAGCTCATTAGATTTAATGTTTTATTTACCATATTTTAAACTTTGCCTTTATGTTGTCTTCATATCATAGGTTATATTTTCTTAGTGGTTATTATGACTTTAATGCATTTTAGAGTTTATTAGTTGAATTAGTGGATGAAAATTAATATGGTTAGTGGATGAAAGTTACAAGAGTTAGGGGCTAAAATTACTCTTGTTAGTGGGGGAGTTAGTGGCTAGAATTTTCAAGGGTTATATAGCTCTTATAGAGTCTTTGTAAAGGGAAAACAACAATTATCATCAAATTGAATGAAAGTGGGTTTATCCTTCAAGCTTTGGTTCGGAGTTAATTCTTCCAACTTTTGTAATTTCTTGTGTTTAGATATTGCATGCTAGGATCATTCAAGTGGTGTTGATCATACCTCTTGTGGAGTGATTCGAATCACGAGTTTAGAAACAAGTTTTCTTACTCTTGATCGTCAAGGTAATTCGTTCTACACTTTTCCTTAGGTTGATTCCAATTGCGTTTTTGGGGTTTTCGGGTTTGAGATCTAAAGGTCTTGTTCTTCAGCAAGCTTGTTAGATCCACTCGTGGGAGTTTCTTAACATAAGGTTTTAACGAGCCATATATATTATATACAATGGATATCTAAGGGGGAGTGTTATATATAAACCAAGTATATATATATACCTATGATATATATATATATATATATATATATATATATATAGATATTCATAATCATTCAACTCCATCATTTTAGCTAGTATTCTCCATGACTCACTTTCCCTATGAATAACATTGAGACTCTCAAAGTTGGCTATCAATGACCTAAGTTTAGGCATCAAATACTTGTATAAATAGAGCTTGTGTAAAGTCTTTCAAACACACCTCAAATCAATTGAATACATTGATTTTTCTCTACTTTGCCCTCTCATTCTCTACTCTTTAGTGTTGTTTTTTTGTTGCTCATATTCTAGTTTTATAATAGAAATTTAATTTTTTTTTTCAATAATTGTACAAAATTTTAGAAACATTTATAAAAAATGAAAAACAAGAAACATGGAATAGTTAACGAGTTTGTGTTTATAAAAAAAATGGAAACAAAAATGAGAAAAGGATGATATATAAAATAGGAAAACATTAACCAACAACCCCAAATTTTCTCTAATCTATTTGGGTAAGCTTTTTTTTTCTTTTTTATTTATTTATATACAAATAGATAAAACAACACACATTAATTAAATGGTCCACAAGTCGGAGAGAACGGATTTAGTCGTGTGAGGAATCTCTTTCATAAAAAAAAATTGAGGTATGTATTCTTCGAGTGGACAAGTTAAGTCGTTTGCCATTAAAATACATTTTGAAATGAAACAATTTTTTTTTTTTTTTTTTTTTTTTTTTTTTTTTTTTTTTTTGAGAAGTCTCACAATTTCCTTTGTATGTAAACTAGTGTAAAAGGATTAAAATGTATGTTTGTGCTTGTTCTTAATGTAAGACCATGTTCTTTCAATTATGAATAAGATATTGAATAACTACACATTATTAAATAGACTAGATGAATGGTAAATTCATGTTATTAATTTAATAGTTTGATTATGGGCATTTATTGAATTTAATGGACAAATCTTTCACTTCCCATGATCATGAATACAATAATGAGTCATGATTGAAAACCAATGCTTTGAAAAACATCACATTGGTCACCATATATATTGATATAAGAAAATTCCTCCAAAATACACCCCTATTTGTATCATATATCTTGTAATTCAATATAATACACTAAATACAACATACTCAATGATAGATTATGTTAGATTATGTTAGATTATGTTGTTATCGAAATTTGGTAACAACGATAAATTTAATAGGATTGGTGGAACGAGTTAGACCTTACAAGATACCTGAAAAGAAAAAGAGTTAAGTTAGAATTGGTGGGGGCTTTCCACACCGACTTCACACTCAATTAAAAAGAGAAACAAAAAGAGAAAGAGCTAAATATGATAAGTCTGTAAGTTATGAAATTTGAATAATATCAATTGCTTACCAATTATGTTTGGGTCACTTATCTTATATAGGGACCCTTTAGACCGTTTTGGGACCATAAAGGACCATTAGGAGATATTTTCATGACCTTTGTAACTTTCGGTCACTACAAATGTTGTGTAACGGTCCTAGGGAGACGTTTCCTTAGCTAACAAGGTCAGACCGATCCCAGAGAGAGGATCGACGCTCTCTTTTCTTCGATCGAGTCGAGCTCCTCGAGGGGCTCGACTCATTCGACGTCATGGAGCCGAACTTGGTGGTCGGCTTCTCTAGGGTGAGGCCGAGCCGACCTGTGTTGTCAACTCTCATTGGAGTAGGGGTCAAGTCGACCCGTGTGGTCGGCTCCTCCTCTTCTTGCGTTGAGTTGTCCTCTCGAAAGGTCTACTCTTCCTTTTGCCTTGTGTCGAGCCGACTCGAGAGGTTGACTTCTTTCCTTCTTGTGCCGAGCCGATTCGAGGGGTCAACTCATCTTCTTTTTATGTCGAGCTTTATTCTTGAATGAGCCCTTATGTCAAAGCATTGAAATTTTACCCATAACAAATTACCTTATTAATTTAGGGTATATGACATAATTATTATCCATTTATGGATATGGTCTCTACTTGACTCGGGTAATAGATCGAGAGACTATATCAATAGATTATTCCTCTCTAGTCTCAATTTTTTCTTCGTTTTAAACTCTTATGCACCAAAGTTTTATGAAATAATTAAAAAAAATAAAAAAAAAATGTTTCATCTAATTTGATCATCAACATTATTTCGACAAACGTTTGTCACATTAGTATTAATTGAATATATTTAAATGTTAGTATTTTAATGGTTGTCAAGCAATCAGCGGTATTGGCATAAATAGAACTGCTTTGTAGAAGGAACATGTAAACAAATATTGCTTATTAACAAAAGTTTAAATATTAATCACGTTCACCAAATACTTAAATTAAAGGGTTGATGGCATATTAAATAGCTAATATCAATCCGTCAAAAATAATGATAAATATAGTAAAATATAAAATATTTCACAAATATGACAAAAAAAAAAAAAAAAATACTATCAATGATAACCATTAATAAAATTATATAAAAAAAGAAAATGAGGAGTGTATCATTAGCTATCACTGATAGTCATTGATATGCTATTAGTGACTATTATTGATAGAATTTGATCACTAACTATTATTGATAAAAATTGTCATATTTATAAATCTATAAAAAAAAAAATGTGTTATATCCGTTAAATTAAATTTGTTAATTAAAATTAGGAAATTAGATATATATTGTAAAAGTTCACTCCATTAGTTAAATTCATTTTTGTCCAAAATAAAAAATAAAAAATAAAAAAAATTGTGTTGGTCGGGTGTAAATATTTTCATGTTTGGATTTATATTTCTTTGTAATTTAATTTTAGGTGTTTTGTTGGTTGAATTTGGGTGTTTTGACATTTTATTGTTAATTTGGTATGATTTTTTATTTAATTTTAAGAAGGTGGTAATTTCATCATTTGTTTAAGTTTTAGGTTTAAAGTTTAAAGATAAAACTAACTCCTACTCGCGACAAAAAAAAAAAAAAAAAATATATAATAATAATTAAAAATAATTAACACCAACTTCCGATTTTCTCCTTAAAATTATAAAATAATGAGAGATAAAAACAATTATATATAGAAAAATTGTAACAGATGTCGATTTAGAATAAGATAATTAAAAATATAGTATGTTTTTAAAAATTTTGCGGTTATGGCAATTTCTATCGCTAATATCTTATGGCTGATAGAAGTCTATCGCTGATCACCTCAGCTTTTTATAGATTTTTGTCGGTGATAATAGTCTATCAGTGATAATAGTCTATCACTGATAGAAATCTATCAGTGATATGATAAAGTCTACCAGTGATAGACAGATTTTTTTGTCATATTTGCAAAACATTTTAAAGTTTATTAAATTTGCAATTAGTTTGAGCCTGATTTCTATTTGTGCAACCAACCCTTATACATAAACACTACAAATACAATAAAATAAATGGGATAATAATGCATATATAACGCCATCTAACACAAAATAATAATAAATCTAACCAAATTTAAAAATATTTATAAATATGACACAATTTTACGGATAATGAACTAGTTTATTGGTGATAGAGATCTATCGCAGATAGATTATAAAAATGGTATCAATAATAGAAGTATATCATTGATAGACCAACTAGAGGTAGAAGTATAAACTATAAATAATTGCTCATATTTGCAATTCTTTTTTAAACTTTATTTCAAATGTTGAAATATTTTTTTTTTTAGTATATTGGAGGTGGACGATTTGAACCACAGACCTTTGGTCATCAACACATACATATGTCAGTTGAGTCATGTTAGCTTTGAGTTGAATGAGATAAAGTTAATTAATTAATTAATTAATTAATTAATCATCAAATTAGTGTTTAATTATTATGGTCAAATTATGATGATGTGCTAAAAAAAAAAAAAATTAATAGGTTCAAAATCTAATATAAAAATCTTATTCACTGCTACTGCTTCATGTAGATAAACCCTAAATAATGTATTTGACAAGTTTTCAAGAAATATATATATCTTTTTTATCTTTTTTATCTTTTTCTTTCTAAATATTACAATATAAGTGGGGGTGAGGTTTTCATGAAGTTGATAATTAAAATTATGTTTGTTTCATTTTCTCAACCTGAAATACAAAAGTTATAGGAAAATTTGGTTTAAACATGTAAATTTAGACATCCATGTACTAATAAAAAAAAAAAAAAAAAAAAAAAAAAAGTTTAGTTGTTTTTGGGGTCTTACTATTTTAAATGATGATGCATACTTAACTGTATTATTTCTCTCTCCACCCAGCCTCTTGTTGTCGATTATTTGAATTTCCTAAATAATATTTATTTTTTTAATTTTTAAAAAATTAATATGTAATATACATTTAACTATATAAATACAACAAAAAGTTGTAGAAAAAAAATAAACTAACATAAACACATATTTCAAACTTCATGTTAAAGAAAACTGTATTTTAAACCCACACTATACAACTCTGCACCCCAAACACAGACTTACTAAACCCAGACTATACAATTCTGCACCCCAAACACAGACTATTATAACCCACCAACTATAATAACCCACCCTGCGCCACAAACGCCCCCGAAGTGTTTTTAAGAACTTGACTAAATTTTGAAAACAAAAAAGGACAAATAATTTTATTTATTTATTTATTTTAGGTAAAAATCTATTTATGTCCCTAGCTTTCAAGATTGTATCAATCAAAACTCTGTACTTTCGTTAAGTGTATCAATTTACACAATCTATAAAAAAAAAAAATGTTAGTTTTCACACTGTAAAGACTTGTAATTTTTTATAAACTTTGATGATTCACTTATGGAAGTATAGGGGTTTAATTTCTAAAATAATATGCTTGACAAGTTTAGAAGTAAAATTTGATTTTTTTTTTTTTCTCAAGAGAAAAATAGTTTGTTGAACTTCTTTTCTTTTCTAATTGGACTAAATTTTCTTTTTTTTATTAAAAAAAATCTTTTGAAAGGGTTTTTTTAAAATATGTTTAAAAAAGTTAAAATCCAAGGAGAAAACAATTTTTTTTTATTGAATGTCTTTAATTACTTGTTTAAATATAATATAAATGCGTGTATTTTATTTTTGAGTTCAACAACTAATTTTTTTTTGCAACGGTATTTTAATAAATGCGAGGATTGAACCCACGACCTCTTAGTCACGGGCACAACCTTATGCCAATTGAGCTATGTCTGATTTTTTTAATTAAAATTTTGTTAAAAAAATTGGTTGAAAACCATTTTCAATGATTGAAATCAAGAGTAGATCTAAATAAAATATATATTTTTCTGGGAGGGATATAATAAAAAATTTAATCAAAGTTATTGGTAGTAATGATTTTAGTGTATCTCAACTAAATTGGCATGTTTGTTAGGTTTAGGGTTTTATAATAATACTTTTATCATATAAATCAATTAAAAGTTTAGGGTAAGTTATAAATTTAGCAAAAGTGATTTAGAATGCAATAATAACAATTAAGATTATAGTTAATCAAGTAAATAATATATTTATGTTAATAGTTACTATTGTCAGATAAAAATTAAAGTAAACTGGTTGCTATTATTTTAGTGAAACAATAATTTTTTTTTAGTTTAATAATATGTGGAGATGAAAATTTCAACTTCATTTAATGATCGAAAATATGATATTTTAATCAATTGAGTTATGCCTGAATGGATGATTAATGAATGATTTATAAGTTCTAAAAGTTTCATTTTTTTTTTAAACCGAGCCTAACTCAATTGGATTGTGTCATTGACTAAGAGGTCAGGATTCAATCCCGCATTAATTAAATACTTTCTAAATTATATTTTTAATTATGTTTTAAACAGTACTATATTTGTAATAATTTTTTAAATACAATTTGTAATTACATTTTAAAATTATATACATATTTAATATATTTTAGAAAGTTGACATACCCATTAATTTCTTTTTTTAAAAAAAAAACCTATAGGAAGTTCACTCACAGCTTACCAGTTGTACAACAAAACGCACACAGTATATAGACAAATATTACACAATATATTTGTATTTGCAATTCACAAATCACTAGAAGTAAAAAGGTAATATTTTTGGCACTGTGGCACAGTGGATGACATACACATGCTTCTCACGTGGCCTCAAGGGTGAATTTATAATTCTCGAGACAAATGAGGCGGGCAAAACAAAGTAAACAAACTCTGAGGTCAAACTTGAGACAATTGGCTATAGAATTCTAGGATTCGAATTTGCTTACTTTCTTCTTGCTATTATTACGGTATTTATAATGTTGGTCTAAGTCTTTCATTTTCTCTAAATGACATAGGAAAAATGATCAAAATTGGACCCCTTTAGACCGCGTTTATCCATTCCCGGTAGGAATAGATAGAGTCTGAATTGTTGTTTAAAAAAAAAAAAATATATATAGAGTCTGAATTGGTATAGTCCCGTCGGAGGAGCGCTCGGCCTACGAGTTGGCCGAGCGATCCTCTTTCGGGCTCGAGAGCCCGTTGTTCGAAAGTCTCGGAAGTCTGACCCTGACTATTTTCCAATGGGTCAGGCTCTCTTTTGTCGAGGGTTGGTTGTCATTGGGTTTGACCGACCCTTTCTTGGATAGACCAATGGTCGACCCAACCCTTCTCTTGGAGACTTAACCCTTTAGTTGTTTTATGGGTCAAGTCCCCGATCAATCTTGGTTCAAGCCTTAGAGAAAAAATATGTTCTTAGGCTTTCTACTCCGTTTAAAAAACGGACCGGGTAAAAGAAAACAATTTCTTCCTATCCACCATTTTTACTTCCCACAAATCTTCATATATATCTGTCACTTTTCATAACCAAATCAAAAAATTGAAAGTAAAGTAAATAAAAAGCTAACCCCTCATTCTTGCTTGAGAGAGGAAAAGCAAGATAAAGAATAGGACTCCTCATTTTTTTTTTTTTTGTTGGATTCTTCATTTCACTCAAAACAAATAGGGAGGGGGAGTTTAGATTTGGTTTTCACCCAAATCCCAAAAAAGAAGAAATCTGAAGAAGCGTCGTCGTTTGCCATTCATTGTTGTTGCCTTCGTTGAGGATAAGTTTGTCGTCGTTGCTCCAAACGCATCGCCACCGGATGCTACATTGCAAATTATCGGGAGGAGGAAGATTAAACTAAATAAGGGACATATTTTCAAAAAAAAAAAAAAAAAACTAAAAAACTAAAAAAATGGTCATTCATCTCATTGCCCCTAAAAAAAACTAATAGGTCACTAAATGGAAATGGTAGTATTAAAAGTTTGATATATGTTATTTTTTTTAAGTTAATTTTTTCTCTCTTCCTCTCCTTTCTCCGTTTTCTCTCTAGAGTAGATTTAAAAATAATAGTAATAGTAAAAAATAGGGTTTAAAGGAAAATGTTTCATCTCCCTCATCCCCATAAAAACGCATCTTCTCCCTCTTTGTTTAACATTGCAAAGTGCAATTACACAATATATTGCAAATTGCAAATGCAAATGCAAAGTGCAATTACACCATACATTGCCAAGTATAATTATAGTGTAATTGTAATTTGCAAAGTGCGTGATTGCAGTTTGCAAATTACAATTACTATTATTGATACTCCGGTAATACTTTGTATTTGCAAAAACAAAACAAAAATGTACTGTGTATTTGTAAAAAAAAATCAAATAAATAGTTTTTGCAACCAAAAATAATCTTCAAATATTATGTAATTGCAAAAAAATAAAAAATAAAAATAATAATAATAATAAATAGGTTTTGCAAAAATCAAATAAATAATTTTTGCAACCAAAAAATAATCTTTAAATACCCTTTAATTACAAAAATAAATAAATAGGTTTTGCAAAAATCAAATAAATACTTTTTGCAACAAAAAAATAATCTTCAAATATCCTGTAATTGCAAAAAAAAAAAAAAAAAAAAAAAAAAACAATCAAGGAACTAACCAGAACAGTCCCAAAATTGAGTCGAGCTTGATTTGTCAATTTTGAAAGGTAGATTCTCCTTCACAAATCCTCACTTGAAAATCACTCCAACATCATCCAATCAACAAAATCACTTCAATTTATAATTTCGATTCCCGGACCCACTTCAAAAAATAAAAAATAAAAACCACAGAAATTCAATCGCCATTTTTTACTTTCTTGTATTTGCAGAAATCCTCATAAATATGAAAAGGATTAGGATCAAAATTCTCATTCCCCTTTCGAACACATTAACCGCAACCACATTATCCCCTTGTTTTCACCACCACCACACGCAATCAAAAAAGCAGAATCTCTCTTCCGAAATTTGAAGAATTCAGGCCGACGTTGATCATTCTCTTCTTGGTGGCCGTCGATTTGGGTAAGACGAGTGCATTTTTTTTGTTTAAGTGATCCGTCATCGATTTCGGTCGGTAGATCTCCGTTGAGACTAAAATCTACCATTTTTTTTTTAATTATTTCTAGGATCTAAGAGAGAGAATAAAATGATTGAATCATGGGTTAGGAGAGATTTTGGATTAGAGGAGAGAATATCATTTATTAGAGATTTTTGATTAAAAGAGATAATAAAGAAATAGTAAATGAAGATCAGAAGAATGAAGAATTTTGTTGGAAAAAATGTTGGAAGAGGGAGATGAATAGATTTTTTAAAGATAAAATTAAAAAGAGGAGGAGAAGTTAGGAAGGTAAAAAAGAATGAAAAGTAAAGGAAAGAGAAAATGAAAAGAAAAAAAAAATAAAGGAAAGACAAAATGAAAAGAAAAAAAAAAAAACACCAAACTCAATTTTAAAAAATGGGACATGTTGAAATGAGCCGAAAGAACCAGGATAGATAAACCTCCTAACCTTCAAGTAGATAAACCTCCTAAGATCAAGCGTTTCATAACTGTTTTGTTTTTTATTTTTTTCTTTGAAAATTAGTTTATAAATACTACTTTTTAACTAGGTGTTTTTTTTTTTAATTTGTATTTCTATTTTTTTTTAAAAAAAATCAAAATCTAAACTAATTTTTAAATTTTTTATTTTTTTTATGTATGTGGCTAACAAGTCACATATATTTGCAAAAACAGTACTATAAAAATTGAGAAGTAGACAATTTTTTATAATGGTATAATAATCCATATATTATAGGTTTGAATCTTATTTTTGTCGCTAAAGCAAGCATGACTCAACTGATATATGTGTTGACGACTAAAAGATCTGTAGTTCGAATCTTCACCCCTAATATTTCGCTAATACCTCAATTTTTGCTATTTATGCAACCAGTCCTTTAATTATTGCAGGATAGAAGGATCGCCTCTTACCTATTAGTCATTAGTTTACACTTATATCAGTTAAGTATACTTATGTTGGTAAAAAAAATAGAAAAAATAAATGTTTTTTAGTGGTACCTTTAACAATATTGTATCTTATTGGAAACTAATGCTCTTCGATAACAACGATTTGATTTATTATTTATTATTTTTGAAAATTTAGCTTATAAATACTATTTTCACTTATAATTTTCTTTCTTTTTTTTATTTAGTTTTCACCAATATTTTTAAAAATCAAGTCAATTTTGAAAACTAAAAAAATTAGAATTTTTTGAATTTGATTTCAGAATTTAAATATTTCTCTAAGATGTAAAAGAAAATTAAAAAAAAACAAATCTAAATTTTAAAAACAGAGAACTAAAAACGAAATGATTTTCAAATCAAACCTAAATTATCATTAAAAAAAAAAAAAAAAAAATTAGTCAACCATTTGAAAATTCTTATATTAAGTTTGTATTTGGGGATTTATGAAATCAAGTTCTTTCCTCTTTCGTCTTGTATTAGTCTAAATACGTTGTTTCTATGATATTTTCTCTTCCATTTTTTCTATGTACACTCAAAATTCCTCCGACAAAAACTATTAAGAAAATGATGTTGATCACATCGAAGAACATAGATACAAATCTTAAATAAGATTTTGAAAAAAAAAAATAACAAAATTAATAGAAATCATTTCACAAGTTATTCATTTAGAGGTGTTGAACTTATGATAAATTGGGTTCGTATAGTCTCGAGTTATGAAGTTTCATCCACATTTCGTATATAATTTTGTTTTATATTTTATTTTAAGTTATAGAGACGTGTTAATTCAACTATATAAATTCAAACTTATAGAAAAAATAAGGGTTGGTTGCACAAACAACAATATCAGACCCAAAATAATGGTAAATTTAGCAAAATTTTAAACATTTTGCAAATATGACAAAAAAAAAATCAGTAGTTATCACTGATAGACTGCTATCGTTGATATATGACTATCACTGATAGACTACAATCAGTGATAGACTACTATTAGTAATAGTCACTGAAAAAATTCTATAAAAACATTGAGGTGATAGACTACTATCAGCGATAGGTCATGCTATCAGTGATAGAAATTGTCATATCTGTAAAAAAAAATTAAAAGTACTATATTTTTAATTATTTTACTCTAAATTCACATCGGTTACAATTTTCCAAAATAAAATATCTAAAATTCATCTCTTTAATAACATACTTGCATTAACAAATAAAATAAAAAAAAGGTAACAAACTAATCATGAGCTTCATTCATAAATTCACTTAATTTTATTTAACTCAATTCTTTTATAAACTCGAACATAAATTACAAAACTCACATGTTGAACTTCACAAAGTTATCCTCACAAGAAAATTTTGTTTAGCCTGCATGTTTTGTTTTTGTTTTTTTGGCACTCATTTTATGATAGTTGTTGATATCGAAATTTGGTATCGACACTAAACTTAATTTGGATTGGTGGAACGAGTTTGACCTTACAACACCTGAAAAAAAAAAGAGTAAACTAAGACCGGTGCTCAAGTTAGCTTTAGAGAAAGAAACGGAGAAAGAGAGGGAAAAGGTTGAATATGAAAATTAGAATAATATGGAATTTGAATAATATCAAATCACCGGCCAAATATGTTGTGGATCTTCTCTTGATATAGAAATTCATATATGGCCGTTTTGAGACTATTAAACGATCATTATGAGAGTTTTTATGAATCTCATAACTCCCGGCCGTTACAAAGGTTGTGTAACAGTTCTCAGGGAGACATGCATTTTCCTTCAACCGTCAATGTCGACCCGACTCTAGGGAAGGGTTGGTGTCTTCTTTCTTTCGAACCAGCCGAGCTCCTTTTTGGCCTCGGCTCCTTCATCGCTTGAGGAGCCGAGCCGAGGTTGGTTCTTTCTTGTGCTCGGTCCTTCTTAGTCAAGTAGGTTTTTTGACCCGATTTATGGATTGACCTTAATCAAGTAGAATAATATGAGAATTTTAATTTTAATTTGGAGCTAGTCTCTTGACTCCATTTATGGATTGATCTTAGTCAAATAGGTTTTTTCTCCATGTTCAGCCCATTGGATTAACTATAGTTTGAGTCTGATTATTTCGCCTATAATCAAAGTAATTAAGCACCATACGAAAATCATCATTTTTAATTAAATTAACTAAAGGAGAATATATATATTTTTTTCAACAAATATAAGGTGGAAAATTCAACCTTCAACTTAGTCATGTTATTCTCCATTTTCATTAAACTCTTCTAATTTTATTTAGGTATTAACTTAAATATTTATTTTTTAAATAATTATCTTTCAAACTCAAATCATGGAAATTGAAAAGATTTGAATGAGGAAAACTCAAAATTTCAAGCTTTGAATGGGAGAATTTTCCCCATAATGTATATTCAGGTCATTGAGTTAATTTTAAGCTTAAAATTTTAATTTCATCAAATTAAATTGTAAAATTTATATAACATGTTTTAATTCAATAAAAACAACTACAGTAGAACCAAATAAAAATGACACACATAAATATTCACTCCATAAAATAATGTTCCTTCGTATCTCTTGTGCATATCCAAACAAGAGACAAAAAAAAAAAAAAAAAAAAAAAAAAAAAAAAAAAAAATTGAAATCTTTTAATTCTTATAATTCTTCAACAATTAAAACTAAGGCAAATAAATTGAATCTTTAGTTACACTCATGGTTCTTTCTACAAATAAAACACAAAAAAAAAAAAAATGAAATTATTTCTCCAAAAAAATAACCATTTATTAGATGAATTGGAGAGAAAGAAGTGATTAGTGGTTTATAACTACTAGAATAATTATTGTCAGTTTACGGATGTCTGGAACGAGATAATCTTAAAAATTCTACTATTCAACATGAATCAAGATAGCTTAAAAGAGGAAATTTTAAAATGTCCGACTATTTTAAGATAACATCAATCCGAATATGATAATTTGGATGTCCATGAGGTAGACATCTCAGACCACCATTAAACAAGACCCTATAAGAACTATAATTCACAAAAATATTCTTATCTATCCAAAACTATATGTTTAAGTTTCAAATTGGTACGATTTTTTTTTTTTTTTTTTGCAAAAGTCGTCCTTGAATTATAGAGATAGTTGCAATCGCACTTTCAAACTTTCAATTCGATGACCTTCCAAACTTATTAAATTCTTACCATTAAACCTTTAAAGATTATAAATTACATAAACCACCTTTGAATAGTATTGTTGTTTGAACTATATAATTGGTAAAATCAAATAATTCAACTTTTTTCCTTAAATTATTAAGGCAGCACAAATCAAATTTTTTTTTTTATGGTTAACAATATTAAAATTTTCAAATTTTATAGAGTTAAACAAATTGGTTAAATTGTTAAAAAATAAAAATAAAAATAAAATAAAAAAAAAAAAAAAATCTATAAATTGAGGCTTGATAATTGCAAATCATTATAATTCAACCGTAGTTTGTATATTTACAATATCTAGAAGATTAATTATAAAATTTTGTAAATCAAGGAGTAAGATCGATCAAATTGAAAGTTTGAAGATGTGATTATAACAATCTCTATAGTTTAAAATTTATTTTTGTAATTCTTTTAAAAAAAAAAATTGAAGTTCAATTTGACTCGATCAATTGCGTATGAAAATGAAAGGTTGATTTTTTCTTGAAACAAGAGTATTGTAATGCATAATTAGATTGGTGGTATTAAAAACATGCTTATAATTATGAATGAAAATCTTAGCAATGTATCGTCTAGTGACGTCCTAGGTTCAATCTCCCACCCATATGTAATTAATGCGGGAATTGAACCTCTGACCTCTTAGTCAAGGACAGTCTTTTTTATAAAGAATATATTGTACCCAAATTATTTTTCCATTTACGCGTCTAAATATGCATTTGAATAAAACAGAATGTCACAGCCATGACCAACCATATAGTATAAAACATCAATGTATAAATGTATAAATGTATAAATGTCAATGGAAATGACTTGGAATATAAAATCATAAGCTTCCAAAGACCAAGCTGTAAATTACTTATTTAATTTCTATAGATAATTTTCCGAATACCAATTTATTTTATTTTATTTATTTTAATTTTAATTTTAATTTTTTTTTTTTTTTTTGACAACAACCAAAATGTTATTTGTTTGACTTTGAATTAAGGCTCTAAAAAATGACTTGCTAGAAACAATGATGGGTTTAAAGAGAAAAATAATCAATTTGTTTTTTTTTAAACTAAATAATCAATTTTGATAACATCAACGTGTTTGTTAAGTTTTATAGAAAAGTAAAATAAGGTAATCTTACAAATTTCAACGCAAAATTGAGATGACAATGGATGATCAAATTTTAGGGCATGTTTATCCAATTAGGTCATGTTTATCCAATTGTATCGATTTACATTAAAGCGAATTCAAACGTAATTTAATTTTCATTTTGTAGTGTACGTAGGCTAGCACGTGTCCCTCCTCAAATTATTAAGTTTATATATTTATATATAAAATTTTGAAAAATATAACCACATTTTACATATTTATATATATAAAATTGAAAAATATAAAAAAGGTATCTTCGTGATATAAAAAAAAGTATCTTCGTGTCCGATGGTAAAAGAGTACGACTTTTAAGTACTCTTCTAAGTTTGCCCCGGATTCAAAGCTTCCCTCAAATAATCGGCATTAAAAGGATAAATGTTTAAAATTATATTTATACAAATTTTAAAATTACAAGTTTGTGTTTAATAGAAAAGTTTAAACCGTTTAGATTTATTAACTTTAATTTTGTATCTAATAGATTTTTTTTTTTTTTTATCTAATAGATACGTGATTTTTTTTTAAATGTCGAATAAGTTGAGGACCCATTAATTTAATGTCTAACAAAACGTTTAATATTTTAAATTTTCTAATATGTCCTTATTAGATACCAAAATAAGAGTTTTAGGGTTTATTAGACACAAAATTTAATTTTGAAAGATCTATTTGACACAAAATTGAAAGTTTAAAGATTTATTAGACTCAAAATAGAAAGTTTGAGAATGTGTTAAGCACCTTTTAAAGTTAAGGATTATATATATATATATATAGATATAAATTAAAATTTTCAATGACTAAACTTCCTGTTAACCCTATTGGAATTGTGCGATCAAAATTATAGATCTACCCCTAGGTGGGACCCAAGTAATTTTTCTAGGTGGGACCCAAGTAATTTTTTATGGTAATTTGATTGAGCAGTCAAAGGTAATAGAGAAATGAGGTAATTGGATGACAAATTTTGATGTAGGGTTCATACTTTGATTAAGTTAACAGATTTTAGTAAATGTCATCAAACATAATGGATAGGAGTCTCATAGTCATAATTATCATTGATTAGAGAAGTAAACATAACCTTAGACCAGTCTAAATTCACTTTAAAAATTTTTTTTATTAATTATTTAAGTCGTTGTGCGTGAATTAAAATGTTTACTTTTTTTTTACTTCTAGCTTTGTTTAAATAGATATATAAACATGCATGTGGATATATGTCACATATTGTTTTTTTAATGTTCAAAATTAATTTTAAGGAACCAAAGTTATACGTGAGTTAATTTTAACTAAAAACTTGTCTAAATAGTAAAATTAATAGCACCCTCGAGAGTTAACATGAGCATAGGTGATTCGAATCTCCCACTCTGAATGTTGTAAAAAAAAAAATTAAAAAAAAAAAACCTTCGAAATCAATTAAGAAAATTGCTCTCAAAATCAACCTATACTTCATTCAAAACCTAGCAAGTAAAATACTAAAAACCAACAATTGGCTATCGTATTTTATGTTTATGGTGGTTGTGTTTTTTTATTAATATTGTAGTTTTGAAAATTTATTATAAAAATATTGTTGTTTTAACACTATTTTAAAAATATAATATTTTTTATTGAAGGTAGTAAAAAACATCTTTTCAAAAGACAACATTGGCGATAGCTATGGGTTGCTAGTTATGGCAGGTTGTTATGGCATAGCACCCAATAAAATGGACTCCCATCAAGTTGTCTCCTTAATTAAAAGGTAAGGAATTTAATCCAACTCTGCATTAATTAAATTAGTTTAAAAAAAAAAATTGCAACTCAAGTTATAAATAAATAAATTTTTTAAAAAAATGGATTTTACATACATAGATTGATCACTCCTTATTGCATCATCTTTTTCAGAAAAGAAAAAAAATGGATTTTTGTGTTCAACTTTTTCCACAATTTGGAATAAACAATGAAATTTTGTCACATTATCTCAAACATCACCATTCCAATCCTTCTCTTTGTTTGACTTTTCAAATCAAAATCAAATAAAAAAAAACCCCATTGTTTCAATCACACACAAAAATGAGTTCTTCTTTAGCAACGATCAGAATCCTCCTCCTCGCCGTCGCCACCTTCTTCGGCGGCGCCGTCATCCCCACACGGTGCCTCAATTTCAACTTCCCAAATTTCCCAGACCAGACTCCGCCGGAGCTCATTCTGCACAACAACGCTCGAATCTTCTACGACGCTATTCAAGTCACGCCGGACGTCAGAGGAGCTCCGATCACCAACGAATCCGGCAGGGTCGTTTACAGAACCCCATTTACAATTAGAAACAGAGACAAAATCGCGACGTTCAACACGACATTCGAGCTCAATATCAGCAACCAGACTTCGCCGGTCGGCGGCGAGGGGTTGGCCTTCATTCTCGCCGCCGATCATAATCCTCCCGCCGACAGCTTCGGCCAGTGGCTGGGGATTGTTAATGCCTCGACGAATGGAATTTCTGAGGCGAAAATTGTCGCGGTTGAATTCGACACCAGGAAGAATTTCCCAGAAGATATCGATAGCAATCATGTGGGTTTGAATTTAAACAGTGTTTTTTCGATTTTTCAACAGCCATTGTTGGAATTTGGGGTTATTCTTTCATCTGGGCAGTCTGTTTTTGGGGCGATTCAATACGATGGAAAGAACATTTCTGTGTTCGTTTCGATGTCGAACAAAACAGAGGATTTGTTTCGAAACCGTGTCATTTTTCTTCCATTGAACCTCTCGATCCTCCCGGACAAAGTTTTTGTGGGATTTTCAGGTTCGACGAGCAATTTGACAGAGTTGAATTGTGTGAAATCATGGCAATTCAATGGAACTGATGTTGGCGATGGTGGAAGAAGAAGAAAACTCCTCTGGATTTGGCTGACAGTGGCTGGAGCTTTGGTGATTTGTGGGGCTGTCGTTGGAATTCTCTTCAATTTCTGTGTGAGGAAAAGAAGATTGAATCATCCAGAAGGGTCATTTCACGGCATAGAGGATCAGCTTCAAGATATCTCCATAGCTCAACGAGCTCACAAGTTTGGATTGAGAGAACTCAAGAAGGCAACAGGCAATTTCGACCCCAAGAACCGCCTTGGAAAAGGCGGTTTCGGAACGGTATACAAAGGAAATTTGATGAACAGAGACGTCGCCGTGAAGAGAATCTCGGAAGATTCGCGTCAAGGGAAGCAAGAGTTCATTGCAGAAGTCGCTACAATCGGTAGCTTGCATCACAAGAATCTTGTGAAGCTAATTGGATGGTGTTATGAAAAGAGGGATCTTTTGCTTGTTTATGAGTACATGCCTAATGGTAGCTTAGACAAGTTAATATTTAGCTCTGGTAAGAATGGTGGAGTGGAGGTGAAGGTGAAGGTGATGCCAAGTTGGGAAACAAGACAGAACATAATCTGTGGAGTGGCTGAGGCTTTGGATTATCTTCACAACGGGTGCGAGAAAACAGTCCTGCATAGAGATGTGAAATCTTCGAACATCATGTTGGATTCGAAGTTCGAAGCTAAGTTAGGAGATTTCGGATTGGCTCGAACGATGCGTCGAACCGATCAAACTCATCATTCGACGAGAGAGATAGCAGGAACACCAGGCTACATGGCACCAGAGATTTTCCTAACCAGTAGAGCTACAGCAGAAACAGATGTATATGCTTTTGGAGTGCTTATTCTAGAAGTTATATGTGGAAGAAAGCCAGGAAATCCAATGGATCTTGGGAGTTATGATGGAAGTATAGCACATTGGGTATGGGAGTTTCACAAGGAAGAGAGGCTTGTTGAAGTAGTGGATGAGAGTCTAGAAGGGCAATTTGTCAGTGAAGAAATAGAGTATCTATTGATTTTGGGGTTGGCTTGTTGCCATCCCAATCCTCTCCAAAGGCCAACCATTAGGAATGTTTTGCAAGTGCTTAAAGGGGAAGCAAATCCACCAATTTTGCCCAATGAAAGGCCTTCATTTGTGTGGCCTCCCATGCCTCCATCATTCAAAGAAGACACAGACAGCTCTCTGAAAGATAGCCAACTTGCTCCATTCACAGAACTTTCTGGGAGATGATAAGATGAATATTCTTCCAAACTCAATTGCTTCTTAAGTGCTTGTGGTAGATAGTGTTTATAAATTAGATCTAATAGGTTAATAGGTAAGGTGAAATGTATAAAAGAACAGTCAATCTTAAAAGTTTATGGTAGTGTTTAGAACCAATGGATTGTTTTTTAGTGTGTAGTATTTGGAACTCTCTCTTCCTTCATGTAATTCATCTTCTTTAGAGTTGTTCTCCATTTTTAATGAGCAATAGTATGATATTTGGATTGGGACTTTTTTTTTTATATATAAATAATGTAGTTTTAAAAGGGAATTATAAAAATAGGGTAGTTCTGAAAGTATTTGCAAAAGTAGGGTAGTTAAATCGTGTATCATGGACACGAGTATGCTAAAGCGTGTATCATGCATGGACACGATTTCTAGGGTAACTTGTCGATTTTGGTAAATCGTGTACCATGCACACGATTTATATGTCAGTTGAGGTGGTAGATGTGGGTCTTAAATCGTGTCCATGATACACGATTTACTTTGGAAATCGTGTTTATGGTACACGAGTTACCCTGAAAAATCGTGTCCATGGTACACGATTTACCATATTCGTGTACATGGTACATGATTTAACTATCCTACTTTTGCAAATACTTTCACAACTACCTTAATAAATCATTTAGTATGGATTTGTATGTGGCAACATTATATTTTATTTTAGGAAACTAAAATTTTATTTTCTATTGAGATTTGAGTTAACTTTGTATATAAAGTATTACGCTTATTGAAAAGCCCGGATGAAAGCCTTTTTTGAAGTCTCTTGATGAGAAAGGTCTGGGGATCTATTTTGACTGGTTAGGAGCATCTTGTAACCACTATGCCAGTTCCGGAAGAAAAATAGTGAAAAGATCAAGATCGTGCTATCGTCGGAAACTCTAAAGCTCTAAATGTCATATTCAATGGAGTGGACGTGCACATTTTCAAACTTATCTCCACTTGTGAAACGGCTAAAAGTGCATGGGATGTCATTCAAATTGCATGTAGGAACTGATGCAATAAGAATGTCTCGTTTACAAATGTTTACTAGTAAATTTGAATATGACAATGATACCATCGCCAATTAGTTAATCAAAACGATCTATCTACAAAGTAACTGCAATTGAAGAGGCAAAGGATCTTAGTACCAAGAAGCTGGAATAGTTTTTTTTTTTTTTTTGACAACATGTTGGGGTGGGGGAGTGAACCTAGGATCTCATGGTCACTAGGCGATACATCATGTCGTTGAGTTATGTTCTTGTTGGAAGCTGAAATAGTTAATGGGTTCTTTATTGATATTCGAGATGACCTTTATTGACGATACCTCAGAAGCGAAAACAAAAGGAGTTGCAGGATGAATATCATTTAGGGAGTGTTTTTGACCATTTAATCATGCTCATTACTGAACTTTTTAATTAAAATTGAATGTAAATGTCCATGTAATTAAGCGTAAAAGAGTAAAAATAATGCTCATGGTCGTTTTTTGAGGATGAAGCAATTTAAGGGGTACAAGAGTCGTTTTTATAAGAATTAACTATTTTTTGGTCATATGCCGGAATCTGTCTTTTTACTCTTGATTGCACCCACATACGAGTCACGGAGTGGCCACATAGTGTAGTGGACTGAGTCAAAACGAGATTTTCGAGTAAACAATTGCAGAAAGATTCAGCAATCAAGTTCTCTTTTGACTCCAACAAGAGCTAACCACTCCTTTCGGCAACCTCCAACAATCCTAAAGGCTATAAAATGCACCTCAAGTTTTCACTTTCACTCATCGATTCTTCATCCAATTCTCCTATCGAAAAACTTTTCCAAATTCTGAAACTCCAACAAGAGCTAACCACTCCTCTGAAAATGTTCTACTTCAGTTCTTACCAAAAGGAAGGAGCTGCGAGGATTCACATTGACGTCGTGAATCAAGCGAGTAGAGACTCGTCATCCATTGTCCACGAGTTCGAGAGAGAGAGTTGGAAATTTTCCAGATTTGTATTACTGTTTTAGTTTGAACATTTGCTATTTGATTTCTGTTTTTGAATTATCATTTACATTTTATTCTTGTTCCATTTCCATTGTGTTCTTTGTTTTCAAGTAAATTTATCATTTTATCATTTACTTCGTTTTTGTACTTATGAATTATTTATCAATGAAGTCTTTTAATTTATTTTTCATTATGAGCTAATTTTCCTAAGGGATTCAATTATGTGAATGCCCATTAAGAAATGAGCTAGCTTGACAATTGCAAATTACAGTTTTACCCGTATATCTTGTGTGGTTCGTCCTTTACTGATTATATGCACAGAAAAAAAAATGTTAGATTAACTTGATCACTTAATTTAGCATGAAATGTTAATGTTGATACTTAATCGATCGAAAAATTAACAACTCTTGCAAAGGTGTAGAAATAGGATTTTGTCGATTGTCCTTGATGATTGGGGCAAAAGACTATAAAGATCATAGGTTTGCATGTTTAACTCCCTAAGATCACATTATCCACGGAAATGTAGGTTTATGACTTAGACTTCTAAAGGTACATGCAAAGAGGTTGAATAGATGATAAATTTGGTCCAAAAGCACAAGCTATTATGTGGTAACTCTATGGTCAGAGGTTATCAAGTAAACTCTTATTAGGGCTAAACATGATTGGATCCTACTTTTATTGTTATTTTTAAACAAAAAAAAACAAATCAACCATCATTCCACTTATTTTTGTTACTTTACATTGCATTCATTTTCTTTCTAAAATTAAATTCCACAACAGCTCCTTGGGATTCGATACTTAGAATCTTTTCCAAATTATTACTTGATTGACAGTGTATACTTGCATTTGGGCACATCTTTCTTAGCCGGTTATCGAACCAAATTACACACCCACATTTCGGCCATCATTGCATTTAAAACTAATCTATCTGATAAGTTTACGCAAGGTTCATCTACTCCCGAAGAAAAACTTGTTGATTCTATTGATTCTATTGTTTTACTTGCAAAGAATTTCAATCGGATGATGAAGAGAGAGAATTGTCGAGGTGGATATCAACCTGTCATACAGAATATAAAAATTCTTTGTAATAAAAAAAAAATCAGCAAGGCAAAAAGTGGTGAAGGGGCAATGATATGCAACAAATTTCAAGGAATATAATGTCATATTTATGCTGAGTGTGCAAATACGCTCCAGAAGAAAGAACAAATCTTTCAGGGGCCGTTTGGCCCACGGAGTTGGGAGGAGTGGAGTTGTGGGGAGTAAACTTACTCCCCGTTTGGCCCAATGAGTTGTTTAACTCGGACAAAAAATATCAACTCCCCAGACTTCTACAGTAATTACTATTCAACTCTCCTTCATTTTCCTCTCTTTCTTTCTCTTCCTTTTACAATATTTTTTAATTATTTAAAAAAAAAACATAATTTAAACAAAACGTGTAAAATGACTAAAAATGCAATTCAACTTATTTTTTATTTTAAATATAAATTAAGTTGTTGAATTAAAATTAAAATTGATACTTAAACAAAATTTAAAATATAGTATTCAAGAAGAAATAAAAATATAGCTTATTTGGATTCACTTAGATTAATGGATTAAAATCTTTCAAATTCACATGTAATAGTTAATCGACTATTTTACGATTATTTGTTTTATTTCAAAACGATTCAAATAAAATGAATAATTAATGTGAGTGATATTGAAAAAAGAAGGTGAAGTATGATAGTCAAAGTTATTTGGGTTATCTTCGAATAAATTTGTAAAGGATACATAAAATAAAAAAAAACACAAAAATCATATTCTTAAAATTTATTGGAAGAAGTTCTTGATAATAAAAATATGAAAAATTATAGAAAATAGGTTCTAGGTGTAGTGCGTATGAAATTACGAGTTTAAGTGGGTGGAAGCGAGGAAGAACGTGTTTGACACATATATATATGTTTATGTGTTGTTTTTTCTTTTTTTTTTTCTTTAGAGAAATTTGTAAAATATACTTACACTAAAAAAAAAATCTCTTTTAAATTAAAATTAAAAAAATTAAAGATTGAGTCTTTAAAAAATAATAATAAATATATATTATTGATAATCAAGGTGAGAGAGATTAAAAAATTAATGTGAGGTATTGTATTCAAAATTATTTTTTGTTCTCTCAAAAGAAATTTGGAAAGTAGATAAAATAAAAATAAAAAATTGCATGGTTAGAATTTATTAGGAAAAGTCCTTAATAAATAAAATTAGAAAGTTTATAAATAAAAAAAAATTGTGTCGAAAAAACTAGTAAAATAAACTCAGATTTTAAAACTTGAGGTTCAACAACTCCCTGTAAAAAAAATATTGAAAATTATAGAAAAACAATTGTAAAAAAAATGTGTTTGACACATGAATAGACTATATTTATGGGTAGACAATCTTATAATTCATAAAATTAAAGATGAGTCCTAACAAAATATATCTATACATATATATATTTCGATAATCAATGTGAAAAAATAATGTCAAATATTGTGCTCAAAATTATTTTTGTTGTCTTCAAAGAAATTTGTCAAGGATAGATAAAATAAAATAAAATATTTCATTTTTAGAATTTATTGGAATTGGAAGAAGTCCTTTGAAAGTTTGTAGAAAAAAATTGTGGAGAAGAAAACAGCTAAAATAAACTCAGACTTCACAACTCCCTACTCCAAACACACCACAGACTTCAGAACTACAGACTAAACAACTCCCTGCCCCAAACAGACATACCTCAGAACTCCCCAGACTAAACAACTCCAACTCCCCCAACTCCTTGGGCCAAACGCCCCCTCAATGTCACTTGGAGTGTAAATGAAGTAATCCCAAATTCAATTGGATAAATAAAAATTTCTTCTACATCTTGCCCTCTTTGTTTTTAGTAGAATTGCAATTCTCAATCGTTGAACTAAAATTTACCATTTTTTTTTAATATACTAAACATCTATAACTCAATTCAAAACCAGTATTTTTAATTTTTAAATGTAAATGTTAGATTGCATCCATGGCGTTGAGGTACAAAAAAAAACAAAGATATAGTTGAAGTTCATCCTTTCACTGAAATCCATAAGGCTTCAATGAAGTTATTCCACATTTTGTTGCATAATTCAACATCTTGGTTGTCTTGAAAATCTCATTGTCTGGGACTTAGTTTAGATAACTCGATAATTTAATTTTGATCTATTTGATTGAGAATTAGTATTATGCGACGCCATGGATAATGATAAGAAAGGTTTCGGTGCTCGGTATTGTAGTGCACCGTGTAGGGTTTTTTTCGGGCCTGCAAATTAGAGGTAAGAAGAAGATGAGAGAAAGGGAGAGAGGGAAAGTCATAGGTTTCCAATGGCAAGGTCGAGAGCGGACTTCTAAAACTAACGGTGACTTGCTTGTCCTTGATGAGTTTCGAAGCACTATCAAAATCCATGGCGGAAAATGAGAGAGAGAGAAGATTTTTGTCATTTAACTACAAGGTATTTGCGTGGTTCAATGCTTAATACACCATATTTTTACCTTTTGATACGAACCAGAGCGTCTCAATCGTGTCATATGAACTCAAACTACATTCATATTCACTAATTAGATTTAATATTTTATTTACTATATTTTAAACTTTGCATTTATGTTGTCTTCATATCATAGGTTATATTTTCTTAGTGGTTATTATGACTTTAATGCATTTTAGAGTTTATTAGTTGAATTAGAGGATGAAAATTATTATGGTTAGTGGCTAAAATTACTCTTGTTAGTGGGGGAGTTAGTAGCTAGAATTTTCAAGGGCTATATAGCCCTTATAGAGTCTTTGTAAATGGACAACAATTATTATCAAATTGAATGAAAATGGGTTTATCCTTCAAGTTTTGGTTGAGAGCTATTTCTTCCAACTTTTGCAATTTCGTGGGAGTTTCTTAACATTTTGGTATCAAAACTTTAGGCTCAAGGTCGGATATATGTTTTCGTTGTTCTTTTCTTTTTTTTCATTCTGAAATTTTGTTATTTTCATCTCCTTGTATTCTGTCAAAAAATATAAAAACAAAAAGAAGTATTACTTTTGTTCTCCGTTTCTTGTTGTTGTCTTTTACAACATTGTAGATCACATCTTGATCTTCAACTTTGTCAGATATATGAACTTGAAATTCGGCTTGCATAAAACATGTTTCATAAAAGAAGTTCAACTAAATTCATGTGTCATTAAGCACAAAGACGTCAAGAGACTTACAATATTGATGCTCACTTTTGGAAGGATTTTCGAAATAATATAGTCGTGATACGTCAATGCATGAATGACCTTTTCGAAATAAATCAAGAGCTAAATTTGCAGGATCAAGCAAGAAGACAAGTCATACAATCCGTTTCACAGTGCATAAAGAATTAAAAGTTTTTTTAAAAAAAATAAAAAATAAAAAAAAATAATTAAAAATAAAAGACACATCAGCGTTCTGTTAACAATTAACGAAAAATTGGATGGAGGGACCAAAATGATTCTAAACTCAAACCTCAGGGGCTAAAATGTTGAGTTTGAAAACTTAGAAACCCGAATGCTACCAAACTCAAACCTCAGGAACCATGTAATTTTCCCAAATCATAATCCTTAAATCAATTTTCATAATGCTCAACAAAATTCCACTACAATTATCTCTAAAGTTACAATAACTTTACATAAAAACAATAAAGTTAATATAGAAATGATGCCAAGATATGGGATGTGCAGAGGGAAAGACGCGGAAGAAGAGAAAAAATAAGACATTTATCAACTATCATCAACATTGAAGAACATGTTGGAGAGTATATATCATAAACCTAATGTGGAAGTTCGAAAAATTGAGATAGTATGGGTAAGTTAAAGATATCCTCACCGCTGATCATATGGGGGCAATGAGGAGAAATATGAAGCAGCAGCAACTCAAACATCTTCAGTTTGCACTGTTAAGTCCTGTATGCCCAATTCATGATACATATCATGCACAAATTCAAGCGTTTGGCGATCGTCCGTTCCTTTCTTTGTCTGTAACAACAGTGATTTCACCAATATCAAAATTGAAAAATCAGATATACACAATGGAACTACCAGGTAACATCACAAGTATGAAGTATGCTTAACACTACCGTTAGAGAGAGTGAGCCAACAACTTGACCAGGTACTAATTCCCAAAATCGCGCTCGAGTAACTTCTAATGTGTCTTCACGGGATGTAATCTGAAAAAATATAAAAATATGAACATTCTTGCAACATCATGTAGAGTAGATGACAAGTGATAACAAATGTAGTCAATTCATAGTTTTCATTTGACCTTTAGTTACAGTAAGCTTAAAAATTAACACCAAACATCTTATTTCAAAAAATCAAATCCACGACAACATGAGTATAAGCTCAGCGGTAATTGACATCTACTCCTCTTGAGGTCAGAGGTTCAAATCCTCATACCCCACATATATATGTGTTTTTAGGAAAACATAGTATATAAGTATCTTTATTGAGAGAACCACTATCGGTTGATCTAGGCAAAAGGGTTGGGGAAGGAACTTGGGGATTTTGGGGGTAAGGGTTTAAATCTCACGGTGGTCACCTACCTAGGATAAAATCCTAATATTTCTCGATAGTCATATGTTCGTAGGGTCTCACAGTCGAGGTGCACATATAGCGGGCTGCGGTCACTCATGGTAAAAAAAAAAAAAAAAAAACAAATCTTATCTACGTAGTCTGTTGAGAGTTTTCTTTTTTTTTTTTATATCTGTGAGGATTTGAGCCAGTTTGCGCGCACCTCGACAATTCTCACGGGAAAACTGCATGATCCTACTACATTTTGTTGTATTAAATCCTAGATAGTTGGCTACCATAGCTTAAACTCATTCCCTCTAAGCCTTTATTATTTTCATGGCTCTTATTGATCATGGTGGTTAGTCTCTCGAGGGAATTAAAAGGGCATGTACAAGAAATTGACGAGAGAAAGCATGTGATGAGAGAAATTATTTTTTTACAAAATTGGTGAGCACAGAGAATGGTTAATGGAAAAAAAAAATTGGAGCAGAGTAAGAAACAATGGCTAGAGAGAAGGCAATAAGAGAATGTACTATTGGTGTTTAAATATAGTAGACAATTGGATTTTGAACAGCAAAAAGTACTCTTGGTTATCTAAAAAAACAGAAAACAAAATAATTATCACATGGTCCCTTAATTTTTCAAATTTTGAAATGTAAATAACTTTAAGAACAAAATAGTTATGGAACTCACTTTTGAATGAAAAAATATGAAAACGATATCAAATAATCCCTCATGGTCCAATTTATTTCATAACTTGCGTTGAACATGATAAAAATGCATGTTTATGCACAAACCTGTCTCCAACATTTGCTTAATGCCGAAGTTGGAATGCTAGGTGGTGCCATTTGAAGTAAAACACCACCGGTTGCTCTAAAGAGAGGCATGACAATCATAAAGACTGCAACTGAAACCAGTCCTAAGCACAAAACTTCAGCATTTTGAACCCTGCAAAGGAGGAAACTTAAGTCCCATATAAGAATAGAGTTGAAGCAGATAACTTGAAAAAAAAGGGTTGGTTTGTGTATTGGTAGTTTACCCAAGAGACAAAAACCAGGACGCCAATATCAGACCTGCACTGAGAACCATTGACAAAAATGGTTTAAAGATAAACATGTCACTTAAGGAAGATTTATATTCAGACAAAGCACACTCACACACGGTTAATAGAAGAGCAAGCATGCATGTAGAAATGAAAGAAGAAAGAGAGAGACGAGGAGAATATCTTTTACCTGCGGATAGAATCTGCAAGAACATGCAAGCAAATTGAATGGTAGTTCATATCTTCAGCTTTTCTGTACACTAAAAGCAATGATCCAGGGATGAGACAATCAATCATCATAATAACAGACCTGACGGCTTGAACGATAAGCCAAAAAATATTAAGATTGTCCCGGATATGATATGACACAGATGAACTCAAGAAACCATTGACATTGGGTAAGAAAATACTAAGGGCAATGTTGAATATAACATAGTTTTTTTTTTATATTACAAAAGGGATGGATAAGTTTAATACAACATAGTTATCTTTATCTACTATGTCATGTCAATCCAACCAAAATTTATATAATGTACATGCCACATTAAAATTCCTGTTTATAGATGCATAATTCAAAATTTAAAGATGTAATTGAAACTATTTTATTTTTTAGGACTAAATAGACACAAACCTCAAAGTATAGGTATAATTTTACCATGATTTTACTATAGATATTTGTTCTTCACAATTAGCTTTTAATATTTCCTCTTGAAAATGAGGTAATATGTTAATTTAGAGCTTTATTACAAGTATGAGAACATTATTGTTCAGAAAATATAATTGCACCATCACGCTTAAATAAAAAAAATTTACAAACACATAAATATTATAGATGGATATAAATTAACGGAGGCTAGGAGAGTACATAACTACATCAAGCACTTCAAAAACAATGGATGAAATGACCTAATAGTATGTAGTTACTAGATATATTATATATACAATGTCCTACACCTAGTCTAGACTAGTCTAGTGAAAATTCTTTAATGTAACACACTATCCTGAATTGAATTTAAGAAAAAAAAATTACTTGATCAAGAATCAATGAAGTTAGAAAAATAAATGACCATGATAACTAATCAGATGATGTAACCTAAAACAGGAGACTCACCAAGATTAATGCGAGCATAGTTCCTGAAGAACCAAACACCTATAAGATTAACCATTAAATTTGTGACGGCTGAGACAATTAGGTAGTGCCTGCAAGGTGAAAATAATTATTAGATATACATAACACTATATCACTACAAAATATAACCACAAGAACTCATTCAATAAGTCCAACTTTATGTCTTTAAGAATGGATAGCCTATAAATCTGGCTATGATATCTGGTGCATGGCACAACTATCTAAGATGCGTTTTATACCCTTTTAGTTTAAGCACTTTTATAAATAAAAAAAATAAAAAATAAAATCTTAAAGTGATTTTAGTCACAAATTTGTTTGATTGCACTCCAACTAAAAGTGATTTTACAAATGTCAAATTACCATAAAGCGATGGTGAAAATCAACTTTCAAGTGTTTCTTTAAAAAATGTTTTTAAATCAAAAAAAAAATTAAAGTGATTTTTATTGGTTACCAAACATTGCAAATTTTAGAAGAAAAAACACTTTTAGACATCCAAAATCACTTAGAAAGTTATGCCAAACATATGTGATATGCCAAGTCTAAGTGCTTGATCATTCGATGAGTTATATGAAATGAGAAATCCATTTAGATCATTAAACACAGGACTTGATTTAAGCTATTTCCTTGCTGGTACAGCCAAGCTATGAAGGATATATAGATATACTAAGAGTATCTGAATCAAAGAATCTAGGATACCAACACATCCCAATGCACTGTAACACAAACAAGCAACAAAAATGCAAGGCATATTTATAATACGCTTAACAGACATGTCCTGTGGACATGAGTAGGGCATTAAAAGATACGCTTAACAGACATGCCAGCTAAAAATTACAATCAGAAGATTAATTCAAAAAAAATGCATAACGGAAACACCTATAAAGCAGGGCATCAAGGTCAATGAACTTATGGTACACAAGGAAAACTGGGAACCTAAACCATTAAAAGATACGATAAGTGGCAAGAGACTGAAAACAGCAAAATAGACTACTACCAAGAAATTTACAGGGGAAAAACTTCTAGACTGTATTCTAATAAAGATCCACAGTTATATTCATCTCCAAATCAATGTTTACAGGAACTACTTACTTGTGTTCAGATTCATCTTGTATAAATGCATGGAGTGCTTCCACAGCTAACGAGAAAGACAGAAACAGAAGAAATAGCTGTCTACACATGTAACGGAGTATTAAATGTCCAGATAGCAAAAGAAATTAAAAAAACTTTATTTTCGAAGTTAATGAATTAAATTTTCTTATACATGATTTGTAAGAAATTTACAGACAAATCAAATCACTTCAAGAGGTTAGGAAATTAGAAAAAGCAGAAGACCAGCAAGAACCAACTATGACCATGAATGGAAATTAGCATCTAAAAGACTAAAATCGAAGTTCAAAGTGAAACATCACTCTGCTCCTTAGAGGTGTTATCCATTTAAAGATCAGGTTCTTGCTTTTGTTCCATTAAAATATCCGGTTATGAATAATTGAAAAGCAAAGAAATACTTCTTATGAAAATTTAATAATAAAGAAATAACTATAAGGTAATTAAGTTATTAACTCATAAGACTTAAGATTGATACACATACATAAACTTGAGAGTTCAAAAGAACATGAACCCACCAATGATCACTCAAAAAAGGAGAACATGAAACAGAAGAGTTCCAGGAACAGTAAATATGCATATACATGTAAATTTTTGAATACTTACAGCATTAGTAAAGGCAGCCAAAACCTCTAGTCTCTTGTACCTGGTCAGACAAATCACTACAGTTAACCATCTCTATTAAGCAAATAAAGTTGGGCAAACCGGAAAAAGGTATGTGAGATATCCAAAACAAAACAAAATTGCAAGTTTATTGATATGTGGTCAAATTGTGATGCCCTATTTATATTCCAATGAGGAACTTTAATTCATATATATATAATTTTGTCCTCAATGTACCTATCATTTTTCAATTACATTAATAGATATGTAAAAACAAATGATGATGTAAAATTTAAAAATACTATTGTCTAATAAGATCGGCAGTTAGTAGTATAGTAGCATTTTTAATGGGTTCATCTTCCAAAACAGACTGATAACAAATTAGATAAAAGTTAGTATCGGTCGAGTTATATAAAGTGGGTAGGTTTTCAATAATATGAGAGGGTTGTGCAACTCATTCAATTACAAAATAGATAATTCCAACTCAGCTAATAATGAATCAAACTGTTTAGCGAGACAAGGAAATGAAAAGCATTACAAAAAATTATAAATATAGCACAGAACTAAAAAATGCCAAGAAACTACTATCAATAGAGTAAAAACTAATCACACCAGTAACAACTAAGGCCCCGTTTGATAACCATTTGGTTTATGGCTTTTAGTTTAAGAAAATTAAGTCTATAAACTCTACTTCCACCTACAGTTTCTTTTGTTTTTGTTATCTACCTTTACAAGTGTTTTCAAAATCCAGGCTAAGTTTTTTAAAACTAAAAAAAAGATTTTAAAAATTTGTTTTTTAAAAACTAAATCATGGTAAAGAAATGGTTAGAAAACAAACACAATTTTCAAAAACCAAAAACCAAATGTTTATCAAACGGGACCTAACTAAGTTAAATTGAAAACTTCATATACTTCAGTTGGTATCACAGTGATGAGCAAATAAACCTCACCCGTAGGTGTAAACATGATCAGGCTTACTCCGAGAGGCAGCAATGGCAAACAATGAAAATGTTAAAAGACCACAGCCAAAAGACAAATGAAATGCATCAGAAACCAGACCTGAAATCATACGAAAACTAATAAGAATAAATTTCACATGTTTGAGAGTCATTTTGAAAAATTACTTTTGTCAAGTTCATAATCAGTCCGAAACGTGTATTTAATCCTTCAAAATTTATTTAATATTTGATTTTACACAGGGTTTAGGGTTTAGGAGGAATTTTCAAAATGACAAAAGTGATTTTAAGCATTTCATAATCACTCCCATGAGCATGATAAATTAAAAGGGGAAAAAGGATAATGACGACCATACCAATACGGCCAGTAAGGAGACCGATAGTTAATTCCGCAGTCGAAAACAGAACATTAAGCGAAATCATCAGAAACAATCTCTTCATATACAGATTCCCAGATCTCACATTCTCCAAAATCGAAAACGCGAGTGATAAAACCGATAATTTATCACCTGAATTACCCTTTACGCTATAGAATTGATTACTTTCGGAAGCAAAGTAACCGTCGGAGTTGATAGGAATCGGCGTATGGGGTGGCAGCTCTTGCCAATGCTTAGACGAAGCTTGACGTGAAAAAGCGAACCTCCGATCATTGGCGCCAAATCCGGTATCCCTATTCCAGGAATTCTGGGAATCGAGTGATGCAGTATGGTGATTGAAGGATCCGCTGCTATCCATAGTTTATGAGGGGAATATGATTCTCCCTGCATAAAACTTCGAAGCTAGGAAAGGAAAGCACTGGAGAGCATTAAACCTTGAAATTGAACGGGGAAAGTTGGGGATTGAAATGTGGGAGATCTGGAAGAGAACAGAGAGAAATCTCTGGGTTTCGAAGTTGGATTGGAATGGAAAAAAGAGAATCAAACGAAACAAAATTGATTGGAAGCAAAGAGACAGTGACGATGGCTGAAGGAAGACTTCCAAGTAAACGAAAGAACTTGAAATGTGATGATGACTACGTGAATTTCCCGGGACTACATAGAAAATGACAAATGTCCTAAAAAAAAAAAACACTTTTTAAAATAATATATAGACGAGTATTTTATTTTTTTATTTTTTTAAGAACAAAAATGACATAAATTAAAGTTGTAAGAAAGACATCATACTAGCATAATAATCTCCATTCCAAATTTTATAAGTCTCAAAGATAACGCACGTCGTGCAAGTTTGTCAGCTTCCATATTGACACTTCTTCGAGTATGAGAGAAAGAGATGGACTCCCATGACGATGCCAAATTCTGCACTTGGAGGTCAATGTTTTGAGCTTATGTGAGATTTACCACCTTTTGGTTAATAAGCTGGATGGAATTTAGAGAATCTGACTCGGCTAGAAGACGATAGCTTCGATTAGTGATGGTCATAGTTTCAATGAAAAGAATAGACCATTTTATGTGAGATGCATTTGTGGTCTGCGCAAATCACTCGTCCCTCCCAATCACGAACAATCCATCCAATTCCACCGCGACCTGCTTCTTCGTTCCAAGTAGCATCAGTGTTGAGTTTCCACGAATTGAACAAAGGCAAGGTCCATTGTGGTTGAGATGAAGCTAAATGGATCCACTACCTCCATCGTAGAAGGGTCCCATATCTACAAATTTCGTTCATCTGGGCCTCTGAAGTAGGCAAAATCTAATCCCAAAGCAGATTGTCAGTTTGATGTATCAGTTTGTTGCGAATGCTCCATATTTTTCAAAGGATGAATAGAAATTTCTCCCAGTCAGCTCTTGCAGCATGAATCCAACTCCAAACAAAATAGTCTTGTACGGACCAAATGCGCCTGAAATCATAATATAACCCCACATTAGAAGGTAATAAATGATGTCAGAGTTACCTTGCACCCCCAAAAGAGGTGTATTTCTGTTTCTGGTCCGCGCATACAAAATGGGCACCACGGTTCAAAATAGACGGTATTTATTACAAAACTCTTTCCTCTCGCTTATTAGTAGTAATTTTATTTTTCAAATATCTCTCAATGAATTATACATTTTACAAAACCGACTATTATGAAGAAAAAAAATTAAATTTTTGTTCTTAAAAAATAATTAGATTGTTGTCAAACCGAGTCTAGCTCAATTGACATAAGATTGTGTCATTGACTAAGAAGTCATAGGTTCAATTCTTGCATTAATTAAAATATCAATTAAAATATTTTTGAAAAAAAAAATTAGATGGTCCATTCTTTATATACGCCATTTCCCTCATCCAAAATCCAAAATAATACATGTATATATTTTTTTCAATACAATAAATGTATGAAAAATTGAACTTTCAAGAGGGAAGAAATACATATCAACTATGAAAAAAAAAAAAAAAAAAACCACAAAATATTATAAAAAAAAAGGCTAAATTATCAACAAACAAAAAAATACCCCTAAACCATGTATTATGTTTAAAAAATATCCTTGAAAAAAAACGTTTCAAAAATGTCGCTCACGGATAACACACAAAATTCTAATGTGAACGGGTAATTTCTAACTTGTACCTATGTGACATTAAAAAAACGAGAGAAAATTACATTTTTAGTCCCCAAATTTTCAGAACTGGGTGCAATTGGTCTCTGGGTTTTCAAAATTGACATTTTTAGTTCCAATTTTTAAGAATAGGTTTAAGAGGTCTCTCAACACTAACGGGAAGATGCTAACGAAAAATTGACCGAACTTGTTAGTTGCTCACGTGGCACGTGGCTACTGGCTGGACTTAAAAAAAAATCTCCATATTTAAACTAATTATTTATTTATACGAAAAAATGATTGGACGTGCAATTTCTTTTAGAATGGATCTTCATTAGGTTAATTCTATATATATAAGCCAAAGCGAAAATAGCTCAGCTGGCATATGTATGAGTTGACGACCACGAGATCTGTGGTTCGAATTCCCCAACCCCCAATGTACTCAAAAAAAAAAAAAAAAAAAAAAACAATTCTATATATATAATATTGATTAATTAATTAATTGTAGTAGTAAACAGTATTGAAACACCATTATTGATCATTTTATTCTTTCTTTACACCCTGATAATATGATTATTAGTTATTACTGATTTTGCACGCTGATAATAATTAATATGATTATTCGGATGACAATGTGGATGAGATGAGATCAGAACAAAAGAAATAATATATAATAATGGCGAGTTCTTTTTGAGTTCTAACAATGAGATGGGGATCAAATCTCGACCTGACCTCAAGAAAAGTAGTACATGTCAATTATCGTTGAGTTATGCTCACTTTGACAATAATAATGAATAACTCATTTGAACGTACGATATCCTTGATAGCAATCCTAGATAGCCAATGATCCTTAATTTTTCCTTTTGTCTTTTCAAAAAATTGACAACTGAACACAAGTGTAGCATGATAAACAATGCACAAATTGTACAAGTTCATCAAAGGGATTGAAATCAAATATTCAGACATCAATGTTGTGATGTTCTTTATCACATTACAAAAGTCAAGGTTGAACTGCTATGAACTTTCAAAAATTTGCAGATGTCTTGTCTTCACTTGAATGTAGGTGATCCATATTTCTACTTACTGTGCCCTCAATTTTGAAAGGAATTAGATGGGGGCCTAGTCTCCCCCAAAAGTTTTAACTCATACCCTTGAGCTCCTTAACTGCATCATAGAAAGGAAAACAGTGAAGAAAGCAGAAGTGGATTTATTAACGAGATTTAGCTTTTTCAGTCACTTCTGTCGGATCGGGTCGGTCAGAGCAGGGCAGACCGACCATCTGAATTCAGAAACTTCATTTTGTAACGAACTAGAGGGGAGGGATCCCAAGCCTCCCAAATGAATAGAAAGGTAAACAATTAAAGCAGAAGTTGAGATATTGAAGTTATTGTAAATACAATAGGTTGAAGGAATTTAAAGACGGATTTTAAGACTAATCTTGGGGAGAGACGCCAAACCACTGGAAGTGCTTGAAAACTTATAGTTTTTTTTTTTTTTTTTTTAGTTCAACAAGATCTGCGGTGGAGAATTTGAATTTCTCACCTCTTGGTCGAGGGTATATGTCTTAACCAGTTGAGCTATGCTTATGTTTTTAAATTGTTAACAATGTTTGTAACACCGTCTTTAGTTAATGACTAATATGCCCTGAATAATATTCCTAATATTTTCCTACTAGAGACTCAGGGATAACATGGAAAACTGGATATAGTTGTCCTGTCAAATTGGGTCACGGGTGATTCCTGTTATCTTTGCTCAGTAGATATTTATTGCTGAAACAAGTTTAGCTTCTAAAAGGCAAAAGTTTTTAGGGAAGAAATTGAGATTACGGTAGCAATGGCTCCCTAAAAAGGACCAAAGGATTCTGATATTTCTTCACACTAGAAGATATCAAGCATTCACAGAAGCAACCAAAAGAGACATTGCCTTGCCAAAATTCCGGTGCGCCCCAGAACCTTCATATCTACCGATAGGAAGCCGTGAAATTCTCTACATTGTTAATCAATGCCTTAGATCAAGGTTTTCAATAGCTATTCCTTCAAATCCTCCGCAAGCATCACGAATCCTAAAAGGACTGCTCCTTACCTTGACCCAATCCCTATAGCAAGGAATATCAGATGATTTCTCATGCTTCATAACGTTCCAGTTTTCAAATTTTAAATAGAAATTTTGAACAGTGACCCAATCTTCATTTTAACAAAGGAGCTTAACTTGATCAGCTATCCAACTCTCAGCAAAGCCTTTCGTGATAAGGGTCATTTTTTGTGGCTTGTCAGCATTTGTGCAGTTTTGTGGGGCTTTTGGCTTGAGAGAGGCAATAGAAATTTTAAAAGGGTTCTTGGGTGGAGGTTTGGTCCCTCGTGTTTCATATCAAATGGTCAATCTGTTTTTAGACAACTGTTCGGGTGGGGGATCGAACCTAGGACCTCTTAGTCACTAGTCTATACATCATGACTGTTGAACTATGTTCTTGTTGACTCAATTCAAATGATCAATTATGAACTAACAAATCAAATAGACATCAAAAGGGAAAGAAGAGGGGCAAATTAGTCCTGCATTTTCTTTTCTTTTCTATAGTAATAGTATAGTAGTATAATTACGCAAGAGGAATTACCTTGTCACAATCTTAGATGATAATCAAGAGTATAGGCATGAATATCTGAAGCACCTGTGCCAGGCCTGACAAAAACCATCAACAAAGAAAATCAAATGCCGAGAACATGCATGTAAATAAAAAGAAACTTTGAAAGTGAGATACCATCCAATGAATTGAGCTGCATCAAACTTTAGCCAGAATATATTGGCCAGAAGGTAAGAGTAAGAAGGTTTCCAGAACTAGGAAGCATGAATATTCAAAGAAAATCAACTATTAAAAATCTATATAAAATATTAAATAAATAATAACTTGGTTTATGGTGATTTAATATGGTATCAAAACAAGAAATATTATTTGAACTCCTACCAATGCATTTCTTTTCCAAGTAATATTAATAATTCACGTGTTGCACTTCATAAATTAAATTAATATCTGAGTTTACATATGATATATCATAACATACTTGCTCAAGTTTTTGAGTTTATTAGGAATTACACTAAAGACCCATTTTACAACTTGGTCGGTCAAACTAGTTCATCGTCACGCATAAAATGTGAACTACACCAAAGACATCACATCAAGATGCTTTCAGAAAATGACATCTCCACACCACATTTTCACTATCAATCTTTTTTTTACTTGTTCTTTCTTCCCTCTTGACAAACTCGAAGATTAAACATCTTTTGTAGATGTGACACAATAAGGAGGAAAGGGAAGAAAATGTAAACTACTATGAAGAGCAAGAAGTTTAAGCATAGAAGAAGAACAAAATGATACATTTTTAATGTTTTTATTAAAAGAAAAATAGAGGAAAGTCACGCCGCAACAAAGGATGACAGATTGATCGGGGAAAATCCAAATTTATATAATTATGAAGAAAAAGGTAAATTTGATTAAATTCTAAAGAATCAATAACATGATTCAAGAATAAGAAAATCTTCCATTCTTCTCTTCATGGCTTGATTATACTGAAACTTTCAAAATCAAACTTAAATATTTATTGCATTAGTATAACATATATCCAGAATAAATACAGAGTTTGACTTCCTATATCACAAAACAACCCTTGTTGTTAATCAGAATTATCTGAAACATGTATTTAATTGAATGTCCGAATTTTAAAGTACCTTTTATTGATGGTGCCATAATGGAATGTGGTTCTTCCTGCCTTGACATCCTCAACATACTGCAGTCACAAGTACAAGTTCCGTTTGCTTTAAAGCCTTAAAATATGTTGTAGAAATATTAAGGCCACTTGGTAGCACTTGAGTTTTCTATTTCCCGTCGTTGAGAAATAGGTGTGTTTATTATTTCCATTGTCCTTTTTGCATGAAATTTTGGTCTCACCACAACACAACAAGTGCTTTATTTAAAATTTTAGAAAACAAGAATTACAAAAAAGCATTTTTTTTGCCTAAAAGTTTGGTCTCACTTCAACAAGTATTTTATTTTCATTATTTAAATTTCAAGTTAATCTTTCATTTTGTTTATTTAAAATTTTAGAAAACAAGAACTACAAAAAGCATTTTGCTTTCTTTCTAGAAAAACTAGAAACGTCAAACATGAACTTCACCATATGAGCCCATGTACAAAACTAAAATGTACTAAAGTTCAATAGGCACATACCAGTCTTAAGGTAACCAGCATGGATGAAAATGCAAGAGACTCAAAAGGTATATCGTCAAGAGAAAAAAGGCGGCATTCCAAGGATTCAGGACCAGGAGAGAAATGGGGTTTCTTCAACTTTCCCATGAAAATTATATACGTCTACCAAAACAAACGTGGAATATGTCATATATTAAGTATAATGGACATCAAAGTATGATCAAGGAAAAGATGTCTATTTCTTACTTGGCCAATAAGAGGGATGTCTAACTGAGCAAAAGGGGATGTAACTTCCACTTCTGCATTTGCTTCTTCCAAAGTTTCCCTAATTGCACCATCAGCAGCTGACTCCCCAATTTCCAAGTAACCAGCTGGAAGAGTCCTATTGAACAACTAGTTCTCAAATTCAATTGTAAAAGTTATCAAAGAAGGAAGGTTTACTTAAGTAAATGTCAACAAGTTATTCACTGCAGCATCATACAATTCTTTTTGCTTTCCAAAACAACAGAACCGAACTTTTGGTTTCTGTCACAGATTTGAATAATTTTTGCAATCAGATAGTTTTCCCTTTCTTATTTTTAAACGTCATTACATACCAAAGGCCATAAGATGGCTCAATATTCCTCTTGCAAAGTAAGACCTTGTTGTCGTGATGAATCAAACAACCCACGACCTACAAGTATCAAAATCAAGAAAATAGATTCAAGTATAGCCTTTATCCATATAGGAGAATATAAAGGACCAAAAAAAGATAGCAGAGCCCACTCTGCACTTTTAACGTATAACATGGCTTTGAAATGGATATAGACTTCATATACGACTTGTTTAACGCTAACTAACACATAGCTCTGATCCAAATCAACAAGGAAAAATAAAAAATAAAACATAATTTAAGAACAGAAAGTCTTACAATACTAAGGCAAAGTATATTTCCAAACGACGATATATACTTGCAATATACTATTGCAAAATAGAAAAACTACAAGTGTTGCCAAATAGCCATACCAAGTCTGGTAGACCACAGGAATTAACATTCAGATCTTGCTTACAGTAAACTTTTGCTAAATTACAAATTTACAATACTAGGGCCAAGTATATTTCCTGTTTCAACTTTCAACAGTCATCCCTTTTCTTTTTTCTGAATCAATGAAGATATATCCTTTATCTCATACTTATATTCATGTTTCAATAATCATATCAACTATTCTGTAACCAAAAAAATGCATAATTGACAAAAATTAAAGTTGGCCTAGCCTAGCAAACTACACAAATTCATTCAATGCTTAATCTTGAAGTATAGTAAGTAGTAAGCAATAGAATAGAATATTTAGTTTAGATGGAAATTGCACAGAGTTAACAAAGATCTATTGCAAATACAAGAATGTTACCATCTTCGGATTCTGATAAGTTATCTTCCCACAAACTGTGCAAATAGCTCTCAACTTCTCCTCTCCATCAGGTATTCCATGCTTTGTTTGGCCTCCGCACCACTGACAGAACCGTACATTACGGATTTTTTCCTGCATAATAGAATTCATTCATATAGCCAGCCAGTGCAATGGATGTAAAAGTTAAAGATAATAAAACAAAGAAAAAAAATGCACACACTTTTTTTTATTTTGGTAAGAAACACACAAATCGCCAAAGGATGGAAATGCTTCATTGATCAAACATAAACCTTTTATGTATCCTCGACTTCACCATCTACCTAGAAATATAGTAAAATGGGGGATCACAGAATATGGTGGTAATATCATTGATTTATGGCTAACGTAACCAAAACTCGTTATAAGTTAAGACACAACCTAATTCTTTAAGAATTGCAGTGCATAAAGCTAAAGACTATAAATTAAATAAACGAAATTCATAAACTATGTCTAGAAAGAATGGAAGCCGTACTTTAAGATAAATTCATACTTCTTCATACAAATGAACTGTATGAGGACTACCAAAAGCATTTCTATCTCATGAACAATAGACACAAGAAGGCAATCCCCTCCCTTTTTTTTTTTTTTTTTACTTCAACCACATGTGAGGTGGGGATCGAACCATCAACCTTTGGATGGTAATTTGTGCCTTATCCACTAAGTTGTGCTCAAATTGGCCTGACCTTTAGGTTGAGGATATAATACCTTAACCAGATTGAGCTACTCTCAGACAATCCCCTCCTGTGAAATTTGTTATTGCTATCTTGCTCTTTAATGCAACCCCATCACCATGTTACGAGTGCAACCAAAGTCCCAAATTTGCTAGGAAATAGAGTGATCATGCGTATATAAGTGAGGACAGGAGAGCTTATGCCCAGAGTGGACAATATCATATCTACGTGAAAACATGTGGAGGTTCCGTTGTCCTTGACAACCCATCATGTGGCTACATGTTTCTAACATCATGAGGGGGACTAATACCTAACAGGGTGATATTCCACTTTCCCCAAATACAAACGTAATCATAACAATCAACCCAAATGAACCAAAACAGGCATCATTAACAAAATCGATTCTCATAAATCAAGAAGAAAAAAAGAAACCAATAAGTTAAAAGATTGACTCACAATTGAGTGGACTACAGTTGAAGATGATGGCGGCGGAGATTCTGACATAGACAAGGGAGAAGAAGAAGAAGAAGAAGTGCCTTCCTGGTTGGCCTCAGAACATGTAGACCCACAAAATGCTTTAAAAGAACCAGTTCGAGGAGCCAGGAACAGTGAAGAGGTGCTAGCACATGACAATCTCGAAGAAGAATAAGATAATGAAGACGAGGTTGACAATGGTTTGGAAGAGATGAAATTAAGACTGAATCCAACAATGCTATTGGGTTTCAGAAGATTTGAAACGAACCCAGATGAGCAACCGACAAGATGAACAGTTTTTAGCATTATCTATCTTCAATTTCTTTGAATCGGGATGGAATTTGAAGTGGTAACTCGTAGTTGAATCAACGAAAATGAGCATCTAAAGAGGAAATTGAGAATCATTTCATCACTTTTCTTCCATTTTCTAATCGGGGTGTGTCGGCACTCATCAGCTGCATCATGGATTAACGCAAATCCAGCGTTGAATTTTAGTTCTGAAGAAATTGGGGGAATGTTCTTACATCAACTTCGGATTCGTCTCATCGGTAATGCTCTTATCCATTGAATATTGGATTTACTGATAATTAGGCCACACAAAAAAAAAAAAAAAAACTAGTCTTTTTTTTATTTTTTTTTTTTTGCCAAAGTGGAAAAGAAAACAACTTTAAAAGATTTAATAGTAAATTAGTTTTTTTTTTTAATAATTGATATGTTGATTTCAACTCTAACTTCGATATTTGGCCAGATGTCCTTAAATTAAGGTTCATTCGAGAGATTGACGCGTAATTTTAAAAATTAGTCAAAATTACCTTTTGCATACATACTCTGGCTAGGATTTCTCTCGCTCTCGTTCACCGTTCACGAGAACGAGAAATTTTTAGTTATAAAATGGAGCCCGCAAAAGAGCGAGAGCGAGAGAAATCCTAACGAGAGTGATGTCAGCAAAAGATCATTTTGACTACTTTTTAAAATTGCGGGTTAATCTCTCAAATGAGCCTTAATTTAAGGTCATCTGGCCAAATTATCCCCTCCAACTTCAAAGCGAGTGGTACATATCAATTATTTTTTAGTTGTGCTCATTATATTTTGTTTCTTCATTAATTACAATAATAATTATTACTATTATTATGATTGTTTAATTTAACCATTGCAAAGTGAGACTATTATTATGATTGTTTAATTTAACCATTGCAAAGTGAGAGATGAGACTATTGATTTTGAAATGGTAATTAATAAATGTTAACGAATGTAGTATCTATTAAACTATATTAATTACCGTTAGTTTGAAATAATGGCGATAGAACAATAGTTTTAAAAAATGTAAAATAGTTTTTTTTTTGAAAGAGAAAAAAAAAAAAAAAAAAAAAAAAAAAAAAAAAAAAAAAAAAAAAAAAAATGTAAAATAGTTGGTAAATAGAAATACCTCAAAAAAATATGGTAATTTTATGAATAATAATAAGTTTTTGGAATTTAATGAATAATAGTGTTGAAATCTATATGGAATGCAGGATTCTATCAAAAGGTAAAAACCGTTTAAAGAATTCAACCACCAATTTTAGACCAATTTATTATTTTTATTTTTCAATTTTATATATCTACTAAATTTATTTTTTAAATTACTTTTAGAGAAATTATAACATATGTCAATTTAGAGTAAAATAATTAAAAATATAGCATTTTTTTAAAAAAATTGCAGATATGACAATTTCTATCGCTATAGAAGTTTATCGTTGATAGTAGTCTTTTTTTTATAGAATTTTGTCTGATAAGATAGAAGTCTATCGGTAATAGCCATAAAGTCTATCTGTGAAAGCCACTGATTTTTTTGTCACATTTACAAAAAGTTTTAAACTTCGCTAAATTTATAATTATTTTGGGTCTGATTGCTGTTTGTACCGTCTTCTATTCAAAGAATAGATGATGTTACATTTAAAAAAAAAAAAAAAAAAAACCACATTTTTCAAAAGAACCTCTGAAGTTATATATATAAGAAACCTGAGATATGTAACCAAAAGAGAAAAAAAACAGCAGCATGGGCAAGAGTGCCTCAGAAAGAAAAAGGAGAAAAAAAAATATATTTTGGTTTTCACAAAATAATTTTAAATTGAGCATTTTATTTTTATAGCACTAACACGTGGAATATAAGAATTTGAACTCCTTATTTGAAGAGAATGAATAGATATCAATTACTATCGAACTATGCTCATGTTGGCAGTTTTAAATATACATCTTCATAGAAAGGTAAATCATGACAGAGAGACGCGATTCTCGGCAAGTCCCTTTTCAACTTCATCAACTGAAGAATTACCAACAACTTGATAATCAAAGGAGTGATATCTAATGTATACATGTGTATTTTTCAAAATAATATTATTCCATAGTTTCAGACATGTTATAAACTAACAAGTTCAATACAGTTACAGACAATTGTAAATTTTACAATTTTTACTACTATAATTATAGATGCTCTCCCATAAAAATGGTCACCATAGTACTCTTGTCCACTAAAATAGTCAGAACTCAAGGCCCCCAACCAAAACTACAGATATGATAATTTCAATATCATATCAAGAAACATTGTTGAGATCAAGATATGAAAATAAAGGTTCGTACTTGTATGGCAACATCCTCCAGAACTGCAAATATGTTGGATGGAGATGAGGCTTAAGAAGATTCCATCCTTAAATTTACCGCTAACTTGTCGCACAAGGATTGATATGCCACGCTGCAAAGTTTGAACTTCTCCTCCGCCATCACCTACATTTAAGTGCATGGATCAGTCATATCTATGCATATTGATGGATCTAAGCTTAGCTTAACTAGTTTCTAGCAACTTCACACCAATAGTTATATTCAAATGGCCAACTTGAACATAGCTCAACTGGTTAAGTCATACACACCCGAGTCTCGACTAAGAGGTCTGAGATTTGAATCCCCCACCCTCATGTGTTGTTGAACTCAAAAATAAGTTACATCCAATTGATGTTACAATAACGATAGATTTTTGTTTTCTTAATATCCGTGATTGTCTGGTCATGCGCACCTCGACTAATTTCACCGGACACCCGCCTGACCCTACTATATTTGGCTGCCAAGAAAACCCGTAGGTGGTCACCATGGTTTGAATTCATTCCCTTTAAGCCCTTTACTATTCATATATCTATTCCTAGGCCCTTATTGACCATTAGGCCAACTAAGCCACAGGATGGTTGTTAGGATAGATTTGCAAATCAAAGTAGTTATTGCTCAAACCAATGTTGTTATTTCAACTCTCTTATCCAATCTCAGACATGCAGGGGGAGGGTGTGTCAGGATGGAATATGGTACTACCTTGGAGGAACCTTGGTGGCGATCTGGGTGCCATTTCAGTGCACATGCTCGATACCTGAAATGGAAGAAAAAGGTTTCATAAAATGGAAAAAAAGAAGAGATTCAAAAGACAAAAGACAAGATAGCATATGCAACACCCGTTGTGAAGCAAAAGTCAAAAGTGATTCAAAATGAAAGCTCACGCATTTTTAACATCTTCAAGTTTGAGTGGACCAGACGCTTTTAGTCCAAGAGCAAGTCTATTCGACACCAAATTTGCCTCGGAATCCTCGTATTCATTCGAAGAGTCCTCATAATCTTCATCGAGCCTATATCGCCAGTTCCATGATCTCCCATAGTTACTTGAGTAACTTGTTGAGCTCTTCCATTGAGGATTCTCTTCATTAATGAAAGACCAATAGTAAGTGCGATTTCCACCAAATGCAGATCGGAAGACAGTCTCAAGATCAGGATCATCTTCAGTAAACTCGAAACCTGGAGAAGTAGAGTTAGAACAAAAATTCAGTGAAAACATGTTTTGATAATTGTTTTCTAAAAGTTGTTTTTCTTTCTTTCCTTTTCCTTTAATATATTCTCAAGGATGGTTTTCATTTTTTTAGAATAAATGAAAGTAAACTTTATTTTTCAAATCACGAATTAGTGAATAGTGATTTTTTTTATTTCTTTTTACTGAGATTTGTGAATAGCGAGTTTAATTTTCAATATGCTGACATTATCCTTTACAAACAAACGTCATTTCATCCTAATTCTTAATAATAAAAAGTTAAAAAACAACCATTGGAAGCAATAACATTAAACTATTTTTAAAAAAATTTCCCAAACAAGCTTGAAATCTCAACCCATTACACCATTATGGAATAGACCAGAACATTGGGAAACTTAGACGACATGATTTTTAAAATGGTAAAGAGATCTAAAATAGAAATACTGCCACCACCACCACCATGATACCAACACTAAAGACATGGGCTTAGACTCTTATCCAAAAAAAGTCATGGCTTAGAAGTTAGAACTTTAAAAGAAATATATTTAAAATAAAAAAATTGTAAATGAAACCGAGTGTTGCAATTCATGCCTCACTAGTCCTTTTACTAGCAAACAATTATGATTTCCAACTCTGACCTCAACTTCTAGATGGTAAAACTAAAAACGAATAGACAGTTCGAATGGTCTTATTTATTTATTATTATTATTATTATTATTATTGCATTAAAACAAAAAAGTTCCAATATACATTAATATTGTTGAGGACATGTAATAAAGAGGTTACTTACTTCTGCTCGAACACCGTGGTTTCTGGTTGGTCCTGTCTCTTTTAGAGTCCCTAAATGAGTACTGCCTTTTAAACCAAGAACTGCCTTTGCTCGAGGAAGGATCATTCGTCTCGCCCTCATCCTGCCAACTCTGAAACTCCAAACGCAACGATATAAGGATGATGCAGAAATCCTTTTGAAATTAAAAGCATATTTAACATTATTCTGGTCAAAACTAAAATGTTCTGAACTTCATGACCAGGATTCTCAAGGATCACCGAGTCAGAATGTTAGTTAACACAAATGTCCAACAACATTAAGCCAAAAATCACAAAAATGACCTTAAGTGAAGCAGTAACTAAAGCTAATGAAATTGGTACTGCGACTGAGAAGACTTGTCAAAATTAACAAGTTTGGAAATGACTTTAGAAAGGTAATGAAAACTCGAATTTCTTCCATCATATTATACATCAAAAAAGAGGAAAAGCTTTATCTTTGAGATTCTATCCAGGAAAGGAAAGAGCCTCCTCACGATTCAAAAATAGAACATGAATTATACACAGAGGAAGCAGGCCCTCTTTTTCTTCCCGGTAATTTTCAATGGGACACTATCTCCTATGAGCAAAGTAAGAATAGAAAGCTGATTTCAATGAAGAAGCATGATAATGGAAAAGACTTGAGTAGTGAAGTTAACGGGGAACTAATACAACCTGAAAGAGGAATTCTGCATAGGCACTGACATTGCGCAGCAATGTTTGTTTTGTATTAATCCTTCTAAAACTCTTTGTATAATGGTTGCATCTCTGCAGAAAAGTGTATAAATATTAGTACAAAATATAAATCAAGAGGTTCATTGCAAGGAGTATTCACTTTGAGTAATTAGTTAGTGGCCAGGTTACTATATAACAACAATAAGTTGAAAAGAAAATGACAATGTTGATCTACTACTGTAGGAGTTAACAGAACAGTGCCTTGAAAGATTGACATTGCATCATTACCATATGGAGGGGAGGGGTTGCAGTGCTAACTTCCAAAGAAACTTCGGGATTCTTTTTCAGTGAGGAAAAAAAAAATTAATGACAAATTTACAAAAAGAACCGGCATTTGTTAGTTCTGTTACAACTGTTAAGTTAATACCTTATTATTACTCTATCAGTACTGATAACATTTTAAATTTTAAATCCTAACAATAGTCAAGAACCAATAATGATCCTATCCTAAAGGAGGTGAGGTAGGAGAAATTAATCTTCTTTGAAAATTGAGAATAAGTTGGACAATAATGCCATTCGAAAAGGCATCCTTATTCCATCATAGTTTCTCTTCCATATCAAATTGAGACAAAAGACAGAGTTGTTACCTTTGCATGGCAATACATTATAGATTTTTTTTTCCTTTTTGGAACAAAAACTTCATTAAAATAGCGAAGTTTATTTATAAGTATCCGTGGCCCTATAAAAACCTGCCTCGACTTGTGTTAATTACAAAAGGAGTATAAATAGAAAACGGTTTATTTAGACTATTACAAGCATTTTATTTTGGTAATTCAAAAGTCTTATCCAAAATCCTCTTTTCCTCCCGATAATCTCTCTTATTCCTCCTTAGTCCTTTCTAACCAAAATTCTCAAAATATTCAGAAGTTTTAAAGTTCTAAAATACAAGAGACTAGAGACTGTACTCCTCTATTTATTTATTACTTTTTTTTTTTTTATAAACAACCGAGCTTTCAATGAAAAAAAAATGAAATAATACAAGGGGATCCAAAAAAAAGAACCAATCCCACAAAAGGAGCCCCACTAAAAGAAGGGGCTCCAATCAAGCAAAATAAGACCTGCAGAAAATTACAAAAAATTCGCGTCACTGACGCCCACAAAGAAACATAAAACCTAATAAGAGACCAGATAGCACAAGGCTCCCTCTCCACCCCTCTAAAAGTCCTACTATTTCTTTCACCCCATAAACCCTATAAAACTGCACAAACCCAACCTGCCACAAAAACTTCTCTTTCTCTCGAAAAGGCGGATGGAGAAGGAACTCCTCAATCATCGGTCTAGGACCTCTGTGCCTAGCAAATTGAAAGTCAAACTCTTCAAAAAAGAGGTTCCAAACAATCTGCGGAAAGTCGCAGCTCCAAATCAATTGATCCAAGTCTTCCTCCGCCCTCCGTCAAAAAATGCAACAAAAAGAGCCAAACAAAGTAGATCTTTTTCTTAGAAGTCGATCTAAAGTGTTACGTCTTCCGTGGATGACCTGTCAGACAAAGAATTGAACCTTCTTTGGGATTTTCACCTTTCACATAGTAGAAAAACCGACTCGCCAACCGGAGAAGGATTTAGTAAGCTCTAAAAGAATGAGCTACACGAAAAAACAATAGCAGAATTGGGAAACCACAGCCGAACTAATATCATACAGAATTGCCTAGAAGCAACCCTGCAGCTGACATATTCAGAAAATTCAACAAGGAAAAGGAAGTTAAGTTGTTCCCTTGAAATCAACTAATGCACGGTTCACCTAGTTATGGCCAATGGGATATAATACTGCAGATGATTTGAAAAAACATTGAAGGGATTCATAATTACTAATAGGGAATCGAGTATGTCGGTGCCCGCATCATCCACTCGCCGCCAGCATAAACTTATCAGTTTCTTGATTAACAACTAAAAAGGCCTTACATTCAACTTGTTCATAAAGGTGTTCATTAGCTAGAATCGGCAGTTGGTGATTGAATGCTATGGGGAGCTGGAGGCCCTCTATAGGGGTATTTCTAATTTGTTAAGTAATCTGACTTTTTAAGAGTTTATGTTGGTCAAAGATTCAGAGATGGTTCTACTTCAATCAAACAAATTGCTGCCGCCTCTGAAAGCCTGCCCAACTAAAACTATAGCCATTTCGACCTAGATTCACCAAATTCTCCATTTTTTTTTTATAAGAAACCGATATTTCATCGATAAAAATGAAAGATTGGGCATACAAAAGAAAAACAAACAAACCCATCAAAAGGAGCCCCAACACTAGCTACAAGAACCGACCTCAATCCAAAAGAAAATGAAACCAAATGAGTAATACCAAATCCTCCATACAAAACAGAAGATACACACCCAATATACAAAATCTCCAATTTCCCATCAAAAGTATGGAGGGAAAGGGCAAAAATATACTAATTTGAACTACGAAACATATGTATTCCGTAAAAAATCCAAGTAAAAAGGTCTGGTGTAATCTACACTATTGTTAAACGAGATTAAGAATCACAAATATGCATCAAAAAAGAAACTCACAGAGTCCCAATGATTGCGTCTTTTGCGGTCGAGGATAGGCGTAGAGTGAAAGAAAGCAGTTCTCAACCCAAAACAATCGGATTTGGGATTGAGGAGCGCCGTTTTGATGCCGCCACTGTTCATCATCTGGAAACCGATTATAAATACCCAAAGGGAGGCTCCGGTGAGCAGGAAGAACAGTAATGGAGCCTATTGATATATGAAACGAAACTTTTTTTGCTCGTAACTGTTCAGACTGTGAATGAAAGCGGCCATCGATCGAGGTTGGTTCGAGCTCAGAGTTAGTGATACTAGACTCGATCTCACGCGAAATTTTATTTTATTTTGAAGAAAAAAAAATTACCCATAAACTTGGGGATTTTTGTATGGATGACCCATATGGGTCGTGAGAATTTTTTACCCGATTTTTTATTTCTCTCAAAGTAAGTGCACAAAGTCTGTAGTACCCTTCACTGAATACAATTACGAACAGACAACTATGATGCTCTCGTGTTAAGCGAAGGGTACGAATAACTTTTCACTGGGAGTGGACACTTGCTTATCACGATAGAATATCAAAAAAACATAAATTTTCTAGGGAAGGTCAAAAAAAAATTTACACCCCGAAGGGTGGGTCATCCCTACAAAACCCCTCCCCACATAAACTTGCAAGTTCTATCGATTCTCAATTTCATCAACTTGACCTTAAACTTAAATAAATATTATAATTTTTATCATTAACCAAAAAAAATTAACGTAAAAAAAGCTCAAAAACTCACTAATCTAATGAAAATCACAAAATTAAATTGGATTAATGTACAAAATAAACAATTAAATATCAACAAAATCATAGTTCAACCGACATAATGTATGAACTATGAGCCAGAGGTCTCAGGTTCATGAGGGTTTGGTTTTTTCTGTTGGTCTGGCAGACAGACGCTCGATTTGCGGTGGCTGGTTCTTTCAATGGAGAAATTGAGTGATAGGTGGAAAACCATAACTATAATGGAGAGTGAGAAAGTGGAAATCGATTTTACAATATAAATGATTTATTATCTTCTGAGGAACTTTGTTTGTGTGTTGTGGTTGAGCTATTATCTAATAAGAAGGTCAATGCTTATACTTTTAAGTTTGTTATGAAGTCAATCTAGAAGGACCATAATAGTACTCGAATTGAATCGGCGGGAGATAATGTGTTCTATGTACCATTCAAATCTACTACGGAAAAAGTATGAATTACCTCAAAAAGTCCGTGGACTTTTGACCGAGATTTGATGGTGATTGTTTCCGATAGAATTAGAATATTTGTAAATAAACTTGGTCTTGTCAACCAAGTATATTGTTATCATAAATTAAGCCTAAAGACTTAGTATGTTGTTACCATAATTATAGTCTAGTCTTAGTATGTGGTTAGCCTAATTATGGATTTGTAACTAGTATACAAATGACGTTATGTCAAATGAATAGATCAATGAAAGTCATTATTTCATGGTATCAAAGTCTTAGGGCAAAATTCTTATTTCCTTTCTTCTTCTCCCTTTTTCGACAACCAACAAATCCTCCTTTCACCCGGTTCCTGTTGTATCTAACATAAAAAATCATGTCTCCATCACCCTTGAGATGGAAAATGTCCAATGTGCGACATGTGTGGAACTCTTAAAAATTCACACAGTCTCATCGGGTCATCAATCACATCATTTCACCGAAAGAGGGTGTCGTTGAGCCTACAACCGACGAGGAGAAAGAATTGTGGACAACCCTTAATTTCACAATTCTACAATTGTTTATGCAACTATTTCGAACGACTTGTTGCATACAATTCTCGAACCTGACTCAACGACAATGGAAGCTTGGAATCGATTGCGTGATATTCCAAGACAACAAAAACTTTGTGGAGTAACACTTGAGCAATAATTTTCTCACACAAACATAGAGGATTTTCCTAATGTCTTCGCGTATTGTCAACGGCTAAAGATTATGTCAGCCAACTCAAGAACGTTGGGGCTCTTGGTCTCGAACAATCGTCTCGTTCTTCAATTGGTTTTCGGTCTAACCGAAGCTTATAGAGAAGTGGACACACTCATTCGTCAAAGTGACTCCCTTTCACTTTTCTATAAAGCTCGTTTCATGCTCTTGAAGAGGCAGGCTTCGCAAAACAGGTTGCCACGAGTTCGAATGCCACCATGATCGCTCGGAAAGATGATGATAATTCTTCATCGAATTATGCATCACCAAACCGCACCGAAAATCATGACAATAAAGGCATAAATCGCCACAACAACGGTAAGAATCGCGGAGAGGTAAGGGAGGTGGAGGGCGCAACGGTAGTAACCGCGTCGGCAGACAACAATACTCCGGTCAACATCAATGGTAGTTGTGTACGGGCAGTGGGTACCAACAGTGGTCGTGGTCTTTCCCTCCTTGGTCGGTTTCTCATTGGCCTTACCCAACGACTTTTTGGACGTGACCCAACAACTCACAATGACAAAATGGGATCTTAGGCCCACGCCCACAACATGCATATTCTTCCACCGACCATCCTACTCCAAGAATATTAATGCACACTCTTGGAATTAATGACATATGCACTACCTCTCACAACATGCATATCCGGGCACAGTAGGCATTTTGCCAATCTATAGTCTATATTCATCACCATTTTGTATGTCATATGACGTTTCACTTTGTATATATATGATGTTATTGGATTTTTCAATCTATAGTTTATATTGGTATTCATTTTGTATGTTAGATGACGTTTCACTTTGTATATATGATGTTATATATATTGGGACTTGTCCTCTACCTGGGTCGACCACTGGTCGACCTTGGTCTCATGTGCATAGATTCGGCCCTTGCTATTTTAATGGGTTGATTCTATATTTGCTTTAGACTCGATTCTCTTTGTGAATTGAGCTTAGCCTATTCCGATGTTCTAGAAGTAGAGTTGATCTCTCTCTTAACATGGGAGCTCGTTTTTCTTAACCGGCTTTCAGACTGGTCTTTTATATATGATTATTTTATCCACAACATTAAGTCTCTTACTTTCGAGTTTAAGGTTCAACTCTTTTAGCTAATTTTATGGCTGAAGCAAGGAGTTTGACTTGAGAGTAACTACTTTTATTATCGTATATATATATATATATATATATTAAGACCGAAAAATCCTTTGTATGCTTTAAATTCTTATCGTAAGAATTCTGTCTCAGATTTTGGAGGTTTTAACTTCTTATCGTAAGTGTCTGTCTCAGATTTTAGATGCTTTAACTCCTTATCGTGAGAGTTTTGTCTCAGATTTTGGATGCTTTAAATCCTTATTGTGAGAACTCTATCTCAGATTTTTTTAGGGATCTAGGATTCATCGCCCGGGTCTTTTTGGGGCTTGCTCAATGCTCTTGGACCTGGGTGCTTCCTAACAATTAAGTTAGGGTTATTGCACTTAATGTTTTTCTCTTACCTCGTCGAGTAAGGTTAACATTTTACGGACAATCTGATCTGTTTTGGATACCCAGAGTCACTCCTTGAGCACTTTTAATTTTCATCACTTTGTGTGAAATTGTGCGACTTTCAACATTTTTTAGTCTTATTAATATTTTGTCTCAGTCTCGTGGATAAAGATTGTTTCCCTTGGATTTTAAATTATTCGGTAGTCTTATCTAGACAATTGAATCTTTTTTATTATTCATTTTAGAGTCGTATGATTATATTTTGGATGGTTTGATGAAATGCACGATTTTAAAAATACATTTAATTTATATGTATATGGGTGAGTAAAATAAATGTGTGTATGAATATTTCAACCTCCACTTCAAAAAAATAGTACATGCTCCTTTTTTTTTTTTTTTAGTACATTGGGGGTGGGGGGATTCGAACCACAGACCTCTTGGTCATGAACATATACTTGTGTCAGCTGAGTCATGCTCGCTTTGGCTAGTACATGCTCCTTATTAAAGCTATGTTAAAAAAATATATTTTAATTTAATCTCATATTTAGATTTAATATTAAAAATTTGATAAAAATAACATTTTGAACTTAAAATTAACTGTATTAAATATAACCAACTTAAGCATAGTTTAAAACTTCAATTGTTTAGTCAAAGCTCAATGGGAGTATCGTCTAGTGACCATAAAATCTTAGGTTCAATCTCTCACCCCAACATTTTGTCGAAAAAAAAAAAAAAAAAAAAAAACTTCAATTGGTTAAAATATATGTCCTCAATCAAAAGGTAAACATATATGTATCATCAAGTATAAATCTTGTGTTGAACTTAAAAAAAAAAAATAATAATAAAAGAGCTTTATTAAATACAAAAAGTAAATTCAACTTTGGCACAAAATAATTGTTGGCCAAATATTATCCTAATAATTTGCTTGTTTGGCCTATTGTTGTCACTCGAGGCTCCCCTAATTTTCCTTGGGGCTCGACATTTGGATAATGGTCTTCTTACATCTTTCTGAATGGGCCCTTGGCTTGATGGTGAACCCTTATTCTCGACTTTTTCTCGACTCTTCCACCTTACTTCACGTCCAAACATATCAATTAATGAAGCTTGGGTGAATACATCACTTGCTTGAAATTTGTACCTTCGTCGCAATCTCAATGATTTGGAAGTTGAGGAATGATCTTCTCTTTCGCATATTTTATCTTCGGTCAACCTTCGTCTTTGTCAAGTTTCATGGAGTTGACCTATAGACCCGACTAATTCTTTTACAGTCAAGTCTCTAATTGAAAACATGATGTTGGTATCTGACAATGCGAGATTTGGACTTTATAAAACAATCTGGACTGATTTATATTAAAAAAGATTAAGTTATTTCTTTGGGAATTGAGCCTTGGTGCCATTAACACCGTTGATCTATGGTACCTTTGGGGTGAAAGGAATGCTCATATTTTTTGCGACTCCTCAACCCCTTTTCATAGGTTCTTGGATACTATATATTTCAATACTTTGTTTTGGTGTAAATGTAAACACTTTTTTTTTCTAGTTACAGTCTTTCGTTTATGCTCTCTATTTGGGAGGCTTTCTTGTAATTCGCGAGTCCTTGCTCTTTTCATTAATCAATGAAGTTTGTTTCTTAAAAAAAAAAGAAAAAAAAAAAGAAAAAACTTTCTCTGGTATTATTTGTGGTATAAAAATATTCTCATGTTTTTATATAAATATTATATATATATATATATATAACTCAACAAATATGAAGGTAAATGATCACACATTCAATTATGTTTAAATCAATAAAACTTAAGTATAGTTTAAACGAGTAAAATATATATTCTCGACCATAAGGTAAGATGTTTGAATACGTACTTCCACCCGTTGTTTATATATATCAATAATATTGTGATATCTAGATTCATGCTAAATATGTGTTTTAGTACTTATGTTTGATTTTTTTTTTTCTCTTTTCAATTTTAGTACTCCCTATTGTTTAAAATTATCGATTTAACTTCTTATATTTAATCTCTAATTGTTGAAAAATGTTAAAATTGGTTGATCTCATACACTTATCAAAACTTAGTAAAAATTTAGAAAAGAAGGAAATGTCATAATAGAATAAAAATTGAAATTTATACTTAACAATTTGGAGCAGGAACTAGATAGAAACTTTCTTATTTTAGATAACCTTTTTTTTCTTTAATTTTATGTCATATTAGTTTATCATCAACTAATTTTGATATTCGTCAATTATTAGAGACTATATTCAAAATGTTAAAACATAAAAGATTATATAATTTATATTGAAATTTTGTATATAAAAAAAAATCAAACATGAGACTAAAATATATATTTAACCGTATGACATTATTCGATTGATTAAAATATGTATCATCTATTAGGAGGTTAAATGTTTAAATCTCTACTATTACCTATTCTTTTCAACTAAAAAAACAAAACATACATTTTGAACTTAAAAAAACAAAACATACAATTTAACTTTAATAATATTTGTTATATAGAAGAAGACAAAGTAGAAGAATTAAACATTCTATTTCAGTTGACACGATATCCATATATATAAAAAAAACCACCCTAAAATTAATAGGTTGTAGTAATTTTAATCTTGAAATTTCAATTTCATAACCTCAAACTTGCCTAAGGAATGCAAGGTAGATCCTAAGTTAACTTTTACTCTTCATTTATCATAATTAGTTGTAGGGTGTACAGGCTGTTTTTTTTTTAATATTGTATTTTTTCAAACTTATTATAAAAATATAGCAATTTTAAATGGAGGAAAGACGACCTCCACATATTGTTCCACGTGGATGAAGGTCGTCTTTTCAAAAGACGATCTTGCTGGGATGGAGGTCGTCTTTTGAAGAGACGACCTTCATCACCTCATTTATTAAAAAATTCATATCTTTTTAACCAGATATTCAAAATTTTCAAAAAAGGTATGGTTGGAAAGCTAACAACGAGAGCTTCAATTTGATACCTGGTTTCACTATTTTTAGAGTTGTGTATCAAAAGATAAAAACCATCGAAGTTGGACTATAACTCTGCAAATTTCAGAACGGAAGATTGTTTTGAGGAGTGCATTAAAAAATTGACATCTTTTTACCCAATTATTAAAACAAATCGAAAATGATACTGTTGGAAAGTTAACACAGAGAGCTTCAATTTGATACCTAGTTTCACTATTTTTTGAGTTGTGTATCAAAAGAAATATATCGTCAAAGTTATGGAAACTTCACTAAACCCAAAACTGAAGATACGACTGAAAACTTTAAAGTTGTAGCTAAACTTCGATTTGTATCTTTTAATACACAACTCTACAAATAGTGAAACTAGATATCAAATTGAAGCTCATTTTTTAATATCGGAGTAAAAAATGTCAATTTTTTAATACACTATTCAAAAGAATCTTCAGTTCTAAAATTTGCAGAATTATAGTCCAACTTCGATGGTCTTTATCTTTTGATACACAACTCCAAAAATAGTGAAACCACCTATCAAATTGAAGCTCTCGCTGTTAGCTTTCCAACCATATGTTTTTTGAAAATTTTGAATATCTGGTTAAAAAGATATGAAATTTTTTTAATAAATGAAGTACATAACGATGAAGGAAAGACGACCTCCATCCAATGTGGAGCAAGATCGTCTTTTGAAAAGACGACCTTCATCCACGTGGAACCAGATGTGGAGGTCGTCTTTTGAAAAGACGACCTCTATTTAAAATTGCTATATTTTTATAAATAGTTTGAAAGTACAATATTTTTATAATAAATTTTAAAAAATACAATATAAAAAAAAAAACAGTCGGTGTACATGACTTGAGTTAGATTGGGTTGGAGGGTTTTTCAACCCAACCCGAAAATTTTGGGTAGATGAATTCTCAACCCAATCCAACCCTTCAATTTTCGGGTTGGGTTGACGGGTTGACCTTTTTTTTTAATTAATTTTTTTACTTACTTAAAATCCTAAGCTCATTCGCATCCCACAAATACAACATATTATTACACTAATAATTAAAATTTCATCAAACTCAAATATCAAATATTAAAAAGTTCTACAAAAATACATACTAGAAATTCAACGATAATGCCAATCAAAATATTTGTCCGTCTTGTTATAAAAAATATAATTTGAAATCAATCTGAATGCAATTGATTTTTTTTTTAAAAAAAATAGAGATGACTCCTTAGAATACCTCAGCGTCATAATAACTTGGCGTTAGAGATGTCCATGGGACGGGGCGGGTATTCCCGCGAATAATTTTCCGCACGAATAATTTACATTTTAATTTATTCTAATCCATTTTTTTTTAACTTTGGTTATTTGTTAAGTTGATTAATATTATATATATTTAATTCAATAAACTTTATTTGTAAGATATGTGTATTTTTTTAGACAAAAAAGGAGTGTGTAGTTAATTTTTTTATGAATAATATATATAAAAGTATACGGGGCGGGGCGGGTAAACGGGGCAAAAAAAAATTCTCCGCTCCCTGCCCCATTCCCCGTGTAATGGGGGATTCCCCGTCCCATTCGAGGTTGGTCGGGGCGGGGCGGGGCAAATGGACATCTCTACTCGGCGTCGGAATACCTCGGCGTCGAAGACTCGAAAACTTTATGTTAAAAAAACATGGTCTTTTTTAATAAAATAAATCAAAACGTGTTCAACTACAACATTTAAATAAAAAATAAAAATAGAGAGCAACGAAGGCGTCAGAATACCTCGACGTCCTCGGCGAGTGATGGCTAGTTGAGAGGTCGCGAGTGACGAGGTGGTGACTGAGATCGACAACGAAGGGAGATTGCAGAGGGGAGGAGGTCTGAGAGGTGTGGTTGAAAGGCGAACTCTGAGCGAAGACGACGACTAGTCGAGAGGTAGGTGAAGGAGACGGAGGCGGAGAGCGACATAAGTGGAGACAGAGAGAGAAGGTTGTGAAAGAGAGACGAGAGAGAGGGGCGGTGGAGGTCTGCGAGAGAGAGTGAGCAACGAAAGAAAGAGGGAGGAGTCAGACCTAATTGAATAAATATATATATATATATATATATTTATTTATTTAATTATAATTCAATTCGGTTCGGGTTAAACCAAGCCAAAATTGGTTTAACCTGCGAACCGACCCAAAAATTAAACCAACCCAATCCAACCCGAAAATTCGAGTTTGGTTGGTCCGAGTTTTTCGAGTTGCGGAGTTTTTGTACACCCCTAATTGACGGAAAGAACTTTTGTATGAAAATTGGAAAGGAAGAGAAGAACATCGATTAGTTGCAGAAAAGTTGGGACCAAAGGTTTTGAGGTTGAATTTGCGAAGGTCATACTTAAACGAGGATGGTCTTAAATTGAAGCTTCTTCGAGCTTGTTGAATCTTGTCTTGTCTGTGACAGAGAGAGGAAAAGAGACCGCAACAAGGACTCAGAAATGGATACTCATAGTTAGAAGCAAGTAGATTAGACGACAAGTTAATCTAAAGTTTACATTGCAACATTTATACAAATTTAAAATTTAATTGATGGTTAAAATTGCTAGCACTTACTAACTTTAATAGAAAACGAATTTATTTTTATGTTTAATAAAAAAAAAGGAAATGTAATAAATAAAAAACTAAATTCCGAATATAGGTATGGTCAACGAGAGGAGAGGATGATCCGAAGTGAAGGGCAAAAGGGTACAAAGTTCGGCGAAGACCGAAAAGTTAGAGTGGTGGATCCAAGGAGAATGCGACGCGTGGCAGATAGAGAGACCGTAGATGAGAGATTAAAAATAGACGGTCAGGATTTACGCAAAGGTTAATAATTTGCTTTTTCGCATTCCTTTTTAAAAACATAGAAAGCGAGGGAGGTGCCAGGGGGTCGGGTAGTTTCTTTCATTCTTTCAATCTTTCCATTCGAGACTCAATTTCAAGAGCACGAACAATTTCTTGATTCCAAAGGTATCATCAATCAATCAACCAATCAATCGTTTCTTACATCTTTTGATTTTGATTTTCTCCGAGGAGACGCTCGCAACTGTTTGATCTTGTTCTTCGTGTTATTGTATGTTGATTTGCGTTGATGATCGTGTCTGTTTTTTTTGTTTTTGTTTCCGCATTGTGTTTGGATTGGATTGGATTCTTGTTATTTGGAAAATGCTGATGGATTCTGTGGTTAATACCAGCTCGGAAATGATCATCGAGAAAATAATTTGCGGTGATTCGTTTATTGTGTTGATCGTATCGGTTTTTATTTTCGCATTGTGTTTAGATTGGATTTTTTTTAAAGAAAATTGGAAATGCTAATGGATTCAGTGATTAGTATCAGCTCAGAATTGATGATCGAGAAAAAAAACATTTGCGGTGATTCGTTTATTGTCTCACGATTTGTGTTGATCATGTCTGTTTTTTTTTTTTTTTTGGAAATGCTGATGGATTCAGTGATTAATTAATATTAGCTCGCAAATATGATCGAGCAATTTTTTTGTGGTGATTCGTTTATTGTACGTTGTTAATCATGTCTGTTTTTATATTCGCATTGTGTTCAGATTGGATCTTTTTTTTGTTATACTTTGGAAATGATGATCGAGCAATTCTTTTGTGGTGATTCGTTTATTGTATGTTGAATTGCGTAATGTGTTGATCATATCCTTTTCATTTTCGCATTGTGTTTAGATTTGATTTGAATTTTGGAAAATGCTGCTGGATTATGTGATTACTATCAGCTCAGAGATGATGATTGAGCAAAAATTTTGCGATGATTCGTTTTAGTTTACAAATTTTGGTTTATTTTTCTCTTGTGCGGATTAGAATTGGATCTGGTGTTGGAAGTTTGCATCTGTTAACATGTTATAATATATTATTTTATACGTGTAAGAGACTTATTGTACAAAATGAATCTTTATTTCATACCGGGTGCTTGATCTGCAAGATGATGATCAGTAATTTTAATCTGAAATTTAGCAATAATTTGTGATTTTCTGCTGCAGACTATTGAAGATGGCAGATTCCGAGGATATTCAGCCTCTCGTTTGCGATAATGGAACTGGAATGGTCAAGGTATTGATGCTGACATCCATGAATCTCCCCTTACAGTTGCACCATGTTTTGAACTTTTTGTTCTGTAATGCGTTTTTCCATTAGTAATGAATAAATCAAATCGCCTTTTCTTATTGCTGATACTGTTTGTAGGCTGGATTTGCTGGAGACGATGCTCCAAGGGCTGTGTTCCCTAGCATTGTAGGTCGCCCCAGGCACACTGGTGTTATGGTTGGTATGGGCCAAAAGGATGCCTATGTTGGTGATGAAGCTCAATCGAAGAGAGGTATTTTGACTTTGAAATATCCCATTGAGCATGGTATCGTTAGCAATTGGGATGATATGGAGAAAATTTGGCATCATACTTTCTACAACGAGCTTCGAGTTGCTCCAGAAGAACATCCAGTTCTGCTCACAGAAGCACCCTTGAATCCCAAGGCGAACAGAGAGAAAATGACCCAAATCATGTTTGAGACTTTCAACACTCCCGCTATGTATGTTGCTATCCAGGCCGTCCTTTCCCTTTATGCCAGTGGTCGCACAACTGGTAAGCAGATCTATATTACCTTTTTCCATTCCGTTTCTGATTCGGTTTACCTTATTAACATGTTCATACTCAACTTCATAATGAATAACCCGTTTAGTCCACTCCCCATCACTCAAACACATGTCAAGTTAATCAGATGATGTGAGTTATTTTGAAATGACTAAAATCATTTTTGTCATGTTCAAAATCAATTTTATGTTCGACTTTACACTTTTAAACGTCATTTTCATACCATCAAAAGTGATTTTGAATTATTAAAGGGACGTTTTGGAGTGATTTTGAATATGAAAAAAGTGATTTTAACAGTTTTGAAATCACTCTCAAACATGCTCAATATGTTCGATTTTCATTATGTCCATGTCTAATCCCCTTATAATATGTCAATCTTTATATCTTTTTGTTCTCTTTCCTGAACCGGACGTATAATCTTGTAGTCAATTTAAAATTCTTTGATACATCTGAGTTCCATACGTATATTAATCTTGGTTGATTTAAACTTCTATTTTTGCATTGTCCAAGGAGTACTATCAAAGTATATGCATTTTTTGATATCTTCTATAGGGTTGGCAATTTTGGTGCTGATGTATGTATATTGTGGGTTGTTTTTGAACTTGTAGGGATCGTTATGGATTCTGGTGATGGTGTCAGCCACACAGTTCCAATCTACGAAGGGTATGCTCTCCCACATGCCATCCTCCGTCTAGATCTTGCTGGCCGTGATCTCACAGATGGTCTAATGAAAATCTTGACTGAACGTGGTTACTCTTTCACCACCACCGCGGAGCGAGAAATTGTGAGAGACATGAAGGAGAAGTTAGCTTACATAGCCCTGGACTACGAGCAAGAGCTCGAGACATCGAAAACGAGCTCGTCTGTGGAGAAGAGCTATGAACTACCAGATGGACAGGTGATCACCATTGGTGCTGAGAGATTCCGATGCCCTGAAGTCCTGTTCCAGCCATCCATGATTGGGATGGAAGCAGCTGGTATTCATGAAACCACATACAATTCTATCATGAAGTGTGATGTGGATATTAGGAAGGATCTGTATGGAAACATTGTGCTCAGTGGTGGTTCCACCATGTTCACTGGAATTGCTGATAGGATGAGCAAGGAGATCACTGCATTGGCTCCTAGTAGCATGAAGATCAAAGTGGTTGCACCACCTGAAAGAAAGTACAGTGTCTGGATTGGAGGCTCCATTTTAGCTTCCCTCAGCACTTTCCAACAGGTAAACATTACTTGCTTGTATATGTTCAAATGTGTTCATATCTACTTGGAGATTAACATGTGATTGGATCAAAGTTAACTTAAACTAATTGCATTTGTCTTAAGAACAATGGATATGCACATCAAACACGACATAGACACGCCATAGGCACGAATAATTGTCTATTGTTCTAATAAGTGTCCAATAATTGTCAGTGTCTTAAGTATACAACACATGACGCAAACCGAAGTATCCGTGCTTCTTAGGCGTGTGTTTTGAACTTCATGTTTGTGTGTAATTCTAGATGATGGTAGATAAAAAATCACAAGTGTGTGACTCGTATTCACTTTGTACAACTAGTGTGCAACACATATCTGTCTATTGTGCTAATAAGTGTCCAATAACTATCGGAGTGTCCAAGTGTCAGACACGTTACCTAAATCGAAGTATTCATGCTTCTTAGGCGTATGTTTCGAACTTCGTTACTGTTTACACAATCTTCTGTCATCCAATGCAGATGTGGATTGCTAAGGCGGAATATGATGAATCTGGGCCATCGATTGTCCACAGGAAATGCTTCTGATTTATTGAAGCAAAAGGTGGAAAGGGAGACTTATACTATACATGTTATATTCTACATCAGATGGAAGAAGAGCTTTCTATCTTGCGGTTGCTTATTTTCTTTTTCGATATTTTTTGTCTCTCTTTTTTTTTGTTCACCATTCTTTGTTCTCATTGTTATCTCATTGAGCTTTTTTCATTCTTTCCTTTTTGTTTTGCTGTTGGAATATTGAACATGGAAGCAAGCCAATAGCATTCAAGCTTCGATTTTTTTTACTGGTACTACTTTTCTAGGAGAGAATTGATTGAGTCGGAATTTTTCTAAAAGAAATTATCTCATCGCGCTTATTTGGTATAGTCAACTTTTACATTTTAAAAACAAAAGAAAGTATTTTTATCGAAGTTTTAAGAAATAATTTTAAATTATCAACGGAGATATTGATAATTCAAATTTTTGAACCTTTGGTTGTAATGTCATAATCATAACTAGTTGAACTATGTTCAGTTTGACAATAACTTACTCTATTGAACTATGTAAAGTCGTTATAAACCATTCAGTGACCTAGTGGGGTCATGAAAGGCTTCATACAGATTTCCTAGGCAGTCAAATGTTGTAGGATCAAACGGTCTCTTTCGTGAGATTAGTCGAGATGCCCAAGCTGTTTCATACACTCTCAAATATCCAAAAACAAAAGAAGAAACTAGGTCACTGAATTGAAGCTTTTAAAAAAAAACCACTCAGTGACCATTTGATCCTACAACATTTGGCTGCCAAGGAGCCTTTCATGACCCCACTAGGTCATTAGTCGAGATGCGCGTAAGCTGATTCATACACTCTCAAATATCCAAAAACAAAAACAAAAAACTAAGTCACTGAACGGGAAGCCAAATGTTTGATCCTACAACATTTGGCTGCCTAGGAAACCTGTAGGAAGTCTAAACTAAGTCACTGAACGGGAAGCCAAATGTTTGATCCTACAACATTTGGCTGCCTAGGAAACCTGTAGGAAGTCTTTCATGACCCCACTAGGTCACTTCCGTGAGATTAGTCGAGATGCGCGTAAGCCGATTCAGACACTCTCAAATATCCAAAAAAAAAAAAAAAAACTAGTAACCTCGTTATATATTTGCCATACAAATTCGATGTTTGAACGTTGGGAGACATAAATGAACATGTTGATGTTAACGTTTTTTTTTTTTTTTTTTTTTTGAATACATAACGTATTAAACCATGGATTTCAAATGTTGATATCAAAGGGTAATTACGTATAATGCCCAGACATGAAAATCCCTCCATTCATTACTGACAAATCAAAATGTCATTAATTGATTATAAATGCTGAGATTGGCTATAGATGAAAAATATATGTAGAGATTTGACAAATTCAACAACAATAGCATAGCTCAACGGCATGAGTGACCTGAAATTTAAAGCCATTATCAACAAAACTGAAACCCCAAAAAGCCAATAAAATTTATTCCAACTTCTGAACCAGAAAAGCTCAAGATTCAATTCAAAATGAATACCAAGCATTTGTTATATAAGAAGAGAAATGACCATAGAATGAGCAAATCAGAAACAGAAAGCAAAGATAAAAGAACCTCAAACTTTCTGCATAAAAGGAATTTGAGCAAAAAGAACAAAGAAGAAGCTGATAAAATCAACAAAATGTTTCAAAAAAGTCATAAATCCAAATGAAAGTAACAACTGCTGCTAAAAATGACTGTTCTATAATATCAGACTCGTCCTTTCAAGTTAATAATCCTTGTAACTTCAGCCAACAGACCTTCCGTTATCATCGATGCCTCGAAGAACGTTGAAATTCGACGGTCCAACGGTGTCAGTGAACCCACGAACGGATAATTCTGGTACATGTGCTTTCTTTCCTTGCAACTCATGGTCTAGAAAGATGACGACGACTGTGATATCGTCGTGAAAGAACCGTCGTATGCCTTTTTCGAGCTTCTTGATATCATCGTATCTCATCTCCCTCTTCTTTGCAGCCACAGTTAGTGCTGTTTTGATGAGTCTTTTTGCGATTCCCTAATTTGGTCAAAAAGGGTAGAGCGATCAGATCAATGCTATGAACATATACAGAAGAAACTAAAGTACTTGAGAACGTAACGTACTGCTCGTGGGTTATTATACGCAATCTCGACAGCTTGTTGATTCGATAGATGCTCCCAAAGACCATCAGATGCAAATATGAGAAATTTGTCATTAGGTTGTAGAACTCTTGCACTTAACGATGGTTCGGCAGTAAGAACAGGCCGTCGAAGAGGCTCCGCAAGGTGGAATCGTGGAAAGGATGGATCGAGAGAGAACTCTGGCTTTTTTAAATATGCATCACCTATCGATCTGGAAACCTGATACACCCAAAAAAAAGCGGATGAATGAATGTAAATGCAACGTGAGGGCATGGAATTGACTCAAAATTCAAAACACTAGATCACACAATGATTGAAAACCAAATTAAGGACACAACACAGGAAGGGACACACCAGAAAACTATTTTCTATCTAAATGTATGCAAAGAAACAACTCAAAACAATTTTCATTTCGGTCAAAAAATTCCGAGCAGTGACGTCAATCACGCTAATTAATTTGAAGTATCTGAAAAGGAAGCAAACAAATAAAAATAACAAAAACAAAAACAAAAAAAAGGGGAAGGATTTCTACCCCTTTTGATTTTTCTCTTTACTCCTTTATAACTGAACTCATATCCACTCCTTTGTTGTCCTGTTTCTCCATTGCATGAACACTCCAACAAAACTTGACTTTAGCAACTGGATTATAATTTAAGTTTCAGTATTGAATAATGTTGAAACTTTCTTTCATTTTCAGTTCTGTGAAGCATGTTTCAATGAATTTGATTTGATGCATGTCCCCACTTTTCTGAAACTTTAAATTATATCAGATACTCATTCAAACTATTTTACATGTTCAACAATATACTCTGCTACATAGTTTGTGAGAGAAAAGCCCAGAACAGACATGTAAGTTCAGACCACATAGAAACTTTTGTAGCGGTTATATTATATACGTCTTTGGTGATGTCATACCTGAATTATGCCTTTTATACGCCAGACTCCGTGCTTCATAACAACGATATGTGAGTCATCTGGATGCAAGGACCTGAGTTCTTGTCTAACCTCCTCAATACTTGCATTGTGATCCCTTGTCAACTGTTCTGCAACTATCTTATTAGATTTACCTAAAGAACCAATAACAGCCCGGGAATCACCGACGTTACCGACGAATAATGTACCTCTCCAGATAACTCCCACCAGGCAACAAGATCCTATTGCTGCAATTGTAGGTTTTATTCCCAATGACCGACGTACAAGAGTAAGAAACCCTTCCTCAGTTGCAGAAAATGAACTTCGAATGATATCTTCGGTTATGGTTCCATTGTCTTGAGCAAGCCCTACGATACAAAGAATGACATGCAGCAATTATTAGTACAACATAGTAGCTGTTTGACAGTTAGGATCAAGAAAAAAAATTATACAAACATTTAAACCTAAGTTGCTTAGAAATCCTATAAAGTTCTGGAAATATGATGCTAAAATGAAGATAGAATAAAAATTTAAGCATGGGAATAATCAACTGCCATTTCTTACTATTTTGGTATACTTTTTCTCGTTTATCATTGTTTATTAACAATGTCTTCGATATGTACATCTTTTCTGAGGTTTTCAAAGTTCCAACACAGATTTTAAATTTGGAAAATTGTTGCAACATGTTTTTGTCTTTTACTATACTATTCAAAATAATGATATCCCTCAGTTGACACAAGCTCTCATCAAACAAAAATAATACCACACCTCTCAATCATTAGGCAATCCTTATTCCTTGCACACTACAATGCATTCTCTCACTCCTCTTATTTTACACACTCTTGAGTGTTCTCCCTCTCTCTACACTTCCCTCCACTTCCTCTCAAGTCTATCTTTGTGCACCATCTAAACAAAAATGCTCATAGATTTATCAAACAACTACTTATTTCATAGATCAGGCAACACTTCAAGTGTCGAGATGGTACACATAGTTGTTTTTTTAGTTCAACAAAATTTTAAAGTGGAGGGATTCGAACATCTGATCTCTTAGTAGAAATGAAAAAGATTGTCGGTACTCAATAAGAAGCTTTTTAATAGAATCCGCAATTCATAACTAAAGCAAGCGTGTTATCATACCATTGTAGAGATATGGAGAGACACGTAGTTTTGAGTTCTAACCAATCAACCCCCACCAAAAACACACCCCAAAAAAAAGGGTGGAGCACAAATGATCAACAGATTTCACCTAATGGAACAGGAATCCAAAACAAGAGCCCAACACAACAACAACTACATGACACAAACCATAGATTTCAGCATCAAACACAAGAATCCAAGAAAGTTCAGAACAAGTCCAAGAGGATTTCAACCAAAAACAACACATAAAAAAAAGCACAGTGAAAACTGAAAAAGAGTTCCAAAAATGGGAGACTCACTCATTAGATTCTTGTAAAGATGATCACAGATAAAGCGAGAAGCATCAGGGCCACCATGGCCATCATAAACACCGACGAAAGTAGAATCCCGGCCAGTCTCAACCTGACTATGATCTTCAATTACCTCATTCGCCTGAACCACAGCGAAAGAAAATTCCCCATAAGAATGTTTTTCAAGCTCTCTGCTCCACAACAAAGTATCCTCTAACGAAGAATCTTCATCATCATCCTTGTTCATACGGGCATACTGTCTCACTGGTTTCCAACAAGCCGATGCCATCCTTGCCAGCCACGAAAACATCCCTCATTTCCCTCTGCAACAAAGCCCCCAATCCCCAATTTCGATCAATTTCAATTCAACAAAAGAAATTCCAATTGGGTATTTCTTTAAACTCAAATTGAGAAACCCCCCCTGCAGAATTGAACAGAAATGTGAGAAGAAACTGCGAAATGGCAAAGACCCAGATAAGTAAATTGCGGTTTGAAGTTGGAGTGAGTGAATTTTTTTCAAAAGATTGATTGAAGAACAGTAACGGAAAATCAATTAAATGGGTTATTGAGAGAAATACCAAGAGATAAAATTGTAATTGAACAGTGATTTTATCTGGGTTTTTTTTGTAGAGAGAGAGAAGAAAACAGAGAGACAATGAAGAAGAGAGAAGCTTTTTCGCACTCAGCAGACTCTGTAAGAAGAGAAAAGAAAAGGAAGGGGAAAGTTGACGAAAGCGCGTGTAAGCGAGTGGCGACAAAAAAAGTTTTCCTTTTTTTTACTCTTTTTTTTTTTTTCCTTTAATTGTTTATTTGGTTTAAATGTGGTTTTAATTTTTTAACTTTCAAAATTATCCTAATTAGTGTAGTCAACTTTTAAATTGTCATTTTGAATTTTGATTTTGTTTTTCAATTTTTAGATCCCATGTTTTTAAAATATTTATTTTAGTCTTCTACCTACTAAAAAGCAATTGTTTTGGTAATTATTTGCAATATCTCACAAAGATTCTACACCTAATAAAAACATTTTAGTATCAAACTTACCTTTTAAAAAAAATTATTGAGTGTAGTTTTTAGCTCAAATTTTGATTAAATAAATGAGACAAAATAAATGAGATAGAAAGAAAATAAATGGTCATTTTTTTTTAAATACATAAGTCAAAATAGATATTTTAAAACTATACAACAACAAGAGTGTAACTCAATTGACATGATATATCGACTCGTGATTATGAAGTTCTAAGTTCAATCTTTCATTCCACATGTTATAAAATAATTAAAAATATAACACTTTCAAAAAAAAATTACGAATATAACAATTTCTATCGCTGATAGAAGTTTATCACCGATAGAAATCTATCGTTGATAGACTCAGTTTTTCTTATAGAATTTTGTTAGTGATAGTAGTCTATCTTATCACTGATAAAAGCCTATTAGTGATAATCATATATCAACGATAGGGTTTATCGGTGATAACCACTGATTTTTTTTTGTCATATTTGCAAAATATTTTAAACACTGATTTTTTTGCCATATTTGTAAAATGTTTTAAACTTGGTTAAATTTGTAATTATTTTAGGTCGGATTGTTGTTTGTGCAACCAGCCCTATATATATATATATATATATATATATATATATATTAAAACTATGGAGATCAAAGTAAGATTTTTTTTTTTTTTAAATTAAAATAAAATTTAAACTTTCAATTTCTTTCTATGTCAATTCCAACAACTTTACACACGTCTATTTTAATATATATATTTTTAAAAATATAACTTGTATTTTTTAAGAGGAAAAAAAAAAGAGAACTCCTTAAACTTTTAATATTATAATATTTTTAAAATATAACTACTTGTAACAAATGAATACTGGTTCAAACAAGTTCAATTGTTAAAGTTAAATATCTTTAAAAAAATAATAATAAAAAATAAATAATGTGACATGTATTAAAGATTAATAGAAGTATGTATTTGAGTCACATAAGTTGAATGAAAAAATTATTATGAAAAAAAAAAAAAAAACTTCAATTTTAATGTTTATGACTAAAATGAAATTTAAATAATCTAATTTGGATGAAATTACAAATTCTGCCACTGAAAAAACCCTTCCCAGCAATCAGTCTTGGAGTTTGACTATTTGGAATCACCTTTTAAATTTTTAAAAAAATATTCATTAAAGAAAAAGGCTTGTTAGGTATATAATAAAATAAGTGGTATTATATAACATTATCCTTCATAATATCATATTAACTAAATTAAATCATCATTTTTTTTTAATTTCATATGCATGTCATTTTCTAACTTATTATTCAATTCTTTTAATTTACATCATCATCTTTAAACGATCCAAATGTCACGATGTCATTATTTTCATCGTCAGTTAATTTGTCTAAATTATCAACTAGTATATAGTTGTAGTTGAGCATTTAAAACAATGATTATGACATCATATAAAAGTTCAACTCAAATGATAGTGTTAATAAATTAACAATTTATTTCTTCATAATCTTTTTCGATGAAATTAGGTAATTATAAAAATTTCTATCTTTTAAAATTGAAACCATCATGTTACGGGACCGTATTTTTTTATTTTTTTTTACAACATATAAGGGTGAGAGATTGAACCTATGACTTCATGGTCACTAAGCGATATATTATGTTGTTGAACTATGTTCTTATCTTGTTGGCACGAGACCTGTATTAATAACGAATAGGATTGATAAAAATTATTCGATATTGAAATGGTAGTTTGTGAAACGAAGACGAATGAGAATGTGACACATGGAAGGTAAAGAGTGAGAAAGTTTGATGTGGGTGGGTGTAGTTTTCTTGAATTTAGTAGAAAGAAAAGAGGAAGAGGTGGGAAAAGAAAGGCACAAGGTGCATGTGAATTGTGAAGAAGAAGAGGAGGAAAGAGGTTCTTTTTCTTTTTCGCTTTTTTGGGTTTGGGATCACAAGTCTTTGATTTTAACTTACCACTTCATCATTTCGACCTAATCGAAATCCATAAATTATTCGACTCGTCGTGTCAGACTAACAGTTTCGCATTGTTGGAGATATAAGAGAGAGACTTCAAAAGTACTTTGAATTTGTATTAAGTGGATATTAGAGACATGCAAATTTTTGAATTCATATAGCTAATGATTATTATGACGCCGCAACCACATTGAACCTTTTTTATTCAATAATTTTTTAGAATTTATAGATTTGATATTGTGTTTGTTACTTACCGTTCTTAACATTTCTTTTTCATGAGAAAGAAGTTTGGTGAAGTATTAATAGATTGATTTATGAACCAAATATGAGCAAGTATCATTTAATTAAGAACTAAATAGGAAGAAAAGTACAAAAGTTCTACTTATGTGAGTCCCATTGAAATTGAAGTATAAAGTGGACCTAAAAAAAATGGTAATAATTAATGTGGAAATTGAACTCATCAACTCCGTTTGGGATTGCAGTAGCTTTTAAAATAATTGTTCGTTGCTTTTCAAAAAAAGCAGCTATTTGATGAACCAAATTAGTGTTTGATAAATTTTAATGGTAGACTTGAATAGGTTGGTTACTGTGTTTGGTAAATATTAAATTATTGTGATTTAGCTATAATGACTAAAATAGACATACTATAAAAATTTGTATAATTCTTTTTAAGAAAAAACCAATATGGTGTTATTTAAAAAAAAAAAAATATTTGCATTTGATTTATTAATTTAAAAAATTATAAAATAATTTGGTGGTGGAAAAAGTATATTAGATATATAAAATAATTCTTAATTTTGTAAAGATTTGAAAAATTGTGAAGAATATGATTGTCAGATAATGTAAAATCTAGGGAAGAACATATTTGTAGAAAGGTGTGAACGTGTTATGAATAAGTGATTTTAATAGGCCAAACCGAGCATAGCTCAATTGGCATACGGTTGTGTCCGTGACTATGAGGTCATGGGTTCAATCCTCGCATTTATTAAAATATCGTTGCAAAAAAAAAGTGATTTTAATAAATTTTAAAATAATTTGATTTACCAAATAAAAAAAGACGGTTAAGATTTTTTCTTAATCAATTTCAACTCTCTCTAACCCAATTCCAAACGCTTGGCACAATCTCACATGACAATTGAGCTAGGTTGACGACTTTTTAATTTTTGAAAAAATCAAGAATAATTAAGATTATTTGTATTTTATATATTTTTTTTAATATTTAAACTAATATTAAATGTTTATTAATTTTTTATTAACTGTAATAATTATTGAAAAATTGTAACAAATATTTAGAGTAAAATAATTAAAAATATAGCACTTTTAAAAAAACAATTGCTACCATTTTTATCACTGATAGTATATGGTCGCTAATAGAAGTTTATCGCGTTGATAGACTCAGTTTTTTTATAGAATTTTGTCAGTGATAGAAGTCTATCAGTAATAGTCATCTATCAACGATAGAGTCTATCGATGATAGTCACTAATTTTTTGCCATATTTGTAAAATGTTTTAAATTTTGCTAAATTTGTAATTATTTTTGGTCTGATTGTTGTTTGTGCCACCAGTCCATAATTATATTGATTTTATATTCCATGATTAAATTTATATTAACTCAAGAATAATTAAGATTATTTGTATTTTATATTGTCCATATTTAGAGTAATATGTAATGTATACGTAATTTTTTATTAACTAAAATTTGTAATAATTATATTTTGATTTTATATTCCTTGTTTAAATTTATATTAAATGTATAGTTAATTTTGTATTAACTATGAGAATGATTTGATTTTTGTTCCCTTGTTAATTTCGCTGCCATCAATTCATATACCACATCCATTTAGAACTCAATTTTCGAAATATTCTATTAATAACATTTATGGGTTTTTTTTTTTTTGTTTCCTTAATTGTTTTTTAGTACACCTCATACTTTATTTATTAGGGCTGATTGCAATTTCCCTTATTTATTATACAATTCTCATTTTTTTCTTCATAAATACACCATTCAGAGTTAATTATATTTTTTTTCTTCATAATTATACTATTCATTAAAGTAATATAGAGTTAATTATATTTTATTTTTTTTCATAATTATAATATTCATTAAAGTTATATATTCTTTCCATAAATGTATTTTTTAACACATATATTTTTAATTTAACATATATATCCTAACTTTTTTTTTTATTATTATTATATATATATATTTTTTTTACATGAGAGAGGAGGGTTCGAACTTGAATCTCTTACTCATAATTCATACATTATACCAGTTGAGCTATGTTTATGTTGACTTCTATTTAATATAATATATATATATTTTTTTTAATATACTACGTTTATATATATTAATTTTTTAATTTAAATTATATACATAAAATAAATAATAATACTTCATATTATTAAATATATCACACATTAAATAAATATATAAAAAAAAAACATACAAACAAAAGGAAGAAAAAAAAAACAAAAACAGGTAGGGGTTTATATTTATTTTTTATAGAAGACATTTAAGGTATAATATTAGATGTGTAACTTGGTAAAGGGTTTTATGATTTATTTTTTAAAATGTATTTAATTAATATGGGGTGGGAGGATTAAAATCTTAGTCAAGAACACAACTTTATATAATTGAGTTATGCTCGATTTAGCGGGTTTTATGAAACTTGAGATTGAGAAAAAGTAATATTGTCATGGATAATATTCATCATAATAGATAAGACGTAGTTTTGAGAGTAAATTTGTATATGAATATAATCTTGGTATTTTTTAATTTCCTTATGTCAATTTTATTATTAATGTTTTTTTTTTGGGTTCTTTGCATAGTCTATGAAAGAGAAATTTAGAAATAGGAAGAACCTTCAAATTTCTAACACTCTATTATGCCAGCAACTTATACAAATGCATCACCTTCACCCATCAAATGGTTGAAAATTTCATATATATATATTTTTTTTTTTGATAATATGTTGGGGTGAGAGATTGAACATAAGACCTCATCATCACTAAGCGATACATGCCGTTGAGCTATGCTTTTGTTGGCGCGACATATATTTCTTTGTGAACATAGTTTGATGGTAATTTTCATACCTCATTTATTTACTAAAAAATGACATGAAATTAAAGAAGATGTGATTCTTAAATATATATAATATGAAGGATTTTACTTTAATCTCTAAAATATCATAATATGATTTGCCAATAACTGCTTTTAAAATTTTGAAAATATTAATATTTTTTTTAGTTAAAAAATATTAAAATTATTATTTCAATCGGTATAAATTCAACTCGTAACCTTTTAAATTATAAGTCTATACAATATATCGATTAAACAAGGGTTAAACTAGTCCAAAAATAAATTTTTTAAAAAAAAAAAAAAAAAAATTATCAAATTAAATTTAGCTCAATTAGTGTACCTTTGACAGGTGAGGTTCAGTCCTCGCTTAAATTAAATACTTTTGCCAAAATATATATATATTTTTATTACTGTAGTTAACCATCAAGTAAAACTGTAAAAGTAAAAAAATCATTCTCTTTTCTTTTTTCAAGTTCATTGAATCTAAATTATTCAAACTAAATGTACTATATTGTTTTTTCTAAATTAATTTTTTTAGTTCCAATGCCTTTAAATTAGACAATTTGTTTTAAAAATAAAAATAGATTTCAAAATTATTCAAACTAAATGTACTATATTGTTTTTTCTAAATTAATTTTTTTAGTTCCAATGCCTTTAAATTAGATATCAATTTGTTTTAAAAATAAAAATAGATTTCAAAATTATTCAAACTAAATGTACTATATTGTTTTTTCTAAATTAAATTTTTGAGTTCCAATGCCTTTAAATTAGATATCAATTTGTTTTAAAAATAAAAATAGATTTCAAAATTATTCAAACTAAATGTACTATATTGTTTTTTCTAAATTAATTTTTTAGTTCCAATGCCTTTATTTTTTTTTTTTTAGAAGCCCTAAATTAATATATATTTTTTTAGTTCCAATGCCTTTAAATTAGATATCATTTTTTTAAAAAAAAAAATAATAATTAGATTTCAATTAAATCTTAATTAGTGCGTTGAAAATTTATTATTATTGTCTCTATCAAATAATTCAACAACTTTAACAAACATTCCTACCGGAGATGATGGGTAATAGAATTTTTATTTATCCATGTGAGTGTCTGGACCAATTTACGCGCACCTTGACAATCTCACGAAAGAGACTGTCTAACTCGTTGTGAAAGAAACTCTAAAAGTACTTTAAACTGGTAGGAATATTGAACTCTTGACATTTCAGTCAATAGTACAACTTTATATCAATTGAGTTATGCTCGATTCGATTTAACTATTGTTGAATTATTGTTACTCTTTGGTAACAATGAAAACATTTATTAATAAGTAATCAATAAAATTCTCTAATTGCTAAAAAGAGAATAACTCAACTGGTATAATGTATCGACTAGTGATTATAGGGCCACATTATACAGTAATATAAACTTAACTTCATTGAATAATTAAGTTTACATGTTTGTTTCAAAAAAATAAAAAATAAATAAATAAAGCTTACATGTGGATTGGAAGAAAAATTAAACTTTTAATTTATCCCATGAAGCACAATAAGCTTCCTAAATTGAAAAGAATAAAGCAAATATAAGTAGGTAAATAATAAATAAAAATGGAGGGTAAAATAGAGATTTCAGCCTGTAATAATTTAATAAAAATCAGACAATGTCACTTATCAAACGTCTGTGGGTGTTGTAATGTTTCTCTAATAACACCTTTGAAGCCCCTTCCACTGTTCTTCGCCATGTCTGCATCATACCCAATTTTTTTATTTTAATAATAATCAATAAATATATTTTTTTAATTTTTTAATTTATTTCCGTTCATAAAAAATTATACAAAAAAAATTAATTTATACCACTAAACTTTGAGAGTGGTAACAATTAAAATCCTAAACCATTGTATCAATTTAAACTCATAATTTTTATGAGTGTATCAATTTACATGTTAGATTTTATTTGAAAAAAATAATTTAAACGATTGGAGACTTATGATTTTAACAATTAAACTCATAAACTTTAGTAGGTGAATCAATGGTACGAAAGCTTAGAAGTTTAATTGAAAATTAACTCTCTACATACACGTGAAAACTTACATTTTTATATTGTAAAAATTGAAACACTTATGAAAGTTCAGGGTTTAAATTGATATAACTCTCAAAGTTTAGGAGTGTAAATTGATTTTTGTCCAAATTAATATAATTTTATAATTGAGATTGATTTTAAAATAGATAATTTTCTTGTATCAACATAACATAACTCAACCACATGTCGCACTCTATCCAAATTTATATTTTAATAAAAAAAAATAGAATTTCGAAAATTTTCTATGCGCATCTTATATAAATAAGATACCTATTTAGATTTAGATAATATTAATCGTTTATGTTTTCGGGTTTATATATACTCATAATCACTATTATAATTAAATTATCTGACCCATTGTAAAAAGAAAAAAAAAAAAAAAAAAAAAAACTTTAATTTTTTCCTATAAAAAAATAATTTATTTTTTAATATATAAAATCATTTTTTTTTTCTTTAAAACTTGATGTTTTAATTTTTAAGATCTAATAAAAATGTCAAATATTGGAATAAAATTGTGTTTCTGACTAAGAATTCAGGGGTTCAATTTCCACACCGTACATTAATTAAATACATTTAAAAAAAATATGGTAAAATTTAAGATTAATCTATATATTTAGTCTAAAATCGAAATAGCACATATTAATTTAGAATAATTGTAAAAAAAAAATATATATATATTTTAACTAATTAAACTTTTTAATCACGACACAAATCTTATGTAATGGTCTTTAGACACTAGATTATGAACAATTACTCCAAAAAAAAAAAAAAAAAAAAAAACAAAAAACAATATACATATATAATCATTTGATTTTATATATATATATATATATATAAAATACAAAACTGATTATTTGATTTGTGAATTTAATATTAAAAAAGGAAAAATGAAAACAAAAAATATATATGGGTGGGAATTAAAGTTGAGTGAAAAGGTAGTAGAGTTAGGTGATGGTTATGGAAGGCAAATGATATCTAATAAAAACATTAATGAAAGTGACACTGCCACCAGGTGGGGGAAATCATCACCATCACACATTTAAAAATTAAAAAAAAAAATAAAAAAAATAAAAAAAATAAAAAAATAAAAAAAAAAACTCATATTTTAACAATAAAAATAATAAAAAGAAAAAAAATCAATTTATACCCCTAAACTTTGAGGGTTGTATCAATTAAAACCCTAAACTAACGATCATATCAATTTACACCTTCTATTAGAACTTATTTGAAAAAAATCCATTTAAACGAATGAAAACTTATAATTTTAACGATTAAACTCATAAACTTTCATAATTGAATCAATTGTATGAAAGTTTAGGGGTTTAATTGATCAATTACAAGTCTCCACACGTGTGAAAACTAACATTTTTCTAATGGAAGGTGTAAATTGATATACTTTTGAAAGTTCAGGGTTTAAATTGATACAATTGAAAGTTTAGAGTTTTAATTGATACAACCCTCAAAGTTTAGGGGTATAATTGATTTTTTACCAAATAAAAACAACAAATTTTGTATAAAATTTCCTTTCATTTTCATTCCTTTTCCCTCCCTCCAAACAAACAGAAAGTGGCATGTTAAATCAATCAATCACCACCACTATGTTTTTATTTTAAAAGTTTCAACTTTTTAAATTAGGATAGATTATCATTCATGTATTCTTTCTTTTTTAGTCTTACTTTCTAGGCTGTTTTTTTTTAATATTGTATTTTTTAAAACTTATTATAAAAATATTGTAACTTTCAAACTATTTATAAAAATATAGCAATTTTAAATAGAGGTCGTCTTTTGAAAAGACGACCTCCACATCTGGTTCCACGTGGATGAAGTTCGTCTTTTCAAAAGACGATCTTGCTCCACATTGGATGGAGGTCGTCTTTTCAGAAGACGACCTTCATCGTTATGCACTTCATTTATTAAAAAAATCATATATTTTTAACCAGATATTCAAAATTTTCAAAAAAGGTATGGTTGGAAAGCTAACAGCGAGAGCTTCAATTTGATATGTGGTTTCACTATTTTTGGAGTTGTGTATCAAAAGATAAAGACCATTGAAGTTAGACTATAATTCTGCAAATTTTAGAACGGAAGATTCTTTTGAATAGTGCATTAAAAAATTGACATATTTTTACTCAGATATTAAAAAAATTCTAAAAAGATACGGTTGAAAAGCTAACACAAAGAGCTTCAATTTGATATCTAGTTTCACTATTTGTAGAGTTGTGTATTAAAAGATACAGATCATCGAAGTTTAGCTACAGTTTTGAAGTTTTCAGTCGTATCTTCAGTTTTGAGTTTAGTGAAGTTTTCATAACTTTGACGATATATATATTTTGATACACAACTCAAAAAATAGTGAAACTAGGTATCAAATTGAAGCTCTTTGTGTTAACTTTCCAACAATACCATTTTATTTTTTTTTAATATTTGGGTAAAAAGATGTCAATTTTTTAATTCACTTCTCAAAACAATCTTCCGTTCTGAAATTTGCAGAGTTATAGTCCAACTTCGATGGTTTTTATCTTTTGATACACAACTCTAAAAATAGTGAAACCAGGTATCAAATTGAAGCTCTCGCTGTTAGCTTTCCAACCATACATTTTTTGAAAATTTTGAATATCTGGTTAAAAAGATATGAATTTTTTAATAAATGAGGTAGATACGATGGAGGTCGTCTTTAAAAGACGACCTCCATCCCATGTCCTTCATCCACGTGGAACAAGATGTGGAGGTCGTCTTTTGAAAAGACGACCTTCAATTAAAATTGCTATATTTTTATAAATAGTTTGAAAGTTACAATATTTTAATAATAAGTTTTAAAAAATACAATATTAAAAAAAAACAGCCTACTTTTTATAGTATAGTGTAATAATTTTTTTTTTTAAAAAAAAAACCCTATTTTTAGAACAAAAATCAATTTATAATCTTAAATTTTGAAGGTGGTATTAATTTACCCCTTAGATTTAATTTAAACAAATAAAAACTTGTAATTTTAACTAGTGAACTCATAAATTTTTTCATAATTGAATCAATTGTACGAAAATTTAAGAGTTTAATTGATAAATTACAAGTCTTCACATGTGTAAAAATTAATATTTTTCTAAATGGTATAAATTGATACACTTATAAAAATTCAGGTTTTTAATTGATACAATCATTAATTCAGGGTTTTAATTGATAAAACCTCTAAAATTTAAGGGTATAATTTTTTTTATTTTTTTTACCATAGTAATATTTTTCAGTTTATCAATTGAAAAAAAATACTCTAAAGTTAAATCTAAATGTGAAAATTTCTCAATTAACAAGATGGAGTATAGTTAAAAAGTCCTCAAATTTAGAATTGACTAAAAAAGCATATAATATAACCAAAATACCCATATTCACAAAAATAATCTCCCAACAAACCATAGTAAAAAAATATTTTAGAAAATGAAATGTTAACTAGTTGAGTATATCAATTTACAACTTGTTGAATTTGTTGGTTGAATTTGATTAAACTAAAAGTTTATATAATAAAATACTTTGATTATATAGGGTAAGAAACAATTTTTTATCTATAATTATTTAATACAACCATCCTTTGCCTTTCTTTTAAATATAGAGTCCATATATATCTCATTATTATTATTATTATTATTATTATTTATTATTATTATTATTTTTTTTTTTTTTGAGTACATCTCATTTTGAATTATGACACCTAAAATCTGAAAAATTTAATAATTTGAAGTGATTTGAAAACTTCACATGAAAAAATCCATTGATTAAACCAAACATGTTTGGTTTAAGGGGAGAAAAAAAAACCAACTAGGTTTATATCATCACCCAAAAATCCTAAAAGCACAAAACCACCACCACCATAATAATAATAATAATAATAATAATAATAATAATAAATTACAAGTTCAAGCATTGAATATATATATATATATAGAATTTAAAAAGTAATATAATAATCCACTAAGTTATTATTAATTATGGTCAAACCGAGCATAGCTCAATTAGCGCTCGTGACTATGAGGTCATGGGTTCAATCCTCGCTTTAAATAAAATATTGTTGCAAAAAAAAAAATATATATATATCTATAAATTAATTTGTTAGTCTAATAGGTCTTGAGCTTCTAATTTTGTTTCAAATAAATTCTTAACATATTTTATATCTTTTAAAAAATATATTATAAATAAAATTAAATTTTGTGTCTAATAAATTTTAATTTTTTCTAATTGGTGTTACATATTTTATCTCACTTAAGCTAGGTTTGTATTAGTCTATAAAATTTCAGTTATATGTCTAATAAGTTCATATTCTTTTTTAATATCTATTAAGCCAAGGACTTATGAAATACAATACAAAATTGAATTACAAAGAATACATATTTGGTATTAAACACTTTTTTTATTTATTTATTTATTTTTTTTTGCAACTTATTAGGCACTTAAATTTAGAGCTCAAATGATATAAGACAAGTGCACTGTGAGATTTGAGCTTCGAATCCTCTCAACTCTAAATATATAGTGTGGAGGATCGAATCTACGACTTCAATGTCAATTACGGTTAAACTATGAACTATTTAGACGGTAATAATATTGTAATTCAAGAAAATAAAAAGTGTGAATTTTTGTATAAATATGAATTTACCTTTTGAATGGCTCCAATGATAGATTTGTTTCTAAAATCTCTAATCCTGAGTTGCTTAGACTTTCCATTTCCACTTCCAAACCCAATTTTCTTCAACACAACCGACTTCCTCCCCGCCGGCGGAATCAGCCATTTCCGCTCCACCACTCCACCGCCGCCTACCGGGCTCTCACACGGCTCATTTACAGTCCTCCTCCGCCGCTTGACCACCGTCAACAACCTCCTTCCGGCGCCGGAGTCCGAACCCACCTCAGCAAACTTCCTCAAAAGCTGATCGGAGGAGTTTTTGGTAAGATGCTGAACACAACTGCCATTGATTTCAATTGAAGAATCCATTATTCCAATTTCTAGAGAGAGGAAAAAACAGGGGAAATGTAGAGTGAGAAATTGAGAATGAAAATTTTATAATAATAAAGGGGGAAATTAAACCGTTGGAATTAGTGATGATTTTGTTATTTGGAATTGTTATTTTAAAAATAAAATTGTTTTTTTCAAATATAGCCGTTGGATAAATAATGGAGAGACAGAGCATTAAGAGGAGTAACAGAGAAGGGTGTTTGTTTGGTCCGAAGAAGACAATTCAAATTTCTAATATTTTTTTTTACTTTAATAAAATAATATAATCCGACGTGTCTTTTTATTTTTCTGAAACTCCCATGTTATCGCTGACACCGATACGATTCCTTTGACCGACGGCGACGTCACTAACGGATCTGGTCTATGCTTCTTTCGGGTCGGGTTTGGAGTTTTCGGGTTCGGAGCCTATATTATTATTATTTTCTGGTTTTGTGATTTGGGATCCTAATTTTGTGCTGCTTTTTTATGTTTAGAATATATATATATATATATAATAAAAGCGACCCCAGAATCTCCGAGAGTCCGAAATTAACAGCCCACCCGAGGATCCGCTGTTGTTAGGCCGCCACTCGATTGACGTGAGATGTGATTGAAGGGACATCCCTGACTCATTTGACAAGAAGCAGTCCAACAGTGCCCCCAATTCTCTTGGGAGTCGGGTGACGACGATTATCACCATCATGACATGAAAAAGCGGTCGACTCCGGTCGGTCCGTTTCTCCCCACTTCGGTTCGGGAATTGACGTGATGGCAAAGCTAGCAGAACCATCCGGGTATCTCTCCCTACTTTACCACGTATAAATACACCCCTCATATTCATGGAAGAGAGAGGTACGGAACAATGGGTAACTCTACCCATCTCTCTACACACTACCGTTCCTACTTATGTTCAGACCTCTCTGACTTAAGCATCAGAGCATTGTGGGTCTAGCCCCACACCGATGCAAGTTTACCTTCTCCTCTCTGTACAGGTACTCGGCCCTTCAGGCGGACACCGCCATACGACAGAGCGCGGCGGAGAGGAGAAAGTCTAAAATCCTACATCAACAGGTTTCTATGCCTATTTTTCTTTATTTTAAACATAATAAAATTACGAGGTTTAACAAAAAAAAAAAAAAAAAAAAAAAAAAAAAAAAAAAAAAAAAATCTGAAATATATGTGCCTTTTTTATATAATAAACTAATAAGATTTTGATATATGTGTTTTTTTCTTTATTAAAGTAAGAAACATACTATGATACTATATAGCTCATAATAATAATAATAATAATAATAATAATAATAAAAAAAAAAACATACTAGAATAAGTCTTTTTAATATTTAGCTTTTTTTAATTGAATTGCAAGAAAATATACTAATATACTAATATATATAAAAAGAAAAAAATTGACAACAAAAAAACATATCAATAAGTTAATTTATAGGCAAGAGTATAACTCAATCGGTATAACGATCTAATGACTAAAAAATCATATGTTGGATTCTGTCCAACTTTATACAAATTTTAAACAAATTTTAAACCGAGCGTAACTCAATTGACATAAGATTACCCTTGATTAAGAGGTCAAGGGTTCAATCCCCACACCACACCCCGCATTAATTAAATATTTATTATCTGTTTTTGGTTCAGTGGTGTAAAATGCAACTTAGTTTTTGTCAAATCGAGCATAGCTCAAATGACATAAAGTTGTTGTGCCCGTGACTAAGAGGTTATGGGTTCAATCCTCGCATTAATTACAAATACCGTTGCAAAGAAAAAAACATGTTGTCAACACATTCATATGTCAGCTGAGCTATGTTCGCTTTGGCGGCACTTGATTCCTAATATTCCCATAATTAAAAAAAAGTCATGGGTGACACTCTATTAGAATGTTAATGAACCAAAATTAAAGTTTTATTGTAGTACAATTTTAATAATTTTTGTGAATTTTAATATACTAATAATGTATATTATAAAGTTCAGCAGGGCGAGGCATGCAATTTTTGTTATAATATTTAGAATAACCTTTAATGTAAATCTTTTAAAAATATATATTTTAAACTTTAATTTAAAACTACAACATTTCACGTGATAGCATGTTTCTATAAAATCCTATAAATTTTGTATTAAGCATTTATTTTAAAATTTATTAGAATGCACATAAAAATATTTTTTTTAAACGATTTTCAAACGAAAATCTATCGTACGATAAAAATTGTTATCCAAAGTCGAGTTTAAAGTAACTGGGTAAAGATTGCAACATTTCTATAGTTTAAGTTTAAGGTAAACTGTACTCAAAAAAAAAAAAAAAAAAAAAAAAGTTTAAGGTAAACATTACAATATTTATTCAAATTTAATGTGTAATCTATTGTAAAAGTAAAAGATTCGAATAAAAAACCAGCTTGAGCATATAGCTCAACTTGCTAAGACATTCATGTTCTCTAAGCGTTAGGGATTAGAATAAACAATAATGATTACCTTACCTTGAAAGTTTACAAATTAAAATAAATATTTTAAAAGTTTAGAGACTAAAAATAAAAATAAAATTAAAAAAACCTTCTAAATTTAGGACAAAAATAGAAACTATCGACTTTATGTAACGTATTAACGATGGAGATTACAAATTTGCATGGCATGAATTCCATCCCATCTTCAAAGGCTTTGATGAGAGTAAGGTGGGGTACTCTTCACGGGCCCACGACATCCGATCAATCAGTTTTTTTTTGACAACATGTGGGGGTCGGGGATCGAACCTAGGACCTCTTGATCTCTACTCGCTACATAGGTCAGTTGAACTATGTTTGTACATCAACCAATCATTTGGTATGTCATCAATAACAAATTCTATAATTCATAATATTTTTCTTGCATGCTCCACACTTGAATCTTACCGGTTATTGGATTCACAAAAAAAAGTTAGCATAAATAATGTCGTTAAATTATTGAATAGGTCATTTCTTGAGAATTTCTAGTACATCCGTGGTATGGAGTTTTTCCATACCACTGCCTTTAAAAACATGACACGTGGCGAAATGGTTGTTTAACTGGGACTCACCCTATTAAATATATGAGTAAAACTTAGTTGCAGCCTGGGCTACAACTATCTTTTGCAGCCCAGCAACATGCAAGAATTTGATTGGTCAGGTTTTATGTTATTTTTTTAATTAAAAAATCATATTTAATGTCTATGTCACTTCAACGTTTTCTTTTTCTTTCCTTTTTTCCACTTTCCATAACTTTCAATTTCCAATTTTGCCCTTCTCTCTTCAAATCTATCCAGTATCTCTTTTTATGGATGATTTACTACTGTCAAATCTTAGTAAACATTTCTTAATCTCTCCATATGCCTAATAGCATAGCGAAAATTGGCATAATTTTAGAAAGGTAATAGTTAATTATTTAGCATAATTTTAGAAAGGTAATAGTTAATTATTTATTTTATGATAAATGAAGTGAAATTGAGTTGAAAACTTGGAATGAAAAAAAAAATTAGATAGAAGAGGAAAGAGGAATTTTATTGCAGAATTTTAGAAAGGTAATAATTAATTATTTATTTTATGATAAATGAAGTGAAATTGAGTTGAAAACTTGAAATGAACAAAGAAATTAGATAGAAGAGGAAAGAGAAATTTTATTAAAAAATGTCATAGGATGTTGGACAATTATGAGATTTTAGATATTATTATTATTATTAAAAATTGTAGCACGATTTTTTATCGATGATTTGCTATTTTCAAATCTTAGTAAAAAAATTCAAATCATTGATAAAAAAAAGATATTGGAGAGGATTGAATAGGGAAGGGCAAAATCGAAAATTAAAAGTTATGGAGAAGAGGAAAAAAAGGAGGAAAAAAAAGTTGAAGTGACGTGAGACATTAAATATGATTTTTTTAATTAAAAGTAATAACATAATACTTGGTCAATCAAAATCTGCCATGTGGCTGGGCTGCAAAAGATAGTTGTAGCCCGGCCTGCAACTAAGTTTTACTCTAAATATATTATTATTTAAACCATTTCGCCACGTGTCATGTTTTTAAAGGCAGTGGTATGGAAAAACTCCATACAACCGATGTACTAGAAATTCTCCCGTCATTTCTTAGAACAAGGACTTCCAAGACGACACTCAATTCAATTTTTTCAGTTTCAACATCAAAAGCATATATGACATACTCATTTTTCTTCTTCTTTTTCTTTGTCCATCCAATAGATGACACCATTCAAGTAAGCCGCCTCCATAACCACCCAACATCAAAACATCTGTTATGGTATTATCAAATTCAATAGTATTAGATTGTAATTGTTCATGTATGCTATGTTTGTAATTTGTGATCCGTAATTGTCATAAATTGCATGCTTAATTATAGTAGCAAGATGGTCAGGTTATGACTAGTGTTAATATTATGGTTTTTCCATAGTTAACATGGTGCGTATAATAGACCTTAGGAATAGAAAAATGTTTAATTGAATCTGATCAATTTAATTAACGTTCTAATCAATCCATGTGCTTAGAGCTGCTAGGTAGTTAGCATGGAACGCTATCGTGCCCAACTAATTCACTAGTTTAGAGTTAATTACGATGTTCTGTCGGATTAATTGCATGATAGAATTTTAGAAACTTTTCATGGCTGTTACAGTTAAGTCGATTAGGCTTTTAATTAAGAAATTCTATTTTTATTGGAGTAATCGATGAGCAAAATCCATTAAGTCCCGATAATCTCTGAATCAGCAAGGTAATTTCTTGTTTATTTCTTTAATTCTTTAATTCTTTAAACTTTATCTTTAATTATTATTTTAATTAACATGCAATCCAAAAACCCCCCATTTATTGTTTTTACATCAAGTTTAATTTAGAGAATTTATATTTCGGTTCCCTGAGTTCGACCCGGTCCGCTGTAGTTTACTGCAAGCCGTTGATCGGTAATTATAAATTGTATTTGACGGGCCTCGACAAGCTCGCATCATCAAATTGGCGCCGTTGCCGGGGAATAGCACTTTTGTATTGCTTTGTCGTAAGGCTGAAACTAAATCTGAAGTTGGGAATATCTTTTTTGAATCCGAGTCAAAGAACTTGGACGAACTCATCTTGTCATTAGATTGAATATGTCAAAGAATTGGAAGCTGGGATAAAGGACCAATCACCGTCAAACGATAATGAGACAACATCATCGGATTTAATCAAAATCCAAATGTTTCGTAATATCAATATCAATATCAATACATGGTGGGATTGCACAAATTACAAGGATTTCAATCTGGGACGACGTCAGAGGTAAGCATACTTGCCTAGAATCCACGGGGGAATGAGCAGAAAAAGTGGGATTGATTAATTAGGAGCATTTTTTGAATGAGTGGGCAATGAAATAAAAAGAAAAAGCCAGGTAATCTAAAAATTAATATAAAATAAGTACATCATCCACCTCATTTAAAATTTAACACCTCAACATGCCATGTCATTTTTCCGTTCGGTCAAATTAACTTCAAGAACGTTTAGAACTATTTTTCAAATTTCGAGGACTAAAGTGTATGTTTTGAAACTTTAAGGACCAAATAAACACTAATTCGCCAACAAGAGCATAACTCAACAGACATGATGTATCAACTAGTGATTAGGAGGTTCTAGGTTCAATCTTTCACCCCTACATGTTGTCAAAAAAAAAAAAAAACACTAATTCCAAACCTCGAAAACCAAAAATGTACTTTGCTCTATTGTTTAATATCTAAACTATACTAATAATCTAATATTTGTCCTGGATCACATCACCTTCCCTTTCTGTTCATTCCTCTTTCTCTCCAAAGTGATTTTCCCCACAAGATCATTCTGCATTGTACACTAAACCTCTAAAATTTTCCATTTTAAGGTAGATTGCTTCTTCACTTTCTTAGAAGTTAGAAGCAGGTAAATTTAGATCCTCAGTCTCCTGCAAAAGCAACATAAACTGAATGCGAAACCGGCTTCTTGATCTCTGTTCAATCGTATCTTTCATCATAATGATCAGCTGAATTCAGTCCCAAAACTCAGAGTGTGGCATTCAAGATTTCTCAAGTTAAGCTACAAAAGAGAGGAGGACAATATCATCTTTGGAAATGATTCGTAGTTGAGATCGGGCAACCGCATCGCATCGGAAGATAAAGGGACCAGGAAATAACATCAAAAAGAGAAAAGAAAAGAAAAAAACATAGCCTGTCTGTACTTTAATGAAGTCTCCAAGAAATATGATGACGCAGATGATCTGTTTGCATGAATATTAAAAAGCTCAACAAACAAATGGGGGCCAGTTTGTTGAGCACAGTAACTTCTTGCCACAACCATGTCTTCAATGAGATTAATGCTCATCAACCTCATCACTATTTCAGACAACTAAATATGTGCAAAGAATTATTTTTTTAAAAACAGAAGGTTAAATTACAAGTTTAGTCCTTAAACCTTCGAGTTTATGTCTATTTGGTCCGTGAATTTTAAAAAGTATCTAATAGGTTCTTGAACTTTCAATTTTGTGTCTAACAAAGTCTCCCAAATTTAAAGTGTCTAATAGATCTTTAAACTTTCAACTTTATGTCCATTAGGTTTCTGACTTTAAAAAGTGTAATAAATTCTTGAACTTTAATTTTGTGTTCAATAGATCTCTAAATTTTCAATTTTGTGTCTAATAGGTCATTGACCTATTCGACATTTTTAAAAATTCACCGATCTACTAAACACAAAACTGAAATTTTAGAGTCACAATAGACAAAATTCAATTTTATATCTAATAGATCAATTGTCAATTATATTTTTAAAATTTGGGACCTATTAGACACAAAATTGAAAGTTCAGGGACCTATTAGATACTTTTGAAAGTTTAGGTACCAAATAGACACAAACTTTTCAGGGACTAAACTTAGTAATTCGAAAAAAAAGAAAAAAAAAACTCCATTTTAACTAAAGGTTCTGGAACCAGAATAGTAAACCATAATAATTGCATAGTCTCACTCTCCCTAATGCTGCATATCTAAAAGGCTTGTGTTAGATTTCATGCAAAAAAAAATTCTTTTTCAGTTTTTACTAATAAACCATTGGGAAAGATAAATAGTGATTCTCTTCACAACCAGCATGCTTTGATTTTTGGCAGCTGATAAAACTTTGATCTAAAAATGTTGCACGTAAAAAGTAATGACTAGGGCGATGCGGTAAAAAGGTATACATATTGGGTAAAGGTGAATAAAAGACGTGAAGTAAAAAAAATTACCATTACGGCAACTCCCTTCTCGCAAAATCTTGGAATCGAAATGAGTCTTACCATCTGCCCTTCAGATCCTGCATTTTCAAAAAGTAATATACATGTTACATGAAAATGTATTATTACCTCATTCATTGATTCTTTAGGAGAAGCAAATCAGCAATCATACTAATTAATATAAATATACCCTTTATTAATCGAGTATCGAACTTGTCCTGATTGCCAATAAAATAAACATGTGGACAGCTCTCAACCACGAAAGGATCTCGATCAGTGAAAGGATAGCAACCTGGAAGACTCAAATTAAATGAATACTGCTTTGGGAAAGTTTTATATGATTGCTAAATTGACAAATTTGTCTGCATTTTGGGTTGCTCAGTTAAATGATGGGGATTCTAATCAAGAAGAGATTGCTTCAAATGGCTTATCCACCAACTGAAACAAGGAAAGACAGAAATAAAAATGTGACTTGTACCAAGAGTATTTGGAGTAGTTGGTGCCAGATGCCTCCATCTTAATGTCCTCTCCATAAATTCAAGCTTATCTTTAGCCTCTGAGTACTTCTCAAGATCATCTATGTTCTGACCTGATGTTCCAAGAAACCTGAAACCAAAGGACCACGAATTGATGTGTGGCTGACTCAAGTTCAAACATTTTTTAGCACGCTTAACTGCGGAGTTCTGATGGAATCTAGTGCATTAGTACTAGTATGATCGCACCCAACTCAAGCTCAAACTAAACGGTCAATTACCCTCTCAGACTGACATATTGACTAACCTGAAATTATCGAGCTCAAAACAATGAGGGTTAGTGCAAGATCTGAAAGTATTATAGGCTGATGATCCAGGAAAAAGGCATCTGTGCAAAGGCTGCAAAGAAAATGACATTATTGACAAATTAAACCTGGGATGAAAAGCAGGAATTTCACTGCTGTAAAGAAGATACCTGCTGAGGCAAGGCAAAATTGGCTGGGTCACTGGAACCCGGCATGATGTCCACAGGTAAACCTGCAGCAAGCTGATGAAAACGAAAACGGATTTACAATCAGATATTAGGATTGGAGGAAAAGGGAAATAGATTTGATAAAAAGTTGAACTGAGAACCAACTGGATAAGAACCTGATTCAATAGGATATCTAGCTCTTTAAGCGGTTCTGTTAGCTTTGTTTGGTCCTTTGCAGACAAATGCTGCAGAAAATACATCATGCATCAACAAAAGGCCTAGCATCATTGACATTACTAGAGTATGCAGAGAAAATAATTGAATTTCCCCTGATCTTTATAAATCAAACTTCGCATTATTTTTTATCGTTTTCTTCTCGAAAGTAGAAAATTGCATGATTTATGTGCTTTTGTTTTACCATAGACGGCTTCACAGTACTCCTAAGAAAACATCAGACATACAAATATGTTTTAAGAAAACATCAGATATACAAATATGTTTCAGGGTCATGTGGATATTTGATTAGTCATCCCAAAACTCATTTAACAGCATCTTGTAGCCAATTTCTCCCACATAAATAATTAACCAGTGCTGTTAAATAAGAACCATAGTAAGTTAATCAGGACAACCCATAAAAGGAATCGTTCCTTTCAAGGCCTCTTGTAAGAGTTCTAGAAGTCCAGCCTTTCAATTCTTTCACTCACAAGTCACAAGTAATAACAAAAAAGATGCTGCACTCAATAAATAAGTACTGAACTCGGGAAATATTTAAATATGCTGAAACAGGAGACATGGTTCTTTTCTTTTTTGTAAAGAAAAATATACATAGTTTGTGAAACCTCTACCTGCCCATTTAAAACTGCACGAGAAATTTCAACAGAATTCCCACAAATGACAACGTGAACTATTTGAGCTGCGATCTCTTGTTCCTGCTCAGTTAATGGTTCTAAAAATTTTAGCAACTGATAAACATTTAGAGAGGGAAAATATAAAGATGAAACCAACCTTCTCATCCCCTAAATGTCCTGTTATATGATCAACAAGGAGCTGAAACTGTAGAGGATTCGAGATGCTGCTCCCAATACTTAGGCCCGACACAAAAACCACGTACTTATCTTCTGCTACATGCATTTGAAATTCCTGTTTTAATATAAGAAATCTTGCCATAGAGCATCTTACTCCCTCATTAACCGCCATAATCATTTAGAAAGGAGTGTCATATTTTTCTTAGGAAGGTTACCATTACCAATATTCAAACCACCTTCCATTGTCAGAGAGACCTTAGTCCAATTAATTAAGTGGTAACCGCATCATCCATCTTAGGCCCTTCCCAAAGAAAATCTCTAAAATCTTCTTGACAGTTGTTGCAACCTTTGGCAGGAATCAAATCATTTTTTTTTTTGGGTAAAAACAAAGGAATCGAATCTTGAGCACTAACATGAAATAATAAGGGAGGTCGGAAAGAACTTCCTAGTGGGAATAAGCCTACCCCCTTTTCAACAACAGATAATTATACCACTTACCCAATGCTATAAATATAAACTTTCTCCAAAAACGTCTAAAAAAGAAATAGCCTTCAGGTTCCATGGAGGGAAGCCCAAAATAGCCCTCCTAATCTTCATAGTAAAGAAACAGCCGGTGGTCTTAAGGAGCAATCCAAAAGTGAATTCAGTTTTCAGAGCTATGGCCCCTAGCTGTTTCTCTATTCACCACAATCGCACAAAGTATGTTGCAATTGACAGACACAAAAATATCTATACATCCTCAAGGCTTCAAAATTCCGACATTCTCGTAAAAGTTGAAAAGCTCTACCCATAAACTAAATAACAAAATAAAGAATCCTCAACTATTTAAGAAACAATACAGTGAATACACTAACATGGCAGAAACCGATAACATTAGACTTTAGAGTATAACAAAAATACGTGATTGACCCTCTCGCTACATTATAATTGAGTACATTTCACTACTGCCACTACTGGACAAATTTAAAAAGATGGAGACAGTAAATAAGAAAAGAAGAGGGAGCTTATCGCATCCTACTTGGTATGAGTGGCCGCTCTATCTGCGGTGGCAAGCCAGCTTCTAGGATGTCCAAAACCAAAAAGTCACCCACGCAAGTTTCCTTTCCATGCAATGCAACAACTATCCCTGGCACATGTATTAGACAATACATTTGAAGTGCTCCCGAAAAAAAGGAAAAAAAACTTATACAGCAGTGTATGTTTTTAAACAAATAACTATTTCATCTCAAAGTGATAATCTGCATCCACAATATAGAAAGAAAGGTGGTAAATTGCCCGCTACGACTAATGCACCTAGGAAAAATTCATACAGAACTAAAAGAAATCAAAGTTCAACGATAACTCGGTGCATCCTGCATCAACATGCTCAAAAAGTTGAAAACTTTATGCAAATCTTCAAGAGAGAGAGAGAGAGAGATTTAACATTTCATACAGAAGAATATGCTTTAAACAAATAGTCATAGCTACTTGAGTTATAATTTGCATGCAAAATATGGGAAGACAAGCAATACATTAGCTGCAACAACCAATGCAACATGGATCAACTCATACAAAATTAGAAGAGAAGTTACAGGATGAACAGGTGCAACATGTATCAACATGCGCAAAAAATTGATCACAATTTTATGCAATTCCTCGAGGCTTCAATAGCTGAGAAAATGACACCCTAGTTCCATTCAATTTCATTCTGTGATACAGACCTGTAACATATACAGAAGGTATAAGCCCAGCCCCAGAAAGCTTGACTCTCCCACTTTCATCTTCCAGAACTAGATGATCATCTGGGTGCATAAAGTTATGTGGCTTGACAAGTGGGGTGACAGATCTCTGCACATTCCATTTAAATGTATCAATCCAATCCCATAACACCAAAATCGAAAAAGAGTCGTATAAATGGTAGTTAACCTTAACATATTTGTTTGAAGTATTACCTCCTTTGAATACTCATCCAGAATCATAGGTTTAAGTTTCATGTGCTTGTAGAGGGTTCCAACAATGACACATTCCTTGCCTTCCTCCAATCCCAATACGGTACTAACTGCAAGACATTGTTTTCAAGACAAATTTTCAACTAATCCATAAAACTCATTTTTTTAAAAGGTACCGAGCTTTCATTGAGAATAAATGAAAGAATACAAGAGCATACAAAAAAACAAGCAACTCAGGATAGAGAGCTCCACTAAAGGAAGGGGCTCCAATCAATAAAAATAATGTTCAAAGAATAATTACAAAATAACCGCGTCGCCGACGCCCACAAAGAAACATGAAACCTAGCAAGGGACCAAAGGGCGCAAAGATTCGTCTCAACCCCTCTAAAAGTCTTATTGTTTCTTTCCCCCCACAACTGTTTCTTTCCCCCCACAACCCCCATAAAACAACTTTCCTTTCAACTAATCCATAAAACCCATCCCTCCTGAAATTGCTCCCAACTTGAATTATGAATTATGATTAAAAAGCACAGTGCTTAAACAGTTACAACTTACAAGAATAACAAATAACTAAAGGGCAATCCAAAGTAAGGATTGGTCCAAATCCTTCCTAAATTGAGTTCAAAGACAGCAATAAAAACACTTAAAAGGAGCATAAAGCCAAGAATTATGATGCACCCATGAATTGCAGAACAAAATCAAGTTCCACCCGAAATCAAACAGCTAAATAAAATGAAAGGGGAAAGCAAATACCCGGTAAATGAGGTTTCCACTTAGAGACAAGTGAATGGAGTATGGTTCTCATCAAATGGAGTCGAACAAAGTAAATGTGACTGTATTGCTGGCCCTTGTACGTCTCCTTCTGAACCTTGTACTGCTCATCCTACATCAAACAATACCATTTAACTCAAAAAAAGGCGGGAAAGCGAGAAACTTGAGAGGAAATTAGAAATAGAAGAGGTTGAGAAGTACCGATATTTGATAGGTACAGTGGTTGCGGTTGAGATTGTTGTGTGAGTCGATTTCCATGGCTGCGAGGAAGAGAATGAACTTTGGAATTTGTAGGGTAGAAGTAGAACTTTGGAAGTTCTTGTTCCACTGCTTCAAAATTGGCGCAATTCTCAGACTGCCTTCCTTTTCTTTTTCTTCACTTTCCCCAAATTCGCTTCTAAAATTTATACGGTAACTGGGACTCCTAAATATAAATATAAATATATATATATATAGGGAAATTGTAACTAATTTAAAGTAAAATAATTAAAAATATGAAAAATTGTAATATATGTCTAGACTAAAATAATTAAAAAAAAATATCATTTTTTAAAAAAAATTTACAGGCAATTTCTATCACTGATAGTAGTCTTTTTTATAAATTTTTGTCAAGTGATAATAGTCACTGATAGAAGTCTATCCGTGATAGTCACTGATTTTTTTGCCATATTTACAAAATGTTTTAAACTTGCTAAATTTACAATTATTTTGGGCCTGATTGTTGTTCGTGCAACCAACATTATATATATATATATATATATATATATATATATATATATATATATATATTTCTTTTTCCTAATATCGTAGATATATTAATATGTTGGATCAATATGTCATATATGTTTTTTTCTATAAAAAAAATTAGGGTAAAAATCAATTTATGCCCTTAAACTTTAAATTTAGAGGTTGTATCAATTAAAAACTCTAAACTAATGATTGTATCAATTTAAACTTGAACTTTCACAAGTGTATCAATTTACATCATCCCTTAAAAAAATATTAGTTTTCACACGTGTGGAGATTTATAATTTATCAATTAAACCCCTAAACTTTCATACAATTGATTCACTTATGAAAGTGTAGGGGTTTAATTGCTAAAATTATAAGTCTCCACGTGTTTAAATTAACGTTTTAAAAATAAATTCTAACATAAGGTGTAAATTGATACGGTTCTTGAAGTTTAGGGTTTAAATCGATATAATCAATACTTTAGGGTTTAAATTGATACAATCTCCAAAGTTTAAGGGTATAAATTGTTTTTTCCCTAAAAAAATTATAAATTTTCAGTAGATACAGTTTTCCTATTTTTTTTTAAGTTTTATATTTGTAATTTTCAAATATAACGCTTTTAACTAATGAGGGTTACAAAAGAGACATAACTCTCGGAGGGAGCTGTTTTCATTGATCAATGGGACCAAGTCGACCCCACAAGGAGGGTTGACCCTTTGTGGCGGGTGGAGCCGAGCTTCTTGAGGGGTTTGACCTCAACTGAGTAGGTCTCTCCTTGGCGCTTAGTTCATCGAGTCTCTATAACTCGGGTCTGATTATATATTACTAAATTTGGGACGAATTATAAATTGACAATGTCCCAAATTAAATTTGAAGACAAAAAATGACAAATTTCAAATAATGTTGTGTCTTCATCGTGGTCGTTTGATCAAGTAAGTCTAGCCTGGTCAAATTGACTCATACGGTATTTGGACCAAAGTTCAAATAAGCCCAAAAAGTTCATTAAATAAAAGATCAACTACAAGAATAGCTGAAATTGAGAAGTGCAAGTTGAAAAATAGCTAGATTAATTATTTTGTTGAAAAATAGCTTAACTTCTATATTTAGAATAATATTTACAATTTGGACGAAATTACTCTACATGGAAACGTTAGAGTATTGAACTCAAACTCGAACTCAAACTCCCTACAAAAAAAAAAAAAAAAAAATTATTAAGAGAGAAAATGAAGGAGAAAATATTAATTTATTCAGAAAGAACCGTGGAAAAAATAAAGATTTATTTTGAGAGAGAATCATGAAAAAAATAATAAAAAATTAAGATATGGTCAAACCAAGGATAACAACCCCTTGTCAAATCGAAACATGTAAACAAAATTCAATAAAATTTAATCTGGAATATCAATTCAAATTAATTTTTAAATTAAAATGTTCATAGACGGTTGTGAAAAAAATTATAATAACGGTGCTTTCGATAATTTCTAATGTGTATATATTCAAAGTTGCATGTAAGTATATCATATGAAGTATATGTGTATATATACAAACCATTAATTGGTGAACGTACATGTAAGTATAACATAGCCCGTAAGAAAAATTATATAAGCAATTAAATTTTTTAGCATATTGATGTTTATAAAAACAAAAAAGTTCATAGACGGTTGTAAGAAAATTATAAAAATGACACCCTCGATAACTTCTAGTGTGAGTATATATTCGTAGTTACATCTATAACAACGTACATGTAAGTATATCATATGAAGTATATGCGTGTATATAAACCATAAACCATTACTCTGTGAGCATTGAACAAATTATACCAAAAAAATTTAAAATGTTCATAGACGGTTGTAAGAAAATTATAAAAATGAGGGTCTTCGATAACTTCTAGTATGGGTATATATTCGTAGTTATATCTATAACAATGTACATGTAAGTTTGTCATACGAAGTATATGCGTGTATATACACCATAAACCATTAATCCGTGAGCATTGAACAAATGATACTAAAAAACATTAAAATTGGTATGCATGTTGAGTTTACTCGGGAAAACATTCAATCAATTGTATCATTATCTGCAACATTGAATTAAGAGATTTGCAAATTTTCCCTCCTCCAAATCGATTTGAAACAACCATCGATTCTCAACTTTGAAACTCTCTACCTTGAAAAAAACTATCTACCTCAACCTTCTACATCGTTGAACGCTTGAATTGGGCTGAAAATTTCGATCAAAACCTTCTATGACGTATTTTCGGAGTGAGTAAGGATCTTAGTCTCTCTCCACTCTCGTCTCTATACATTGTCTCCGTTTGTTTTGAACCCCCCTTTCAAAATGCATGAATATATAGAAGGGTAATCTAATAGGGTTGTTAGTGAGATAAATTTGTATTTTTTTTTTCTTTTTGTTGCTGGTAAACATTTTCAAATCTAAGTTGTTGAAATTTTTTAATACATGGAACTGTTAGAAACTTTTTTTTTTTTCAAAAAACGAATGAATGGATGTTTGTTAGAAACTAAAATAAATATAAAAAAATTAAAATTAAAACGGTCGTCTATAAATAAGCAGATATACCAAAATTATAATTGAGATGAAAATTGTTAACTTCATTCCTTAAAATTGTGGTAGTCCTTAGATGAAAATATGAACCTGTTTTATTCCTAGTTATTTTTGAAAATTTCACTCCGCACAAAAGGATAGACCCAAAGCGAATAAAGTTCAAATCTAAATAGCTTAAAAAAAAAAGTTCAAATCTAAGGGGGCGTTTGGCCCCTGTCTTGTGTTTGGGTGAGTTTGACTTTTGAAGTCAAACCCATGTTTGGATGGATGTATTGGAAAGTCATGGGTTTAGAACTCAAACCCATGGTTTTGGGTTTTAAACCCCTCACTTCTCCAATTTTGTTTCTCTCTCTTCATCACATCAACAATTTTATCTTTTTCTTAATCCATTTGACACCAACACCAACAATTTTTTTTTTATCTCTTTTTCAATTTTGCCATCAATTTTTGCTGTATGTCTATTCATTTTTTCTTTATATTATATATATATATTGCCATCAATTTTTGCTATATGTCTATTCATTTTTCCTTTATATATATATATATATATATATATATATTTTGTCCCATCTTATTCCATTGTGTTAGTAATTTTTTTTAGTTAAAATATTTTTTTTTCTATGTAATGTTTTTTTTTACTACTTTTCAATATGAATATATTTTAATATTATTATAAAATTTCCATTAATAACAGAGAATTATTGGATTCTACATTATATCCAAACTAAGGTTTTTTTTTTCAATTTTTTCCCTCTTTATTATTTGTTTATTTTATGTATTTTTTCAACCGTATTCTATAAATTAATGTTGTGTTTGTAACTTTTTCTTTTTCTTTTATAATATATTTTTTTAATTGGAATATACAAAATTTTCATCAATAATGTATTTTTTTTTTCCTTTCTTCTATTTCTTGTTTTTTGTTTTTGTTGTTTTTGTTAAATGTTTTTTTTTTAATATTTTATTAAAATATATTTTTTCTATAAAACTTTTTTCATCAATAGTAATATAACTTTTTTTTTTCTTTTTTTTTTTTCTTTCAAAAAAAAAAAAAAATATAACTTTTTTTTCTTTTGTGTCAACCAGAGCGTAGCCCAACGACATGATATATTGCTTAGTGACCATGAGCGTAACCCCATGTTGTAAAAACTTTTTTTCCTTTCCTTTTATTTTTTTGTTTTTCTTAATTTTTAAAAGGTATATTTTTTCATCCTATTTCATAAACTTTTTTTTGTACGAGTACAAAATATGAAAATTGTTCAATTTATTTTCTTATTCTTAGAATATAACATAAATTAAATGCTTCATTTTTAAGTTCCAAAAGAATTTTGCTCATGTTACGTGAGGTCGGGTTTTACAATTCACCACTAGAAAATAAGGGTATAAAAGAGAAACGAAATAGTAAAAGTAAAAGGAAAAAGGGGAAAAAAAAAAAAAAAACTGTTCAACTCGGGGTTCAGAACACTGCACCCCAAACACTAGTTTCTGATTCCGAGACTTTCCAATCCTGCACCCCAAACACAGTTTTTAGATTCCCAGGGTTCAGAACCCGCCCTGACAAACCCCCCAGGGTTCTGATTCCAAAACCGGAGGCCAAACGCCCCCTAAATGGTTGGGCGTAAATACAATTAAGCCTAAGCCCACATAAAGCCTTTAAAAAAAATTATATAAATAGAGGGGTCACCTCCGCTATTGTAGAAGAGGAAAGAAACCTTAAGATTGAGAAAGCTTCAAAAACTCTTCTCGAGAGTTGAAGACTTTGAAAGATTGAAATTTTTCTGAAGGTGTTGAGGACTGAAATTCTTATAAGGGCCGGAAGAATTGAAGGTTGAAAATTTGAAGACCGAAATTAACTTAAATTCTCCTAAAATAATTGAAGGTTGAAAATTTGAAAATCGAGATTAACTTAATTCTAAATTAAAATTAACTTAAATTCTCCTAAAAAAAAAAAAATTGAAGGTTGAAAATTTGAAAATCGAGATTAACTTAAATTCTCCTAAAGAATTGAAAACTGAAGTTCTCAAGTTAACTTAAATCTTCTTGAAGACGAAAGATCTAAATTATGAACAACTTAAATCCTTTAAAGAGTGGAAGATTTTGAAGACTTCGAAAATTTAAAAGTTTCCCGAAGACTTTGAAGATTGAAACTTACTCGAAAACAAGACAAGACATATGAAGTGTAAAGAAAACTTTACATCGACAAACTCTCCAATAAGCTAAAATTTGAATACCTTCGATAAATTACGAATTTAAATACCGAAGACCTTTGAGAACCTACCAGCCAAAAATCTTTAATAAGTTAAAAGTTGAAGACCTTTACTAAGTTACAAGTCGAATATCTTCGATAAGCTAAAAGTCGAAGATCTTAACGATACTACAAGCTGAATACCTTCGAAGCTGTAGACTTTCTACAAGTTAAAAGTTGAAGATTCAATCTAGAGAACAAACGTCAAATATACATGGAAGAGAAAAATAAATTAGAATACCATACACTAAGACAAATTAATTTTCATTTCAAATTTGATGTAACCATTGTCACATCTCAAAAGTGGATTTTTTTTTTCTTTGCCCAAAATTGGCCTATACACCTTACAAAAGAGTATTTTGATTTTATGACATTAATCAAATCAAACCAAAAAAGTCTGGCTCATCAACATCCGGATTTTTCCATTTAGGAAAAAAAATCTGATTTTTTTCTTTTTTGTTGTTGTTTCTCTTTAATTTATCATACTTCTGTGAGTTCTGCCCATCGCAGCGTTATTTTTTCTTTTTTCATAGACCCACCGTACAAATATACCAAATAAATAATGGGGGAATTTTAACTCCTAAACTTAAACTTGTATGGTATAAATTTTATCCTAAATTTTTAATTTCATCAAGTCCGACACTAAATTTAAGTAAGAATTGTAATATATATATTTTTGTTGAATATCCCACATCGAACATATGAAGGGATCTCACTCACAATATAAGACACATGAGTTACTCTTGTCATTGTTAATTAATTTTAAGATAGAATCTCATGCTATTTATATATATATATAAAAATACGGTTCGACTATTAATATAATTTCAAAGAAAAATAACATTGGAGCAATTTGTTTTTGCTATAATCTCCAATTTTTGACAAAGTTATTCAATCATTAATTTTTGCACTAATCAAATTAAAATTTGTGTATGCTTCAAACTAAAATTTGTGTAAAACTTGATATTATTAAATTTATTGAGATTATGAAGATTTTTACCTTGCTTTATGTTTAAATTAGTGGTGAATTAGGCAGAAATTGAACTAATGTAGAAATTGTAACACTTATCTAAGTCTAGGATCCAATTTGATGAAATTGAAAGTTCTTGTGAAAATTGATATAACTTGACCAACTTAGGCTTCTAAATTTTTAATTTGGTATTTAATAAGTTTTTAAACAAAGTATCCAAAAGTCTACAAATTCTTAGTTTTGTGTTTAATAAGTTTTTTGTTTTTTAAAACAAACCGTTTAATAAGGATTTTTTTTTTCTTTTCTTTTTAATATATGATTGCATATTCAACCTCTTTTAAATTTTACTATCATATTGACAAGTTTACATCCTTTTGATAACTATTTAATTTTTTATTTTTAAAAATTAAATCTATAAACACAACTCTCTATGATTTATTTATTTTATTATCTATTTTTAAGAAATTGTTTTCAAAATTCAATTTTGTAAACTATAAAAATAGGTTTTGCTTTGAATTTTGGGTTAGAATTCAAATACATTCTCTCAAATGATGAAAACCATGATAAGGAAATTAGGAAAAAATAAAGCCTAATTTTTTTTAATTATTTTTTTATTGTGAGGATTCGAATCTCTTGACCATAGTTCATACATTATGACGGTTTGATAACTATTTTATGTTTTTTTTTTAATTATTTTTTTACAACTTGTTGTGAGGGGAGAGATTCGAATCTCTTGACCTTATATACGAAGATTCGAACTTACCATCATAATTCATATATGACGGTTGAGCTATGCTGACATGTACAAGTTGGGTAAAGAAGGGAGAATTTGGAAAAACTCCATACCACTGCCTTTAAAAAAATGACACGTGACGAAATATTGTTTAACTGGGACCCACACTATTAAACATATTATTTTTTTAAACCATTTCGCCACGTGTCATTTTTTTAAAAGGTAAGTGCTATGAAGTTTTTCCATATCACGGATGTACTAGAAATTCTCCCGGTAAAGAATAGGGGTTAAAGTTGTAACTTACCTTAATTTTTTTTTAAAAATCTACAGAGCCACACGGTGGGAATTGATTGGCCAAGAGGAAACTCTCCGGTACGGTAACAATGCTGCAGATTTCTCTCTCTTTCTCTCTTCCGAAACCGTTTTCTTCACAATTTCCATCTCTCAATTCCTCTTGAAGCTCAAATCCACCGTCTCCAATGGCGTCTCTACACGCTTCTCTCCCTTCAGTTTCCTCAATTCCCGCCCCTCGTTCACCCTCTGTTTCTCCCAACACCGTATCTTCCTTGGTTCTCCACTCCAGTCCCCGCTGCCGGAGACCTCTCTGTAGAGCTATGGTTCAGCAGGCCTCGCAAGGAGCTCCGGCGATTTATGCTAAGGAGATGGAGAGACTCTCTGCTAAGGAATCGCTTCTGTTGGCTGTGAGTTTGTTTAAACTACTGTTTGATTTGTTTCACTTCAACGATCGTCATGTTAGGTAGAGCTTATAACATAGACCGGAATTTATGTATGTATATGTATATCATCGATTTTCATTTTTAGTATTCATTTAACTGTTCATTTCGTTGTGGAAATTGAAAACATGCTTCATTTAATGCTGTTCTTGGTGTCGAGAAGCTACGTTTTGTCAATTTGAATCTTGTGTAGTATGTATTTAGACTGGAACTGAGATAGTTGGTTGAAGATTTGAATTAAAAACAGCTCTGAGATCAATCAATTTGTGATGCTTTACCTCCAAGAGTTTCTAGTGTTTGCTTTCCAGTGAGCATATCCTACAATCACCAAGAACAGCAGCAATTTTATTTATTTTGAGGAGAAGGATTACAAGGGGGAAGAGCAAGAAGATGATCCCCGTAGCCCCCTTACACCCTTTTTTATAAACAATAAAGGTTTTTTTTTTCTTTCTCCAGCATGAAGATGACCCCCGTTGCCTAAAATAGTTTCAACAGAAAATAGTTTGTAATCTGTTTTAACTAATAGGAACTGAACGAGCGAACTGTCACATTTCTGAACGAGATAATTAGAAGAAACGCATACTCTCCTCGCAGAGTTCATTATTTTTTCTATTATTTCTTATGGTTTAACGTTTGGTGGATTTGAATATTTTCAATAGAATGTGTATCCACGCTGCACCCACTCTTCTTTGTGATTTGAGACATCTTAATGTTTGAATTCGAGAAGTTGAGTGGATTGGGAGACTGTTCCAATCTCTTAATCTGCCGTTCTTGAACATCTATTCTTCTTTGTGAGTATGAATTTATGCACTCCGTCAAGTGCAACTGTGTTGATCGTGATGTGTGAATTTATGGTTGCTGTTTGTTGATCTGTGATGTGTATCTCTCCATCCATGTTTGAAAGTACAAATTCATAAGTCATTGCTTGTATTTGTCATTTTCACATTATTAAGTTTTATTTTTGGTGTTTCTAATGTAGATCAATTGTTTCAGTTCAAAGATTCTGGAGGTTTTGAGGCTTTAGTTACTGGAAAAACAACGGATATGCAGCGAATTGATGTAAATGAGAGGATAACTGGTCTTGAGCGTCTTAATCCATCTCCTCGACCAACAACGTAGGCTCCTTCTAGATTTTTTTTCTTAATTTTTTTTCTATGGCTTTGGGTGTTCTTACTTGTATGTTTCAGCTGCTCAGGTCCCCTTTTCTGGAAGGTAGATGGAATTTTGAATGGTTTGGATCTGGAAGCCCAGGCTTTGCTGCTACGTTAATATTTCAGTAAGTCTATGTTTCTGTACTAATATATATATTTTTCCATAGCCATATCCTCAGGCAACAGTTAACACAGGTAATGAAAATTCGAGAGCCATCACAGCTGAGAATATTTATTCTTGTAGGAGATTTCCGTCAACTCTGGCTAATTTGTCGAAACTGGATGCTTTTATCAAAGATGGAACTGCTAGGATTACTGCTAATGTTAAGCTATTAAACGCGGTAATCCTTGTGTATTTTCAATTCTCCAGCTTTCTGTTCATCAGCATGAATCGTTACATGAGCCATTATTTGTTTCTCAAGAAAAGGAGAAATCAACTATCGTCATCTAGTTGCTCAGCCTCAAATATTTTATCAGATGTCGTGTTAAAAGAAATTACGCAATTCTTTGTCTGTTGAAACTATATGGTTTGGTCTACCGACAAATTTCTTAGCGTAAGTTGCGTTGCATTCCTCATCTTGCAATGTAATAATCTTCTGTAAGAGTTCAGAAGAAATAAGCTTTTATTGTTTTGTTGCAGCTATTAGACTTGGTTGATTCATGGTGATATACTTGGAGTGGAGACATAGTCATTCAATTGTGTTATATGACTGTTGAAAATTTTGTCAACAGATTTATTATTTTGAATGCTGTGAAACTTAAGCATGTGCATGAAAGTATCTAAGTTGTGAACTCGTGATATTATATGTGTTTGTATGTACAGTGATAGGAATAACATTTCCTTAAATAAAAAGAATAGATAAGATAGAGAAGATAAGACATTCTTCCAAACATAATAGTTGCTTGGAATGATTAATTGTAGCCTTTGGAGCTTGCAGAAAAACACTTCAATTGACAATAATAGTTGTTTTGGAACAATTACGGAATGGAAGTGTGTTGAAAAAGAATCCGAGATAGAAGTTGGAGAAGGCCAAATGTCACGAATCCTTAAGATACTAATCCCTCTAAAAGATTCCATTGCCTCTTTGAGGCCACTAATTCTGAAGAATGGCTCTAGAGCTATTTCGCCACAAAAATTCTAGCTCTTTCTAATTGACTGCCCATAGGAATTCTGCAAGGAAATCCGAAAAGTTTTTATGGAAGCACTAGTAGAGAGTGAATTTGTTCAGCAAGTACAACCAAAGCGCCTTAGTAAGGTCAGGACTAGACTAAGGGATTAAAATCCCGATTAGGGAAACATAGATAGAAGAGTTTCATTTTTGAATTCATCACAGGCGTCAAGACCTTCAAGAGCAACCATTGTCGGAAATAATCCAATCTTCTTAGCATATGTATCTGTTCAAAAGAATCTTATCCAAAAAAATGTATCTGGTCAAAAGACTTCATTGGGATTCTCAGGTGGAACTTGAATGTGTTTGGAATTATGCACAAACCAGGAGAGCTTGAATCTCTTTGGTAGTATGCACAAAGAGGGATTTGCAAGTAAATAAACCTAACTTGTTCATACACCATCTTGAATCAGGGAGTTGATTTGGGATGTAATCTTCCAATGGGAAAGCAAGCCATTCTAAGTCCTCTCTAATGTAAAAATTCCTTCAAAATTTGAGGTTCCAGTTGCAATTCTTCATTCAACATTTAAAACAGAGGCTGAAGACAACATTTTTTGGTGTGATGGTTACCTCTCCTCCCTCTTGACCCTCCCCTGATGGGGGTGGACGTGGAACTACACCAACTGCTATCTCACTGTCTATCGGATATCTTTATCCATTGAAGATCAAGTTGGCAGTCATTGGATATGTTTTTTCGTAGTTCCTATGACACTCTGCCCTTTTGTAATTTCATTTATTCAATGAAATGATAAATCACTATTTCTCATAAGAAGAAAGAAGATCAAGTTGGTACTTGGTAGTAAGAATAGAGGCAGCCAAGCAGGATCATGGACGTGACAACTCCTATTCTTTCACCCAATCACCCTTCAGTGGAGCTCTATAGACTGGCTTGTGGATTGTTTTAAAACGTTGAGACTATTCTTCTTATTATTTTTTTGACAAGAAATGAAACTTTTCATTGAAGAAATGAAAAGAGACTAATGCTCAAAAGATACAAACTCTACAAGGGAGTGAAGAGAAAACAATAAAGAGATAAAAATGACAACATAAATAAACTAAGCAGGGAAAATAAGAGCATTCCAATTGAGAAAGATATCTTGAATGAAGAAGACTTCGAATTGTTTTGTGAGAGAACTCCAAGTGGAAGCTTTCAAACGAGCATAATCAAGCCGATCAACCCAAAAAAGATGTTTGTTCTGAAAAATCCTTTGATTTCTTTCCATTCATAATTCTGATAATAAAGCTTTGATGACATTGGACCATAAAATATTAGACTTGAGGGCCGATGAAGGACCAATAAGAATAGAAAGCATGTTGTCCTTAAAAATGTTGGGTCTTATGTTGGAGAAGACCCAGTGAAGATTAAAATAGGAGAAAATCTTGAACCAACAAGCCCAAGAATAAGAGCACTCAAAGAACACGTGATTCAAAGAATCCCCAGCCGAGAAGCATAAAGCACAAACTGATGGCATAAGACAATGAGATGAAAGCTTCCTTTGTAAAACCTTTGAAGAATTGAGACTTCCATTAAGTATGATCCACAAAAGAATGTTAATTCTTGTTGGACTTTTAGACTTCCATAAAGCATTAAAAGTCTCTTTTTTCATGGGTGACGAAGAGGCTAAATACCGAGACGAGTTTTCACTGAAAAAGAACCAGAAGGCTCTAAAGACCATAGGTGTGAATCTTTACCTGTGAGTATAAACAGCCCAACATAGACTGCAAATCAAGGATTCCTTCCTCCTTCAAGAGCCTACGAAAAATAATATTCCAAGAGAGGTGAGATGCATCCCAGTAATTTGAAACCGAACCATTAGGAGAATAAGATAATGTAAATAAATGCGGAAAATCAGACTTCAAGGGATGATTAGCTTCTTTGCCACCTAATTTTGTTTTGTTTTCTGAAATTAGTGGCCTATGAATTAAGGTTTTACTGGCAACTGCAGATAGAAAGCAAAGTTATTTTGTCCACCAAGTTATCTGTGGAGGGACCCTTGCGACTGAAAGAGGAATATATTGAAGGGATACTTGAAACACCTTCTGTTAGCGAACAAGCAGTACCAGAACAGCTGAAAGGCGCATTTAATCAAGCAGTCAACACAGTGCAGCAACTTCCAGTTCCTATCAAAGATGTCATTGCCGGTGGGCTGAAAGTTCCTCTAAGTATGATTCTTTAATTTTATCAATTTATTAAAGCTGATAGGTTATTCAGAAAGTTTGAAGTCTATTATAATTACTTTTCCAAACGTGATTGAAATTGTGACTAGATGTTGTCCTTTACATTTCGGGAATTCTGCTTTCATTCACCTTTTATCCTATAATGATTGTTTTTTGTTGATCTTCATTTTCATATGTACTCAGTTATTTGTATCTGCATGTTGATCTGCCTGGGGAATACAGATCCCGTTTCCTTTCAGATTATTTTCAATTTTTCATTCTTCATCCTTAGTTATTTGATTGTTAATATTATTGTTTATTTAACACATACAAATATCCAATACGGAAAGCAATTAAGAAGACCTGTTGAAAACATTAGAACACCTGTGGGAGATGGGAATTTGAACCTACGACCTCTTAGAGGGCCTGTTGCTTGCTTTCATAATTCCAGGATGAACCTAAGATCATAGTAGAAAAGAAAGGCGAGGGAGATAAGGAATCTCCCCAGCATAAGCCCAGGATTTATGGGAATATCCTCCAATTAACATTGATTAAGAAAGTAGAATAGCTATGAGAATCCTTGTAAGGCAATTTAAAGTTCTGATCATTAATATAATAGTTTGGCATTTTGGACTCTGCTTATTGAGTGTGAAGTGATTTCATGGTCTTGGATGCTTGTCATCTGCGTACTCTGCCAAAGCCCTTAATCATGGGCCTTTGCCAGGGAAGGCTCAATCGTTAGTTGGGGCAATGGGATGAAAGTTTTATATTTTGATAGTGTCACATCTGATCATTTATTGTCTCTCATTTGATGCAAATGGTCCTTTCCAGCATGTGCTTAAATACAGAATAAATGATCTTAAAAGCGAACAAATATGAGCTCTGTTCTAGTTGTTTCAACTTCATACTAAAGCTCTTTACCATTATGCCTGCAGCTGGATCTTATCAGAGGCTCATAATGATTTCTTATCTTGATGAGGAAATTCTAGTAAGTACTTTTCTAATTGGATCATAATTTTCTCTCATTTATATGGTATGCTGGATTTAGAGAAAGAACAAAAGTCTCGTTAATGTCATGTCAATAAAATGCATTCATCTACTAGTTTGGTTTGGTTTTGCACCAAGATAGTCCTTTACCATCTGTTTTATTGATCTTATTTAGCTTCGAGGTTTGAGTCAATACTTTTATTTAGTAAAACTATGAATAAGCAGCTGTCTTTTGCACATGACAATGTCTTTCTGATAGGAAAGAAAAGCTTCACTTACTCTAGAAGGAATAGAAAGGAGAATATGTAAGGGTAAAAAAGGGATTTTGTATGGGAATTTGAGAGATTGTGTGAAGTGCGATTGGGATGTGAATGTAAGATTCCACAGTTATTAGGTGTGGGGTCCTTGTTTTGTAATTTGGTTAGGGAAGTTAACTGTAAGTTTAATTCGAGAAAAGAGGAAAAGATGGGCATACTGGTGGGAAGTTATAGGAAGAGACCCGGTCAACTTGAAAGTATTTTTAAGCAGTTAGAAAGTCATTCTAAGCAGGTCCTAAATCTTCCCGAAAATCCCTCAAACACCCAATCTAAAGATGGTGTAAAGAATTATGAGTTTTAGCACAATCTAATACCTCCCCCATATCTTTGACACCCTTTCAACAATCTATATCCCTTTCTAACCATATATTCCACAAAAAAGATTTTACAGCATTGATCACAAGGTTCCTTGCCTTTCCTTCGAAAGGATTTCCACATAACAATTGCTTCCTGCTCTCTTCTTCTAATGATGAAAAACCCATGATTGTCCCACCAAATTCAGCAAATGATTCCACAAATTCCCACAGAAAGGACTAGAAAACAATGCATGTAACAAATGTTCTCTATCCTCCAATCAGAAAGAACATCGAGAAGGATTTAAAACTTGAACAAGGACATCTTTGCAGCCTCTCCGTTGTATTAAGGGCTTGTTTGGAATGTCTTGCCAAGTGTTAAATTTTTTTTTTTTCCACTTAAAAATATTTTTTTAAGCTCTTAGAAAGTCATTCCAAACATGCCTTAAGACTCTCTAAACATGCTAACGAACACTTTGACCTCCTTTGGTCAAGTTTAACACCACTTAACATCCAAAATCTTACCATCATCAGCCAATTTGTGAAATAGAGACCTCACCAAGGAGCAACACTTGATTCCAACAACCAAACCTTTTTTTGTCTATACCTTTATCTCAACAGAACAAACCATTTTCAGCAACAACATCAACTCATTTTCCTTTTCCTCCTGCAAATTTCTTCTATTTTTGATACACAAACATATTGCCTCTAAATCCCACAACTCACTCACTGTTTTGACTATCCACCACCTCAATGGAAACTTGACTGCCAAAGGACCACCATCTACCCACACATCTTCCCAAAACTTTGTCATCATCCCATTCCAAACCTTTATTCTATAAAATTTGAATACCACCACCACATCTTTTATTTTTACACTTCCTCTTCTTCCATCTCCCGCAAATCATTCCCCATTTTCCTTTACATTGATACTGTTAACCACTGAAAACCAAAGTTGATTGTTTTTTTTTCTTGAAAATCCAAAGTTAGATTGTTAAATTCCTGTTTTTTATAATCATTTAAGGGTATTTGGGGCACCAACTTGGAGTTGGGTGGACTAGATTATGGACTAGGTTAGTATAACCTTAACCTAGGTTAGTATAACCTTAACCTAGTCCACGTTTAGTCTACCGATTATTATAATCCACCGTCAATAAAGTAACTACACTGACTTCAATAGTATTTACTATTCCTAAACTATTTTAACCTACTCAATGCCCCAAATAACTCCTTAGTTTTTTCTTTTTAAAAAACAAAATTAAACTTATAAACACTACTTCCACCAATGGATTTATTTGTTTTGTTATCCACTTAATGTTTTCAAAATTCAGGTCAAGTTTTGATTTTTTTTTTTTTTTTTTTTTTTTTTTTTTTTGGAATTTGGCTTTGAATTCAAATGTTATCGGCGAGAAATAAGCACAATTTTAAAAAATTAAATGTTTATAATAAGCTGGTTGGAATATGAAATTGCATTTGAGATTTTGAAGAATAATGTATGAATAATTTTGGTTTTGGATTGGTACAGATTATTAGAGATACTGCTGGGGTGCCTGAAGTTCTGACAAGGCTGGATTCTCCTCCATCTTCTCTTGAGCCAAACACAAACACAACAGACTATGAAAGCTAGTCTCCTCCTTCCTTCCATTTTAATAAATCCCATTTCTCTCTCTCCCTCTCAATTTCTCATACACTTCCACTTTATTAATGCCATAGCAATTGACAAATTCTTTTTGTCATTTCTGCCATAAAAGATCAAACTAATCCAAAAGCTTCAAGAATTCATACATGTAAACTTTTTTTTTCAACAATTGTCGGGTAGGGTAGTGGCAGATTTAGAACTTTATGTCCACTGGACCGAGTCGAGATGGCTTCCCTGTCTCGATTCCGCAAAATTCTTCACTAATTTTGTGAGGATCGGGGTGAAGATTCTCTGCAGAGATTAGGTTTTTTGCGGATTTTTTTATATAGAAAGTTTCTATTCAAATTTTTCAAAATGAAAAAAATTACGTTTAAGGATAAATTTTTTGATTTTCCTTGAAAATAAATATTTTGTAAAAGTTTAAATTTAGGATTTTTTTTTGGAGTAGTTTAATATATAAGAATATGTGTATATTAAATAAAACAAAGAAACGGGACTGGGATCACGGAGATTTTTTATTCCCACTCCCTCTTTCATTTTTTGTCAACTCCCTCTTTCATTTTTTTGTCAAAGTGATTCCTAACTTTATTGTGAACTAAATTGTTATAAACTAAATTTCAAACATTAAGTTGTTATAAAATAGAAAGTATAGGAATTAGATCGCTACAAACTAAAATTTATAGACTAGATTGTTATTTTTATAAAAGTTGAAGTACTAAATATATTCTCTTTTTATATATAAATATACAAGGAAGAGAATACAATTTAAATAATGAATAGTTTTTAGGGAAATTGTAACAGATGTCAATTTAGAATAAGATAATTAAAAATATACCATGTTTTTAAAAATTTTGCGGATATGACAATTTCTATCGCTGATATCTTATGGCTGATAGAAGTCTATCGCTGATCACTTCAATTTTTTATAGATTTTTGTCACTGATAATAGTCTATCAGTGAAATGATAAAGTCTATCAATGATAGAAACGATTTTTTTTGCCATATTTACAAAACATTTTAAAGTTTGTTAAATTTACAATTAGTTTGGGCCTGATTGCTATTTGTGCAACTAGCCCTTTAAAAAAATATATTTTTTCATTTATATTTGATATCAAATCAACTTAATTAAAACAAAAATAGACTATATTTGTAAAAGATTTTTTTTTAAATAACACGCCACACCAGCCCTTGATTATTAACAATTAAATAATAAAAAATAAAAAAAAAAGAAAGAAAGAAAAATAACTAGTGCGAGAGTATTCCAAGAAAGCTGTTGGTGCAGAATTAAAAATGGAACGATATTACCAATAAAACTTCTGGGGTTGAGTCGCGGACTAGGTCGCTCTCTTTAAGACGTTTCGCGGCTCTGCCCAGTGTTGTGCACAGCAGTCTATCAACCACGCCACCTCCAGGATAAAACAACCCATCTATCGATCACCTATGCACTGTAGGAATGATCGTTCAATCATACATCCTTAAGACACCAGCTCGAAATCAAGAGTTAAACAATAACTCAAAGAAAACAGTTTTATGGAGGATTTCTATGAGGAGGCGAAGATGGGAGAACTATTGAGGTGCTTTGCTTTTCAATGGAATGATTTCTCAAACGAAATGAGAATGGTTTATATAGGAAATGAACAGACAAACATGTGGTTAAGAATCTTCCACAAACATGTGGCCATGAATCATCCTGAAAACATGTGGCCAGAAATGATCCAAAACATGTGGTCAGGAATTAACCAGAAAACATGTGGTCTGCAATCATCCACAAACGTGTGGTCATAATCGATTCACAAATATGTAGTTCTAATCGATCCTCAAATTAAAACCATAATAACATTTATAAAATAAATGTCCTAAGATTTAAAAATACATTTTAAAAACTTCAAAAAAGCCAACAATCCCCCACTTTGAATTTTTAAAAACATTTTCGAGCAGTGTCATAATCAATAGATTGTGCATAAACAAATGTATCTTTCGATTTGAACATTTGCGTAGTGAGTAGATTTAGATTTTACTAGGGTAACTCGAAGTTTTGAACCCTATCTCCAACATCGTACCACGCATCAACCTTTCAAGGATGTCGAAAAAGGTCCGTGCTATAATGGCCCTGCACGTCTATCCCAGTCTAGTGAACGCTCTAGCAATTTTGCCCAAAATTCCATAGGAAGCGGCCCCACTTCCACATTCACATAGGTGAGTCTATTAAGAGTACTCCTGTAGCCTTGGTACTCCACTCCACATGGAGTATAGATCTCATTAAGAGTTTTTATTATCTCATCCTCTCAAAGCTTCAGGAATTCATGCTTCGGCTATACGAAGTAAATTGCATGATCTAACTCATATCACTTCATAACTTGTTATTACCCGTTGAACCTATTTCTTGGGATCTCCAGTCATTTAGGTTGGGTTACCATTATGAGTGACTCATCGTTCTATGGGCAATAGTCACAGTCCCTTAGGGGTCTTGTGGACTTTCTTTATAGCTAATCCTTTCGTCAAAGGATCTGCTAAGTTATCATTAGTGCGTACGTGATCCACTCTTACAGCTTTTGTTGAGAGAAACTCTCTAACTGTACAATACTTACGACGTATTTGTCGTCTCTTATCGTTCTAATAACGATTCTTAATTTTAGCAATAGCCGCGGTACTATCGCTATGGATCAACACAACTGGTATCGGTCTTTCCCGTAAAGGGATCTCAGTTAGCAGGTTTATCAACCATACTACTTCTTCAATAGCTATCGTTAATGCTATCATCTAACATACCATAGTGGACCGAGTCAAAATGGTTTGTTTCTTTGACTTCCAAGAAAAAGCATCACACACTATACTAGAAATATAGCCACTAGTTTCCTTGGAGTCATCTGGTCAAGTGTTCCAGTCTGCCTGCATCACTGTAACCTTCTAATACAGCTGGAAACTTTTAATAATACAATCCTAGGTTCATGGTTCTTTTCAAGGACCTCATGATCCTTTCAATAGCATGTCAATGCTCTAAACTAGGGCTATTTGTAAACTTGCATAGTAATCCAACGACATGACATAGGCAATATCAAGTCTAATACAATCAGTGACGTACCGAAAAATGCCAATGATACTCACATATTCCGATTGTCTTACACTGTCACCAATGTTCTTAAATAATTTTTACACCTAAATCATAAGGTATACATGCAGGTTTACAATCAAAGTTATTGTATTTCTTTAATATCTTCTCAACGTAATGAGATTGATTTAGAGAAATTCGATAATTAGACCTAGCAATCTTTATACCAAGGATCACACTGGCTTCTCAGAGGTTTTTCATATCAAAGTTGAAATCCAACATTGATTTCACCTTATTCACAAGGTAAATACTTTAACCAAAATTAGCAAATCATTTATGTAAAAACATAAAATAGTGTAAATGTCATCTACTAAGCGTAAATGTCATCTACTAAGTAATAGTAGATACATTTGTCACTTTCATTGACATGAAAATCATATGAGATGATCAAGTTGTCATGTCATTGCTTTTGGTTTTGCTTTTGACCATATAGGGATCTATCTAACTTGCAGATCTTCTGCTCTGACCATGGACAACAACATCTTCAAGTTGATCCATGTATATTTCCTCACTTAATTCACCATTAAGAAAAATTGTCTTAAGATCCATTCGATGCACAACTAGATGGTGCACGATCTCTAGGGAAATTAAGACCCTAAATGAATGTTATCTTAGTGGCAAAGAAGTCTACATTCTCTTTGTCTAAAACCTTTAGCTACTATGCGTGCTACGTACTTGTCAACTGTACCATCAGGTTTTAGCGTTTTCTTTAGGATCCACTTAAAACTGGAAGGTTTACTACCGAGAGGTAGATATTTTAAATGTCAGGTCTTTTTAGACTCAAAGAGTCATCTTCATCATTAAGAGCTTCTTGCTAAAATTAACATCTAAGCTTCTTTGAGGTTGATCGAATCTACCTTTGGGATATAGGCAAAGAAATCAGAACCATAGTCTTTAACTATTCTAGCTCTTTTACCTCTACCATAGTCTTTAACTATTCTAGGTCTTTTACCTCTCAGAAGGTCATATTCTATATCCTCAGAGGTTTAGGTTTTATATCCCGATAATGTTCAGGTTCTATCTTCTGAAGATACAGGTTCTATCTTAGAGGATTCATTATTCCTAATCAGTGGAATATTGCTAGACAATGTGCCCCCACTATTTCTAGTAAAGGGAAATCTATTCTCATAGATGTCAACATCGTTTAATTCTACAATAAACTTTGCATTTAGATCATAAAATCTATATGCTTTGTTATTTATTGTATATCTTATGAATACACATTCATATTCATAAGACTCTATTTCCTAGCTTAACCCTCTTAAGATCAAGTATCCTGGTCAAACAACCTCAGAACAATTATACATTATTTAATGTCTAATTTGTATTTCCTCTTTCCCTGAACACATGCATATTCAATACATATTCAAAAATGAATAGATTCATAATTTCAATTAAATGAAAATTCACATACTCAATGAAAATTCACATGATCAATACGTCATATTTTCAATCAAATGAAAATTCACATGCTCAATACGTCATATTTTCAATCAAATGAAAATTCACATGCTCAATACATCATATTTTCAATACATCATATTTTCAATCAAATATCTTAGTCAATAAGATCATTTTCAATAAATTATCTTAGTCGATAAGATCTTAAAAGCTCTTATAAAATTTCACACATTTTATACATAGCTTTAGTCAACCTGATCTTAAGTTACTATCAAGATCAACTAGTTCCAAATGTAATTGGAGCATGTCATAATAAGTAAATAATTTAATGGCCAAACTAGCTTAATAGATAATAATAATTTTCAATTCCATGAAAATTCAAGGCCAAATAAAATATTCCCTAACATTAATCTGATTCACAACTTTAGCACACATTCTCCAGAATATTTAATACATATTAATTTTCAATTTCATGAAAATTAAAGTACAAATAGAATATTCACTAACCTTTATTTGCTTCATAATTTTAGGCTTCCATCACCTTAACAACTTTAGCAAACTCCAAAATACTTCGTCACCTTAACAAGGTTAGCAAACTCCAAAATATTTAAATCAGCTATTACAACATAACTGTCAACAATAATAAGAATATCATTTTCATACATGATAAAATGATAATTTCAACTTAACTAGGCCCAATGATCACAATGGTAACATATATGCTTGAGGTGTGCAAAGTATACCATAATAACAACATTATTATTGTTATTTTCTTTACTCATTTCATGAAATAAAACAATCATGATACAATTGAGTTTCTACAAACAAATCTATACTCAGTAAATATATATTAAAACAATGAAATGTTATTTCTATATCCACATGATACATTCGAAATGTTATTTCTATATCCACATGATATATTCGAAATGTTATTTCTATATCCACATGATATATTCGAAATGTTATTTCTATATCCACATGATATATTCAAAATGTCTTTAACATGCTCACATATAGCATCATAATGAAATACTATTTCTAAATCCACATGTAGCAACAAAGGATATGAAATTCAACATGTATGAAATTCATTCTAATTCAAACTATATGAAACTCGACATGTATAAAATTCATTCCACGTCAACCAGCAACAGCTGAAACTTTAAGTTATATTTATGGAACAAACCATAATCTAAATATCTTCAAATAATGAATTTAATTAACTTACAAAATGAGTTTCGTAATCTGTGCCACATAACGTTATGACTCTCATAACAAAAATAAGATTTAAGTAAATATTAATTATATTAACAAAATACTTAAATCAACTTCAATTGTCACTCGAGCAATCATATTCTATAGTTTAATAAAATATGTTAAAGCTTATTTGAGGGATCAAAATAATCACCAAACATATTCTCTAAAATAACCATCAAACATATTCATGTTGACAAAATTCAATCTAATTGAGATTGAACAACTTAGCCTACAAATATATTTAAATATAAGTACGGCTAATTATAATAATCATTAATTCCTCCACAATATATACTTCTAAATTTATAAAAATAAAATTAATAAAGTATACTCATAAACATAATGCCAGAAGTTTAATTGAATTCCAATTTACTAATTGAGAATTCACAGATTTATTCACATGCAAAATATTATCAATAATAAGAGCATGATTTCAACATAATATAATTCCAGAATAATTCTGCTATCGTCTTAAAATTGTTGGTGCAGAATTAAAAATGGAACGATATTACCAATAAAACTTCTGGGGTTGAGTCGCGGACTAGGTCGCTCTCTTTAAGACGTTTCGCGGCTCTGCCCAGTTTTGTGCACAGCAGTCTATCAACCACGCCGCCTCCAGGATAAAACAACCCATCTATCGATCACCTATGCACTGTAGAAATGATCGTTCAATCATACATCCTTAAGACACCAGCTCGAAATCAAGAGTTAAACAATAACTCAAAGAAAACAGTTTTATGGAGGATTTCTATGAGGAGGCGAAGATGAGAGAACTATTGAGGTGCTTTGCTTTTCAATGGAATGATTTCTCAAACGAAATGAGAATGGTTTATATAGGAAATGAACAGACAAACATGTGGTTAAGAATCTTCCACAAACATGTGGCCATGAATCATCCTGAAAACATGTGGCCAGAAATGATCCAAAACATGTGGTCAGGAATTAACCAGAAAACATGTGGTCTGCAATCATCCACAAACGTGTGGTCATAATCGATTCACAAATATGTGGTTCTAATCGATCCTCAAATTAAAACCATAATAACATTTATAAAATAAATGTACTAAGATTTAAAAATACATTTTAAAAACTTCAAAAAAGCCAACAAAAGCCATTTGCCATTTCTTTGAAACATTGATGAAGTTTATAATACCAATACATAATTGTTTTTAAGTTGGGGCTAGTGTAGATACGCAACTGTTGAGGATCTCACATCAGAAAAATGAAGGGACTTTACCCACAATATAACATACATACTCCATGATGTCTAATATGATATCAAAATCCACGAAGCTCAAACGGGTATTTGATCCAAAAATGGGATCCGATTCAAGATAGTGAACCCAAAGAGACACCATTCTTAGTGGAGGATTGAACAAGAAGGGATAGATCCACACCTAAGTGGGGAGGCTTCCGACCTAAAAAAAAAAAGAGTAGATGCGAATTGTCCTTTCTCTCCTTTCTCTTCTACATTTTTCAATTTCATGGAATTGAGATGTAACTTTCCTGGTCTGCAGCTTTGGCAAGCAACTAGGCATCCAATGCATTAGTGACATTTGTCAACTTCAAATTTAATAAAAGTTATTTATTTATTATTATTATTTTTCTAATTTTTTTTACCTAAGATATCACTCTAAAATCACTCTACAATCTCTTTAATATATCATAAATAACAGATTTTATTTGGAGGCAAAAATCAATTTATACTCTTAAATTTTGGATTGTATTGTATCAATTAAAACTCTGAATTAATATATTGCATCAACTTTCATAAATATATCTATTTACACTCTCCATTAGATTTCGTTTAAAAAATGTCAGTTCACAAGTGTGGAGATTTATGTTTATAATTGTATCCATTAAATTCTTAAACTTTTCTAAGTGAATCAGTGTAGATCACTTATGATAAAATAGAGGAAGAAGAGAAGTTAAAAAATTGTTGATTTGAAATTTTAATAAATCTACACACGTGTGAGAATTGTTGCATTGACGATTTTCAAATAGATGACCTAAATTGATTCATTTATAAAAATTTAGAGATATAATTACAATTCTCTACAATGTTTTCAAATAGAATGATGATGTAAATTGATATAAAAGTTTAGGATTTTTTCTTTGAAAAAAAAAGTTTAAAATTTTAATTCATATCATTAGTTAGAATTTTAATTCATACAACTCCAAAATTTAAAGGGATAAATTGATTTTTTTTTTTCTTTAAAAAGATCCTGACATTGACAAAACCATTAATCATTTTTCTAGTCTCTCTAACACATACTTATTAGTCTTTCTCTCCCTTCATAATTTTAATTTTTAATATATCTTATTATTATTATTATTATTATTATTTTTTTTTTTTTATAGTAATATTTCAGTTCTAAGATTTTTTTTTTTATTGGTAACTATCACGTCATTGGTAATAAAACAAAAGAAAGCTTGAGAAGTTTCTCACTTTTATTATATTTTGTTTTTTATTTCTTTGGCCGGCTTCATGAACCGGCGGCAAATCAATCTTTATTATTTAAAAAAAAAAACAATATATAATTTTAAACATTTTTGTTGAGTGTAAATTTACAGATCCATCAAATATTTGGATGATTACAAATAAATTTTGAAACCACATTTGTAACTTGGAGCATAATTTAAAAAATAAAACATCATTAACTTTTTTAATAGGTTGAAACTTGAAAGTAAATAAAAAATGTTTTATTGTAAACTACTATGTTTTTAAATTTTTTATAATTACTTTGTTCATATGAAGTTTTAAATATTTTATTTTAGTGTTTTAACATTTAAATATTCTATCTAATTAGAATTGCATAAGAAACTATATTTATTCTCACATTAAAGTTTTGTAAATGAATTAGTCAAAAATTAATATTTTAATTTTTATTTTTACAACAATATCTTAATTAATATTTTAATTAATGCAGACGGAAGGGATTGAACCTTGACCTATTAATTAAGAGTACAATATTATGTCAATTGAACTATGTTCAGTTTGACCTAATATTTCAAAATTATATACTTAAAGTTAGATAGATATTTGATCTCCATTGCACACGTTGCTTAATACATTTGATTCACGGTTGTTTTTATACTTCAACATGTGTTATGCTATTTTATTTTTAGGGTAAAAATCAATTTATATCCCTAAACTTTAGAGTTTATCAATTAAAACTCTAAACTTTCTCAATTGTATCAATTTAAACACTGAATTTTTATAGGTGTATCAATTTAACACCATCTATTAAAAAAATATTAATTTTCAAACGTGTGAAGATTTGTAATTTATCAATTAAACCCCTAAACTTTATACAATTGATTTAACATGAAAGTTTAGGAGTTTAATTGTAAAAATTATAAGTCTATACTCGTTTAAATTGTTTTTTTTTTCAAATAAAATCTAATAGAAAAGTATAAATTGATACATTTATGAAAATTCAGAGTTTAAATTGATACGATGGTTAGTTTAGAGTTTTAATTGATACTATTCTCAAGGTTTAGTGGTATAAATTGATTTTTTCCCTTGTTTTTATTTAGTCTATCTCAATCACGTCAACCTAACCTTAGCTTATAAAAATGTTATATCATTATTTTTTAGTGGTGTGTTAACAACAAATGCTCCCGGCCCTGACTGGATCAATGCTTTGTTTTACTAGAAACACTAGGATGTGGTAGGAGATGAGACTTCTGCGGTGTGTCTGGATGTACTTAATGGAAAAAATTCGGTCTGTGTGCTGAATCGTACCTATATTGTGCTTATTCCAAAGTGTGCGGGGCCGAAGAGAATGGCGGAGTTTCGACCGATCAGTCTGTGTAATGTGATCTATAAGATAATTGCAAAGATTATTGCTAATAGCCTCAAGCTGGTTTTGGATTCCGTTATTTCACCGGAGCAATCCGCTTTTATCCTGGGGCGCCTCATCACTGACAATGTTGTGGTCGATTTTGAATGTTTCCACGCGATAAACAACAGGAGGACAGGGAAGATAGGGAATGTGCCTATGAAGTTAGATATGAGCAAGACATATGACCGAGTTGATTGGGTGTTCCTACGACGAGTTTTGCTCAAAATGGGTTTTGCGGAGCGTTGGGTGAGCTTGGTGATGAGTTGTGTGGAGACTGTACAGTTCGCAGTCTTGTTAAACGGGGAGTCGACGGGAGAATTTCAACCTCAACGAGGCATTCGTCAGGGAGATCGTCTTTCACCCTATCTTTTTATCATATGTGCTCAAGGGTTGTTCGCTCTCTTCCATAGAGAGTTGTCATTGAATAATTTTATGGGTTTGCAAATAACAAAGTATTGTTATGTTATTTCGCATCTTTTTTATGCATATGATAGTTTGATGTTTTTCAGGGCCTTAAAGGAGGATTGTTTGACGGTCAAGAGGATTCTTCAACTTTATGAGCATTCATTTGGGCAAGTGATCAATTATGATAAGTCAATGTTTATGGTCAGTAGGAACACAGAAGAGGACATGCGGGAGTTCATTCAAACCGAGATAGGGGTTACCTGTACGGCGTCGCTTGGTAGATATTTAGGCATCCCGTCACAGACGGCTCGAGGTAAGTGTGCTATTTTTCAATCTGTGAAGGATCGAGTCTGGAAGGTGCTTCAAGGTTGGAAGAAGAAACTTTTTTCTGCAGAAGGGAATGAGGTGCTCTTTAAAGCTGTGGCCCAGGCGATCCCAACTTATACCATGAGTTGTTTTTTACTTCTTGTTGCTTTGTGCCGCGAGATTAATGCCATGTGCGAGATTCTAGTGGGGCTCGAATGGGGACCGTAGGCGGATTCACTGGATGAGTTGGCAGAGGATGTGTCGGAGTAAGGCGACGGGGGGGACTGGCGTTTCGTGATATACAGATATTTAATCAAGCCATGCTGGCGAAACAGTGGTGGCGTTTGTTACGTCGGCCGCAAAACTTAATTTCTCAAGTGCTGCGTGGAAGGTATTTTCGCACAAATCATCCTTTATGGGTTGTGGTGGGGAATAACCCTTCTTTTGCTTGACGGAGTTTTATTTGGGGGCGAGATCTAGTCCGAGCGGGGTACAAGTGGGTGGTGGGGACTGGGCACAACATTCAGATTAGTGGCGACCCGTGGTTACCCGGGGAGGGAGGCGACTTTGTTTGGGAGGCTGTCGAATCAATTTGGGGGGAGTCGGTGGTGTCTCTTATCCAGTCCGATGGGAGTTGGAATGAGACGGTGGTGCGTGATGGGTTCGGGGTGGATGCGGTTGTTCGAATTCTTTCTCTGCCTATCTCTGGCCAGAGGGAGGATGATGAAATTTATTGGGCCTCTTATAAAAAATGGGTCTTTTCGGTGAAGAGTGCGTACAAACTGGGGGTGTAGTTGACGGGGGATTGGGTTGGGTCGTCTTTCTCATCAGAGAGTCTTGCTCACTTGTGACGTTCTTTTTGGAAGACTCATTTACCGAAGAAAGTTAAATTATGTTGCTGGAAAAGTTTGCAGGATATTGTGTGTACTCGTACTAATCTCTGTATAAAAGGTGTTGTTACTGACTTATGGTGTCCTTTTTGTCATAAAGACTATGAAGCGTCTGAGCACTTATTTTGGTGTTGCAAGGTGACTAGGGCCCTTTGGTCCCACTTCTTTAATTCTAACTTTGTTGTTACTTTGTGTTGTAGGAGTAACTGGTCAGTTCTTGACCGCTTTGCATGGTTCCTGAGGTCTGAGGAGGCGAATAAGCTGGAGACTTTGCAGGTGGTGTTGTGGCACCTTTGGAAAGGGCGGAATCAGCGAGTCTTCACGGGGTTGGTCGTATCGACCGACGTGCTGCAAGAGCTAGTTGCTGACGATCTTCAGCAGTTTGTTTCAGAGGTGGATAGGGGTAGCGAGGAGTGCTTGACAAAGGAGTCACTTGTGGTCGAGCGCCTGACGTGGCAACCTCTTGAGCCTCCCTGCTGGTCCCTAACATGCGATGCGACATGGATGAAGGGTGGTGGCAGGGGCAGGCTGGGGTGGGCTCTTCGCGATTATTAGGGGGATATCATGCGTGCACGGGGTAAAGTCCTTGTTGGACGGTACAATGCAACGTTATTAGAAATGATGGCGATTGAGGCGGGTTTGAGGCAGATTGAGGCGTTGAATCTTCCACAGGTGCTCATCCAATCTGACTGTCTTGAGGTGATCCGTTTGTTGAATGGGGAAGCGGAAGATCTCACGATGATTAAATCGGTGACGGGAGATGTGCTTCGGTTGACGTCGACCTTGCCAATTAGGGGCTTTCATTACATTAGGCGACCACAGAATAAGGTGGCCGATGCAATTGCACATTGGGTTATGACTGAAGATGTCATTCACGAGTGGCGAGATGATTTTTCATCGTGGTTACTAGTGCTTGTCGAACGAGATAAGTCTTCTTTTTAGTTGTCTTTGTTTTGTTTGTGTTAGTGTATTGTCTCTTTTTTTTCGAAAAAAGAAAAGAAAAAAAACCATAGTGTTGACCGAGAAATTTCGGCCAATCAGCGGTCGCCACATGTCTTCATCTTGGCCGGTGGATCGAATAAACTTAACCGAGCAAATTCGGTCATGGCTCAATTGGGCTCGAAATCGAATCGGGCTAAAAGTTATTTAAATGACAATTTGGCCCAAGCCCAAATAACCATTGGGCCCAGAACCCAAAAGTCCATTGGACCCAAGCCCATTGGATCCAAGCCCAAGCCCATTGGATCCAGGCCCATGAGAACTCTATAAATAGAGAGCTCATTCTTCATTTTTAAGGGTCAGAAAATTTCTTCTCCTAAGAACTCAGAGAGAATTCCAAAGCAGCGAAGACTCTTTGAATCCTGAAGACTGAACGTCACTTGAAGACCAAACGCCTGAAGACTTCACCGTTACGCGAAGCTGAAGGTTCAACCTCGAGAACAAGCTGCGAAGCCCTCGAGTACGTTACATTTAAGAGAGAGAATCAGAGGATCAAACATTAGAGATTGTAATCCTACGCACTGATATATACAATACAAATCAAATTTAAATTCATTTACACGTGTTCGAATCTCCATACTTCGTCGAATTCCCGTGTGAACAGATTGGCACGCCCGGTGGGACATCTCTACCTTTCATCTCTCTCTCTCAACAAAAAAAATCTTTCTTTACAATGGCATCAAAGAAGACAACGTTCCAGGCTGTCAGTTCCAACAGCCCTTACAGGGGACCTACCACCCGCAGCCGCGTCATCAAAGAAGTCTCGCAGACGGGTGAACACACTCCTGCCATCGTGCGCAAAATATACAAACGACTGACGGAGTCCGAGCGGGTTGGGATAATCATCAAGGACAATCCTTTGTTCGATGAGGTTGTTCCCTCCTCTGATCAGCCGGAGAAGGTGTCTGACTCCAGCGTATCTGTAATGATGGCGGATGCGCGTACTAACGACGAAGCGATGGCTGAGATGGAAAAGAAAATCAGCTTCTTGATGAAAGCAGTCGAGGACAAAGACTTCGAGATTGCCCAACTGAGGAGTCAGATGCAGAGCCGCGAGGTTGCGGAGTCAAGTCTAACTCCTGCGGCCAGAAAGAATGGCAAAGAAAAAACGGTCATCCAGGAAGACCAAGCGCAACACTCGACGTCAGTCGCTTCCTTATCTGTCCAACAACTGCAGGACATGATTACCAACACCATCCGAGTCCAGTATGGTGGACCAGCCCAAAGCACCCTCTTGTATTCCAAACCGTATTCCAAGAGGATTGACAATTTGAGAATGCCCATTGGGTATCAGCCGCCAAAGTTTCAACAATTCGATGGGAAGGGCAATCCTAAACAACACATTGCCCACTTCGTCGAAACATGCGAGAATGCTGGAACTCGCGGAGACTTGCTGGTTAGGCAATTCGTCCGAACTTTGAAAGGAAACGCCTTTGACTGGTACACCGACTTGGAACCCGAGACGATCGACAGTTGGGAGCAGTTTGAAAGAGACTTCCTGAATCGCTTCTACAGCACGAGGCGAACAGTCAGCATGTCTGAACTCTCGCATGCTAGCCAAAGAATGGGCGAGCCTGTCGTCGACTTCATTAACCGCTGGAGATCGTTGAGTCTTGATTGCAAGGACCGACTCACGGAAGTGTCTGCTGTCGAGATGTGCATCGGCGGCATGCATTGGGGACTTCACTACATCCTGCAAGGGATAAAGCCCCAAACATTCGAGGAATTGGCAACTCGCGCCCATGATATGGAGTTGAGTATTGCCAATAGAGGAAACAAAGACCTCTTAATCCCCGACGTAAAGAAAACAAAGACAGAAATGAAGAGCGTTGGGAAGATCACGAAGAATGTCGTGAAAGAATCCATGGTCGTCAACACGGCCCCTTTAAGGTTTTCCTCCAAAACAAAGGAAAACAAAACGGAAGCAAGAAATGACAAAGGCGAAAGACGTCGCCTTACGTTGAAAGAAAGACAAGAAAAGATCTACCCGTTTCCAGACTCTGACATCCCTGATATGTTAGAGCAATTGCTGGAAACGCAACTCATCCAACTGCCAGAGTGCAAACGACCGGAGGAGTTAGGAAAGGTAAATGATCCTAACTACTGCAAATACCACCGGGTCGTCAGTCATCCTGTAGGCAAATGCTTCGTCTTGAAAGAGCTAATCATGAAGTTAGCTAGTGAAAATAAGATTGAGCTGAATCTCGACGAAATAGCTCAAGCAAATCACGCCGCTGTAACATTGAACTCCGGCGTTCAATTATCTCCTGTCTCTCCTAAGAAGCAAGAGGAGAGTTTGATCCAGTTCGGGACTTGCGAACCTGTAATCGTTCGATACGAACATGAAATCCTACAGGAGACTTCGCGGGTGAAGCCCGAACCCGTTGGGGATGAAGATGAAGGATGGACCGTCGTAACTCGTCGAAAAATGCGGCGACAGAGACCTGTCCAGAAAGAAGCCCGCCTACTCCGAGAGTATAGGTGAAAAAGCAAACTTCCAAAGAGAAAAGGAAGAAAGAGTATGAGAAGGCTTAAACTTGTCGTGGAGGAAAACAAAGACCTCCATCGGCCCCAGCAGCCTATGACCCTACGGGAATTTTTCCCCAAGGGATTCTTTAATAAGAAGCAGGAAGAAATAGTTGAAGCTGCTACGTGCCATGTCGTTGTGGCAATCGAGGATGACAGCGCCACTCCAAGTTCAACGGAGTTGGTAATAAAGCTGGATGATACACCTTCCCTCAATGTAGTAGATTTGCCTCAAATGGACAAAGCTACTCACATCAACACGTTGAAGGACTCTAATGATTCAGAACCTTCAACCTCTACAGCACATGCATGCGCGTCTGATTGCATGTCCATAAGCTTCACCGATGATGATTTGATGTTGGGGTCAAAACCTCACAATAGACCTTTGTTTGTCTCAGGATACATTCGAGAACAGAAGGTCGGTCGAATCCTCATTGATGATGGATCGGCCGTCAACATAATGCCGAAATCAGTCACGAAGGAGATTGGCATCCTGATGGAAGAACTATCAAGTAGCAAGCTGGTAATCCAGGGTTTCAATCAGGGAGGACAACGAGCGATCGGCATGATTCGCCTACAGCTCATCATCGGGGACTTAGAAGCACATACCTTATTCCATGTCATAGACTCCAGGACTACCTATAAAATATTGTTGGGTCGCCCTTGGATTCATGGAAATGGGGTAATAACTTCCACCTTGCATCAGTGCTTCAAGTTTTACCAGAACGGCGTCAAAAAGGTTGAGGCAGACACTAAGCCATTTTCAGAGGCCGAGTCTCATTTCGCGGATGCAAAGTTCTATATAAATAACAGCAACATAGAAGAAATAATGCCAAAAGAAATCCCTTTGATCAGCGGGGAACAGAAGACTTGCACAGGGAAAGAATCAATCAAAGAAGAAAATGTTCCCAAGTTTTGCGAAAGCAAGACATCTGTCAGTCCTACGAAGGCTAAGGCCTTGAAAGACGAGAAAAGTTTGAACCCTTCTGTTCTGCGCTACGTTCCCTTGTCCCGACGTAAGAAAGGTGAATCACCATTCGCAGAATGTACTAAAAGTTTGAAAGTCGGTGACATTAAGATCCTGAAAGAAAACTTTGTCACCCCTCTTACGAAGATAACGAAGCAAGAGGTCACGAAGTCCAAAGAGACTCAGAAAGGGATGGTCCTACCTGAGAAACGAACGAAAGAAGGATACGATCCTAAGGCATATAAACTGCTAGCAAAGGCAGGATATGACTTCACAACTCACACTGAGTTCAAGGGCCTGAAAATCCTCGAGGGCAGGTCAGAGCTTTCTTCGACACAGAAGAAACTCCTAAAGGAAGGATATCCTATACCGGCATCAAGAAAGGAGCTTGGATATAAGTCGCCTGAGCCAGTCCGGATAACCCAAAAAGGGAAAGAGAAAGTGGCCAACAGTAATAACATAACGACCAAAGAGGCACACAACTCAAAAGAAGAGGAAACTGTCAAACCAAGGATCTCTATCTTTAAGCGCATCAAGTCGCCGGCTACGCGCGCTTCAGCCTTTCAGCGATTGAAAGCGGCTGTGACGGAAGAAGACAGTTCGCACCCAACACTTAATCCCATCAGATCTTCCGTCTTTCAAAGGTTGAGTAAGTCGGCAGATAAGAAAGAAGACACGCCGTCCACTGGACCTCTTTCACGGCAATCTGCATTTCAAAGACTGAGTAAGGCGGCAGATAAAAAAGAAAACACGCCGTCCACTGAACCTCTCTCACGGCAATCAGCATTTCAAAGGTTGAGTAAGCCAGCAGATGAGAAGGAAAACACACTGTCCGCTAAACCCCTCTCACGGAAGGCAGCATTTCAAAGGTTGAGTAAGCCGACAGAGGAGAAAGAAAATACGTTGCCCGATAAATCTCTCTCACGAACGTCAGCGTTGCAAAGATTAAGCGTGACCACAAAGAGAGATAAGAAACTTTCATCCACTTCCATTTTCGATCGCCTCCTACACGAAGAGGCTCGAGAGACTTTGAACAATAAAGAGTCTAGCAAAACAAAAAGCAATGAAGAGATCCGTAGTATCGTTCCCTCACGGATGAAAAGAAAAACTTTTGTTACCGTGAATGCAGATGGTGCATTAAAGGTTAAACGACGCAATGTCATCATCACCAACCTTGCGAGCAAACGTGCAGAGAATGGGGATGAAGCCTCTTGTCATCATACTACTGTCGAGGAAGAAACGGAGGCCGAGATATATGAAGAGGATGTTGAAGAGGCTCCACAACCACTCGAAGATGGAAGTCAACCAACAGTTGATGAGTTAAAAGAAGTTAATCTGGGTACGACGGAAGAACCACGTCCAACCTTTATAAGCGCATCACTTTCCGATGAAGAGGAGTGTGAGTACTTGAGTTTGCTCATTGCGTATAAAGATGTCTTTGCTTGGTCGTATAAAGAGATGCCGGGACTTGATCCAAAAGTCGCAGTACATCATCTCGCTATTGAACATGGGTATCGACCAGTCAAACAAGCTCAACGACGTTTCAGGCCAGAGCTCATCCCCCAAATTGAAAATGAGGTTAACAAGCTAATTGAAGCAGGGTTCATTCGCGAAGTAAACTACCCGACATGGATAGCAAACATTGTCCCCGTCAGAAAGAAAAACGGACAATTACGGGTATGCGTTGACTTTCGCGATCTGAATAGTGCATGTCCGAAAGACGACTTCCCATTGCCCATCACCGAACTAATGGTCGATGCTACCACAGGGCATGAAGCTTTGTCTTTCATGGATGGGTCATCAGGATACAACCAGATTCGAATGGCCCTCAAAGATGAAGAAATGACAGCGTTCCGGACTCCGAAAGGGATATACTGTTACAAGGTAATGCCCTTTGGATTAAAGAACGCCGGCGCAACTTATCAACGTGCCATGCAAAAGATCTTCGATGATATGCTGCATAAGCATGTCGAATGCTACGTCGACGATCTTGTAGTCAAGTCCAAAAAGCGACAGGATCACTTGAAAGATCTAAAGGTGGTTTTCGATCGTTTGAGAAAGTACCAATTGAGGATGAATCCTCTCAAATGTGCATTCGGTGTAACTTCGGGGAAATTCCTTGGTTTCGTCGTAAAACACCGAGGGATCGAGATTGATCAGTCCAAGATCGACGCCATTCAAAAAATGCCAGAGCCGCGAAACTTGCATGAACTAAGAAGTCTCCAAGGACGACTTGCTTATATCAGGAGGTTCATCTCCAATCTAGCAGGCCGATGCCAACCATTTCAAAGATTGATGAGGAAAGACACGACCTTTGAGTGGGATGAAGCATGTCAAAATGCATTTGACAACATAAAGAAATACTTGCTTAACCCTCCTATTTTGGGCGCACCCGTAGCAGGAAAGCCATTGATACTCTACGTTACTGCGCAAGAAAGGTCGCTTGGGGCATTGCTTGCACAAGAAAGCGAGAAGGGCAAAGAATGTGCCCTCTACTACTTAAGTAGAACTCTCAATGGGGCAGAGCTGAATTATTCACCCATTGAGAAGATGTGTCTTTCACTCTTCTTCGCCATCGATAAGTTGAGACATTACATGCAAGCATTCACAGTGCATCTGGTGGCTAAGGCTGATCCAATCAAGTATGTTCTGTCTAGACCAATTATCTCAGGTCGGTTGGCAAAGTGGGCAATCTTACTACAACAGTATGACATTGTTTATGTTCCGCAAAAGGCGGTGAAGGGGCAAGCCTTGGCTGATTTCTTGGCAGATCATCCAGTACCGTCAGACTGGAAATTATCTGACGACCTGCCTGACGAAGAAATCTTCTACCTTGAAATTGTTGACCCATGGATCATGTATTTTGACGGTGCAGCTCGAAGATATGGCGCAGGAGCGGGTATAGTATTCATTACCCCTGAAAAACACATGATGCCGTATAGCTTCGCATTTGAAGAGGTATGTTCGAATAATGTTGCTGAATATCAAGCACTCATTATGGGTCTTCAAATAGCAATAGAAATTGGAGTGACCTACATTGAGATTTATGGAGATTCAAAGCTGATAATTAACCAATTGTCGCTCCAATACGAGGTGAAGCATCCAGATTTAATGCCCTACTTTAATTATGCAAGACGACTCTTAGAGAGCTTTGATAGTATGACGATAGAGCATATTCCAAGAGCTGAAAATGCAAAGGCAGATGCATTAGCAAACTTGGCCACAGCCCTAACTGTATCAGAAAGTGAAATATTGAACGTTCCGATTTGTCAAAAATGGGTTATACCGCCAACTGAAGTTGAAAGTCAAGAAGCAAACGTAATATCGGTCTATGTGATTGAGGAAGAAGATTGGCGACAACCGATTGTAGATTATCTACAACATGGAAGACTTCCCACAGAGTCCCGACGTAAGGCCGATATACGAAGAAGAAGTGCTCGATTCATCTACTACAAGGAAACCCTTTATCGACGCTCCTATGACGGACTTTTTCTTCGATGCCTAGGAAAAGAAGAATCGATAAAGGCATTAGAGGAAGCGCACTCAGGGGTCTGTGGTGCTCATCAATCGGGACCGAAACTTCATTTTCAGTTAAAGAGAATGGGTTATCACTGGCCAACGATGGTTCAAGACTCGATGGAGTATGCTAAGAAATGTGAGGCCTGTCAGTTTCATGCAAACTTCATACATCAACCGCCAGAACCCCTTCACCCAACCATAGCTTCATGGCCTTTTGAAGCTTGGGGGCTTGATCTCGTTGGTCCAATAACACCTAAGTCCTCAGCAGGACATTCTTATATCCTCGCTGGGACAGATTATTTTTCAAGGTGGGCCGAGGCAATTGCGTTAAAGGAGGCAAAGAAGGAAACTGTTGCGAATTTCATCTGAACCCACATCATTTACCGTTACGGCATCCCTCACCGCATCGTGACCGATAACGGAAGACAATTCTCCAATAGTCTAATGGACAATTTATGCGAGAAGTTCAAGTTCAAGCAATGCAAGTCATCCATGTACAACGCTCCGGCAAATGGATTGGCAGAAGCATTCAACAAGACATTGTGCAACTTGCTAAAAAAAGTAGTCTCCAAGTCAAAAAGAGACTGGCAGGAAAAGATTGGTGAGGCATTATGGGCTTACCGAACTACCCACCGCACTCCTACAGGGGTCACACCTTATTCCCTAGTCTATGGGGTTGAAGCTGTGCTCCCTTTGGAAAGAGAAATCCCTTCCTTAAGAATGGCGGTGCAAGAAGGGTTAACTACCGAAGACAATGCAAGATTGCGCCTCGAAGAATTGGAAGCGCTCGATGAAAGAAGATTGGATGCTCAGCAAGCATTGGAATGTTACCAAGCGCGAATGACCAAGGCTTTCAACAAAAATTTGAAGCCTCGATCATTTCAAGTTGGCGATCTAGTACTCGCGGTTCGAAGACCCATTATCACAACGAGACATACGGGGAGCAAGTTCACCCCTAAGTGGGATGGACCCTATGTTGTTAAGGAAGTCTATACAAATGGGGCATACAAAATTGTGAATCAAGATGGATTAAGGATTGGCCCAATCAACGGCAAATTTCTTAAGAAATTTTATACATAAAAAAAAATGTAATACTCCTTAACGTAAGAGTATAAACTACATGTTGCTCCTAGCCCGCATGAGCTTAAAAGGTGAACGGCCCAAAGTAAAAAAAAAAAAAAAAAAAAAAAAAAAAAAAAAAAAAAATCATTCATGTAACCTGAACTACGTTATGACTTGATCCCTTTCATCTAAGGGTACGTAGGCAACTTAAAGAAAAAAAATATATATATATTTTAAGTTCAGTCACAACAATAAAAAAAAAGGGATTACATTTCATTTGAACTACGATATGGCTTGATCCCTTCCATACGTAATCGATGTTCGAACTCAAGAGCAAAAGAAGCAATGATAGTACCAATTCCACTACGCCAAACAAGCTTCATTATTACTATTTGACTTCAGATTGTAATATTTCATTCAGCTTGTTATTAGGCCAAATCAAATTTCCATTACTGCGCTAGTTCATCTCCAAGTTCAGCTGCAAGTTTGCGCATCTCCAAGTTCAGCTGCAAGTTTGCGCATCTCCAAGTTCTGCTGCAAGTTCTGCGCATCTCCAAGTTCTGTTGCAAGTTCTGCGCATCTCCAAGTTCTGTTGCAAGTTTGCGCATCTCCAAGTTTTGCTGCGTTGCGCATCACCAAGTTCAGCTGCAAGTTTGCGCATCTCCAAGTTCAGCTGCAAGTTCTGCGCATCTCCAAGTTCTGCTGCAAGTTCTGCGCATCTCCAAGTTCTGCTGCAAGTTTGCGCATCTCCAAGTTCTGCGCATCTCCAAGTTCTGCGCATCTCCAAGTTCTGCTGCAAGTTTGCGCATCTCCAAGTGCAGCTGCAAGTTTGCGCATCTCCAAGTTCAGCTGCAAGTTCTGGGCATCTCCAAGTTCTGCTGCAAGTTTGCGCATCTCCAAGTGCAGCTGCAAGTTTGCGCATCTCCAAGTTCTGCTGCAAGTTCTGCGCATCTCCAAGTTCTGCTGCAAGTTCTGCGCATCTCCAAGTTCTGCTGGGCATCTCCAAGTTCTGCTGCAAGTTTGCGCATCTCCAAGTGCAGCTGCAAGTTTGCGCATCTCCAAGTTCAGCTGCAAGTTCTGCGCATCTCCAAGTTCTGCTGCAAGTTCTGCGCATCTCCAAGTTCTGCTGCAAGTTCTGCGCATCTCCAAGTTCTGCTGCAAGTTCTGCGCATCTCCAAGTTCTGCTGCAAGTTTGCGCATCTCCAAGTTCTGCGCATCTCCAAGTTCTGCTGCAAGTTTGCGCATCTCCAAGTTCTGCGCATCTCCAAGTTCTGCGCATCTCCAAGTTCTGCTGCAAGTTTGCGCATCTCCAAGTGCAGCTGCAAGTTTGCGCATCTCCAAGTTCAGCTGCAAGTTCTGGGCATCTCCAAGTTCTGCTGCAAGTTTGCGCATCTCCAAGTTCTGCTGCAAGTTCTGCGCATCTCCAAGTTCTGCTGCAAGTTCTGCGCATCTCCAAGTTCTGCTGGGCATCTCCAAGTTCTGCTGCAAGTTTGCGCATCTCCAAGTGCAGCTGCAAGTTTGCGCATCTCCAAGTTCAGCTGCAAGTTCTGCGCATCTCCAAGTTCTGCTGCAAGTTCTGCGCATCTCCAAGTTCTGCGCATCTCCAAGTTCTGCTGCAAGTTCTGCGCATCTCCAAGTTCTGCTGCAAGTTCTGCGCATCTCCAAGTTCTGCGCATCTCCAAGTTCTGCTGCAAGTTTGCGCATCTCCAAGTTCTGCTGCAAGTTTGCGCATCTCCAAGTGCAGCTGCAAGTTTGCGCATCTCCAAGTTTGCGCATCTCCAAGTTTGCGCATCTCCAAGTTCAGCTGCAAGTTCTGCGCATCTCCAAGTTCTGCTGCAAGTTCTGCGCATCTCCAAGTTCTGCTGCAAGTTCTGCGCATCTCCAAGTTCTGCTGCAAGTTCTGCGCATCTCCAAGTTCAGTTCAGCTGCAAGTTCTGCGCATCTCCAAGTTCTGTGCATCATCTCCAAGTTCGCTGCTGCTGCATCATCTTGCATCATCTCCAAGTTCGCTGTTGCTGCATCATCTCCAAGTTCGCTGTTGCTGCATCATCGCGCGCGCCTCCAAGATCGCGCGCCTGCATCATCGCGCGCGCCTCCAAGTTCTGCGCATCATCTCCAAGTTCTGCGCATCATCTCCAAGTTCTGTGCATCATCTCCAAGTTCTGTGCTGCTGCATCATCTCCAAGTTCTGTGCATCATCTCCAAGTTCGCTGCTGCTGCATCATCTCCAAGTTCGCTGCTGCTGCATCATCTTGCATCATCTCCCTGCATCATCTTGCATCATCTCCCTGCATCATCTTGCATCATCTCCAAGTTCGCTGTTGCTGCATCATCTCCAAGTTCGCGCGCCTCCAAGTTCGCGCGCGCCTGTTTAAGAAAATTATGTATAAAGGTGGACTTGAACCCAAGACCAAAGGAAACAAAGGTTCTACATGTTCCACTTTGCCAAACAAGATTTATTGTTATCATTTATCTTTAGATTGTAATACTTCATTCAACTTGAAATTTAGGTGGGTCAAAATTGATTGGAATCCCAAAATTATACCAAGTCAAATTTTCATTCAAGCTAAATTTCCAGCAAAACCCAAAATTTTCCTAAAATTAAAATTTTGGACATATTCCAAATTTTATTTCCAAGCGTGATTTAGAGTCCAAAGTTATCTAAATCCGAGTCTCAAATCAAATATGCCAAAATAAAATTTTCAACACTTCTACTCCGAATTCAAGCCAAACTTCAAGAAAATATCATAGTTTTTCCTAGAATTAAAATTTTGGGCATATTCCAAATTTTATTTCCAAGCATGATTTAGAGTCAAAATTTATCTAAATCCAAGTCTCGAATCGAAATTGGCGGTTTGGGTATACTCCAAATTTTATCCCACTTCGAAATTGGAGTAAAGTTCAAAGTCAAATCCTATTCAAAATTCAATTGGGCAACTCCAAAACTCTACTCTACATCCAAAATGGAATTAAAGTAGAACACAAGAATCTACTAAAGTTCAAGTCAAGCTTCTGCCAAATAAGAAAGATCAAAATTGTAAATCCAATTCATATTTTTTGGTCAATTGGCATAGAAAGATGTATCAATCAAAAGAATTGATTTATGGACCAAATTTCATATTTCGATAAGATTGATATGTCGAGGCAGATTCAAAATTAGGGGTGTCCTACATTTCAATTTCAAAATTTAACTTTTCCGAGACTCACCCACACGTACATGTGCATAACTCTCGAAAAAGGGGGCATTTGTTGACCGAGAAATTTCGGCCAATCAGCGGTCGCCACATGTCTTCATCTTGGCCGGTGGATCGAATAAACTTAACCGAGCAAATTCGGTCATGGCTCAATTGGGCTCGAAATCGAATCGGGCTAAAAGTTATTTAAATGACAATTTGGCCCAAGCCCAAATAACCATTGGGCCCAGAACCCAAAAGTCCATTGGACCCAAGCCCATTGGATCCAAGCCCAAGCCCATTGGATCCAGGCCCATGAGAACTCTATAAATAGAGAGCTCATTCTTCATTTTTAAGGGTCATAAAATTTCTTCTCCTAAGAACTCAGAGAGAATTCCAAAGCAGCGAAGACTCTTTGAATCCTGAAGACTGAACGTCACTTGAAGACCAAACGCCTGAAGACTTCACCGTTACGCGAAGCTGAAGGTTCAACCTCGAGAACAAGCTGCGAAGCCCTCGAGTACGTTACATTTAAGAGAGAGAATCAGAGGATCAAACATTAGAGATTGTAATCCTACGCACTGATATATACAATACAAATTAAATTTAAATTCATTTACACGTGTTCGAATCTCCATACTTCGTCGAATTCCCGTGTGAACACATAGGAATTAAATAGAACAATTTTTTTTTTTTTTTTTTTTTTTTTTTTTTTTTTTTTTTATGAAAGGGAATTAAATAGAACAATTAACAAAAGCTTAAGGACGTAATCAAAATTTTTGTTAGTTCAGAAATTAATTAGAGATAATGCCCAAGGTATAACCTAAATTTATAAGTAAACTTAAAAAAACTACTATTATATAATTTGGTAATTATAATTTTTTTGGCCTAATTCTTATATTTATATTATTCGCCCCTCTTTTTTTTTCTTAATTTCTTTCTCTTGATATATTTTTCTTTCATTCATTAAAAAAAGAAAAAAAAGAAAAGAAATGGGATGCTTGAATGTATTTAATAAATTGATTTAAAAATTCCCAAATAAATCTACAAGTGGGAGGCGACTTCGATTCTTAAACCAATTATATATTAATAATAGATGCAATTCTTGCAAGAAAAGGAATTAATTAATTAAGAATTAATGTGGATCAACACGTTCTAGTTTCTACCTTCATTTGCCAACTAATTTAATTAATTAATTAATATTCGAAAATGACATCGGCAACTGCCACATTCATTGGGAATAAACAAAACAAAATTTAATTTAATTAAATCAAACTGCCATATTTTGGGATTAAAATCAAAATTAATTAATTAATTAATTAATATTTTGGTTTTGTTTACCTCCAAAGAAACATATATGAAAAGGGTAATTCAACTTTTTATAAAGTTTGTATAGAAATATTTTCGAGTCAAACTAAACATAGCTAAATTGATTTAAAGTTGTGTATTTGATTAAAAGTTCATAAATTTTTGTATTAATTAAAATATTTTTTAAAAAATATATATATATTTTTGATAATATTTCTTATTTAATAGAAATCTTAAAATATATTTTAAAAAATCTTACTAAGTTTTAAAAAGGGCTGGTTGCACAAATAGCAATCAGGCCCAAACTAATGGCAAAATTAGCAAACTTTAAAATGTTTTGCAAATATGGCAAAAAAACCCGTTTCTATCACTGATAGACTTTATTATATCACTGATAGACTTCTATCAGTGATAGACTATTATCTCTGATAGACTATTATCACTGACAAAAATCTATAAAAAGCTGAGGTGATCAGCGATAGACTTCTATCAGTCATAAGATATCAGCGATAGAAATTGCTATATCCGCAAAATTTTTAAAAACATGCTATATTTGCAAACAATAAGTCTTAAATTGTCATTTACTACAATTTCCCTTTTAAAAATTTGAGTGTCAAGACCCTTATCCATAATCATTTCATTTTTTTTTTAATGCATTTCAATTTTAGTTTTCAGAAAATTTAAAGTTGTTTGTTTTATTCACAATATTTAATATTTTTTTGAGTTCTTACTCTAAATTTTAAATAAAAAGACAAATTTCTTAAAACCTGTTCTGTTTTTATTGTTTTTTTTTTCAGTTTATAAATATTTTCCAAGATTTTAAATTTTTTCTACTTCTAAAAAGTGGATTCCATAAATAAACACAATTTACATTATAGTGATGACATAAATAACAATCAACCTAAAATAAAATAATAGTAAATATAATAAAATATAAAATATTTTACAAATATTAAAAAAAAAAAAAAAATAAGTGATAGTTATCAATCTAGAATAATCATTGATAAAATGACTAAACGTGATAGCAATTGACAAAATTCTTAAAAAAAATAAAAATATATCAGAAATTATCACTATAATCATTAATCATTGATTTGCTATCACTAATAAAATTCTATCGTGCTATCACAAATATAAATTATCATATTTATAAAAAAAAAAATTCTTCCAAAAAGTGCTATTTACAATCTTATTTTACCTTAAATTGATTTATTTTTTTTATAACAAATAGGGAGTGAGAAATCGAACCCACAAGAAATCTTAAAAATCCTGTCAGTTGAGCTATAACTCTTGGCTACCCTAAATTGATGTTGGATACAATTTCTCATTTATATTATATATATATATAAAAAGAAAACAATATCCTCATAAAATGGGTTTAAATTCTTTTTTCTTTTCTTTACAAACTTTGGTTAAAATTTAAAATGTGTTTTAAAGAACCAAAGAGTAGTTTTTTTTTTTTTTTTTTTTTTTTTTGTTGTTGAAGGAAACCTATAGAAAAAACATAATCAAACAACATTGTTGTAACAAATTTAATTTTCTATGCCTTTTTCCATTACTTTTTTTTTTCTTCTTCTTGCTTTTTCTACAATATTATATTTTCCCAAAGAGATCAAACAATGAAGGAAATTTGAGAGATGAGAAACCCTAGAAAAAAATGTGAAAAAATAAAAAATAAAAAACAAAAGTGTATATTTTCCCACAAACAAACCATTTAATACAAAAAAAAAAAATTATAAAAGGAGAAACCCCAAATGGAAAATGGTAATTAATTACGTAATAATAATAATTAACCACTGAAATTTGGAGAGTAATTAGCAAAAGAATTAAACAAATTGAGGTTCTTCAAACCCATGTATTAATTGATGAGCAGAAGGAAGCAACGGAAATTCACCCAACTCATCAATAAACCCTTCGAACCCAACGACGTCGTTCCACATCCCAACGACATCGTTTAACTCCTCTTCTTCTTCTTCCTCCTCCTCCTCCTTCACTGTTCTCCGCCACCCGCCACCGCCGATCTCCGCCTCCCGATCAAACGCCGCCGCAATACCCACCTCCGGAATTTCAACCGGAGTAGTAATAATCTTCTTCTCCTCCACCGCCGCCGTCGTCACCGCCGTCGCCGGCTTTCCGGTGAGCCTCTGAACGAGCTCGCGGAAATTGGCGACGTCGGTTTTGATGATCTCCGGTGCAAAGATGTGAATTATACGAATCTTGGGTTTGGGTTTGGAAATGGCGTGTGAAGCTGCGTGCACCGCCATGGCCGCCGGCCGAGCAGAGGACGTCGGAAACAGAGCCTGTTTCTTCATAATCGCCTCCATTGAAACAGCCAAAGTAACAGTTTTTTTTTGTTTTTTTTTTGCAGAGGATGATTTGAAAAAGGTAGAGAGAGAGAAATTTTGTTTTTGTTGGAGAGATATTAAAGAGAGAGGGGGTATATATAGAGAGAGAGAGTTGAGTTTATGAAGAAATTGGGGAGAAAGGGGGCAAGAATTGGATGAATCCTTTGTCTGACAAAGGGAACAGATTCAATAAAGTTAATAAGTATAGCCAAAACTTTTAAACATATATATATATATATGCTATGCTCCCCTTTTTTACTTCTTTCTCAAAATTTTTATTTGCTTCAATTGTGTATTTGGTTGTTTGTGGGTGTTTCTTGCTCTATCTATTTAGTCTATGTATTTAAAATTGGTTACATTTACGAGTTTAGTCCTCGAAACTTTCATGTTGGTTGTTGCGTATATCTCACCGAGCAAACAGTGATCGACTGATCAGCACGTGTGGATCACTTCAAGTTCTACAAGATAAGATTTCACACTGACGAGTGATGTTATGTTCAATACACTCCGATGTTTAGGTCTCTGCCTAATATTTAAGAGTGGTGTGTCGAACATAGCAGTGTGGTATTGTCTATCTTTAATGAGGGGTGGTTCCCCGTATTTATAAATATCCAACTCGAAATTAGAGTAAGGGTCATACAATTTGTCGACCATAAATCCCGCCTCAACTTCTTTCCTTTTTTGGTAGTCGGTCAGACGTCCTCGATTTGGCCCTCAAGCCATTAGGACACTTATCGGTTTAAGCGCGTGCCTGAGCTTACTTCTGTGGGCTTCGATGTTTTTTTTTTTTTTTTTTTTTTTTTTTTTTCTCATAACACATGTATTTGTTTAGTAAGTTTTCGAACTTTCAATATTTTGTCTAATAAGTTCATGGTGTATTCAACATTTTTTTTAACGAATCTATTAGATATAAATTTGAATTTGATGTCTAATAAGACGTTAGACTTTTAATTTGAATATGTTAATGGCATATTTAGACACACCAAATTGAAAGCTTAGAGAGACGTATGAGACACAAACAAATTTAGAACTTGTTAACCACTTTTTATAAAGTTCAAGAACTTATTAGACACAAAATTAAAGTTAAAGTTCAGTAAACTAGACATTATTTTTAAAGTCCAAGGTCCTATTTGATACAAACTTAAATGTTTAATGACTAAACTTTTAATTTAACTTTAAAAATGTTTGGAGAAAAAATATTTTTTTTATTAATTTTTATCATAAACTTAAAATTTTATCATATTGAATTTCTAGGTTTAGATGAGTGTTGCAATTTTTACCATATGCTATTGTTAATTCATGTACTAATTTTTAACAAAAAGAAAGTTAAAATTCTTTTAAAACTACTAATTTCAATAACCACTTATTGAATATGGTTCTATGGTCAGTGACTCCTGAATATCAAAAACGTCCTCAGAGTGATCTCTTAGTTTCTATTTTCGATAAGAGTTTGTGTGTGGGTTCAAACTCTATAGAAAAGAAAATAGCATAGGCATCGCAACTACTCTTTTGGGCTAGGAATTATGTTATTGTGGGTTTTTTTTTCAATTAATATATTCAACATGCTATAAAAGTAGAAGTTTTTTTTTTTTTTTTTTTTTTTTTTTTTTTTTTTTTTTTTAATAGGAAAGGTTGAGGGAATCGAACCTATGACCTCTTAATGCCGTATATTATGTCGATTGAGCTATGCTCACGTTGACAAGTAAAAAATGATTGATATATAGTTAATGTGTGAATGATTTATGGGATATAAAATCAAAAGTTAAAAAACTTTTTAAAATAGGTAACTTTACAAATTTAGAGACTGCTATATATATATATATTTTGAAATATAAAGTTAAGTAAACATAATCTTAAAAAGTTTATGTGTATCTATATATATTATAGGGTTGGTTACACAAACAAATCTAAAATAATGATAAATTTAGCAAAATTTAAAACATTTTGCAAATATGGCAAAAAATCAGTGACTATCACTGATAGACTCCTATGGTTGATATATGATTATAGCCTACTATCACTGATAGTTACTGACAAAATTCTATTAAAAACTAAGGTGATAGGTCACTAGATTACTATTAGCGATAGACTATTATCAATAATAGAAATTGCTATATTTGTAATTTTTTTTTTGTTAAAATGTTATATTTTTAATTATTTTAGTTTAAATTAACATTTATTACAATTTCTCAATATCATATATTTTTATATGTTGGGATAGTGGAAAATTGTACTAGATGATTGTGATTGGTATTGTTTTGTCAATGGGATTGGGAATCAATGTTTTATTTTTATTCCCTTTTGTTGAATCTTTTTTGCCTCTTTATCGAATATGTGAGATTAAACTTAAATCTTTTAGTCACTAGTCGATAATTTATTAATATATATATATTTTTTTTGAAACAAAAATTAACTTTCGTTTATTAATGTTTACAACTATTTTAAATTTGTTATCCTTTAAGTTTACTTTCATTTTAAACCTGGTCTTTCGTGTTCAAATTTTGGGTGAGGATATAATTATAAATAAGAATAAGAAGAAAGAAAAGATGTTGATTTATTATTGATTTTAAACTTTTGGATATGATTAATTGTCCATCACATGAATATATCACAGACCAAATCAACTTAAAAATGGAAAAAAAATAAATAAAAATTAGGGTTAAAAGTGTGTTTAGAAGAAGCAAAGAAGTTGGAAGAGAAAATCCTGTTGTGAAATTTTAAATAATAAGAAAACAAGTAATGCCATTTTTCTAATTGAAAAATTAATGATAATGATTGAATTAATTTGAAACTCAGAAGACTAAAATTAAAAATAAATAAAAATGAAGCATTGGACACCACATTATAAATTATATTATCATTTGAATCTCATAGTTATAAATATAATTAATGAACTAGAATTATTTAATCCTTTTAACTCAATTCCTCAAAAAAAAAATATATATATATATATATAGGGCTGGTTGCACAAATAGCAATCAGGCCCAAACTAATTACAAATTTAGCAAACTTTAAAATGTTTTGCAAATATGGCAAAAAAACCCGTTTCTATCACTGATAGACTTTATTATATCACTGATAGACTTCTATCGGTGATAGACTATTATCTCTGATAGACTATTATCACTGACAAAAATCTATAAAAAGCTGAGGTGATCAGCGATAGACTTCTATCAGTCATAAGATATCAGCGATAGAAATTGCTATATCCGCAAAATTTTTAAAAACATGCTATATTTGCAAACAATAAGTCTTAAATTTTCATTTACTACAATTTTCCTATATATATATATATATATATTTTTATTTTTTTTAACTCAAAGCAATTAAGAATGTTTATCCAAAAACCAATTATGAGCATTACACTCATATATGTGTAGGTTGTAGAGAAAATATAGTTGAATTATTTTGAATAAGATGTCAAAATAAAATATTTTTGGAGTATTTAGGAAACATGGAGAGATTCTCCTAACATTATTTAGAAAAACATGTTCAACACTCACTAAACTAATTTTCTATTCTCTACATATATTTTTTCTATAGTTTATTTAAATCATAAACTATTGTATCATGAATTATAATATCATGAAAAATAAGTAATAAATCAATGGATAAAATTGGGACGAAATTATCGATACTAAGAATTCAATTTTACGAATGTATCAATGGATATATATGGATGAAATATCGATATACGAATATATCAATGGATATATATCGATGAAATATCGATATTTGTCTGTATATTATTTTTAAAAAAAAATTATTTAAATTAATAATTAAGTTTAGATTTTATTTTTAGTGTATCATATATATTCATATTGGGATTAATAGATGATTTTTTTTTTTTTATATATTTTACGAGTATTTATAAAAGATATCGAAAATATTCATTAACCTTGGGGCGCTGAGTTAGTTATTATAATCCGTTGTTATAATGATTTGTGGCTTATAATAGTTGTGAATAGTAAATATTATTAAAGCTAAGGTAATTACTTTATTGACTGTGGATTATAATAGTCGGTGGGTCAATAATAGTTGGTGGGTCAAACGTACGTAGACTCTAATAATAATAAAGTCCACCAAATTACAAGTTGGTACTCTAACTATATATCCTCTACTTAATATATATCGAACCCTTCAATTTACGGTTATATCGACATATCGATGAATATTTTCATCATTATCGCACCATAAACATAGCTCAACTGAATAACACATATATTATTGACTAAAAGTTTAGATGTTCCGCACTCTCACATATTGAAAAAAAAAAAACGATAAAAGTAGAAAAAGAAAATACGATTTAAAAAATTCCCACGCGCTTATATTTTGTATATATCTATATCAACATCAACAACATTATAATTATAATCATATATCATTATAATATCAATACTTTTGTTGGAACTAAAAGTTGAAATTAAAATAAAAATCTATATATTATAATTGCAAATTGAATAAACTTGGTGATATTAAAAATATTAAAAGAAAGTCGTAGTATAAGGCAAAGGGGCAACACTTTGTTGGCAAAGGGGCAAACTCAATTAGAACATATTATTAATAACTCATTGCTCTTTATTTTAATTAACATCTAGCTTTCAATGATAAGATCATAAGTCACAACCAAAAACTATGGACTATAGAGAAATTAACAAAGACTTTAATTGTATTTTCTTAGATTTTCTATCATAATATAAAATTCCACTATTTTTGCTTCATACTAGAGATAAACAATTTTCTAATATATCAAAATTTTATTCAAATTGAAATATCACCCTAAAAAAAAAAATATTATAATTGAGAATGTTATTACTTTTTTGGATAAATTTTAGGATATACTTTTGAGCTTGCTAGATTGTTATTAACTAATAATTACACTCATTAACTTTTAATTGATTTTTTTTTTTTATTTTTTTTTATCAATAGAAGAGTTATCAGCTAATTTTTATAGGATGTTACAACTAGCTTATTGCAACATTTTGAAAAGGGAGAGGATGAGAGAAAATATGATTTCAAGTACATTTTTATTTATAGATTTAATTTTCACCCTCGCTCACAATTGAATAAAAACATAATGGACATAATTCTTAACTACGAGTCCGATAACGTTCCCGTTTTCGATTTTTGTTTCTCATTTTTTAAGAAACAAACTTGTTTGATAACTATTTTTGTTTCTTGTTTCTAAATTTTGAAGAATGTTTCTAAAAAAAAGTGGCAAAATTTGAAAAACTAAAAAAAAAAATTTGTTTCTTTTTATATTATTTCGTTGTCTTTTAAAAGTAAAACATGTCATACCTTGCATTTTTTGGTTTTTATATTTTAGTTATTAATTTTGCCATATTTTTTTTTTTGTATATATTATTTTGATTATTATTTTGCATTTTGAATTTTGTTTTTTTTTTTAAATATATATATATATATATTTAATTGTTATATATATTTTTAGTTTTTTTTTTTTAGTACAATTAACTAGTTAGAATTTTGCAAATATAAATTTTGCTCACTAAAACCTGCATTTAACCTCCTCTTTAATATTTTACAACCATGACATTCATAGAGTTAAATAATTGGGTTGAATCCGAGTCGACATCATTTAAGGTGGATTGACTCGAGTGAGAGATAACATTGGTGATCAAATTTGGACAACATTTGAAGGATAAAAATAATTTTATTAGTATTGTTAATATTTCATCGAGACTCACTTGTATTAGATAATGTGAACTTCTGATAATTATTTTTTTTATATATATTTTTTATATTATATAACTAAATTCTATTTAAACTATATATAAAAAAAAAAGGTAAAAAACAAGAAACAAAAAACGTTATCAAACAAGTTTCTATTCCTGCTTCTTTAAAAAAAAAACAAGAAACAAGAGTAACTATCAAACATGTTCCTGGTTTTAATTCTCAAAATTTAAGAAACAAGAAACATGAAACGAGAACATTATCGAACGGAACTAAGTTAACCACATGATCCGATTCTTATTGTTACATAAATTAAAAGGTTTGTGTGGCTACAAATGTAATCATGAGTATAGTACAATTGTTTAATTATTTTGAAAACAATAAGGTACGGATTAAGGTTAGTGATATTCCACTCCTCAATATGTTTATGTAGTGTAGGAGGAAGAATAACTAGAATCCACGTAGTATTTTTTGTTTTTATTTTCTAAGAATCTTTTTTATAAAATAAATATTGTATTATTATTATTATTATTATTATTATTATGAAAGAATCCGCGTAAAGAAGTTGGTAATAAAGAACGTGACTTGGCCTCCATAAACCAAACTAGAAAGCATATCTCAACATTTGGCAATAATATATTCTTCAAATCCTTTTCCCTTCCTCTTTTGTATTCCTCTTATTTTTATATCAATTTTATAATTTCCATTATTTTTTTTAATCGAGGGTATATATCTTAATCAATTGAACTATACTTCGATCGGTTATATCAAAAATTATTTTTTAAAAACATAAAGTTTAAGAATTTTAATCTAATGTCTAAAGTTCGAGAACTGTAATAGATTAACCTAGAAAAGTTAATTAAAATTAAAAATATGATTTAAATCTTCTTTTTATCTTTTTATCGAAGGCATTTGTTGAAACAAGAAAAAAGAACAAAGTAAAATTCATATTGTTATGGCAAAAATACCGACTAAGGTCCAACATCATAAGAGGTCTATGAGAGCTCTCTATAGGAGTCGACCAAAATGAGTATAGCTGAAAGACTGTTTCGACATCGATTTTTTCACTATTGTATATATAGAGGATCGATAAAAAGGAAGAAATATAATCCAAATTCACTTTTGCTATACTCTCTCTAACTTGATCGTTGGAGTCCGTATGATTTGGTACCACACCCTCTTCTATTTATTTTGTAGGTGAACTTTAATTTCACGATAAAAAATGTAATTCACTCGAAACACAGAGGTATAAAAAGAGAATGATTTTTTTGGTTTGTTTTTTTCAATTTTTTTTGTTTGTTTATTTTTATCTATTTTTAGAGAGTTTGTGAATCAAATTTTATGAATGGTTAGTTTTGAGATTCTTTGTGCCAATTTAGTGACATCAACAAGGTCTAAAATTGAGTAAAAAAAACAACTTGTGGGGTAAGGGGTGTTAATGAATGATGATAAGTGTTTAGTATAAATAGAATAAAAAACAATATATTTTTTTTTTTTTTGGAGAACATTAGATATACTTTAATTATTGAACATTTTTTGTAAGGAGACGAAAACAGCAAATAAAAACAAAAGAACCAAAAGAATATAGGGTTGCTACAAATGGCAAGGATTTTCCTTTGTTGAATAAGGGACAATTACTTTTTGTAATTAAACTGTTAAGGGCATGTTTGGGAGTGATTTTGGAAGGACCAAAATCACTTTTACATGCCCAAAATCAATTATATTTCAAAATGGTGATGTTTGGCAATAGTATAAAAGTGATTTTGGAAGAATTGAAAATCACTTTTAGTGATTCCCGGTCAATCACTTGAGAGGTGATTTTGGAGTGATTTTTTGCAAGTGATTGTGATATTTTGTTTTTAAAAATGACTATTTTTTTTAATTAAAAATATCAATTGGATATAAATATTATTTATGTTCACCTATTTATAAAAATTTGAATTTGGTAGGTTGGTGAAAGGAGAAATAATTTTGCTTCTTTCTCACCCATACCAAGGTTCGAAACCAACGTTGTGCAACCTTTTAATTTTGCATTTGCAACCTTTTATTTATGATATATTATTTATTATAGTTTCATGACTTTTTAATTTTGTTTTTCATGACCTTTCAAGAATTTTTGTTCCATGACTTTAATTTTAAATAGTAATCATTTCCAAACAATTTTTGTTTAATTTTGATTTTCAATTATCAGTTAAATAATTTCAAAATACAATGTTATTTTTTTTTTTTTGTAATTTAATAATTCTAAAATCACTTTGGAACCAAACATAATAATTCAAAATCACTTCTAATTATATGAAAATCACTCCAAACCAAACATAAAAATGATTATATATAAATCAATTTTACAAAATCAATTGTTATTAAATCTCTTCCTTTAAAATCAATAATCCAATCATCACTCCCAAACATGCCCTAAATGATCTTGTGAATAAAGAGGTGTGGAAACCAAAACCATATTCTATTGTATAATTTCTCAATCCTCTCATATTTATTAGAGAATTAAAAATAATGACAAAAATCATACTATACTATCTTGAAAGCAAGGTTTAAAATCGAGTTCTCATTTTTTTTTTTTTTATGAAAATATTGATAAAATGTTTCTAAAAATTTGATAAAAATTAAAAAAAATTAAATTAACAAATCAACATTTTATTTTTTTTAAATAAGTTTAATGAATTTATTATTATATTAAATTTATCATAATGACTTTTTGTTGCTATTTTATTTATTTATACTTCATTGATTTTTTTTTTTTTTTTTTTTTTATGGTATAACGAAAATGTCGATTCGCTTTTTATATTGATGTCGAATTTATGAACATGTAAAAATGTAGATGAAAATTTAATACTATAGTTTAAAGATTTAAAAAAGAGTTAAGGATTCAAGAAAAAAGAAAAGTTGAATTCGATTTATTGCTCTAAATTAGGAAATATTGGTAAGGACTAAAGAGTTATTTGGGGTTTAAAAAAACTAAGTTCAAGTTTTGTTTCATAACCATTTAATTTTTAGTTTTTGAAAATTAAGTCTATAAACACTATTTTTACTTATAACTACCAATGTTTTCAAAAATCAAATCAATTTTGAAAGAAAAAAAAATAGCTTTGAAAAAGTAGTTTTTGTTTTTAGAATTTGAGTAAGAATCCAAATGTTTCTCTAAAAAAAAGTGTAACGCATAGTAAAGAAATTAGGAGAAAATAAGCCTAAATTTAAAAAAGAGTAGCTTCTATATTACTCATTTTTTTAGATTTTTTTTTTCTACTTGTAATCTCACAAATCATACATAATTCATTGGTGTGGTCCAGTCCGGGTGAGTACTCGTGAAAGTCGAAGCGTTGTACTAATTGTAAGGTTTTCGAGCACTCGAGTGACAAACATAGTAAACGACCTATCGATGAGGTTGTTGCCCCATTCCCTAGGACTAGTTATGGCCCATCGGGATCGGTAGGCTCGCGTAATCGACCCTAAGGGTTGGGTTAGGTGGCTGGTCTTGTAGTCTTTTTTGTTTCCAATTCTTTCGATGTCCTGGAGGGTGAGGATGTGAATAACCTCTTGTTTTGATGCCTCCAACAACCTTAACCAGGTTTTGATCACGCATCGCTCGGGTGCTAGTCCATAACAATTTTTCCCTCTTACTATAGGTCCTAATCCCTTTGTTGAGCGCCCACACTGAGTTATGTCATTCTGGAGCTCGACGTAGAAATTTTTCTTTTGCTCCTTTTGTGTTCCTCCATTGGAACATTTTTTTTTCTTTGTTGGTTTGTTGCTGCTGTCTTACTTGTTTCTTTGTGTTTTGGCCTTGTAAGGTCGCCAATTTGCTTTAGTAATATATTTACCTTTACAAAAAGTAATAATTTATTTTCTATCTTTTGTCAACTTTAAACCTTAATACACAATTGACTGAGACTATCAATCAAATAGAAAATATTGTTTCATTGTCATGTATCCAATATGAATTTTTAGTTCAATAGGGTGGAGAATTTGAACATCCTACTTTAAAGGGAGATAATGTAAGTAATATCCTGATGAATCAAGTTATGCTTATGTCGAGATAATAATTGTTATGAATATTTATGAAATTTAATTAATCATTTAAATTAAATTATATAAACAATTGTAAGTAATTTATATAGTAAATAATGAATAATGAAATTGAAACTAACTTCAAACTACTACCATCAATTTAAAAAGTTAAAAAATAAAAAAAATGTTCTCGATATTTAAATAATGTATAGATTCTATATTATAAATTATAATTAAATCCCCAACATAAAATATAATTAAGAGAGAGAGAGAGTTTATAAAATTTGAGATTTAAAAAGAAATAAAAAGAATCTGAATTTTACAACTGTACTACATTGAGAGCCGGCAGAGAAGTTGAAAGAGAGGGTGTTTCTTCGTGTGAGCGTAATTGTAACCGTCGGATCTGCACGTGAAAGTGACGGTGAGGATCAGATCTGACGGGAAGATGACGTAGGCTTCTGACACGTCATCAGAGAGCACACGAGTCCCGTGCGACTGTGGGCCGGGGGCCCGAATCCGAATCGTAACGGCCATGACCGAAACGTGGGTGTCCCCTTGCCGGAAACCAAACCCTTAACCTAAAAGCCCTCCCCTGCTGACGTGGCACCCTACCTACTCTCTACTCTCGGTCTACGCGTTTGTTATTCACGCGCTACTTTCTTCCTCTGCCATGCTGGCATATGGCTTTCTATCCCCACTTTTTTATTTTTTTTTTATTTTTTTTTCTCTCTCTCCACCAATGAGTCAACAACACGATGGAGGGCAAAGAATAATCAAGAAACAAAAATTGGGCTAAGAAAAAAATTAATAAATAATAACAAATAAATTATGATTATGATATGATGTTTTAAATTTAGAGATAACTTAGTAAATTTAATTAGTTAAGATAGTGAAATATTTGAATCTCCACTCTTTATATATGATTTAATTAAAAAAAAAATAATAATAATAAATAGTAAAATTGATTTAGAATAAAATAATTAAAAATATACCAAAAAAGATTTGTAAATATAACTATTTTTATTCGTGATAGTCACAAATAGAATTTTATCTGTGATGGTGATGACTGATAACAGATCAATGACTTATCCGTGATAACTACTAATATACTTCTATTTGTTTATAGAATTTTGTCAATGACCGACTATCACGAATAATAGTATATCATCAGTGATATCCTTTTATCAATGACTATTAGTGATAACAGTCTATCAATGACTTATTTTTTTTTTTTGTCATATTTACAAAATGTTTTATATTTGGTTATATTTGTCATTATTTTGAGCCTATTGTTATTTATGCAACCAACTCAAATAAATATAATATAATTTTTCTTTATATATATATATATATTTATTTGAACTCAAAAGTGAAAATAAATAAATATAATATGATTTCTTTTAAGTGTTTGGTTGAAATATATTTTGTGTTTTTAAAAATTATAGGTTTAGATACTAATTTGGTCTATGTAATTTTTTTTTTTTTTTTTTTTTTAATGTACTCTCAAAATTCATTTTGGTCTTGCAGTTTTAAAAGGTGCTCATTTTAGTTTTTATTTGCAAAATCCTAGTGCAATTTTTATAAACTTCTTTCAATGCAAAACTATGACAATCTCTTTTAAAAAAAATTATGACAATATTTCAAAAAATTTGAAATTGTGAAGTTATTTTTTTATTTTATTTTTTATTTTACAATAAAATGGTCATGAAACAAAACTTTGAAAGAAGATTTTGAGTGGATTTGAGAAATAAAATTAAGAAGGAAAGTTTGAAAGGTGGGAATATTTTATGAAACATCCCTTAGTAACATTCTAGAAAACCAAACATAATGAATACACCTTATAAAATCTAAGACTAATAACTTTAAACAATTAACTGCCCCAACTTAGAATTTAGAACACAATGTCATTCTTAAACTAAAAGTATTAATTCTCATTTTCCAAACACCCATTTTTCTTGTCTTTCCCACATGCTCCTCCACTTTCTTCTTTGCTCAATATTTTTCTTCAAATTAAGTATGCTTCAAACATATTGTCATGTCCCATCTCTCTATCAATTGGTGCAACTTGGGCTTAAAATGACATATATATATAGTTGAGGAAAAAAAGTAGACTTGAATTGACAACGATGTTGTATTGATCGAAAAATAAATATGTATTGTCCTATCGACATTTTGAACAACGAAATAGAAAACCTATTTCTTCTAATTAAAAATACAGGTCAACTACCACCGTAAAATATATTAAAAGTTCGATATCATCCTATAAATATTTCTTTTTTTTGTAAGTATGTCAAAAAGTAGAGCTCCCGTTGACTAATGATTATCGTGGTTTACTTAAATCGATTATTAACCCATTATTAAAAGTATATGATAATTTGTAATTACATAATAAGAAATACTAAAAAAAGTCAAACTGAACATAACTCGACCGAAATTGACATCTATTGTAGATACAATAATCACAAATAAAAGACCGGACCGGAAGTTGGTTCATCCGAATCAAATCCCGAGCCACAAGAAAGATCATTTCAACCTTCGACAATATCGAGATAAATTAGCACAAGCCCAATCCATCGAGCAGGGCCAAAATACATGCGAGTTTTGATCTAAGAAGCAACAAAGGCCAAATGTCGATCACTCTTCAGCCCAAAATGAAGAATGGTCATCCAGACCCAATACTGACCACTCCTCAGCCCAAAATGAGGAGTGGTCAGCCATGCCCAATTTCGACTATTGGTCGACCCTAAATGGACTTTCGAGTCTCAAAGAGGTGTGTTCGTTCAGACCCAGGTCGAACACTCCTCGACCTCTCATGGCAGGCCTAGGGTTTTCAGGCTCTATCTACTCGTACAGGGGAAGGGGAAGCATAGCCTAAAAAGGTATCCTTTTTTCCTAAACCTAATAGGAAAAAGAAAAGACCTAGAACAACATTATAAATATTGTCTGAATCTCAGGAAGAAAGTAAGTCACTTCTAATCCAAGAACTCTATAGTCATTGACTTTGGCTTCAGAGTTTGTTTACTTTGTTTTCCCGAAGTTTACAAATTCACCGTTGAGGCTACGTGCGTGTAGTCCACCGTGCAAAATTTGACATCAATAATATATACTACCTTCTTTGAGGTCGGAACTTCAAATCTTCATACCTTTATTTGTTGTAAAAAAAAGCTAAAAAAAGAAATTATACATTTGCAATTTTTTTTTTTTAAAGATAATTAAAACTACCCAATAACTTTTCCTATAAAGACACTATTTAAGCTCTAATTAATTATTATGTGTTCCCAAATTAAATCCACATAGGCTAGTTTGTTTGACCAAAGTTTTAATATTATTTCTAATGTGGGTAACACATGATTTAGAGTTAACAAGTTGATATATATAAAGAAGACTTTGACATTTCAAGTCAATAACTTTATGATTAAACCACCCACAAGACCAACAAAATCAAATTGATTAATTAATGAAAATGGCTGCAATTTAGTGTTTCCATTGGTTTAATTGAAAACCTAAGATAAAATAATTCAAGTAATCAAATCATTAATTTAATATCCTCATTGGTCCATCCTCTTCTATATACTTTTCACCACCATACATTTTCCAGCCAAGATAATTAATGATATTTAAATAAAATATAAAAAATAATAAAAAATAATGATTTTATTGTGGGGAGTAATTTAAGAGGAGCAATTTGTAATTGATTATGTTTGAATATTGTGGGGAAAAACACACAACATAAATAATTTATTTTTGCACCATCTACCGACCTAATTTACTTTCGATTATTTGGAGAATAATTTTTTAATGTTTGAAACTTACTGCGACACTAAAATATATAGTTCAAATTAAATGGATGTGTAATTAATGTTAATTAAAATATCTTGGCATTCAAGTGAGAAAAAAAAACTACGTCTCAAATTTAGATTTTTTTTTTTAAATGAAAGACTTCATATATATATAATCGGGAAATAAAAAAGTCACATGGACTATATTAGTGGTTTTGTCTGGTTCAAACCAAGGCAATAACCAAACAGTAAAACTAGAAAGCCACAACATAGAACATATGAAAAAACCTCATTGAGTTAACTCGTGGGCTGTTCGGTTACTCTCCCAGTCAACATGGAAGAAACTCAAATGATGGAACTCAACTCTCAGAACCAAAATTTCATCAATCCAGGTGTGCACCTCAATCCAAACCTCAAGATTTCCGTTTAGCATCCGAATAAGAGTGAGGGAATCAAAGCACGCCTTTAGATTCTTGAATACCATTCTAATCGCAAGGTGCAATCCTTCAAGTAAAGTCATAGCCTCCGCACAGAGAGGTCTAAGAATCACCTCCTTGTACCCATTCATCGTTGCAACCAAACTATCAGGCTCCAATCACAACACTAAAACCAGAGCAGTTGATGCGCTCACGATAAACTGCATCTGTACACAACGTAGACTAGCTCCCAGACCCCACGGGAACCGCCATCCGGCTTCCGATCAATTCCACTTCCATCGGCGCACCAGATGCCAAAATCAGCCAGTAAAAAATTCATCCAAGTAGTTTCGGATCCACTGACACCTGAGAGACATCGAAGGAATCGGGGAAAAGTGAATAATTGTGTTTCTATTATCATTCTAAATGACCCAAACAACCACACATATCATAGCAAACTCCACCTCCAGAAGCTTAAGGGAGATGTCAATCCAGCGATTCTGGATGAGCATACTCACCACAAAGACCGACCAAAATTTCGGTAAGAATAAACGCCAAATCTCACCAGCACTCTTGCAATGAAAAATAATGTGATCAAATGTTTCTTCATTTTTTCTACATGAAAGACAAAGACTAGAGACCTCCAAATGTCATTAGATACATTAAGGCAAAATCATAATTTTTTTTTTACGTGGATTCTAAAAAATTAAAGGATGGATTTCAAATAAAACTGTAAAATCTTAATCTTGGGAGGGAAAATATGTGATTTTTTTTCTCCAGAAAGTTAAATATCTTTTCACAAAAAACACAATTTTGCCAATATCATATTTTAAATTAATGTTGGAGAATCATTGAAATCTATAGTGTTAACTTTAGATTAAATCTCATGACAACAAAGAAGTGAAAGGTAAGAAAAGACCTTCTTAATTTAACACTGATTTTTTAAATTCAGACTAAACAAATCTGCATTTTAAACACAGATTTACTTAGCTTAGTTGAAACTAAAAAAATCAATATCTTAAATACAGACTATTTTAATCATCATACTATAATTATTTATCGATTATTATAACCTACAAATTACTATAACCTACCCAGCGTCCCAATGAATCTTTAAAGAGGACACTTTTTTCCTAAAATTTAAATGAAGGATAAAATGACTAAATAGTTTGTTTTTTTTTTGTTTGTTTTTTCACAACACATGACTAAATAGTGTTGGAAATAATACCTTTATAAGTATATTCCTATTATTTTTTTTAGATGTTTAGAAATAATAACTTTATCATAGAAATTTATGGAACCACTATTTTTATTACTTAATTTGGCTCATTAAATGAAATAATCCTGTAATTATAAAAAAAAACCAAGTTGTCCAATTTAATTAGAACTAAAATTCTAACAATCTCTTAGACTACATATTAGACTTGAAATGCTTGTACAAAAAACATATTAGACTTGAAAATAGGCATTGGGCTTCAAATCTTGATTCTTTCTGGCCCATTCCTACTCTATTTCTAGGGCCCATAACAATCGGGCCCAAATTAATAGCAAAAATAAAATGCAAAAATATTTGTATATATAGCACCAGAGGAAAATAGGTATAAATTACTAAATATTTGGTATCGTTTTGAAAAAAAGACAAAAAAAAAAAAAAAAAACACTCGTGAAGAATGACAAAAATTTAAAATCAAATTCTATCTTATTTGTATGATTTATTTGTATGATTTATGGTTTAGGGTTTAAGGTTTATGGTTTAAGGATTATGATTTAGCGTTTAGGGTTTAGTGAGTTAATTTAGGCTGCGTTTGAAAGGATTGAAAGTGATTAAAATAAAATCTTAACCACTTTTGGTGTTTGGTAAATCAAATTGTTTTATAATCCGTTAAAATCATTCCTCCATAACACACTTCATTTTAAACCCTTTTAAAAATCTGTTTCTTTTAGATTCACTAACAATGAGTCAGGCGTAAGCGAGTCAGGCATGTATATATGTTGACGGCGAACAGGTCTGTGATTCGAATCCCCCACCCCAATGTATTTTAAAAAAAAAAAATGAATCAGCTTCCCAAATTTTCAAAATTAAGAATTATTTTATATATTTAGTATATTTTTCTGACCATAAATTATTTTATAATTTTTTAAATTAATAAATCAAATGCAATTTTTTTTTTTAAAAATAATACCTTATTTTTTTTTCTTAAAAAAAATTATACAAATTTTTATAGTAAGTCTATTTTAGTTCTTATAGTCAAATTACAATAATTTAATATTTATTTACCAAACACTCAAGTCTACAACTAAAATTTACCAAACATTAATTTGGTTCGTAAAACAGTTGATTTTTTTAAAAGCAAAAGTTACCATCAATTATTTTAAAAGCTACCGCAATCCCAAACGGAGTGGTCATCATTTTAGATTCGAGTATTTGACTATTTTTCAAAATAAAAATGTTTGACCTTTTTTTAAATCGCAAATTAAAAACGACCGTAGGCTTAGGGGGCTCGAACCCCCCTCAACTTCAAAATTGTTATATTATTAATATTATGAATGTTTTCAATTTAACAAAAAATAGCACTTGGCTTGGTGGTTAAAGTGCTTAGCCCCTTTCAATTTTCTATGACGTTCAAGTCCTCTTGTCCGTGATTGAGACTCATGGTTGCCAACCATAATTTTAGTTTGTAACGATTTACTACCTATACTTTCAATTTTGTAATAATTTAATGTTTTAAACTTTAGTATGTAACAACCACCCCATTTCTTTAATTTTAATATATATATATAATAAATTCTAAATTTAAATGCACAACAAAAATCTTAAATTTAAACCTCTATCAATTTTATTTTAAAGGAAATTCAAAAGTTTTCTAATTTTTTTATTATAAATTAAATTTTTTAATAGAAGTTTTCTAAAAAAAAAAAAATTACATTATTTAATATTATAAAAAAAATCTCCACGGAGAACCCGATCTTTACAGAAAATTTTGTAGGGACAGAGAATGAAGTGTGCCGAGCATGAAAGCCATCTCGATTCCGTCCTGTCCTATGGACATCTTCAATTAAGCTCTCCGACAAAAAAATTCTGGATCAGCCATTGAATCCAGAGAAAAAAATAAAATAAAAAAATAAATAAATTTGCAAGATAATTCAAAATCTATATAATTGATTACAAAAATTCGAAAAAAATGATCCCAACGGGTTGAGGTATAAAAAATTAACAATAGGCCCATTCTCTCAGTTGCTCATGTGATGCCACTTGCCCAATCGAGCTCTGCAAAAATAATAGCCAGTAAAAGGTCACTTTAAGATCATTTATCAATAAAAAAAAGAATATTACGGGTATAAAATAATAAATATACATAATGCACAACTAATATGATAAAAGATATCAACAAACTAGTTTGTAGATATCTTTCATAACCAACTTGTTGATAAGTTTATCGAATTGTCCTTTTGAAAGACTTTTAGTTAACATGTCAGTTGTTTGCTTTGACGTCGGAAGGTAATATATCCAAATTACATTGCATCAATCTTTTCCTTTATGAAATGCTTGTCAACCTCAATATGTTTTGTCCTATCATGTAGAATCGGATGATTAGTTATATATCAATGACAACTTTGTTATCACAATATACTCGAATATGAGTCTTTTGAGACAATTTAAGTTCTCCAAGAATCCTGTCAATCTGTACCTTTGTTTTTATTGTATTGTTTGATGAATTATAAACTTTATCTAAACATTATTTTAATAATTATGAGTAGCTAGATTACTCCTACTTAGGAGATTGATGTAATTGTTTTAGTTTTCATGTTTGATTAATATTAGTCCTTCTATATTGCAACAATTGTTCATGTGTTTGTTTGTTTACTGCGCTTTTATCATTATGACCAAAGTATAAATTGTTGGTTATTTAAATTCTTACTTGAGAAAGTAGAATTTGAACGCATGACTACTCGTAAATCCTTGCATGAAAGTGAAGAGATTCTCTTAGAGGTCATTAGTAGAAGTTGCGTAATGCCTCTATGTTCGTTTCTATTAAAAACTAGACAGACATGTTAGTTTTATTAAAAAAAATGGAAGAGAATTATTGAGCTCTAGCGATCCGTTAGATTTTATTCTTCTGAGCCTATAACTGTATGCATTGTCGCAACGTTTTTGCGACGCGGAGCGGCCGACAACCTTCTGTTAAAGAGGAGTTTTCACAAAAAATGGAGTCGCCACCAATCATTTAGGGTGTGATTGGTCACCTTAAAAATACGGTCTACGAAGTAAAAAGACGAGGTTCGGGGGTCGGTTGAGTGTAGGGAAGGTGCTAGCACCCTACAACATCCCGTTTAAAAACGGTAGCCAAAACGTTTTATCTAAATTATCTAGCTAATTTCAAATGGTCCCTAACGAATAAAATAAACAATAAAAAAATAAAACAATGTCTCAATTAATCATATCCTGACTTGAAAGTAGGAATTTGATTTCGTGAGCAAGATGTTAATTTTGCCATTAGTCGCCTTAATCCCATTTACCGGGATCGTACAACAAAAAAAAGAATTTTAAAAATCCTTTAATAAAATCGTTTTGTTTCAAAATTAATTTAAAATTCGATTAAAACTTTAGTTAAAATTAAAACAACTTTTGTTGTGAACAAATAATTTCGAAATTTAATTTGAACTTGATTTGAAATAAAAATCTTTTGTATTGAAATCAAAATCAATCGAAATTCAATTTTAAACTTAATTTTAAAATCAAAAGAAAACCTCTTTCTTTTAAAACTTGAATTAAAATTAAAACAAACTTTGCTTTGAAAAACAAACCACTTTTGAAATTTAATTTAAAACATGATTTGAAATAACGATCTTTTATTTTTAAATAGTAAATCAAAATTCAATTTAAAAGTTCAATTTTAAAATCAAATGAAAACCCATTTTTTTTAAAAGAAAGGTGTTCTTGTAATTAGCGCATAATGGCGGTAATAATAATCCTCAAAAATAGGGAAACCCTATTTATCCCGGGATTGACAAAGAAAGAACATCGAAACTTGATGACATCCTCAAGGTGGGAGGAACAATCCTCCACCTATCTCGGGATTGAAATTTTAAAACTAATTTAACAAACTAGAAAGATAATGAAATCGCGCTTTAAAATTAAATGGCATGCATCGAAATTAAAAAAAACGAAGCAAGAATATCCAATCAGGGGATATATGAAATAAACAGGGGTATATTATGCTCAAAACAGTGGGGATATATGCATATAAACAGGGGTATATATCATGCTCAAAACAGGGGTATATCATGCTCAAAACAGTGGGGATATATGCATATAAACAGGGGTATATATCATGCTCAAAACAAGGGATATATGCATATAAACAGGGGTATATATCATGCTCAAAACAGGGGGTATATATCATGTAGGCAGGGGTATATATGGACCAAACAGAGGAGTATATATCATACAAGTAGGGGTATATAAGGTCAAAATAAATCAGCCATCCTTCACTACAAAGACAGGGGCATTATCGTGATTAACCCAAATTTAAAGGGAGCGTTACCCACGTCGTCTGGATATCCTTCGTCTCCACGCTGCCACCGCCGTAGTTCGAGGGTTGTAGCTCGTTCGCCGGAGTTAGCTCGTCGTGAAATCGAGGTCCGCCGCGAAGTGAGGTCGCGCCGCCGTCTGGAGGTTGAGGAGATGAACTTCGCCGCCGTCTGGGTTCGCTCGAGCTCGCCGCACGCCGTCAATCGTCTGGGTTCGGAGCTTGGCGTCTGGGAGTTCCGCCGTCGTCGTCTGAAAAGGGGAAGCTCCGATCTGGGTTCGCCGAAGTCGCGCCGTCGCTGTGGAAAGGAGTGGAGCTCGCCGCCGCTGATTCGAGCTGTGCCGCCGCAGATCTGAGGGACGAGGAGCTCGCTGGCGTCTGGTTCGTCCGCCGTCGGTTCGTGAGGGCGAAGCTCGCCGTTTGGGCGTCTGGGTTGTCTGAGTTCGTGGTTGAAGACGAAGTTCGCCGGAGCTGGTTCGGGTTGCTAGAGACGACGAAGCCCGCCGGAGAGAATGGATCCAGCCGGATTTTTGGGATGAAATATCGTCGTGCGCCGCCGTGCACGGTGGCTGTCCGCCGCGAGCCCTCCGCCGCCGTGCGTGGTGAAGGTGGTGGTGGCCGGATTTAGGTAGAAGGTGGTAGAGATGGATGAAAGAAAACTTTGGAGAAGATGATAATAGTAGGAGAGAGAGAGTGGAGAGAGAGAAAATGACCTTTTTCTTAAGCTTTGGGATCCACCCAAATTTTTGGCTTTTTTCTCCATTCTCCCACTTTTTTCTCTCTTTCTATTCATAGCAACCATTAGGTCACCAATGGGCCTTGGTTTGGTTTTTTCTTTAAATTTCATGACCTACAAATTCAAGAACCGAACCGAGGCACTAAACCGAAACACTAACGAAGCACTAGACCAAACACTAAACAAAACACCCTAAAACAACCCTAAAATTGAATCTTGAAAACCAAAACACCTAACCCTGAAAACATAAAACACGAAACCCTAAAAATGAAACACTCAAAACTAAAAGTCTAAAACGAAACGCAGTGGGAAACCGGGATCGAAGCGTTAAACCCTAAAACAAAACCCGGAAAGCTTCGAACGACCCACTAACGGAAAACAATTTTTTTGGTAATTTTCTTGAAAACTTCTAAAATAACATAAAAATGACGAAATTAAAGAAAAACTAGAAGAAACCGAAAAATAAGCGAAAAACATAAAATTATATGAAAAATCCAAAATGACGATAAACAAGGCCGGACGAAATACGGTGTCAACATGCATGATTTATCTTTTAGACTGTTAGATTAATTAAACATGAATCTATTCGATGAAATCATTTTCTTAGGTTGTTCTCTCCAAAGGTTTCTTGCTAATTTTTAGTCATTTAATTTTCACTCCAATTCAAGTTATTTTTAGTCTAAATAAAATTGGTCGTTAGTACCTACGATACTCAATTGATCTAGAAAACCAATCACGTGGATGATACTCTTTACTTAAATCACGTTTGATCGAGCGTGAAACACTCGTCAAAATAAATTTATATTTACCGATGAAAGCTGGTAATAAACTACAACAAATCGGATCGAACCACAAAGAGTCGAAACTTAATTTCTCTTAATTAAATCTTAAATTATGTAATGGAGGTATAAAATAGTTTGGTAAGAAAATATTGAATAAATAGAAATTAAATGGAGAGAGTGAAACGAGAATTTAATTAGGGATTCAATTTGATCGAGCGTGCCAAACTCGTCAAAATAAATTTACCGATCAAGGCTTGTAGTAAACTATAGCATACCAGGTCGAACGACAGAGAGCCGAAACCTAATTGCTCTTAATTAAATCTTAAATTATGTAACAGGGGGTCTAAAATTGTTTGGTAAGAAAATACTGAATAAAAGGAAATTTAATGCAAGAATGAAACGAGAATTGAATTAGAGATTACGAGTAATTATGTAAAATTTGATCATTGAAAGCTACATAAATCACCAATTCCTTAATTTAGAGCTTAATCGACCAATTCGAAACAACCGGATTATCCCTCTAAGGCCCCTTAATACAATTAATTCGACAAAACTAATCGACTAGTCACATTAAGCTTTAGAGAGATGAATTAGAACAATTAAACTAAATTAATTAATTTAAACTCTTTCCTAAAAGAATTATCATGCGGAAATTAATTGAAAAAGCCAGTTAATTAGCGCAAACATGATTAACCTCAAGTGTTACTCAAGTGCAATTAATTACAAATTGTAATTACATGCTTTAGCAAAACGAACATACAAACAACTAAGTTGTCAATTTAGATAAACAAGCGTGCTGATTAAATAACCCAAAAAATAAGAAGCAAAGAAATAAGGAATGTCTTTGAAATAATGAACAAATCTCACAAAAATTATATAATTAGGTCTATTTTACCTTCAAATTGGCATTATGAGCCTAGCAGACCATCGTCGTAATGATTTCTAACACCGTCTATTTTATTAAAATTCAAATTCTCTAAGAAAATCTAACACAAAAGTCTAAAAACTAACTAAACCTTTCAAAACCAGGGGAGACTACTCTAAAATATGTAATTCTCTCTCCTACCTATCAGATTGGCGGTTGTCTAAGGTAAAAAAAATTGAACTTCATTCGAAATTCTAAAATTCTGGGAGGCCTATTGGGCTTCAAGTGCGGATAGGGTCGAAACTAATGTTCGACGTTAGTTTTTAACGGTTTTCTGCTTGAACTTTAATTTCCAGCGCCTAGGCGCTATGCTCTTGGGTTTGAGTTGAATTTTCTTCTTCTCTCCACTTAATTTCTTCAATCATATATTTTTTTTGGCCTTTTTTTCATCATGTGTAATACATGAACTCTAAAATGCTCTAAATTATCGTTAAACTCCGTTTTAGCACAACGATCTAATTCAACCTCTAATGCCTGAATCCTGCAAAATATATAATTTAAGCATATTAAATAACTAAACTCACAAGACTTAAAAACTATAAACTAGCACTTTTAGAGTGCTATCAACTATATTAAAACTTGATCCACACACCATGCGGTAAACAATAAATCATGCAACAAAGTTTCGATGCGAACGACGACACAATGAATGCTAGAGCAACGAAAGACCACATAAAGGTGATGCAAACATAAACTAGTCGCCAGAGAATCGCAAACGTCTAATGTCTGCCATAAGTAAGGCGGGGGCGGCAAGAGTGGCGACTGAGGTTTCTAAGAAAGTAATTTTTTTGATCTGATACCAACTTGAATTTGGAGAAGAAAATAGATTGTATTTCTTCAGTATATCACTAATACAAGAACAAGGTCCTCTTATATAGCAAAAATACCATTTACCAATAAGGAAAGAATATTACAGATATAAAATAATAAATACACAATGCACAACCAATATGATAAAAGATATCAAGGAAATCCAACAATTCGAAACCTAAGAAAACCTACAATCATCCTCACGGGGTTTGGACGGTCATTCTAAGGATAATCTAGGGCCTACCTTGGAGCACTTAAACCTAAGGAAGCCAAAAACTTTGTCATAAAGTGCATGATGGGTCATCCTAAGGATACTTTGAGAACATCCTTAGAGTAATTAAATCTCAGAAAACCTAAACCTTGCCTAGAAAAGATGATAATTTGGGGCCTAGAGTGTGAGAACATAATAAAGCCTAACAATCGTTCTCGCATGGTTTGAGTGTCCATTCTAGGGATAATATAGGGTTCACCCTATAACAACCCATCCTAAAGAAATCTAAAGCAATCTAGAAAGGTTGAGCGCCGAGACTACAAGAGAATGAAGCATGATATCTGGAAATATTACCCCCAAATTGGTTTCTAAAATGTATAACTCGCAGTTAATAAAAGTCGAGAAACCATGAATCCTAACTTGAGAGTGAGGGCTAATGTTATGGGTAATTTTAGAACATAAGGGCAAAACTGAAATGCATATAGGAAATCAAGCGAAAACAGGTCCAACACCAATTAGACACCGAACAAGGTTCAAGCCCATGAGAAGAACAGAACTCCAAACCCAGGTAGGCCATGGATATGAAAGAATCGGGCCAAAAGCCCATTTTTTTGCCTCGACCCCAACAAGAGGTCGAGGCCGAGGTGACCTAAAGAAATGAGTGGGCTGACCCACTCCCTAAGCATGAATCTGGTCTAGAACCAAGGCCTGGAGAAAGCTGAGGAAGACCTACAAAAGTCTGGGTAAGGAAACCCTTGAGAAAGATGATATAAATAACACAACGCAAGTTCGTGGAAAGAAAGTGAAAAACTCAACACTAAAACTACTAGCTACATACTTTATACCCTAAATCTAACTTAGGCATCAGAGTAGTTGTGGTTACCACCACACCGGTGGACAATGTTTTCTATCTTGCACGTGATCTCGTCCTCCAATAAACAAATCTTATAATCGGTGGCAAAGGAAGTCATACACAATTATCGGATTTTTGTATCAACAACAAATATGTATTTTAATGAATTAACATATTTGCAATTTTTTTTCTAAATATGTTATATTTACCAATAGAAAAACTAAAATAGTCACCCGATCCAATTTCCCCAATTTTCTATAACTTAACATTTTGGTGATACAAATACAACTTTGTTCGTTTTAGATTTCAAAATGGACGGCTACACTTTTTAATATTAAAAGAAGTTGGGTACCTCATATGTTATTTTTTTTTGATGAATCAGTAGATGTATTAAACTAGAAAAGCTATTACAAGCATACAATAAACTTATTTACAAGATTTGATTAAAGCTTCAACTCACTTTCTATCCTTGGAGCTCATTTTTACACTTGAAAAATAAAGAATTCTATCACAAACATCCCTTTAAACAAGATTAACCACACTTTGAACTGTATGGACTGAATAATGTTTCCATATAACCTGATTTCTAGCCTTCCAAATATTATAAAGAAGATCAGAAAAAATACAAATATAAATGCGTCTCCGAGCTCTTGAAATCTTAGCTTTTCGGATCCAAGTAATACAATGTTGCAGCTCCTGAATTTTCATCTCCATTCCCGCCCACAACAATCTCTCTCTAATACACTGCATGCTAAAATGACAATGAAAAAAAAGGCGAGGAAGAGTCTCCTTACCATTCCCACAAATCAAACAATGCTCATCAATGTCCTCCCAAACTTCAGCAAACGATCCTTCGTTATTCCTTCATTATTCCTTGGAAATTCGCATGCGTATAGACTTGCTTGATCATCTCTTTAATATCTGCAATACTATAATATCTGCAATATTATACCTAGATATTTAAAAGGAAGGTTACTTCTACAGAAGTCCGAAAGAGCCTTAATTCTATCAATTTCAGCTCCTTGCATGCCTGACCCATAGACGACAGATTTTCCTTTGTTGGCCTGTAAACCAGTAGAATCAACAAACAACTTAAGCCCTGGAGAATGAGAGTGGCAGTCATATAGTCATCCTTGCAAAAACATTAATAATTATTTGATAGTTATTTTATTATTATTAGTTGCAATTTATAATATTCATTATATCTAAAAATTCAAGGTTATTAGTGTATTTGAACAATATGTAGTTGACATACGAAATGATCATGTTCAAGGAATAACTTAAATAGTCTATTGTATATGGATAAGGTTGAGTGCCTTATCCTGGTAACACTATTGATACAACCACTTTGTAATTGTTACAAATGATTTGATCAAAATCATTCATGTAGAGACATGTGAGTGAGGGTATCCTATACAATGAGTTTGTATAAGACTGGACCACAGAATATATAATCTCTCTTTATAAATCCGTTATTTGAGAAGATTAATATTTCACAAGATGATCATATGTGACTCGATCTTAATCTTGAGTGAGTTATGAACTCCTGCCTGTGAGGGCTCGTCCTTTGATTTATATGAGTGAGAATGATTTTTATAGTCGATTCAATAAGCCTACCATTTTGGAACTTGACCAAATACGGAGCTGAGAACAAAAGTTTCACAAGATGGAATTCACTCATTCTCATACAGAGAAAGTAGATGAGTAGTTCCCTTAAGTGCTGATTTCGGGACTTGAACAATGTGACCTCACCCTCTCACTGGCCCGAGAAAGATTTTGGTTTATGGTTGAATCATAAACAAGTTGTTGATTAGAGAATCAGTGGTACTTAAGGTGTAAGATGTAATTACAGGAGTAAAATGAACTTTGGATCCAACTATAATTACGAACAACTCAGGAAGGATCGACTTGCATGTAATGATTATATCCATGGACACAACTTGTCCTACAGTGCATAAGAGTGCAACTCTAGGTCTACAGTGGAGTGACCTAGAATTAATGAATGAAAGTTAATTAATTAATGAGTTTAATTAATTAATTTTGTATCATTGGAGCTTATAAATCTGTAGGTCCATAAAGTCCCTTTGCTAGCTCATAGTAACACTAAAAAAATCAATTTATTTGAAAGAAAAATTTGAAATATTCAAATTAATATTTAATATATTTGATATATTAAATGTAGAAGAGAAAAATATACATTAAATATTAGAGAAAATAATTTATGTATTAGCAGGGGCGGACCTCTGAAGGGACTAGGGGGGGCCACGGCCCCCCCAAATTTTTTGATTTTCTCATACTCGTAGGCAAAATTAATGCCTTAAATATATACTGTTGTTATTAAATACATTTTGGCCCCCCCAAATTAACAAAATCTTATACTGCTGCAGTGGTCATGTGCATGTTTTATATTTTGTTGTGCCTGAGTTCGAAACTCAACCACAACAATAATTTATTTGCTTTACATTTTCTTCCATATATGTATATTTTTTTTAAAAAAGATGGTTCTCTTTTAATGTTTTGTTTATATATATTTAAAAATATATAAATTTTATTCTTAAATATAATTAAGACCTATTTTTTTTTAATAGTTATATTATTTTAGTTATTGTAATTTCAAATATCTAAATTTAGTATTTTTCATACTTTAAAAAAATTTATTAACTCTTAGTATTAATTTATTTATTAACATTTTCAAAAATAATTTAGACTATATTAACCTCCCTTTTATAAATTTTGTAAACAAATTCATGTTATATTGTGTTTTTTTTTTAATAATTTTTTTTTTTTTTAAGAAAATGTCTAATAAATCTTTGAACTTTTAATTTTGTGTTTAATAGACCACGAACTTCAAAAAGAGTTCAATATATTTTTTAACTTTCAATTTTGTATTTAATTGGTCCTCAAATTTTCAAGTTTAAGTCTAATAAATCCTTGTATTTATTTGACATTTTTTAAAATCTAGGAATTCATTAGAAACAAAATTGAAAGTATAGGGATGCATTAAAGATTTTTTAGAGTTTAGAGACTCTCAATATTTATACGTAGGTGGAATTACAAATTTAGTCATTCAAATTTTAAAGTTGTGTCATAAATCTTTGAACTTTAACAATGTCTAATATTTTTTTGAGCTCTCAATTTTGTATTCAATAAATTTTAGGCATATTATTATTATTATTTTAATAATAGTTATTTTTTTGACAACATGTTGGAGTGGAGGATTGCACCTAGGACCTCATAGATACAGTCGTTGAGCTATGCTTTTGTTGGCTAAAAATAGTTGTTCTATAAGAGATATTTAATTTTATCTCTAATTGAACCTTAAAATTTTAATTTTGTAGCGAATCGATACATAAGTTTTTAAAAAACTGTCAAATAAGTTGAGAACTTATTAGACACAAAATTAAAATTTATGTTTAATAGAACATTTAATTTTTTAAAATTTAGAATATGTTTCTATTGGAAAAAAAATTAAAAATTTATAGATCTACTAAATACAAAATTGAAAGTTTAGGGATCTATTATGCATATTTTAAAGTTTATGGACCATATAGACACAAATCCAAAATTGAAGACTAAATTTGTAATTTAACCATATTTGAATTGTGCCCCTCTCACATAAATTTCTGGATCCGCCCCTGACGATTGGGGTCTGTCCGTACTCTTTGTCATGATGGCAGCCGTTGTCCCCCAATTCTCGAGAGACTTGGGGGCGCTGTTGTACCGTCATCTAGTTAGATGAGTCAGGAATATCTTGTCAGACATCTTTCACGCTGATCGAGAGGAAACCTGACAACAACGGATCCTTGGATGGCCGGATAGGCTCGGATCCATGGAGGCCTTGGGTCGGTCCGAGGTTGCTGCAATGTCTGACGCTGGTGTCGTGGCCTCGACTTCCTGAGGAAGTGGGTCGTGACGTCAGCGGCTGACCTGAGGCTGAGGTAGCTCGTAACAAAATCTATATTATGAGAAAAAAATTGTAGAAGAAAGTGTTCGTCTATGAAAAGTAGGAGGACAACCAAGAAAAAGATTGACAAACGAATGAAGACATGTTTCATTCTGGAGTACACGAAATCTATCAAGAAACAATTGTTCCTAGGTTGGTTATCTTGTTTGTCTCTTCTTCTAATTCTCAATTAATGTCTTAATATTAATTTCGTTAATTGATGTGAGGTAAATACCTCAAATTTTGTCCATTCTTTTGGTCTACGCTTACACCCTAAACCCTAAAAAAAAAAAAAAAAAAAAATCTACGATTCAATCTTTATAAGTATAATAATAAAATGGTTGTAGAAAAAAAGTAATAATAATAAAATAAAAATCTACGATGAGATGTTTTCAAACGTAATTAATTGTCAAGGCAAATGAACTTAAAATTATATTTAAAAAAAGACGAAAAATTTGTTAAATGCAAGTGGAATCCTGCAATTGATCACCTAGACAACTTTTCTCAAAAATAAATAAATAAAATAAATAAATAATAATAATAATAATAATAATAAACTAGACAACTTGGTAATGGATGGTGGTTTCTATGGATTATTTTATAAATAACACTACTTAACATTTATAAAAAGAAAAGTGGATTTTAAAAAAATAGGTTTTATTCCAAACATTATTTAAAAAATATTGTAAGCTTAAATAAGACTTGCCAAGTAGATTTTATTTTTTATTTTTTAAAAAAAAAATTGAACTTTAAATATCATGTTGACACATCTTTATATAATTGAGCCATTCTAAAGTAGAAAAGAAATTCATCTCTTAAGGAAAGTGTTAAAAAAAAAAAAAAAAATTAATAATGAACCATTTAATTAAAGAAGGCATGCATCTCTTCAAGAAAGTGTAATTTTTTTTTTTTTTTTTTTTTTTTTTTTTTTTTTTTTTTTTTTTTTTTTTAATAATGAACCATTTAATTTAGAAATTTTGGTTTAGGGTCATTTTGAAATTTAACATCCACATTTATTATTGTTTGGTGGAGGACCTCCAGCGCGAAAAGACTACATGTCAAAAATTATGATTGAGCTATGTTCATATTGACATCATTTTATCCTTTATTATAACAATATGAATTACCATCGATCACATTTTAAATTTATCCTTTCTTATACTTTTGTATTTAATTGAACTAAGAGGCTGGTTCTTCCCAGATTCATTTGTGCCCACCATGAAAGGTTTTTTAAAAAAATAAAATAAGAAGGATAATTAGAAGAATGTCCAAATTTAAATAGTGTGTTGAAAATATTTTTTTTATTGAGAAAATGTGTTAAAAAAAAAAGACTAAGCTACCATTTATCAACAAATTTTGAACTACTCCTCGAAATGTGCATTAAATTTGTCAAATTAAAAAGTTAACAAAGAAAATTGGTAGAAGCTCGTACTGATAACGTGTTATAAAAAGATAGCAGCAACAACAAAAGTGATACTTAAGAGAAGAAGAAATTAGAAAGAAAAGTAGAGAGAAATCAATGTATTCAATTGATTTGAGGTGTGTTTGAAAGACTTCACACCAAACTCTATTTATATAACTATTTCATGACTAAACTTAGGTCATTTACCAACTTTGAGAGTCTCAATGTTATTCATAAAGAAAGTGAATCATGAGAAAGAATAACTAAAATGATGGGTTGAATGACTATGAATATCTATATATATATATATATACCATGAGTATATATATATTAAAGGTATATATATACAGTTAGATTTTTCTTTTTTTAAGATTGTTTTTCTTAATCTTTTCCCACTTTTTATTTTAGTAAATAAAACATAAGTTGTAATTTAAATAATATAAAATGTTAATAAAATATTTGAAATTAAATATCAACATAAACATAATTGAAAATTATGCCTCATTTAGCCATTATATCCCACATCAATTTAATATTTAATTTACCAGACACCGTATCTAGCTTTTTAATGTTTAAAACAAAGTTTGCTCACACTAATTTACATTTTGTTTCAATTTTTTCCTTCTAAGAAACACATAACTAAATTATTTTAGCAATTACAACAATCATATACTAAATCTTATCAAGAGACAAATTCAAGAGACCAATTCAAGCAAATCTTATCAAAAAGACGAATTCAAGAGACCAATTCAAACAAATCTTATCAAAGACGAATTCAGGGTAATTCAATGAATAAGATTCAATTAACTAATATAAGCATATAGCTCAATTTTGACATAATATATGAATCTGTAGTTTAAATCCTTACCAAACCGAACATAGCTCAATTGACATCAAGTTATGCAACCGAACATAGCTCAATTGACATCAAGTTGTGCCATTGACAAAAAAGTTAGCGGTTCAATCTTCCACCAGTATTAATTTAATACTTTAAAAAAAAAAAAAATAATCAAATCCTTAATTTTTCATTTTTCTTTTCTTTCCCCTATTTTTTTTAATATTTAACTTTTAGATTTTTTTGCCTTCTTTCTTTTTTTTAATCTAAGGTTTAAATTTTATGATTTTAATTTTAGTATTTGAGGTTTAGAATTTAAAATTTTTAGATTTTATGATTCAAGTTGTACCTTTGATAAAGAGCTTAGGGGTTCAATCTTCCACCAGTATTAATTTAATACTTTAGAAAAAAAAAAAAAAATCAAATCCTTAATTTTTCATTTTTCTTTTCTTTTCTCTATTTTTTTAATATTTAACTTTTAGATTTTTTTTGCCTTCTTTCTTTTTTTAATCTAAGGTTTAAATTTTAGGATTTTAGTTTTAGTATTTGAGGATTAGAATTTAGAATTTTTCGTTAAATTTAGGGTTTAAGATTTAGTATTAATCTTAAATCCTAAAATCTAAAACCTAAACCCATAAATTCTAAAATTCTAAAATTTAAATTCTAAATACTAAATCCTAAAACTTAAGTAGACATAAATTTAATAAAGCGAAAATATAATATATATATATATATATATATATTTTTTTTTTAATTTCGAAGTTAAATAAAAAAAAAAAATAAAAAAAATAAAAAAAAAAAAACTTGTGTCATCATCTTAGGAAAGAGTCACATTGTGTCGCCTCCCCCAACCCTTTAGTCCCTCTAATTTCTCCCTCTTTAATCTTTAGTCCCTCTAATTTCTTCACATTGTGACCGCCTCCTCCAAGAAGTTCTCTCAACGATATTAAAGTCGTCGAGAGAAGTCAAGTTTATATCAACGATTTTTGTAAACCGTCGAAAAAATTTCGACTTGTTTTTTATAGTTCTTGTAAACCGTCGAGGGAACTCCAATTTTTCTTGATGCCACATTAAACCGTCAAGATAGGTGGTTTTGCTGACGAAATTTATATCTCAAGAGAAATATTGCCGGCAGATCCTAAAATTCTTGTAGTGTTCCTCTCTTTCCCTTCCTAAATCCTACACCTCAATTTCGAAAAAAAAAAAAAAAAAAAAATGAGATAGTCGCAACGTATCTTTTAATGTACTTTTGAATATAAATTTCAAGTACTTTTATGGTTTCTCTCTAATGCATCCAACAATGTAGAACTGTCAGCCACATTGTGTCAACCACCTCGAATAATATCTCACTTTCTCCTCCTCTTTCCTCAAGTTTTTTTAGTCCAATAATTGAGATTCTTTCATCAAATTATTTAAATAATATATATGGAGTGCAGTCGTCTCTTATTTAATAACATATTTGCAACTACGTTAATATTTAATACAAACACAGCATAAGAATACGAGGCTAAGTGTCGTTTGAATTAAGCCATTTCCAAATCTCATACAAGCACTTCTTAGAAATCCATCAATGGCGGAATCAATTCTGTACGAAGTTGCAGCAGGTCTGATAACAAAGTTAGGCACTCTCGCACTGAGCGAGATTCAACTGCTTTGGGGTGTGAAGGAAGAGCTCGAGAAGCTCAAAGACACAATTTCCGCCATGGAAGCCGTCCTTCTCGACGCCGACGAGCAACAGTCGAAGAGCCACGCAGTAAAGAATTGGGTTTCAAGGCTCAAAGATGCTTTCTACGACGTCGATGATTTGCTCGACGAGTTCTCTTACGAAGCCTTGAAACGACAAGTTATGGACAAAGACAAAAGATTAAAGAAAGAGGTACGTAAAGTTTTCTCCAAACCAAATCAAATTTCATTCCGCTTTCAAATGAGTCACAAAATGAAAGAAATAAGTGAGGAACTTAAAGCTATCGATGCTGACAAAAACCAATTCAATTTCTCCGACCGTTTCGTAACTACACGAGCTGATGATGAGCTGAGGAAGAGACGAGAATCTTGTTCTTTTATTCATGATGATGAAGTGATTGGTCGAGATGATGACAAGAAAGCGATTATGGATCTTTTTTTTTTTGAGTACATTGGGGTGGGGGGATTCGAACCACAGACCTCTTGGTCATGAACACATACATGTGCCAGCTGAGCCATGCTCGCTTTGGCAGCGATTATGGATCTTCTCTTAGATAGTAATGATAAAGCAGTGATTTCCATTGTTGGAATGGGAGGATTAGGGAAGACTACACTTGCTCAATCTGTTTATAATAATGAAAAGATTTCGAAACATTTCGAGTTGAAATTATGGGTTTGTATTTCTGAGGAATTTGATGTGAAAACTATTGTTGTTAAGATTATAGAGTCTGCAACAAGGAAGAAGCTTGAGAATAATCTTCAAATGGATTTATTGCAAAGTGAACTTCGAAGGCAAATTGATGGGAAGAAATATTTATTGATGATGGATGATGTTTGGAATGAAGATCATGAGAAATGGGTTAATCTCAAGAGATTGTTAATGGGTGGTGCAAAAGGAAGTAGGGTTTTGATCACAACAAGACATCAAAGAGTTGCAGAGACTTTTGACACAACTTCATTGTATCCTCTAGGAGAATTGGATGAAAATAATGCTTGGATATTGTTCAAAAAAATGGCTCTAGGAGGTGAGGAATCGCAACGAGAATTTGAGAATTCGAATGATCTAGTAAAAATTGGTAAGGAGATTGTCGTAAAGTTAAAAGGTGTTCCTCTTGCGATAAGAATTATAGGGCGACTTTTATATGCTAAAAGATCAGAACATCATATCTGGTCGTGTTTCAAGTATGATGAGCTTTATCGAGTTATGGAGCAAAGAGAAGAGGCACAATTCATGCGATCAATATTGGAGCTTAGTTATAATCATCTTCCTTCTAATTTGAAGCAATGTTTTTTATATTGTGTTTTATTTCCCAAAGGTGATAATATTCAAAAGGATGAAGTGATAAAGCAATGGGTGGCTCAAGGTTTCGTTCAATCAAATGGCACAATTGAGGCAAATGATATTGGTGAAGATTATTTCATGGAATTATTATCAAGGTCATTCTTTCAAGACGTCACAAGAAATGAAATGGGGGACATAATAGAGTGTAAGATGCACGACTTCATGCATGATCTTGCTTGTTCAATAGTAGAAAATGAATACATTTTTGTAGATGGGAACGATATGGTCGTCAATAAAAGAACCCGACACATCTCAATCGACCCTAGCTTCGACAAAAAATTCAGGTCCCTAGAATCATTGTTTGAGGCAAAGAATTTGAGGACATTAGTTATCGAAGCTCCCGATGAAGATTACAAAAATTTCCATAACAAAAGCCCTTGTAAGTTTTTGCGGTTACGGACATTGAGTTGAGCTTTTGTAGGATTGATAATTTGCCTACATCTATTTCGAAGCTGAAACATTTGAGATATCTGAAAATTGTTGTAAGTGAGCTTATGTTCCTTCCAAATTCTATAACCGAGTTGTATAATTTGGAAACACTTATCCTCGATTATTGTTTCCTTTTACAAGAGTTGCCAAGAGATGCGAAAAAATGGATAAACCTTAGGTATCTAAGCCTTACTCAAAACAGGAGTATAAAATTCCTTCCAGATTCTATCACTGAATTGTATAAGTTGGAAGCACTTATCCTTGATGGTTGTAAAAGTCTACAAGAACTTCCTAAAGATATTAAAAGTTGGATCAACCTTAAGCATCTTGATCTACGTCATTGCACAACACTAGCTCATATGCCAAAAGGACTAGGTGATCTTACTAGTCTTCAAACAATGAATTTTTTAGTATTGAACAAAGATAACGGCAGCCAGTACTTAAGCGAGTTGAATAGACTTAACAAGTTAAGGGGATCATTAACTATTCAAGGTTTGGAATTCTGTACAAATGTTGATATGGAAGAGAATTATTCTAGTTACTTGCGACTAAAGTCCGGTCTTCAAGAGTTGAAGTTAGATTGGAACTATTTCAAAGACGAGCCTATGAATATTGCCTTGGATGAGAGTAATAATGACTGCAAAAGTGTTTTGGAATGCTTACAACCACATTCAAATGTTAGAAAGATACATATATGTGGATATCTAGGAGTGAGGTTATGTAATTGGCTATCCTCTAACACCCTTGTTCATTTGGTCGACATTAAACTCTCAAAGTGTATCAAATTGAAACATCTCCCAAAATTCGATCAATTTCCTTTTCTCAAATATCTCTGTCTTACATCATTACCTTGTGTCGAGTACATCGACAAAAAAGATGACCTAATTTCTTCATCAATTTTCTTTCCATCCCTTGAAAAAGTAAGCATTTTAGACATGCCCTATTTAAGAGGATGGTGGAAGGGTGATTCATTTCCAAGAAGAATAGTGCCTTGTCTTTCTCAATTGGTGATCAATGGTTGCCCTAGATTGGCTTCAATTCCATGGCATGCAACTCATTTGCAATCATTGGAAATAAGTTGTGTTAGTTTACAACTACTTGATATGGTAATGAAAATGACTACAAGTCTTCGCTTTGTATATCTCGAAAACATTCCTAAATTGGAGTATTTGCCTAATGATATGCAACAATTTGTGACAACTCTTCAAAGCATTTTCATAGCAAATTGTCCAAATTTGATGATTCTACCAGCATGGATAAGTGAGCTCAATTCACTCTCAAGCTTACGAATTCGTGATTGTCCAAAGCTAACTTCTTTGCCGGAAGGGATTTCCCAGCTCCAATCTTTACAATCATTGGAAATTTGGAATTGCTTTGAATTGGGAAAAAGGTGCAAGGAAGGAAGAGGAGAAGATTGGCCTAAAATTTCTCATGTTCCTAAGGTTGACATTTTATAGCCTTTTACATTGAAGAGATGAAAATTTTCCTAAGGTATGCAAAGTCATTTTCCTCTCATTTATTTATATTTGATCAAATTTGTAACTTTTAACCCTCTTTTCCATTTGTTTCTCTAACTTTCTCTCTTTCTACAACCATTATTACAGCATCCTACTCCACACTGTCAAAGGGGTAAGTTGTGTAGGTTTATTTGTTCCTGTGCCAAACCATATATCTTGAGGAGCGGTGGAGATGCGCCAATCGCCTCGACCTTTAAAGACGAAGGGCCGTTTGGTAACATTCTTGTTTCTTATTTCTCGTTTCTTTTCATTAGATAAACAAAAATATAACTGCATTTGGTAACCCTATCTTGTTTTTGTTCTTTAATTATTATAGTTTATAAAGAAAAATATAACTACACTTAGTTTTTCATTTAATTGTTTTTTTTCAAAAATAACTACACTTAGTTTTTCATTTAATTGTTTTTTTTTTTTTTTTTGAAAAGAGAAACAAACCGAGACAAACTAAGAAGCAAAAAGGTATTTCGAGAGGATTTCGAAGAGCCACTCAAATGGGTTCTCTCCCCATTCTCCTCAAACACTCAAATTGCAAGAGCGTTGCGCCAACAGATGGGCTACACCATTGTTACATCGAGAAACATGGTCGAAATGAACTGTCGCTGATGAACCTGAGGTGAGATAAGATGAAGAATTCCGTATTAAGCAGACTTCAGAAATGTCTACAATTTCTCCTTGAATCAGCTTGATGGCATTGAGATAGTCTGATTAGACGAAGATTTTGTTGGGGTGAGAGTTGGGGATGGATTCCAGACCCACACTTATCGCTTGAGTTTCAAGAACGTGGATGGGCCACCGTTCCTTATATGTGCGACATCCTGCTGAGATCAGAGCTCCATTCGCATCTCTAATGATCCAAACTATGTCACCTCGTTTGAGAGAGTCACACCATGAGGTATCACAATTTATTTTCCAACAATCCCTAGGAGGGGGATCCCACCTCTCGGCTACACCTGTTATCACCGAAGTGGTCGTTCGTCTAACAGGTAAAAACCCTGACTTCTTTGTGAGAAACTGTGGTCCACCATGAGTGTCAAAGTCTGACTTTGAGGTTTATTCTTGCCGTGAAAAATCTTATTTCTGTAGTCTCATATCTTCCACATGATTGTGAGCATGATCTTCATCTCATTGTTGTCACTCTTAGCCCACATTCATTACATTAGTAGTCCAACCTTCCCTATTAACACCTAAAAAAAGTTTGTCAACCACAAATTTGTAAATTTACCAACTAAATAAAAGATTGCCAACCGCAAGTGGATTCCTCCAATTGACCAAATAGACAATTTTTTTTTTTAGTTTTCAGTCACCTTCACATGATTCACATCAGACGAATGGTTGTGTATTGATTATTTTACAAATAGTAGTATTAAATGTATTTTTTTACATAATTTTTAAAATATAATTTTTCAAAACTTATTTTAAAAATATTATAAATTTAAATGAGACTGGTGAAGCCATCTCTCAAGAGGTGACTTTGTCAAATATAATCAATCAATTATTTCTAATGAAATTTGTGGAACCAATTTCATTTCTTTCAACAGTGTTTATCAAAATCAGAAATGAGAATTAACGATGGGTCCCACGCTATTAAAAATTGATAGAATCTATCACGTTGCAGAAGCGATTTTGGATCGTTGAAACGCTAATTTCATGAATTTAACAAATAGAAAATATGTTCAAACGACGAAAATAAGAAAAAATAGAATTACATACCCTTGTGGTTCCGATTTTCTTCGTGTTCTGTCGTCCGTTCTTCGTCACGAACACTTCGAATCTTCTCACGAATGCTTCAGTCCTCTTCACATGAACGCCTAGAGGACCACCTCCGATAGTCCCGCTATCCTCGGCACCAGACAAAGGAGTTGTGGGACTTCGAAAAAAAAAAAAAAAAAGAATGAATTCACAATTCAATATGTGAAACCCAACATCCACCCATATCTATTCAGTCATATTTATGATATATATATAGCGGTATCAATCTCATTCTCATTCTTTATTTCACATAATTTTATTTATTTACTTTTATCCCATTTATTCTTTCTCTTTACTTTAAACTCCTTCAAACTATTTTTTATAACAAAGAAGAAAATAGTTAAACTTCCATCTCACAGTTTCTCCATGGTCATTGAGAATCTCCATTTTCATGGATTGTTTCATTCAAGAGTGAGTTAAATTTACTATTTTGAAAATTGCACCAAATATTAATTTAGGATAAAAATAATTACAAATATAATACTTTTTAAAAAGATTGTAAATATTACAATTTTTTATCAATAATAGTCATTGATAGAATTCTATCTGTGATTGTCACGGATAAAAAATCAATGACTATCCGTGATAGCTACTAATACACTTCTATTTTTTGATTTCTTGACATATTCTATCAGCGATAGTCACTAATGGAAAGAAATTATTCTATCGGTGATACTCACTGATAGAAGATCAATAACTATCTGTGATAACTACTGATACACTCTTATTTTTTACATAATTTTTGTCAATGATTATCATTGATAGCAGTTTATCTGTGATAGTCATCTTATCAATATCAATGGCTATCAATGATAACAATATAATTTCTTTGTCATATTTGTAAAATATTTTATATTTTGGTATATTTACCATAATTTTGGGTCTGACTATCTATGAAACCAACCCTTATTAGTTTACTTTTTAAAATCTTACATTTTTTTTTTATTATTAAAAAGATTTCGAGTATAAAATTTTAATAAGTAAATAAAATAAAATTTTGAATTGGTAAATAATTTTTTTTAAAAAAATACATTTTAAATCCGGTAGCATATTTTTTTAGATAATACATTTTAATTGATTAGAAATATAAAGTAACATTACAGGAATTATCCATATTTTATTACAATCCCAAAGGAAATTACATAACATCAATGAATTTCTAATTACAATTCAAGAGGAAAGTAATCAACACCTAGTAAACAAAATGAAAGAAAATTCATCAAATGTAATATTATTTACCATTGATTTTTCCAAAATAAATGAATCAACCTTATCTATATATACTATAGATTATTTTAGTTATTTTGTGTGTTGTATTTAAGAAGTTGAGAACATAAGTTTCATCTGAGCATGAAATCCATTACTTCCCACATAGGGAGTAAAGGAGTAGTTCTTTTAAGTGAAAAAATATTTTTGTGGTTCGATCTTATACAAATTCCTATTTTAAGATTTGACTTTGATTTTTAAAACAGTTTAAAAAAAAATAATAACAAAACAAAGAAACTTAAAAGTTGAAGTAGTAATGACGTGACAATTTGTGATTAGCAGAAATTTAGTCCTAAATTTTATCTTATGTAATTTTGTCAATTGTCTTTTTTTTTTTTTTTTTTTACAACATATGGGGTGGAGGAATCGAACTTATGACCTCTTAGTCACTGATCGTACATCATGTCAATTGAGCTATGCTCATGTTGGCGAGGTTTATAAGCTCTTGTTTCTTCTTCTTTACAACTTCTTGTTATTCTAAAGATTTAATACCTTACACCGTGCATGTAGACTTTAAGGTTGAACCACTTTATTGTACACTAACAAACACATGTTCCTTCATAGATTAAATCTTGGTGTTTGGTTAAAGAAGGCATGTTTTATTTGGTTGCCTTTGTCTCTTGGCTTTGCCTTCAAACTTTTGGTTACTTTCTTGAAGATTTTAGTTCAGCCATTTAATAAAGAAGCCAAGTAATTTCCAAATCCTAATCTATATAATTCAAATCCTCAAAAAATATTAGTTGAATATTCAAATTTAAGACATTTAAAAGAAGTTACTCATTATTGCATGTGGATTATGCCAAAATCCTAATAAGAAATATCATAATTTTGTTAATCTAAACTTAACTCAATTTGTTAGGGTATATATCATCAATTAAAAAAGTCTAAATTCTCACCCCACACATTAACTTTAATATTTTTTATTTTTTAAAAAAAATAATAATAACTAATTTTAGAAACTTAATTAAAATTGTGAGAACATTTTTATAATTTGTAAATTAAAAATTTGACTAAAATATGATTTAAATTGATGTTTAAAAATTTTAGAATCAAAATAAATGTAAAATACTAAAATGAACAGCCTGACATTTTTTTAGAAAATTATGAATATAAATTACAAAAATAAAACTTGGGTGATTTTGAATTAAATTTATTTATTTATTCTATATATATATATTTTTTGATTTTGAGAGAAAATAATTTTATTCAAGTGATTTTGAATTGATTTAAAATGAAATAGTCGTAAATTACTAAACAGAGTTTAAATTAATTTATTTATGAAAATTAAAAATTAAAATTGATATAATTATTATTCGAAAGTTTAATAGATAAACATTCAGGTATTTGGGGCACAACTTAAAGTTTCAAGTTTGGTGAAGTGGGTTATTATAACTCATTCTTTTAGCTTTAGAAGCATCAATCATACAATATGTTTTATATGATAACAAACATTTAAATTACTAATGATTTTAGTGTTTCAAAGTGTCCATATAGTATGATTCTTAGAAAGAAGATTCTAATGCATCTTGAATCATTCGAATTCGAGTTCAGATGAGAAATATATTGACAAAAGAAGATTGGAGGCAAAATTCAATGTGGCGTTGACACGTGACACTTTGTTGACGTGGAATCTGACGTGACAGCTAAACGTGACTCTCATTATATTCATAACGTAGAGCTCAGACAGACGATTCAACGCATTTTCAATCGCTTAAATCGGACATCAAAGTTATGGCCAAAAGAAGATTGAAAAGAATTACTCGGCATGACGTGAACGATTGGGAAGACGACACATGACACGTGCACAACACCCCCAAACCAACCCTCCCCTTTTTTACCGTTAACCTTTGAAAAATCTATCATTTATGTTATTATTTTTTTACCATTAAACCCCACATTTGGATCTTATTAACCTAGATCTAATGGCCACTTTTAAATCAGCTTTAATATCCTTTTAAGCCAAAATTTCCTATAAATTTAACAATTTTCCTCCTCCAAATCACCTAATCATTTTGCTCAATTTTTCTCTCCTACGCCATGTTGATCTCTTCCAAGCTTAATTTTATTCTATATTGTGAGAGATTTGTTTGAGAAATTATAGTGTTTATTAGTGCTCAATTTGTGTATAAGAGTTTATTTTTGTGAAAACTTTATCTCATTACTTCAATTGAGATTTGTAATAAGGTGTGGGTGCACCTTGGAAATTGAGTGAGCGGTTTAATCTTGAACCCGAAAAAGGATTTGTAGTGGTTTGATCCTGAATGCGTGAAAAGGACCATTGTGGTTTGATCTTGAACCCACGAAAAAGATTGGTATAGGTTTGGTCATGAACCTGCAAAAGAATTCGTAGTGGTTTCCTCTTGAACTCGCAAAAAGAATGATCGTTCGGTTTGATTTTCACCCGTAAGAGAATCAATGCAGTAAAATACCCAAGCGGAGCTTGGGGAGTGGAGTACTCCAGTATAAAAAATTTCGGTGTCATCTCTTACTAGTAGAAATTTTCGAACCAGTATAAAAATTCTCGGTATCATCTCTTACTCTCTACTCTTTCAATTTTCGTTGTATATTTACTTATTTGAGTAGATTGCTTGCTTAGTAAAATTGTTACATATTTCTAGCAATTTTAGGGTGCTAATTCAATTAGTTTGCTTTAAACTAATTTAACTTAATTTTTCGAAAAACGTTTTTAAATTGTTAAGCAACTCTATTCACCCCTAGTGTTGTCAATCGATCCTACAATTCTACGTTTGGTCCACCGATTATTATAACTCACGGTCAATATAAATTGTTTGCTTAGTAAAATTATTACAACTCACGGTCATTATTTTTACTCTCTACTCGTTCAATTTTTGTTGTCTATTTACTTATTTGAGTAGATTGCTTGCTTAGTAAAATTGTTACATATTTCTAGCAATTTCAAGGTGTTAATTCAATTAGTTTGCTTTGAACTAATTTAACTTAATTTTTCGAAAAAGTTTTAAAATTTTTAAGCAATCCTATTCACCCATTAGTGTTGTCAATCGATCCTACAATTCTACATTTGGCCCACCGATTGTTATAATTCACGATCAATAAAGTAATTATATTGACTTCAATAATATTTATTATTCACAACTATTATAATCACTAATTATAATAATTCATCCAATGTCACCAAATAATTCTTGTAAATTAATTTTTTTTTTTTTTTTTAAATCTACAATAAGATGTTATCTAACATAATTAATTGTTGAGTACAAGTGAACTAAAAAAAAGAGTATATATATATTATGATTGTCATGGATTACTACAATTGACCAACTAGACAATTGTGTTTTTTCTTCTTTTTTTTTTAATGTCACCTTCACACGATTCACGTCAGACGAATGATTGTGTATTAATTATTTTACAAATAGCACAAAACTATTTTTTTTACATAATAACCTATTTTAAAAATATTATACATTTAAATAAGACAGGGTGGAGCCATCACTCAAGAGGCGATTTTTTCAAAGTGGAAAGTAATCAATCAATTAATTCTAATAAAAATTATAGATCCAATTTCATTCTTTTTGTCGGTGTTTACCAAAATCAGAAATGAGAATCAACCGTGGAACCCTACTCTAAAATCTACAATTTCATTACGTTTGTTGATTAGGTTATTTAGGCCAACAAAAAGTAATCAATCTCATTCTCATTTCTTATCGTGTGGGATTCACACTATTATTTATTTTACACTATTTGTTCTTTTTCTCTACTTTAACTTCGTAACAACTTTTTTTTTTTTTTTAGGTTAAAGTACCCTCGAACTAAAGTTAAAGTTTGGAGTATTTGATAGCTCATAAAATGGGCTATCTTTAGGACCTATTTGTATGTAGTTTAGAAATTTACACAATTAATTTCACGTTTATATTTGATTATTTTATAAATATCGAGCATTTGGAGCAAACCTGAGTTTTTAGAAGATTTATGATGCAAAATAAGCTGGATGCAAATATGAAGTCCCAAGTGAAGAGAAGAGATGTAGGAGACCCTCCTAGATGGACAATCTCCAATATGAATCAAACCCCGACGAACATCATGCCTCGTCAAATGAATGAATGAAAAACATATAGAGCAAGCACCGGGACAAAAAAATCGAATGAAGGAGACGGAAATGAAGTTCAATACTAAAGAGAATCAAAAGGGTTTTGTAGGAGGGTTTTAAATTGATCTAGCTTTGTGAGAAAATGTAAGAATTTGAAATCGTTTCATTTAATGCTAGCAGATAATGTCACATTTGTTTGAACCATTTTCCCTCCATAAATTTACAAGCACCCTAATTAGTTTTAATTTTTTAATGTTATTTGTTCAACTCTCACATATTAAGAATTTAGGGTATATAAATACATATATTTCATATGTTATAATTACATATACGTAGTTATAGGTATAACTACGAATATATACAAACACTAAAAGTCATCCATGACACCATTTTTATCGGTTTGTTAGTTTGAAAACTACTACTACAAATCCTAGAGAGTATTTTTCAAGCCTTTATCAATAATTGGTTGGGCTAAGCCCGGTCAAGCCAGTCAAACATTGATTTTGGATCGGGCAAGTCTTTAAGCCACGGGCCCAATGATGAGGCTGACTTTTATATATTGAGTAAAATACGTTTTTGGTCCTTGAGGTTGGAGGATTGTGGATTTCGTCTCTAAGTTTCAAAATTGAACAATCAAGTTCCTCAAGTTTCGGAAATAGTTCTATTGAGTCTCTCGTTTAACGAAAACCGTTAATTAATTAACGGAAGTGCTAACGTAACATTTCTTAAAATAAAATAATATTAATTAAAATAAAGTAATACAAATATTATTAATTTTAATCAAATTCTTTTTTATTAGAAAATAACTAAATTGAAAACTATTAATGCATAATGACCTAGTTTCAAATTGTCCTACATAACTTAAGACGGGTTAGACTCCGTGTGTAGTGAAAATTATGATAATCTCCTCATCACCTTCGTCTTTCTTTCTCCCCATATTCTCTTCATACCTTTTTTTTTTTTTTTAAGTATTGATTTTAATTGTAAGAGATTAGGAAAAAATAAATGCCAAAAAAGATAAACGAGTGATTGGTCGAAAAAATTCGAAGTCCTTTACCAAATCATTTGTGATGTCTTATCCAATCTTTTATAAACCTTTTTCGACCTCATTATTTAACGAGATCACCACAATGTCATATGATAGAGAAATTACAAACAATAGTCTAACAACTTTAAAGAAGCAACCACATTGTAGACGACCTCGAGTTGTCTATCTACTCGATATTGGTCATTATAATAGGTTAATCTTCCCATAACTTTATATTATTACAAAACATCTAACCGCATGCATTAATATTTTATAGGAAGGTCCATCGTTGAGCATCGAGCATACCTAACTCACATTACCAAAGCAAACCAACCAAGAAAACTTGACTGACCTAACGCAAGGGTTGGCATTTTTGTAGCAGTAAAGTAAAACTTACCCATAACAGAAACTAAAGATCCCATACAATAATAAAAAGAGAAAAAGAAACAGCTCTTCTAGAGTAGTAGTAGCAGAACTAGGAATAGAGCAAAGCACTTTTCTCAACTGCTTCTTCCACAACCACATTACAACTTGTTCCTATACCAGAAAACGCCTTTATTCTTTTCACCTTCATCCGGCTCCACGAAAATGCACTCTTTTGCCTCTCTCCACATTGCTTTGATCACTGGAGTTTCATCGCAGTGATAGTACTGACCCAAAATTGGCTTGATCGCCTTGGTTGCTTCCATGGCGTGGTAATGTGGCATTGTCGACACTAAATGATGTGCGACATGAGTGTCGGTGATGTTGTGCAAGACCTTGTTCAATATGCCGTAGTCTCGGTCCACTGTTGCCAACGCGCCTCTCAGCCAGTCCCATTCTGAGGAGTCGTAATGTGGCAATGCCGGGTGAGTGTGTTGAAGGTATGTGATTAGGACGAGGAAGCCGTTTACAATCAGCAATGGAACTCCATAAACACAGACCAACCAGGCAATGCCTTTGGCCAGAGCAAGGCGGTAGAGCCCGTAGGCGACGGTTAGCAGCCCAGCATCGGAGATGAATATCTGCAGCCGTTCACGGTCGGAGTAGATGGGGCCGTAGGGGTCGAAGTGGCAGGCAAAACGGTTGTAGGGGCGGCCAGAGACGTTGAAGGTCAAGTAGAGAGGCCAGCCAAGGCCGAGTTGGATGGAGAGGGTGAGGACTCGGCCGAGTGGGTTGTTGAGGTATGCGGAGTACCATTTCATGTCGGATCGCTGTTTCGGGACAAAGACTTCATCTCGCTCGATAGAACCAGTATTGGAATGGTGTCTGCGGTGGCTGTATTTCCAAGAGAAGTAAGGGACCATGAGGAAAGAGTGAAGGATAAGGCCAACAGTGTCATCGAGCCACTGGTAATCGCTGAAGGCATGGTGGCCACACTCGTGGGCGATGACCCATATGCCGGTAAGGACACTGCCTTGGAAGGCCCAGTATAAGGCCCAGGCTGGATAAAAGTAGAGACTAGGGAGATTTTGGAAATAAGTGGTTGCAATGTAATAGAAAATGGAGGCTAAGGTAAGATCATAAACGACATAAGAAAATGAACGGAGAACCGAGCGTTGAAAGCAATGTGGGGGAATGGCTTTTTTGAGCTCACCAAGAGTGAATGGAGGTTTGGTGGATGGAACTCGCTTCAAGTTATCAGAATCTGACTTCTTGATGGATGAAGGAGAGGACATTCGACCTCCAGCACCCATTTTTGCAAGGATGTTGTCCTGGAAAGTAACCCAACAAAAAAAATAATGAGATTGAAAAATTGTAACATTAAACAGTTGACAGCCAACCGTAAGACTGTTCATCACAAAACCCATCAATCATTTTCATCATTGATGAGACAAGAAATTAGATCATGCATTCAAATCTCCACTTCCAACAAATCTAGTACGGATCTGGATGTTAAAATTCTATTGGACAATTAAATTTACCTATGCTAAACAAATTGTACCTGAAGATGTAAGAGTAATAATAGACTTCAAGGTACCTTAACTTCATCAAATAAAAGTCAAAACACCAGGCCCACATGAATTACTTGAAAGATTTTTAAATACATGAATTCAAAACAATTCAACGGACGCCTATGAGAAAATTAGGAATGGAGAACGTGAGATAAGGCAGTACAGAGAAAACCCATCTTGCCAAGACACTTCGCCGCCTACTAGAGGCGGAAAAAGAAAGGATAAACATATAAACATATAAAAGAAAAGCGCAAGTGGAATCTGTAATTAGTTTACCTTAATAAACATATAAAATGAGATAAAATGAAAAACTTAATTAAATTGACATTCAGGTTGAGAGACCATTTCCAAGTTTCCAACTCTCTGATGCCGTAAGCCAAGGGGATATTCTATTTCTATTTTTATTTTCTTTTACAAGAAAGACTTTTTTTTTTTTATTAATTCAATGAAAAATGACTAATGCTTCCAAGAAATAAACTCTCGCAAAAGGAGTAAAAGAAAAACTATAAAAAAAACTACTACTGGACTAATGCTTTAAAGAAACAAACTTTCGCAAAGGAGGAGAAGAAAAGAAAGGTGATTCAAAAAAAAAAAAAACTACTATTTCTATTCCATTTACGGTGAGTCTTTCAAGAAGTTATATAAATTGGATTGGCGCCATTGAGGATGACGTTTTATAATAGAAATCATTGTGATTAAAAACAAAGATAGATAACCCTATTGTCTTCTTCGAAATTTGTTGATCAATTAAGACCTTCTGTGATTTATTAGTATTCTAGGAGATATAAGGACAGATGGGGATTTTTTTAATAATAAAAAAAAAAATCGCTAAAAATATGTTTGATTAATCGTTTTTTTAATGTTTCTTTTAAGATCTAATCTCACGTATGGCTTATTTATTAAAGCAATTTAAGTTCACCTAATCACAGTTGAAGAATAATATGTAAAATTATTGGCCGGATTCTTTTATGTCACACACTATAGGACAGAAGAATTTTTTTTTCTTTTTCTTCCTTAGAACACAAAGTGTATGATACGGAAGCTAAAACCGAAACGGCGCCTATCATAATTGACTCAGGAATAAAAACCGGGAAACCCCAAATGGGCAAATAAAACTTTGTAAAATGAAATAAATTTTTTTTTTTTTACATAAGCAAATGGAAAAAGTATTGGAACCATAAATAACAAAGAAAATGTAATCAATAAAATATTCACCGTTAATTAAATATTGCATCAATATCACTAACGACAAAAAACAAATTGGTGCAGAAAAAAAAAAAAAAAAAAAACTCTTCAGGTTATGGTTTCAAGGATCTCTTCTCTTGAACAAAAAAGCTTTTCGGAAGTTGAAAATGAGACGACACCGATCAATAAACCGATGAACAAATCTGTACAAAGAGAAAAAAAAACGAAACGAGTTTCATTTCCGAATCGCTCAGAAATCAACAAATCCTCAGCATCACAAGCTTACAGATGCCAAATCTAGATATCCAGATCGAAACCGTGCGATTTCAGAGATTCCAAAGGGGAAAAATAAGCTAAAACCTACACAGCAACTCTCATCAGTCATAAATCTCAGCGTTCATTTCCATCACTGCGCACAAACTCTGTAAGAGACTAAAATCTAGCAATCCAAGCACTGTAGACACTATATCTCTGTTCAGTGTAAAATCAAAATCATGCAAACACCTTAGCGAACAATAATCTAAATCTGAACACAGATCTACGTATTACCACGAATATTAACGGAAAAACAATCAAAAAATTCAAAAATCCATCACATTGACTGAAATCAAAACAAGAGAACAAGAGAATCAAGAATCCAAAAGGAAATCAAATGAAAAGAAAACAGAATGCGAAGGGAACGATACCTGAAAGAGGAGAAGAAGAAGAAGAAGAGGACGGAAGTTTCAGAGAGCCTGGAACTCTCCGCTCTCTGAATCTCTCTCTCTCTAGAGAGCTATGGCCGCCTTCAGATCGCCGGCGACGAAGCCTGAGTTTTCTTTTCCTCTCTCTTCTCTCTGAATTTTTCTGGAGGCACTCCTTGGAAGATGAGCGAGTGGTATTTAACCACAAAACAGCACATGACGATGTGGGCCCGGTTATAAAGAGCTTGTGCTTACGTGTCGTTCTCTCATTGGTTTCTTATCTTTCGTTGGTAATTTCCTCTCTGCCATTGCCTCTAAACGGATTCGCCTTCGATCTCCACCGTCCGATCGGGAAGTCTGTTTGCTTGTGATGTTTTGACGGTGTAGATCGTGCGTGGGGGATCGAAATATCTCACCGTCTGAAATTGTACACCTATCTTAATTTTTATTTTTATTTTCATTTTTACTAATCATTCCAAAGGAGATTAAATTTAGGGCGTGTTTATCTCTTCGAGTGTGCAATCTGCAGCATGTAATTCTTCTATGTGATATAAATATCTGTCAATGAGATTGCGTCATTTGATTAATCCAAAATAGGCATTCAATCTCATTGTAATTGAATCCAAAATAAGAGTTCAATTCCTTTCACTAGACGAAGAAAATTTGATTTATACTCAGATTTGTTACTAGAGATGTCTCTCAATAACTAGACGGAAAATATGAAATGAAATCAGAATTCAAATAAGTAGTGTCGACTAGAAACAGAAGAAAAAAAAACTAGCAAATAACTGAATAAAAAAAATGCTAACTTAACCCTCTACAGGTTTATAAAATTAAGAAAAATCATATTTCATTCATCATCTTCTAAGTGAGACGATGGTATAATTATTGGTGGATCAACTTCATCCATCTGTTTTTTCTTTCTCGACTTGCTCGGTTCACCAACTTCTCCGAGTTATCTACCGTAGTTGTTCTCTCCAACTTCCTCCTCCCATTTAGTAATTTCAATATTTTATTTCTCATATCAACATTCAAATTCATTTTGTAATAACTTAGCACCGAACTCGAAATTCATAAAAACTCTTAGGGGATGTTTGAGACGTTGAGTTAATTATTATAGTCGGTGGTTATAATAGTTGTGAATACTAAATATTATTCAAGTTAGTATAGTTACTTGATTGACGGTAGATTATAATAATCGGTGGATCAAGCGTAAACTCAGTTATAATAACTCAGTCCACCCAACTCCAAGTTGGTGCTCCAAACCTCGTCTTAGAGATTGTTTGGGGACAAGGAATATGAGTTAGTAAATCTGAAATTGTTTAATTGGCTGACTTCTGTGTTTGTGTTTAGAGCAGAAAGTTGTTAAAAGTGGAGTGGAGTATAATTGTATTTTAGTTGTTTTTATAGTTTTTTTTTAATAATTTTTTAAAATTTCATTATTAAGGATTTTTTTCTAATAAATTGTAAGAATGAGATTTTTGTTTTTATCTTATTTTATGTATCATTTACAACTTTCTTTGAAAAAAAATAAAATTAATTTTGAGCACAATATCACACATCATTTTTGCAATATTCACTATTCATTTTATTTAGGTAGTTTTGAAATAAAATATTTCAAATATTACATAGTTTGAAAGAATTTAAATCCAACTCACTCATGTTTATTTTTAATATATAAAATACTTTTAACGACGCGTAAACATTTCACTATTTGTAGAGTTTTAGCAACGTGCTTTGTAGACGTCGCTGAAACTACTTTTAGCTTTTAGCGACGTATTTATGCATCACTAAAAGTTAGTTTCACCGACGCGTGCGCGTCACTAAATGTTAGGTTTCAGCGACGACGTAATCAACACGTCGCTAAAAATCATCACGACGTGCTTATAGCAACGGATACCGACAAACCTCAATGCGTCCTTAAAAATTTTAGCGACATTTTCGGGCTTTTCAGCCAATGAAAGTAATTTTTCTTGTAGTGACAATTCGCCAAGAAATCCATTCCACTCAATCGTGCAGAACTTTATGACATAAGAGACTTCACTAAAGATGTCTATGGGGCAGGGAAGGGTCCGGATGATTTCTCGTCCCTGTCTCTCCTTTTATTTTATTCACGGAGAAATTTCTCATTTAAGATGTGTTTGGATTGACTACTAAAAAAATGTTTTTGAAAGAATGTATTTTCTTTGAAATATTTTTAAAAAAATGTTTCAAATTAAAACACTCATGTGTTTGGTTACATTTTCTCAAAATTGTTTTTATCTACGTAGTGTGTTTGGTTACATTTTCTCAAAAGTGTTTTATCTACAAAGTGTGTTTGGTTTGTTCTACGAGGAGTGTTTTTCTGAATGTAAAATTACGGACAATTATTTTAAATATATATTTTTTAATTGAAGTAACTCACTAAACTTAGCTCAATTTCATAAGATTATACTAAGAGGTTGGGGTTTAATACCTCCATCCCACATTAATTTAAATATTAATATTAAGTGTTTTATCCAAAATACATTGGTTGACCGAGAAATTTCGGCCAATCAGCGGTTGCCACGTGTCTTCATCATGGTCGGCGGATCGAATAAACTTAGCCGAGCAAATTCGGTCATAGCTCAATTGGGCTCGAAATCGAATCGGGCCATAAAGCTATTTAAATGGCAATTTGGCCCAAAGCCCAAAAGCTCATTGAACCCAAAATGTCATTGGGCCCAAGCCCATTGGATCCAGGCCCAAGCCCATTAGGTCCATGAGAACTCTATAAATAGAGAGTTCATTCTTCATTTTCAAGGTTCAGAAAATTTCTTCTCCTAAGAACTCAGAGAGAATTCCCAAACAACGAAAGACTCTTTGAATCCTGAAGACTGAACGTCACTTAAAGATCAAACACCTGAAGACTTCACCGCTACGTGAAGCCGAAGATTCAACATCGAGAACAAGCTGTGAAGCCCTCGATCCAAATCCAAAAACACGAAGATTCAACATCGAGAACAAGCTGTGAAGCCCTCGATCCAAATCCAAAAACGAGAACAAGCTGCAAAGCCCTCGAAATAAATCCAACAACGAGAACAAGCTGCAAAGCCCTCGAAACAAATCCAACATCGAGAACAAGCTGTGAAGCCCTCGATCCAAATTCAACATCGAGAACAAGCTGCGAAGCCCTCGAGAAACATTTACATTTGAGAGAGAAAGAATCAGAGGATAAACACTAGAGATTGTAATCCACTACGCACTGATACAGATACATACAATACATAAATACAAATTCAAATTTCATTTACACGTGTCGAATTTCCATCCGTCGTTCGAAATCTCGTGTGAACAACATTATTTAAAAAATTCATTTTAGATGGTGGCCAAACACCTCAATTTATTCTAAAATAATTTTTAAAAAAAATAAACACTTAGTAATCTAAACCAAACACAACCTAAACCAAACACAACCTTAATTTTGTTAGGGTGGGGGTGAAGATTTCTTGAGAAATTCACTTGGATCAAATTTTTAGTGGAACATTATTCATCATTTATCTTTTTAAAAAGAATTAATTAAATAAAATATATTTTTTTTACTCCTCCCCACATTTATTTTTTTTTTTAATTTATTGTTTTTTTCTTCTTTTTTTTTCATTTGTTTCTATATATTTTTTTTGGATTGATTTTCTATTATTTATTTTTTTCCAATTAAAGACTTGTTACGAAAAAAACAATAGCAAAAATTAAGATTTTAGGGCATAAATATTTCACATTAATTTCAACATTTTTTTCATTAGACATGTAATCTTGAAGTAGAAATAATACCTTAAAATATAGATTTAATATTATATAAAACAAGTCCCCTTAAAATTGAAGAACAATCATTTTGCTGCAGTGTCAACTGGGCTTGCCATGTACTTTTGAAGTCCTGGATTCGAAACCCAGTGACTACGCTTTGTTTTTTTAAAATGTCAAATTGTTTTCATTTTAATATTGTTTTCTTGTTAATATATAACCATCTCTATTTTAGAAATTTATTATTAAAATTAATTTAGTTCTATATATTTTTTTATTTTCAAGTTTTATTTTCTATATATATTTATATTACAAAATATTAAATATCTAAAAGAATAAATATTAAAATGTCATTTTAGTCCTTGTATTTTGAGAATTGTATTATTTTAGTGAATGTAATTTTAATTGTCAAAATTTAGTCATAGAACAAATCTTAAAATTAATCCTTACTATTAGTTTATTTGTTATTTTTTTCAAAAATAATTTAGTCTATATTAGCATCCTTCCTAAATTTTCTAAAAGTTTCTGAACTTTTAATTTTGTGTTTAATAGATCCATAAACTTTAAAAAGTGTTCAATATTTTTCAACTTTCAATTTTGTATCTAATACACGTCCTCGAATTTTCAAGTTTAAGTCTAATGGATCTTTACCCTATTCAATTTTGTAGGTAAAGATTTCAATTTTGTATCTAACTTATGCTTTAAAGTTCATGATCTAAACTTGTAATTTAACTTTTCTTTTTTACCATTTGATAAGACATCGATATGAGCTAAATTATATGATGACACTAAGTTTATTTGAACTTAGTCAGAAATCTTTTGTTATACCTATCTATTCTTATCACAAATAACTTTTTTTCTAAGATCAACACAATGTATTAATATTAAGAGAAATAAATATATCATATATTAATTAAGTGAAAAGTTCTTTAAAAACAATAATAAGTTTGAGTTAGCAAAGTTCTTTTTATAATAACTTATGATCGAACTTGTAATTCAAAAAGACTCTTAACTCATTCAAAAACAAGTTTATAACCCTCAATCCAATTAACTAATATAATTTGCATTGAGTTGATTAGGTTTTTTCAAATTATCTCTATTATTCTTTTTACCTATAAATGCAACATTAGTTAGAAATGAATAAAAAGTGTTTTACGTCATTAAAAATAAAAAGAATATTCCATATTATTAGCAAATTATATCACATTATTGGGGATTTTTTATATTAATAATGTACTTTAAATAACTTATTATAAAATTAGGGTAGTTTTCAAAGTATTTACAAAACTAGGGTACCTAAATCGTGTCCATGGTACACGATTTAGGTAGTAACTCATGTCCATATGGTACAACATTTACATGACGTGCCAACCTAAGTCGTGTACCATGGTACACGATTTACATAACGTGTCAACCTAAGTCGTGTACCATGGACATGAGTTACACCCCAAGTTGTATACCATGAACACGAGTTACATGTAACGTGGCAGATCAACATGACACCTATGGAACAAGTGAGGTGATCATAACTCGTGTCATGGGTATATAAGGGGAAGATTGTTAGGATTCCTACATGAGCTAGAGAAGAGAAAGATCATGGTTAGGATTCTTACATTGGCTAGAGAAGGGAAAGATCATGAATATATAAGCAGGACAATTATCTCCAATGGTATAAGGTCTTTTGAATGAAACCAAAAGCAAAGTCACGAAAGTCACGAGGGTAACTGGACAATATCATCTCATTGTGTAGATGTCTGGGTTTCGCTGTTCTTTGTCCTTAATACAACTATCAAGCTAACTCATTTCTAAATTATATATAATTCACAAGTTAATAAAATTAGATAAAATTGTAAGTTCCGTGGACAATATCATCTCATTGTGTAGATGTCTGGGTTTCGTTGTCCTTTGTTCTTAATACAACTGTCAAGCTAACTCATTTCTAGATTATAAATAATTCATAAGTAGATAAAATGGTAGGTTTTGTTGTTCTTAATACGACTGTCAAGCTAACTTAATTCTAAATTATAAATAATTTATAAATAGATAAAATGGTAGGTTCGGTTGTCCTTAATACAATGTCAAGCTAACTCATTTCTTAATGGGCATGAAAATTAGTTCATAATGGAAAATAAATTATAAATAATTCATAAGTAGATAACTGGTAGGTTCTGTTGTCCTTAATACAACTGTCAAGCTAACTCATTTCTTAATGAACATGAAAATTAGTTCCTAACTCGTGTCCATGGTAGGTTTCGTTGTCTTTAATGGGCAGGAAAATTAGATCATAACTCTCGTGTCCATGATATACAACTTAGGGTGTAACTCGTATTCATAGTACACGACTTAGATTGACACGTCATGTAAATCGTGTACCATGGACACGATTCCCTAGTACACGATTTAAGTACTCTAATTTTATAAATACTTTGAAAACTACTCTATAATAATTTATTTAAAATACATTATTAATATAAAAAATCTCATTATTGAGTAATAAACTTAATTTAAAAAATATTAAATTTAATAGTTTTATTATTAGCAAAGGTAATTAATTAAAGCCGATAAATAAGATTCAACTTCTATGATTATTGACAACAGTAAAATTATTAGAAAAATAAATATAAATACTTCAAAAATTAAAAAAAAAAAAAATGAATTAGTTTTAAGTAGGGTTATTATTAACATATTAATAAACCGAAATTAAAGTTGGTTCAAAATGTCAATCGATTTAATGTATTTTTTATGAGACAACTCATTAAAAGTATTTTGACCAACTGAATTCGAATTTTGATTGAAGTTTATCATATGCAATTTAACCCTTGATATAAATACAAAACACGATGATAAATTGCACACTAGACACCAAATATAAGTTTATCATATGCAATTTAACCCTTGATATAAATACAAAACACGATGATAAATTGCACACGAGACACCAAATATAAGTTTATCATATGCAATTTAACCCTTGATATAAATACAAAACACGATGATAAATTGCACACGAGACACCAAATATTGGGTGTCATATATATATATATTTTTCTTCTTTAGGGATTCGAACATTGGACCTATTCATCGTACAATATGACAGTTAAGCTCTAGACTGATCATATAGACAAAAAAGACTACTTTATATTAATATGACAAGAAAAATTTGGTGTCATACTTTTGCACAATTTTATGTCAATTGAATTATGCTCGATTTGGTGTAAATATCTTACTTATCTATTGAAATATCTTTGAATTGGCTTCAAATTATTTTTCTGAAAGGATTAAAATCTCTTCATATTCTAAATTTTCACATCCTCTTCATTTATTGTCATAGACAAAAATATTTACACCATCGTTTTGAGCATTATTTTGGGTTTGAGTGCTTTTGAATTTCAAATCTAAAACCACTTGAGACAAGTGTCAAGCGGAAAGGTGCCTGAGTTTAGCTATATAGTTTTAAGTCAAAAATATATATATATATTAAAACGATTTACTGATATTAATATTTAAAAAATAACATTTAATTTTAAATTAACATATTAAAATTAAAATTAAAAAATAAATATTTTAAAATTAATCAATCACGGACAACTTTTATTTATTCACGAAAGTTATTTTAAAATATGGTAAAATATACTTTTGGTTCTCGAAATTTGAGTTTAATGTCTGTTTGGTTCCTCAAATTTTTAAAGGAACACTTTAGTCTCCCATGTTTGATAAATGGTTCTAAATGACTTTTTGACCGTTAGTTGACTAATGAAAAATGACGTGGAGATTAAATTTGTTGATGTGTATAGATGAGTTAGGCTTTTGGCGGCCTCCTTCGTCAACACATCACAGAAAATCGACCAATTAAGAAAATCTGGCGAGCTCTGTGAGTGATGAAGTTATCTCTTCAGCAAAATCACAAAAAAAATCTCAAACTAAATTCAAAGACCATTAAGAAAATCGACCAAACAAACAAAACCCACAAATCAATTTTGAAAATTGACCTAAAAAACACAGTCTCACAGTCATATTTGTACTCTCTTGTGCCATAAATCTTAGAATGGACCTTCGGACTTTAGGGCATAATTTTTAGAGCACTTGTCACACTTCCAGCAAGACCCACTCCGATTTTGCGACGCTTCATTTGACCTCAAATATAAACACTTACAACTTGTAAGGCTCGGATATGCGATTTTTGACTCCCTCAGACACCAACCGACAACGATTTGAGTTCTTTTTCGGTAAGATTTTGGACTCCCTCTCGACTTCGTTCTAGATCTATGTTTAACAAAAATGTAATACTGGCGATAGAGACGATGAAATGATCAATTTAGTTGAAAGAAAAAATTGATATATTCAAATTAATATTTAATATATTTGATATATTAAATGTAGAAGAGAAAAATGTATTTATTGTATTTGATACATTAAATATTAGAGGAAATAGTTTATGTATTAGATACATTAATATTGAAAAGGAAATAGTTTATGTATTAGATACATTAATATTGAAAACTATATATACATGTAAAATTTGAATGAGATTCAAATTAATTAAATGTATATTATAAAAGATTAATTTTATGATATTTGAATGGGATTCGAATAAATATAAAATATATATTTTAATATAATAGATGTTAAAATATATTTTATTAAATAAAATTAATTCCTAAAATTCATATAAATAAGACAAGTTTGGTCAAAAGTTTGGTCAAAAGTTTGGTCAAAAGTTTGGTCAAAAGTTTGGTCAAACACACTAGTCAAACTTCTACCGAGAGAATATTGTTCTCTCATTCTTTCAAGGAGACTCCCACAAGTCTTGGTCCCGTGTTCGAGTCATAGCGAAGAAGATCTCGTGGAAAATGAACACAAGAAGATTTGTGGTCTTCAAAGGTAATATGGTTGCTTAACTTATTTTAGTTTAATTCTAAATAAAAACAAAGATCGATTCCAAACGTTTCCGCTGCGTGGGTTTGCAAAGTTCATTCCCTTCAAAACTAACCTACATAAGTTGCAATGATAAAACTAACGAGCTATCTGGATATGTAGACTCTGGCTACGATGAAGATGTGGATAGAAGAAGGTCCCTAACTTGATATATTTTCCTAATTGGCCGGGGAAAATCTCTTAAGTTGGAGAGCTACCCTTCAATCAGTGGTAGATCTCTCCTCCACAAAGCAGAATTCATTGCCTTATTAGAACTGTGGAATTACACAGAAGACAGTGAGCATATATTGTGATAATCAAAACAGCAATTCCACAATCGTACAAAGCATATTGATATAAAATACCACTTTGTACGAGATCAAATAGAAAAATGAGAAATTACAGTTTTGAAGGTTCATACCTCAGAGAATGTCGTAGATACGCTAACGAAGCCCCTTCCACAGTTTAAGTTCAACCACTGTCTCGAGCTCGTCGGTTTCGACTTACCTGAAAATGTTTAGACAAAAGAAGGTTAGAAATTAGCTAAATCAAAGAGTTTTAAGGTGGATAATTGTAAAAATAACCATAGATATGGTTAAGTTCTAAAACAGAATGTTGTTCTTAGAAATGTCTTTATAAATATATGTATGTTCTCAGAGATGATCTGAAGAAAGATACACAGAGAGATAGAAAGACAAAGAGGTAGAAGTAAGAAAAAACTTAGAAACTTATCTTTGTACAAAAGCTCTCTATAAATTCATCTAAAAGGTTTGAATGAAAGGAAGATCTTCGAGGCTATGAAATATAGTTAAAGATCTTCATTTTCTTCTTCATCGAACCACAAGCATCAAGAACCAAATCGCTAGAGCTCCGCTAGCCTCTCTCCCTTTTCTCTTCTCATTTCGTAAACTGAGTTAAATTAGGGTTTCAATTAGTTTTGTTGCATGAAGGAAGAAATTACATGGTTGCTTTAGAATCACACACCTAATAAACTAAGGTGTTTATTTGTAGTTCTTTGACCTTTCTCTCGTTGAAGCCCACAGTCAGCCCAACATTTGGCATGGGAGATCGGTTCTAGAATCGGACTCCTCTCGGAAGTTGGTGTGCTTGTGAAAACATGTACTCTCGGTTCCTTCGCTCCTGTGGGAATCGTCGTAGCTTTATTCATCGCGAAGGAAATGGTGTGGCGCACCCGCTGGAGAAATTGGCTTTGGCTCTCCAAAGTGTGGTCTGGGTGGAGGATGTTCTTCCCGGCTTGATCCTCTTTCAGCTTAAACTTTGGTTGTGCTCCTAGGGGTTCAATTGGCAGCAAGGTGTGACATCACTTCTCTTCAGATTGAAACGGATGTCCAGATATTGGTTAAGGCTCTTCATTCTAACAGCCTAGATCTTGCTCCTCAAGGGGCGATGTTGGCGGAAATTCGCAGTTGGATGGCCCAGTGTCGTTTCAATGACATCAAGTTCATCCCGAGATCTACCAACAAAGTGGCTCACAATCTGGCGAGTTGGGTCATTGCAAATGAGTGTTCTCGTGAATGAGGTGAGGTTGTGTCGTTGTGGGTTACTGAATTTTTAGTTGCTGATTGTTGTAGTCCATTGGACAATCCATAGCTCTAATACATGGTTGTTTCAAAAAAAAAAAAAAAAAAAAAAAAAAAAAAAAAAAAAAAAACTCCAAAATCTGTTCGTCATTTACTTTTACATAAGAGTATGTTTGTTAACCTGACCTCTTTTAATTTATTTATTCTTTAATGTATCTATTTATTTTATTTTATTAAAATATATATATATATATTTTGGAGAATTTATAATTTGAAAACATAATAGAAAATTAATGTCCAAATAACTTGTATTCTTCAGTTTGTTTTCTTTTTCTAGCTAACTTTTTTAACTCCAAAATTCAATCTTTTTTTTTATTTACATAAAATTATGTTAATCCGATCTCATATAAAAATATATTGGGAAATTGTAGTAAATGACAATTTAAGACTTATTGTTTGCAAATTATCATGTTTTTAAAAATTTTGCGGATATAGCAATTTCTATCGCGGATATCTTATGACTGATAGAAGTCTATCGTTGATCACCTCAGCTTTTTATAGATTTTTGTCAGTGATAATAGTCTATCAGAGATAATAGTCTATCACTGATAGAAGTCTATCAGTGATATAATAAAGTCTATCAGTGATAGAAATGGGTTTTTTTGCCATATTTGCAAAACATTTTAAAATTTGCTAAATTTACAATTAGTTTGGGCCTGATTGCTATTTGTGCAACCAACCCAAATATAATTTTATTTTCTATGTATCTATTTATTTTATTTTAATGTAAAAAATAAAGATTGCGTAATTTATAAATAGTAAAGAAAATCAATGTCAAAGAACCTATATGTTTCTTTTGTTTTTCTTTGCTTGTTTTAAATTTTGTAAATTTGTTTTAAAAAATAGTTGTTATAATTTTATAAGGTTGCATCAGTAAGGCTATTGCAAAATTTATATATTATATTATATATAATATTAATAATAACACCTATAAAAAAAAAAAATATATATATATTTTTTTAAATAATATTATATTAAAATTATGCTATATTATTTTAAAAAAAATTATAATAAAATGATATAACATAATAAAAAAATTATCTTATATCATATTAAAATTAAACCCAATATCACAATAAAAATAGAAAAAAAATATTAATATAAGAACATATAAAAGGAAATTGAAACAACCGATAATTTAGAATAAAATAATTAAAAATATAACATTTTTTTAAAAAAAAAATTACAAATATGACAATTTCTACTATTGATAGTAGATTTTGTCAGTGATAGTCACTATTTTTTTACAAAATGTTTTAAATTTTGTTATATTTGTCATTATTTTAAGTTTAATTGTTGTTTATGCGACCAACTATATATAAAATTAATCTTAATTAATTTAAATTCATTTTAAATTTATTAAACGCACGTGGTAGAGATATAAAAACATGATAATAAAATTACACATGAGATGCCAAATATTAGGTTTCATGCTAAAAATGAGGCAAAAGGACCAATTTATTTTAATATGACAATGCAAATTAATTGCAACATTTTGAAGGACTGTTTTTTTTAATAACGTAGTTTTCAAAACTTTTTATAAAATTATTGTAGTTTTAAAAGTATTTTTAAAAGTATTGTAGTTTTAAAGCACTGGTGACCTCCTTCACTACCTATGAAAAAATTCTTTTGGATTAAATAATTAATATCTTTTTATTTAAATATCCAAAAGTTTCGAAAAATATATGGTTGGAAAGCTAAAGAGAGAGCTTCAATTTGATACATGGTTTCAATATTTTTTGAGTTGTATATCAAAAGATAAAGATCATCGAAGTTGGACTATAGTTGGGCAAATTTCAAAATTGAAGATTCTTTTGGACAGTGTGCATTAAAAAATTGATATATTTTTACTGAGATATTCAATTTTTTTGAAAAAAGTACGGTTGGAAAGCTAACACAACTTCAATTTGATATCTGATTTCACTATTTTTTGAGTTGTGTATCAAAAGATACCGATCATCGAATTTGAGCTACAATGAACTGAAGATATGACTTAAAATTTCAAAATTGTAGCTCAATTTCGACGATCTTTTATCTTTTGATACATGACTCCAAAAATAATGAAACCAGTTATCAAATTGAATCTCTTTGTGTTAGCTTGCTTTTTAATCGTACCTTTTAAATTGTTTTTGAATATCTTGGTAAAAAGATATCATTTTTTTAATGCACACGGCTCAAAAGAATCTTCAGTTTTGAAATTTTTTTTTTTTGCAACGGTAGTTTAATTAATGCGGGGATTGAACCCATGACCTTTTAGTCACCGGCACAACCCTATGCCAATTGAGCTATGCTCGGTTTGGCACAGTTCAGTTTTGAAATTTGCAGAATTATAGTTCAACTTCAATGATTTTTATCTTTTGATACAAAACTCCAAAAAATATTGAAACTAACTATCAAATTAAAGGTCTCTGTTACCTTTCCAACCATACATTTTTCGAAATTTTTGGATATTTGGATAAAAATATATCAATTTTTTAATCCAAAAGAACTTTTTCATAGCTACTGAAGAAGGTTGTCTTTTGAAAAGACGATCTCCATACCATGTGGAGAAAGATCGATCTTTTGCTGGCGTGTAGATCACTTTAAAACTACAATATTTTTAAAAATACTTTCAAAATTAAATATTTTTATAAAAAAATTTGAAAACAACAATATTAAAAAAAAAAAAAAAAACAGCCCATTTTGAAGTCGCAACCTTTGAAAATTGAAAATTATATCACTACTTGTGATACTTTGAAGTAATTGTATTTCTTATGTGAAGTAGGGATTAGAGGTATGATATATGACTTGGTGACTATGAGGTCTTAAGTTCGATCATTCGCCTCAACATGTCATAAAAAAAAAAAAAATCTATTAATTTTGAAAAACATATTTATTATTTAATCAAATAAATGTATTAAAATGAGATCTAAAATAGTGATAAAAATTGTATTTTATCTTAGTATTATTTAAGTGGCGACATGGTACGTGGAGAATTTCGAGCTTCGAATTGCCACACATCTCCTAAATCCTCCACCTCACAAAGCCAAACCCTCAATTAGTCGCCACGTGTGCTCCACGTGGTGTCATGATATTGCCACGTGTCCCCAAACATAATCGTCCCGAGGTCTATTTAAAAGTCGCCGTTAAGTCCGTCTTTCCAAACGGCAGGTTTTGTTATTTGAGGGAAAAAAAAAAGAAAAAAAGAAAAATGCAATCGGGAAGGAACGCGGCGGAGTCGGTGAAGGAAACGGCCACCAACGTGGGCGCCTCTGCGAAGGCTGGCATGGATAAGACCAAAGCCACCGCTCAAGAAAAGGTTTTTATTATTATTATTATTATTATTATTTTAATAACGTTGTTTTAAATAGTAATTATAAAAATATAATACTTTTGAAAGTATTTTGTAAGAGTATTTTGTAAGAGTAGGGTAGTTAAATTGTGTACCATTCACAATTTTTAAGATAATTTGTCGATTTTTAAGGTAAAATTGAGATAAATTGTGTATCGCGGACATAATTAGTGGCATATGTGAGTTTTAAATCGTGTTCATTATACACGATTTATTCTTGTACTCTTGGTACACAGTTGTAATCGTGTTATTGTGGAAATCATACAATTTAAGACTCACATCTGTCACTCCAAGTGTACTATAAACATGTTGGTGTGGGAGATTGAACCTAAAATCTTATGGTCAATACATTATGTAGTTGATGCTCGCTTATGATATACCATTTAACCGTCCTGCCTTTTTAAATACATTTAGAATTAATCTATTTCTTTAATTATTTTTAAAAATTACGTTATTTATAAAATAAATAAATAAAAGTCTATCTTTATCTATTTATTTACATGGTATGTATTAATCCATTGCAAAAGTTTAAAAAATAAGTATTTAATAATTTATTTTTAATAATTTATTTATAAGTAAATTATTTTTACTAAAATTACTCTTTTTAAATGACTTTCAAACTTTGATTTTAATATTTTAAATTAATTATTTATATTAATTTTTTTTTAAGAGTTATATCCAACTTACCTTTGATCATTAGAATTAGGGCATATATTATTATATATCATGACAGTTGGGTTATATGGTTCGCCTCTTGTTTTTATTATTTGACTTAAATATTTTTTAATATTTAATAGAATTAAATATTAAATTAATTTTGAATTATTAAAAATATGTTCACAATAAAATCAAATATGTTAGTCATATTTATTATTATTTTTTTTTTTTTTTTACAATACGGGTGGAGATCAAACCTATAATCTTTTGATTATTTTATGTGTTTATTTTATGTGTTCGTATTCACATATAACATATCGGTTGAATTATGTCAGTTTATATATATAAATTTTAAAATGATTATATGTAATAAATCATCAAAATTACTATTTAGACCAAACCTTGTTGACAAAGGGAGGCTGGTATAATTAATTATTAATTAATATAAGTTTATTTATTTTAATTTGACTCCAAATTGAAAAGAAAAAAAAAATAATGAATGTGCACAAAGCAGGTGGAAAAAATGCGGGCCCATGATCCAGTGGAGAAAGAGATGGCTCGAGAAAGGAAAGAAGAGAAGGTTGAGGAGGCAGAGCTGAACAAGGACCAAACGCGTGCAGAACACGCAGGGACCGGGACTCGTGTCGGGTTGGGCACTGGGACTGGAACCACCCGCACCTATGACCCCACCGTGGGAGGCACTAACCGCTGAAGCGCGTCGCCTTTTATATGATGGCAAATCTGAATATGGCTCTTTTTTGTATATTTTAATAACCGATTAAATGTCGGGTTTTTTTTTCTTTTTTTTTTGGTTGGATGTTTTGTTTGGTGAAACTGTATACTTTTGTTAAATAAATGGTGGTTTCTTTTTAAGAAATTTTGAATTTTTTTAGAGTTTAAGCGAATTTAGGAAAAGAAAATCACCAATTTAGTGCTTTTTCTTTATGTTATTGAACATCATATGAATTTTTCAAAATCAAATGAAATAATTAAATTGATTTGGTTGCTACAAGAGTAGTTGTGGAATATCAACTGTAACGTCCCGAATTTTAATCTAGACTAGGGACGCTACTACATATATATAAAAAGCTTCATAAAACGTCGAAAAAAAATAAAGTTTTTGAAGAAAAAAATAAAATAAAAAATAAAGTTTTTTTTTTTATAAAAAATAAGTAAGGTAAGTCGTAAACAAAGTTTCAAGCTTAGATACAGGGGCGGAGCTACATGGGGGGCGCGAATTATTAGTTTTATAAATTTATATATAAAAGTTTGAAAAATATAACTACAGTTTAACTATTTGTATTTACGAAATCAAATGTAAACTTTGTTGAGATGGTAAGGGGCACAAAATTCGAGGATTTTGCCTGCTGCAGCCTGAGTTCGAGCTTTCCAAATGCCAATTGAGTTTTTTTTATATTTTGTTTTTCAGTTTGTTAAATCTCCAATTGGTTTTTCTTTATTTTGTTTTCTGTTAAATTATTTTAGATTTTTTTTTTTTTTTTTTTTAAAAAAAAAAAAACAGAATTTTATTTTAAGATTTTTAGATTCTAAAAAATAAAAATTAATTTAATTTTGAAAAAAGGATCAATACTTCCAATTTTATTATTTAATCTCATTAATTATATATATATATTTATTTATTTAAGTAAAGAATTCTAAAATGGTTTATTATTATTTTTTAATTAATATTACTTTATATAAATATTAAACCTTCTAAAAAAAATATATATATAAATGTTTAAAATTTTATTTATATGGATAGAGAATTACACGTTTAGTCTTTTAATTTTTAAATTTGTGTTTAATAGATTCGTGAAGTTTAAACAATTTAGATACAAATAGATTCATTAACTTTAATTTTGTATCTAATTGTTTCAAAAAAAAAAAAAAAAAAAAATTTGTATCTAATAGATCTTAGACATTTTAAAGAAAAAAATCAATAAAAATCAATTATTGAAGACTCAATTACACTTGAAAATTTTAATTTTGTATCTAATAAATTAAGTTATAATTGCAAAACCAAATATAGCTTAAAGTTGTGCCCCTCCTGACAAAAATTCTTGGATCCGCCCCTGCTTAGATACATTGAATCTAAATACAAAGAACAATATTTTGAGATTCTTAGATTCTGTCATCATGGTCTAACCAGCAAAAATATCTTTGTCTCTCGAGTATGCTTAAGCTAATGTCTGGAAAAGAAACAATAAAAAATTTAAACTAATGTCTAAAAAAGAAATAATATAAATTGTTCACGTGTAAAATTTATTCAACTTAAAAATGAGAGGGGTTCTAGCTGTTTAAGAATTTCATTCGGACTTAGTGAACAATTAATCTCAAAATTGTGATAACTCTGCAGGGTGTCTATGTGGGACCAATGATGAAAATATTCGTGGATATGTCGATATATCCGTGGATATATCCATAAATCGAAGACTTAGATATTAAAGGGTAATGGATATATCCAATATCTTTTATAAATACTCATAAAACATAAAAAAATATCATATATTAAATTTAATATGAATCTAGATACTACTAATTAGATTTATAGTTTAGATTGAAAGTAAAATAACTTAAATATTAATTTAAATATATTTTTTTTAAAAAAATTGATTTACAGAAATATTCATGGATATCGATATTTTATCGATATATCCATGGATATATCCGTAAAATTGAAATGTCGATATCAACATGGATATCGATATTTTCATCATTGTGTGGGACTGAATTGTAGGACCGAACGCCACCAAAAGATAGTTGTGAGTGAGATGTATTTGATTAATTGGCGGATTCAAAACTTTATGTCAATTGAATTGTATTTGACTCAGGTATGTTATTAATTTTTTTATTTTGATATATATATATATATATATTCTTTTTAATAAAAGTGTTTATTTCTAAAGAAAAAAAAAAAAAAAAAAAACTCCATAACATATTCTTTCTATTCTTAATGCATGGTTGAACGGTAAACTTATTTTTTCTCTCATACTTTTTGTCATAATTTATCAAATAATTTAATATATATGTTTTAACTAATTGAATTGATTCGTCAAAATTAGTAGTTGCAAAGGTGCCACGTCGGATATTTATTTTTGTTGGACCATAGTGTCTTTTTGAAGCATGGGGTCATTTATTTTATTTTTTGAAACTGGTCCAGCACGTTGTTTTAAGGTTGTGTTAAATTTTTTTTTTTTTTTTTTTTTTTTTGACAAATACACTTTTGATAATTCATGTTTCGGGTTAGTATCTATCTATTTAATCCATGAAGTTTTGAAATGGACACTTTTAATCTTTGAAGTTTGAAAAAATGTTCAAAATGGTTCCTAAGCTGATATGACTGTTAGCTGACAATAAAATAACGTGGCAGTTAAATGTTGACTCTATATATAGGGAGAATTTCTAGTACATCCGTGGTATGGATTCAAAAAAATGACACGTGGCGAAATGGTTGTTTAATTGGGATCCACACTATTAAATATATTAATTTTTTAAACCATTTCGCCACGTGTCATTTTTTGAAAGGCAGTGGTATGAAATTTTTCCATAACACGTATGTATTAGAAATTTTCCCATATATATGATGATTTGAGAAAATATGTTAATTTACTAATCTTGTTGTCGTCATCACCGGAAGTAGTCATCGTTGCCAGAAACCCTCCAAACAACAATATTGGATAAGGTCAGGTTGATTTTTCTACAAAATTGACCTGATTCGCCTCGTTTTCACTTCTAATGAAGGGTTATGTGCAGCAAAATTTAATGAAAACAAAATATGAAATCAAGCTTCCCTCTCTTTTTAAAACTGTGAAGAAGATTAGTGGAAAAAAAATTGTTTTTATTTTTATTTTTGCTCTCTTTGTTTATATGACTGAGTAACTAATGTTATCTATCTATTTCCGCCATTAGAGCTTTGCTATAGCTCTCACCATCGCTCTGGCTAGTCATCGGCCACCCGAACGAACGATGCTTCAGTGTTATTTCACCCTCGCCCAATTATGTCGTTTATTACTTGTCAATTGTCTACCTTCACAGTGCACACTCTTCTCTCCTTCGTTGCAAATCGACTAACTCAATATCCTCGTCGGCGTGCGCACTCAATCATATGTTCCACTTCCATTACAAGCTCTATGATTGGAACTATCCTTGGTCTTTTCATCAAATTAGGATTGTTTAAGTTAAGGTCTAAAATATTAAAGATTTTTTTTAAAAGTTTAAGAATATTATTGAGACGAAAGACAAAATTCAAGAGTATTTTTTATAATTTAGCCTCCTTTTTCTTCTTCTAATTTTCGAATTCTGAACCTAAAAGCAATTAAAACATTACAAATTTACAACTCAAAAGTTATAGTCAGAATTTGGATTAAATGGAGTTTAATTTTCAAAAGTTTTGGCCATTTTGACCAAATTAGATACTTTTGAAAATATCCAAAGGGACATTTAAATCCTAAAAATAATTGCCAATGAATTGTAAGATTAAGAGATATCTCACCTTGTGCTAGGTTAACTTAATTACATTTGTGGGTTATCAATTTTATTTTCCCATTAAGCCAAAGGACCTTTAGGACATAGGCCCCAACTCCACAAAGAAAAATAATGTCTAAACCAATAGCAAAATGGAAAAAAATAATGTCTAAACCAATAGCAAAAATAATGTCTAAACCAATAGCAAAATGGAAGAATCAACCATAAATTGAAAGATTCGATTTAAACATTAAAGATTAATAGATATCTTTTATAAATACTCATAAAACATAAAAAAAAAAAATATCATCTATTAATACCAATATAAATATATATACTAATAACATCTATAACTTAATTTGAAAGTAAAATAAACTTAATTATAAATTTAAATAATTTTTTAAAAACATTATCTATCGATATCAATATTTCATCCATATATCTATAGATATATCTGTAAAATTAAACGCTCGATATGGATATTTTCGTCATTGTGTACAGGACAAGAGAGAAAAGGATGGGGTCCACAAAACTGTAATGACTTACTTCTCTAAACCATAAAAAAAACACTATGAATTTCCACTGGGTTGCATTGCCATGTTGATAATACAAAAGATCGAACCAAGGGGCTTGCAACAGAATTCTTAACTTACAGGAAGAAAAAGAAAAAGACTAGAAAATTGGATTTCATCACGCACCAGATTGGCGCATTTCAGCAGCACCATGCGCAAAGTGGCATCTCCCTCCAAATGTGCAAGACCCTTTCGCAAAATTATCACAAAGTTTCGTCTTAAAATTACTACCTGCAGGAGCAGCCGTGCCGCCTGTTGCTCCGATACCTGCTTTTGAAGGGCCTGCCATCGAGATTGTCACGATTAGCTCCCTCACCATTGCGCTTGCTTCCTTAATCTGATCGAACGACCCCTCGAGTAAAATGTTTCTGAGATTGGGATCTGATTCGTGGTCCCTGATGGAAAGTTTGGCTCCTGTTTGACGACAAATCTGCTTGGAATTAACACCACCCTTCCCTATGATGGCTCCAGCAAGGGAAGAGTCTACACTAATCTTGGCCGTGGCAGAGGCGCCAAAGCTGGCTGCGGGGCCTTGTGGAGCTGCATCCATCCTACCGGGTAAACGGTTTGGAATATGTCCCATAGCCCGAGGATCGTCGTGAGATGGAGCGAAATGCTGTCCAAGTGCCCCTTCTCCGTGAGAAAAATGGCACATGTCACCAAATTTGCAGCCTTCAGCAGAGTTATACTTGTTGCACATACGAGTTTTAACCGAAGCGGCTGAGCCATTGGACATTGGAGGAGGGGCTGCCATATTTCTAGGTGGTGGAGGGGCAGGTGCTCGGTTCATCATATGCGCAACAGCGTTATAACCGCCAGGAACATAATGCAGGAAATGGCATCCTTCACCAAATGGGCAGCCAGTAGTGCTGAAACCATAACAGAAACCATCAGAATGAAAGAAATTTACAATGAAAACACTGATGTTGTTCTCAACATATATAAGGTGTCAGATCAGAACTAATTTCATGCTTTGCAAATTGATAGCTTTTGAAATCAAATGCACAAAGCATAATGCAAGTGAGAAGTCTACTAAACACATTTCCCAAGTTCAGCTTCAGATTTAATATAAATATGCTCGGTCAAAACAAGGTAGAAAGTTCTTTAAGTCCATCCACACCAAATCAAAGACACTCAGAAAGAAACACAAATGATATTCAAGATCATAAGCAACGGAAAAGAAGTGTTGATATTTTATTATTCCTCCATTCGTTAAGGGAAGATAACAAGAACAGGGAGAAAAACAAGTTATATATGGACATTTTGAAATTGCAGCAGCTTGATTCAATGAGGCTGCTAATTTCCAACATTATGAGCAGCAGCAGAGAATATGCAAACAGAGATTCTGAAATATCAGAAGCTGAGTTCCTCAAGCAGCTGATTTTCAAAGTCCCAAGTCTTTATTTCTTCAATGAATAATTTAGATAAGAGAGAAGAATATTCATTCTATGTCTCACACACAGAGTCGGTAGAATTAATTAGCATGAAGGGATAGACACTAAAAAGTTTTGTTATTAAAGGAAAAGAATCTTCAAGACTTGCTACGTTTTTTTTAAAAGGTACCGAACTTACATTGAGAAGAAATGAAAGAATACAAGGGAATACAAAAAAATAAGCCAAGAAAGAGGACCCCTAAAATCAAAGGAAGGGAATCCAATCAAGCAAAATAATGTTCAAAGAAACATGGAAACGAGCAAGGGACCAAACCGCACATTGCTGTCCTACATTAGAGTTTTTTGGAGCACTTTTTAATATTATGAAAATAGTTTTAGTAGATTGGCTACATACGAAAAACTGCTCCAATAAATTTGAGACCACAAACAAAAACATTTTAAAGCACTTTCAAAGGGTACAGTTAAAAGACACCCTCTGTAAAGTGCCACTAAAGAAAGTGTTTTAGTAATTAACACCACTCTCAAAGCACTAGCCATAACACTCTTAACATAAAAATCAAGATGTAAATCCTGCTAACCAAGTATTTGTGACAACATGTATTGACTAAACTAACCAGAAAGATGTTGAAGGAAAATTGTACTAATCCAGCATAAGCTGGAGAAAATATCATCACTTAACAGTTCAGTTATCCTTTTCATAGGAATAAGTACACAATGTTGGTCTCCCTACAAACCATACTCTAAACAATGGTTAAATCTTTTATACTTTAAGAGATAATTTGTTAAATAGTTAGACAAGGCAATAGATTTTACATGTATGTAATTTTGCCTGTTTCATGAGCTAGATTATAGAACTGGGTCTTGAAAAATGGAAATTGGATTCTTACAATAATTTATAAAGATTCAGAAAAGGATAAGATAAGTTTCTAAGTATTTATTTAAATGAGTGAAGATTGGATTCGTACAATAATTTATAAAGATTCAGAAAAGGATAAGATAAGTTTCCAAGTATTTATTTAAATGAGTGAAGATTTGAACCTGTAAAATTTGGTGCATGGCTTTGATTTGCTTCCTACACCAGTTGATAAGGACTCCATTTCTGTTACAAAAAATTTATTATTATTTTCTCAGTCACTTTTCCTAGATTTTAATGTAATTATTCTAAAATGTCTGACAGTTAATGAATTATTAACCAAAAAATAAGTTCTTAAGATTGAATATGCCCATATAAGATTTTGATCTCCTCTATATAGACATATTCAGGTGACCTCAATTAGGTGGGGTGGCTTCCAAAGTTATAGAAACTCCTGCAGTTAATGGTAAGTTACAAATTTATGGGCAAACCAACAATTTATGCATCTAAAAGTTTTTCATTGTTCAAAGAGGAGAATTCCACACCAAATGCTAACATTATGATCAATCAATACTCACTAGTTTCTTTAACTAACTTTTCTCATATAATTAACCTTGAGAAATACCAACCAGGATGAAATATGTACAAACTTCAAACTTGCATCTCAAAATAATAGACCAATGGCAAACAATAGTTTCAGAAACTCGAGTGAAAATGTAAGGCTACAAAAGAACCCAAAAAAGAAGAAAATATAAGTTGCTACACCATGAAGTAAACTAACAAAACTCAGCAATAAATTTTCACATATCGCTGAGAAGTATTTCCACACCAAATTCATATTCTTCAGTTGGGGCATCACAAAAAGTTTAAACCCCTTAGCCCTTCTCAAACCAAAAAACATATAATTCTAACTTCAAAGTCAGAATCTTCCTAACAAATGTCAGGATTTAACCCAAAATAACAAAACAAGCGAAAATTCACAAGTTCGTACGCTATCAATTGCTGAGTAACTTCGAACCAAATTTCCACAGAAACAACAACTTCAAAACATAACACAGCAGAGCAAAACAAAAGAAAAAAGAACAAGAACTTCAATAAGTAGTTGAGCATAAGCGAAATACGATGAAAATAAGGAACAAACCTTGCTTGGACTTCTTCCAGCCGCCATTAGCATTTAAGCCAAAATCAGGCCTTCCTCTCTTGCGCGTATCCATTGCTAACAAACCCAGATCGAGATCCACAGAAAAATCAAAGAATATTGCCGAAAACAATAAGATTAAAGACCTAAAGCTACAAAAATCGATCAAAAACTAAGAAAAAGTTAGTCGAAAACCCTAACTTCCAACCCTAAACAGAGAGAGAAGGGTTTTGGAATATGGAAGAGGGATAGCTCAGTGGAAAAGAAATAGACAGCAGACTTTATTTTGATATTAATGTCACTCAAATTTCTTATTTCTTAATTATTTTATTTAAATTTATGTTTTTTTTTTTTTTTGAAAAGTAAATTTATGTTTTTAAAAAGGAAAGAAAAATCGATTTTAAATGGATTTTTTTTTTTAGTTCCAATGGAAATCGTCTATTACAATATTTTCTTTGTTTATAGAAATTGTGATATCTTTATCTATACCATTTTTATTAATTTTATGAATTTATTCTACATGGTAAAATATTTTTACAGATATATTGTTTATCTTATTTTGTATTTTCCTTTCTTTTCTTTATGGTCCCTTTTATATTTACTTTTTAGAAAATATCAATGATTATTTCCTAATATGTTTTGTTTAGTAAATTAGATTTTTTTTTCCTTTCTTATATTTTCAATTTATTACATCTCAAATTGGGTAATTGTTCGAAATAGTATCAAAATATTTTCACGAGCCTCGGTAACTCCGTTGCCCGTCTTTTTTTTTTCATCTTCTTCCTCTTCGCCCATCTTTTCCGACGTAACTTAGCACGAGCGTGACATGATTACAAGCTCGTCTGCGTGCTTTTTCCTCCACAAACGTGTTGCAGCGAGCAACACTCCATCTTTTTCCTCCACAAACGTGTTGCAGCGAGCAACACTCCATCCCTCCTTTTCCGACGACCTCGTGTGAAGACCCACGTGTGCTACAAACCACCAGTCACGCTCACGACATTAAATGTCCAGTGGCGGGTTGGGTATCTTTTTTCTACAATCGTTGAACTCCAGCGAGAGGTGCAACAGTGACACACGTATTTTGTTAATTCTCGGTCTTTATTCTACTTAGGGTTGTCACCGAGAAAGCACGAAATTAGTGGGCCTTTTTTTGTTCATTCCCGAGGAAGAAGATGAAAACAAATTTATTTTTTTCCGGTCCCAATCTCGGCCGAGATGGCCACCGGAATAGGACAATCTTTTTTTTCTCGCTAAAACAGTGTTATTTATGAAAGGTAAAAATATCTTTGTGGTATTGAGTCTTGAATTTAATTAGGTTATTTTATTCTAGCCTAATTTTTTCCAACCCCATTTTTTTTTTTCATCCTTTTATATTTGTTTTAGTTCGGTCATGGGTAAAGATTGTTTTCACTTATTTTATATCTATTTAGTATTAGTTATATATCCAATTAGTTAAAAGAAAAAAAAAACAAAAACATATGGTACCATAATTTTATGTCATTTTTTTCTTTGTTTTATTTTATTCGTAGGTTTAAAATGATTTTATTATGAGTAATTTTGGACTTAAGACACAAACCCAAAAAAGAAAGATAGGGGTGAAGCCATGGCGAAATGGGCCCATCAACAAACGAGCTCGAGAACGAAGAAAAGTCCAAACTTAGGAGAGAACTCTGGACCAGTTGGGCTGGGGAGAAGGACGATGTTACGATAAATTGAATAACAAAGAACAAATAAGCGCAAAAGAAATCGACACAGATTTACGTAGTTCACTAACGTCGTGTTAGCTACGTCCACGGGCAGAAGAGAGAGAACAGTATTATTACGAAATAAGAGAGAATTACAAAATGACAGATTAAGGGCGGCTGAAATGACCGATTAAGGGCGGCTGAAATGACACCCTTTAAATGACCTAATACAAAATTGGTCAAAGTCCAAAACGAACCAGTCGTAGAGGGTCATAACAAATTCAAGACATTCCAACAGAAGAATTGGACCACTTGGCCTTAGCGTGAGGTTGAGGCCGAAACACCCTCGATTGGCTCGTTTATTTTTTTATTTTTTATTTTTTTTTAACTAATCCAAGAGAGAAAAAAAGATCCCGAGTTCAATTCTCATATAACGGCCTCTTTATAACCTATTCAAAGTAAGTTCTTCTTCATACTAAAAATATTTTATACACCCTACAATCCTTGATCTTATTTACGCATCGAAGTGTGTGTGGCAAGTACTATATCGGTGTGCAGTTCTTTTTGTTTTGAGCCACCTCTCCTAAATTATGAAGCAAGTAAAAGTCAAGTGAGACTTCTCGATCAGTTTATGAAGCAAGTAAAAGTCCCGATAAGATTATGAAACAAGTAAAAGTTAATTAAGTGAGACTTCCTATCATATTTTGGCATAAAATATTTTGATAAAATAAAATTATCTTAGTTTATTTACTTTCTCAAAATTGATTTTTCATTCAAATCTCCCCAACATCTTTAGGGGTACTTTCATATTTTTTATTTTTTATTTATTTATTTATATATTTTTTTTTTTTTTTATTTACGGTTCTATATTGATTTAAGATTAAATACGTAAATATATCTTCATTTACTGTAAATATTTGTATTTCATTTTTTTTTTTTTGGTATAAATATGTGTTCTACTAACATTTTTTAAACAATATTTCAATTCTCATCCAATTTTATTTAAAGTTTATAAACTAAATTTAAATGAAACCAGGATTAATTTTAAGATGGATAGAAAGTAACACAATTATAAAAATAGGTAAAAAAAAACAAGACGGATTAAAATAATGACTCTAGTATAATAGGTATAATAGTATGTGCTGGAAAATACATCATTGATTAAAAGAATGACTTAAGAAAATAGTATATATTGAGACATACACTTAATATTAATTAGTATATATTGCAAAATACATTTGTCTACCAGTGTAGATAGTGTACCGACAAAGTATATATATAGGAAAATACAAGGGAAAAAGATAAATATTAATAGGTTTAAAAACTAGAAAAACTGGAAGATAGAACTAATTACCTCAAATTCGACCCGACTATGTGTTTTCTCGATGGTTCAGCTTCACTAAAACAAGTCACTTAGGTCCTCAATTCTGATCATAAAACAAATGTGGATGTCGATGCCAATATTGATCAAAGAATCGAACTTCACTTGTGTGGGCTCTCCGGCGACTAAAGAATCATGTTCGTTCTTCCATCAAACAAAGTGTGCGTGAACCAGCGATCAGAGATCTGAACCAAACTCATCGATAGAGCAGCAAAGCAATTGTGAAAGTTCTCTCTTTTGCGCTCTACATACGATATTGGCGCTTCAACAAAGTTATTTGATGATCGAAGAGAAGATTCTACGTTCTTTTAGTGCCAAGGAACCAACATCTAATAGATGATTTTCAACCAAACTCGCCGACGTGCTCAAGACAATGGGCAATTGGCAATGGGCTATCGAAATGAGCCAGAGACATTGAGAATTTCACGAGATTGACGCTTCAACCAATCTTTGAATTTTTCAGTGAATATTAAATTTCCCCATCTTATGGTGAATATTGAATTTTCACATTGAGAATTTCACGCGATTTTCTCATATCAAACAAATGATTTAGATTTGTGTAAGATTTTCATCCTATATTTAAATCAAAATTTAAAATTCAATGTTGGTATATATATTATTTGAATTATATAATATAATATATAATCACATATTTGTAGTGATTTGTTAGTTTTGTTATTAATCATATTTGTTGGTGGGCTATTAATTTGATTGGGTGGTAGTTAGGTAAATACGATGATATACAAGAGGCATATTTGGTATAGCAAGTTTTCTCTTTTCCACCTGACAGAGTAGTTAGCTATTGGATACCAATAGTAAACTAATTAGCTATATTTAATTTCGATTTTTTTTAGAGTAGTTATCTATCACAATTTCCCTAACTAAAATGTAATAGTGCAACTTAAAAAATAGCTAAGTCAAATAAAGTCTTAAAAAATAGTTAAATGCTATATATTTTGTATAATCTTTATAAAATGTTAGCTATTGGATACCAATAGTAAACTAATTAGCTATATTTAATTTCGATTTTTTTTAGAGTAGTTATCTATCACAATTCTCCTAACTAAAATGTAATAGTGCAACTTAAAAAATAGCTAAGTCAAATAAAGTCTTAAAAAATAGTTAAATGCTATATATTTTGTATAATCTTTATAAAATGTTGAGATCAAAATATCGATGAATATTTACTAGTTAAAAAATTCTACCACCTATAAAAAAAATGATTTAACGAGAGAGAAATGTATGGGAAAATAAAAAATTTAATGAGAGAAATATGTGAGAAAATAAAAAAGAAAATCATAACCATCAGTAAACTGTTAGATTAATTTGAATTAGCCCAACAATAATGTCAACAAGAGCATAATTCAAATCGCCCTAGTGACCATGAGATCCTAGGTTCAATCCCCACCGCAACATGTTGTAAAAAAAAAAAAAAATGAGAGAGAAATGGTGCTAAAGATAATAAAAAAAACTTTAAATCACAAATTAGTGCATTGACACGTATTCCCTTATACGTACATTTTCCTAGTAGAGAATGCATGAATTTTTTTCATTTGCTTCATGTAATACTAAACATTTGCTTCATGTAATACTAAAAAACAAACGGAGTATATGTTTTAGCACACTTATGAATCTGTTCTTCAATCGATTTCCCCCTATTATAACTTGAGGTTTTGTACTAGATAATAAATACATATACCATGATGGGCAAAAGTATATACCCCTGAATATGTTGGATATACTCTTGTGGCGGTCACAAAATCGTCCAAATCGCTCTCCTCCAGTTTGTCCATATCTTTGGTGGCTCCATACGAAGATCTTTTGATCTCCTTCTCTCGGATCTTCTCTTCAAAAGTAATATTGTTGCTCCACCCATTAGAAGAATATGCATGATGGCAGGTGTGTAATTAATTTTATGTACCATTTTTTTTTCTTATTTTTGAACCTATTAGTGTTTTCTTTTTTCCCTTGTATTTTTCAATAAATACTATTGTCTCGGTGTATTTCTCAGTATACTACTTATCTAGACTTGAATAGACACATGTATTTCTCAATATATTCTACTTATCTAATGTCATCGTTTTAAGTAGTGTTACGTAATATGTTTCTTAGTATATACTATTTATCTTTCCTAAGTCATCGTTTTAATAGTGTTAGTATTCATCTATGTAATTTATGTGTTTTAATTTATTCAATTCATGATGTAATTCATTATTTTTACTTCACTAAAAATAGGAAACAAGTTTTAAGTTTGAGATTTGTCTATGACCGCACTCGGTCTCCAATTCGAATTAGTCTAACGGTAATATTTTTTTCTCAAGTGTAAATTATAGCTCCATTACTACTGCACTGGGTCTCCAATTAGTCTAACGGTAATATTTTTTTCTCAAGTGTATATTATAGCTCCATTACTACTTTACTAATTTGAATTAGTCGTGTACTAATTTTTATTATTGCTTTTTTATTTTTTCTTGTATTTCTCTCTAATTCAATCTTTCCATTTTTGGAAAAAAATTGATTTGATTTTCAGCAGACGGAATATTTTCAAAACTTTATTTCGATTAGCTATTTTTCGAGTTGCATTATTAGTATTACATTTCAATTATTCCACTTGTTGGCCCATAAATAAAAGTAGTGTTAGAAGGACAAATCTTTAATCACATTCAATTTACATAAAATAAAACTAGTTTTGAAAGTTTTGTAACAGTACCACATTCCTTGTTTGTTTTTTCATTCATTCTATCTACCTACGAACCAAAATACAAGAGTAATGGAACTTCGATTTCAACAACTCTAAATTGAGAGGCTGACTGATGGAATAGACAAAAATTGGGCAATATCATTTTCTTATAGAAATTTCAATTATCAACATTTTCCAGCCCTACTCCTATCCTATGTGGGAAAACACATGCAACAGAGAGACTAAATATAGCTACCACAGTTCTCCCAATAAGGACACCGAATCTCGAATCCATTTCGGTTTTTCTGTCCTTCAGCACCCCTGCTTGGATTCCCAACAAGAAAACCGTGCGCCAACGGATGTGAACCGCCCAGATCAGCCAAATCCCTCGATGAAATTCCCAGAAAGATGTAGATCAGATTCATGCTGGCAATAGAAATTGAAGGATGGAACTTGATCAAAATATCTAGGCTAACTGGGGAGTAGCCACGACGATTTGGGTTCTCTGGTAATCAAGATAGCTTTAGTTCAAATGAATGGCTAGAAGCCTAGCCAATATCCGTAAAGCCGGGGCTTATGTCGAGACCTGAAATCAATCCTGGGATATAGTTCTCGGGGACCATCTCTAGACTCCCTGGTTCTTCTTGTGGGGATGAATACTCATCCATGCCAAATGGGAATGAATAATCTGTAAGAATTGGTGAACTGAGGGAATATAAGTTATGGATATCCTCCTGGATAAGTGATGGCATCTGATATATAACTGGGTCAGCAATCAGGTGGGAACTCGCTCCATGGTCTGGTCCGGTCTTTCTAAACTTGGATTTAGCAGATTTGGAAGACTCGGCGACTCCCAGCTTATGCTTTCCGAGCGACTGTGATTTTGGCACAGAGCGAGACTTGAGATCGTTTATCGGGAATACAGATGAAGCCCATCCGTGAAAATCTTCCTTGCAAGCCCTAGCAGCATCCCTGAGAAATAAAAAAAAAACACGAGTTCTTTGTAATGGATTTCAAAGATATTCATAAGCTTGCTTTTAACATTGTTTTTAATATGAGATTTCATTGACACTTCAAGAAGCAATTCATCCCATGTGATCTCTCGATTCTTTTCGAGTCTTACTAGGGTGCAATCCGAAACAGAAACATTACGTCCAAGGTGGAGAGAAGAATGAATCAAAGATCTACTACCTAAGAAATATACTTGACATATTTTTCAAATTTCTTGTTCATGAAAAATGGAAAATATGTGAATAATCCAGGATAAGACTGGACGTTTTGAGTTTCAGATCCAGTTATATGGGCATAACTGGATACCTAAAGAGATCCTAGTTAGCCAGAAAGATGAGTTGGAGTTAAAATTGAAAAAAAAAACATGGAAATGAAGGAGACATTAGATCTGTTTCAATTAACCAGCAATCCTCACTTGTAATAGAAAAGAGAATTTTCAGAGTGAATTAACATTAACCAACTCTGTGAACTCATTGCAATACAACACCCAAAGGAGGAATCGGAACATACACATGACATCATAACTTCACAGTTTAAGTTGCTGATAGACTCGTTGAGAAAAAGGATTATACCTGAAACGAATCTCTGCAACTTCTGTTCGCCTTCGAGCATCAGAAGATTCACATGTATCCAGGTTGATCAAGGGCAAGTAAACTGAATCAGATACTGTTAAGTTAATTGAAGATGGAAATGGCACGTTAAGATCACCCCCTCCCTGGAAATCGAGTGTCAACTCCAACTGCTCTGTAGTGACTGATGCACGTTCCCCATGATAGGAATGGGACTTTTTATCATCCGTCCTCATACAACCAGCATCATTAAGTGCAGCAGCTAGTAACTTACAGTTGTGTCCTGTGTTGCCAAATTTCAACTTCCCTGTAGTTTCCCTCCCCAAATACCGATTAATGTGGTTACCTGTAAAATACCTTGCACCAGAATAGAAACCATTCCGTGAAAGCGAAGAATCTAAATAACGGTTGCCACGTATTCTAGCCTTCCACACAGATGAGAGCAGGGCAGTGAAGTGCTTCTGAAGTAGGTACTCTCTATCAGGCTGCTCGGCAGCTGCGTCTAACAGTACTCGAATATTTTCCTGAAACAAAAGAAACTGATGACTGGGAATTCTTTATCACATATATCAAAAAGATCAGAGGGCACACAAATATTCTTAAGAAATATGACAAAAAATCAGAACTGCGTGAGTAAGTCTGCAACATACCCAAGCTTGATGGATCCAGAGAAGAGAAGAAATAATAATAACATGCACAACTTTAACTACCAAAAAATTTCATATTAATTCGAAGCATCCACAAAATCATTCGCTAACCTCTGTGATTTTGAGAAGAGCTTTTCCAGAGCTAGCGTTTGTGATCTTCTCACTATTTGGATTATCTGGTGCAGATATAACATACTTTTGTATGAGTTCTCTATACCTCTCACAACAATGAACAGGATGACGGTATCTTCCTCTATAAAACCCACCAGCATTCATACTGTATAAGGTTGAACTAATCATGCTCCAATGCGTACCATATTCATGTACCATCGCGCACAATATTGCATCCTCTTGTGGCAACCAAAAGTCAGGGGAAGGAACACAATCCCTTGACCAAATATTCCCCTTTTTTAGTTTCTCTGGTTTTATCGTCAGTACTCGCTTTACTGGCATGGAAGTAATAGATATTTTCCCTCCCATTCTACTTCGGCCAACTAATTTATGTTCGAGATCAACACCATTCTCCCGTGGTTTTATTTCTATAGCTTCATCATATTGCACACCTGACACTTTGGGATGTAAATCTAATGGGAAAGTATCCACAATATTTTTCTTGAACTTTTTAGATTTCTTCTTCAGGGACTTTCCTGACTCACTGTCCAGACTAAATTCAGGCTTTTTACGTTTTTTCTGTAAGCTTGACTGAGCTGATAAAGATTCAAGAACATCTTCACTACATATATCTTCATCATCTGTAGACATGAATTCCACTGATGGTTCTTTTTTCACTGATTTCAGCTCAGAAGAAAGAGAACCCTTCTTCAGAGATTTGAACTTGGTTTTCTTTGATTTCTTTTTAGACTTCGGTTTTAGTTCACTAGGTGTTGCATTCCTGCAAAGAAAATAGGAGTTGAACTGATTAAAGAACCCTCAATTTTGAAAATAAAAAGTACAACCCATGACATACAAAATCCCCATTATCAAAGCTATTGATTCCCAAACTCTTGTCCTTGTGACTATTGATCTCGCTATACGATTTAGTTGTTCCATATATTTTCATGATTAAAATGTCAGCATGGAAAAACAGTAAATGTATATGTTAAAGTATATAAGATTAAATTTACCCCTTTAATGTTATTTCTTTTTCAATTAATATTGATTTAAAGCCCACAAGGGAGAGGAGTGTTAAAGTATAATCAAAGCCCACAAGGGAGAGGAGTGTTAAAGTATTGATATAAGATTAAATGCACAAAACATTTCACATCTATAGAAGTTAACAGTATTTAGATTTTCCAAAATATATATGCAGGGAAGTATATTATCTCAAATAACCAGAACAGATAAATTCGGTGAAAGCAACCAAAACAATTCAATCAGCTAGGTTCTATTACAGGAACTAGAAACTTCCTTATTAACCTACCTTTTTTCAGTAACCATGGGTTTGGACTTAACTGAAGTGTAACTAGATTGACCTCACCAAAAAAAAAACAGACTAATCCACCCTCCTCTAGTGGGGTTCCTCCCCTTCCTCGGCTTGTTTTTTTGTATGCCCCTAAATTCTTTCATTTTTTTTCAATGAAAGTTGGTACCTTATCTAAAAAAAATTCACGACCAGAACAACATTTGGCTTCACGACTTACCCCCTCTCAACCTGAGATCGACATAGTTGTTCACATTAACCTATATCATTATTAAAATAATTTTTAACTTTAGATGTTTTTCACAATATTTTCACAGGTACATCCATCCAGAACCTAAAGCAATAAGTTCTAGTATTCAAACACAGCAATGTCCCATTTCCTATGAAGAGGGGCAAGTGTTGCAAAGTCCAATATAAAATACAGGGTTATATCCTAATATTCTAATTATTTTCAAGTCACAATCTTTTAATATATTTTCTAGTTTCCAATTAGAATTCAAAACGTTGTTTCACCTTGTAGGATCACAATTTTCAGCCTCTTCTTCTTCTTTCCGCTTAGCTTCATATTCCAAATCCTCCATCAACTGTGTAACAAAAATGTAGAATAAAGATAATGAGTACACATAAGATAATTCAATTGATTCATTGATATGATGAAATTATGCAAAAAGAGAGGTCAAAGGGTATCTGCTTCAAACCTGATGTTGTGCCAAGGCCTCAACTTGCTGTCTATATGCTTCAGTTGCAAAATCAGCATCCCAACCTGTTGAACACATAAATCCATGGAGATCCAGCATTAATCCTTTTTTAAAAAACCTAAAAGTAATCATAAATGAGTACTGCATGAGATATAAAGGTCAAAATTTTAAAACGTGCACTAACAAGACTATTCAAATATACAACTGTTTTTACAATAGAAGGACGGATTGGAATCTCATATTTTCTAATGAGTCTATATGTAAAGTTCATATAAAATATTCTATTCAAAAAATATTTATAACAGTGAAAAGAAGAAATTTGCAATTAAGTGAATTACAAGTATATTCTCCATTCTTGGTTCAAATGGAAGCCAACATCCTCCCATAACTGACCATTCACATGAAGTATAGCATCCAAAACATGGTGACCAGAAAAAATTATTTAAGAGAAAATACAGCAAAATTGCTGTTATCATCACAAGACACTAAGACAATAATGCACATACTTTCATATACAAGGGGTTCCTCGTCTTCATCAATCTCAGCTTCCATCTCGTCTTTAAACTTCTCAAGACGGTCCAGTTCCCATTCTGTCTCCTCAAACTGGACATCAGACTCCACAGCTGCTTTGTCATGTATAGGGTCCCACAGTTCCAGAAAACGTATTGCATACCGATCTATTGGACGTAGTTGGTCATCAATGGACGAGATGGTTTGTCCGGTTGCAGCAGCCATTTGCTTGACATCTGCATCTGCCAGCATGTCAACATCGTCTTCTTTGCTAGCTACAATTACAGCTCTCTCTTCATTAAGATCGTTAGCTCCATGTATTATTGCCTCGTTATCTTTGTTTGACATAATAATGCCCCCAGCTTGATCCCCACCTTCATCAAGCTTCATTTCATCGTCATTCATTAACTCATCATCTTCCATCCTCCCAATAACCTCTTCTGTAAATTCCTGATTATCCACAGCTTCTTCTTCTTCAACTTTCTTCAAAGCCATATAATCAGCTTCATCTTCAACAAACTTTAAAGCAGCCTCCACATCCGCATTAGATACAGAAACCTCATTCGCATTGGTGGTATGATTTTTTTCCTTTTGCATATTTTTAATGGCAAGAGACCTGTGACCGGAGAACAACTCCATAGGATCAAGCTTCTGGAAGAATTCAGTGTTGTAACTACCACTTTGAATCACAAGATTATCAAGAACACGCTTCTGATTTGCCTTCTTTAAAATATTCTCTTCAATCGTGCTTTCACTAATCAGACGATATATATGAACTTCACGCGTCTGTCCTATGCGGTGACAGCGATCTTGAGCTTGTTGATCCATAGCAGGGTTCCAATCACTGTCGTAAAAAATAACAGTATCTGCACCAACAAGATTGATACCTACACCTCCACTTCGAGTCGATAAAATGAAAATGAAAATTTTTGGGTTGGTGTTAAATCGTTGCATTAATGTCTGTCTCTCCTCAGGCTGAGTGGATCCATCCAGACGCATGTAAGTGTAACCATACAGATTGATGAAAGCCTCCAAGAGATCAAGCATCTTTGTCATTTGGGTGAATATTAATGCTCGGTGACCTCCAGATTTTAGTTTCCTGAGTAGAATAGCAAGTTCCTGCAATTTGCCACAGTCAAATTGTATTAGCCTCCTGTCTGGAAAATACACTTGCCTCCGAATAATTGCAGATCTGATTGGAGTTAGAAGGGGAAACAGGAGTCGGGAGCAGTTTTGCTCATAAGATGGATGCAGAAGCACATCAGAACGGCTTCTGCTGCACCAGCACAGAGGTGGTGGGGCCCGTGCTGCTGGTATTGCAAAGGTGAAACTTTCAACTAAGCCCATCATCATCTGGAAACGTTCCACTGGTGAAAGGACAATGTCAGCAATTTTTGACGAATAACAATAGGATGAAGGATTCGCCTTCTCATGGTATATATCATAAACTGGATGCCTTATTGTCACTAAATCCCTAAGGGACGCCGAATATATTGGCTTTTTGTCACATCTCAAGGAATTCCACCATGCTATAGCTTCTGCTCGTTCCATTGCCTGCCTTACTCTTTCCTCCATAATTGCATTTTGAATGTCTGCAAAAATACTTGATCCATGCAATCTCTTGCGATATTTAAACCCAGATCCCATTTCCTCAGATTTTTTCACATTGGTAGAACCCTTGATTAAACTCGATGGAGTAGCAATTGCTCTCACTTCATCTCTCTCCCATGAAGTCATGCTAAAGTCTAGATGAGTGAATAAAAATCCTAGACCCTTAAGGTTAACTCTAGAAAACAGGATAGGTGATAATGCAGAACATACAGATGAACTCAACTGCATGACTATACCCGCCATATCAAAAGAACTGATGATTGGACGACCCTCAAACAAATCAGGATGATTACAAACTTTTCGAAGTTGCATAATAACATTAATCATACTAAAGAAATTGCCACTGGCAAGAGTAGCTTGTGTTTCTGAACTAGCAATATAGTCCTCATATAAATGACGCTGCCTTCTTGACAATCTACAGTTTATGACATGCTCATATTTCTTTGGGAGCTGCTTCTCTACATCTCTTTTCAGCCGACGAAGTATAAAGGGGCGGAGAACATTGTGCAGACGATCAAGAACTTCTTTGTTAACTTTTTCTTGCCCCTCTACCATTCCAGAAATTGGATTGCAAAACCAATCCTTGAATTCTTGATGAGACTGAAAAACATGGGGCATCAAAAAGTGCATCAAGGACCAGAGCTCCATCAGATCATTTTGAAGGGGGGTACCAGTTAATAAGATTCGCCGTTTGGAATTGAAGTTCAAGAGAGTTTGCCATCTTTGTGACTTCCAATTTTTAATTAGATGAGCTTCATCTAGTATTAGATACTTCCACTTCTTGCGTTTGAAAACTTTAGAATCCTGGATAACCAACCTGTAAGTCGTTATGCATACATGAAATGAGTTTGGTTTCATCCACCCTTGCCTCTTAAACTTACGCTCTTTCGCACTTCCAAAGTAAGTTAAAATTTTAAAAGCAGGACACCATTTAAGAAACTCGGTCTCCCAATTAAGCATGACACTTGTTGGGACCACAATAAGATGGGGACCCCATATTCCTTTTTCACAAGCAAGATGAGCAAGCAAAGCAATGGTCATGATTGTCTTCCCAAGCCCCATTTCATCAGCAAGAATCCCATTTAGTCTTTTCTCATACATAGTCACAAGCCAATCCAAGCCAATATGTTGATATTCACGTAGGGAGTGCTTAAGAAGGAAAGGGAATTTTGTACGCACTTTAGTCGTGGAGAATGTGTTCCCAGTTGGTTGTGCAGATCTTGCTGCAGCTGCAGCATCGAAAATTATGTCCTCACTCTCCCTTTCTTCAGAATTTTCTTTAGATCCTTTCCTCTCTGGAGGTGAACTTACAGATGAATGAGATTTACTGGGGTCAATAATTTCATGCGATCTTGCTACAGCTGCAGCATCGAAAATTATGTCGTCACTCTCCCTTTCTTCAGAATTTTCTAAGGATCCTTTCCTCTCTGGAGATGAGCTTGCAGATGAATGAGATTTACTGGGGTCAATATTTTCATGCACACATACATCAAGGGGCATTGGCTCAATTTCTTCATGAGATGGAGAATCCATAAGGTCGTCTGAAGAAGCAGAAGAATTTTCAGCTTCATAATCTGAATCGTAATCATTGTTGTGATCCTGCAAATAAGATTGAGCTTTTAAAAAAAAGACACAAAAGTAATAAATAAGATAGAAACAAATTAAGTTCCAAAACCTACCTTTCCATACCTTGCAAACAGTTCTTCTATAGGTATTTCACTCTCATTTTGCAGCATTAAAATCTGCAAAAAAAAAAAAAAAAAAAAACACACATGAATTGCCAAGAGGCGATAATGAAAAACAAAAGAAATTGTAACCACAATAATATATCTATGTATGGCATCTCGTGAAGGAAAAACTCTTCAAGTTCTAGAAAATACATAAGTGGCTCATTACCTCATCCTTGGCATTGTTTGAATCCACTTTTTCAAGTTTCTCCTCCTCTGATAAAGTTGCTTCATCATCCTAGATACAGATCAAGTGAAGCAAAAATTTGTATGGAAAATTAGAAATTTTCATCAATCAAGAACGATCTAAACATCTCGTTATTCCAAAGGATCTCCTTGCCTTTCCAGGTTCACAAGATGACTCAGACTACGTTCTAGTATGATACGCATGCAATGTCATAGAAAAGCTAAAAACTATATATTCTTGATCCCAGATCTATTAACCAAAAAACTTCTTGAACACAGAATATGTGTTTGGAAGATCACAAATGTAATTCTAAAAGAGATCATAGGGATTCAGTTTCCACTTTCCAAAAAATCCAACTTTTAGGTGTAAATGTAATTTTCCAAATCTGCAAATTGTCCTTTTTTTTTCTTTCATTTTTTTTTATATTCGTGAGTGTCCAGGCCAGATTGCACGCACCTCGACTATTCTCACGGAACAACCACATGACCCTACTACATTTGGTTGTCAAAGAAACTCCTCCTAGGTAGGTGCTCACCATGGCTTGAACTCATTCCCTCTAAGCCCTTTTTTTTATATAAAAAATTGAGAAATATATTGATGAAGAGATATTGTGCAAAAAAGGAGAGAGGAGATATCCCGAAGGCCAAAGGTTACAAAGAAGAATTCCAGTTGGCCATGATATGTACAAGATCATAATTACAAATAAGAACTTTTCTTTTTGAATGCCCTAGTTTAATTGAGTCCCACACAAGTCCTCCGAATAAGAACTTTTCTTTTTTAATACCCTGGTTTCTCTTGTGCCATAATCTCCACAAGATAACCATTAATAGTATTGGACCACAGAATTTTAGCCTGGCCCTTGGAAGCTGTCTCTTTAATAAGTTGTATTTTTCTCAATAAAAGCTAGGTCTCTCGTATTAAGCTAAAACCCTTGGCATTGACAAAATTTTAGATAGAGGATTTCAGAAACAAACAGCAAGAGAGAGAGTGAGATTGACAAGGGAAGGGGGTTTGTAACTGGCGCAGATTTATAGGGAGGGCAACAAAGTGACAACATATCCGTGGCAACCAAAAATGAGCAGCAACAGCGAATAGACAACAAGAGGAAGACACTGAAAGGAAAGGTGGGGGTGGTAACTGATGCAAAGATTGAGAATAGAAAAAGCAATAGCAAGCGTGTTATGAGCAATATGACAAACGAGTAGTGAGAGAAAGATTAACTAGAGAAGGGGGGTTGTACATTCCATCGAGAGAGAGTGAAGGGTTGGGTGAGAATTAAGAAGAAAGTATAGGGTTTTGAGAAGAAAACAAAAACTGGTCTATAAACCACTACTCTAAAAGGACAAGGTTCTTATTTTCCAAATTACCAAATTCGATCCCCCTTTGCAGACAAGACTAAAAACTGCCCTCTAACCAACCAAATGGACGTCAACCCTTCCCTCACAAATGAAATCACTTGATTGAAGGGTGAATAAAGTCAGAAAAAAAAAACTCACGCAAAACTCTTATTAGGACACCAAATTAATCCTTTAACAAAGGTAAAAGGTAAAGTTACATGATGCGACAAAGTTATAGTCATCATCTTATAGCATACCTTTTCTTCTCCACCAGCAAAATCATAGTCATCATCTTCCTACACAGAGACAACAGAGCAAAAATAAGTACACAAAACCAAGTTTCCATGAGCCCATCAAAACCAATACTAACCCATTCAGGAATCAATATACACATGGAAAGAGAAAACATATTCGCATAAAATTAATAGTTAAAGCAGTCGTTCTTCCCTATCTAGTTTCATCTTGATCACAAATCGATTGATAGAAAACTCCTACCAGAAATACAAAAAAAGAAAAAGAAAATTAACAATGTACATAAAATAATCATCCAAAGTTTCTTCGCTTTGAAGTAACTCTTCAGGAGGTAGCTGGGGTTTTTTTTAGTTTGCTTCTTTAATTGTAGAACTAATACAAGATTATAGGTGCTAAAAACTACTCAGAATGTGCATATACAGTTATTTGATTAGTTATATTAAAAAATAACCCTAATTTGACCAAACTAAAAACCTGATATAATTGAAGCCTGGAATTTGCACACATTAGACCTACAATAGCTGCACGCTGAAGTTTGCAAGCTCCCATATTTGTTGCAACCAATATCATAACAACGAAATGAGCATTTAACCTTTTTAAATTCTAGAAACAGAGCTTTTGTGGGGAAACGTGAAAGAATATAAAACGGCATACAAAAAGACAGTCCAACCAAAGGAACCAAAACAACTAACTATACAAAAAAGGGTTCCAAAAAGAATCAAATCAGATTGAACCCATCATTTAAATAATTAATGCATCATGTATGAAAAGAAAGCATTCAAATTTTATTTTCTAAAAAAAAAAAATCTTACATGTTCTTCACCGAAATCATAAAATGCATCGTCCTTAGGAAAGGTAGGTAGCATGGACAGATCTTTTGTTTCACAAGTCTCTCTTTTTGTATCGTTTTCTACACTAGATGATTCCCCATTGCTTTGATTCTGAAATAATAGAACACATATTAGTGTGAAGAATTTAAATTGTTGTGAGCTTTGAACACAAACCAGATACACATACAACTTACACAACGACGACCGGCGAAACTAAGAGAGCCAATTTCCTCAACCTTATGTGACGTAGAACACTCATTCCCTTTTTCTGGAGCATATATCTCAACAATTCAGTCTAACATATTCCACAAAATAACATGGATGAGATTAGTGGCTTCTTGTCCTTACCATGATCTTCTTCTACTTCTGTCTCTTCGGCTTCTCCAGTACTCGTTTCTGGGCTAAATTCTAAATCATCTGTATCAATTAGACAATTTTTAGCTAATAATTTCCACAAACTAGACTATTTAAGTTACCTAGTTGGCTAGTTTTACAATGCTTACCACCCTACTAGCTTACATATATTCAGTCTGTTTGGAAGGTATATTAAGAAATAAAGACAACATAAACATAGAAGGATGAAGAATCCTCAACAAACAAACAACCAAGGATATCCATATAAAGCCTTTATGGCCTTGATTCCTACAAAGTTAAGACACCATAAGAGTGTTGAGTATAGACCCATAATGCCTCCTTGTGGGCCGGTCACTAGGTATTGTTGTAATTATGATCTTGGTTGGATTTTGTTGGATTGGAGTCCCTTTTGGGATTCCATTTTTGTTGGGCTTGTTTTTTTGTATGCCCTTGTTTGTTCTTTTATTTTTCTCAATGAAAGCACTGTTTCTTGCCAAAAATAAAAAAAATTATAAATAATAATAATTGTTCCAGATAAAAGAAACAATGGCATTAAATAAAGGGGGGGAAATAACAAGAAATGGGAAGCAGAGGAAATCTCCCAAACTAGTCAAAGGAGTTACACAAGAACTATACAATTCACCTACATGTACTGATGTACACAATTCTAGAAACAAAATAATCTTGGAAAGTTTCCTATCAAGTAGAGTAGGCAGATACCTTTCCAACCAAAAGATTTCTTTTTTTTTTTATAAGATGAAGTGGGATACAAAATAATGTCCTTTCGAGAATAACATACAAAAAAAACTGCTCCATTGATTATAGAGGGTAATAAGACTAATTACAAAAAGGGGGAGACAATCTGCACCAAGTAATAGCAAGCAAAGAACTAGAATCAATAAATGGTTTAGGGACTGTTTGGGGCGCTGAATAGGTTATTATAGTCAGTGGTTATAATAGTTTGTGGGTTATAATAGTTGTGAATAGTAAATACTATTGAAGTCAATACAGTTACTTTATTGACTGTGGGTTATAATAGTCGATGGGTCAAACGTAGACTAGGTTATAGTAACCCAATCCACCGAACTCCAAGTTGGTGCCCCAAACACCTCCTTAGGATTTAGGATTTAAGATTCAGGGAATATTGCGCATTTAAAATTTAAAATGCTAAAAAAATAAGAAAATCTTAAAGCTTTAATATTTGTACACAACAATTGAGTAAAACATCTAATTCTATTTGAAACAGCATCAAAGTCAATCATTAGTAAAAAGAAAAAAAAAATCTCTTGTTCGTTCAAATCAAATGCTTGACATAGAGTCAAATCCACATACATTTGATATACCTATCAAATGCATGATTAAAGAAGAAGAAGATAATGGTTCACCATGCACCTTTCTCTGCTGTATATCTTTTAAGAAGCTCTTCAAGAGGAAGATCCACTTCATTTTGCAAAGCTTCCAATTCTTCTTGCCTTTCTTCTTCAGTTATCAGAGCCTCATCTACATCTATGGTCTGCTCATTATCTTCCTAAAACATTTGTGAGAATACATATTACTTGTAAGGAAATTGAGATTGAATTAGCAAAAAGAGCACCAGCAGTATGTAAAGCAATAAGAAAAGAGAAAAAGAAAAATATAAGGTGCCAAACACTATTGACATCAGAGACTACAATCCAACCGATCTCCAAGCAAGCATACTATAACATACAATGAATATCAAGAATTTTTATCTAATCATATTGAAATTTAGGCATTCAACACTTAAAGGCATAGCACGTGTTAAATAAAAAATATGGTGAAGTTAGCGATGAATCTAGTTGTGTTGGGTCCAAAATTTTAAGAACTGTGGGGAAAAATTATGCCCCACCCAATTCGTGATCAAGAAACACTTATATGAATTTTTAATCAAAGTAAAGCATTATTAAGAAAGAAGATAAATAACCATTCATGAAAAATTGAAGACATACGTTGGTTATTCTTACTTAATGGAACCCATTGGATCCAATAGCATGATCCAAATCCAACTATCACTACTACAAGGTTTAATACAATGGAGGATGCCTCACTTCTCTCTTTCTCCATCGTGGTGTGTGGTGTGTACTATGAATGCTGAATCTCCACCGGTCCACCCTACCCTTTTGGTAAGGCTTCAGTACTGGAACTTGGTGTTGGAAGCTTTTGGGTGGAGTTTGACCATGTGTGGGAATATTTGTTATCTTTTGGCCTCTATTTTCGTTGGACATCATTTTAAAGGCGATAGGAAGATGCTTTGGCTTGCTCTCAATCTTACTTGGTGTGAGAGGAATGGGAGGGTTTTTAATGATCGACACTCCTTGGTTATTCTTACTTAATGGAACCCATTGGATCCAATAGCATGATCCAAATCCAACTATCACTACTACAAGGTTTAATACAATGGAGGATGCCTCACTTCTCTCTTTCTCCATCGTGGTGTGTGGTGTGTACTATGAATGCTGAATCTCCACCGGTCCACCCTACCCTTTTGGTAAGGCTTCAGTACTGGAACTTGGTGTTGGAAGCTTTTGGGTGGAGTTTGACCATGTGTGGGAATATTTGTTATCTTTTGGCCTCTATTTTCGTTGGACATCATTTTAAAGGCGATAGGAAGATGCTTTGGCTTGCTCTCAATCTTACTTGGTGTGAGAGGAATGGGAGGGTTTTTAATGATCGACACTCCTTTGATAGTTTTATGGATTTGCTCCTTTTTAATGCTCTCTATTGGTGTAAGTGTAAGTCTTTTTTTTTGCATAAGAAACTTGTGTATATTAATGTTAGGCCACCGGTTATACATCAATATGTTAGAAAGGGGCAAGAAGGGAGTTGTACATAGAAAAGTTGGCTAGGGAGGATGATGAGTTTGTTAGAGAGAGGGGACCACTGAGAATATCCCATGGTGGTGGAATTTGCGTGAGTCTGTGAGTCTTTGACAGAAGGGAGTAGTATATAAACTATCCTATAGTATTAGGTTATTTTCATGCTTTTATTGAGTAGACAGAGAACTTGTAAGGCAGGAGGGAACTCAACCCTCTCGAATTGGCTGAAGGTTTGTGTTGCCTTAGGGCTTTCTGATTTCAATCTCTCCTTAGACGTTCTCAAAAGCTACCAACACCCACAGTTCTTCCAGACTCTTGCAACGGTGGCCCGTTCATAAATTTTTCGTCGCACCTGAAACACAACCCCTTCTCCCTTCTCCTTTGGTATTCACCATCAGAGAGTCGCCTTGTAGGGCCATCCTTTCGTGTTGTTGATGTTGATCCAGCCGTCAACATAATCGTACGCCTAGGAGGTAGGTCTACCTTGGGCCTTATTGTTTGTAGAGTTGAGCTGGTTGGGTTAGGTCGTTGATGTCTCGACCTTCAACCAGCTAGGCTACATTCATCATCTTTGTTAATCCAACAGGCCGCCAGCAAGCCACATTCGCTTTTATGATTGGATCCAAGCCATTCATAAACGTGTTCTCCAGAACTTCCATCGACAGGACTTCCATCGGCATATGAGGCAATGGTGTAACTTACTTGTCAAAAACATTCTGGTAGGCTTCCACCGTTGTCTCTTGTTTGATGACCAAAAATTGCCTGCACACGCTACTTTTTCGAGTTCGTTGGAATCGTTCTAACAGGCAAAGCTTCAATTCCTTCCAATCCTTGAACGGTTCTCTCTCTTCTATCGCTCGATACCAGTCGATAGCCACTCCATGGAAATTGATAACAAGCACTATTAACTTCTCTGTTTCTGATAGCTTATGGATCTGGAAATATCGATCGGCCCTGAACAACCATGAATCGGGATCCTCACCATCAAACACCAGCATTTCAACCTTCTTGAACTTGCTTCGATCGTTCCTCGTTTTTCCATCGTGGCGCTTCACGCGATTTCTTCCTCTGCCTTCGAAGTCATCCCCGATTCCTTCTCTTTTTGTTTCGAGCTTGAACCTTCGATCCCCGTCGATACCACCGATTGTGGTCGCATCGGATTCAATATCACCGTCAATTTCTCAACCGTCTTCATCAATGTAATCAGATTCTCTTTGATCCCCAACAACCTTTGAGCGATTTCACTCAACTCTGTTTCGACGTTGATGAGCTCAACATCAGTTGCGTCGATTCGTTCTTCAAGTCTCGTCATCTTCCTTGTTCTACCCAGGATGAATTGCTCTGATACCAATTTGTAAGGTACTCTTACTATGTATTGATATCGAAATCAGAAAGCCCTAAGGCAACACAAACCTTCAGCCAATTCGAGAGGGTTGAGTTCTCTCTTGCCTTACAAGTTCTTACTACTCAATAAAAGCATGAAAATAACCTAATACTATAGGATAGTTTATATGCTACTTCCTTTCCTCAAAGACTCACGCAAATTCCCCCATCATGGGATATTCCCAGTGGTCCCCTCTCTCTAACAAACTCATCATTCTCCCTCACCAACTTTTCTACCCTTCTTGCCCCTTCTTCTAACATATTGATGTATAATTGGTGGGCCTAACAATTAACAAAAAGAGAACAGTTCTAAGGGTTGGGGAAGAGAGAACCCCACCCACAAAAGAACTGAAGAAGAGTTTTTCATCTGTTCATGATCATGGAAAGGCCATAGTTACAAAAGAAAAAATCATGTGATCAAAACACCATCAAGAAGAGGTGTGTTGTACATTCCTGCAAAAAAAAAAAAAAATCCTAAGTAGAAGACTTATCTTCAAAAGTACGAAGGTTCCTTTCCAACCAAATATGTCAAATGAGAGCTCTAGACGCACAATTCCAAATAATTTTAGCTCTTATAGTAAGCCTCCAGCCTCCAGCCAGCAAGGACTTGAACCAACCAGCCATCTATTTGCTTGGGCAAACAACAAGAGAAATAAAAAACATCTAACAGAAAAAGACCAACCACGAGCGGCAAAAGGACCGTGTAAAAAAATGTGATCGATAGACTCTTTCACTTTTAAGGCATAGGCAGCACACTCTAGGAGATAGGGCCCAATTTCTGCATTTTCTTTGAAGAAGATCTTGGGTATTTAAACTTTTGTAAGCCAAGGACCACAGGAACACTTTGGAATTCTAAACTTCCAAATGGACGGAAGGAGGGAGGACTTAAGAGTAGGGGCGGACTCAGACAGCTTAAAAAAAAAGAAGACTTAAAGAGGAGAAAGTACCTCCTTTCTCAAGTGACCCAATAGGCCATGTCATCATCTTCCCCCAAGAACACAACATCCAGCAACTGAACTAAGTCCAACAAACTTCCAAATTCCTAATCGAAAAGGCCTCTTTATTTTAACAAGATAGGATAGTTCAAAAAAGCCTCTTCTCAATCCCAATCTCTCGTATTTTCTTTCCAGCAATTCACAATGGTAGCTTCTTTCTTCATAGAAATATTATTATAGATGCCTGGAAAAGAAGCCTCGAGGGTGTTTTCCTCGATCCACCTCTGAAGTTGTGTATGAGAGTCATTTTTTGATATGTTATTGAGTGAGAAAATAGGAATATTTATACAAGAAGGATCTCAACCATAGATCCAAAACATCAACAATTAGCCTAAGACTAAAAGGAAAATTACAGCTATAAATATACAAGAAAATAATATCCCTAATTTAAAGCTTGATTTTCCACAACCTCTTTCCAAAACTTGATTCTCTTCCCTCTACGAGCTTTAAACTCCAAAAGGTGAAAAAAGAAACCACTATTTTTAGCAATTTCAAACCACGGTCTCCCCTTCGGGGGGGAGTCGACCAACCAAGGGGTCTTCGCCATAAATACTAGCAATCACCAACTTCCACGGAGCATTCTTTTCATGAGTAAACCTCCTTAGCCACTTGATAAGAAAGGCATTGATTTTTGTTCAAACGCCCCAAATCCTTCTAAAGCTTTCAGCCTTTCTTTTTTAATTACAAATTGGCAGGATTTCTTGTAATTCCCCTATTGGTGATTCGGAGTGCTTTCTACTCCTTTTCTCATTTCATTCATCAATGAAATTTTCAAGTTTCCTCCTCAAAAAAAAAAAAAAAAAAAAAAAAAAATAGAGGAAGGAAGCAAACCACCAAAAATTCATGTGACAGTTGAAAATAGTGGCATCTGAAGACAAAGCTTGAATACAACAAAGTTACTATAAATATTGTGAAGGTTGGAAAAACGGACTTACTGATTCATCTTCTGATCTTACATCAAACTCTTCATCAAAGTCCACAGAATCTGACTCATGTTCTGTGAAATATATTCTCAGTTATTTCAACTTAAAAAACTATACCATTTTTATAAATTAATCAAACATAGAATATCACAAATTTCAGCATACCAACATTTAACTCTGTGGGTTCAACAGCTTTGCTTTCATCCATTTCTTGGAAGTGAACATTGTGTGGCTCATGTGTAGAATTCACCTGCAATGGCTTATGAGTTTCCACAAGATTTTCTGCCAGCATTGTTGAGTACCTAAAATAGCAAGATGACATTTCACCTCGTTATGTGGCAATGCATGATGATAAGGATTAAACAGAAAAATTGTACATAATGCATTCAAAATCATCCCCTCCCCCCAACATCAAAGGCCAAGCCTAGCAGTTAAATCCTATCAGGCACCTTTCTGTTTGCCCTAAAAGAAACTCAAGGTGTTTGTCGAGTGCCTTTTTCTTTTTCTCGTCAAGCTCCATTTGATGCTTGTAAAGCACCTGAAATTAAAAATTGATCATTTCCGATTCTGAAGAAAATAAAAAAATAATCATGGGCTATGAGAAAATAGTATTATATCAATGCACTTGCCAGCTTTTCTATTTTTATCCAGAACTTCTTTACATCCTTTGAAATATTGAGAGCAAGTTTTCTCAACCGCAGCTCCTCTTCCTGAGCAAAATAAAAGATCGCACGTTAAGAATTATGATCCCGTGAATTACATAAACACTAGGTACTGTTTGAAAGTATTGTTCTAATATATATTTCTGTATTTAAAAATACAAAATTTTAGCACGATTGTTTTGAAAGAAACACAATCAACAAAAACAGAATTTTGAGCCCTTCTGTTTTTTCATTATTCTCAATGAAAGTTCGATTTCTTACCCAAAAAAAAAACAGCATTATATTGTTTTCATGTATTTTCTTTAGTGCTGTCTGAGTTCACTTTTTGGTGGATATTGGTCGACAAACACAAGAATAACAAATAATTTTACAAACAATTATGAAATTTAAAAGTAAAAGAAAACGGTTTCAAAAGATCAGTTTACAAAACAATTTTTGAAAGAAGAAAAAAAATTAAAAGAAATGCCCAAGCAACTCCTAGTTTTTTTATTCGTTCTCAGGCCATAGTTGTTTTGTTTTGAAAACCAACAAGATTTCCAACCAATTAGAGGTTATTCAGAACCTTCAACTTCCTTTCTTCCCTTGTAGCTTGATCTATCATGCCTTTGCTAGCTCTTAGAGCAACCTTTTTCGCCTGAGCTAATTTCCATTTGCGCTCAGACTCAAAGTCCTGCAAATAATCAATTTACTTGAATGAATGAAAGAATAGAAAATTTATCCAAAAATTCAAACTTTTAGTCACCAAACATCCTTAGAAAAAAAATTCATAAAAGTGAGATGAAATGCATGTTGTTAAAATTATTCAAACCAGAAAGGACCTAAATTTTTAAATTAAAGACTTAATCATTTACCTTTGAAAGCCAAACCATCTCTTCTAAAACATGATCCCAATGTGTTTTAGGTCGATTAGGTTCTCTTGAAGCTTCAAGTGCCTGAAATACCAAAGAACCATCATAACATCAGGAGTTGACAAAGAAATCGTAAGAGTCAATGTGTGTAAGCACGAATGTCTGTGTGTGTGTGTGTGAAAGTAGTAGTTAGATGGATAGATGGATTGAGGGAAAAAGATGCAAATTAAGGAGCAGCCATAAGTAATCTCAATTATCTTTCCCCCAAAGAGGTATAATACCTTTTGGCGCTTAGCTCTTGTCTCATGATCCAGTTTAGACCTGGGACCTTTAGATGCCATGGCTTTTCTGTATTGTTAATATGCTGGCTACACAATTAAAGAACCCTGCAAATTATTAGACAAGCATGTGAATGTCAATTCAAAATTGGTTGAAATTATGTATTTTAGCCACAATGATGCAAAGAAAATTAAATGGTTCTCGATGCTTAGCAAAAGAATTCATCCAAGCCAAAAATCTCAAAATACTAAACAAATATATATACATGTCAATAACTATTTCCTAAATATATATATCCAATGTTTTTTTTCTATTTTAAATAAAAAATAAATCCGATGCTGAACTATGCATTGGTTATGATTCGACTGATTAAAGCAGCATTGATATTGCAAAAGTATATGGGATGAATCTAGAATATTGCTTGAACCTCAGGCTCGATATCACCAATTCTTCTCGTGCATTTTAATGAGAACTGACGAAAAAACTTAGCATGTTCCATAAAGGGAAGCAACCAAAATAGTTCCAAACATACGATTTTCTCTGCCATACCCATACATTTCGTTTGTTTCAAAAACCCACTTCATTTTGTTCCGAGAAGATAAAAAGAACAGAGAAACTACAGTTTTCAGCTCAAGCTCCAGAATCTTTTTCACTCCACGTTCGAACAAGAACAAAAAGAGAAAGAAAATGGTCAGGATTGCGTACGTTCATTTCTTTAGCTCTACTCCGACTATTTCTTCGCAGCCAAACGAAGCTCCAATCACATGAAGACCAAAACAAATAATCTATCATGGCGCTAGAACCAGCTTCTACTCCAATAGCTTCGATCTTTAACAAAGAATGCCCTAAAAAACTGAAATTAAGAACAAGAAAATGCAAGTTTTCAAGTTGATGACGAAGAAGAAGATGGAAGAGACCTGAAGCGGTCGTTTTCGACGGGAAGTGTAGGGTTTTTGCAGACGGGAATCAGCGTAACAAAGATCCGAAGAACATGAGTTCCAGATCCAAATGAGTGAGCTCTCGAGAGGGTCCCATATTATTCCATGTTCGGCAGCTCCACATATATCGTCTCCGGCGGCGGCGGCGGCGACGACGGCGGTGGTTATGGATAAAACCCTCGATCTACGGTCAGTGATCTACCGAAGTAATAATCCGACGGCGGGAAAGTGAGAGCAACAGGTGAGATACAGAATTCGGGAATTCTGAAATTTTTGTTTTCTTTTCGTACAGAAACCATGAATTTTTAACCCCACAAAAAAAAAAAAAAAAAAAAAAAAAAAAAAAAAAAAAAAAAAAAAAAAAAAACGACCTATGCTTTTATTTTTCCCAAACATGAAGTTGAGGTGTATAAAATATAGGATTTTCTTTCTAAAAAAAATATATAGAGAGGAATTTTTTTTATTTTTTTTTTTTTTACATTTAAAAGTTCAACATTGATAAATTATACTTTAGTTAATATTGGGTTGGGATGATTTTTTATAAAAATAATTTTTTAGTTCAACTAATGAGCGTCGAAAATTTAGACATGTGACGTTCTGAATTTGACATTTAAGTATATCTTATAGTCGGTTTGATAATCATTTCAATTTTAAAATTTTTGTTTTTTATTTAATATTTTCTATTTTTTATTTTTTTTTTTACATTTAAGTCATATCTTATAGTCGGATTGATGATCGTTTCAATTCTAAAATTTTTGTTTTTTATTTAATATTTTCTATTTTCTATTTTTTGTTTTCTGTTTTTTAAAAACAAGAAGCATATGTGTTGTTTATAAAAAAACAAAAAAACATTTTTTTTTTTTTTTTTTAATGATGTTTTTGGTTTTTCATTTTTTTTTCTAAGAAAAAAGAAAAAAATAAATATCTTGATTAATTTGTTTTTTTTTTAATTTTATGTTTTTCTATAAAATGAATAGTAAACTATTTTTATAATAGTATTTTATCTAATATATGTACTAGCTAAAACTGACTCAAGTTGTCAAGTTGTTTAGAATGTTGGACATTATTGACTAGTAGATGTTCTATGTATATTTTTTAAAAATACTTTTCTAAGCAATTAATTTGAAGTTCAAGGATTAAAATAAAATTTCCAAAGTCTAAAGGATATAATTTGAAGTTCATAGTTCAAAGATATTTTATATAATTTAACATATTTTAAAAGCATTTTTCTAAACAATATTTTAAAAAGTAATGTTTCGTTTAATAAAAATAAAAATAAAATAAAAAAACGAAAAATATGTTAATATTTTATGTGTACTTTATCTTCTAATATTGTATCATTTATGATATATATATATATGTAATTTTTAGTTTAACAATATGACACAATTTAGAATTCAAACATTTATTTTCTTAGTCGAAAGTATATATTTTAAGGGATTGAGTTAAATCAGATTTTAAGTAGTGAGAGAAAGTTATTGATCATAATTGCACATCTTCTTCGTATATGATTAGGCAAGGCCTATTTACTATATAGGCCCAGAAACAACAGATTTACAGCAGACTGACCCCACAACAATTAGTTAGGGCTTTAAATAAAACTAAGGGGCAGCAAGAGGAATAGCTAGAATGTAATGGCGGTTACTGAAAAATAGCTAACGTCCTTAAAATATAGTTAACAACTATAATTAGTAAACTACTTAAGCTACATTGAGACTTAAATACTCTGAAGAGATTTAACGCGCTAAACAATTAAATCAACTAAAAAATTGGTTGGTTTTATGAGAGAAAAATTAGTTGGGAGGAAAAAACGTAACAATTAGTAAATCTTTGAAAATTTGAAATAATTTGAATGAAACGTAAACCGGACCTACCACTCCTTGTATTTCTCAGTATTCACTGACTCGACGAACACGATAATGAAGTACAGAAAACGTACCAGTTATATACAGAACATTGACAATCTACACAAAAACGATTATGGAATAATATGTGTTATAGTTGTTCCACACATAGGACATCAACATGATATAAAACAATGGTTTGACAATACAAAAAAATACAAAAATAATATACAATTTCATTCAACATCCCCATAAAAGTTCAATCAAAGGTTTGCCTAAAGTCATTCATTTGATGGAAACCCCTCACCTTCCACAATGATGATGTCATCGTTTTCAATGCCCAAGGTTGATAAAAAAAAAATCAGATTGTCAAACACTCCATTCATGTTGGAAAAATCTCCCACCAAGCTTAAAACCCTCAAGCCCTCCATTCATTTAACAACCCCTCTATTCATTTAACAACCCTTTCACCTCCCTCAAACTCTTTCTTCTATCACCACACATCTACCTCAAGAAAATCGACTTCAAAATACCACATTCCTAGCTCTGATTCTCGACGATGGAAGGTAGAGAACGAGAGGCCACCAACGATCAGATCTCCTCCGTGCGCGATAGAAAGCTTGGGCAACCACCGTGAGTCTACGAAACACTGTAAAAGCTACGGTGCAGATCGAACATTCATTCATTTTAACAGGCCTCTCACCTCTCTCAAGCAAACTGACGTCAAAATAGCACATTTGTAGCTCCGATTCCAACCGGCGAAAGGTAGACACGAGAGGCAACCTCCGATCAGATCGACTACGTGCGCAACAGACAACTTGGTCGACCACCGTGAGTCCGCGAAACCCTATACAAGCTACGATACACTTGATTGAATGAATTAATATATAATGTTGCTGAGATTTTTTGTTTTCCATATTAGTTTAGGATCCCAACTTTTTAGGGATTTTATTTGTTATACATTTTTAATTTATTTAATTGATCGGTTGCCCCTAAAATGTAGGTCGTAATTCTAGGGTTTAAATATTCGTTATACAACATTTTGATTTTTGTAGATGGCAAGAGCGAGTGAAATGTTGAAAGTTGCCAGTGTAATGTCGACCAAAAAAATGAAGAAGGTCAAGATACTCAAAACTAATAGACAAATTAGCAAGATCATTTGTAACATGGTTGGATGCCCCCGAATCTGGGTACCATTGGTTTTCTTTATTCAAATCATTGTGAACCATAAACACAGAGGTTGGTTGAGAAGATGAGAGCTGAGAACTACCATTTCCAGACGAAGAAGGCCACTGATTCTGGTTGGTCGAGTTAGGCCCCTGATAAGCACGCTCGAATCGAAGAAAACATTTAACCACAATATGTCCACACTTTCGGCACAACTGACATTATGGTTTGTTCGAATTCCAACGCCTATTAGATCGCTGACCGAAATTCTTATCCCTCTTACTTCCATCAGATGAACCAAGAGCAGGGGATGGAAATGAAGTTTGCATAGTAAGATTAACTGAAGGCAATTATCCATCCAGATTAATAGACGAATGTCGAAGCAAATGACTTTCTTGAGTCAACAACATAGAATAAACTCGTTGAAGAGAAGAAGTTTCAAGAATATGCATGACATGGTCATCAAGTGACACTTTCTTGCTAGCGGCTGCCAAAGAATCAACAAGATTCTTAATATGTGCAAAATAATCAGAGACTAAGATTGCCCTTCTTGGAGGATTCCAACTTGGACTTCAATTCCATAACACGAGCAAGAATCTGAGACGAGAATCTACCCGCCAAAATTGCCCAAACCTCACTTGCCGTTTTGCAATCCAGCATCTCTGAAATTAACGAATTGGGCATAATACTCACCAACCAGGCCGTGATGAAATTGTCTTGACGAAGCCACTGCAAATACGCTGGATTAGGCACAGTTGAAGAACTATCTGAACCAGCCACCGAAAGAGATTTTAAAGGAACTACAACTTGAGGTGCAATGAACTCCTCTAATCTGTGACCTCAAAGAGTGATTAAGATCTGGAACTTCCAAAATAGATAAATATCGTCATCTAATTTTGGAAGAACAAACTTACTAGCAGGATTGATGAGCTTCGTAGGAGGAACGCCATTCACGAACTCGGAGGAAGCATGCTCTGAAGAAGTGGTGGAGCGCATAACGCTGCAGAAGCGATTTGGATCGTTGACACTCCAATTTCATCAATTTAACTAAACGGAAACATGCTTGAACTTCGAAAAATAAGAAATATAAACACATACCTTTCTAGTTCGTATTCCTTCAAATCCCGAAGCTTGAATCTCCTCACGTACTCAACGAGACTTCTCTCGAACTCTTCGAGGACCACCTTCGGTAGTCCCGCTATCCTCGGGACGAGCAACGGAGTGGTGATACTCCTTTACAAGAGAGAGAAAGGAAGAAGAAAGGAGATGGGATATCGGTCTTCGGCAAGCTTTCTTTCCATAAACTCAACCTTTGAGTTTTTTTTAAGTTTAAAGGATTTTCTCAAAACCCAAAACAAAAGGAGAGAATTTCACCACAAAAGTTCATCAAATGAAATTACTTGAAATGAGTTTTTTGAAAGCTTATATAAGCTTCTCAAGCTTAAGTGTTAAGCAACCAAAGTAGATTAGTCATCATGGATACATGTCCAACATGCATAATTCCACTAAAACAAATATATATTATTTTATTAATTATTTAAAAATTAATTCATAATTAATTTTAAATAAATATAATATATATTTTAATTAATTAATTAAACTTTTTAATTAATAAAATATAATATATATTTTAATTAATTAATATTATTTAATTCAATATCAAATATTAATTAAATAATATGACTAATCCCGATTTTTCGAAAACCAACTTTCCGCACATCAATCCGTAATCATGTTTTAGACCGTTCCCACAATTAAATCATATTTAAATATGTCCATCATCCTTCTAATATCGAATTTAAATAAATTTAAATTCTTTTTCTTTTATATTATTGCACGACTTTATCCGAACTAGCCAAGAGAACCTAAAGGACCTACAGATCATGAGCTCCAACGATATGAGATTACCCAGCTAAACTCTTTTAACCGAACTAATCAACATTCGTTAACCCCCAGAGACTCCACTAAAGTCCAAGGGTTACACTCTCCTCACAGTAGATATATTGTGTCTTCTTGATATAACCATTATCAATAAGTCGATTCTTCACAGGTCGTTCGTAATCACAACGAGTCATTTATACCGTTTTAACCCCAACATTACATCTTGTTCCTTAAGTACCACTGACACCTCTAATGAACAATTGATTCGTGGTCCAACCAACAAATCAGATCTCTCTCTGGCCAAGGAGAGGGAGAGACCTCTTGTTCAAGACCTGGAGTCAACTATTAAGGGAACAACCTCTCTACTATCCCTTAAAGGCGGATATGAGTGAATTTCGTCTTGTTGCACTATGTCCTCAGCTACCTATTCAAGCTTATCCCCAAGATGGTAGGCTTATTGAGTCGGCGATCTTGCCACTCTCACCCGTGCAAGTCAAAGGATAATCTTGAATAAACAGGAGTTCATAGCGAGCTCAAGATTGAGATCGAGTTACCTAAGTCATCAGATTAAAAAGTTGGTCTCTTCAGTAAACGGTGTTATAAAGAGAGAGCGACTTAATTTTGCGGTTCAGTCTTGTGCAAACTCATTGCACAGGACGCCTTCACTCACATGTCTCCACATGAAACGATTCGGATCACATCGTTTTGTACTATACAAAGTGAGCCACATTCAATAGTGTTACCAAGATAAGATATCTAGCCTTATCCATATACTATAGACCGTTTTGGATGTCTACTTGAACTTGATCCACAATCATGTCATAGATGAAGCTTAAGTACTCATACTATCGTCATTGGTGTTTGTTATTGGCATAGGTTAATTGTTGCGTGCTCAATGTGTTAAAATAAGTAAGCAATAAGATAGAGAGAGCACTCAGAACATGCAAGCATACATGGTCCTATAGCAAGTAGTAAGTATTTTTCATTCGTTTTCCCACAGAGATTTATTATAAGTTACTAGAGAAGTGTAAAGTTAAGAAAGAATGGGTGGATTTGATGGGGTCAAATTGGTTTTAAATTGTCTATTTCCTACTGAATACGTAGAGGGTAGCAACATAAACAAGTGCAAGTCAAAGCTAAACTCAAATGAAAAGAAACGAGGTTAATAAACGAAGACAAAAACAGCTAGACAGAATTGTAACTTAAGCAGAATTGCGGAAACAGCAATTCTACCGCAATTTTAACAACAGCGAAAGTGTGTGAAATGGAGAAACAAGGGCTATTAACGACTCCTCTATAGGCTTTTTCTCACGATTCTCAAGCGTTGGATCAACTCTCTATGCATCAAACTCACTCAATCTCATGTATCGTCCGATTCCATGCATTAGATTCTTTAGTTTACTCATATCCAAGTAAGGTCTTAAGCATCTTGTTAAAGCAGAAAGTTATGGTTTGTACTAGGAAAAACGCCTATTCCTAGGTCGTTTTCTGGCTACCTTGAAAGGCTAGCATGAGTGTATGACTCTGAACTCTTACTCCTTCCAGAGGTTAGGAGTTCTTTGGACAAAATGGATGGCCAATCGAAATTGCCCGTGGGATGAAGCTTACATACAATCAATGCTTCGAGAGCTATCCTACATGCTTGGTTCACGTTTTTTAGCCTATAGTATTGTCATTAGCATGCCCCTATGTGACTTAGTTACTCATGGATATGGGATAAACAGAAATGAGAGATGAAGGAAACATGCTTAGAAGAGAAATATACTTAAAACAGTAAGGAAAGACCGTAGCAGCAAAAGATGGAAAACTTGTGAAATAATAACTATGCTTTGATTACTTGATTGTTTGATTGGGCTAGAAGAGGAATTTAGAGTGCATAACAGAAAGACAGAACTCAACGAAATGGACTGATCTAGTTACAAGAAAGGAAACAACAACAAACTAAAGCTGGAAAATGGAAATAAAGACAGAAAGCATAAAAACGAGCGTGAACGCCTAGTTGCAGATGCCTCGGCTGAAGGGGATGAAAGAATAGCTTTGCTTGGATGAATCCAATCGGGAGAGAAGATGAATCTTCTCTCCTTCCTATCAGATTGTCGATTCCAACAGCTGAGACTCTCACACCAACAGACAGAGAAGAACGACAGGAGAAAAGTTGGAGCTGCGAGAAGACTTCTACGCTTTCGGATGATGATTGAACCCTCGACTTTGACCCCCTTTTATAGCAATCTGCAGGTGCATTTGGGCCAAGGAGAACCATCAATCTTCAACGTCGTACTTCAGAATGGATGGAGGAGAAAGAACGAATCCCTGAAATAACGGAAATTAACAGAAAAAGATCAGTCAACTTACGGTTTTCACTTGAAACATTGCGGTCTCCGCAATGTTTCCGCAATGCTATCGCAATGCTTGTTTTTCATTCTTTTCCTTCGGTTTTCAACCATTTTCTTTCCTATTGTACTTAAGTCCTAATTTAGCTACCTTCTTCTAATTCTCATATTTAAGCATAGGTTTAGGCTAAATGCTATTGAAAACACCTAAGAGTGAACATCTTTCTAAGATAATTAAGTCCTAAAAAGGTCACTTTTGGAGACGTAACACACCCCCAAACTTAAGGTTTTGCTTGTCCTCGAGCAATCTAAGGACTTTCCTAGGCTGCTGTTTCTTCTTCTTTAACCACTTACTAACTCCCCTATATTCTTATCTATAGCAGTGCTGTCCTGTGACACACTTCTAAGCTTAAAACTACCCTCTCATCTAGCTTCTTCTGATTTCGCATGCCTAATACTCCTACTGTTTTTATTAACTCCCTACAACTGATCTACCTGCTTTTGTCATATCATGCTACTATCCCTAAGGTTTCAAATTCTACCTAGCTTTACCCCAGACTCAGTACATGCTTCTAGTTTATACTTATGAGCTACTTAGGATTCCTTAGAGTCATGCCAGTCTTAGTATTAACGGTGACAGTAGTACTTCTAGAGATCAACCTAAACCCTGGCATCACTACATTGGATATACACTCATCTCCCTAAACAACCCTACAAGCTACAACTTTGCTCTTAGCTAATTGAGGATCAGAGTTCTTTTTAAACAGGACATCTAAGCCACAAAGTTGCAACTCCTAGGTATACATTCTTCTTCCCTATTTCTTCTTTTTCTTTCTTTCTTACTTTGGTGGAGCCTCTCCTTTGGTTGCCTTTTGATGCAACGCCACTTGTGGGTTACACACTTGGCACTGATTACTCAGCAACCTAAGAGAGACTCCCCCCTTTATTCTTTTTTCATTTTCTCTTTTCAGCTCATCATTTTTTTTTTTTTTTTTTTAAAGGAGAAGAAGAATGCTTATGTTTTAAGGGAGAGAGGAATGTTCCTAGGCCTAGGGTGGCCTCCCCCAAACTTCAACTACTCATTGTCCCCAATGAGTGTCTGAGGTGGCACACCCCCAAACTTGTCCTAGAAGCATCTAGTCTAAGGTAAAACCAAGAGAATCTAAAAGCCCTAGGCATAGACAGAACATTCTAAAAGAAAATATCACAGCAGCAGAAAATTGAAAAAAACAGACAGGCAAGGACTTACAACTATGCATGCTGAGCTTTTTAGAGGTTAATTTAAACTATCAAAGGGTGTCCTATGACACTCATCCAACATGCTTTAAGATAAGCCATATAAGGTAGTCATGATAGCAGCAAAAGATAAAATTTAAACAGAACCAACCTAGCTAAACAGACAGTCCAAAACATGCATTCAGTAATAATACTTGCGGGTTCCGCAATTATTTCGCAATAAAGTCAGGGCAGATATATCAGTGTTTAAGGCCCCTACGCATGCTTTTTTCCCGTCACTCAAGCTCTACAAAAATAAAACTAAACTAACCTACCTACTCAGCTATCATCAGACTACACTAAACAATTTAAAAACTTAAAACTAAGCAACTAAAACAGATCGAAATAGAAACTAAAAACAGCATACTTCACATGGTCTAACAGAGAACAGTTTGTTTTTTTTTCTTTCTAAGGGAACAGCAATACTCCCTTTTTGGTGCTCCTCAAGCTAGCACTCAGACACCTTCCTCATCATCACTCTTTCTTGGTCGTGGAGGCACCCATGGAGTCAGGAGATTCGTGGGAAAATCAGGGAAGATGCATCCAAGTTGGTCAGCAACTTCCTTGTCCCGTGCCTGTGCGTAAGTGGCCCATTGAGCCATCCTCTTCTGCATATCCATCAGGCAAGCCATGGACAGCGACTGATCAGCAGCCAACCTATCCAGCTCGAATTCCATGTTCCCCTTCCTTTTTAGCCTTAAGCCAGCAGGGAGCTCCAAGTGGCCTGTGTAAGCCATCTGCTGCTCCATTCGCTCAATGGGAACCCCTGCACGCAAACAGAGTTTAGTTATAGTATTGGGGAAAAACAATGGACCCTTACCTTTTTTGGCGCACTCAGCAATGGCAGCTGACATGACTTCACCCACGTTGATCGTGAGACCTCGCATGATTGCATAGACCAGCAGCGATCTGCTCTGGTTGATGGTGGTCTCATGAGTCACTGGGGATAGTTTCCTTCTCACGAAGGAAAACCATACAGCCGCCTTAGCTGTGAGGTTGGCACTCATGAGAGTGTGCCTCCCATTGCGTGACACGGTCTAGGATGCTTCAGGCTGGCCAATGGTCCGAATGGCCTCTTCCAGGACAGCATCAGTAGGCTCATCAACAATCCTTGCGTAGTCCGTATGTTTTTGGCCTTTGAGGCCATAGGCCTCGTTGATCGCCTTTGCTGAGAAGTCCACTTCCACCCCTCTGACCACAGACAGGCCATCCTCAGGATTAAGCACATTGGCGTAAAAGTCATACACCATGCTTGTGTAAGCTGGAGTGGGTGGTCTGCACAAGTCCTCCCATCCATGATTTGTAATTCCTGCGCGCAAGAACTGCGGCAGGTCAGCAGGTCTGTCGAGGAAGCCCTTCTCGTGCAGCAACTCCCTCTTCCTCAGCTCAATGCCTCTGGACTCAGCGTCAGAGGACACGTACCTCACTGATTGAGGCTCATCTTCAGGGTAAAGCTTGGCCTTCCCTTTGTCCTTTGGTTTGGCTGACTCCGCAGCCTCAATCTTGAGCTTCTTGAGCGACGGCTCAGCGCTCTCTTTCTCTGATGAAGGCGCCCTTTTGGCCTTCTTCTTCTTTGACTTCTTGGACCGCTTGGCCTTAATAATCTTGGCAGCCTTCTTCTTCTTCAGCTTTGCCTTGATGGTGATCTGCTGGAGGCAAGCCCCCAGTGTCTCGTCCATCGAGTCATCCTTCTGCGCAGGACTCTCAAGGCTGGCCTCCCTCAACGGAGAGAAGACTTCTTCTTCCTCAGCTTCCCCACTGCCCTGCGTTGATTCTTGGTACTCCCCATATGGGAATTCAGGGTCAGGCCGGGGGGAAGTGTGCGAAGGAGTGGTGCTTTGTGCTGCTGTAGGGGTCTGTGCAGAACTCTGCGGTGATGAAGGCAGCTCAGGGCTCTGTGCTGGCGGTGATGGTGAAGGGCTGCGCTCGGCTGTCTCGTGGGACGGCTGGCCTCGTTCTTGACTCTCCACAGAGGGAGTCTTGTTCTTGATTCCTCCTTCGGCCACAGCCAGACTCCACTTGCGCTTCTTGGGTGTGCCTGCTGGTTCAGAGGGTCCAGCAGGTATTTCAGTGACGACCTTCCACTTCTTCTTGCGAATCGGAAGTTTAGGGAGTCTCTCTGTTCGCGCACCATCAGCCTCTGCAAGGGTCAGAAGTGCTTCCCTCGCAGCAGATTCAGCGTCATCAGCCCTTTTCTTGGCCGCAGATCTTTCAGCCCTCGTGAGCACCATTGTTGAATCGTGGAAGTTTGGAGAGAAGAATCACAGATGAAGAGAAACGCAGATTTCTTGGAGTTCAGATACTTGGGAAATCGTAAAGATCAACGCGCGTCTCAACGGATATAAAGAAAACGGAAAAATCCCAACGGCTATTTTTTGCGGACTCTGCAAATCCAGCGCAATCCTAGTGACCGTTGGAGATATTTTCATTTAAATGTCAATCTTTGCTCAACCGTATCTTTGATTTGGCCCAATATCTTCTTGATTTTTTTAGCTGGATTTAATCTCCTTGATTCCCTCTATTGATTTCCTACAAAAAGAAATAAAATCAACATCAAATTCGTAATTAAAATCATACAAAAAGATGCACAAACGATAACCGGAAAATCGCAAAAAATAAACTAAGGCATGAGCCTCATATTGACGAGCACAGCAATCACTCGTCCTCTCTCGTTCTTAATTTCATGCTTCAGTCAAGAGGAAGGCCGAGAGAGTTTTCACATCCCCTTCCTCATAGTAGTGCTTCAATCTTGCACCATTAACCATGAATGGTTGTCCTTGCTGCAGGTTCTTTATCTCAATGGCACCATGAACAAATACATTAGTAATTACAAACGGACCTGACCATCTAGACTTAAGTTTGCCTGGAAATAATTTCAATCGTGAGTTAAATAATAAAACAAGTTGGCCTTTCTTAAAGTCCTTGATCCTAAGTCTACTATCGTGCCAAATCTTGGTCTTTTCCTTATACATTTTGGCATTTTCATAAGACATATGTCTAAGCTCATCAAGCTCATGTAATTGCAGAGACCGCAACGTTCCCGCATCGGTCACGCAATAATTCAACTCTTTTAGTGCCCAAAACGCCTTAATCTCTAACTCGAATGGAAGATGACAAGCTTTACCATACACGAGTTTGTAAGGAGACATACCTAGGGGTGCCTTATATGCAGTCCTATACGCCCAAAGTGCATCCTCGAGTTTAAATGACCAGTCCTTTCTATTAGGTTTGACCACTTTTTCTAGGATGTTCTTAATCTCCCTATTAGAAATTTCAGCCTGACCATTCGAGTGTGGGTGATAGGGAGTGGCTACTCTATGTCTAATGTTATACTTAGCCAACACTCTCTCCATAGCTTTATTAATGAAATGTGTCCCCTCATCACTAATGATAGCACGTGGTGTTCCAAACCTAGTAAAAATGTGCCTATGCAAGAATTTTATTACTGTTTTGGCATCATTATTGGGACATGCTATGGCCTCTACCCACTTGGATACATAGTCTACTGCCACTAATATGTAAAGGTTACCTAATGATGGGGGAAATGGTCCCATGAAGTCAATGCCCCACACATCAAAGAGCTCCAACTCTAAGATGTAAGTGAGAGGCATTTCATCCTTGCGACTAAGGTTACCTGTCCTTTGGCATTCATCACAGCTGTGGGCATAGTTGTGAGCATCCTTGAAGATCGTTGGCCAATAGTAGCCACTCTGAAATACCTTTGCAGTTGTTCTTTGGCCACCAAAGTGTCCACCATAAGGAGCTGTGTGGCAGTGCTGCAGCACAGACTTCGCATCAGCAGCTGAAACACACTTCCTTAGCAAACCGTCAGCACATGTTTTGTAAAGGGTGGGGTCATCCCATATGAATTTCCTTGCCTCATGAAGGAACCTCTTCTTCTCTTGCCCTCCCTTGAAAGTTGGTAGTACCTGTGATGCAAGGAAGTTAGCAATGTCAGCAAACCAAGGTTCCTCATCGTTATCACGATGAGTCAATACAAAGACATGTTCATCAATAAAAGCATCAGAAATTGCGGGTTCCGTAATTTTTTCGCAATTATGCTGCAATCTAGAAAGATGATCCGCAACCACATTTTCACTTCCTTTCTTATCTCTAATGTCTAGATCAAACTCTTGCAGCAGAAGTACCCACCTAATCAACCTAGGCTTAGCATCAGCCTTTCTCATAAGGTACTTTAAAGCAGAATGGTCAGTGTACACGATTGTCCTAGTGCCTACAATATAGTTCCTAAATTTCTCACAAGCAAACACTACAGCTAGCATCTCCTTCTCAGTGGTTGTATAGTTGCATTGTGCCTCATTAAGTGTCTTACTAGCATAATAGACAGGGTGTGTTAATTTGTCAATCTTCTGTCCTAACATAACCCCTACAGCATAGTCACTGGCGTCACATAACATCTCAAAGGGAAGATCCCAATTGGGCCCTACTATAATAGGTGCTGTGACTAGTGCCTTCTTAAGGGTTTTCCAAGCTAGGACACACTCTTTAGAGAAAATGAATGGTTTATTTAGCTCTAGAAGCTCACATAGAGGTTTGGAGATCTTAGAAAAGTCCTTAATGAACCTTCTATAGAAACCAGCGTGCCCTAAGAAACTTCTAATGGCTTTGACATTTTGGGGTTCTACCAATTTCTCTATTATTTCAATTTTTGCCCTGTCAACTTCTACACCTGCCCTTGACACTCTATGACCTAAGACAATCCCCTCATCCACCATGAAATGGCACTTTTCCCAATTTAGGACTAGATTGGTCTCCTCACACCTAGCCAAGACTTGTCCTAAGTTCTCTAGACAGTTGGTAAAGGAATCCCCAAAGACTGAGAAATCATCCATGAATATCTCTATCATGGATTCATCCAAATCAGAGAAGATTGCCAACATGCACCTTTGGAAAGTTGTCGGTGCATTGCATAAGCCAAAAGGCATTCTGCGAAAGGCAAAAGTTCCAAAAGGGCAAGTGAAGGTAGTCTTCTCTTGGTCCTTAGGGTCTATAGTGATCTGATTATACCCTGAGTAACCGTCTAAGAAACAGTAGTAGGCTCTACCAGCTATTCTGTCTAACATTTGGTCAATGAATGGTAGAGGGAAATGATCTTTTTTGGTCTCTTTATTTAGTTTCCTATAATCCATGCAAACTCTCCACCCTGTGATAGTCCTAGTTGGAATCAGTTCATTGTTCTCATTGACTACCACAGTCATCCCCCCCTTCTTAGGTACACATTGTATAGGGCTCACCCACTGACTACTAGCTATGGGGAAGATCACACCAGCATCTAACCATTTTATTATTTCCTTCTTAACTACCTCTTTCATAGAGGGATTCAACCTACGTTGGTGATCTACTCTAGGTGTATGTTCTTCCTCTAGTATAATCTTATGCATGCAATAAGAAGGGCTAATGCCTCTAATGTCAGCAATAGTCCATGCAATAGCCTTCCTATGTTGCTTAAGTAGTAAAATCAGTTCAACCTCATGCTTTTCACTTAATTTAGAAGAAATAATCACAGGCAAAGTATCATTACTTCCTAGATATGCATACTTGAGGTGAGTGGGGAGAGGTTTTAATTCTAAGACAGGTGGATGCTCAATGGATGGTTTTAATGGATTCAAAGATTTTTTAGTTAAGTCAATATTCATACAAACATGCTGAGGGTTATTTACAGGTATGTCCATTATCTCAGCTATGTTTAAGTCAGTTAATTCTAATCCTACATAGTTATTAGCATGCTTAGTCAACAATTCATGCTCCAATTGTTCTTCCATTAGTGAATCAACAATGTCCATGCTAGCACAAGATTCAGAGTCAGAGGGGTACCTTAAGGCTTTATAAACACTAAATTTCACCTCTTCATCATGAACCCTCATAGTGAGCTCACCTTTTTGGACATCTATTAGTGCCCTACCTGTGGCTAGAAATGGTCTGCCTAACAGGATGGGGACCTCCTTGTCTGCTTCATAATCCAGGATAATGAAATCTGCAAGGAAAATAAACTTGTCAACCTTTACAAGAATATCCTCAATCTTACCTTCAGGGTATGCAATGGATCTGTCTGCTAGTTGTAAAGTGACAGTGGTTGGACGTGCTTCTCCTATTCCAAGCTGGCAGAATAGTGATAGGGGCATGAGGTTTATGCTGGCTCCCAGGTCACAAAGAGCTCTGCCCACGTGCTTGCCTCCTAGCTCTACAGGTAAGGTGAAGGAACCAGGATCCTTCTCCTTCTTGGGTAGCTTGTTCTGGAGTATGGCACTGCACTCCTCAGTGAGATTGACTGTTTCAAACTCACCAATTATTCTCTTGTTAGTTATAATATCCTTCAAAAACTTTACATAAGAAGGCATAGACTGTAAAACTTCAACAAAAGGAATATTAACATGCACTTGCTTAAGAATTTCTAGAAATTTATTAAAGTGCACTTCCTGTTCTTGTTTTTTCTTTAGCCTTCTCGGAAATGGAGGTGGTGGCACATATGCAGGCACATCAGGTCGCCTGAGGATAGGTGGAGGCCTTGGAATTTCTTCTATCTCCTCTATGATTGGCTCCAGCCTTGCTCCTGATGTGCTTGTTGGTGGTGGACCTTGGTTTGGCAGACACTCCAGTGGAGCACTAGACTCGGTGTTCTCTACTCTCTTTGGTGTGTCCTTGGTGTTGCTTACCAATGGTCTACCACTTCTAAGTTCAATTGCTTGAACTTGCTCTTTACCATCTCTCCTTGGCACTTCAGTGTCAGCAGAAAGTCTACCTTGGGGCCTACTTTTGATTTCATTGGCTAGTTGCCCTATTTGGTTCTCTAGGCTCCTAAGAGTAGCTTGCTGGCTCTGTAGAGTGGCATCATTCTTGGCTATGTATTCCTTAAGTAAGTTTTCTACAGAAGATCCTACAGGTTGGTTGTACGGTTTTTGATACATGGATTGGTTATGTTGGGGAGTGAAACCAGGTGTTCCACTCGGCCTTGGTTGGTTAGGATTTTGGTTAGCATTCTGTTGGCCACCCCATGACAGGTTTGGGTGGTTCCTCCAACCAGGGTTGTAAGTATTAGAGTAGGGGTTGTTCCTAGGCTGCTGCTGGCTTCCCACATAGCAGACTGAGGCTTGATTCCCAGGGCAGTATTCATACGGGTGCCCTTCCCCACAGAATCCACAGATAAGTGTCTCACCTTGACTTGGTTGGGTGCCCATTGACATGGCTGTGGCGGTGTTGACACTTGTTTGGAGATTGGCCTGAGCCATTTGCTTAACTAGGTTGGTCAGGGCATTTATTTGGCTGCTCATTGCACTTAGAGCATCCTTGTCTTGAGCTCTAGTTGGCTCAACTGGATCATCTGACCACCTACAGTGAGATGCTGAGATCTTCTCCAAGATCTCATAGGCTTCGTTGTAACTCTTGGACAACATGGAACCTCCAGCAGATGAATTTAAGACTTGTCTAGTGTTGGGGTTGCATCCTTTAAAAAAGACCTCTATTTGGATACACCATGAAATGCCATGGTGTGGACATTTAAGAAAAAGATCTTTAAACCTTGTCCAAGCTTCGTGAAGAGACTCAGTGTCAGCTTGTTTGAACTTGATTATGTCATCACGAAAGGTAGAATTTCTATCAGGTGGGAAGTACTTGACTAGGAATTTCTCTGCTAAGTCTGTCCAATTAAGGACTGATCCTGAGGGTAATGAGTTCAACCATGTTTTGGCTTTGTCCCTCAAAGAGTAAGGGAAAAGGTATAGCCTCAAGGCTTCTTGGGAAACTCCAGGGATGATGAATGTATCACTGACTCCTAAGAAGTTTCTAAGATGGTTGTGGGGGTCCTCATTTTCCACTCCAAAGAATTGTCCCACAGTGGACAACATTTGGAACATCACTGGCTTTAACTCGAATGAGTGGGCAGTGATTTCAGGACGGATTATGCTGGGGTTCAGCTCTCCAGGCATAGGTACTAAGTAAGAGAGTATGGCGCTATCCTTGTCATTCGCTATTTCGATGGGATTGCGAGTGACAGGCACCGGATTTGGAATTATTCCAGCCATTTCTTCTTGAGACAATTGCGGAGGAATTGCGGTTCCCGCAATTACTTGAGGTAAAGGGGGTTGTTTAAAGAGACGTTTCTTGGCTCTATTTCTGGCCCTAAGTAATCTCTCAGGCTCAGGATTGAACTCTAGATCACTACTTGAAGGCTCACTCATAAACTAACCCAATGGTACCTGAAAAAGAAATGAAGCTAGATTAGTTACAATAGACAATAAACTCGGTGTTTCAAACTTAACAAACTTCGTTTTCACTTTAATAAATCCCCGGCAGCGGCGCCAAAAACTTGTTGCGTGCTCAATGTGTTAAAATAAGTAAGCAATAAGATAGAGAGAGCACTCAGAACATGCAAGCATACATGGTCCTATAGCAAGTAGTAAGTATTTTTCATTCGTTTTCCCACAGAGATTTATTATAAGTTACTAGAGAAGTGTAAAGTTAAGAAAGAATGGGTGGATTTGATGGGGTCAAATTGGTTTTAAATTGTCTATTTCCTACTGAATACGTAGAGGGTAGCAACATAAACAAGTGCAAGTCAAAGCTAAACTCAAATGAAAAGAAACGAGGTTAATAAACGAAGACAAAAACAGCTAGACAGAATTGTAACTTAAGCAGAATTGCGGAAACAGCAATTCTACCGCAATTTTAACAACAGCGAAAGTGTGTGAAATGGAGAAACAAGGGCTACTAACGACTCCTCTATAGGCTTTTTCTCACGATTCTCAAGCGTTGGATCAACTCTCTATGCATCAAACTCACTCAATCTCATGTATCGTCCGATTCCATGCATTAGATTCTTTAGTTTACTCATATCCAAGTAAGGTCTTAAGCATCTTGTTAAAGCAGAAAGTTATGGTTTGTACTAGGAAAAACGCCTATTCCTAGGTCGTTTTCTGGCTACCTTGAAAGGCTAGCATGAGTGTATGACTCTGAACTCTTACTCCTTCCAGAGGTTAGGAGTTCTTTGGACAAAATGGATGGCCAATCGAAATTGCCCGTGGGATGAAGCTTACATACAATCAATGCTTCGAGAGCTATCCTACATGCTTGGTTCACGTTTTTTAGCCTATAGTATTGTCATTAGCATGCCCCTATGTGACTTAGTTACTCATGGATATGGGATAAACAGAAATGAGAGATGAAGGAAACATGCTTAGAAGAGAAATATACTTAAAACAGTAAGGAAAGACCGTAGCAGCAAAAGATGGAAAACTTGTGAAATAATAACTATGCTTTGATTACTTGATTGTTTGATTGGGCTAGAAGAGGAATTTAGAGTGCATAACAGAAAGACAGAACTCAACGAAATGGACTGATCTAGTTACAAGAAAGGAAACAACAACAAACTAAAGCTGGAAAATGGAAATAAAGACAGAAAGCATAAAAACGAGCGTGAACGCCTAGTTGCAGATGCCTCGGCTGAAGGGGATGAAAGAATAGCTTTGCTTGGATGAATCCAATCGGGAGAGAAGATGAATCTTCTCTCCTTCCTATCAGATTGTCGATTCCAACAGTTGAGACTCTCACACCAACAGACAGAGAAGAACGACAGGAGAAAAGTTGGAGCTGCGAGAAGACTTCTACGCTTTCGGATGATGATTGAACCCTCGACTTTGACCCCCTTTTATAGCAATCTGCAGGTGCATTTGGGCCAAGGAGAACCATCAATCTTCAACGTCGTACTTCAGAATGGATGGAGGAGAAAGAACGAATCCCTGAAATAACGGAAATTAACAGAAAAAGATCAGTCAACTTACGGTTTTCACTTGAAACATTGCGGTCTCCGCAATGTTTCCGCAATGCTATCGCAATGCTTGTTTTTCATTCTTTTCCTTCGGTTTTCAACCCTTTTCTTTCCTATTGTACTTAAGTCCTAATTTAGCTACCTTCTTCTAATTCTCATATTTAAGCATAGGTTTAGGCTAAATGCTATTGAAAACACCTAAGAGTGAACATCTTTCTAAGATAATTAAGTCCTAAAAAGATCACTTTTGGAGACGTAACATTAATGCAAACACAATTTCACTTTATTCAATAACAACTTTACTGAATAAATCTCAATAACACTTTATTGCAAAATAGAATAATTACATTCAAACAGTTTACAAACTACGAGTTTTAGGACATGCTGCAAATTTCTGCAAACCCACTTGCAAAATTACACCTGCAGATTTCAGTCAATGTCAATGTTGTGAATTCCAATTGTCAACCCACTTGGAAGATCACAAGTGCAAATTTCAACCAATGTCAATCTTGTGAATTCCACCATTGCAAAATTTCAACGGCGGATTTCATCCAATGTCAATATTGTGAATTTCAATTGTCAACCCAATTGCAAAATTCCATGCATATTCCTAAATTTATCACTAAAACAAACAAAACGGGAAGAAACTCGATTGTGACGGGACCAGACCGGTTGCAACCCTAACTTCATCCTTCTGAAGTTTTTTTTTTTTAACTTATGACCTCTTGGTCGAAGGCATATACTACAACCAATTAAGCTATCCTTAAGTTGCATGATGTATCTAATCATTGATTTATATATATACATATATATATATACATATATATATATATATATATATATATATACTTTATTAGATTGATTGTTATATCTAGGGGTGGACAATCAGACTGACAATTCGAATCGACCGACCGAAACCGACTGAACTGACGTCGGTCAGTCGTTTTTTCGACAGTAACGATCGGAGGGTCTAATAAAAGTCAAGCCCGACCGATCGACAAATTTTAATTTTAAAAAAATAAATATATCTCATCATTAAGTATACAGCCACTGTCGGAAACAACCTTTTTCTTGGAAGAGGAAGACCAAATTAATGGTTTTCCTGTCCCTGAAGACCAAATTAGTGGTTTTCCTCTTCCATAGGAAGGAAATTATTAAAAAAATATTTGTTTTTTTTTTCTCTATTCTCTTTCCTTCTTTAAAAAAATATTAGGAAAATTATCCTAATGGTCCCTCGGGTTTGGGTTTGGTAGCATTTGGGTATCCAAGGTTTCAAATTCAATAATTATACTCGGTTTATATTTGGTGCGTTTTTTTGTCCCTCCGTCAAATTTTCAGTTCAATTTAACAGAATGCTAACGTGACACCTATTTTTAATTAAAAATAATTTTTTAATTATTAAAATTCTTTTAAAATATATATATATATATTTTTTTTTTCTCCTTTTAGAGTGCATAACAGAAAGACAGAAAGACAGAACTCAACGAAATGGACTGATCTAGTTACAAGAAAGGAAACAACAACAAACTAAAGCTGGAAAATGGAAATAAAGACAGAAAGCATAAAAACGAGCGTGAACGCCTAGTTGCAGATGCCTCGGCTGAAGGGGATGAAAGAATAGCTTTGCTTGGATGAATCCAATCGGGAGAGAAGATGAATCTTCTCTCCTTCCTATCAGATTGTCGATTCCAACAGTTGAGACTCTCACACCAACAGACAGAGAAGAACGACAGGAGAAAAGTTGGAGCTGCGAGAAGACTTCTACGCTTTCGGATGATGATTGAACCCTCGACTTTGACCCCCTTTTATAGCAATCTGCAGGTGCATTTGGGCCAAGGAGAACCATCAATCTTCAACGTCGTACTTCAGAATGGATGGAGGAGAAAGAACGAATCCCTGAAATAACGGAAATTAACAGAAAAAGATCAGTCAACTTACGGTTTTCACTTGAAACATTGCGGTCTCCGCAATGTTTCCGCAATGCTATCGCAATGCTTGTTTTTCATTCTTTTCCTTCGGTTTTCAACCCTTTTCTTTCCTATTGTACTTAAGTCCTAATTTAGCTACCTTCTTCTAATTCTCATATTTAAGCATAGGTTTAGGCTAAATGCTATTGAAAACACCTAAGAGTGAACATCTTTCTAAGATAATTAAGTCCTAAAAAGGTCACTTTTGGAGACGTAACATTAATGCAAACACAATTTCACTTTATTCAATAACAACTTTACTGAATAAATCTCAATAACACTTTATTGCAAAATAGAATAATTACATTCAAACAGTTTACAAACTACGAGTTTTAGGACATGCTGCAAATTTCTGCAAACCCACTTGCAAAATTACACCTGCAGATTTCAGTCAATGTCAATGTTGTGAATTCCAATTGTCAACCCACTTGGAAGATCACAAGTGCAAATTTCAACCAATGTCAATCTTGTGAATTCCACCATTGCAAAATTTCAACGGCGGATTTCATCCAATGTCAATATTGTGAATTTCAATTGTCAACCCAATTGCAAAATTCCATGCATATTCCTAAATTTATCACTAAAACAAACAAAACGGGAAGAAACTCGATTGTGACGGGACCAGACCGGTTGCAACCCTAACTTCATCCTTCTGAAGTTTTTTTTTTTTAACTTATGACCTCTTGGTCGAAGGCATATACTACAACCAATTAAGCTATCCTTAAGTTGCATGATGTATCTAATCATTGATTTATATATATATACATATATATATATATATATATATATATATACTTTATTAGATTGATTGTTATATCTAGGGGTGGACAATCAGACTGACAATTCGAATCGACCGACCGAAACCGACTGAACTGACGTCGGTCAGTCGTTTTTTCGACAGTAACGATCGGAGGGTCTAATAAAAGTCAAGCCCGACCGATCGACAAATTTTAATTTTAAAAAAATAAATATATCTCATCATTAAGTATGCAGCCACTGTCGGAAACAACCTTTTTCTTGGAAGAGGAAGACCAAATTAATGGTTTTCCTGTCCCTGAAGACCAAATTAGTGGTTTTCCTCTTCCATAGGAAGGAAATTATTAAAAAAATATTTGTTTTTTTTTTCTCTATTCTCTTTCCTTCTTTAAAAAAATATTAGGAAAATTATCCTAATGGTCCCTCGGGTTTGGGTTTGGTAGCATTTGGGTATCCAAGGTTTCAAATTCAATAATTATACTCGGTTTATATTTGGTGCGTTTTTTTGTCCCTCCGTCAAATTTTCAGTTCAATTTAACAGAATGCTAACGTGACACCTATTTTTAATTAAAAATAATTTTTTAATTATTAAAATTCTTTTAAAATATATATATATATTTTTTTTTTCTCCTTTTTTCTTTCTTTCTCCTCCTCACACCTCCTTCCTACCTCATTCTTTTTCTTCCTTCCATGGACGATGGTCGTCGCCTGCTCAATGCCGACGACTACTTTTTTTTTTTTTCTTCGTTTTCCTCTTATCCTCCCCCTCTCACCTACATCTCCCCATTTCTCCCATTTTTCCCCTCGTATAAAAAAAAAAAAAAAAACACGTTTTTTACAGATCTGGGTTTGTTCCCGATCTGATTTTTTTCCCCTCTCCCTCTCACCTCCATCTCCCCTTCTTCCCCCGTTTTCAAAAAAAAAAAAACACACACACACACACAAATCTGGGTTCATTCCATTCCAGATCTGTATTTTTTTTTAAAACGAGGGGAAGAAGGGGAGATGAAGAGTGAGAGGGAAGAGAAGAAAAGAAAAGAAAATAGAAGAAAAGGGAAGGGGAGATGAAGGTGAGAGGAAGTCGTCGACGACCATCGACCATGAAAAGAGGAATAAGAAGAGGAAAGGAAAAAGGAGAAAGGAGGAAGGAGAAGAAAGAGAAAGAGAAAGAGAAAGAGAAAGAGAAAGAAAAAACAAAATATATTTTTTAAAAGAATTTTAATAATTAAAAAATCTTTTTAATTAAAAATAGATGTTTTAATTGAAAATTTGACGGAGAGACAAAAAAAAACGCACCAAATCCATTTAAATTTGAAACCTTGTGGGCCCAAATGCTACCGAACCCAAACTTATTTTTGCAACGGTATTTTGATTAATGCGAGGATTGAACCCATGACCTCTTAGTCAAGGGCACAACCTTATGTCAATTGAGCTATGCTCGGTTTGGCCTGAACCCAAACTTGAGGGACCATCAGGGTAATTTTATAAAAAATATTTGTTTGTTTTTTTTTTCTCTATTCTCTCTCCTTTCTGACTTCCTTCTCTCCTTCTTTCCTTAAGTGAAGAAATTAAGATTGAGTTTTCCACTTTAATCAATCTAACTCTGCATCAATTGAAATGAAGCAAGAGTTCAGAGGAAGAAGAAAGAAGAACTTCGAGAAAATGAGGATGTTTGAGTTCTCTTCTTCTTTTTCTTATCTTTCTCTCTTTTCTGTTGTCTGATTTTCTTCTCCAATATTTCTTCTTTTTTTATTTTCTTTTACTTTTCTTCTCAAGTTTTCACTCTATTTATTTTAGTTCGTCGAAACTAAAAGAATTGACCAAAACCGATCGATCGATCGACGTCACCAACACTCTAAAATCGTCGAAAACCGACTAGTCGGTGGTCAACGCCGATTTTCTCCCAAAACCCACTTCGACCGACCATGTTCACCCCTAGTTATATCATGGGACAATTTCGACAAATAAAAATGTCAATTTTTATTTCACTAACTCTAGTCAATGTCGTGAACCAAAATTAAACATAATTCAAGAAAAAAAATTGAGGGCGTTTGGAGGATGGTTTTGGATTACAAACCCAAAACCACGTACCGCGCGTTACTACTTTCAAACCCATGATTTTTCTTAATATTACAACATCTCTTTCCATTTTTTTTTCATAATTATGGTGGGTCCCACCATTTCTCTTCCAATTATTTTCATAATTATGGGGTCTCACGATTTATCTTCTATTTTTTTTTTTTATAGTTATGGTGGGTCCTACCATCTCTAATTATAATTATATAATTTTCTAATTATATTTATCTAAATAAAATTATTTTTTTCATTCCTCTATATTTAATCTAATTAATAATAGCTTAAAATATATATACTTTTCTAGTGGTAAGATAAGAAAAATATATTTACTCATATTAATATTTTAAAAAATAATATTTCAATCCTCCACTATGCCATGGATTGACTTGCTGATCGGCCCTTCATTGGCGATTTGAGGTTGATACGAGGATCAATCTTTCTTGGTGTCACGGGTTGTCCTGTTGGTCAGCCCTTCGTTGGCGGTTCGAGGCCGATACGAGGACCGATCCTTCATCGTGGTCATGAGCTGACCTGCGGGTCGACCCTTCGTTGGCGATTGTCGGGATTGGGGTTGACCCGCGAGTAGGTATTTCCTCATATTTTGCCGCACCCTCGTTGAACCCGTGGATTGGCTTAGGCGAGGCTCGACGGTGAACGGGTCAACCTTCTAAATCCTTCTTTCTTGATACGCGCGTATAGGCTGACCCGTGGGTCAGCCCCCTTAGGCTTGCGCATGAGCTGACCTGCGGGTTAGCCCTCCTTTGCTTGTGCATAGGCTGACCCGAGGGTCAACCTTCTCTTGTTTGTGCATGGCTGACTTGAGGGTCAACCTTCTCTTTTGGCGTGCACATTGGCTTTTGAGTTAGTTTGATGTTGATTCAATGATTGGGCCGAGATGGGTCCGAAATTTAAAATAACGTCAAAAAGGTGAGATTTGCGGATTTGTAATTTGAGAATTGGGATGATCTTTTACAAAAATGGAGATCCATGTATTATTATTACGGAATGCACTTTCTATTTCTCTAGCTCTATTTATTTTTGAAGAAAAAAAAGAATGGAGAACCATAATTTGATAGGTTGAGAATCTAAGTGCAATGTCCTTTAAAGAAAAATTATGTGTAATGGCGGATCCAGAACTTTTTGTCAGGGGCTTAATTGAAGATGTCCACAGGGCGGGCGGAGTCGAGATGGTTGTCTCGCTCCGCACACTTCGTTCCGCAAAATTTTCATAAAGATGGGATTCTACGTGTAGAGATTTTTTTTAGTTTTTTTTTTTAAATAATGTAATTTTTTTAAAAAAATTGTTATTAAATTTTTTAATTCATAGTAAAAAAATTACATTTAAAGGAAAAACTTTTAAATTTCATTTAATATATTATATATATATATATATATATATATATTTTGTTCAGTACATTTAAATTTAGGATTTATTATATATATTAAAATTAAAGAAATGGGGTGATGGATTTTTCCTCCCCACTTCCTCTCCCTCCTAAACTAGTTTTAATTTTATTGTAAACTAAATTGTTACCTACTAAAATTTAAACATTAAATTGTTACAAAATTGAAAGTATATATAGTAAATCGTTGCAAACTAAAATTCATAGATTAAATTGTTGTTTTTATAAAAGTTCAATGACTAAAAGTATTTTCTACCATTTTATATACAAATACGAAAAAGAAAAAAGAAAAAAAAATTTGAAATAGGAAGTATATATTTTTGTTTGAAAATAATTATAGTTTTTATGGAATTAATTAATTTATAAATAGTTTAATAAAATTTAAAAAAATACTCTTAATTATTTTTCATTTATATTTGATATTAGAAAAAACAAGTAAAACTAAAATGTATAAATTAAATTAAAACAAAATATAATATTATATATTTATTATTATAATATATTTAAAAATGATTTAAAAAAAAACACGCAACACATGAAAAGAGTGGTAGGGTAGGTATTAATAATTCATAAACAGAAACAAAAAATTAAAGGAAGGAAGCCTTGGGAATCCAACGCAGGCAGAGAAGGCTTAAAACTCGAAGAGGAATACAAGGGGGCTTGACCCTTTAACCACACAGCCAATTGCTAATTTTATGCTATGTTGAAGAGTTTTATAATACTAATACAATAATAATTTTGAAGTTGAGGGCGACCCCCCTCGACCTACTGTAGATCCGCCCCTGATGGTGTGCATTTGGATAGTGTAATGGTGTGTACAGTATATATTAAAATAAATATTACATGCCTAACTGAATATTATGTTTATAACTCGTGAAATTTTCATTTACATTAACATATACCATGTATAACTTATTACATATCTTTAACAAATGGTACTATATATATATATGTATGTTGTTATATCATGTATATATTATCAAAATACAGTATATATTAAAATATTATATGTCTAACTGGATGGCATTTTCATTTACATTAACATATACCATGTATAACTAATTACATATCTTTAACAAATGATAGTATATTAATATATATGCTATTATACCATGTATATATGTGTATAACTAATTAAATTTTTAACATATATTGAGTATTTAATAATCTAGGTATGAATACTAGCTCACATACCAATAAATCGTGTCGGAGCGGGCATTATCGATAGTGTTCGCCCGAGAGGGATTTTCGGAGAAAGATTGTTGAAAGCGTTGGTCGGAGAGGGCTTGTCGGAGAAAGCTTGTCAGAGTGTTTGTCGTAGAAATCTTGTTGAAAGCGTTGGTCGGAGAGAAGGACCGTCGATTTGATTGCTGCCTTTTTAAAATTCCTTCGCTTCGATTTCTAAGATTTTAGGAATGGGACGTCAACTTTGGTGGAAAGAGAAGATTTTGCGTGAGACTACAATAAATCATCATTAAAACAGTGATAGAAAGAGTTTTTTTTTTTTTTTTTTTCTTTCTAATTGAACACCAATTTTTTTGAAATACTACTGTGTTTGGTGTGTACAGTATATATTAAAATAAATATGATCTGTGTACATATTTGTAAAACCCTACTAATCTTAAGGCTACGTCCGTAGAAAGTCCCTTAATTTATTGAAACTATAAAACAAAGACTTTATCGATATCATGTTCGACGCTCTCCATTCATACTTTAATGACAATTAATATTCTTCTATCCAAGTTGTTAGGTTCTATCATATTGCCGACATGAGCATAGCTAACCGACATGATGTATAAAGTATGAGCTAGAAGTCTCTAGTTTGATTCTGCCTCTCCACATGTTGTCAAAAAAAAAAAAAAAAAGTGTTTTATCATATTGATTTAATATTTTTTCGCGGAAGCAAAAATGAATTTATGTGAAAAATATGTTATTCATTTTTTAAAATGAAATTATCATACAACCGTTTGTTTTAAAACGTCACCGCTTGGTTCATGACCTAAAAATCTGTATTCGAAAACAAAGAATTCAATAAAAATAAAAACAAATTTCTTATTTTTACTATATTTGAAAATACGTTTGGTTCCCATTTTTTTTTTTTTTTAATTTGAAATCAAAATTTGAAAACTGTGTTTGGTTCTAAATAATTTGAAAATGCAGTAAAAGATTAATATCATGAAATTGATATTATGACATTATTTAGAGCTATATATATATTTATTTATTTGTTGAAACTTGTAAATTTTGTACAAAATTATTTAATAGTCAATTTTGTGTATTAATCAAATTTAATCTAATTTACAGCTTGATTTTTTAATATATAATTGATTGATGAATTTTTTGAGTTATTTACAATTTTTTTTTTTTTTTTTTTTGTAAAAATATTTTAATTAATGTGGGGGTTGAACTCAATCCCTATTAGTGACGAACACAACCTTGTGTCAATTGAGCTATGCTCGGTTTGACTTTATTAAAATTAAACTAGTGAATCAAATATATAGTAAAAATTATCATGCGTATCTAAGTTTAAGATTTAATTTAATGAAATTTAAAGTTTAGAATGAAAATTGATTTAAAAAAAAAAAAAAAAAAAAAAAAAAAAAAAAAAAAAAAAAAAAAAAAAATTATAATCTTCATCGCCATATTTTTCTTCTATCAATTTCATTCATTTTTCCTATTCCTTACAAAAGCTTACAAATTGTCATCAATCTTTTCATCACTCTACTTCATTTAAGAAGACGAAATCTGCAAATATAGAATCATGTTTTGGCTTTTTGTAAATGAAGGACTGAGGGTGTTATTAATGAAATGACATTAACGAGATTCTTTTTCATGGAAAGAGAATCCCGTGTTTTCACAATTTTCAAATTTTACAAGAAAACAATGAAAACGTTAAAATGACGTTTTAAAAAATCGGCCCCATATTCAGATTTTGTTTCACAAAATAGACTCACCAAACGTATTTTCATACAATCCATCTTATTTCTTGTATTCAGAAACATAAAATTGAATCTCAAATCTCAACAAACGGGGCATGAGTTTCTTACTAAAAAAAAAAAGAAAAAAACGTTGAGGGTCCGTTTGATAACGTTTCTTGTTTTCTGTTTCTTGTTTCTTTTATTTTGAGAACTAGAAACAGAAACATGTTTGGCCTCCGATTTCTTGTTTCTTGAAAAAAAAAAAAAAAAAAAAACAGAAACTTGTTTGGTAATGTTTTCTGTTTCTTGTTTCTTGAAAAAAAAAACATAAACATAAACATGTTGTTTGATAAGTATTTATTGTTTCTTGTTTATTTTATTTTATTTTATTTTTTTCTCCATGTTTTTTTCTCTTTTTATAGTTGAAATAAAATTTAGTTTACATAATCTAAAAACAAATTATTCAACGTTTACGTAATCTAATACAAATAAGTGTACTTCAAAAATATATAAATATACACATTTTAAATTATATATAAAATTGATGCAAAATTAAGAAATAATAAAAACCAAATGTTTTCCAAAAAAAAAAAAAAAAAAAAAGCTCTTGGCATTTTTGAACCTAGGCGCAAAATTAAAGAGGTTGAAATAAGCATTCAATTTGACTAACAATACAACATGATTTTATGAATTTGTAGGAACACAAATGTTATAAAAGAAAAAGAAACAAATAGAAACAACATTTGTAGTTTCTCAAAATTTGTCCATTTTTTAAAAACGTTTTTCACAATTTAAAAACAAAAAACTAAAACAGTTATCAAACGAGTTTGTTTCTTAAAAAAAAATAAGAAACGAAAACAAGAAATAGGAAACAAACGTTATCAACCCGCCTTGAATTCCAATGTGTTTGTCCTTATATTTTCTGTCATACATATCCCATAATGACCACTATCTTTTGCAAGTTTGAAATGTATTTTTGAATCAACTTTTGTATTTATATTTAGTCGTCGAAAATCATTTGTTTTTTTTTTTTTAAAGATAACCAAAATTAACTACAAATATAATAATTCTATATAGTTTCTCTCGTGTATTATCTTTTCATGGTAACTATTGTTTCTATTTTAATCGTTTGTGCCAAACAATATTATCATTCAGAATTTATACTCTCAAACTTTGAAGGTTATAATTATTAAAACCATAAATTATTGATTGTATCAATTTAAACTCCGAACTTTTATAAACGTATCAATTTACACTTTGTGTTAGAATTTTATTTTAAAAACGTTAATTTAAACACTGTTGACCGAGAAATTTCGGCCAATCAGTGGTCGCCACGTGTCTCCATCACGACCGGGGATCAGATAGACTTGACCGAGCAAAGTCGGCCAAACTGCAATTGGGCTCGAAGTCGAATCGGGCCAGAAAGATTAAATGACAATTTGGCCCAAAGCCCAAAAGCCCATTGGGTCCAAACCCAAACCCATTGGGTCCAAACCCAAACCCATTGGGCCCAAAGCCCAAGCCCATTGGATCCAGGCCCATGAAAACTCTATAAATAGAGAGTTCATTTTCATTTCTAAGGTTCAGAAAATTTCTTCTCCTAAGAACTCAGAGAGAATTCCCAAACAACGAAAGACTCTTTGAAATCCTGAAGACTGAACGTCACTCCAAATTCAAACACCTGAAGACTTCACCGCTACGCGAAGCTGAAGATTCAACCTCGAGAACAAGCTACGAAGCCCTCGAGTACGTAACGTTTAAGAGAGAGAATCAGAGGATCAAATATTAGAGATTGTAATCCACTACGCACTGATAAATACAATACATCAAATACAAATTCAAATTCATTTGCACGTGTCGGATTTCCATTCGTCGTCGAAATCTCGTGTGAACAGATTGGCACGCCCAGTGGGACCTCTCTACCTTTCATCTCTCTCTCTCAACAGAAATTAACAATGGCATCAAAGAAGACAACGTTCCAGGCTGTCAGTTCCAACAGCCCTTACAGGGGACCTACCACCCGCAGTCGCGTCATCAAAGAAGTCTCGCAGACGGGCGAACACACTCCTGCCATCGTGCGCAAAATATACAAACGACTGACGGAGTCCGAGCGGGTTGGGATAATCATCAAGGATAATCCTCTGTTCGATGAGGTTGTTCCCTCCTCTGATCAGCCGGAGAAGGTGTCTGACTCCAGCGTATCTGTAATGATGGCGGATGCGCGTACTAACGACGAAGCGATGGCTGAGATGGAAAAGAAAATCAGCTTCCTGATGAAAGCAGTCGAGGACAAAGACTTCGAGATTGCCCAACTGAGGAGTCAGATGCAGAGCCGTGAGGTCGCGGAGTCAAGCCTAACTCCTGCGGCCAGAAAGAATGACAAAGAAAAAATGGTCATCCAGGAAGACCAAGCGCAACACTCGACGTCAGTCGCCTCCTTGTCTGTCCAACAACTGCAGGACATGATTACCAACACCATCCGAGTCCAGTACGGCGGACCAGCCCAAAGCACCCTCTTGTATACCAAACCGTATTCCAAGAGGATTGACAGCTTAAGAATGCCCATTGGGTATCAGCCGCCAAAGTTTCAACAATTCGATGGGAAGGGCAATCCTAAACAACACATTGCCCACTTCGTCGAAACATGCGAGAATGCTGGAACTCGCGGAGACTTGCTGGTTAGGCAATTCGTCCGAACCTTGAAAGGAAACGCCTTTGACTGGTACACCGACTTGGAACCCGAGACGATCGACAGTTGGGAGCAGTTTGAAAGAGACTTCCTGAATCGCTTCTACAGCACGAGGCGAACAGTCAGCATGTCAGAACTCTCGCATGCTAGCCAAAGAATGGGCGAGCCTGTCGTCGACTTCATTAACCGCTGGAGATCGTTGAGTCTTGATTGCAAGGACCGACTCACGGAAGTGTCTGCTGTCGAGATGTGCATCGGCGGCATGCATTGGGGACTTCACTACATCCTGCAAGGGATAAAACCCCAAACATTCGAGGAGCTGGCAACTCGCGCCCACGATATGGAGTTGAGTATTGCCAATAGAGGAAACAAAGACCTCTTAATCCCCGATGTAAAGAAAACAAAGACGGAAATGAAAAGCGTTGGGAAGATCACGAAGAATGTCGTGAAAGAATCCATGGTCGTCAACACGGCCCCCTTAAGGTTTTCCTCCAAAGCAAAGGAAAACAAAACAGAAGTAAGAAATGACAAAGGCGAAAGACGTCGCCTTACGCTGAAAGAAAGACAAGAAAAGATCTACCCGTTTCCAGACTCGGACATTCCCGATATGTTAGAGCAGTTGCTGGAAACGCAACTCATCCAACTGCCAGAATGCAAACGACCGGAGGAGTTAGGAAAGGTAAATGATCCTAACTACTGCAAATACCACCGGGTCGTCAGTCATCCTGTAGGCAAATGCTTCGTCCTGAAAGAGCTAATCATGAAGTTAGCTAGTGAAAATAAGATTGAGCTAGATCTCGACGAAATAGCTCAAGCAAATCACGCCGCTGTAACATTGAACTCCGGCGTTCAATTATCTCCTGTCTCTCCTAAGAAGCAAGAGGAGAGTTTGATCCAGTTCGGGACTTGCGAACCTGTAATCGTTCGATACGAACATGAAATCCTACAGGAGACTTCGCGGGTGGAGCCCGAACCCGTTGGAGATGAGGATGAAGGATGGACCGTCGTAACTCGTCGGAAAATGCGGCGACAGAGACCTGTTCAGAAAGAAGCCCGCCTACTTCGAGAGTATAGGCGAAAAAGTAAACTTCCAAAGAGAAAAGGAAGAAAGAGTATGAGAAAGCCAAAATTTGTCGTGGAGGAAAACAAAGACCTCCCTCGACCCCAGCAGCCTATGACCCTACGGGAATTTTTCCCCAAGGGATTCCTTAATGAGAAGACGGAAGAAATAATTGAAATTGCTACGTGCCATGTCGTTGTGGCAATTGAGGATGACAGCGCCACTCCAAGTTCAACGGAGTTGGCAATAAAGCTGGACAATACACCATCCCCCAATTTAGTAGATTTGCCTCAAATGGACAAAACTGCTCACGTCAACACATTGAAGGACTCTAATGTTTCAGAACCGTCAACCTCTACAGCACATGCAGGTGCGTCTGATTGCATGTCCATAAGCTTCACCGATGATGATTTGATGTTGGGGTCAAAACCTCACAATAGACCTTTGTTCGTCTCGGGATACATTCGAGAACAGAGGGTCGGTCGAATCCTCATTGATGATGGATCGGCCGTCAACATAATGCCGAAATCACTCATGAAGGAGATTGGCATCCTGATGGAAGAACTATCAAGTAGCAAGCTGGTAATCCAGGGTTTCAATCAGGGAGGACAACGAGCGATCGGCATGATTCGCCTACAGCTCATCATCGGAGACTTAGAAGCACATACCTTATTTCATGTCATAGACTCAAGGACCACCTATAAAATATTGTTGGGTCGCCCTTGGATTCATGGAAATGGGGTAATAACTTCCACCTTGCATCAGTGCTTCAAGTTCTATCAGAACGGCGTAAAAAAGGTTGAGGCAGACACTAAGCCATTTTCAGAGGCTGAGTCTCATTTCGCGGATGCCAAGTTTTATATAAATAACAGCAACATAGAAGAAATAATGCCAAAAGAAATCCCTTTGATCAGCGGGGAGCAGAAGACTTGCGCAGGGAAAGAATCCATCAAAGAAGAAAATGTTCCCAAGTTTTGCGAAAGTAAAACATCTGTCAGCCCTACGAAGGCTAAGGCCTTGAAAGATGAGAAAAGTTCGAACCCTTCTGTCCTGCGCTACGTTCCCTTGTCCCGGCGTAAGAAAGGTGAATCACCATTCGCAGAATGTACTAAAAGTTTGAAAGTCGGTGACATTAAGATCCTAAAAGAAAACTTTGTCACCCCTCTTACGAAGATAACGAAACAAGAGGTCACGAAGTCCAAAGAGACTCAAAAAGGGATGGTCCTACCTGAGAAACGAACGAAAGAAGGATACGATCCCAAGGCATATAAACTGCTAGCAAAGGCAGGATATGATTTTACAACTCACACTGAGTTCAAGGGCCTGAAAATCCTCGAGGGCAGATCAGAGCTTTCTTCGACACAGAAGAAACTCCTAAAAGAGGGATATTCTATACCGGCATCAAGAAAGGGACTTGGATATAAGTCGCCTGAACCAGTCCGGATAACCCGAAAAGGGAAAGAGAAAGTGGTTAACAGTAATAACATAACGACCAAAGAGGCAAACAATTCAAAAGAAGAGGAAACTGTCAAACCAAGGATCTCTATCTTTAAGCGCATCAAGCCGCCAGCTACGCGCGCTTCAGCCTTCCAGCGATTGAAAACGGCTGTGACAGAAGAGGACAGTTCGCACTCAACACCCAAGCCCACCAGATCTTTCGTCTTTCAAAGGTTGAGTAAGTCGGCAGATAAAAAAGAAAGCACGCCGTCCGCTGAACCTCTCTCACGGCAATCAGCATTTCAAAGGTTGAGTAAGCCAGCAGATAACAAAGAAATCATGTCGTCTGCTGAACTTCTCTCACGGCAATCAGCATTGCAAAGGTTGAGTAAGCCAACAGATGAGAAGGAAAACACAGTGTCCGCTAAACCCCTCTCACGAAAGTCAGCGTTTCAAAGGTTGAGTAAGCCGACAGAGGAGAAAGAAAATACGTTGCCCGATAAATCTCTCTCACGAACGTCAGCGTTGCAAAGATTAAGCGTGACCACAAAGAGAGATAAGAAACTTTCATCCACTTCCATCTTCGATCGCCTCCTACACGAAGAGGCTCGAGAGACTTTGAACAATAAAGAGTCTAGCGAAACAAAAAGCGATGAAGAGATCCGCAGTATCGTCCCCTCACGGATGAAAAGAAAAACTTTTGTCACTGTGAATACAGATGGTGCATTGAAGGTTAAACGACGTACTGTCATCATCACCAACCCTGCAAGCAAACATGCAGAGAATGGGGATGAAGCCTCTTGTTATCATATTACTGCCGAGGAAGAAATGGAAGCCGAGATATCTGAAGAGGATGTTGAAGAGGCTCCACTGCCACTCGAAGATGGAAGTCAACCAACAGTTGACGAACTGAAAGAAGTTAATCTGGGTACGACGGAAGAACCACGTCCAACCTTTATAAGCGCATCACTTTCCGATGAAGAGGAGTGTGAGTACTTGAGTTTGCTCATTGCGTATAAAGATGTCTTTGCTTGGTCGTATAAAGAGATGCCGGGACTTGATCCAAAAGTCGCAGTACATCATCTCGCTATTGAACATGGGTATCGACCAGTCAAACAAGCTCAACGACGTTTCAGGCCAGAGCTCATTCCCCAAATTGAAAATGAAGTCAACAAGCTAATTGAAGCGGGGTTCATTCGCGAAGTAAACTACCCAACATGGATAGCAAACATTGTCCCCGTCAGAAAGAAAAACGGACAATTACGGGTATGCGTTGACTTTCGCGATCTGAATAGTGCGTGTCCGAAAGACGACTTCCCATTGCCCATCACTGAACTAATGGTCGATGCTACCACAGGGCATGAAGCATTGTCTTTCATGGATGGGTCATCAGGATACAACCAGATTCGAATGGCCCTCAAAGATGAAGAAATGACAGCGTTCCGGACTCCGAAAGGGATATACTGTTACAAGGTAATGCCCTTTGGATTAAAGAACGCCGGCGCAACTTATCAACGTGCCATGCAAAAGATCTTCGATGATATGCTGCATAAGCATGTCGAATGCTACGTCGACGATCTTGTAGTCAAGTCAAAAAAGCGACAGGATCACTTGAAAGATCTAAAGGTGGTTTTCGATCGTTTGAGAAAGTACCAATTGAGGATGAATCCTCTCAAATGTGCATTCGGTGTAACTTCGGGGAAATTCCTTGGTTTCGTCGTAAAACATCGAGGGATCGAGATTGATCAGTCCAAGATCGACGCCATTCAAAAAATGCCAGAGCCGCGAAACTTGCATGAACTAAGAAGTCTCCAAGGACGACTTGCTTATATCAGGAGGTTCATCTCCAATCTAGCAGGCCGATGCCAACCATTTCAAAGATTGATGAGGAAAGACACGACCTTTGAGTGGGATGAAGCATGTCAAAATGCTTTTAACAACATAAAGCAATATTTGCTTAACCCTCCTGTTTTGGGCGCACCCGTAGCAGGAAAGCCATTGATACTCTACGTTACTGCGCAAGAAAGGTCGCTTGGGGCATTGCTTGCACAAGAAAGCGAGAAGGGCAAAGAATGTGCCCTCTACTACTTAAGTAGAACTCTCAATGGGGCAGAGCTGAATTATTCACCCATTGAGAAGATGTGTCTTTCACTCTTCTTCGCCATCGATAAGTTGAGACATTACATGCAGGCATTCACAGTGCATCTGGTGGCTAAGGCTGATCCAATCAAGTATGTTCTGTCTAGACCAATTATCTCAGGTCGGTTGGCAAAGTGGGCAATCTTACTACAACAGTATGACATTGTTTATGTTCCGCAAAAGGCGGTGAAGGGGCAAGCCTTGGCTGATTTCTTGGCAGATCATCCAGTGCCGTCAGACTGGAAATTATCTGACGACCTGCCTGACGAAGAAATCTTCTACGTTGAAATTGTTGACCCATGGATTATGTATTTTGACGGTGCAGCTCGAAGATATGGCGCAGGAGCGGGTATAGTATTCATTACCCCTGAAAAACACATGCTGCCGTATAGCTTCGCATTTGAAGAGGTATGTTCGAATAATGTTGCTGAATATCAAGCACTCATTATGGGTCTTCAAATAGCAATAGAAATTGGAGTAACCTACATTGAGATTTATGGAGATTCAAAACTGATAATTAATCAATTGTCGCTCCAATACGAGGTGAAGCATCCAGATTTAATGCCCTACTTTAATTATGCAAGACGACTCTTAGAGAGCTTTGATAGTATGACGATAGAGCATATTCCAAGAGCTGAAAATGCAAAGGCAGATGCATTAGCAAACTTGGCCACAGCCCTGACTGTATCAGAAAGTGAAATATTGAACGTTCCGATTTGTCAAAAATGGGTTATACCGCCAACTGAAGTTGAAAGTCAAGAAGCAAACGTAATATCGGTCTATGTGATTGAGGAAGAGGATTGGCGACAACCGATTGTAGATTATCTACAACATGGAAAACTTCCCACAGAGTCCCGACGTAAGGCCGATATACGAAGAAGAAGTGCTCGATTCATCTACTACAAGGAAACCCTTTATCGACGCTCCTATGACGGACTTTTTCTCCGATGCCTAGGAAAAGAAGAATCGATAAAGGCATTAGAGGAAGCACACTCAGGGGTCTGTGGTGCTCATCAATCGGGACCGAAACTTCATTTTCAGTTGAAAAGAATGGGCTATCACTGGCCAACGATGGTTCAAGACTCGATGGAGTATGCTAAGAAATGTGAGGCCTGTCAGTTTCATGCAAACTTCATACATCAACCGCCAGAACCCCTTCACCCAACCATAGCTTCATGGCCCTTTGAAGCTTGGGGGCTTGATCTCGTTGGTCCAATAACACCTAAGTCCTCAGCAGGACATTCTTATATCCTCGCTGGGACAGATTATTTTTCAAGGTGGGCCGAGGCAATTGCGTTAAAGGAGGCAAAAAAGGAAACTGTTGTGAATTTCATCCGAACTCACATCATTTACCGTTACGGCATCCCTCACCGCATCGTGACCGATAACGGAAGACAATTCTCCAATAGTCTAATGGACAATTTATGTGAGAAATTCAAGTTCAAGCAATGCAAGTCATCCATGTACAACGCTCCGGCAAATGGATTGGCAGAAGCATTCAACAAGACATTATGCAACTTGCTGAAAAAAGTAGTCTCCAAGTCAAAAAGAGACTGGCAGGAAAAGATTGGTGAGGCATTATGGGCTTACCGAACTACCCACCGCACTCCTACAGGGGTCACACCTTATTCCCTAGTCTATGGGGTTGAAGCTGTGCTCCCTTTGGAAAGAGAAATCCCTTCTTTAAGAATGGCGGTGCAAGAAGGGTTAACTACCGAAGACAATGCAAGATTGCGCCTCGAAGAATTGGAAGCGCTCGATGAAAGAAGATTGGATGCTCAGCAAGCATTGGAATGTTACCAAGCGCGAATGACCAAGGCTTTCAACAAAAATTTGAAGCCTCGATCATTTCAAGTTGGCGATCTAGTACTTGCAGTTCGAAGACCCATTATCACAACACGACACACAGGGAGCAAGTTCACTCCTAAATGGGACGGACCCTATGTTGTCAAGGAAGTCTACACAAATGGGGCATACAAAATCGTGGATCATGACGGATTAAGGATTGGCCCAATCAACGGCAAATTTCTTAAGAAATTTTATGCGTAAAAATTAATGTAATACTCCTTAACGTAAGAGTATAAACTACACGTTGCTCCTGGCCCGCACGAGCTTAAAAGGTGAACGGCCCAAGTAAAAAAAAAAAAAAAAAAAAAAAAAAAAAAAAAAAAAAAATTCTTGTAATCTGAACTACGTTATGACTTGATCCCTTCCATCTAAGGGTACGTAGGCAACTTAAAGAAAAAAATATATACTTTGAGTTCAGTCACAAACTAAAATTCATTCAATTTTATGCAGTCATAAAAAAAAAAGGAACTGTAAATTCAATCACAATGTGAATAAAATAAATGAACGACTAATAAAATAAAATAAAATAAAGTCAAAGCAGCCATTTGAAGTCCCTCAATTCTTCACGCGCAGTTTCTAGAAAACCACGTAGTACGTCTAGAGAAGCTATAGCTTCGTCACCAATAGCGGGAGTATCTTCAATATTGCTAATTTCCGTGCACATCCTGTTTTCTTTAAGTTGCTCTTCATTGAAATGTCTTTCTTTCTCCAAAATAAGTACAGAAAGTGATTCATGGTCAGCCTCCATAGTCTTCAGTTTGGCCTTCATACTTTCAATCTCCGAGAGCATCTGCTTAGACCGGTCCTGAAGTACATTCTTTTCTTCGAGCAGAAAGTTTTTACGAGACGAGACACCCTCCAAGCTGCATCTCAACTTTGCCAGGTCCTGATCCTTGCCAGATGAGGTCAAGCATGGAGAGTAGCGAGATTGTAGCTCGTTGTACTGGTCCACGTTTCGAAAGTACTCATCCACAAGATTCTTCAGAGATGCCAAGCTCGTCGCATCAACTTCAGAGGCGGCATCGAATATTTTCTGAATCTCAGGTTCAAGGGAGGAAGCCTTCTCAAAAGGAGTACGACCAAGTTTTTGTTGTACAATCTTCCACATGGCTAAGGCAAAATCTCGACGAGCTTTGGAGATTATGTCGTCAGCAACAAAAGTGGAAGCCTCTGAAGTCGCAATATCCAAATCCTCAACCGCCTGTTTAGGAGGGCTAGAAGCCACGATCATCAATGACTGTCTGCTCGAAGACGCCTGCAAAATAAAAAATAACAATAGGGAAATGAGGAAATAACGATGAATAAGCGTACAAAAATGCTCGAACAAAACTAAAGGGATACATATATGCAAAGAAGAAAGGATGAATGAGTCACTAACCAAAGGTGCAACAAGTTCGGGGGACTGTGGGGCATCAATAATCTTTTTCGATCTCTTCCGAGATTTAGTCTTCTCAGATTTAAGCTGCTTCCAGCAGCGGTCGCTGTTGTGTTCGCTGCTGCTACTCTGACTGCCAGTGTCTTCGTCAGGACTACTCACTTCGTGAATTGGCACCTCTTTCCTCGCGGCGCAAACCTTTTTACCGGTGTCTTTGGGAGGTTTTGTAGGAGGAGGAGTGAAACTGTTAACTAACAATTGTATGTTCACCCCGAAATAGCTCCCATGTTTTTTGTTCCACCACTTCTTGTAGGATGCGGTGACATGATCAGCAGGGTTTGGCATACACTGAGGGAGATGCACCCGGGACGAGGTTAGTGTCTCAGTGCAAATCCTCCAATGGTGGAATACATTCTCCAAGTTGATCGTAGGCGGATCTTCACGTAACTCGTTCGGTATATCTTGATAAAAGCCAAGTTGTCGACTAAACCGACAAGGGTGGTAGGCCTCGATAGTCATTTGTGTTCCGTGATGAGAGGATAAGTAACACGAGCGAATGCTTATAAAGTATGAAGATGATGAGAATGATAAACCTTTAACATCATGTAAAGTACCGCCTTGACTCTTGGGTTGGGGGTTTGCATGCCACGCTATAGACATGCCTTCATGGATTACTTTGCGGGCTGCGAACGCATCATAGTATTTCGCGCCACCTTCTCCTGAGTAGTCAACCATTAATGGGCCAGTTGTTGAGGATATTCTAAAGTGTGTACCAAAGTAAAGGGCAAGCCAACCATAAACATAATGTACTGGGAAGCAAATGTCGGAGCGCCCGGAAGAATGAGGGGTGTTGTAAAGTTGGCTAAGTCCATGATAAATATTGGATAAAACCGGGACTGCAAGGTTGAAAAGGCTACCTTCAGCCATGAGGGATGCTACCTTAAACACACTAGGACGAAGAAAGTTCCCACTCTTATAGGGAAACACGAAAACACACAGCCAGCATGAGATAAATGCAGCCAGATATGTTTGGTCCTTCAAGTCTTCCTCTACCCCCAGTTCGTGGAATAGTTCTTGCTCTTCGTTAGACCAGCCACGGGGAGCAGGAATAGAGCCCGACGGGTTATGAGTTAGGCGAGGCCGGGAAGATTTTTTGGTTCTCCGACTAGGGGGTTTGGTATATTTTAAGTCACCTTTAAACCAAAACTTGATCCACGATTGAGTGAAAATTCGTGTTTTCTCTACTTGCTGAGAAGCAATCCGGTAGTAAGCATCAAAAAGATAAGTACAGCTCTTGGGAAGGTGCTCACCCCGGACACGCGGCCCCACGCGCGGACCCATCAGTTCCTCACAGCTTGGAATGATTTCATTATAGAATTTTCCTTTGATTGAAAGACCTCCGAGTTTCCACATGTCCCACAAAGAAATGGATGCTTCTCCAGATGAGGTGTGAATGGTGTTGGTTGAAGGACACCAGGCTTCGCAGAAAGCCCGCATCACGTCTAAGTTGCGATCATAGGTATACAGAGAGGCCAGCATGGGTGATAGCATACCTGAGCCTTGCAATGAGTCCTTGTTTCGAGCAACGGTGAATTCAAGCCACTCCCAATAAAGTGGAGTGTAAAGGAATTCACCATTAAGTTTAAAGGTAGAACCCCAACGAATTCCGCCCGAAATAATACGACGCCCAAGGGTGGGACTCGGATTGGATTTGGATTTCCCTCTATGTAAAGAGGATTGTAAAATCCACGCGGGGGAGTGTTGGTCGCGGGGTCGCTCCGTAGACCATTCGGCCAAAAAATGGTTTTTGTCCAATTCTGATTCTTTAGGCAAATCTTCCATGGGGAAAAGGATGCCACTTTTTAGTGGTTGATCTTCGTTGTCTAAAACAACCAAATTTACTCCTGCATCGTCTGAAAACTCGGTAAAAAAGACCATGACTTGACCTACAAAAAAAAAATGAATAATTAATTTTTACTCTTTACAATCGTGACTCCGAGCAAACGTTAAAAAAAATGATGAAATCCAACACCAATATATGTAAAGTTATTAAAAAAAAGGATTACAGCGGTGACGATGATCCAATGTTGGTGAAAAGGGTAGTTGTACGAAAGGTTTTCATCATGACCGTTGACTAAAAAAAAAAAAAAAAAAAAAAATATTTCCAATCCCAAAGAGGTTAAAGATGTCTGCTTCTAGATAGACCTACAAGTCGCATCCGACAAGTGGACACCCGTAACAGGGGCAACGCTTAGGCGTGAGTGGGCATCCCACAACCCAGCGTCACATCTCTAACTCCTTTGCAAAAGGAAAAGATTTTAAGTTTGAAAGGTTTAAGGATGTCTGCTTCTAGATAGACCTACAAGTCGCATCCGACAAGTGGACACCCGTAGCAGGGGTAACACGTAGGCGTGAGTGGGCGTCCCACAACCCAGTGCCACATCCTTAACTCTTTCAAACTGAAAAGCAAAAAAAAAAAAAGGTCTTTTAACAAAAAAATATTTCCAATCCCAAAGAGGTTAAAGATGTCTGCTTCTAGATAGACCTACAAGTCGCATCCGACAAGTGGACACCCGTAACAGGGGCAACGCTCAGGCGTGAGTGGGCATCCCACAACCCAGCGTCACATCTCTAACTTCTTTGCAAAAGGAAAAGATTTTAAGTCTGAAAGGTTTAAGGATGTCTGCTTCTAGATAGACCTACAAGTCGCATCTGACAAGTGGACATCCTTAACAGGGGCAACACGTAGGCGTGAGTGGGCGTCCCACAACCCAGTGTCACATCCTTAACTCCTTTAGACTGAAAAAAAAACGAAGCTTTTGTTTTGTATTTAAAATAAAACGAAAGTTTTGATCTTTAAAATTTTCACAAACTCAAATACACATAAAAAAAAAAAAAAAAAAAAAATATATTTCCAATCCCAAAGAAGTTAAAGATGTCTGCTTCTAGATAGACCTACAAGTCGCATCCGACAAGTGGACACCCGTAACAGGGGCAACGCTTAGGCGTGAGTGGGCATCCCACAACCCAGCGTCACATCTCTAACTTCTTTGCAAAAGGAAAAGATTTTAAGTCTGAAAGGTTTAAGGATGTCTGCTTCTAGATAGACCTACAAGTCGCATCCGACAAGTGGACATCCTTAACAGGGGCAACACGTAGGCGTGAGTGGGCGTCCCACAACCCAGTGTCACATCCTTAACTCCTTTAGACTGAAAAATTTTTTTTAAAAAAAAAACTAAACAAAAAAAAATAATAAAATAAAATATTTTGGTTTAGGAAGCTTTTGTTTTGTTTTTTTTTTTGAAAAGAAAATAATAAAGAAATTCACAAGCTCAAATATGTTTTGTAAAAAAAAAAAAAAAAAAAAAAAAAAAGAAAAAAAGAAAGTAAAAAAAATATATCCAAAATCTCAAATTGAGTTTATTTTGAAGAAAATAAGAAAATATATGGCGATGAGATGTCAGGTTTCAAATTTATCGGGCAACGTATCCAAAAGCCCGATATATCCAAAAAAATTTTTAAAAAAAAAAAACTAAACAAAAAAAATAATAAAATAAAATATTTTGGTTTAGGAAGCTTTTGTTTTGTTTTTTTTTTTGAAAAGAAAATAATAAAGAAATTCACAAGCTCAAATATGTTTTGTAAAAAAAAAAAAAAAAAAAAAAAAAAAAAAAAAAAAAGGTAAAAAAAATATATCCAAAAGCTCAAATTGAGTTTATTTTGAAGAAAATAAGAAAATATATGGCGATGAGATGTCAGGTTTCAAATTTCTAAGTCTAAATTTGAGTTTTAAATTTCCAATTTTAAATTTCGAAATAAAAATAATTAAAAAAATTTATGGGATTTTCAAAAAGTCTAGAGGATTTTCAAAAAGTCTAGATTTTAAATCTAAATTTACAATTTGCTAATTTCATAAGTATTAATGCTAAATCTCAATTACAAAGGTTCTAAATGTCAACTCCCAATTACATAATACAACAATTACATAAAACAGTCTAAAATAACATATTAAACTTCTCATATTCCCATAGGCCACAAATTAAAATATAATGCAACCACAACCACAAAATTAAAATTACAAACACAAAATTAAAATTAAAATTACAAACATAAAATTAAAACTCACAGTCCATAATACAAAAATTAAAATCCTAAAATTAAAACCCACAGTCCATAAATTACATACAATAAATTAAATTACATATATAAATATAAATTACATACATTAAATTACAGTCCACATTTACATACAATAAATTACATTTACATACAAACATACATAAATCAAATAATATTAAAAGATTTTATTTACCAAATTAATGTTGGCACGAAGAACACTGTGGAATTTTTGCAAATTGGCACCTGTATATAAAAAAAATATATATACATATAAAGTTAGAATAAAACATAAAAAAAAAAAATACTAAACTAAATAATAATAAATAACAAAACAAAAAAAAAACAAAAAAAAAATAATAAAAAAAAAAAGAGAAAAGAAGAAACTCACCTACGGCGTGCGATGAAGACGGCGGCGTGGGTCGCGAGGTGCTGCGCGGGGGCGGCGGTGCTGCGGCGGTGCTGCGCGATGGGCTGACGGATGCGGCGGTTCGCGCGGAAGAGGATCCGAAGACGGCCGGCGGTACAGATCCGGAGCGCAGGGCGCGAGATGGGCTGAGGCGCGGCGGCGACGCCTGAAGCACGGGGCAGAGACGTGCGGCGCTGCGGCGAGGACGTGCGACGGTTGCGGCTGGTTGCTGTTCTGGAGACGACGGCGGCTGGCGGAACGGAGCTGCAGATGCGGCTGAAGCACGACGGTTCGGGCGGAGCTGCGGGCGGCGGTGCAGCTGGAGCGCGACGATCCAGGCGGAGCGACGCGGCGGCGGCGGACTGAAGCGCGGTGGCGGCGGCGGCGGCTGGAGCTCTCCTTCTTCTTCCTCTCCAAGCAAACTTTCTCCCTTCCTCTACAAACAAACCCTAAAGCCTTATTCTAACTCTTCAAATTCCATCTCATTCTATTTATATGAATTAGAAAACCTAAATGGGTTAGGGTTTGAAGAGTAAAATTACTTAAATGTCCTTCATTTAAGTTTAAAAAAAAATTATTACAAAAATAAAGTACAAAGTCAGACTCGAACTTAGGACCAAACTCAACTAAAGCCATCCAAGTTCCGCTCTACCAAACAAACTTCTTGGTCCTCATTTGTCTTCACATTCTAGTGTTGCATTTGGCCAATTATTTATGCCAAAATAAAAAAAATTCCAACCCTCTTATTCCGAATTCAAGCCCAACTTTAGAAGCTTACCATTTTTTTTTTTTTTTAACCGAGAAAATTAAAATTTTTGGGCATATTCCAAAATTTATTTTCAGACATGATTTAGAGTCAAAAATTATCTAAATCCAAGCCTCAAATCAAAATTGGCGGTTTGGGTATATTTTATCCACGTCGAAATTAGAGTAAAATTCAAAGTCAAACCCTATTCAAAATACAATTGGGCAGACACAAGTCCTTACTCTACATCTCAAGATAAACTAAGGTAGAAAAAAAAAAAAAAATCTCTCTACCGAAATTTAAATCAAATTTCTGTCAGATAAGAAAGATCAAAACTACGAGCCAAATTCATATTTTTGATCGATTGACATGGAAAGAGACGTCAATTAAAATAATTGATCTATGAATCGAACTTCATATTTCGATAAAATTGATATGTCGAAGCAGAGTCGAAATTAGGATGTCCTACGTTTCGATTTATCTATTCAACTTTTCCGAGACTCACCCACACATACTTGTGCATAACTCTCGAAAAAGGGGGCATTTGTTGACCGAGAAATTTCGGCCAATCAGTGGTCGCCACGTGTCTCCATCACGACCGGGGATCAGATAGACTTGACCGAGCAAAGTCGGCCAAACTGCAATTGGGCTCGAAGTCGAATCGGGCCAGAAAGATTAAATGACAATTTGGCCCAAAGCCCAAAAGCCCATTGGGTCCAAACCCAAACCCATTGGGTCCAAACCCAAACCCATTGGGCCCAAAGCCCAAGCCCATTGGATCCAGGCCCATGAAAACTCTATAAATAGAGAGTTCATTTTCATTTCTAAGGTTCAGAAAATTTCTTCTCCTAAGAACTCAGAGAGAATTCCCAAACAACGAAAGACTCTTTGAAATCCTGAAGACTGAACGTCACTCCAAATTCAAACACCTGAAGACTTCACCGCTACGCGAAGCTGAAGATTCAACCTCGAGAACAAGCTACGAAGCCCTCGAGTACGTAACGTTTAAGAGAGAGAATCAGAGGATCAAATATTAGAGATTGTAATCCACTACGCACTGATAAATACAATACATCAAATACAAATTCAAATTCATTTGCACGTGTCGGATTTCCATTCGTCGTCGAAATCTCGTGTGAACAAACACATGAAAACTTATAATTTTAGCAATTAAACCCCTAAACTTTCATACTATAAAAGTTTAGGAGTTTAATTGATAAATTATAAGTCTCCACACGTGTGAAAATTAATATTTTTCTAAGAGATGGTGTAAATTGATACACTTATGAAAGTTTAGGGTTTAAATTGATACAATCATTAGTTTAGGATTTTAATTGGTACAACCTCCAAAGTTTAAGAGTATAAATGGATTTTTATCCAATATTATATTATAATTGTAGAACTCTAAATTTAGTTTAAACTCGTTTGAATTTTTTCAGAAATATTTGAAAGAAGTAAATCAACGTTATGATACATAAACTTTTATCATTGTGACTTCGAACTTATTAGGTACTCATTGGATCAAAGTATGTCCTATAGTGCATATTTTAACCACAAACTTGCTATAATTTCTAGTAACTACTCCATGTAAATATAATCAACCAATTTATTAAAGAAAACAAAAACATATTCACATATTTTACCCAAACATTGCACAATCTTTCATTTTCTCCACAAAAAAAAAAAAAAAAGAAAAAGAAAAAGAAAAAAGAAAAAAGAAGAAGAAGAAGATTGAGACCTACATTTAGTCGTATCTAAATGTTGGGTTATTATCACAAATAGCTTATATGGCAAAAAATCTATTAACATTAACCCTGTTTTTTGCCACTATCAACATTAACCCTTCTCGGTGCATCCTGGCCAGGATCGGGCACCAGGATTCTGTTTTTTTTTTTTTTTTTTTTTTTTTAATTATTTATGACTTTATGTATTTTACGTTTTTACCCCTCCTTATAATATACCCTATATAACATATTTCTTTAATTTGCAAGGAAAGTTTATCTTATTCACTCTTTTTCACATTCCATTTGAGCAAACAAGGTATGTTTATACAAATGTTTATCATATTGAACAATAGCTTCATAAAGTCAATTTTGGCGCCATTTCTCGTTCATTAACCCAGATCCTGGTCGGAATGTATACAAATCCTGGCCAGGATTTGTATACATTCCGACCAGGATTGACCAAGATCGAGATTTTTTTTTTTTTTTTTTCCATACATTATAACTAATGTTTCTTCTTTTATGTTACTTAGATAATGCCTCGTGTTGGTGGCACAATATTAGAGAGGAGAAGAAGAGAAGATGCCACCAACAAACGAGGCATTCTGTAAGTAACATAAAAAAAGAAACATCGGTTATAATGTATGAAAAAAATAAAAATAAATAAATAATCTCGGTCTTGGTCGATCTTGGTCAGAATGTATACAAATCCTGGCCAGGATTTGTATACATTCCGACCAGGATCTGGGTTAATGAACGATAAATTGGGCCAAAATTTTGTTCAAATGGAATGTGATCCTTAAACTTGTATACAGGGTATGTGTGAAGAAGGAAAAATAAAATAAAAAGAGTGAATAAGATAAAAACTTCCCTTCCAAATTAAAGAAATAGGTTATATAGGGTATATTATAAGGAGGGGTAAAAACGTAAAATACATAAAGTCATAAATAATTTAAAAAAAAAAAAAAAAAAAAAACAGAATCCTGGTGCCCGATCCTGGCCAGGATGCACCAAGAAGGGTTAATGTTGATAGTGGCAAAAAACAGGGTTAATGTTAATAGATTTTTTGCCATATAGGTTATTCTCGATAATAACCCCTAAATGTTCTATGCCTTCATTATTATTGCATAAATTTCACTTTTGGTCTCATACGAATTCATAAACAATACTTTAGTTCACGATGTTTGGAAAATAATTTTCGATGGACATAAAATTAAGTTGACTATTAACTGATTGACTTAAAAATGACATGACATTGTTAAGTTGTCAATTTTCTTATCATTTTCCTCCCTCTCTTCCCCTTATATTTTTTCTCCTCTCACATGTCCTTGTCACCATCGTACACGCCTACCATTATCGTCATCGTTGTCGTTTCAATTGTTCATTAGTCGACCATAGTTATTCTCACTATTCATTTATCTCTTCCCTTCTCTTTTTTGTCTCCTATAACAAATGTTGGCAATTGCTCCCAGCTCTTTATCGTTCTCTCTCTTCCCCATTTGTCAACCTTCACCCATTCCCTCCAAATCTAAAACAAGTTTTAGATGTGGTTGTTTTAATTAGCACAAATGCGAACAAATAATGAGAGTTAGAGATGATCCTCCATCCTCGTGAGTAAAAATGTTTGATTAAAGAATTATAAGCCTCGAAAACTTAAACTCCCCAAGCATTTAGGAACACAAATAGCCTCCATTCAATCCACAATGTCATCTTTCTCTCCTCATCGCTCCCTCACCAAAATCTTATCATAAACCTCTTGCACTCTTTTAACAACATATCGAGTAACCTAACACAACCCATTGAACAAGTGTGAATAATTTGAACCACAACCTTAACAACTTTATTGTCAATGGTAGAAATGAAAAGATAAAGAAGAGATAGGATTACTTTGCCGCAAACTTCGTCAAAGGTTGAAGGTAGAACGGTTCTTTCTTTCACCATTTATCGTGTCCCATCACATGATCAAATTCACACATTGTGTACGAATCCCTAAAGCAAACATGAATGGTCATAAAGGATGACATTCCGCTCGATTAAAGACCAAACGTTAATATAATCGAGTAAGAGAATTTCCATGAAGTAATAAAAATCTTGTTAAAAATAGTTAAAAAAAGAAACAAACTTTACCTTCATCATCAATCATAGATTTCAAAAATTCAAAACGACATGTCGACCAACCCTCAAGGATCGGTTCCAAATAAAACATCGGCATTTCCATTTTCCTCCCCCAATCTTAGCGTCAGCTGCACTTCAATGTTCATCCCATCTCTCTCCTCTCTCTAACATTGATTAACCTTTCATCCTGATTTTTCTGTTCAATTCGGAAGAAAGAAATTGAATCAAGTAACGCACAATTTCAATCTCCAGCCATGGTTTCTGCTCTTGGATCTTCAGGCGTTTTCATGCTTGCCCCTCAATCGTTTATCGCCAATCGCGAAGCATTTTCCAGTTGCCGCGATCCATGTGAGAGGCCCGCGGCAAGATCATCTCGTTAGCCTCTCATTGGTTGTTCTCATGATATTCAACCACGATTAGATGACTCTTCACGGAAGTCTCTCCTGGAAATTCTGTGCCACTCGCATTTTTGTTTGGTAGGTTCAATTGCAGGTTCGTTTCACCATTTCCGTATCTGTTTTGGTGGCTATTTGGTTGTTTTTGAACTTTGATTTTCCCCCTTTGGACTTTGAGTGGTCTTTGACTTGATGGGTACCTCCTGTTTTCTAGTTTGATTGTTTTTCTATGTCTTTTCGTTGTGTTCTCTAGTGATAGCTCCGATCGGCGGTATTCTGTTTTTTGGTACTCTAGCTTTTGGATTAAGGTGGTTTCTATGTTGATATGAACTTGATTTCTTTGAGTTTGTTTGAATTGACTGAGATTATATTCAATCTGTTGAAGCTTTATAATCCATGCATTTGGGGGTAAGAGGGTGTGCTTGACAATAGATTATTGGCTGTAGACGAGTATGTTTTTGGTCGAAGTTGACCATCCATCACTCTTTCTTTTATTCCATTCTCTTTGTCATAATTAATAGATTGGTTTGAAAGAGAACGTATAACAATTTTAAGCAGCTCTTTTGTTGTACTTGTAATTACAATTCTTAAAGTATTTGCCTCTATTCACTGTATACTTGGAGACTTCGAGATTCTTCAAATCTTCCATATTTGCCTTAGATAATAGAAATTGAATTCTTAAAGGGGATTTGCGAGATTGGAGTGTGAACTTGCTTATCACGGTATTTCGAAACTAAACTACAAAAATGATAATGGAGGGGTCTCAAGGTGAAGGGGGATGAGGATGGATTTTCCATTGGTATATTCATACACAATGTTTTATTATCTTTGGTTTATGAGATACTCGAGTATCAGTTTCTGGCCTCTTTGTTGAGGGTATATGCCTAAACCAGTTGAGTTATACTCAGGATGGTTTCCTTGATGAAACTTGAGCTATAATTTTCTAAGGCTTTGAATTCTTTTGTGGTGTTATCTGTTTTTAGGTTCCACCCTATGCCTTTTAATCGAGTTCTTTGTGTAGGTCTTTTCATGCTTAGATTCTTTATCCATTAAGGGAGTTCACTGAAGAGTTGTTCAGACGGTGATCTCCTTCTATGGTAGGGACCACTTTTCTTGGAATCTATATTTACATTTCAATTGGAAACTAGGACTTTGTGGTGTTTGGCTTATTGGATTATTGTTCTGTTTGCTTAGGTGTTTTATGTTCTATTGCGAGAGTCCAAGTTAGAAGAGACTGTGCTAAAGACACGACCAAATAAAGCTTGAAATTTTGAGCGTAATTAAGCAGCTGGTTAGGAGATGTTTTTCCATGACAGTTTCCTATTTCTAAGAACAAAAACTAATGAACACATATTTGCTCTACTAGTTTTTGAAGCTGCATTCTCTTGTTCTTTTAGTCTGTTCTCACAGATGGCTTCGTTTTAGAAGATTTGAAATTGTTCTTCGTACAAGAAGCATGAGCATGTGTAAGTATTTTGAAATAGATAAATCACTACCATCATAGTTTAGTTCATAGAAATAGTTTTGAAAGCAATAGCATAAATTGTTTTGAAAATGATCTCCTAAACAGGTCTAAAATTTTCTCCTCCAAACCTGATATTGTTGTCTTGTTGCTCACTTGAATTTCCATTTTCACTGCATTTAACAGTAACATGCACGACAATTCCATTTCACTACCATGCATTATTTGACTTAATTGATATGTTGCATAAGTATACATTTCCGTAAAGGGGTAAGTCATTATCGTCCCCATCTTCGTTTATAAGTTACGAATGACCAATTAGCAGTTGATAGACATTAGAAGCCTTGGAAAAGGGTTGTTATCTGAATTCTGAATATTTAGCTGGTTTTTTGTTAACCCATTAACTTGTTCACTTTACTGCAATTCTAGATCATCAGAAGCATTTCCTAGAGTTGCAAGATACTCGTACACTGTTCTTGTTTGATTTGCTTTACATAACATATCAAATGCAACTCCATTTCTAAAGCTGTCGAAAATAAGACATGCACATTTTGATATAGATGGAAAATTCTTTGCCTAACCCAATTCATTTACCAACACTTGACACTGTTTTTCTGATTAATTTTACTTTTGTGTTTTGTTTTGGCTTGCAGTTTTGCTCGATTGATGAATTGATGATACAACTTAAGCAGAACACAAATATTGACACACCAAGAAAAGAGAATTGTGAAGAATTCAGAATAATGTAGCTGGGAATGAAGCCATAATGCGATTACAAGCTACAGAGTGCTAAATTTTTCACAATGTTGTTTTACCATCTAGTGCCATAGATATTTATAAGAAAAAGGCAACCCCTCCCTAGAAGAAAAGAGCCATAAAAGAAAAAACAAAAGAATTTGATCCTCTAACATAGAATAATTTTTGGTACAACTCAATAATGGTAATGGTAGACATTTCAATATTCAGATTTGGCACTGCGATGCTCTTAGGATTGCACTTGCACTTGGTAGCTCAAGTATTGTTGTTTTTGTCAACTAATTGGCCATGCACATTTGGCTGCGCCCCTTCTGTTATCCATTAAAAGAAGAAAATTAGATATAAACATTCATTTTCGCTAATAGAACAATTGTTAAACGAAGCCAACATTCCCATTTCAAAGTTAATGCAGCCACTAGTTTCACAAATTTGGTAGAATGAACACAAAAAAACAGAGAAAAAACTCGAACGGATTCGCTTTAGATCACATTGTGCTTCTTCAAAGGTATATATTGTGCAACTTTAAAGTTAAAATAGAAGTTTCATTTATCTCCATTTGTTTACGCTATGTAAATTTCGACATGAATATGAAAGAAGGGAGGAAATTCCTGCTATTATTCTGTAGAAAAGGAGGGGGAAGGAAGAAATACACACGAGCAGTAAGAAATATTTTAAAATGTCAACTGAAACTTGTTCCAGGTTCTTTCTTCATACAAACACATTCAAGTGATTATTTTTCTACCCTAAAGAGGAAGATATGAGATATACAACAGAATGCAGAGAAACTATTATCAAGTACACATATATTTATTACCACTTTCACCATCAGATGCATAAGTTAGTCTAGAAATTGCATCCACAAGGGCCTGTTCGTGATCCTGCACGTCGAATATGAAACGATTTACCTTGTAATGGAAAGGAAAGATGGAACATAGAAAAAAGGAATTGGAATAGCATGATATGGACCATACTTTAAGCATTTTCTTTGCCTTTTCGAGCTCCACAGGGTCGGGATTACTTGCATTGAAAACTTTCTCTACCTGTTGGTGTTCAAAACCACCAAATGGTTATAACACTGTTGGAATTTATATCCATTCTATTTCGAATATCTATGCACTTACCTCCTTTACCAATGCCTCTGTATTAAGTAATTCTATATCATCCAGCACTTTCTTTCCAACACCATTTTGTGATGGAGAAAGTTCCTTTCTGGATTGGCTCTTTGAGTGTCCTCTCCCTCTACCAGTACCAGGAACAAAACCACCACCCAAGCTTTGGGATCTTCTATAGACACGGCTTTGTCCTCCGTGGCCTCCTCGATGAGTCATTCCTGGATCCTCACTATCCCATCGAATATCCTCGGGTGGGATCTGCGGTTAGCATGAAATCAGTCACTACACAGGATTGGACTTCACAACCCAACCACACCAAAATGTAAAATATGCCATCAAGCAATCTCTATGCAAACAGCATAACAACCTTAGCGGCAACCAACTTCTATAAATTATATAAAAGATTTCAAGAACTCAAGTAAATCATTATGGGAAGGAGAGAATTCTAAATCTTCTCCTCCAGCGGTTAAAAATAAGTTGGATGCCAACATTCCAACTTAAAAAGAAGATCAAACAATGGAGGGTAGGTTAAAGCAATGCTAACTAGGTCTATTTTGTTGGTCTCTTGGGCCAATCAAGCTAAGCTTTGATAAGGGAATTATTACTACTACGAATTAGCAGAGGAGCCAGCAAACCAAACTAGGGTTCACCAAAGTTACAGTTTGGTTTAACATTTATGCATTTGCACGTATGAAGAAGTGGTTAAGAGAAGGATGGTAGTAATTAGTATAACTCGAGGAATTAGGGTCCACGAAGCCTAAGGCTTAAAATCAGAGAATAGCCAAAGTAACAATAGGATATAGTTAACGAGGTACCAGTAACATGTTTCATCATTCACTCACCAGAAAACACTTCCTGAAAATTACGGAAAACGGCATGTATTTTCAAAAGAATGTACTGAATTCTCGGACCCTAATAACTACACTGCCGCAAACAAATAAAATCTCACTCAAAGGATGCAGAGAAATTCTAAAAGCAATACCCAAATATACCTCTTTAATATCAACCCATTCCCACGTCTCTCGTGTTGTATTTATATCATAAACCAAAGCATGCTGGCCCTGAAAAACAACGTATGAAGTACAGAGGATAATCAGCAGTCAGCACATAAGAAAAAATATTTCTGAAGAGCCAATCAGCAGGTGCTATGGGAGGATACCAGAGTAATTTATGCATTTGCAAACTAAAGCTGGCATTTATCAGATTCAATATGGAGCAGAAAAGATGTAGCAACAAGTGAGAGACCTTTTTTTTTTCCTGTTTCTTTTTTCCCTGGGGGGGGGGGGGGGGGAGGAGGGTTTGCAAAAGGACTACTTTATTAAGAGGAATGGAAGTATGAAAAGGTCATACAAAAAAGAAGGCCTAAACGAGGCGAAGATGTAATATGCATAAAAAAATATCTAAATATATGTTGAAACACAAATAAAAATAAGTTCAAAACAAACACTTGAGGCAAATTTTTGAGACGACATGCCTTAACAGGATCATAATCTTTTATGAAAGCCTCATAGAAGCTGTTGTCCTCGGGCCACCTGGTCCACACTTTCCTTCCAATTAAAGCTTCAGCAGATTCATTAGCCAGAAGGGCACCAGAAGAACTATGATTATTTAACTGTCTGCTTCCAGCAGGAACCAAAGAAGAGTACTGCATCGGTTTCATAGATGAAAAACCAGGCAATGGTGTATTCTAATAAGAAAAATATGAAGAGAACTAAAATAAGCAGAAAATTAGAGACAACCATGTCTTATATGTTGCTGCAAAAAAGGGGGAAAAGCCCTTTAATGCAACAAGAAACATGGTTTAGGATCCAGAATCGACATATGAAAGCCAGCAAAAGTGCCGATACCAGTTGACTTGTTTTCTGCTTCTTACGGGATGCTGAAACAGTTGGACTGGGAACAACATCATGAACTGGCTGGGACGAACTGCGTCTCACATTTTGGTGCCCACCTGCCTGTCTCCACTCCCTTGTACAATCTCAAAACATAACACAATGAAGTTGAATAAACATACATCTCCCAAAATGGATTAAAATTCTAAAAGTTTCAATTGCTTTAGAAACATTCTAATTTCTAACCTAATCTCGCGGATGATGTCGTCAGAATTAACCCTGGCAAGCAACTCTCTGTGTTCATCATCCGACACTCTCAATTCTTTCCTAAGCTCTGTTATCAAGCTTTCTTTATCCTGCCAAACAGAGGGTATAAACCTCAGAGAAAGCATATTAAAACAAATACTACGTGGAACATTTTTTTTAACAAAACTTGAAAAAGATGAACACACACCCAGGTAATGGCATCTGCTTGGGCTTTAAATGCACGCAGTACTGAGCAGTAAGCTTCTTGCTCGAGATGATGAATCTGGGCCTCCATATCGTGTACTCTAGGGTATGGGAAAGAACTCAAAACAGACATTCCCTTTCCAGAAATGCGACCTCCTCTAGAAACTCTGTTACGATGTGACGGTGGAAGATCATCATCAGTACCTGCAGTTATTTCATATACATGATACATGATTTTAAAGGATGATACACCTAGAATAACTCATCATTTTCCCCATTAACATGGTGATATTCTGATAACATCCTCTCGATTCCTATAAACTGGCTAAAACGACGAACAATTCAACCGAACAGGACATTGAGGGAACTCATAATCCAGAAAAGCCTTAATCTTCACAGTCCCAAATGGTATTTCTCTTCTTGAAGGCCCAACATTACTTTTTTGTTCATGCCTGCCTCATTATGCCCTTAAGAAAATCGAACCAAGGAGACAATACCTTGGCTTGCCAATCAAGCAACAAAGATTACCCACCATGATCGAGCACAATACTCTAAATCCCCCTTCTCCCTTCTTCTTGCATATAAATTTCCCGAATAAATGCAAAAATTAAACCTAAATAACGAAAAAGATAAAACCCAGAACTCATAAAACCAAAGGAATTACTCAATTCCCCAAGTGACCAGCCCCAAACCCCTATTTTCGTTAATACACCAAAAAAAAAAACTGAAAACCTATTTTCAAGCCCTCGTCGAAGTGACCACCAAATCAGGCACTAAACTCAATCAATCAAAAAAAAAAAAAAAAAAAAAAAAATCAAAGAACTCCCAATTGTCCAAACAGAAAACCCACCACGCTTAAAGAAGAAAAACCCCCAAATTTCATTCCCACACAACAAAATCCAAAATATTCCAACTTACCGCTACTGTCGGAGGCTTCATAGTTCATGATCAACGACAAGAACCTGAAAAATTGAAAAAGAAAGGGCGCGGAAAGAGTTGGAAGGAGATTTATCGACAAGGAAGAAGCTGAGAAGTGGATTAAACGGAAGAGAAGGCGGGATCTTGATGAATGGCAATGTGGCGAATCGATTGATAACAGAACTGCAGGAGTGAAGAATCGAAAGGGGGTAATGGGTAAAACGAGAAATTAATTACTTAATTAAGAGAAGATAAATAGAGATAAGAGAGTTTTGAGGAAGAACTGAATGCTTACTGGTGCTTGATTATGTGTAGAAGAAAGGTGTCGTCTTCGTCTTCAATGAATATGAAAACCGCACCCTGCAAAAATAACGCGAATCGCCCCAGAGCTCCAATTAAACCCCCCAATAACGAATATGTATATCTAAAATACAAAATATATTCCTTTCAAAAAAAAAAAAAAAAAAAAAAAATACAAAATATATTTAAGATTTTCGCTACATTTTTTTTCATTTTTTTTTTTTGACCCACAGATTCACACTTGTGAATTCTTGGTCGATGATATATGCTTTGTGTTGCGTTAGGGATGATAACACGGCGAAGTGGGGCCGACTAAAAAAGATGAAGTGGCTAAATTACGAGTTGAACAAGTACGCTTGTTGTGCGTCCTTCTCTCCTACATAATCCACAACGCATTTTTGTACTAGGTTATCGTTAATCGATCTCATTATGAATGCACGAGGTTTTTGGTCGTCCATGCTCCCTCACCAAATTTTTGTTTGGGTGAATTACTCAAAATTTACCTCTGGTCAATCATCTTTTATGTTGAATATGCTGAAAGCATGGTTGGTAATGTGTTATTTTGTAAGCTTTATCGACAAAGGTCAAATGCCCCAAATGAATGTTATTACATAAGAGCACGTAATCTTGAAACACTGTCACTTGTTACAAGTACGTGTCTTGTCTTTCAAGCAAACTACTTGTGTTTGTTGACATTTGTAAAGGAACAAATCATGTTAAATTCAGTTTCAATCTCAAACTTGTGTGTCACTCTGTCAACAGACATCACAGTATGTGAAACAACTCTTTTTTCCCACTTCCTGAGTTTCGTTAAACCATATGTTGTGTATGTTTCACGATTATCTAATGCTTCACTGATTACTTCTTGACATTTTTCAAAAAATCCAATGGTTCGATAAAAGGTTAACTTCACTAGGGTTATTTGATGGGTAATGATCTAGCTTCTTTAAAAACTCCCTTAATAGATTCACTTACATTAGTTGTCATCCATCCATGCATAATGATTCCCATTGTCATGAGATTATGTCAACTTTTCTAGATTTATGTGAGAGAAAAATTCAAGACACTCCATATTTAATCACTTTAATTCTTTTATAGATCTCACAAAGCTTTTGAGGTTGTCTTCCTCCTCCATACACTAGATTTTTCAGTTGCTTTGATTTGTATTTGTTGTTGAAGTTACTATCCATATGACAAAGACAATAACGATGATATGCTCTTAGTTTACTCCAACCACTTTTCTCTTTATTCACAACAATTAAAATGCCTCCATGTAGATCATAAATCAAACATATATAAACCATCTTGCCATAAAGATGTGTACCATCTATGTGTACCGTTAGTGATGTTCACTTCAAAAACATTCGCGGGATATCGACAACGAACGTAGTAACGTTGTTGGAGTGCAACGTGTGTTGCTTTCGTGTGAAATGGTAGAGTTGGGGGACATTAACTTGTCTTACGACGACAACAACTTGAGGACCACAACCATATTCTTTCTTCATGTATAAATGTAAAGATTGTTACTTTTGGGGTGCAAAACCCGCCAAATTATGTTGTATAACATGTAGTGATTTTCTTTTAGGGGTTTTTATTATCATTCAAGAAAAAAATCGTGTTTTCTCTTTTCGAATGTTGAATTCAATGTGAAAATGAAAAGTGTTTTTCCTCGTACGGGATCCTTGAATATGTACCCATTGATATTAATTTAAAATTGACTAAATTATATACAATGCTGCTAAAGTTATTAGGTTGATTTTATTTATGTTTGAAGTTTCATCAATTTGAGCATAACTCAATGATTTAAAGCATGCATTACGACTTGAATTAAATGGTCAAATATTTAAATTCTCACCCACATATTTTTTTAACTTAAAAAAATATTTGTCATTCATCAATGAAGTCACATATATTAGTATCCATTGATCTTTGATTGTGAAAGGGATATATATCTCAACGGCATGATGTATCGCCTATTGACCATGAGGTCCTAGGTTAAGGATATCTCATATTTAATAATAATAATAAAAAACAATTGTCATTCGCCTATGAAGTCACCTCTATGTATCCGTGGATTGTGGAAGGGAATCTGTTGTTTTAGAGGGAGGTCCTACGCGAGCAAAGGTCGTCTTTTAAAAAGACGATCTTGCTCGTGGATGAAGATAAATACGATCTTCTTCGGATCTACGTTCCTTTCATTAACAAATTAATATCTCTTTATCCATATATTCAAAAATTTCGAAAAAAATGTATGGTTGGAAAGCTAACAGGACAACGTCACTATTTTTGGAGTTGTGTATAAAAAGATAAAGATCATCGAAGTTAGACTATAGTTCTGCAAATTTCATAACTGAAGATTGTTTTGAGGGGTGCATTCAAAAATTGATATCTAGTTGTGTATCAAAAGATAAAGATCATCGAAGTTAGACTATAGTTCTGCAAATTTCAGAACTGAAGATTGTTTTGCGTGGTGCATTCAAAAATTGATATCTTTTTACCAGATATTCAAAAATTTCGAAAAAGGTACGGTTGGAAAGTGTAGTATCTCTTTATCCAGATATTAAAAAATTTCGAAAAAATGTATGGTTGGAAAGCTAACAGGAGAGCGTCACTATTTTTGGAGTTGTGTATCAAAAGATAAAGATCATCGAAGTTAGACTATAGTTCTGCAAATTTCAGAATTGAAGATTGTTTTGAGGGGTGCATTCAAACATTGATATATTTTTACCAGATATTCAAAAATTTCGAAAAAGGTACGGTTGGAAAGCTAACACAGAAAGCTTCAGTTTGATATCTGGTTTCACTATTTGTAGAGTTGTGTATCAAAAGAAGATACAAACCGTCGAAGTTTAGCTACAGTTTTGAAGTTTTTATCCATATCTTCAATTCTGGGTTTAGTGAAGTTTTCAGATCTTCCACGATCTGTATCTTTTGATACACAACTCCAAAAATAATGAAACCATATATCTCTTTGTGTTAGCTTTCCAACCGTACCCTTTTTGAAGTTTTTAAATATTTGGATAAGAAGATATCAATTTTTGAATGCACTCAATCTTTAGTTCTGAAATTTGCAGAACTATAGTCTAACTTTAATGATCTTTATCTTTTGATACACAAGTCTAAAAATAGTGAAATCAGACATCAAATTGAAGCTCTCTCGGTTACCTTTCCAACCATACATTTTTCGAAATTTTTGAATATCTAGATAAAAAGATATCAATTTTTTAATGAAAGGAACTTAGATGCCAAAGCGATCTTTATCCCACGTGGAGGTCGTCTTTTTGAAAAGACGACCTCCCTTTAAAACCACATTATTTTTAAAAATAGTTTCAAACCTACAATATTTTTATAAAATGTTTTAAAAAGTACAATATTATTATTAAAAAACGGCCCCTAAACCCTATATATATTTATTTTTTAAAATCATAAACCATAAATATCTAAGTTGCAATTCAACTATAATGGTCAACTAAGTATAACTCAACTAGTTAGGATATTGTAATCTCGACTAAATGGTCAAAAGATTTGAATCTTCACCCTTTGAACTAAAAAAACAAACCAGAGCTAAGAATGTATTTTCTTAATTATTTTCGCAACTTAACCAACCCTTAATTTGTAATTTAGTGTTTAAAATGTGTGTTTTTTCTTAGTTCTATAGCCATCAAAACTTTATAAACTAATAAAAACACATGCATGGAGACAAAAATGAGCAATTGCATGAATGGAAATCTAACCATAAATAATGGAAAATTTAACACAATCTAAAAGTATTTGAAAATATGACACAATTTTTAGTCATATTAGTCAATGATAGATGATGAGGTGGATTAATATGAAAGCGAACTCAAATATACGTTGTCCTTAACAAATAATAAAATATATATAATAATGAAGCATAAACAATAAATAAATAAAGGTGCAAACAATAGGTAAATAAATAAGAGATAAAAAAAAAAAGGGAATTTAAAGTAGTTTCAACCGTGGTCTTAGAAATTGCGCCCACTATGGGCCAACAAATTAACTTACTCAATACGAGGAACACAAATTAATATTGATGCCATGATGCATCTGCAGACAATCCTTTCAAACCTTCACGTAGGCCAAGCTGCTTTATTCCCCGAGCGCGATGTGAATGTAAAGCCACAAACATGGCCTTGTCGCTGTTTGTAAAGAACCTCATCTACAAGAGAATGAAACTCATTGACGAAGCAATCTTTCTAGAAAAGTAGCTTCCATACGATAAAGGATCTACTTCGGCCCGTAAGGTATAAAGCCATCGTTTCAACCATAAGGATGGCTAAACTCGTGCAGGTCACATCGCAATGTCCCACCATCTATTTACTCCAACAGAACTGAAGCTTATTGAATTGGGCCTTCGTTCAATCTGCGATAAAAAAGATCTGAAGGTTGAGTATGGATAGTAATTGTGATGCCCTTGCAAAAAAAAAAGAGAGGAAGTTAACATAATTAGAATCAAGAAGAGTTGAAGATTGAGTTTCAATGTTTCCAAACTTTTCTACTTCTCTTGCAATATGGAAAATGACATAGATTTCAGTTTTAGTTGCAGATTGAACGACCCCTATCAATGACACTTCATGTTGGAATGTCTTAAATCTGTTATGACCCGCTACGACTAGCTCAATACGAAGAATGCCTTGAATTTGTCTTGGGTCCATTATGTATTTGTATTGGACTTTTGAGGTCATTAGAAGGGTGTCTGCCATATATAAACATTCTAATGACTTCTGCCGCTCTTTAGTGTGTATTTTGTAATCTCTTTTATTCGTAATACAAACTTTCTCTCTCTCCTGCCTGTGAACGTAACTAACACAACATTAACTCTTATTCTTTGTTGTTCGATTCTGTCATAACTGTTAGGTTTTATGGAGGCAAAACTTATGAAAAAGTATATATATATTATATTAGAAACTATTGAATTGAAATTGACGAAGTTAAAAGCTAATGGGCTTGAGGCCCATTTATGTTAGGTCATCAATTTTCATACTTATATATTTTTGCCTATTTTGACTTGGTTAAAAAATCGAAAGTGCGTGATCCTGCGGCTATAACGTGAAGAACTTTTGTTCAAATTTTGTATGCACAAAAATACAGTGAGTATTGTGGTACTTGACTACTTGTAAGCAAATATTTAGGCTATTTGAGATTTGAGTGAGTTTTGTAGCGCGAGCTTAAGGACTTTGTAATCTTCGTTATACGAGAGACTTTGTAATCTTTATTATACTGGACGTAGTCCCGAGATCGGGGCGAACCGATCATCTTTTGGGTTCTAACCTGTGAAGTGGGAGAGGTTTAAATATATTTAGTTAGGTTGAGATATATTTAATTTATTCCGCATTTATTTATATCTCGTTATTTTTACTCCCAACAAACACTTCATTTTTTGAGGTAGAGGTTACTACTATACCAAGCTTTCCACAAGAAGTCTTCACATATCAATGCCTTCCTGGTTTACGAGAGCTCTTAATGGACTTTAGTTTTGAGTCTGTCGTAGTGCAAGAAAAAAAAGAGCATGGGTCGGAGTTGGATACAAAGGGATGCACTGAATCATATATAAATCTGCAGGAAGAAAGGTATCCTCTCTGATCCAAACACTATTGATAATTAGACGGCTCATTAAAGGCATGTTTGGGAGTGATTTTGACATGACAAAAATCAAATTTTTCATGCCAAAATCACTTTCCTTTCAAATAAATATGTTTGGCAAAAGATAAAATTAATTTTAGCTAAATTTAAAATCATTTAAAATTGATTATTGAACCATTAGTTGATAGGTGATTTTGGTTGAGGTGATGGACCGGGAATCACCACTCAAATTTTCCCTCATTCTATTCAAATGTAAAAATACAAATTTACCCTTCGATTTAAGAAACAATATTGAGAAGAAATTTGTGAAATATAGATGACGGGCAATGCCCGTCATTGCAACAAATATATCCCAACGCATATGGTGCGTTGGGTAAAATGTATCTAATGTAATGCATATAGTGCGTCGTTTTAGACTACTTTACCCGACGCATGGTGTCGGGTTGATCTTTTCTGACACCCTTTTTTTAATGCGCGTATGCGTCGAGAATGACTTTATCTAGCGCATTTTGAGGCTTTTTCGACGCATTTTTGCGTCGAAAAATCTCTGAATTGTTGTAGTGTTAATTACCAGGATGCATGGTGGGAAGGATCTTCTTTTCCGATTTTAGTGATGAATTTTGAAGGTTGGAATTCAAACATTGTTATCTAGGATTAGAATGAGGTTTTAGAGGGTATGATCAATGTAAGCAAGAACAATCCTACCCCGAGCGACATAGGAAAACGAAAGGCGAAGAATTTTTGAAAGTTTTTTGCCTTGAAGTATTATATGAGAAGATAAATTGGTTAGTCAATAATTAAATAAATTTTTAGTTAAATAATATTTTTATTTAATGCCCTTTTAGTAATTTAGCAATTCTAAAATCAATTTTGAAACCAAACATAAATAATTCAAAATCACTTCTCATTCTATGAAAATCAATTCAACCAAACATGAAAATGATTGTATGAAAATCAATTTTACAAAATTAATTATACTTAAATCATCCATTCAAGAATCACTCTCAAACATGCCCTAAAACATGCCCTAAGTAGTTTGTTAGTGACCTAGATAATGAGTATGTTTTAGTTCATTAATAAATAAATTGAATCATATAGAGAATAAATATGTAATTAAGTAAATTTATGGGTTGGTTGCACAAATAGCAATCAGGCCCAAAATAATTGCAAATTTAGCAAAGTTTAAAATCTTTTGCAAATATAGCAAAAAATCAGTGGCTATCACTGATAGACTTTATGACTATTACTGATAGACTTCTATCACTGATAGACTATTATCACTGACAAAATTCTATAAAATAGACTACTATTAGCGATAAACTTCTATCAGCGATAGACCATACTATCAGTGATAGAAATTGCCATATCTGCAATTTTTTTTTTTAAAAATGCTATATTTTTAATTATTTTACTCTAAATTAACCTCTGTTACGATTTTCCTAAACTTATTACTACAAAAAAAACTAATTAATATTAAGTTATAAATTTTTTAAAATATATTATTACAAATAGGACTGATTATAAAAAATTATCAAATGGATTAATCGAGCAAAATAATAATTTAGTTATAACTAAATTAAAATTAGGAGAAAAAGAATATGTGAAATAAAGCATTCGACCAACAAAACCCTAAATAAAAACACATAATAATACCTTAAATTTTACTTTAATTAATTATTTACAACAATCCTATTAGATTCCGTTTGGGATCCCTAGTAGAAAAAGGGAAATAGATGAAGTAAATTAGTGTTGGCTTTTAAAATAATAATCAATTGCGGTAACTTTTAAAATAATTGTCGTTAATTGTGTTTTAAAAATAATTGTCGTTAATTGTGCTTTTAAAATAAATTTAGCTATTTTATGAAGCAAATTAGTGTTCGCTAAATTCTAGCGGTAGACTTCGATAAGTTGGTTACCGTGTTTAGTAAATAAATATTAAATTAGTGTAAAAAAAATATGTTTAATATATATTTGAGTTTGTTTATCTATGAATTTGTCAAACAATATAAATATATATATATATATATATATATATATATATATATATATATATTTATTTTTTTTAATAAAAAATAGGTGTCAGCTTTCTGCTAGGGATTAATGAAAAAACTAATGGAGGACTAAGAATATTACTAAATGCAAACCTCAGGGGCCAAAAATGTAATTTACCCTCAATTTAATTACTCATCATTCTATTCTATTGAAACTTGAAATAGTGGAACCCAATCAAATCCTGAGAGAACCACTGTAATTTAATTTCTCAAAGTTAAATATTTGTAAAATAAAGGGGGTTTGATGTTGTTCGAATTAAGACTAAAAATAACATTAAATAAATAAAAACGAGTATAAAATTCAATCTTACCGAATTTCCAATCCAAATGTGCAATTTTCATTCAATTGTAATTTTGATCATAGGCATACTTAAATAAAAAAAAAATATATAAAATCAAGAACTTAGTCTACTTGATTGGAAAAACCACTAAGTGTAAATTCCCCTTAAGATAAATTATTCTAACCAAATATCACAATCAAAACTTATCAATAAATTAACCGAACACGATAACATTTCATATCAATTCAAAGATGACGTTAAACACACAATGTGAATGACTAACCAAAATCAAATAATTGAGATAACTACAATTAATCAACTTTGTGCCTTTGTTTTCCTAGAGTTTATCAAGCTATGTAACAGAATCATAGACATATAGGGGCCGTTTGGAGCGCATGGTGGGTTATTATAGTTGGTGGGTTATAATAATCTGTGAGTTATAACAGTCTGTGTTTGAGGTGCAGAGTTGTATAGTCTGAGTTTAGTAAGTCCGTGTTTGGGGTGCAGAGTTGTTTAATCTGTGTTTAAAATACAGTTTTCTTTAACATGAAGTTTGAAATATGTGTTTATGTTAGTTTATTTTTTTTTCTACAACTTTTTGTTGTATTTGTATAGTTAAATGTATATTACATATTAATTTTTTAAAAGTTAAAAAAATAAATATTATTTAGGAAATCACAAATAATCGACAACTAGAGGCTCGGTGGAGAGAGAAATTTGAGATGAAATAGAAGATAAATAATCGTGAGGTGAGGAAGACAAAGAGAGAAGAAAAATCGGTAAATTGAGTGAAAAAAAGAGAGAAAAAAAAAAAACAAAACAAAAAGAGAAGAAAAATCGACAAATTTAATGAAAAAATAAAACAAAGAGAATAAAAATCGGGTGAAAAAAAAAGTGTTCCCCAACTCCAACTATATAAGTTAGAGCTCCAAACATGGGGCGAGTTATTTAAGCCCACCCCACCCCACCTCACTTGGGGGGCCAAACAACCCCATAGTTATGATGTAAGAAGAAAACTAGAATTATAGGCATTCATGAGTCAACTCTTTACTACTAAAATCAATCCATGAAAATAAATATCACAAAATCGTGGATAACAATCAAACAATCAATATTGAATTAAAAGGTCAATTTAATCAAAGTGAATTACCCATATAAAATAACAACAAAAAATAAAGAATACTTGAATTAAAGAAATAACACTTGATGCTTGAAGCCTCACGCTCTTACAATTAGAATTGAATCACCATTGAATCAGAAACTATGAAATTAACGCTCATGATGTAAGGAACACACAAAAATCTAGGAAAAACTCTAATTTTCTCTCCCATTATGCCCATTCTCGAATTCAGGGGCAAATGTCCTACAATTGAGTCCAAAAATATGTATTTATATGAAAATTTAGGTCAAAATTAGACTAAAATCCAAATAAGGGAAATTTTGGACGCTGGGATCGGGTGTGGCACACGCATGAAGAAGCTGATGCAGACGTGCTGATCAAAAGGCGCGCGTGCAAAGCTGAAGACTTTTTTTTTTTTTTTTTTTAGCAAACGGAAATAATAATACTAAGAAGATAAAATGCCCAAGGGGCTAGAAGAAGAAATATCTGAAAGCAAAAAACTAGACAACCACAATGGAGGACTTGACTCCTAAACAGAGCATCCCCTGGACAAAGCATGACCCGCCAGATTATGGGCAACTTTGTTAGTCGTTCTCGGGCTAAAAACCTGACCCGTGACACCAATTTGAGCCATCAATAGTTTTATTCACCCAACAAAACTTCTTGCGGAGCCGTTAGGAGACCATTAAAAAGCAAAGCTCGAACCAAAACTTGGGCATCCAATTCCACACTGATATTTGACAAACCCAAAGACACCACGAGTTGCAGCCCTTTAAGCAAAGCCAAAGCTTCGGCTGACAGAACATCGATCAGACCCTCCACAACCTCAGCCTTCGCAACCACCATCCTCCCGTCAGCATCCCGAACCACTATCCCCAGTCCCGACCGCCGCCTTTCGAGGGAGACCGCTGCATCAATATTTAACTTAAGCTGCCCATCACTGGCCTAAAAAAGTTGGGTTGCTAACTTGAGTTTGCTAGGATGCGCGCGTGGATGGATGAGCGAGGGAGTTGGGCCGTCTAGAGCGTGCATATGAGAACGTATGGGCGTGTGAAAGTGGGTCGCACACTTGCAAACGATGGGCTGAAGACGCGAGATGGGCTGACTGGTTGTCTCTAAAGACCGCATGTATAGGCTGAATGAGGGTGTGCGAGCGAGAATTTGAGCGGCGGTTCATTGAGGGGTCTAGTTTGGGCGGACGATTTAGTCTGGTCTGAACGTGGTTTAACAGCATGAACTTCAATTTTGTAGCGCCTATGCGCTATTCTCTCGAGGTTTTGGGCTAATTTTCTCATTCTCTTCACTTGATTTCTTCAACATGCACTATTTTGACCCTTTTTTTCACCAGATTTCATCTAAAAACTCTAGTTTGCTTCAATTGCTCGATATCTACAAAATAATCAAATATAATTGTGAAAGTACATGTTTAATCCTCTAAACTGACATAAAATAAGACCTAAAGATATCTCATTTATGTGTTATCATATGCATTTAAGCTCAAAAAAGTTCTTACAACCACCCTGAAATCGAAATATCAACTATTAATTAATGAAAGTAGGATTCAATAAACAATACATCAAGGTTATAGAAGATGACATTTAGTTCATAACGAAAATCTCAACAAAAAAAACTCAAACAACAACATTAGAGTCATAACAAGTGAGAAAAAAAAATGGGAAGAGAAGCAAATCTCGATGAATCCACGAGTTTTTTGGTTCCATTTAAAATGTTTCATATTAATTTGATAACATTATTTATACTCATATTAGAGCATAAAAGAAGGTAGAAACCCACTCAATTACTCAAAAATCAACGTTGATTTTGTGTGTGCAAAATCGATAGTCGGTCGGTTGATTTGTCCAATACCAACGAAAATCGACCGACCGACCGAAAAATATAATAATAATTAAAAAACTAATCTTAATTCCTTTCTTATTAACCGTGTTTTAGAGACCTAGTTGTCACACTCCTTTATTATCATTTTTTTCCTTGTCGCCCCCAACCAACTTTTGTTTCATCATGTTGTCATTCTTTTGTCTTTTCCTTGTCGTCTCGAGCGCTGACCGAGAGGGGCCAACATTTGTTTCATCTTCTCCTTGTCGTTGTTTCCTATTAAGTCTCAATCGCAGCCGCAACCACCATGAGTGACCGACCACTCCATCCCGTTGGCACCATCACGTGAGTGATCGACCCATCTAATTCGTGAGTTTCCAGTTCGTTAAATATTTAACAGAGAATAAAAAAAGAATATATATAACGCAAACTTAACCGACCGACCGGTCAGTCAACAATAACATCGAACCAAAAATTATTAGTTTCAATTAAATAGAAACCGACCGGTCGGTTCTAGCCCTAAATCGACGCCATCAATATTGATGATTAACATTAACTCATAAACCCTAAATTTTTTACCACTTTTAACTAACATAAAACCTAATACGGTCAAATTCAACATAACTGAATTCACATAAAGTTGTGTTATTGACTAAGAGGTCAGAGGTCCAATCTCTCAACCGCATTAATTAAACACCTTTAAAAAAAAGAAAAAAACTTAATAGTATATATTTGCAATATAATAACAAGCATTCATGTGAAAATAAAAGTTGTAAATCTGTCTCCACCTCAAACCTTAATTATATATTTTTGGTATAAGATTCCTAATATCCCATTTCTAGTTAATGATAGTTTGGTGATTTGGTATATTTTCATACACACATTTGCAGCTAACTTGGACTATCTTCCTCCAAGCAAAATTGGCTATTTTTCTACATAAACCTTCCCCTAAACAAAAAATACATAAACAATGAGAACTCAAGTCTTTAGGTATATAGTGGGAAAAACACATATAAAAATAGACAGTGATTTTTTTTTCTTTTCTTTTTTTTGATTTAGACAAAGTGAAGCTTTAAACAACCCTTTTGGCCTTTAGCTTCTTAATTTGCATCTCATATTCAATTTGATTTCTTTTCTCATAAAAAATCTTAATTGCTATCTATTATATATAAAGGAATATTTGCTTCAATCCATCACCAACATATATATACCCTCTTATATTTTCAATTATATAGAGGAATAATATTTGCTTCAATTGTAAATAAGGCATGCTTCTCCCTATTTAATCTTCTTTTACATCACAACATGCCACAAAGTTTCTCAATTTTAAATATCTAGCTAACACTCACAATTTGTTTTTCAAGTGATTTTAAATTGGTGAGATGTAACTTTTTGACTTGCCAGCCACACAATTCTACATCTTCAACACCTAGAATCACTAGGATGACAAAAAAAAATCATACCCATCAACTCTAATTATGTCAAAATTATCAAACCGAGCATAGCTCAATTGACATAAGGTTGTACCCTTGACTAAGAGGTTATGGATTCAATCCTCGCATTAATTAAAATATCGTTGGAAAAAAAAAACTATGTCAAGATTCATAACCACTAAATTGCAAAAGTTATCCACATTCAAACATATGTCAAAAACTATCCTATAGGAACAACGAATATTCATATATCTCTACATTGGTATATATTGTTTATTCTGGACATAAATCTTCATGAATTTATTTTTGATTCCACCCAAAAGATAAAGGTTTTTCTTCCTCTTTATCTCAAAACCAATTAGTAATATATCTTATATATTGTGGGTGAAGTCCTCCATCTATCTTTTCAATGTGAGATGATCAATATGTCCTTCAAGATGATGCCTCTTTGGATTCACCATTCTTGGGTCATATTCCATTGGACTTCGTGGTCTCTGATATCAAGTTAAATATCTTAACGTTTCATCTCAAAATCAATTGACAATAGAGGAGTAATCATGTATCTTATATTGTGGGTGAGGTCTATCTTTTCAAGATCCTCAGACTTTGATTGCACTCCCAACGTATACAATATTTAAAAAAAAAAAAAAAAAAAAAAAACTTGAATGTGACATAAAACTTAGCTAACCAATTAGCCAGGTAATTAAGTGTAGTGAGTTGGGTCTTCATGCAACAATACAAAAGCCAATTATTAGATTATAAAAATATGGCTAAACAAAATCCCTAGAAGAAGAATAAAACCAATATCATATTCATATCCTTGGAAATAACAAAGCAATGGGAAAGAACATGTGTAATGGTAATGCCACGTTCTTTGATTTGAATTTCACGTGGTGAGTCACATGAGAATATATATATTTATTATATTTATTATTTATATATATTTATATTTGGTAATTTAGTACTCAATTTGCAAAACTCAAAGTAAAAGAGTCAGAAAGCACAGTTCTAGTCAATTCAGCAATCACATGCTTCTAATCATGTATCTAAAATACTTTAATTATTATCCTTTTTTTTTTTCATATATATGAATCATACATTAGACAAAGATCTTCTCAATTTTCTTCATTGTTAAGATTTTATTTTATTTTATTTTTTTATTTTTTTATTTTTTTTTTGGGAGATGTTGAATGTAACAATAATACGAAGCTGGACATAACCTGAACATAGTTTGACCGATAAAACATAGATCTCAAATAAGAAATGAGAGTTTCTAATTCGCACTCTCACATGTTATTGAACTAAAAAATATTTTCTTACTAAGTTTTCTTAATAAATAGATAATTTTCTCTAATTTTCACTTTATATTTGATAGTCTAATTGAAAGTTTATGAAGTTCCATAGTTTCTATTTTTCTACTCGTTGCTAGCATATATATGTTGGAAGAACTTGCTCGGAGCGGCAAGCACGACGTATGACGAGCGAGGTTATATTTGTTATTGCATGCTTATATTATAATTCTAATATTGAAAACTATGATAAATCGGATTCTCACTATTTCGATTGCCAACGAGGACACTAGTGTCGTTGCTTTATATAAAGTACCAAAGTGAATTAATGGATATCATGAATCGAACCATTTATACTTTATTTCATAATAATTTCGTTATGTTTTTGTAACCTACCTTATTTCATAATAATTTCGTTATGTTTTTGAAATTTAGGTTTGTTTCCACCTAAATTCTTTACTATGATTTTTACATTTATTAAAGAAAAGTTTGAATTCTTGATCAAATTTCAAAACAAAAAAACTATATATTTTTTTTATTTGAGTTTTGAAAACATCATTAGAAAGTTTTTTTTTTTTTTTTTAACAAAACAAAGAAACTCGATGAAATTAGTATTTAAAAACTTTGAGTACTTACATTGAGAGAATAGAATCACAAGAATAAAAAACAAAATATTCCTCTCTATCATAAATCAGAAAGGACAAAGGCAGGCCATATAATAAAAATCAGTCAGCTTCTCCATTTTCACTGAAAAACTAGCTTTTACAGAGACAAGACATGAAGAAGAAAGCTTTAAACTGCAAATCTTTTCTCAGCCTTTTCCTTCTAATTTTGATCCAAATTCTCACCATTTCTTCCTCCTGTTCCTGCCATGAACTTCAAACCAACACCCTTTTAGCAACAATGGATCAAAGAAGAAGCTTTCCCAGAAGGCTACTATTGGTTTCAAAAAGTATGAAGATGAAGAACAAGAAGAAAAATTCCATTAAAGAGCCCAAGAAAGCTGTGGAACAAAGCTTCAAGAAAATGCCCCCAACTGGAGCAAATCCCATTCAGAATAAGTAGATTTTTATGTTTAGTTTAGATTCCAACTTCTGATCTCGAAGAGAAGAAAGTGGTGTCTTAACTGCTGAACTATGCTCACGGTTCACGCTACAAAATGAAGAGTACAATTGGAGATTGAAAGAAGTTCCGATCGGAGTTAAAACGACATCGGGTTGGATTTGATTGGATAAGTAGTTTGATTTGTTGTTGTTTTTTTTTTTTTTTGTAGGACTGTTTTGATCTTGCTTGTACATAAATCACTCAGTTGATGATTTTCTTGAGGAAGGTAATGAGATTTTTTTTTAGTTTGAATTCGAACTTCTGATCTTATAGAGAAGAAAGTGGTGTCTTAGCTTGAACTATGCTCACGGTTCACGCTACAAAATGAAGAGTACAATTGGAGATTGAAAGAAGTCGGGAGTTAAAAACGACATCGAGTTAGATTTGATTGGATAAGTAGTCTGATTTTTTTTTAGTTTGGATTAAGAACTTCTGATCTCTGAGAGAGAAGAAAGTGGTGTCTTAACTGCTGAACTATGCTCACATCTCACGCTACAAAATGAAGAGTAGAATTGGAGATTGAAAGAAGTTGCGATCGGAGTTAAAACGACATCGAATTGGATTTGATTGGATAAGTAGTTTTTTTTTTTTTTTTTTTTGGGGGGGGGAATGAAAAGCTTAATTAATTGGGTTTTAGATCTTTTCATAATTTCTTCTTTTGTTCAATTGATTAATTATTTGATGTTACTGAGATTTTGTTCTTGGTGGGATTTTGAGCCAATTTTAGAGAAGCAAAGAGTTATTGGGATGGAAATTTAAGTTCAGATTATTAAGTGGGGGGAAATGATAATTTGATTTGTTGTTTTAAAAGAAATAATTTTTTTTTTACAGAAGTATTTTTACAAATTGCTTCCAATATCTTATCTTGAAGAGCATTAAACCATATCCCACCAGTGAGAATATACTTTTTTTTTTTTTTTTTTTTTTTTTGACAAGACTAGTGAAAATATATTTTGCAAACTAGACAAATTATAATTTAATAAAAAATGTAAGGTTGAGTTCAATTGACATAAATTAACATATACTTTCGATCAAAGTACGAATGTTCACTTCCACTTATTGTAAAAAAGAAAAAAAAAATCTACATTTTTTTTGGAACTGAAAGCAAGGTGAAGAGATTAAACTCCTGATCTCTTAGTCAATGACACAACTTTATGTCAATTGAACTATACTCGATTTGATATGATTGAAATTTGTGGACAAAAATAATAATTTGTTGTTTTGTAGAAGAAATTTTCCACAAGTGAATAGTTGAATTACATCTAATAAATAATTGATGTTGTTTCGTAGGCACTTATTGGAATTGAAATGAAAGTTTATATATAGTATTGGAGAAATAGTATTGGAGAAGGAGTTGGGGAGAAGTTAACTCGCGTTTGACTCACAAACTTGTTGAACTCAGATAAAAAAAATATCAATTCTCCTTCAACTAATTAATTACTATTGAACTCCACAGACTTCTATAGTCATTACTATTCAAGTCTGTCTCATTTTTCAAGGCAACACATTTATCTCTCTCCCTCTCTCCCACGATATTTTTAATTATTAAAAAAAAAAAACTTAATTTAAACAAAATGTGTAAAAGGACTAAAAATGCAATTCAATTTTTTTTTTATTATTTTAAATATAAACTAGGTTGTTCAATCAAATTTGGTACTTAAATCAAATTCAAAATGTAGTATTCTTACCATGAGGATAGTAATAAAAATATCAGCTTATTTGGATCCGTTTAAATTAATGGATTAAAATCTTTCAAATTCACATGTAATATTTAACCCACTATTGTAGGACTCTCCCTTATTTCAAAACTATCCAAATAAAATGAATAATTAATGTGAGTGATATTGAAAAAGGAGTGTGAAGTATTGTGGTCAAAATTATTTTTATTATCTTCAAAGAAATTTGTGAATGATACATAAAATAAAAAACTAAAATCGCATTCTTAAAATTTATTGGAAGAAGTCTTTAACAATGAAATATGGAAAATTATAGAAAAAATTGTACAAAAAATAGCTAAAATAAACGGTCATCGATGAGATGCTTGTTTTTTGGTGCAGTGGATTCCGATGAAATGATGAGTTTAAGAGAGTGGAGACGGAGAAAAATGTGTTTGACACATGGATAGAGTAAGACTATACTTGTGTTTTTTTTTTTTAGTTTGTAAAATATACCTACATTAATAAAAAAAAAAAATCTTAATCTTAGAATTAATAAAATTAAAGATGAGTATTAACAAAATAATGTGAGGTATTCTGCTCAATTTTTTTTTTTTTTTTTGTTGTCTTCAAAGAAATTTGTAAAGGATAAATAAAATAAAAATAAAAATAAATCATTTTTAAAATTTATTGGAATTAGAAGAAGTCCTTAATAATGAAAATTTGAAAGTTTATAGAAAAAAATTGTGCAGAAGAAAAAAACAGCAAAATAAACTCAGACTTCAGAACTCTAGATTCAACAACTCTCGGCCTCAAACACACCACATATTTCAGAATTCACGAGACTGAACAACTCCAACTCCCCCAACTCGTTGGGCCAAACGCCCCCTAAATGAAACTTTCTAAAGTTCAAGGACTAAATTAATTATAAAAGTTTAGAGATTAAAATAATTATTTAATTCATTTTCTCTCTTTTTATTGGCATCAACTCCGTAACTTAATAGAGAATTGTCAAACCGAAGCTCAATTGACATAAAGTTGTGTTTTGACTAAGAGGTTATGAGTTCAATCACCACGTTAATTAAATACCTTTGCAAAAAAAAAAAACTTAAAAAAGAGAATTAATTAAATAAATACCAATTTCATCTCAATTAATTATTCACAACATTTTTAATAGTTCTATACACATTTTGCCCGATGAGATGATGAATTAGATTTTCAACATCTAAATGGAGAATTTCATATTTTTCCATATGGTTTAAAATTTCATTACACATCCTTTTTGATATCAAAATTTGGTTAACGGTGAATTTATATTTTATGAGGGATCAAAGTGCGAGTAAAACAATAGAAAGTGAAGACTAACAGAGTGTAGTTCTATTTGGTGCACATCATTAAACTCGGCTTAAACCCTAAACTCTAAAATTTAAGGAGAGATAAATTGAAAAACATTCTTACTATTTATGCAACCATCCCTATTATTTTCATTTAATTTCTTCTTTAAATTTGATTTATTTTCTTGATATCAAATATAGAAATAATACAAATATTTTTAAATGTTAGTAATTTAGTTTTCAATATTTAATTCAAATATAGGAATGTTTTCAATTTACAAATATTAAATGTTAGTAAAATGACCTAGTGGACAATTTATTTTTTTTAAAAAAAAATTCAAGGATCCCTCGGACACAAAATTAAAAGTTTAGAAAATTAAAAAAAACTTGCAATATCAAAATATCTCTTTAAGGTGTTCAAATAAACTTGCAATATCAAAATATGTCAAATTTAAAGGAGTAAAAAAGATAAATTAACTTTTCAATACATTCAAAAACATTTGCAAACTTTGTTTCCACACATTGTTCCCCTCTACATTTATTTAAGGGCTGGTTGCACAAACAGCAATCAGACCCAAACTAATTGCAAATTTAGGAAACTTTAAAATGTTTTGCAAATATGGCAAAAAAACCCGTTTCTATCACTGATAGACTTTATTATATCACTGATAGACTTCTGATAGACTTCTATCAGTGATAGACTATTATCTTTGATAGACTATTATCACTGACAAAAATCTATAAAAAGCTGAGGTGATCAGCGATAGACTTCTATCAGTCATAAGATATCAGCGATAGAAATTGCTATATCCGCAAATTTTTTAAAAACATGCTATATTTGCAAACAATAAGTCTTAAATTGTCATTTACTACAATTTCCCTTTATTTAAACCTTTTAAAAATCTCAAATTTTTAAATGTACGAATACAAAACTAAACATTTATTGAGACCTTTTAAAAATCTCAAATTTTTAAATGTACGACAGATACAAAACTAACGCCTCCTTGTGTAACACATGTTAAATATATATGGAACTTTCTTTTTAATCATTTGTGATTTTCTTCATATTTGAATGATCTATAACTACTACAAGATGAGTAATTATAAGTAACTATTTCTTCCTCTATTATGACCACAATTATTAAATATTACAACATTCACTTCAGAGAATGCTATTGAAATAATTGATCGAGATTCATGAATTTTCATCAAATCAAATGCTCATTTGTTTTATTCAATCTCAAGAAGACATTATATTTGTTCATCACGATAGTTAAATATTTATTTCTTATTATTGCTACTACAGAAGCATATTCAATAAATAAAAAGAAATAAATATTTTCTCTAACACATGCTCATTAATATAGAATCTTAGGGTCGTTTGACCCATGGAGTTGGGGGGAGTGGAGTTGGGAGGAGTAAGTTTATACTCCCTGTTTGGCCCATAGAGTTGTTGAACTCCCCAGACTTCAACAATAGTTACTATTGAAGTCTGTCTTATTTTTCAAGGCAACACACATTTTTCTCTTTCTCTCTCTATCCTTCCCTCCCATATTTTTAATTATTAAAAAAAACATATTTTAAACAAAATGTGTAAAAAGACTAAAAAAGCAATCCAACCTATTTTTATTATTTTAAATATAAATTAGGTTGTTCAGTCAAAATCGGTACTTAAACAACATTCAAAATGTAGTATTCCTACCATGAAGAGAAATAAAAACATAAGCTTGTTTGAATCCGTTTAAATTAATGGAATAAAATATTTCAAATTCACATGCAATATTTAATATATTATTGTACGACTCTCTTTTATTTCAAAATTATCCAAATGAAATGAATAATTAATGTGAGTGATATTAAAAAAGAATGTGAAGCATTGTGGTCAAAAAAATTTTTGTCATCTTTAAAGAAATTTGTGAAGGATACATAAATAAAAAGCAAAAATCTCATTCTTAAAATTTAAATGGGTGGAGGCGGAGAAATATGTGTTTGACACATGAGTCACGTAAGATTATAGATATGTGTTGTGTTCTTTTTTTCTTTTTCTTTAAAGATGTTTGTAAAAATATACATCCATTAATAAAAATTAAAAAAATCCCATTCTTAAAATTCAGAAAATTAAATATGAGTAGTGACAAAATGTATATATATATTTTGATAATGAATATGAGAGATATTGAAAAAAATAATGTGAGATGTCGTGCTCAAAATTATTTTGGTTGTCTTCAAGAAATTCGTAAAGGATAGATAAAATAAAAATAAAAATTCTTTCCTAGAATTTATTGGAAGAAGTCCTTAATAATAAAATTTTGAAAATTTGTAGAAAAAAATTGTGCATAAAAAAAACAGCTAGAATAAACTCAGACTTCAAAACTTTAGGTTCAACAACTCCCTACCTCAAACACACCACAAACTTCAGAACTTCACTAAACAACTTCGTGCCCTCAAACACGGACTCAGAACTCCCCAGACTAAACAACTTCAGCTCCTTGGGCCAAACAACCACTTAGACGGTGTTTGGCCTAAGGAGTTGTTGGAGAAAGAGTTGGGAGAAAAAGTAAACTTTCCGTTTGGCCTACGGACTTGTTGAACTCGGATAAAAAATATAAACTCCTCAGACTTTAACAATAACTACTATTGAACACTCCCGAGACTTCTACAGTAATTACTATTCAAGTCTATCTCATTTTTCAAGGAAGCACATTTCTCTCTCTTCCTTTCTCTCCCTCCCATAATATTTTTAATTATTAAAACAACATAATTTAAAATATAATGTGTAAAAAAGACTAAAAATGCAATTCAACCTATTTTTATTATTTAAATATAAATAGGTGGTTCAAACAAAATTGGTACTTAAACCATATTCAAAATGTAGTATTCAAGAGAAATAAAAATATCAGCTTATTTGGATCCGTTTAAATTAATGGATTAAAATCTTTCAAATTTACATGTAATATTTAACACACTATTGTACGACTCTCTTTTATTTCAAAACTATCCAAATAAAAAGAATAATTGATGTGAGTGATATTGAAAGAAGAATATGAAGTATTGTACTCAAAATTATTTTTCTTATTTCCAAAGAAATTTGTGAAGGATACATAAAATAAAAAGCAAAAATCGCAATCTTAAAATTCATAAAATTAAAATGAGTCCTAACAAAATTGGATATATATATATATATATATATGACTAAATTGAGCATAGCTAAATTGACATAAAGTTGTGTCTGACTAAGAGGTCATGGGTTCAATCCTCGCATTAATTAAAATACAGTTGCAAAAAAAAAAATGGAGAGATATTGTGCTGAGATATTGTCTCCAAATAAATTTGTAAATGATAGATTAAAAAAAAAAAAAAATTAAAAGTTTGTAGAAAAAAAATTGTACGAAACAACTCCCTACCCCAAACATACCATAGACTTCATAACTCCAAACTAAACAAACAACTCCCTACCCCAAACATACCATAGACTTCATAACTCCAAACTAAACAATTGTCTGCCTCAAACACTCCAAACGCCCCCTTATTGATTAAGAATTGTGCAACTACCTGTACAGTTCTGAATTTAAAATCATGCAATTTCAAGTACATCTAACTTATGATTTATACAACTTCAAGTGCATAAAAAATAATTCATTACTATGCTTCAATATTGTTGTCTTATGTGATAACTCAAACAAATATATATAACCAATATGAATATTTCAAAATTATGAACTCTAGTTTTGTAAGTTTTGTCATGATAAAACTAAAAATATGAATATTTCAAAATTATGAACTCTAGTTTTGTAAGTTTTGTCATGATAAAACTAAAAATATGAATATTTCAAAATTATGAACTCTAGTTTTGTAAGTTTTGTCGTGATAAAACTAAAAAGATTGACTAATTCAACTCTCAAGTCAGTTCTCCAAATCCCTTTCGGTCCGCTTAAATACTTCAGTCTAGACAGAACCATCGATAGACAGAGTCCCTTATAGTAAATTTTTAAAGATTAACATAATCTTATTAAGAAAGCATCTTAATATTATTAAGAAACGTCCTAATTAATCATACCATTCTATATATATTCATTATATGCAAAATGATTAAGATGCATAACATGTTTAACCTTATGAGAAGATTTTAATCTAAATGACATACTTTATGCAATAATCAAATATTTTAATTCGTACATCAACATACATAATTAAATAAAGTAAAACTGATATACATATATGACATATCCTAACAAGTTGAAGACACTTTAAATTATTATAATTTAAATTCAATACATATCTCGGTATTTAAAAGTTTTTTTTTTTGTTTTTTTGTTTTTGTTTTGGCTATTCAAATTTAAAGTTAGGAAGAAAAGCCTTAAAATATATTCTTTGTTTTCTCATGCATCAGCCGTCGCCATAAAGGGTAAAAAAACATGCCTACCGATTGAAACTCATGAACACGCAAGGATCACAACACCATGTATATTTGAAGTGAGCCAGACACATTCAAAATGCTTTGTATTGTCCAAGATGATGACCAAGAGGCAATTACGTACCATCTGTGCCTTTGAGAAATAGCGGTTGCGGAAAGGTGTGCGCGCGTGTTTTCAGTTGACACTCAGATTAGTTTTGCGGCATCGAATTTTGCAAAGAAAGTTGGTAGAAGCTCGTGCTGATAACATATTGTAAAACAAGAACAAGAACAATAACAATAAAGTAGGGAAGATGAGAGAGTGGAGAGCAAATGTATTAGGGAAGATGAGAGAGTGGAGAGCAAAATGTATTCTCTATTCCCTTATATTTCTCCAATGGTTAAAATGGTCCAACCACCACTATTTATAGAATTTATAATATATGAAGAACTTAGGACCTTAAGGTCACACGGTGATACATCATGTCATTAAACTATACTCTTGTTGATTCAAATATTCATAACAAACCCAATGTATTATGATAGTGAGGAGAGGGCGTCCAACTTACCATATAGGTTGCAAGATAAGCGGCACAATGGACAAAATGTGTGGAGAATGTAAAATAAAATATTTTATGCATTTTATAAGTTAAAAATGATAAAATAATACTTTTATTTATAGGGCTGGTTGCACAAATAGCAATCAAGCCCAAAATAATTGCAAATTTAGCAAAGTTTAAAACTTTTTGGAAATATGGAAAAAAATCAGTGACTCACTCATAGACTTTATGACTATTACTGATAGACTTTATGACTATCACTGATAGACTTCTATCCGTGATAGACTAATATCACTGACAAAATTCTATAAAAAAGACTAGTATCAGCGATAAACTTCTATCAGCGATAGACCATACTATCAGTGATAGAAATTGCCATATTCGCAATTTTTTATCAGTGATAGAAATTGTCATATCCACAATTTTTTTTAAAAAAAATGCTATATTTTTAATTATTTTATTCTAAATTGACATTTCTTACAATTTCCTTTTATTTATATTTTGAAAAAAAAAAACATTAAAAACAGAAACAGGAAACTCCATTTGATTACTTTTAAAATCTCTACACAACTTTAGGGCATCTTTGGGAGTGATTTTAGCATAACCAAAATCAAATTTTCCATTACTAAAATCACTTCCCTTTACAATAAAGATGTTTGACAAAGATTAAATTAATTTGAGAAGAATTTAAAATTGATTTTTAAAGGATTAGTTGTGGGGTGATTTTGGATGAGGTGATGGACAAACCGAACCATCGGTTTAGTCCTGACAACGGTTCGGTTCCAATTTTTGTCAAACCGACCTGTTCGGTTCGGTTCTCGGTTGGGCTCAAAACCGAGAAAACCGAACCGACTATCACCCCTAGTAGATGGTGCTATTCTTCTACTCTCACTCTTTTAGTAATTTAATAATTTTAAAATTGGTTTTGAAACCAAACATAATAATACAATCCAAACATAAAATGTTTATGTTTGTGAAAGACTAGAAACAAGGAAGAAAAAAGTTGAAGAAACCTAAATTTGTAATAAGTATTTGAGGGAGATTAATCTGATCCAAGTATTTGTCTCCCTCTCATTTTACGAATTTCACTCCTGTCCCCATTCTGAAGGCATCCTCCAAAGTCCACGAGTTCTGTTGAGGAAACCCTAAGTCGCGGCAATATTGTGGATTCATTCAAACTCCTAAACTTCTCCGAACGACAAAACAGTCTGAGGTTGCCGAGAAGAAAATTGTTCGAAGCTTGTCTGGATATGTACGAAGCTCTTCGCGACACCGTCCGCAAAATGGAAACACTATTCCCAGAGGAATCAACCAACGAACACAAAACCACGACAGAGACACAAACCGGTCGAACTTCTTCGACATTCTGTGATATGGAAAACACCATCAAAGCCGACACCGGTAAAACACCGGTACCAGGCGGCGCGGTCCATCCATTGACTCGAAACACCATAGAAGGACTGGAACATATTTTGAAAGATCATCCAAAGATCGAGCGAGGAGCCGACTTCGAAGCCGAACTCACTCGAGTAATTGAGCTCCTTGAGTCAAATCTGGAAGCAAAATCAAAATTATACAAAGACCCACAACTGAGTTCGATCTTCATGATGAACAATGGCCGATACATCTTGCAGAAAATCAAAGGATCCGAGGAGATTCACGAACTGGTCGGCGATACGTGGTACCGGAAGAGATCTTCGGATCTCCGTCAATATCATAAGAGTTACCAGAGAGAGACGTGGGGGAGATTGTTGCAATTTTTGAACCACGACGGAATGACATCGGCGCCGAACGGGAAACCGCTCAAGTCGGTGCTCAAGGATAGGTTTAAAGGATTCAACACCCTGTTCGAAGAGATTCACAAAACACAGAGCTCCTGGATCATAACCGATGAGCAGCTTCAATCCGAGCTCCGAGTATCGATATCGTCCCTGATGATTCCGGCCTACAGATCATTCCTAGGGAGGTTTGCGCAGTACTTGAATCCGGGGAGACAAACGGACAAATACATTAAGTTTCAGCCTGAAGATATAGAAGCTTACATTGATGATCTATTCCATGGACATCCAACCAAGTCTAAAAGGAACAAATAATTGTAATTGATTCAAAAGGATTGGACAATTTAATTTGTTTAATTAGGGTCCGTTTCATAACGTTCCCGTTTCCAATTTTTGTTTGTGTTTCTCATTCTTTAAGAAATAGAATTTTGATAATCATTTTCGTTTCATAATTCTAAATTTTAAGAAACGTTTCTAAAAAACTGGATAAAATTTGAAAAACTACAAAGAGTAGTTTCTCTTTGTTTTGTTTTGTTTTTTTTTTTTTTTTTTTGACAGGAACAATATAACTTCAATTGATGAAGGAGGGAACTGCCACATGGGCTACATTTTGAGGCAAGTTCCAGAAGAGTCGACGTCGATCAGCAACCTAGTTTCCAAGTTCCAGAAGAGTCGACGTCGACCCATCAAGAAGATGAACCGCTTGAATCGAGTCCGTACAAATCAAGACATTTGGAGATTCAAAACATGCTTAGAGCTTCCGGGATGCAGGCCTGAATCTGCATCCAAAGGTGAAAGAGCTTCAGGTAAACATTTCGCCAGTGCGTTGCTACTGCTTTACCAGATCCATCCCTGAAGATCGCCCCCAAAACATGTATATCCAATACCTTTGCTTGCACCATCAATATTAATTCGGAGACAATAAGAGATGTTGAGAGGTGATTTGGTCGCCAACCTTTCACCCCGAAACATACCATGACCAGGTAAATTATCCAAATAATTGAGTATCCATTCACCACGTTTTTCCAATTCAGGTACCATCTTCTCCTTTACAAGGGCATTTCTATCATTCCAAATTGACCACAAGCCCACCACTACCTAGGTCTTGCCAAAACTTTATTGTTTCACCATTTCTCACTCTCAAACGCAACAACTCGCAATCCCATCTTAGACTTCTCCCTTCAAAAAAAGTTATTTTAAGTCTTTTTTTATAGCGTTTTTGCAAAGTCACTATAAAAAGTTTGGGACTTTTTATAGCTTTTTATAAAAGCTGTAAAAAGTCCGACTATTAATAGCTTTTATAAAATGCTGTAAAAAATCTTTTTAACAGCTTTTATAAAAGGCTAAAAAGTCTTAGACTTTTGATAGCATGGGCTATCACAACTTTGATAAAAAGCTATAAAAAAATTATAATGGCTTTTTTTTAAAGCTATTAATAACTTTCTATATCAAAAATAAAATGCTATTGTTTGTCAATGATAACATTTAATTCCAACTATAAATATTTATTTGTAATTTGAAATGAAAGCTATAATAAGCCTTTAAATAATCTCTTTTCTTTTACTTTCAATTAACATTTATAAAAATTTTATAATGCTCATAATAAAAGTAAAATTACAAATATATGAACCATAAAAATAGATACAATAAAAATGTTTCTTTATTAAATAATTATTCGTACAAAATTGACAATTCCCCATAAAATAGAGATAATAATGAATATGAACTTGGAGATGATACAAAACCTACCTATACTTTATCAATCTATCATTAATTAATTACAAAACATGTTAACCAAAATTCAAATAACTAAAATAGCTCTGTTTTGGCCTGGCATCTGGCATTTGACATCTCCCATTGTTGTGACCAATATGGCGAAAATATCGATATTGATATCCATATCGGTAGTTCAATCTTACGGATATATCCATGGATATATCGGTGAAATATCGATATCCACGAAAAATTCTGTAAATCAATTTTTTTAAAAAAATTATTTAAATTAATAATTAAGTTCATTTTACTTTCAAATTAAATTATAGATCTTGTTATTAGTATCTATATTCATATTGAGATTAATAAATGATATTTTTTTATGTTTTAAGGGTATTTATAAAAGATATTGGAGATATCCATTTATCCTTAATATCTATATCCAACCTTTCGCATCGACGGATATATCGACATATCCACGGATATTTTCATCCTTGGTTGTGACCTAATTCTTTCATCAACCTACAAAAAAATTATAAATAAATAAGTGAATAATAATATTCAAATAAATAATTTAATTGACATATAATTGATCAAAGACCAAGAACTTTAACAAGGTTCAACCTCTTAAAACCAAGTAGGCAGAGAACCAACTAACCTGTTGCTCCTAAGAACAACAAAACTACACTGATCAAATGATTCAAAGATGTCGATACTCGGCTGGTGGATGGTACAAACTATTGTTCTTCCATTATATCAACCACATTCTTGACTGCTCGCATGACAATTGCAGCTGCTCTTGCATCCAAACCAGTGGTAGGTTCGTCCATCAAGATGATAGAAGATTTTGAAACAAGCTCCACAACTATGGTTAACTGTTTACGTTGCTCGGTCTATCGACCGCTAACACCAGGTATGCCAACCAACGAATCTTTAATGCCATAAAGTTCAATGGTCTCAAGGACTTCATTCACAGCCAAAGCGAGCATAGCTCAGCTGGCATATGTATGACTTGATGACCAAGAGGTCTTTGGTTTGAAACCCCCCACTCCCAATGTACTAAAAAAAAAAAAAAGGACTTCATTCACAAATTTGCTATGAAACAAGAAACTATATCAATATCAGAAACAAATAAGTTTTAGCTAAAGAGGGAAAAAGGGACCATACTGCTTTTTTTTTAGTCGATACCAGATTTCAAACCGAGCGAAGCAGAGAAGATCAGAGATTTTTCCACTGTTATTTGAGGAGATTGTATATCAATTTGTTCACAGTAACCAGATATCCGAGCAAATGTTTCTTGAACTTTAGATATCCACTTGTTTTTCATCCTGCAAGAACATCGAGGCAGAGTTGTTTTCCCAGCTCCATTGACACCCATCAATGCTGTGAGGACACTAGGCCTTAAAGCTCCTGTTATATCAGAAAGGAGTTGAAGTTTATTTTTGGTGAAACCCCTTTCTCTCATTTCCTTGAATTAAAATAACAAAGTTAGTTCTTCAACCATGAAAATTGGGATTGTCTGAGAGACTGTTCTCAAATCTTGAAATACTGTTGTTAAAGGTGTGAATGGCAAAGCTATTCTTCCTGGGATTTTTAAGCAATCAGATGATCAAAATAAATCAATAAATCAATTTTAATAACAATTGCAGAGTTAAAAACAAAAAAAAAATGGGATAAATTATGTAACCTTGGCTGGATTCTATGGGGTCTTCTTAGGAGAAGGAGCTTGTTCCAAAGAATTAGCACCGCCATTGTTGCATTCTTCACTGGTGACTAACATGTCTGGATTACCTCTAAGAACCTTGGTGACTAACATGTCTGGATTATGAATAATATGCCACGCCTGTTTGACAAGAAGGGCTTGATTAAAGTCTTCCAAAATCCCGGAAATTCAATCCACCCAACTCCTTTGGAAAGCACATACGCTCCCAACTACAAAAAAACATTTTACTTTTTTCCTCCGTAGAACCCCACCAAAAACGGGCAAAACATCTCATCATTTCGTCAAATAACCTCTTAGGTAACTTGAAACAACTCATAACATAAGTTGGGAGAGCTTGTGCCACACTCTTTATTAACACCTATTTACCCCAAGGGAGAAAAAATTCCGCTTCCAACCTTGTAGAGTCCTCCAAATACGATCTACGAGATAGATCTGTTCGTTTTCGACGAGATAAGAGATGATGGCGATAATTTCCTAAAGTAGGAACTAACTAGATATTCAAAATAGACTAAGATATAATTCTCAAAATCCATAGAGACATTAGGTGAGCAAGTCATAGCAGATTTGGTTAAAAGCATGCAAGCACTCATGACCAATTATAATATTATACTATTATTATCCTCCTAAACATTAAAATTATGCCACGCGTGCGCGCATGTATGCATTCATTTTCAAAGTATATTTATATATTATTTTAATTTTGAGTTTTAAATTTTAAAATATATATTTATATATTATTTTAAATTTTAGAATATATATATATATATATTTTTTTTTTAATTTTGCAATATATAAATTTTGCTCACTAAAAAATATTTTTATCCACGCTTTAATATTTTAAAACCATGACATTTAGAAAACAATATACAATTGAGTTGGATCTAAGTCGATAACATTTAAGGCGAATGACTCGAGTGGGAGGGATGACATTACATATCAAATTTAGGCAAAATTTGAATAATAGAAACAATTTTATTATTGTTGTTAATTTTAACACGAGGCTTATTTGTATTGGATAAGGTAAACTTTTGATAATTTTTTTTTCCTTTTTTTTTAACAACATGTGGGGGTGGGGGATCGAACCTAGGACCTTTTGGTCTCTAGTCGTTACATCATGTCAGTTGAGTTATCCTCTTGTTGACGATAATTTTTTTTTTATACGTTTTAATGCATGTTATATATTTTTTATACTATAAAACTAAATTCTATTTAAATTATAAAAAAGAGAAGAAGAAAATAAGAAACAAGAAACAGTTATCAAATAAGTTTTTTTTTTTTTTTTCAAGAAACAAGAAACAAAAATAGTTATCCAACATATTCTTGTTTCTAATTCTTTAAAAACAAGAAACAAAAACGTTATTAAATGGAGCCTTATTTCTTTCAAAGATGGTTAAATTAATATTTTTTCAATGATTAAAATCAAAATGACAAAAATAACATGAGGGGGAAAAGTTTTATCTTAATACTTATTTTTTATTGTTTATTTTCTTAAAGCTAGTAAATTCTAAATTAAAGAGAAAAAAAGTGAATAAAAATAGAGGTGATGAAATAGAATGGATGATTGAACCCCATGACTTTATAGTCACAGGCACAACCTTATGCCAATTGAGCTATGCTTGGTTTGGTGAGAGCTCCATGAGATGGTTGTGTCTATTCAAAGGTTCATAATCACATTCACACTTTTTGTTTTCTTTCTTTTTTTTAACCATTTAGTTTGGGATGACAAATTAAATCCAAACAAAAAAGAAATTGAAGATGGTCGTTATTCATTTTAAGAATAATGATTAATAAAATATTGGACATTTAAAAATTAAAATATAAATCTTTTTTTTTTCTACAAAGGCAAATTTCGTCTAAATTAGACCAGAAAAATAAATTGTCCTTCATTAAACCAGTGTTGTGGGAGTATTAATACATTTCTCAACTTTTTTCTTGTAGTGTATACACAAAATACCCTCGACCCATAAATTTTTATTTTGCAGATCATTTTTAGCGTTTTGGGTGTCTAATCACACCCTATAATCAAAACTGTGGTGGCGACTCATTTTCCTCTTCTTGAGAGCAAAATCGGCCGCTTCCACATTGTAAATCCACAAACGATACTCTGGATCAATTTTCAATTTGAGACCGCAAATATGATCATCTATCTTATTGAATAACTAAAGGAATGTCCATTTCTAATTGACAATTCTAAGAAAAGACCGAAATCTTTTTTTGGAAAACTAGAAGAAACTAGAAGAATGTCTACTATTAATTACGCTTAATGAAAAATGTCTAAATACGTATTTTATTTGCAGTGTATGTCTAGAGATTTTTTTAAAGAACAAATCTGTTTGAGTTGGTTCTCCATTATACCCTTCTAGAATTTTTTATTTTAAAAATTATTAGTTTTGAAATTAGTTTATTTTATTTTAAAAATTATTGGTGAGGTGGATAATTTCCCGTTAAAAGAAACGATTTTTTTTCGTTAAGTAATTTCGGGCATTTTGTATCTCTATGTGTTCCTGTGAGTAGAGTCGCCGCACACACCATTTGTCCGGGTATATGTTTGGGCACACCCGTGGAGATATACAGCCACTGCGTCGCACATACATTCAGTAGGAGTATAGAGTTGGAGGTTGCCGTGGATAATTACTAGCTCCATTAAAATTCTGAATTTTCTCCGGGAATAACCAATAAACTACTCACGAGATATATCTCCTAGTTCGTAGGTGGGCAGTGTTTTGGTTGTTCCCTATTTTTAGGGAAAGCTTTAGGATTAAAAGGGTGTTAGTCACTGGCACAACCTTATGCCAATTGAGCTATGCTCGGTTTGGCATTAAATATAGAGTTTAAGACATTATTCAAAAGAAAGAAGGTGTTAACATTTTTCATGTTAGCTTCCTAGGTTTTAGACATTCTTCTTGTTTACCCCATCTTTTTTTTATTTAAATACTAGATAACAATTTAGTAAATTGACCACATATTTGAATTGGGGCAACCAGAGGAATAGCTAGAATGGAATAGTAGTTACTGAAAAATAACTAAATTTTTTAAATAAATGAAATAAGTGTAGTGCATATGCCAATTGGATCAGATACAAACCCAATTTTATATGTCAATTGTATATAGTATGTTATGCCACTTGTATATACTATTATTGTTTTAGTATTCATCTGAACTGCAAAACTCAAACAAGAGTTATATCGCAGTTTATAGTATGTCCCACTATTTTCAACGTTCTCATAATTATGGTAAAAGAATATATGTATATAATGTTATATCCATCTCAAAGTGTAATGCATAATTAGTGAACGAAGGGTGTGTATTATAGTATATACCATTAAGATAACATAGTAGACTACAAAGCAGTGTAATGCATGTGTCAATTGGATCGAATACAGACTCAATTGTATATGACAAATGTTATGTCAATTGTATATACTATGTTTTAGTATGCATGCGAATTACAATACTCAAACGCGAGTTATATCGCAGTTTATAGTATGTCCCACTGTTTTCAACGTTCTCATAATTATGTTATGCTCATTGTGTATATACTATGTTTTCAACGTTCTTATAATTACAATACTCAAAGTTGTTGTATATATCATTGTTGTCCCATACGTCATCGAATGCAATGTTAATTTAATAGTGCGTCATTAATACAGTGGTGAAAGATAAGGACTATGATTGTTCAAATGATGGAGGAGAAACAAATGAGTGTAAAAGACAGACAATTATTGTTGGGATAATATTAGGTGGGGTTTTGTACATTATTTAAATGTTGGAGGACGATTATAAATAAGGGAATCAACTTGATGGTCGTTTTTTGTCAAACCTAAATTGTTGGAGAGTTGAATGTGAGGTATGACGATTTTACATCCCTGAAATAAAGAAAATCGGTTGGTGGGACTAACAAATTGGTTGGATGGTATTTGGGTAAATACTGGTATATACAAGGGGCATTTTCGGTATGCAAAAGTTTGGACTGAAGTTGATGGTCGGTTATTGTGAAGCCTTAAATGTTGGGGAGTTGAATGTGAGCTATGACGATTTTTACATCACTCAAATAAAGAAAATCGGTTGGTGGGGCTAACAAATTGGTTGAGTGGCAGTTGGGTAAATATTGTTATATACAAGGGGCATATTCGGTATGAAAAATTGTATATTCTCCAACCTAAAATGTAGTAAATGTAGTTAGCTATCAATAAAAATAGTAAAATAGAGCTATATTTCATTTTGGATTTTTTAAACTAGCACAATTTTCCTATTTGAATTTGGTAAGAGAGAGCCCAACCCAACTTACCATAGTTTGAGAGAGAGGGAGCCCAAACCCAACTAATCATAGTTAGCTAGAGAGAGAAAGCCCAATTGATCCCTTTAAAAACGTGTAATAAATTTTTCAATTTTGTATCTAATAAGTCTTTTAAATTTAAAAAATATATATTTAATTGGTTATTCAACTTTCAATTTTGTGTCTAATAGGTCTTGACCTATTCTGACATTTTTAAAAATTAACCAATATACTAGACATGAAAGTGTAAGTTCAAGAACCTATTCGACATAAAATTCAATTGAAATCTAATTGATTAGTTAATTTTTAAAATAATCGATTATCTCCATGACTTATGAAATATTTTTTAAAATTTAAAAATATTTTAGATACAATTTATAGACTAAATTTGTAATTTAAATTTGAAAATATATATATATATATATATATATATATATATATATATATAAGAGGTTGGAAGAGTTGTCTGTACTGACAAAACTAGGGGAGATCAGAAAAGCAACAAATATGGTTTTAAAGACAAATTCAAAACCAAAAAAGCATTACAACCAAAAGTTGATTAACTAATATCAATCTTTCCTTTGACAGTGACAAATGATTCTGAAGAGAAGGGAATATATTAAAGGAAACCCTAAAAAATGCTTTGGATTTTAATATATTACAAAGTTTTATATTTCATCTTTATTTCCTTAATACACTCAGAATCAAGCTATGATCTTCATATATTTTTTAAGATTATAGCAACAAAACTTTATATTTTACCTGACAAATCGAGCATAGTTCGATTGACATAAAGATATGTCTTCGACCATGATTTTTGAGGTTTGAATACTCCTCTCCCAAGTTGAACTAAAAAAAATGCTTTGAATTTACATGGTTTTATTATATTTGACCGTAACTCATCTCAATAATATTCCTTTTCTTTTACTATTTTTTGTAAGTTCAATATGTGGACGAGAGATTCAAACTTACCTCTTCGTCAAGGGATATATACATTAAACAGTTGAGATATGCTCGGATTTGCACCAAACAAAAACATTTTAACAAGTTCCTTTCCTCTCTTTATGTATTCAATTTTTAAATTGGGTAAACAATATGATCTTTGTTTTCTCTTAATCTTTTGTCACAAGAGTCAAATCTTTAGTTGTCCAAGTTTGCAAGAAACTTTGTATATATTTTACTTGGAGACCAAGGCTAATTTCTAAATCTATCTTTTTACAACACCTCATGGGAGGTTGGTTAAATTTTGGATATACTTATATTTGGGTATTATTCCACCTAATGGATTGGATTGAATGTATGCACATTTTGATTAACAATTTGACCAAAACCATGTACCTTGAATCATCTCAACTGTTATTATTTGTTGTTCATCACTCTTGATATAGTTAAATTGTTTATGTTGCTGTTGGAGTTATCATTTTACTTTTATGTTGAAAATTATAAAGAAACATTATGGGGTTGTTTGAGACACCAACTTAAAGTAGGGTAGACTGGGTTATTATAACTCAGTCCATGTTTGGCCCACCGATTGTTATAACCAACCGTCAATAAAGTAACTACACTGACTTCAATTGTATTTACTATTCACAGTCTATTATAACTCACAAACTAGTATAACCACAGGAGTTGTTTGGAACGCTCCTTGAAGGTAGGGTGGACTGGATTATTATAACTCAGTCCACGTTTGACCTACCGATTATTATAATTCACAGTCAATAAACTAACTATACTGACTTCAATGGTATTTATTATTCACAGACTAGTATAATTCATAGACTATTATGACCACCGACTATAATAACTCATTCATTGTCTCAAACCGCCTCTAAGAATTTGAAAAGTTTTTGAGATTTTTTTTCCGCCTTTACTTTCTACCTTTGTCTTTGGCTCTTGTAAGCATCTATGGAGATAAAAGGAGCTCAAAATATCCCAAAAGAAAAAACTAGAAACATAAAGAGTTAAAATAATGGTCAAAATAAACTGAACAGAGGAATAAAAACGAATGAATCAATTCAAAATTGAATCTTAGCTTTTTTTTTTTACTTTAAAATGGTTAAAATTAAATATTTGTAATAATTTAAAATTAATTTTGATGGTATGAAAATCTCGTTTAAAAGTGTAAAATAAAAAATTAAACTAATTTTTAATATTAAAAACATGTTTTAAAGTAATTTTAAACATAACAAAAGTAATTTTAAGCATTTTAAAATTACTCTCAAACATGCTCTTAAAGTGTCTATTATGAGTTCATAGTAGAGAAAAGTAGTTCAAAGCTCGTTATTTAGTGACTAAAAGCTACTACAAAACTAGAATTCTAATATATGTGACATAAACGAGAGAGCTTCCAAAGTTATAAATTTTACATATATTTCATAGAGGTTTGTTAAATGTTTATCAATCCAAGTGGAAAAATATTTAGAAATATTTGAAGTCGTGTTAGAGTACAACCTCAATTAAGGAAAATTAGCAATATTAGGAAAGTCTCCAATTACAAGGCTTCATTTAGATGTACAAACATTTATGTTACTATTTTTTAATATACTTGCATCAAATAACCACAAAACATAAAGACGTGTTTAGGGCACCAAATGGATGGATTGAGTTATTCTAACACAATTTATGTTTGGTCCACCGACTATTATAACTCACGGAAAATAAAGTAACTATAATGACATCAATAACATTTACTATTCACAACTATTATAATCCACAAACTATTATAATCACCGACTATAATAACTCGGCAACGCCCCAAACAGCCTCCAAGTACTTTTGCAAAAATAATAGGAACTTGTATAGTGATGGTAAGAGATTGCGATTAGCCTCTATTTGTTCGGATATGTATGAGAATATTTACCGATATATTTATGAATATAAATATTGATATTACTAATATTTCTACAAATCAATTTTTAAAAATCAATTTTTAAAAATAAATTATTTAAATTAATAATTAAGTTATTTACCCCAAACTAAGGTATAAATCTTGTTATTAGTATTTATATACATATTGGGATTAAAATATTATATTTTTTTTATATTTTATAAGTATGTATAAAAGATATTTAAGATATCGATTAATCTTTAATATCTATGTTGAACCTTCCAATTTAAAGATATATGGACGGATTTGTTCATTGTTGATCCTAAATAAAAAATTATTTTAGCATTGCAACATGATATAAGACCTTAAGCATATATAAAGAGGTGCCAAAGATACTCAATTCACATAATTGTGCCCGGATCATCAACTACATTAGGAGAACCAAGAACAAAAATCTACAAATTAAGTTTTCTAGCATTTTTGTCTATCCACTTGTCACATTTATATCTATGTTAAGGAAATAACATCGTACATCATTTAGAATAATAATCAAGTTTAAAAACTAAATTGTCCGCTCTTAAAATTTGAATATCAAATTAAATCCCAACTCAAATGCTAAAAACGTTTGGTTAAATTATAAATTTGGTCTTTGTTACGACAAAATCGAACAACAAAGAATAAAAGCACAAGAGAAATAACACGAAATTTACGTGGTTTACTAACGTTAACGTTGTGTTAGCAACGTCCACAGACAGAAAGGAGAGAAACGTTGTATTACGAATAGAAGAAAATTACAACAATAACGATCTAAAAGGGCGACTGAAGTCATTAGAATGTTTATATATGACACTCTTCTAATGACCTAATACATAATGGGTCAAAGCCCACATAGATCTCTTTTTTCCTAGACTCCGACTCGCTGACCCCGTACTGAATCATTCGTAGCCGGTCATAACAAATTCAAAGCATTCCAACGGTCTATATAATTTTTCAATTTGTTTTTAAGTAAAACTTCCCAAATTATTTACCATATTGACACTTTTTTTTTTTTTTTTTTTTCTTTTCTTTTTTTTTTTTTTTTTTTTTATGTATGTTTGTTGTAATAAGCTTATGTCTTTTATTTGATTAATTGTATTAGTTGACTTTATTAAAGTTTAAGGCTTAAATTATTTTTTGAAGTAGGTAAAAGATGGTTTAAGAATAATTTGTGAGATTTAACCGAAATATCTATTGAAACTTTCTAAAATTATATACCAAATTACACAAAATTCAATTCATGAAGACCAAATTTATGTTAAATTGAACCTAACTCAATTGACATAAATTTGTGACTAAGACGTTAGAGGTTTAATTCTCACTCCGCAATAATTAAATATTTAAAAAAAATTATAATATAATCGAAATATCATTTACCCTTGGTATTATTGCTTAAAAAGAAAAAGAAAAAAACATGTTCCATATTTAGAAGGCAAAATAAAATTCTAAGTGCACTTGCAAACAAGCCCTTGGTCGCCGTGCAAAAGTCGTCACCATGGTGCGAAATTACTAATAGCCCCTCGTTCTTCTCCATATTCACCACATTGCCACTCTATAAATTAAGCATTTGCGTGTCAAAGTTCGAGAAAAAAAAGTAAAAGCATAGGGACAAGCGTTGAGAATATTTTTAAAAAGGCAAGAAAAAGATTTGTCATATATGATATATAATCTACATTAACCAACCCCAACGTTTAGATCTTTATATTTTTTTATAAGTCAAAAGTTCGAATTTCTATCGTTGATTTACAACGTCGTATTGAAAAGAATATATCATAATCTATTTTAACGTAATAAAATGTGGTAGAGTTGCATATAAAATATAAGATGTTATATTCTAACTTTTTGGATATACAAGTATTCGATTCTAAAATTTGAGGAGGAGAACATAATATAAATCTTAAATCGTTATTTTTTTTTTATTAAATTATATGTTTAGTCCTTGAAATTTTAAAATTATGTCAATTATATTTGTTGATATCAGAATTTGCTCAGCGGTAAATTTGTATTTGTGGAACGAGTATAAAACTACCAAACAGAATAGAGGTGATATCTTGCATCGGTGTTGTGCTAACTACACAGACTTCAACGATCAAGTTAGAATTGGAAATAATTAGGAAAATATGGGGAGAATCTCCATATTTTGCTGAAATAACTTATATGAAATGAAATTTAGTTACATTTTCATCATCCTTCTTCTCCTTTAATAGGCTCTTAATATAGCCGTTGTAGATCGTTTTATGTATTAAATGATCTATTAATGGGTGTTATAACGCTCAGAAAATTAATGACAGCATAATCGCCCAAGTGAGGGGTGGTTTCACTTTAGTTCGGTTGATCCTTTTATGAGTCGTGCTCCTCAGCTTTAGTCAATCCCTTCTCTTGCATCGGCTGACTCCCTCAGGGGTTGGTCCATTCGATCGGTCGACTCTTCTCGTATCTCTCATCTTTCTTTGGCCCAATCCTCAAGAATTTGGGCTTCTAACCCTTTGGGCATTTATTTCGTAAGAGTTGATTTGACCAGTAGCAATATTCATGTACTTTTAAAAAAAAATTGATAAATTTCTAAACTTTTAGGTGTTTTGTTTATTTAAGTTTCTATACTTTTAAATTAGTGTCTAAACATTTACATTATCAAACTCTTAGGGGCCGTTTGGCCCACGGAGTTGGGAGGAGTGGAGTTGTGGGGAGTAAACTTACTCCCCGTTTGGTCCTAGGAGTTGTTTACCTCGGACAAAAAATATCAACTCCCCAGACTTCTACAGTAATTACTATTCAACTCCTCAGACTTCTACAGTAATTACTATTCAACTCTCTTTCATTTTCCTCTCTTTCTCTCTTCCTTCTACCATATTTTTTTAATTATTTAAAAAAAAACATAATTTAAACAAAAGGTCTAAAATGACTAAAAATGCAATTCAACCTATTTTTTTATTTTAAATATAAAGTAAGTTGTTGAATTAAAAGTTAAAATTGGTACTTAAACAAAATTTAAAATGTAGTATTCAAGAAGAAATAAAAATCTAGCTTATTTAGATTCACTTTGATTAATGGATTAAAATCTTTCAAATTCACATGTAATAGTTAATCGACTATTGTACGACTATTGTACGACTATTTGTTTTATTTCAAAACGATCCAAATAAAATGAATAATTAATGTGAGTGATATTGAAAAAAGAAGGTGAAGTATGGTAGTCAAAGTTATTTTGGTTATCTTCGAATAAATTTGTAAAGGATACTTAAAATAAAAAACACAAAAATCGTATTCTTAAAATTTATTGGAAGAAGTTCTTGATAATAAAAATATGAAAAATTATAGAAAATAGGTTCTAGGTGTAGTGCATATGAAATTACGAGTTTAAGTGGGTGGAAGCGAGGAAGAACGTGTTTGACACATAGATATGTTTATGTGTTGTTTTTTCTTTTCTTTTTTCTTGAGGGAAATTTGTAAAATATACCTACACTAAAAAAAAAAAAAAACCTCACTTTTAAAATTCATAAAATTAAAAAAAATTAAAGATTGAGTCTTTAAAAAATAATAATAAATATATATTATTGATAGTGAAGGTGAGAGAGATTAAAAAATTAATGTGAGGTATTGTGTTCAAAATTATTTTTTGTTATCTCCAAAGAAATTTGAAAAGTAGATAAAATAAAAATAAAAAATTGCATGGTTAGAATTTATTAGGAAAAGTCCTTAATAAGGAAAATTAGAAAGTTTGTAGAAAAAAAAAATTGTGTCGAAAAAACTAGTAAAATAAACTCAGATTTCAAAACTTGAGGTTCAACAACTCCCTGTCAAAAAAATATGAAAATATAAAAAATTATAGAAAAAAATTGTACAAAAAAAAATAGCTAAAATAAACCATGATTGTTGAGATATTAATTTACCGGTGGAGTGGATTTAGATGGGAGGCAGAGAAAGATGTGTTTGACACATGAATAGACTATATTTATGGGTAGACAATCTTATAATTCATAAAATTAAAGATGAGTCCTAACAAAATATATCTATATATATATTTTGATAATCAATTTGAAAAAATAATGTCAAATATTATGCTAAAAATTATTTTTTGTTGTCTTCAAAGAAATTTGTCTAAGATAGATAAAATAAAAATAAAATATTTCATTTTTAGAATTTATTGGAATTGGAACAAGTCCTTAATAAAAAAAATTTGAAAGTTTGTAGAAAAAAATTGTACGGAAGAAAACAGCTAAAATAAATTCAAACTTCACAACTCCAGACTAAACAACTCCCTGCTCCAAACACACCACAGACTTCAGAACTCCAGACTAAACAACTCCCTGCCCCAAACAGACATACCTCAGAACTCCCCAGACTAAACAACTCCCCAGACTAAACAACTCCAAACAAAACAACTCCAACTCCCCCCAACTCCTTGGGCCAAACGCCCCCTTAGAATTCCAATCCTCCACATATTTCTTAAATAATATACTCGTAGCACATATAATAGGTAAATTGACAGAATTCATAACAAAATTTTATTCGACACTAAAAAAGTTCAACATAAGAAAAGAAAAACTTGAAAGTAAAATGTAACTAAAATAGACATCACATTAAAATTAAAAAAAAAAATATGAACAACTTTTTAAAATACAAAAATTAAATAGTCGTAATCCTAAAACCTCAAGTACTAAATTCATATTCAACTTGACTATATGTCAATTTATTGAGGTATTATAATTTCTATTTAAAAGGTCATATTTTTTAATCTCCTTTCACGCCAACAAGAGCATAACTTAATTAGTGTGATGTATGAACTAGTGACAATGAGATCTTAGGTTCGATTTCCCACTCTAACTCATAATACCCTCCTCTATCTTAGGTTCGATTTCCCACTATATGTCAATTTGTAGTTTTAATGAGTTAACATATAAGTCTAACTCAATATATCATTGTTTAAGATAGATATTCTCTAATACCCTCCTCTCATCCGTTGGAGTATGAAAGATCACAAATGTCCAACTTAAAAATAAAGTCAGAATAAGTGAAAATGTTATGGTAAAAAAAATTTACAACCTCTGAAATCAGGTCGCGGTTTGCAAACTTCAAGTTGATGCTCCACATATTGCATCTTTAATTTTTTTTTTGCAAAGGTAGTATATATTACTAAAAGCAAACGAGGAGGGTCCCACAGCCCGGGACCAAGGCACTCAAGAACAAAAACGAAGAAACATAAAGACCTCAAGGAAATAAATCCCACGGAGGAACGCTAATAGACACAGAAGTCATTAACGCCCCCTGCCATGAGGCACACCTATACACCAAATCAGCCTGGGCACTTAAAAGCACAGACTGAGAAGAGCGAAGCCTACCCCCATGAACGCGAGAGTTACGCTCTCTCCAAATATGATAAATGGCCGCACTCCAAGCAAGCCTCCAAACATGACGCGCATCTTTAATTTTTTGCGAGCTTCCCATCATTATTTTGACCACACAATATTAATAAATAGATAATTTTCTAAGATAAATATTCTCTAATACTCAAACATGCCCCCTAGAACAAAAAATTGTATTTGGAAGGGATGAATGTATATGAAACTATTTTTTCAAAACATGATTTTTTAGAATTTTTAAAATAAAACATTTTTTTATAAGTAAAACAAAGATAAAAATAGATATTTAAATTTTTCGATCTTTAATAGATGTCTTAACTATTAAGTTAGTTTGAAATAATTTTTTTTTTTTTACAACTATGAAACAAAATATTAATATGATAGTTTATCTTAGTATATTAAAAATATCTGTCAATCCGAACATAGTTCAACTCACATCAAATACGTACCTTCGACTCAAAAGCTGTTCGAATTTTTCTCTCATTTATTATTAAATTAAAAGAAATAAAATAACACTAACAATAATATAGTGTTATCTTAAACTCAATCTTTCACAACCACATTTAATGTAGATTCTTTTTCCCTTTTTTTACTCGTGTCTCTAATTAATGCCATCTTTTCTCTCGTTTTCCTATATATTCCTATATCAAATAAATATATAATTAGCCATAAATGAAGAGAGAAGTGGAAGGAGGAACACCAAACTAACACCTTTAAAAAAATAAACAAATAGATGCATAATTAATGTTACCCCTAAATTCACACTCAAGCAAACCCTTACCCTTGCACATTACTTATTATCATTTTCTTTTTTTGAGTTTAATACCTTAACATGTGTGAGGTAGGAAGAATCGAGAACATACGACATCTTCGTCGAAGGCATATATATCTTAACAGGTTGAATTTGATCCTTGCATAAAAATTCCCGAAAAAACATACGACATCTTAGTCGAAGGCCTATAGTTTCTATTTGGTTCTTAAATTTCAAAATGTTACATTTTTATCTCTGAATTTTGAGTTTAGCTTCTATTTGGTTCTTAAATTTTAAAATGTTGCAGTTTTATCTTTGAATTTTGAGTTTAGTTTCTATTTGGCAAGAAAAATATTTGTCCCCTTACAAAAAAAAAAAAAAATGAAAAAGATTTGTTATCATCATATATATATATAATCTACATAAACTAATCCCGAACATTTAGGTAATTGGGTGTTTATACCTTCTTATTATAAGTCAAAAGTTTGAATTTTCTCTACTCTTTACAATGTAGTATTGAAAAAATATATCATAATTTCTTTTAACTTAATAAAGTGGGTAGAGCTGCATATTTTCAAAAAAAGATAAAGATGTTATATTCTAACTTTTTGGATATACAAATATTTGATTCTTAAGTATTTGATTCTAAAATTTGAAGAGGAGAAGATAATAAATATTTTAAAATCTTAATTTTTTTATTAAACTATATGTTTAGTCTTGAATTTTTAAGATTATCTCAATTCAATTTATGTATTTTAAAATATTTTTGATAAATTTCTAAATTTTTAAGTGATTTTTTATTTAAGTCTATATTTTCAATTTAGTGTCTAAACATTTATACCACTAAAACCTCATGTACTGAACTGATATTCAACTTGAGCACAATTGATTAAGGTATTATACCTATTTATACTAAAAGTTATATATTTTAAAAAAATCTATATATATAAAAATCAAACTCATAATTTAACCTAGTTTCTTATATATACATTTTAAAATTTAAGACAAATTAAAATGAAACAATCGTTCCCCCTCCTTGGATTTTATAAATATTGTCATTTATTTTTGGAACTAATCTTGATAAGTATTGTAGTTCTTTCAAACTATATTACCAAAAAATTGTGTATGAAATCATTTTTTCAAAACATGATTTCTTAGAGTTTTAAAACAAAATGTTTTTTCAAGTAAAACAAATGTGTTGTGGAGTGATTCTGGTCCACAAGTTTGACTTGGGTTTCTACTTGGGTTTCTAGTAGAATCGAGACTGCGGGTTTGGTCCTTGGTCGAGTCACATTGTGCTTAGTCCCTGAATGACCTGCGAAAAAAAGAATCAGAGCACTGGTGTGGTGCTATGCCCAACACACTCTAATATCTAAGCTCAGATTAGATGACTTACCAAGCTTAAGATCCGAAGGGTAAGACTCAAAATCGGAGATAAATGATCTCTCTTTTAGAGGGGGTGGCCTTGTATTTATAGGCGTTTGGCATCGGAGGGACACACGTGTCGTCGAATAGAGCACATGTCATCGTGATGGAACGTATTCCACTATCAGAGTAGTGCTCGATCCTCATTTTTGCATGCATGCATCGACGATCGAGGTCCTTGATAAGTTTTGTCATACTTTGGCCTGTGCATTGGTGGTCTGAGTGGGCTCGGGCCCAAGGATTGATCGTGGGCCAGCCCCATTCGTGTTCATGACGAATTTGGTTCGATCCGGGCCTGCGGGCTAAGCGAATGTCAACCCATAACAAAATGTAAAGGTGAAGATTTGAACTTTCAACCTTAAAAAAAATAAATGTCTTAACCGCTAAATTATGCTCATTTTACAAAACAAAATATTAATGTGATATTTTATCTTGGTATATTAAAACGATATGTCAAACTGAACATATAATTCAACGGACATAAAGCATGTATCATCGATCGAGAGGTTAGACGTTTGACTCGAGACTTGGAGAGAGAAGACTCACAGAATCGAGAGAGGAGAGGCAAACAACGTGACTGTAAGTGTCAAGGTTAGATTAGAATACAAAAGCTTCATTTATAATTATATATAATGAATTTGATTCGGTTTGGGTTGAACCGAGCCAAAAAATAATATCAACCCGCATACCGAACCGAATTCTCGATTCTGCAAAAAATGAACTCAACCCAACCAAGTTGGGTTGGGTGTCCAGGTTGTTCGAACGGGGTTATTTGTACACTACCCTATTCGAAATTCAAATGTACCATTTTGAAACATATGACTAAATGAAAACTAAACTCAAAATTTAGAGGTAAAAATATAACATTTTTAAATATAGTGAGCAAATAGTAAAATAACAATATTATTCTTAAACTTAGTCCCCTCCCACCTTTATCCACAAAGTCACATGCCATGAACTTTAAATACCCTGAAATCCAAGGGGCAAATTGGTCACAAAACCCTCTTATAAGCACCTAAAATCCACCAACAACTCACAAAAAATCACTTATGAAAATGGTTTCCCTTTCCCTTTCGCAATCTTCACTCCAAATTTCATCTTCTTCAAGCTTAAGCCTGGTGAAGTTCAAAGCACTTTTGCAGACCCTGATTCTGTCTCTGGCCAGAGCCATTTCCCGAGCCAAAACGACGGCGCTTCACATCTTAAAACTAGCCAACCACCAATCCACCATAGTCTTAAAGAAGAACAAGAACAAGCTTTTGTTTGGCTCCTTCAGACTCCACTACAATTGGTGCTCTTCTTCCAATTCGCACGTGACTCCGGCTCCGGTCACGTGGGACGACGGCGACTGCGGCGGAGACCAACATGGAATGCAGCTTTCTGGGTATCTGCGGTGGCTGGAGGAAAGAGAAGATGATGTGAATGAGATTGATAAATTAGCGGAGATTTTTATAGCGAGGAGTCATGAGAAATTCAGGCTGGAAAAACAGGAGTCTTATAGGAGATTTCAAGACATGATGGCTAGAAGTTTGTGACCATTTCTAGAGGATCATTATGGTTTTTTTTTTTTTTTTTTTCGAGTTCATGGGATTCGAGCATCGGACTACATAGTCGAAACACATCTTTATATCAATTGAGTTAGGGCTCGATTTGACGGATGATTATGTGGTTGGAAGAGTGGTGATATTAATTTGTTTCAACTTTTTTTTTAGTTTGTAAATAATGAAACTTATAGAAGGTCTTTTTGAGGGTTAATTTTATAAATTTTTCGTTTCTTCAATTAGAATAAAATACATCTAGTTAAAAGTATATATCATTAGTCTCAAGTTTGAATCTCTCCCCTTTCTGTTCTCGTTGTTCTTGAATTCAACAAGAAAAATTAATAATTAATGGGTTTTATTTTTTTTAGTAAATTGAAGGTTGAGAGATTCGAATCACAGACCTCTTAGTGGTCGACTGAGTCATGTTCGCTTTGACATTAATGAGTCTTTTTTATATATATTAATGTATAGTTTTTACATTTTACTTTTGAATTTTTATTTTAATTGAAATGTAGATAAATGAAGTTATGTTTTGACTATTGAGCTATATATACTTTTCATATATATATTTTTTTTAATATTAGATATTTGATTTGGTAAGTTTTTTTTTTTTTTTACTTTTTATTTTAGTACAATTTGGATGGGAATTCGAACCTCAAAACTCATGATCCTTGACACATTTGTATATATTGTATGTCAATTGAGTTATTTTTATGTTTCATTCTAATTTTTCGAAACACATCACTAATTTTCTTTTTCATTCCTTTTTTGAAATTACATCCAACATGTTAGTTATTGATTTTATTTAGGGCATTTACCAAAATCATAATTTTTTTTCAATGGTATTTAATTAAATTGGAGATTGAAAAAAAAATAACATGATTATTTTGAATATTTTATTGTGAAAATTAATTTTCATGTAATTTTCTTTTAATTATATGATTTGAGATAATGCAAAAAAAAAAAAAAAAAAAAAAATGGTTATCAAATATATTTATGTTTTTTCATTAAAAAAAAAAATGAGAAATCGTTATTGAAATTCAAATGCAAGAGTTTCTTTAATAAAAGACAAGAAATGAGAAATGGAAACATGACCCTTCTTTTTCCTCTTTTTTCTTTTTTAATTATTTTAAACAATAAAAATATACTTGGTAACTTTTTTTTTTTCTTTTTGTTCTTCCTCCTTTACTAAAATAAATAAATAGTAATATGTTTGACCAACGTTTTTTTTTCGTTCTCCTAAATTTTCAAAATAGTAATTTGGTTAAATTTATAATTATTTTGGGGTTGATGGTTGGTTGTGCAACCAGTCATTTTAAAGAAAAATTATAACACATGTCAATTTAGAATAAAATAATTAAAAATATAGTATTTTTTAAAAAAAATAATTACAGATATGACAATTTCTATCACTAATAGTAGTTTATCACCTCATTTTTTTATAGAATTTTAGCCTATCAGTGTAGTACTACTATCAGTGATATCATATATCAACGATAGCTTTTATAAGTGATATAGTCACTGATTTTTTGTCATATTTACAAAATGTTTTAAATTTTGCTAGATTTGTAATTATTTTGGGCATGATTGTTGTTTGTGCAACCAGTCCAATTGCAAATTAAAAAATATCTTTCCTAATTTTATTTTAGTTCCATAAATTATTCATAATTGATACTTCAATTACTTTATATATAATAATATACCTTCTATAACTGAAAATTATAGACTAATACTTTTATTTATGTTTTTAAAATTTGAAAATAGTTTTAAAAAAAAACTAGAAATAAAAAATTTCCCAAATTTTGTAAATAGTTTTAGAGAATATTTCTTAAAAATAAAAAAGAAACTATAGTCAAATACATATTCTTTTAAAACATAAAAAAAAAAATGAGAATATTACCAAACACGACGGCTAGGTTTAGGATATTTTTATTTAAATTAAAATAAATTGATTTTAAATATAGTTGACTAAATCTTCTTAAAAATCGTCAAGATATACTATTTACTTAAATATATATTTTTAAGAGACTGTTTTTTTTTTTAAAGATAAATTTTAAAGAAAGAATTGTGTATAAGTGTCAATTTTATAAATAAGTTTGAAATCAACTTGTTTTAATTTGTTTAATTAAAAAAATAGCATATTTTAAAAAATTAAAAATACTCCAGCTGCTATAACAATATCTAGCTGTTTTTTATTCCTTGGTTTGAAGGTGGTGGGTCAGGTCACTTCCATTTTTCATGAAAAATATGAAATATAAATCATAAATCTAATTTTTTAATAAAACATCATTAATGACTAAGTTCATCTCTGATTTTTTTCTTTTTTTTCTTTTTTTTTTTTTTTTTGGAGCAAAATCATCTATGAGATTTGTAAGATCCTTTTCCCCCTCTTTTTTCAATAAATATTCCAAAGTTCTTTTTTCTTCTATTAAAAAAAAAGACAATTATATATATATATATCAAATCTCACCTAAAAAAAACAGTAAATATAGCACATTTAAAAATATTTATAAAAAAATAACATAATTTTATAAGAAATTGTATAGATGTCAATTTAGAGTAAAATAATCAAAATATAACATTTTTTTTTAAATTGTAAATATGGCAATTTCTAATACTCATTTGATACTAGTCTATCACCTCAATTTTTTATAGAATTTTGTCCGTGACTATCACTCATAGTAGTAGTCTATCAGTGATAGTCATTTTATGAATGAATATCAACGATAGCACTATCAGTGATAGTCATTGATTTTTTGCCATATTTGCAAAATATTTTAAATTTTGCTATATTTGCCATTATTTTGGGCCTGATTTTCATATATGCAATCATTCATAACTTTATCGGTAATAGAAGTTTAGGGCAAATGTATGATTTGATGACCAAAGGTCTGTGGTTCGAATCTCTCCACCTCCAATGTATTAAAAAAAAAAAAAAAAAAATAATAGAAATTAATCGTTGATACTATAAAAATGGTTTCAGTGATATAGAACAAAAATGGTCTATTAGAATTCTATCGCGAATAAATTATAAAAAATCATCATATTTATAAAATAAAATAAAAACAAAAAAAATATATTTTTAAAATTTATCTAAAAAAAAGTTAGAAAATTGACTTAAAAAAAGGTTGTGTGTTTTGGATTGGGTTCCAAGATAGGGGTTGGTATGGTATATTATAGACAAGTTATTTAAAAAATACAAATAATAAAAATAACAATAAAGTACATCATTCTTATGTTTTTCAAATAAAAAATGATTTAAATGCATTTTAATAACCATTCAAAATCATTTAAATTTATATAAAGTTAAAGTATTTTTACAATTTCTCTTTGCCTTGCATAGTGGCACCACAAAAACAAAACACATCATAAAAGAACATTAATAAGACAAAAGAAATTTCCATATGTTGATGATTTTGTAATAATTAATATTAAATTGTCCTAAGAGTGATAGTTGGTTACTCAATATTAAAATATATATAAGCTTTGGAATATGTAGATTTCTTGTTTAAATATTGAGCCAATTTGAGTTGGCCACATGGCCAATTCATTTTATTTCAATTTGTTGTTTTCTATGAAGCCTAACATGGTATAGACAAAATAATGGATAATATTAGAATCATTTCTTAATTAAAAAAAGATTCATGTTCAACAAGCAAAACTAAACCCAATTTGGCTTCTCCAATTACCAAATCTTTTTTTTTCCACAAATTTTAGTGTTTTATTACAACAAATGAAAATATTTAAAAATTTAAATATAATCTAAACCTTACCTATATGTGTCAAACACTCCAACCATGTTCTAGAAAAATTTCATTTTTAAAAATAAATAAATTTAGTTCAATTCAATGTGATTTGAACATAATCGGTAAATCAATTTTACGAATATATTGATGCATATATCAGTAAAATATCGATGTCGATAGATATGTCTATGTAAACCATAAAATTTGTATAAAAAATAATTAATAAATTATAAGTTATGTATCTTATTATTAGTATTTATGTTCATATGAGTGACATTTTTAAGATATATCGAGAATATTGTAAAACTCTTAATATTGATGTCTACTCTCCGGTATAAGAATTTTAATATTTTTTTGTCATAAACATTGTAAAGGTGATAAAAAGATATTGGATAGAAAGTGGCACGTTAAACATAATTTCTTGAAGCAACGTTTCAAATCTCCTTTCTAGATTGTTCTTGTTTAATCCAGCTATCTACTAACTTCGATCATTTTGTTTACCACGTCATATCCAAGTGGTAAATATCTGTCATAGCGTGTCAATGACATCATTTCGTAAATGGTATTAAAAACGAAGACCACATACATAGAATCAGAATTCGAAGTATAAAGACGTAATTGAATGAAAATCGTTTATGTTTGAGATGAATATGATTACTTTTTTTTTTGGAGAAAAATGATGAAATGTTGATGAATCACACACATGGGTTCATGACACATGGCTTCATTTTCCCTTACCTAATCAAAAGTTCACACTTTCATTTTTTTTTTTTTCCTTCTTTGAATATGAATTCTTTTTCATCAAAAAAAAAACATAACTGCTCTCAAATTCTTATGTCATTTGCAGCTTGTGTTGAGCCAAAGCCATATCATTTTCCCTTACCTATCCAAAAGTTCACACTTTCATTTTTCTTTTTCTTTAAGTAAAGGTTAAATTACAAATTTAGTATTTTATCGGTTTGTGTGTATTTGGTCCCTAGACTTTAAAAATTGTCTAATAGATACTCTTATCTTTTAATTTTGTGTCTAATAGGTCCTTGAAATTAGAAAAATGTCTAATATGTCCTTAAACGACTTTCAACTAATTTGTGTCCAGTAAATCACTTAATTTTCAATTTTGTGTCTAATACGTCATGGTTAATGTATTCGACATTTTTTTAAATTCGCAAATCTAGTAGACAAAAAATTGAAAGTTAAGTTTAGAGTTTCATTAGGCATAAAATTCAATTATATATCTATTAGACACGAAATTGAAAATTCAGACACTTATAAACACAAAATTGAAAGTTGAGAGACTTATTACACTCCTAAAAATTGAGAGACCAAATAGACACAAACTTAAAATTCATGGACCCGCTTCGAAAATAATGATTTTTGTCCTTTTAGCACTTCGCTTTGCTGAGCACGAGCATCATCGCGACGAAAAAGTATGTAATACTCTTTGCTGAACACGAAAATATACTATAGTCGCCACCTCGCAATCGTACTCAACGAAAGGTATTAACATACTTTTTTCTCGCGATCGTTCTCAACAAACGCGTGCTTGTACTCAGCAAAAGTCAAAAACATACGTTTTCAAAAATCGAGTCAATTGACATTACGACGAAGGAGATCCCGTGAAAATACTCTAAGTTAATTAAAAATGAGAGAAAAATGAATGCTAGGTGTTTTGAAGAAAGTCTTGAATGAAAGATTCTCTCTTTCTTCTACATAACTCCACTGTCAGTGATGATGGCCTCAATTTTAGGATCAATATGTGGCTTTTTATGAAGAAATGGGGATTGATGGCCTCAATTTTATGAAGAAAGTCTTGGGAATATTATCTTTGTTTCTTTTTTGTTTGTGTGTTGCTCTAAGATATGGGGATTGATGTGTGTTTTGGCCTTTTGTTAAAGGACAAGATTGAAGATGTATTTTGACATTGAATGTTGTCTTTTGTTTGGACAAATGATCAAATGAGATTTGTTTTTTCCTTGTTTTTTTTTCCCTTTAACAAATGTTCAATAGAGTTTGTTCAAAACGATGAATAACCATTGGTACCAAAAAAAAGAAAAGCATGAGACAAGAGCTCTTGACAAGTTTCTAGGTGAAATGAAACATGAATGAATTAAACTTCATAAATCGAAATTAAAGGAATTTCGATATCGCATTAGAAAAATAACTTTAAAAAGAAATTGATAAACACTACTCTAAACCGACAAAATGCATATTTTTTTTTTTAATAATCCATTCACTAAAAAAATCATAGTTAAATATGTTTAGCTCGAAGAAATCTTAGGTAAATGTCTTAATGAGCTCTTATACTCCTTTTCTTTCTTTTTTTTTCTTTTTTTCTTTTTAAGTTGGATGACATCTTACTAATTTTCTTCCCAAGAGATATAAGATTTGAACATTGAAGGAAACCTTGGATAAAAGTGTTTAAAGTTCATTAGTTGGTTTATGTTCCTGCAAATGCTAAATAAAAAACGCTAATAAAAAATTTTAAAAAAAAAACTTATCAACCATCATGGATTGACAGTAATTCTTGAAGGTAGTGAAAAATAAAAGGACATAGAGGAAATGAGCTTAAATAATGGTTAAATTATACAAAATGTCCCTCAACTTTAAAAATTTACATTAATATCTTTGATCTTTAAAAAAAAAAATACCCACAGTTAAGTTTTGAGTGGAAAATGTTTATTCTTCTTCTCTCTCTATGTAAATTCTTTCTTCATGAAAATTAATGCGAAATTTTGCTTATAAAGGTTATGTACAACATAACCCGATAAAAACAAAGTATGAAGTCGAGCTCTTTTTTTTTTAAATATGAAGATCTAAGGGGAAAAAATTGGAAAGCTTGTTTTTTTTTTTTCCTTTTTGGCTCCATTTGTTTGCAAGTGTTAATGATAAGCAATGGACTAATGTGGTTTTCAATTATCACAAATGGGTGGTGGAACATTTGTTTAACTTAAACAATCATAATTGATGAAGCAATTATATTAGAGTGATGAGTTGTATGAACATTATTTTTAACTTAAACAATCACAATTGATGAAAAGACCAAGTATAGACTATAACACTAAGACACATAAAAATGAAACTTTGGCAATCAAGAATATCCACAACATTATGAATTTCCTCTTGATAGAGTCCAATCATAGAGCTTGTAATGAAAGTGCAACATACAATTGAGTACGCACGTCGGCGAGGATAATTAGTCCAAAGTTGATTTTGCAACGAAGGAGAGGGATGAATGCGCATACTGAGATGGTAGACAGTTGACAAGTAATAAACGACAGAATTAGGCAAGGTGCGAAGTAACACTAAAGCATATATCGATCTCTCCAGTGGCCAATGACTCGCAAGAGCAATGGCAAAGTTCTAATGGGAAGAATAGAGGGATAACTTCAGTTGCTCAGTTATATATATATATATATATATATATATATATATATATAGATGAAAAATGAACATCAATTCCAATTAAAGAGGGGAAAAGAGCACTTCCCTTCATCTATATTATCGTATCTCATAAACAAATAGTCCCAAATAATAAGTTAGTTGAAAAGATTATAGTCACCAACAATATAATTTAGTTGAAAATAAAATCATAAAGTGAAGCAAGCCATCACATTGTGCTAGGAAGGCTTCTAGGAATTACATAGGACTTCATTCATATCCTCAAAAATGGTGGGAAATGCCTTCCATTCAAATCCAAAACTCTCATAGATTGTATAAGCTAAATAAAAGTAAATCCTTTGCTAAATGAGCACACAAGATTCTATACAAGAATGCAAGAAAAACAACAAAATGTGATGGCAACAAAGGCTTCCTTGTGCAAAACCTATCCTAACATTCTACCACATTAAAATCACTTTTCCAGCCTAACTTGTCTAGAACAAAAAGACATGAAAGTAAACAATGCATTGGCAGAAAGAGATGAGGAAACTCAACTGGAAGCAGTTATTATCAGATTACGGAGCCATTCGACCTTCTTCGTTCGCTTTAGCTTTGCCCTTCCGGTTCCAGATTGACGTGGTTTCGATAAGCTTATGAGGTACGAGTCGGCTTTCACGCTTGGTAAGCTTGCGGAAATTGCTAACTCTCAGCTTTGCTATCTCTGCCTCCTCTTCAGGTGTTGTCTCCCTAAGAACAACTGTTAGCCGGCATTCTGGTCTAACTTTGATTCCACATTTTCCTCTAGCATGATATGATATTCTTTTCATAAAGAATCCCTTGCCCACAAATGCCTCAGCTGTACAGATAACAAGAAGTCAAATAAACAAAACCTTAAAATATAAACAAAGGGTTAATCTTTGATTGCTTCATTTACCAACAAGGAGCCTATCTGAATCCAGTCCGTGATTGTGGGTTGCATTTGCTTTGGCCGAGTGAATGACCTTCAAAAAGTCGCAACACAAATTTTAACATCGTCAGTATATCTTATCAATACCAAAAGAGGTGCATCTTCCAAAACAAATGGGAGTACAACTTTTTTTTATAAGAAACATCGATATCAGTTTTATTTTATTTTATAAGAAACAGTGACATTTCGTTCTATGAATGAAATCAAAAGAGGATAAAAAATATCCAATAGTTAAAAAAAGTTTCTCCAGTTTGTAATGAGAGAAGATAAGCTATAATTAGAAAATGGGTGGATCAATTTATATAAATCATAGCAAAATAAGTAATAGAGTAACTTGAGGGAAAAGATTGCTCCTTGTCTGTGAAAGTGCGAGGATTGAGCTCCAGCAAAATCAGCCAAAAGAAAGCTCTCACAAAGTTCAGGCACAGGATCTCCTTTTAGAACTAAAAGGATGACCAACCAAAATATAATGGAAGAGCTCCCCAATGGGCAGGGGAAAGGCAGTCGGCCAACCAAAATTCATTCAGCAAAAAAAACCAAAAGTCTCTGTCATGTTTACACCACAAAAACAAATGCCAGCAGCTGAGGGAGATGGTTAACCATGGAGAGCCGGGCTGAAATCTTGTGTGTTTAAACAATTGTGGCTAAGCTCCCAAATAAAAAATTTAACTTTTTTAGGGTATTGACCTTTCCAAATGGATCGGTAAAGGGCAACATTATCCAAATCTCCCTTGAAAATTAAAGATTTAGCAAGGGATTTTGATGAAAATCGACCATCAGTCTCTGAAGACCATCTCCATTGGTCAGAAGATTCAGTGGTATAGGAAAGGTCTACCATTCAACAATTTCATTTTCAGTAAGGTTTCGCCTCGGGCAGAAATTCCAGGAGCTAGAGGAAAGGTTACACATTTCAGCCACAGAACCTTCGGGTTTCTGCGATTTAGCAAAGAGCAAAGGAAATCTATCTTGTAAAGCCACATCTTCCATCCATATGTCCGACCAAAAATGAATAGAAGTATCATTGCCCACAGAACGTGTTATGGGAGTAAATATGAGACTGAACTTTATGTATGTATTTCCAAGGACACTTGAGGTATTAAGGGGGGAAAAACCCCGGTTTTTGTTCAAAGTGAGATGCACCAAATTTAGCCATAATGACCTTCCTCCATAAAGCAGATTTCTCATTGTAAAACCGCCAAATCCACTTAGCCAAGAGAGCTGTATTTTTCTGTTTAGTGTCCACAACTAAAGGTCAAGGGTAGAGAGAGCCCCCTCCCAACGAACTATAATAGTCTTTCAATCATACAAAATCACGAGGCTATAATAACAAAAGAACCTTGTGTGGTTTGAGCTCCAAAAACATTCGTCTGAGATTTCCTTATCGTCAAAAACACAGGGTCATTTTATGCATTGCTCTTTTGCACAGAGATTTTGGAACAGAATTTGTGGTGCTTTCGGTTGTTCCTGGGCTATTCCAAATGATGTGAAGACTCTTTTTAGCATTGTATTGTTGGGTCCTTTCAAGAATGAAAAGGCTTCTTTATGGTTGCACATTACCCGGGCCTTCTTTTGGATTCTTTGGAAAGAACGTAACCAAAGATTTTTTTTGAAAAAAGAGCAATTTTTTGAAGCAATCTTTGATCTTGTCATTTATTATAATATCTCTTGGTGTAAAACATTTCATCTCTTTGTTTCTTATACTTATGCAGCTATCCTTCCCTATTAATCAAATGGGGAAGCTTTTTGTAATCACCATGGATCTTTGATCCCTTTTGTAAATTTAATACATCAATGAAATTGTTTCTTATCAAAAAAAAAAAAAACTCTATTGTTCCTCTCCTTCCAAATTTGCCATAACAAAGCTCTAACCGCTGAATTCCATAGCACGTTGGCCGTGTTTCTCAGCCTACTGCCCAGCAAACAGTCCACTACCAATCATCAAGTCTCTTAGGAATACATGTAGCCAAGTCAAACTCCTTCAACGGCCGCATCCAACCCTTCAAAGCAAAAGGACGGTGAAGGAACAGGTGGTCTAAAGATTCCTCATCTTTTCTACACATGCTGCACATCGATGGGGAAAGGTATCAGGAAGGAACTTTCCTTTGGAGCTTCCCTGCCGTGTTTAAGCTCCTATAGATTAAGTTTCAAAGAAAAAAATTCACTCTTTTTGCTGACCCTCACCCAGCCAACCGAATCAATCACACAGAAAATCAATCCATTTCTCTATCAGAAGATTCCCCTCCTCACCCCTAAATTCCAAGCTTGAGACTAATTATCCCAACACAAGGCAGCTACCAATTTTTTAATATAAGAAATTGCCAAATAATGAAATCAAAGAAATATTGGATCACAGTGATTGGTAAACGAGGTGTACAGCAAGCACTGTAAGATGGTGGTTCACCTGATAAACAGTTTTTGAAGCTCGCTTTACAGTCAATTGTAACTGCATCAGTGCATCTTCAACACGCATGCCTCGAACTAAAGCAGCAACCAAGTTGACTTTTTTGGGACTCTGGCAATTGAAATGTAACCGTCACATTAATTCTTTTTAAATAAAAGGTAAACCAAAGTGAGTTGCAACACTTTTTTTGTGGGAAACCAACTTCCATTAACAGAAAATGAGTTACCACACTTGATCAACAGGGGAAAGTATTCCAATCAGAAAATATCCAATCCCAATATTTACTACAAAAACCTTTCGGTAAATAGCTAAAAGTTGGTCCTAGAAATGAGGCCGAGAGATTATATAGAATCTAATAAGCAACTAAGCAAGTTGATGGTGTATGAATTAAAAATCATTAAAACTTAAAATGTTATCAAGTTCTATAATTACAAAATCTCAAACTTCAATAAATTTGCAAGTTTCACTCAATTATGACTTTCATCTCTTTTACTCAAGCTTTTGGTGTGCAAGTAACAAAAATAAGTCTAAAGACTTCACCTGTTTGATTCCCTTTAATATAGCTTGGACTTTGGAAGGTTTAGTGACTACTTTTTGGTCTTTATCACCCACTTTTCCACTGCTTAAAGCCAAAGCAGAGGTCAGAGGAGATGAAATTGCTTCTTCAGATTTATCTGCCAATAACATCCTTGAACTGGAAATTCCCTATAAAAGGAAAAAAAGTAGAATAGACAAAGGCATTTTTCAGAAAATATAATGAATTCAAGAGATTTATAAAATAAAGACACGCATACTTTGAAGATTTGTTTTCCAGAAATAAATTTTTAAACAAAGATTAATTTCATAAAGATTCAGTGGATGGTATGGTTGGCATGTGTACCATCTGTTGGAGACACCGATGATAAGGTTGGGCAATGCCTGCAGAGGACGGTTTCAAAAGTCTCTGTAAATAAGGCAACTCCCCTGCATAAGAAATCGGTGCAACTCAGGAACTTCAACTTTAAGATTCTGCTGTGGTTCTACTGATTTTATTCAGATGCAGATTGCAGAACACTTTTTGTAATTAATAAATAATAGGATGAACATTTTGAAGAGGGAGTCCTCTTAGAAAGACGAATTACCAGGATCACAACCTATCCAATAAAGTGGTGAACGAGGTAAGAGTTATCATATCATCTCATGTTGATATACCAATCATATGCTAAATTTTCGAATCCAAATCCTGTCTAAATCATCAACTTAATCTTCAAAACTTCTTTTATTGTATTCCAACCATAATCCCCGTACAAGATCTCTCTTTAATAACTTCTAGCAAGAAATATCACATAATAGATAGCATTCACTTCTTCTGTATGAATCAAGGAGTTCCAAATTCATGTAGGAGTTTATATCTTTTTGTGTCACAATGTGATCAAGAAATAGATCACTCACATTCTAATTATCATTTTTCACAAATAATGCACTCAAGTGTGTATTCAGACACACTTTCATTAGAGCTTTGGTTCTTTGTCACTTTGCAGAATTGTAAAGTTCCAATTAAATCTAAATTGAACATACCAAAATTTCAATTTGGCACTGAAAGGATGGAACAAAAAAGTATTAAGACAAACCCCAATTAACTTGAAGTGGTTGGCCAAAGCAAATTGATCACTAAGGAGTAAGGAGTTGTCTTAAAGCTGTTTGAAAATAGTTTTCTGCTTTGTTTTCTCGACTACTTCCAACTTTTAAGAACAGAGTTAAGGTAGATTGTAAAGGTTAAGTTATTACATACTTCATCAAATCAATATACACACCTTAATGATTTTGAAAGGTAAAACAACTTAAACTATTCTAAAAAACAGTCCAACCGTAATTTATATTTATGAACAAACCTACAACAACCTGTAAAAAACAGTTATTCAAACACGGCCAATAAATTGTTCCCAAAAGCATAAATTCGTTTCTCAAAATAATTTCAAACAGCCTCTTAACTCTTAAGATTTATCTTCTATCTTATTACTTATTTAACCAAGTTTCAATGATTCTGCGATAGATTTGGCATGGTGTAGGTAGGCTAGATGTTGGGTAATTAATAGGATGGTTTTGACTAATTTCCTAACTTCGTTTTGAAGAGAGTATCGATTTACAAGTTATTCAAGTTCAAAGTTTAGTTTGATGAAATTAAAATTTCAAGAATTCAATTGACATAGTACAAGAGTAAAGAGTATGTGACTAACTTTTCTTTCTTCTTTTTTTTCTGTTCTTGAGCAGTGTGTTCTCAGTGGGGGAAGGGGTGTGAGGATTTGGTCCCCGAATTCTTATAGGGGCTCGTTTGTTGTCAATCCCTTCCCTACCCCCAAACAACCTCTACTTTCTCCTCAATTTGGAAGGTTAAAATTCCTAAGTCTGTGTGTCAGGTTTTACATGGGAGAGTCAACACTTTGGACCGTGTTTAGAGGCATTATTCTTTAGTTTTACTCCCGCAGCAGTGCATCATTTGCATATGTCAGGCTGAGGACCTTCATCATTTGTTGTGGGACTGTCAGATCGTACAGTCCCTCTGGACTAGACTAGATGGTTGGGGCTTTCAGTATTTGTTGGATCTGGAATGATAATTGTGTAGCTTTGGTTGAGGAGGTGCTCATGGGCTCGTCTTTTCGGGAGAAAGAGATTATTTTGTGGCACTCTAGATTCTTTGCTATTTTGTGGGGGGTTTGGCTTGAGAGAAACAATAAGATCTTTAGAGAGACGGAGCGTTCTTGTGATGAGGTTTGGGAGGCAGTTGAGTTTAACGCCTCTTTGTGGGTTTCGATCACTAAACATTTTTGTAACTATGATCTTGGTGTAATCTTGTTGGGTTGGAGTCCCTCTCTGTAGTTTGTTGGGACTTTTTGTCGGTCTTGTTTTTTGTATGCCTTTGTATATTCTTTCATTATTGTCAATGAAAGCTTGATTTCTCACCCAAAAATAAAACTTTTTTTTTTGTTTAGTTCAACAATATGTGGGGTGGGGATTCAAACCTCTGGTCTTTCGGTCGAGGGTATAAAACTTTAACCAATTAACTTATGCTCAAGTTGGCATGTGACTAAGGGGAGAAGGCACACTCTTATCCAATTCACATTATCGAACCTCCCAACTTACTTTCGTTCCCTTTTCAATATGCCTAATAAGGTGGTACAAGTGGTGGAAAGACTTTATAGAAACTTCCTATGGAAAGATGGTCAGCACTTATCAAATGGAGTAATATCATCCTCCCGTTGGGTCAAGGAGGCCTCGGTCTTCATTCTCTACACGACAAAAACAAAGCTCTCCTTGCTAAATGGGTTTGGCGATATCATCATGAGAAAGAGGCATTATGGCAGAAGCACATTAAAAGGAAATATGGATCAGCAACATATTTGAACTGGGCCTCCCTAACCACCGCAAAGGTCCTTGGAAATCCATTATCAAGCATCAAGCTTTTATCACTAGCCATATTTGTCATAAAGTGGGCGATGGGGCTGCCACCATTTTCTAGACCGACCCCCATGGATCACAAACCCCCACTTGGCTCTAGGTTCCTCCTCCTATTTAGGCTCTCACGTTGCAAATTGGCCCTGGTGAAGGATGTTTAGGGCATAGAAAACAGCATATGGGATTTAAAATTGGGCAGAAGACGGATGAAGAGATCAATGAATGGGCTGACTTGAGTCTTGTCCTAGCACCAATTGTTCTCTCCCAAAGGGGGAATTCATGGAGATGGATCCCATCCACTAATGGACTTTTCTCTACCAAATCGCTTTGTACTGATATGGGTGGATCCACCAACATTTTGGACCCCCATTTGGTTCGGAGTATATGGAAGGATAGGTATCCTAAAATGATCAGTTGTTTCCTTTGGGAGTTGGCGCATCAAGCTATCAGTACACATGAAATTCTTCACAGGCGTATGCCATATCTAGCCTTGTGACCACCTGCGTAGGAATTAATTTCCTACGAGTTTCCTTGACAACCAAATGTTGTAGGGTCAGGTGGTTGTCCTGTGAGATTAGTCGAGGAGCGCATAAGTTGGCCCGGACACTCACGAATATCAAAAATAATAATAATAATAAAAATCTAGCCTTGTCTCCTAGCAGGTGTTCTTTATGCAAGCAAAATGAAGACTCATGGAATATGTTTGGTCTTTTTGGAGAAGAATTCTCACTACTTTTGGATGGCATCTAACCATTTCTAGGGATATCAAGACTCTACTTTCTACTGTTCTTTTGGAGCATCCTTTCAAGAAGGCCAAAGCTATATTGTGGACTCACATTATCATGGCCTTTCTATGGGTTCTTTGGAAGGAAAGAAACCATCGTATTGTTTTGGAAAAGGAAGAAACCTTTGTCGAGCTCTTTGATATCGTTATTTACTATGCTATATCCTGGTGTAAATTATGTTCTTTTGGAGCATCCTTTCAAGAAGGCCAAAGCTATATTGTGGACTCACATTATCAGGGCCTTTCTATGGGTTCTTTGGAAGGAAAGAAACCATCGTATTGTTTTGGAAAAGGAAGAAACCTTTGTCGAGCTCTTTGATATCGTTATTTACTATGCTATATCCTGGTGTAAATTATCTAATATTTTCGCTCCATATAGTTACGTTTCCCTTTTAACCAATTGGGAGAGCCTTTTGTAATCACCATAGATTATACATCCTTTTTGTAAATTTCATACAACAATGAAATTATTTCTTATCAAAAAAAAAATTAAATCATTCATATTATTATTTATTAAAAACCACAAACACTAGTGGAAAGAAAGAAACTAAGTCGCAAAGTTGCTGATGAATATGAATCAAACGAACACATACACCTAAACATATTTCAAAAGTAAAAACCATTTCCCTAGGAATTAATTTCCTACGGGTTTCCTTGGCAGCCAAATGTTGTAGGGTCAGGCGGTCTGTCCCGTGAGAATAGTCGAGGTGCGCGTAAGCTGGCTCGGACACTCACGGATATCAAAAAAAAAAAAAAAGTAAAAACCATTTCCATTTCCATTTCTAATATACATGTCCAATATGTTGATGAAAAGTTAAAGCTTAAATGGGCTAGAAGAAGGTCTTATATGAATATGATTCATACATTCATCCAAAAGAAAGTACAACTGACCGTATAAAAGAGAGGATTGCAAGCGATTAGAGTTGGAAGCTAGATTGTGACCCAATTCCACTTTCTTCTGCACATGGCCAAGCATGGACCGAATATATCTATGCCAACCAACCATGATTGCGAAACTGCTAGATCGAATGACAATCCACAAGAGAATTCACAGAAGTTCTGAAAACGAAAAGAAAATAAGATAACAAGAGAATCATCATAAGAAACTACAAATAAAAGAACACCATCACGTCATTTCCTTTTACAACAAAATTCACAATCTCATCTCCTATGACATCATTTCTCAAATTATACGATTCGTATAACATATTGGTTCAACCTCTCAATTCAAGTCTCATCCAGATAAAAAAAAAAATACATAATCAAAAGAACAGCAGCTCAATCCACATTGCAACAGAAAATTCCTAAAATTTAAGGTGTTAAATAATCCCAACTATCCTTGTAGTTCTTCTGCACTCTAACCCACGTCTCAGAGAAGGTAACAAAATGAATTCCAAAACCAGAAACTCAATTGACTATGGTAATTATCTGAATGCAATTGATCTTTGAAATGAAGACCCATAAATCTGAAATGGGTCAGATGAAGAACACTGCTAGTTTGTAATAACAGCAGATGGAATAATCGAATAGCAAAGGCGTACCGAAATGGATAATCAATTTAGTCGGAATTGAAGAACCCGTGTGCTACTTGTGAAATGGTTGCACACTTGTTGTTGAGTGAATGTTCAAAGAACTCAATCTTTCTCACAAGCAAATTATGGGTACTCGATAAAATGACCGTTTGGTGGAAGGTCTATGGGTCGAGAGGGAAGAAGGAGGCCAGCGGCGGCGTGCGGCGGCGGCGGCGGGGTGCAGTAGCTGGTAATATGGGAGGGAGGGGCGCTGTCGTGAAATAGGGTTTAGAAAAGAAATTGCTAGGATGGTTCAAAAAAATAAAAATAAAAAAAATAAAAATAAAATAATAAAAAATAAAAAATAAAAAATAAAATGGAAAATTGTAATAGATGTCCATTTAGAATAAGGTAATTAAAAATATAGCATGTTTTTAAAAAATTTGCGGATATGGCAATTTCTATCGCTGATATTTTATGGCTGATAGAAGTCTATCGCTGATCACCTCAGCTTTTTATAGATTTTTGTCAGTAATAATAGTCTATTAGTGATAATAGTCTATCACTGATAGAAGTTTATCAGTGATATGATAAAGTCTATCAGTGATAGCATTTTTTTTCTTTTTGCTATATTTGCAAAACATTTTAAAGTTTGCTAAATTTGCAATTAGTTTGGGCCGGATTGCTATTTGTGCAACCAGCCCAAATAAAATTACCTTTACCTTCAAAATTTTCATTAACATCATCAACTCCTTTCTAAATTTCAAAAATATATTAACCGTTAATTTTTTTTATTTTTTTTTTTTATTTTTTTTATTTTTTTTTTTTTTTTGTTGTTGTTGTTGTTGTTGATGATAGATTGTAGTTCTAAAAAATAATAAAAATAAAAATAAAGTGTTTATTTGTCATGTATTCATAGACCATAATTTTTTTCTCCTTCAACACCTTCAACACTGTATATAAGAGTTTGACTAGATTCTTACATTGGAGCATCGAGATCACTTTTGCTTCATTTTTTAATTTTTTATGTCATTGACTTGATTTTGTATTCTCACTGCTATTTTTTCACCAATCACTATTCATCACCTTTGCTTAAATTCATTTTTGACACAATGAATGAAAATATTGTCATATAATTGTTTAACACTTCTTAAATATTAAAAAAAAAAAATAACAATAATAAATCATGTATCAAGCTTTTGATTAATTAACCTTATAAAAAATATCAAACTCGTTTTCTTCAAGTTTATTAGCATTTGAAAAATCATAGCAATCTTTAGCGTACACAAACGAAAGTAATGCATATCTTCATCAGTGTCTTGATTTGTTTTGTTGCATCCAAGTGCTTCCTCCTCAAACTAAACTTAGAACATGGAAAACACACTATTGAAATTAAATGGTAGAAAATAATATGAAAACAATATCTTATTTAAAAAAAAATAAAAAATAAAAATGGACTAAATAAGCTCCAAAAACCAAAATTCATGACCATAAGCATACCTCTCTCCTAACTCTCCCCATAACTCTCCAAATAAAAAATTAAAAAGAATATTCCTAGTACTTTTTTATTATCATTAGTGGCTTTCTCTTTTATCTCTTCCAATTTATCTTCTCACCTTCGTTTCATCAAAGAAATCCAAAATTCACAATTCACAAATGTTTCAACTCATTTGATGGGTTGTGTAATTTTCAACTTAGACAACAAAATGAATGTTAGTAGACATTTTAATTTTTGAGGTTTTAATTTTATCTTTAGTTTCTTCTTTATTTGAGGTTAGAAATCATTTGAGAAAGATTGTAGAGAGTTAAACATGAGAATGTTAAAAACCACAATACTTATTTACACTGGATGAGCTTGAAAAAAAAGAGTTTTCGAAGTTATTGGATAAGATAAAGCTCTTGAACATGGAATGAATAGTCAATACAACTCGTACAACCCATAAACCATCGCGAAGGATGATTTCTCAATTTGCTCTCGAGCACGCTTGTGTGCGGCGCGCGGATCTCGCTCGCGCACAAACTGTAAGCATTATTTTAGATCTACCCTAATTAGGAAAATCAATAACCTAATGATGCATAAACTATGATAGACAAGATCTTTGAACAATATGACTTTCACACATTATAGACCATTAGAACATACTTTGATCCATGACAATAGTAGATTTTCGAGCAATCACCAAGAATTGAGTTTCTCTCCCTTAACCCCTTCCTTTAGGAGCCTTTTGAGATGGAGTGAAAAGCTTTACTAATGTAGGCAGAGAGAGGACCAATTCCCTATTAGGATTTTCTTTTAAATACACATTTCATTAAGGTGTGTTAAATTTAGGAAACTACCTTTCATTTAGCCAATAAGATTTATTCTCTATTTTAATTAAACCAATAATATGATAAATACACAAGGGCTATAAAGATATACATGTACATTCCTTCTAATGGGCTTTGTACGTTTAAGTCTAACATTCCACCACTGCCCATGAGTCTTGATATACCATATGGTTTAATATTGAAACATAATGCGCATAATGTAAGATAAATCCATCATCATATTGGTAACATCATAATGTCACCATTAAGGATCTTAAGCGGTCGTACGCCAGTCTATCGACATAGTCTCTTCCATGTATCACAATACTAGTTCTTCATTTAGGTTATGTTTACTTCCCTCCAACGTAGTGAATCAATGGTAATTCTGAATGTGGGACCCACATCGATTACGTTTGAGGGCGTTTACCAAAATCTGCAAACGTAATCAGAGCGTGGGTCCCACCTCAAAATTTGTAATCCCATTAACTCATTTCTCTACACCTTGGGGGTGTTTAATGAATTACCATTGAAGATCACATGGGTCCCACCCTTTTTTTTTGGTTTATTATTATCATGTTTGCTCGTTTCTCTCTCTTCCTTGAAATTCTCATTATCATCTCTTTCACTTTCTTCTTCCCTACTCCGGTGAACTTCGTCGTCGCCGCCCACCTCATTCCGGCCAATCTCGCCGTCGTCGTCCATATGGTAGAGTTTCTTTGTATTTTTCTTAAAAAAAAAAAAAGTTTTATTATTCTTTCTCTTTCAAACAATGAGTTTCTTTTTTCTTTCTCTTTCAATAAATGAGTTTTTTTTTCTTTCTCTCTCAATAAGTTAGTTTTCTTTTTCTTTTGACAAATCCCCTCGTCAATCTCATTTATCTTTTTTCTCCACAAATTTTTTAATCCAGAATTTGTGGAGAGAAAAAAGATTAACTCATTTTGATAAAAATATGAACAAAATGATGGTATTGGATAAAAGATGAACAAATTGGAGAGAAAAAAGAGAAACTCATTACTTTAATGTTGAAACTCTCGAAAATGGGGATTGCTTTTCTTTTACGAGGAAGAAACATAAATCGGTTAATGAAGGAGGGAAGACATTGAAGTTCCAATGACGAAAAACAAAGAAAAAAGAGAGAATAAATGGAGGGAAGTGAAGATTCATGTTGAAAAATGGGTTCACGAGTCTGCACACGAGTAACGCCTGGAAAATGAGTCAACACACGATCCCACGAGTATCCACAGGAGTCTGCACACGAGTAACGCCTGGAAAACGAGTTCACACACGGTTTTGAACACGATTAAAGCGAAAGGGTATATGGTAAATTCACGAATGATTACGTGCAAGTAAACACCATATTGAAATTCATATTACATTTGAATTAACTTTAAGTAAACATTATCAAAGATAAACCGATTACGATGAAAGCCTTAATCCATTACAATTGATTTATTACAATTGTTGGGAAAAATCTATTACAAAGTGGTAAACATGTTCTTAATAAGATCTAAGGTATTTAATAACGGCCCAACAATAATGTCTTTGTCAAAGACGAAAAAATCTTGTTTGATTCACATAATGCATTCATGTATATATACCAATCATAAGAAACAAGATTCATAAAATTTAGATCATAAACAATATATAAGCTCAGAATGTCAAATACATCATAACTTTAACATAACATCATTAATGGTATCCGATAATTCTCATTATTTCGACATGTTCATTAAACGTCTTTGGGGGCCAATCCTTTCGTTAATGGATCCGCAACCATAAGGTGTTGGTGCTAATATGTTCGATCGACACTCTTTGTTTCTGAACTTTTTCTTTAATGACAAGGTATTTCATTTCCATATGTTTAACACTTTTGGAATACTTGTCGTTTTTAAAAAAGAAAATTGATGCAGAGTTATCACAATAAATTTTCAGCGGCTTGGAAATAGTGTCGACAATTCTAAGCTCTGAAATAAAATTTTGCAACCATAAACCATGAACTGTGGCCTCAAAGCATGTCACAAACTCAAACTCCATATTGGACGCAGCAATGACAGACTGCTTCACACTCTTCCATGAAATTGTTCCTCCAACTAATAGGAACAAATAATCAAACGTGGATTTTCTCGTATCAACACATCCGACAAAGTCCGAATCTGAATATCCAGTCACCTCGAGATGATCAGATCTCTTATAAGTGAGCATATGATTTTTTGTTCCTTGAAGATACCTCAACACTTTCTTTGCAACTTTCCAATGATCTACTCCTGGATTACTTTGATGCATGCCCAACATTGCGACAACAAAATTGATGTTTGGTATGGTACAAGTCTGAGCATACGTCAAGCTCCCAACAATAGATTCTTAAGGAATTTGTTTCGTTTGATTGCCTACCAATTCATTCTTTAGACATTGTCTTGGACTAAATTTATCTCCTTTCTGAATTGGAACGACACTTACAGAGCATTTTTTCATCTTGAATCTCTCTAGAACCTTATTAATATATGCATTCTGAGACAATCCCAACAATCCTTGTGATCTATCACGAAATATTTATATTCCAATCACATAGAATGCCTTAGGGGTGGCCAACTTCAAATCGAAAACCGACACGACCGACCGAACCGACGTTGGCCGGTCGATTTTGGACCATAATCGATCGCGATCGGTTTTAAACTTTTAAAAACCGATTGCCAGTCGATCGGTTTAGGCCAGGCGGTCGAAAACCGACCGACTGACCAAAATCTCAATTTATTATTATTATTTTAAAATCGAAATATCAGTTTTTTACATTATTTTATTGTTTTTAAAGTACACAAATAATGACAACAACTGGACTTGATTTGATTTTAGCATGAAGATCACGAAATAAAAGTATTTTATTATTATTTTATATTATTAATTTTAAAAATATACACATTTGATTTGACTTTGCCCGATATTCACGAAATATGAAATACGAAGCCTCATCTTCTTCAGTTTTCGAAATCCATCTTCTTGAGGGGGTTTTTGGGTCATGGAACTCAGAGAGCTCTGCAAAAATGGTTGTTCGCCAAATCAACATTGTGTATCTCCTTCCCGCCATATTCTTACCTCTTTCTACCGTCTGCGAAATCGCCTCCCCCTCCCCTGCTCGATCAAGTAACGATGCGGTGATCGACGAATTGCTCGAAATCAAGCTCAGGATCTGCTCGACGCCGCTAATCGTTCCCTCTGTTTCGTACTCTCGTCGCCTGAACATACACTGCCACTTTGTCCCCTCTACTCGACGCCGCCTCTTCACCTCTGCTCGTCGATCCGACGATCGCCATTTCCGATTAAATGTTATTTTGATTTAACTCTAAAAACATGGAGAGAAAAAAATAGATTCGTTCATCCTCGCTTCCTCGTTTACTTTTATCACTTTGGTTTTTTTTTTTTTGATAAAAAAAAAATAGATATCGACCGAAACCGACCGATCGACGATCGGCCGGCCGACCGGTCGATAGTTTTCTTTCCAAAAAAACTCTCGGTTTCCATTTAGAGGAAACCGACTGGTCGATTTTCGGGGCCATTTTTCGTTTAACGGGGGTCGTTTATATCCTAACACTCGTGGTTTGTAAACATTGTAAATGTAATATGTCTATTAAATGCAATAAAGAGTTATTGAGGTTTATTCAGTAAAGATGTTTATTGAATATAGTGAAACGTGTTTGCTTTAACTTGTATCAATAACAACACTCTTGGTTGATTATGAGTACTTGAGCTTCATGTATGACATGATTGTGGATCAAGCTCAATTAGTCAGTCAAAACGGTTTATAGTATACGGATAAGGTCGGGTACCTTATTCTGGTAACATTATTGGATGTGACTCGCTTTGTATTGTGCAAAACGATGTGATCTGAATCGTTTCACATGGAGATGTGCGAGCGGGGGCGTCCTGTGCAAAGAGTTTGCATTAGACAGAACCACGATCAAGTCGCTTTCTCTTTATAACGTCGTTTACTGAGAGACCGACTTTATCACCTTTGATGACCTAAGGTAACTCGTTCTTAATCGTGAGCTTGCTATGAACTCCTGGTTATTCGAGAGTATCCTTAGACTTGTATGGGTGAGAGTGGCGGAACACCCGCTCAATAAGCCTACCAACTTGGGGATAAACTCGAATAGGTAGCTGGGGACATAGCGTGGCAAGATGGAATTCACTCCTACCCTCCTTAGGGTTTAGTAGAGAGGTGTTCCCTTAATATCTGACTCCGGGGCTTGAACATTGAGGTCTCATCCTCTTCTGTGTGAAGAGGATTCTGATCTGATGATTGGATCACAGATCATATGTTCATTAGAGGTGTCAGTGGTACTTAAGGAACAAGAGGTATCATAGAGGTTAAACGGTTTAAAAGACCTAGTTGTGATAACGGACACCTGTGAAGGATCAACTTACCCATGATGGTTATATCAAGAGGACATAATATATCTATAGTGAGGAGAGTGCAACCCTCGGACTTTAGTGAAGTCTCCGGGGTTAACGAATATTGATCGATTCGGGTTAAAAGAGTTTTAACCGAATGATCTCGTATCGTTGGAGCTCATGATCTGTAGGTCCTTTAGGTTCTTCTAGTTAGCTCGGATAAAGTGGTATAGCAGTGCTATACGGTAGAATTCGGAGGAGTCCGAATTTGGGTTTGTTAATTGTGGTTTTATATATTTAAATATGATTTAAATATATAACCGGAGGAAGTCGTATTTAAATGTGATTTAAATATTCGACCGGAGAAAAATATGAATTTTGATTCATATATTGGAAAAGTCGGTTTTTGGAAAACCGAACTTTGTGGAGGATTTATTATTATATTGATATTTGATATTAATAATAATAATAAATTAAAATAATTAAAAATGTTTTAATTATTAATAATTTTAATAATGATTATTTATAATTATTATTATTATTATTCAGCCACATGGAGTCATGCATGGGCATTGACTCCATGTGTACTCCACTAGTTTCTCAATTCTCCATTCTTTGGAGAATTGGGTTGTTCCAATTCTTTCAAGTTTTAGCTTTCTCTCTATAAAAAAAAAACTTCTCTCTAGCTTGCTCTCGGCTGAACATCTTCAAGTGTTGAAGCTTGAAGAAGTGAAGGTTGAAGCTTAGGTTGAAGAAGAGTTAAGGAGTTAATTCTTCAACCCTTGGTATTGGATTTCAAGTTGTTGAAATTTAGAAGGCTTCATCTTTTTCTCTCGGCTAAACATCTTCAAGTGTTAAAGCTTGAAGAAGTGAAGGTTGAAGCTTAGGTTGAAGAAGAGTTAAGGAGTTAATTCTTCAACCCTTGGTATTGGATTTTAAGTTGTTGAAATTTAGAAGGCCTCATCTTTTTCCTCCTCCCTCTCAACAAACCTCTTTAGCTTAAGGAGTCCCACCACTCCGCTATTAAGCCCGAGAATAGCTGGGACTTATCTAAGGGTGGTCTTTGGCTCTTCGTGCTGAGTTTGTGACTGAAGAAGAGGTAGAGTTCGAGGGGGCTGTAGAGGAGCTGAGGTAGACGAGAAGGCAAATGACATAAAAAAGTATTTTTGTCCTTGAGAAAGCTCTCTGGTAAATTTACCGGTTGGTTTTACCGATAGGAAATTTACCGGTGGTGCTTCCCCAAACGTTGTTTCTTAAGCATTTGGGGTTTGTTTCCTCGATTGAGATTTACCGGTATGGTATCGGTAAATACCACACCGAGGAAACCGATCGGTAAGTGTTACCGGTCTGGTTTATGGGTTGAAATTTATCGGTCAATAAATTTACCGGTTGAAACCTGAACCGGTATATCGGTAAAAATCAAGCGTTGATTTTTTCTCGGTATACCGATCTAGTGTTTACCGATTGGGTTGGACCAATCGGTTTACCGGTCACCATTTTACCAGTGTATGGGCACCGGTTTATCAGTATCACTTGCTTCGGTAAATCTTTACCGGTCTTCCTCGGTTGACTTTACCGGTCGGTTTTTACCGGTTGGACTCGAAGTTGAGAAAAATGCTAAGTGTTAGCATTGTTTCTCACTTCTTGTTTGTTGCTTATTGATTGCTGAAGATCCTCAGCCAGTTCAGGCTTCTTCCGCTGCGCCTCTGGTTGTGTCGGGATCTCTCGGTTCCATCACAAACTTCGTTGTGATCCATTGATTTTAGCTCATATTTCATGGTGTCTAACCATTTAGCGGAACTTTCACTTTCTATGACTTGTGAAAACGAAACTGGATCATCATCAATTCCTAAGTCGAATTCTGACTCTTGTAGATAAACCACATAATCGTTAGAAATAGCAAATATTATTTCCCTTATAGACCGTCTTAATGTGATTTCTTGTGGTTCATCAATTGTAGGTTCATTCATGACAACTTCATTCTGTTGAGTTTGATTATTGATTTGTTGTTCTCCTGAATCATTAACATGATCAACATGTACATGAACAACAACTTGAGAAGAAGTTATATGCAAGGGAATTTGCACTGTAAACTTCTTGAATTTCCACTCTACGTGGTTCCAAACTCCCACTAGTTTCATCATTCTCAATGACCCTAACGTTTTCAGTTTCAACAATTCTTGTACTATGGTTAGGACAATAAAATATGTATCCTTTAGATTTTTTTGAATAACCAATGAATAAACCATTGAATTGTTCTTGAATCCAGTTTCTTTTCATGTGGATTATAAATTGTTACTTTCCTCGTACAACCCCAAACATACATGTGTCTTAAACTAGTTTCCCTTCTTGTCCACAGTTCAAAAGGTGTCTTTGGAATTGCCTTACTAGGAACTATGTTTAACATATATACAACGGTCTTTAAAGCATGCATCCACAATACTATGGGTAAATATGAGTTGATTAACATACTCCTAATCATGTTCATTAAAGTACGATCGTGCCTTTCTGCAACGCCATTTTGTTGTGGTGTTCCTAGCATTGTGTATTGAGCACATATGCCACGACTTTCTAAGAATTTAGCAAATGGATCAAGGCGCTGTCCACTTTCATTATACCTTCCATAATATTCACTACCTCTATATGATCGGACAAATTTCATCTTTCTATCTAATTGCCTTTCAACTTCAGTGATAAACACCTCAAGGGTATCTACCGAGACTTTTCATGCAATAAATAAATATATCCCTACCATGACAAATCATCAATAAGAGTGATGAAATACTTTTCTCCACCAAAGGATGTAACATCAAAAGGCCCACAAATATCCAAATATCAGTGTGTATAATTTCAAGGAGTTAGATGTTTATTGTGACTGTGCTTATTGTAGTTGCTTTCTTAGGTGTGTGTCTCGTGTGTTTTCCTTTAATACAATCCACACAAATTCCAAGATCAGTAAAATCAAAATCAGGTATAATTTCATTTTTTACTAATCTTTCAATTCTTTCTTTGAATATATGACCCAAACGTAAGTTAAATATTACTAATTTTTAATCTGGACATTATCACTTACTTTTAGAGTTTCGAGACAATATATTTAATTTATAGTCGTCATACATATAAGATTTAATATTTTATGAGTTATTTTGACATATTTTTTTTTTTTATACATTCGAGATACGCACAAGCTGGTCCGAACCTTTCCGATTAAAAAGATGTTACATGAAACCATAATTAAAACCCCGCCTAAAATGCCAAAGAAGCCCTAAGAACTCTGCTCGGTCCGGTTTGGAACTTTCTACAAGGGTTCAGGTTTGCTATCTTCTTCAGCGCCAACGGCGTTTGATAACCTTCACAAACATGGAGGATTTGAAGAAGAGGAAGCTGGAGGAGACCGTCGGCAATGGTGAATTCTCGTCCGTCGAACATTTGCGATCTCTCCTCGAACCGCTTCCCAAGCCACAACTCGTCGATCTCCTTGCCAGACTGTGCGTCTCTTCTCCCTTCTCGATTAAACTACGCTTCCATTTGCACTTCTTTCTTCTTCTTCTTATTTGTTTTCATGAATACTCGTAGTGTTTTAGTTTCTTGGTTGTTCGTCTATTTCTCCACTGCCCTTTTCCTTCTGTTTACTGCGAAAAACGCTATTGATTGAGATAATGGGGTTTAAGATAATTTGATAATTCGAGCTTTAACTCATTTATGCCAGTGTTGCAGATGTTCTTGCGGATGTTCTTCTGTTTTAGGCTTTAAATTCTTATTTTCCATTGTAGTTGAAGGAAGTTCAGAATCTTATTGGTACTTAGATGTATGAGTCATTCCCAATGTAAAATACCAGTAAACATCTTACCCATTTATAATCAAACTAGTAAACCCACCTACCTAAGAATTAATTTCCTACCGATTTTCTTGATTTTCTTGGCAACTAAATGTTGCAGGTTCGGACAAAATTTTCTTGATTTTCTTGTCAACTAAATGTTGCCAGGTCGGACGTTGTCCGTGAGATTAGTTGAGGTGCGCAAAAACTAGACACTCACATATATCTAAAAAAAAACAAAAAAAAACTAGTAAACTTCTTCCCAAGTTTTGAAACTGTCATATTGTAAATGCTGGAGTTAACCTTTTCCGGAGATGTCTTGTGGGGTTTGTGGGGGGAAAGAAACAGTAGGACCTTTAGAGGGGTTGAGACGGATCCTTTTAGGGTTTGGTCTCTCGCTAGGTTTCATGTTTCTTTATGGGCGTCGGTGACGCGGTTATTTTGTAATTATTCGTTAAACTTGATTTTGCTTGATTGGAGCCCCTTTTTATAATGGGGTTCCCTTCCCGGGCTGTTTTTTTGTATGCCCTTGTATTCTTTCATTCTTTCTCAATGAAAGCTTGGTACCTTTTCAAAAAACAAAAAAAATAAAAAAATAAATAATTTAATGTTATTGTTAGGGAGTTTGTTATATTTCAGAGATATTAGAACTTGCAACTCTCACTGATTGAGTTGTGATTGAAGTTTAGTCTCATTCTCCCTTAAATAGCCTAGTTCTAAGCATTTTGGAGGTGAATAAGGAGAGCTAGAGATTAAAAGAACGATCATACTAAAATTTATTCAAAGGTAAGATGGAATAAAGGAATCTGCAGATCCTTTGTAGAAACAAGGGGAAAGGGGTGAAATGGACAACACATAAGGTCATACAACAAGTGAATTCGTACATCAACAAAATTGTTTAACATGAACATAACTCAATTGGTTAAGACATTATACTCTCGACCATAAGGTCAAATGTTCGAATCCTCACCTCCTCATTTGTTGAACTCACAATAAAACAACGAATTGAATACATGCTAATTCAACAAATAAATATTTAATTTTAAAATGTATTGGAATTCAAGTCCAAAATAATTTAACGGCAAATAATATATCTATTTGAAACTTATCTTTAATGAATTGCTTCTGTCAAAAAATAGCAAATTGTTAAATTATCATAAAAGTTATTTCAAACCAAATCAGATTTATCTTAGAGTACTTATCTAATACACTATTTTAAAAAGAAGAAGAACTCATATCAGTTCAATAATTATCAAAAATGAATTTAAATTTGAAACAATTTTTTTAAAAGAAGAAGAACTCATATCAGTTCAATAATTATCAAAAATGAATTTAAATTTGAAACAATTTTTTTTGAAAAAAAATTCTTGTCTTTGTAGTTCTTAAACATAATTTTTCTTTTAAAGTAAATTCCATTACTAAAACTATAGTAAGAATACATTTTGTGGGTATTAAACAGTGGAAATCACAAGGGTGTTGCTTCAATTGTATGCTGTGTGATTGACATGGTGAATGTGTGTTTATTTGCGTTGCATGTTGAGGCATAAAGAGGGTCCCAGTATCCTTCCATTGCAGAAGAAATAAAAAGTGTTGCCAGTGCAGATCCTGTCAACCGAAAGCTTTTTGTTCGTGGCTTGGCCTGGAATACCACTTCAGAAACATTGTGTGCTGTGAGTGCTGTTGGTTGTTGCTTGTGTTTTGCTTGTCATGTTTGTGATCGTTCTCTAGACTCTATGTTCCTAGTCCTGGAACATTAATCTTGGAATCACTTTCCTTTTTAATCAGTTTTTTTCTCCTGGGCTTCTATCTCCTACAAAGAACAGTGTTCTGTTTGTTTTTTCTTAATAAAGTTGTTATAATTATATTCATGTTCAGGCATTTTGCGTGCATGGTGAAATTGAAGAAGGAGCCGTTATCTACGACAAAACAACCGGAAAGTCCCGTGGTTATGGTTTCATTACTTACAAGCACATGGAGTCAACTAAAGCTGCTTTAAAAGCACCTAGCAAAATTATTGAGGTAAGCATTCCCCTTCCAAATATTGTGGAAATATTTTCTATTTGATCAGATAATTTTTGGAGTTAAATGTGTGTGAGAATAGTTGGGATGGAATGAAGCAGTTAGCATATCTTTGGGTTAGGAATATAAGGAATTATAAATTCTTTTCTTTTCTAGAGTTTAGACATTTTGTATTATTATTTGCGAAATAGCACCCCACATCCTGTATCCTCTTGACCTAGTTTCATTACGATCGTTGCACTTCTTCCCTTTTTAATAGGTTCTTCGTTTCCAATCATTTTTAATAATATTTGGTTCTTCTAATGAAAGCATGGTTTCTCATCCATTTTTTTTTTAATAATGTGTTCTCGGCCCTGTTAGCTAAGGCCCGTGGTCTCTGAGTAACACCTACCTAAAGGTCATGTGTTCGAATCTTCGGATGAGTTTAATAAGAAAAATCCTTGACATCTCCAAAGTTTAGGCCATAGGGCAGGGCAGACTTTTAAAAAGAAATAATATTTGGTCTCATCATTTCTTTGTTGATGGGATGATAACTATTGGCGTAGGGTGTATGGAGAAGTATTCTTTTAGTTTTTTTTTTTTTTTTTTTTTTTTTTTCATAATATGTAATGAATCTAATTTTTATAAAGATTGAAACTTAATCAACTCCTATATATGAGCTGTATATCTTATTTGACAAATAATCCATAACTTGAACAAAGTCTATTCCTTTAAAAGGAGATATTAAGGGTAGTTGATTGATAGGTTACCCATCTCATATTTAAAAAAATTTAGGGTCGCATGGCTGTCTGCAATCTGGCATGTGAGGGTCTAAGTGGATCAAGTACAACACCAGATTTAGCACAGAGGAAGCTATACGTTGGTGGTCTATCACCAGATATTTCAAGTGAACTGTTGCTGAGTTTCTTTGGAAGGTATGGTGATATAGAAGAAGGTTCGGTTGCATATGATAAGGATACAAATGAATCACGGTTAGTAACATTCTCCTCACATTTCATTGGGATATTACTATCTCGGTTGATGTCTATAATTATTTGATCCTATTGGACCCACATATGCTGCACCTGTTAAATAATTTGCATTTCTTTCTATGTGTAGAGGGTTTGGATTTGTTACGTACACCACACTAGAGGCTGCAAAGAAGGCAATAGATGATCCAGACAAGACTTTTGGGGTGAGTGAGTAATGAAGCCTTACTAATAAGTTTTTGAAATAGACAAATTTTAGTATTTTACCAATAACTCTTCAGAATAGAAGATTCCAATCATTTTAATGCTTAGAAATTCTGTAATTTATTTTTCAAGTGAAAAGAAAAAAAAGCGAAAGGGATAAATGGCCATAGTTGAAATTTAGAACTATTTGATTTTGAACTGGTAGAAAAATATTTGGCTTAGTTCATCTCATCTGCCGAGTTATGTATGGAGTCTTAAGGGATTTCACATTAAGCATAAGCGATCTTTTAGATTAAATGTGGAATTATTGGAAGTAGTTTTATCTTTATTTTTGGAAGGGGGAAAGAGGGTAAGAAGCCAAAAAACAATACAATAGAGGGATAAATGAAAGTTGTTTATCGCTCCTTTGTGGAGTTTGTATCCCTTGAGCATTAGTCTCCGTATCTTGTTAAAAAAAAAAATATGTGAAAATATTGCAAATAATTTTTAACCTTCGATGAAAATGAGAATATATTGTGTACAAATGCAATATGAGAATATTGAATTGGAGGGATAAAATTGATTTTTTTTTTGTCCGAAAATGATTCTCTAACATTTTTCTTTTAATATAGTAACGATTATTGGCGAGGATATAAAGACCTAAAATGGAATTTCATGTGGGGTTCATTTGACAGTTGTTTCATGTCATGGATATGTAAACTTTTTTGGTTTTCCTATCTTTGCGCTTGGGGCAATGACACAGCTAGTGAGGTTCTAACCGGGCGCGTCTATTCCTGGTTCAAAACTTTTTTGGTTTTCCTTTGTTTCCTGTCACACTTAAAACTCTTCAACTAATACTCCATTAATGCAACTTGGGCGGAAATTTACTCATTGTACAAGTTAAATTTAACAAGAGAATAAGAAACATGTAGGACAGTTGATTGCAAGAATTGTATGGAGCATTTTGGCCTTTCATGTGCATTAGCACTCTACAAGCCTCTATTATTTTGCATGCTGAAAAGAATTGAAAAAATTTCCTTTTGTTACTTGAGATGGAATTATTTTGGCCATTTAGAATACATTCTTTGTTTTCATTTGTAAGCATTTCTATAATGTGTTCATTGGTTGCAGGGAAGGAACATCATTGTGAAGCTCGCTGATTCACACAGGAACAAGATGGTGCAGGCACAAGTACCTCCAGCTATTCCTTCTATGCCATACCCAGTAGCAGCTGGATATCCTCAACCCGGAAAACCACATGGCGGTGTTGCCCCTGTTGGCTATGCTTATCCCCAAGCTCTTGCATCGTATCCTGTTTCGTATCCAAGTCCTACAGCAGTGCACGCTTCATATGCGAGCCAACCCCAAATGCCATATCCTCATCAAGTGATTGGAAAGAAAGATGCTCCCGGAATTTACCCGACCGCACCTACTGTTATGGGAGGCTATCCATATTATATGGCGAAACAATAGCCCCAGATGTTATTTATGGAAGGTGAAATTCAAAACCTGATATTTACTTCCTCACTTTAGATTTAGCCTACAGGCAAATAATATATCTGCACCATTTTTCTTATTGGAATTATACATGCACTATAAAGTTGTACGTTTTAGTTTGGACTCAACTTTTTCATTAATACAAATGGAAAAACTGATGATCTAAAATATTTGCACTTGGGTTAAAATGTAGAGTAAGTTTTGCTACTTATTTTAATGTGTCACACCTGCTTTTTCGTTGGTGTTAGTTAACAGGAAAGTTTAGTTTAGTTTAGAGGAAAATGTGTAATTTTATGGAGGAGGATTTACAATTTCAACCAAACAATACAAACATGAGTCCTAAAGTATAGGAGTAACTTTTGCAATTTTCATTTTATTTTTTTAAAACAAATTTCCTTTGCCTTCGCGCAACGATCCTGCTGCTTATGTTCATGGTTTGCTTGTTTTTGCAGGAACCCAGACCTTGGAAATGCGCTTGTAGAAATTGGTTGCTGAGAATAGGTAAATCTTATTTGATTGAAATGGTAATTTGGACATTGAAGAAGGTGACCTAGTAGAATTTTTCCAAAGTAAATTTCCATCTTTTTGTACCTTGTCTCTGTAATATTATTATCACTTAGGAATAATGCATACTTTAGTCATTCTTAGGATTAGAGGTAGTAGTTGATTCTGAGCATGGAAAATATTGGTGTTAGCTACTCTGAGTATTGAACATTATGACAATATTCTTGATATTTCTCTTCTATCGATCATAGTCTCTTAATTGCATTTTACTCTCCCATTCTGTTTTAAATTGAACTTCGAAGTTCGAATTTAAAAATGGGTCTCATAGTGTTACTGTTTGTGAAGTATTTAATATTTGTTGTGCCATTAACAATTTTCTTGTTTAAAGAAATACTTTCTATTTCTTTGTAAGGTTGTTTTCATATCCGAGTTTTTATGAAACAGGTTACGCAAGTCTTTCATTTTTTCAATGAAAGCTCGGTTTCTTTTCAAAGGAGAAAAAAATTATGTAAAGAAGATTTATTTCTCCAACCCGCTAACTAGGGGTGTCAACTAGTTTGTATGGGTTGATTTTTTTTTTTTTAAACAACTTTCATTAATAGTAAAACAAGGCCATTAGGCTTACAACGATTACAAAGACTACCATTTGAAAGTAGCAAACAGTGTAACTAACTTGGTATAAGGCCCTCTCAAGAGGAACAACCCCAATGACGAAAGCTTGGGCCGCCACATTATGAACATCCCGATTAATTGTTCTCGGGATAAAATTGAGACCTTTTACCTGAAGAATACTCATCTATTCTCTAATCTCTTCAAGCACAACTCTTTGGAAAGACAACTAGAAATCATGAGAATGTATAGCCTTCACCAAAACTTGCGCGTTGGACTCGACCCACAGTTGTTCCTTACTCGCTGCCAATTTTAGACCATAGAAAAGAGCATGGACCTTAGACGACAACGAATCTAGCTTCCCCTGAATACAAAAACTATCACCAAATCCCTCTGAAATCACTTAATATTGATTCTAATTTGACCTAGCAATTTAATGGACATGACATGTAGGAATGACTTTGAAAGTACAAACATAGCATAGAAGACTAGAACTTAACTCAATTGATTAAGACATACTTTCGATCAAGAAGTCGGAGGTTCGAGTGTCATCCTCACATTAGAAACTCAAGCAAGAATCTTTAGCTTTAGTAAAACATAAACAAAGCTCTGTAAAACAGGAAGTGAAATGGCAATAGTATAGCAACCTTTCGTCATTATTGGACAGTTTCATGAGTGCTCGATGCCCTATAAAGATGGGCTTTCTTTTCCCCCTCGTCTTCTTCCAACCAACATTTTAGTTGGTTCTATTTATGAATTGAATAGGTAGGTCCAAACTATCAATTATAGCTTTAAATTTCAATGAATTTCATGACTGTTAAATAGTGTTAAGGACAATAGCAGTAGTACATATATATAATGTATTATTTAAAAAAAAAAACTGCGACAGGTGGGTGTGGGAATCAAACCTAGGACCTTTTGGTCACTAGTGCATACATCATACCAGTTGAGCTATGCTCATTGACATATAATCTATTATTCATTTGAGCTATGTTTAGGTCGACAATATTTTTATTAGTGTGATTGAAGTTGGCCAAAAGAAAAAAAAATGGTGTTGAGTTTTATTGAAAACTCAGGTACGTATATAATATTCAATTTTTTTTTTTGACAACATGTTAGGGTGAGGGATTGAACCTAGGACCTCATCATCACTAGACGATACATACATCATGTCATTGAATTATGCTCGTATACAATATTCAATTGACTTAGTATTGACTATTGATCATATACATCAAATAATTATAGAGATGTCGTAGTTAGCATAACTCAATAATAATGAAAATGTATTGATTTCTTTGAAGTTTGAGGTTCGAATACTCATACTTTACTTGTTGTTAAACTCAAAAAGTAGTAAGAAATAAAAAAAAATAAATATATAATTGAAGCATAGGTGAAGTGATTGGACATGTATTTATAGCTATTTTTAGGTACTATTTTTATGATATTTTATCTCAATCATGTTGCATATATCATATGACTACTCTTATGTGATTCAATAGTTTCTTAAAAGCATTAAATGGTATGTGTTGGTAGGGGACACCTCTTTGACCCTTTTCCCTATTTGAGTAAAATTATTGATATTTAATCATATATGTTTTTGACTCAATGGAATAATGCTTTTGAAACATCAAATATTTCTCAAGTATTAGAAGTTATTAATAAAATTTAATTTTATATATGAAGTTAAGTTCATATATAAAGTAGTAAAGTGATGATAGGTAAATTAACAATATGTTTAATATTTTTTTTTTTGCAAAGGTATTTTAATTAATGCGGGGATTGAATCCATGACTTCTTAGTCAATGACACAACCTTATGTCAATTGAACTAGACTCGGTTTGACTTTAATATTTATCTTAGAATATAATGTAAAATTTATTCAATATAAATACAAAATTTTAGATATCCATCGTTAATATACTCATATTAAGCTGAGATTGACATACTTTGCAGTTTCAACAATTTGTTTTAATATTTTTATTTTATTAAAACATTTTAATAAAATACTTGTGTGTTAGTTACATTTTTTTTAAAGGCAATTTTAATCACAAATTTGGTTATAGTACATCTAAAAATAATTCTATAAATGTCAAATTACCTAAAGTGATTATTGGTTTTTGTTTTACTTTAAAATCATTTTATAAGGAATCAACATTTTTTTTTTTTTTTTTTATTGTTTGCTATCAAACACACTCGATCTTTTTAAAATGTATTTAGCTATCCAAAATCACTTTTAGTTGGTTTTGTCAAAGTCAATTTTAGGTCATGTTTATGGCACAATAATAGATTTTTGACGGATCGTAATGAATTATTTTCAACTTAGCATTCTTTTCGTCCAAGCAGCCTTAACTGCGGAGTTCTGATGAGATCCGGTGCATTAGTGTTTATTTAGGAGTAAAGACTAATTCAAACGCATTTTGAATTTCATTGATATTGTTTACTTCATTCGCGAGTTTACCATAATACTCTTTTGCTTTAATCGTGTTGAGAATCATGTGCTGACTCGTTGTCTAAGTCTTACTCGTGTGCACACCGTGTGAATACTCATAAACTCATTTTTCAACATAAATTTTTACTTCCCTCCGTTTATTCTCTTTTATTTCTTCGTTTTTCGTCATTGGAGCTTCAATCTCTTTCCTCCCTCATTAACTCATTCATGTTTCTTCCTCACAAAGAAAAACAACATTCAATTCTCAACTGGGTTTCAACATTAAAGTAATGTGTTTATCTTTTTTCTTCACAATTTGTTCATCTTTTATCCAATACAAACAATTTGTACAATTGTTTTTTAGTTTTTTTTTTCTCCCCAAATTTTGGATTAAAAAACTTGTGGAGAAAAAAGAGAAAAGAGATTTGCGAGGAGGCGTGAAGATTTGTTGAAAGAAAAAGAAAATTCATTTTTTGAAAGGAAAAAAAAACACATTTCTAATGTATAAGCTTTTGGCGCATTGTTTTAAAATGAGATTGGTGGGCCAGGGTGAGGTGAGCGACGACGAGGTTGGCCGAAGGAGAGGAGAGAAGTAAAGAAGAAGAAGGTGGAAGAGATGACCATGACTTCCTTTGGCATCTCAAGGAAGAGGGAGAAAAATGGACAAACATGAAGAAAAAAAATAAACAAAAAGGAGGGAAACCCACAAAATAATCAATGGTAATATCATTGACACCCAAATGTGTGGTAATTGGATGGTAGATTTTGGGGTGACACTCACACTTTGATTACGTTTGTGAATCTCATCGTCAGAATTACAATATTACATTACAAGTACAAGGTCTCGAGCCAACATGAACATAATCCGACTGACATAATGTATAAGAACTAGTAACTAAGAGATCAAATGTTCGAATTATCCAAATTAAACTTATCAGCGGAGAATAATGTTATTATTAGTTATAATTTGATTATAATAGTTATTATTATTATTATTATTTTAAGGAGATGTTTTGAGTTATTATAACTCAGTCCATATTTGACTTACCGTCTATTATAATTCAATGTAGGTAACTATACTTACTTCATATTTACTATTTACAGACTATTATAACCACTGATTATACTCACATAACGCCCCAAACAATCTCTAATAGTTTTGTTAAATCTCATAAATCATCGTCCAAACAATTATTAAATGCCAAACCGAGCATAGCTCAATTGGCATAAGGTTGTGCCCGTGACTAATAAGTCATGGGTTCAATCCTCGCATTAATTAAAATACTGTTGCAAAAAAAAAAAACAATTATTAAATGTTTCAAATGTGCTAAAAATATATATTTTTAAAAATTATTCAAAACACACTATTAGTTATAATTTGATTCTAGTAGTTTTGTTAAACTTCATAAATGACTTTTTACTCTTTGAAAAATCCACTAATTTCTTTTATTTTTCTATTAACCCTAAATTTGGATTCTCACACAAGTAGAAAACATGTCACATATTCCATATACTAACTACTTAACTAAAGAAACAATTAGATTAGACTAAATCGAAAATTTTAAAATCATAGATGAAAATTGAAATCAAACATTTAAAAGATTAAATTGAAACTATGTCTAAAACATAAATTAACAACTTATCTTTCAAAGTTTGAAAACATAGTTGATTTTTTTTTTTTTTTTTTTTTTAAGAAAAAAATAAAATAAAATGGATGTACTGTTTTAGATTCTAAAATCTTATGAGACAAGACTGTTGCTTTTTTTTTTTTTTTTTTTTGTGAGTGGAAGATATCCAATCAAAGTTCAGGTCTTGTTTTAGGTGATGGCATGTGGTGTTGCAGATAAAGGCCCCATTATTTTTCCTCTTGCCCCCAATAATTGTTACATCTAATTTTTACCCTATTTTTTTCTTACTCTTTTCATTATTTATGATTTGTCGTAGAGATTTTGAAATGGTTTAAATCGCTTTTTTTTTAAGTTCAAAATCACTAATAGATGTGCGTTTAATCCACCAAAATCAATAAATATTTGATTTTATACTTTTAAACACGATTTTCATTCGTTTTAAATGACACAAACATTTTTGGGGAATAATTTTTAACATAACAAGTATAATTTTAACAATTTCAAAATTACTCTCAAACATGTCTTCTGTATCTATTAGTCTTGTCTTTATAAATTTTGAAAAGATATTTATATTGTATTTTATCTTCAATGAAAATTATTATTACGACCAAAAAATAACTTCAAACTACTTATAATGACTAAATATTGACGAATGTCAATTGTTTTTACCCTCTTTTTTTCCTCCTCTCTTTTGATATAGTGTGTTTGGATTAATTTTGGGGACACTTTCAATCAATTTTAAAACTAGTCCTTTAATAAATATATATGGGAAATTGTAACCGATGTCAATTTAGAATAAGATAATTAGAAATATAACATGTTTTTAAAAAATTTGCGGATATGACAATTTCTATCACTGATATCTTATGGCTGATAGAAGTCTATCGCTGATCACCTCAGCTTTTTTATAAATTTTGGTCAGTGATAGTAATCTATCACTCATAGAAGTCTATCAGTGATATGATAAAGTCTATCACTGATAGAAACAAATTTTTTTGCCATATTTGCAAAACATTTTAAAGTTTGCTAAATTTGCAATTAGTTTGGGCCTGATTGCTATTTGTGCAACTAACCATATATATATATATAAAATTGAGGTGATCAGCGATAGACTTCTATCAGCCATAAGATATCAGCGATAGAAATTGCCATATCTGCAAATTTTTTAAAAACCTGCTATATTTTTAATTATCTTATTCTAAATTGACATTTGTTACCATTTCTCTATATATATATATGTAAATAAATAAAGGGGTAATTTCCCAACAGTAATTGAGCACGGGATCCTTTATTTATTTATTTATATATATAAGGGGTAATTTTTCGATTTTATGGGTAAGAATATTTACTTAAAATGAGGAATAAATTTTGTTCCACCAACTATATTTATTATCTTTTATTCATTAAGTTCAATTTTTTTTTTTTTGTTTTAGTCTTCAATTTGACTTCCAAGCATAAAAACCATTTTTATTTTGCCACTACATTTTATTGAACTTTAACTATAATCAAATCTTTTTGAAATCTAATATAGCCAATAACCGGTTAAATTAAACATAACATCATTAACCGAGAAATATTATATATATCATTAACCGAGAAATATTATATATATATTTTGTAAGGATGATTTTTAAATAATTAATTCGAAGTTTAAGGGTTAAAATGAAATTTTTTAAAGTTCAAGGTTATAATTGAAAATTTATTCAAAGTTTAAGAATATTTTATATAATTTAACTTATTTTAATAACGTTTTTATAAAGAACATTAAAAAAAAAAAAAAACAAATCGTTTTGTTTTGTTTTTTTTTTTTTTTTTTTTTTTAAGTTTTTCTAATAAAATTTTAAAACGATTTTTAAAAATTAAAAAATTGAATTAGTTATAAAAAACCAGTTAAAAAAACCAAAAATAAATTAGTTATAAAAAAATCCTTAATTTTTAGTTTTTAGTTTTTAATTTTTACTTGGTTGTCAAACATACCCTTAATTTTTAGTTTTTAATTTTTAAAAATTAAACTTATAAACACTATTTGTACCTATGAATTTTTTTTTGTTATGTTATTACTTTTTAAAAATATTTTCAACTAAGTTTTAAAAACTAAAAAATTAGTTTTAAAAATTAAAAAAATTATTTTTGTTTTTTTAGTTTTACTAACCATATAAATGTTTTTTTTTTAAGAAAGATGAAAATTATAGTAAAAAAATTTGTGAGCAAACCAAAATAAATTTAAAAAAAACGAAAAATGGTTATCAAACCAGAAGTAACTTATTTATGTTGTTTCAAATACTTATACATATGGATATCTATTGATGAAGTAAATGAATCAAAGATCTACATAGAAATTTTGTTAAATAATTTATTAAAAATAGGATAAAGAGTCAAAGACTAACATGCTTTTTTTTATGCAAAGTCTATGGTCTTAAAACCAATTTTACAAAGTTTTAAAATCAAAATGAAATAAACATGAAAGTGTAATGCAAAATATACTAATATTTTAGGGTTGGTTGCAAAAACATAACCCAAAATAATTACAAATTTAACAAAATTTAAAACATTGTACAAATATGACAAAAAAATCAGTGGCTAATAGAAGCTATCATATATGACTATCACTGATAGACTACTATCATGACTAAAATTCTATAAAAAACTGAGGTGATAGACTATTATCAACAATAGATTCTATCGATAAACCATACTATAGAAATTGTCATATCTTTAATTTTTTTAAAAAAAATGCTATATTTTTAATTATTTCACTCTAAATGGATATATGTTACTATTTTTTAATATTTTAAATATTTATCCTTTGCTTAAATATTTGGATTTGATTATAATTTAGTATTTTGATCGGGTTGAAGAAATAGATAGAGAAGAATTAAAAATTTGAATTTTAGAAAAATATTCCAGCTTCACAAAAGATCTTATTTCACGAGCATTCTATAGATAAAGTGAGAAAATAACTTCAAGACACCCCAATCAAGAAGAGAGGGTTTCTATAAGGTCAACGTGGATGATGTTGTGTTCTTGGAATGTCGACGACACGGCGAGAGTGGAGTTGTGGTTCGTGATTTTTTGAGATGAGTTATGTCGACAGTAGTGATGTGGGTTCCGCATGTGAGGAGTGCGTTGATGGCAAAAGGTCTTGTGGCAGTCGAGAGACTTCTTTTAGCTTGGGAGGCGGGGTTAAGTCTGGTGGTGCTGGAGATGGATTCTTCTCGAGTGTATTGCCTAGAAATCTTGTGAGAATTTGACGGAAGTGAGAATGTTGATTGCACATGTGTATACGCAGTTTATATTTCACTCTCGAGTTTATTTTTTCTTTAGGATTTTATTCTTTTCATAGCTGGCTAGATTTTATTTTTCAATTAGAGAGATCATTAGTTGATGTTTTAGTTCTTTGTGGATTGTGAGAACTAAATATATGATTTCAATTGTTCTTTATTTTTTCTTTATTTCATTTCCATATTTTATGTGACTAATTAAAATAAATTATTGGTTTATTAAGTTATTGGTGTTCAATTGTTAAAATTGGATATTGTCAATTAAAATTTTGGATTTGTATTTTTTCAAATATTCTAATATTTAATGACAAAGTAACATAATTATCAATTATGTCATGTTCTTTAGTATATTATAGGCATGTAATCTAATCTAAATGAATTGAATGTTTCGTATTTATTTACGATAAATGGTTGTATCTCGATTTTAATTTTAAAGCTCTATTGATAACTTATTTAAGAGATTTTTTGGAAATTGTTTATTGATAAAAAGAAATAATTAATCCTTACTTGATTATCGAACAATTAAGGATGAATGATTTTTTAGGCACATACGCATAGTTCAACTGATACCAAGTATGAATTGTGAATTAATGAACAAAACTTGTTTGATAAAGTGGAATTTATGTAACTTTAGCTTCATTTGGTTTTGAGTTCAAGTCCACCTCTATACTTTTTTTAATTAAAATAAAAAAAAAAAGTACGAACTAATGATCAAAGATGAGAGATTCGATCCCAACATTAATTAAATATCTTTGAATTTTTTCTTTTTTAAAAGGAAGTAAAGAAAGCTAATATTTGAATTAACAATGAATTTCTAGAATCTCTTCTAAAACTATAAATTCTAAAACTATATCTTTAGCTACATCTTCATCCTATTGAATTATCTTGTACATTAATTTTATTAACATTCTCAAAAACTCCCAATTAATTTTATTGAATTGTCTTGTTTAATATATATATATATATATTAAACAAATCTTTGTGGATTAAATGCCATTTTGTTACTACTTATTACTACTATTATCTAAAATTATTTTTAAGTAGTAAATTATTATTGGTTGGATTCGATGTCCACAAAGTCCAAGAACAAAATTTAATTCAGAATGAGATTCGATACTGTATTTGTACAACAATTGAAATGTGGTCAAAAATTTTCATTGCAAAAAATATATATATATATATATATATATATATATAGGGAAATTGTAGTAAATGACAATTTAAGACTTATTGTTTGCAAATATAGCATGTTTTTAAAATTTTTACGGATATAGTAATTTCTATCGCTGATATCTTATGACTGATAGAAGTCTATCGCTGATCACCTCAGCTTTTTATAGATTTTTGTCAGTGATAATAGTCTATCAGAGATAATAGTCTATCACTGATATAAGTCTATCAGTCATATAATAAAGTCTATCAGTGATAGAAACGGGTTTTTTTGCCATATTTGCAAAACATTTTAAAGTTTGCTAAATTTACAATTAGTTTGGAACTGATTGCTATTTGTGCAACCAACCCTATATATATATATATATATATATATATATATATATATATATTTTTTTTTTTTTTTTTTTGTTTGTTTTTTAAATTTTCATGGTGGGTATTTTTATCATAAGCAAATAAAAAATTGTGCAAAGTTGAAGGTAGAGTTTGAAAGAGCATAGAAAGCATAAAGAAGGATAAAAAAGAAACAAGTACTCCATAGGCTTTAAATGAGTACTATATTTGATCTATTATTGGCTAATAATATTTCAACTTTTTTAAATAATAAAAAAAAGTGGAAAATAATTGACAAAAGATTTAGTTTGACAATATATACAATTTTCCACATTATTAATTCTCTTCCAACAATGTATGGAAAAAGGTAATAAAGGAAAAAAGTTGTTCAATATAGAAAGTTTATGTACCTTTAGAATATGCATTTTGGTGCTAAGAATCAGACATTGAATTAATTGAAAATTAAAAATAAACAGTCAAGAGTCAACCATGTGTCACAAAACATCATTTTGGACTTCAACTATGTTCATCAAATTAAAAGTATATATTTAGGTGCTTGGAAGTACTAAATTTGTTTTCATGAAAAATAAATATAATAATAAAATTAATACTCTTAATTTTTATATAGATTAAATTTAATAATTGTTTTTTAGTTCAATTGGATATAAACGAATGAATAAATGATAATTACTGTAGAGTTATATTTATGTTGACATAAACTTTGATTATTGTAACTCTACATTATTGGTTACTTACTCGGCCAAATTAATTAATTAATGTTTCGATCATAACTAACTCAATTTTTTTTTTAATTTTAGTGTTTTGAACAAGAACGAAGATGTCGATATTGATATCAATATCAAATGTTCAATTTTACGGATATGGATATATCGATTAAATATCGATATCAACGAATATTTCTATAAATAAATTTTTTTAAACAAAAATATTTAAATTAATAATTAAGTTCTTTTTATTTTCAAATTAAGTTATTAATATCTATATTCATATTGAGATTAATAAATAATATTTTTTTTTTTGATGTTTTACGGATATTTATAAAAGATATTGGAGATATCCATTAACCTTTAATATCTATATCGAACCTTTCAATTTATGGTGCCAGCAGGCGTGGTAATGTCAGCTCCAATAGCGTATATTTAAGTTGTTGCGGTTAAAAAACTCGTAGTTGGACTTTGGGTTGGGTCGATTGGTCCGCTTATGGTGAGCCCTGGTCGGCTCGTCCCTTACCGATGATGCGCTCCTGACCTTAACTGGGTTATGCCTCCGACGCTGTTAGTTTGAAGAAATTAGAGTGCTGAAAGCAAACCTACGTTATGTATACATTAGCATGGGATAACATCACATGATTGGCGTCTTTGAGGGTGGGCATCAGGATGGGAATGACTTTCTGATAGCGATCCCCACGTTTGGTTGACGTCTTAGCATTTATGCCCGGACATAGTTGTAGCCCAAGCATCAGAAGTATGGCTTTCTGATGCCCTCCATTTTAGACGACTTTCTCTGAAAGCCATGGTGATACATTTGTCCGGGTTTGTCTTTTCTTCCCATTAATTTTTTTTTAAAAAAATCTTCTTCTTCATTTTTTTTTACAACGTTTTTTCTTCCTAAGTTTTTTTTTTATTATTATTATTAAATCAATTCCAAATTCTAATTCCAAGTTTGTGTATTTTTTTACTTTTTTTTTGGTTAAATTCATTCTAATCTTTGAGAGCTCTGTGCATTTTTTTTTTGTTAAATCGATTTCAGTAGCTTCTTGATTTGATTTAAGATGTGAGATAGCTATGCGATCACATAGGTTGGTGTGCGGGGCCCGTAGATCTGCAAAAAATTGCCCCTTTATTGCCGATAGCTATGCGATCGAACAACAACCTATGCGATAACTATGCGATCGCACAATAACCTATGTGATCGCATAAGTTGCTAGTTATCGCATAGTTATGCGATCGCATAGGTATTTGTGCGATAGCTAAGCGATCGCATAACAACCTATGTTTAGTAATCGATGATAGATTATAGCTATGCGATCGCACAACAACCTATGCGATCGCATAGCTACCTATGTGATCGCATAACTATCGCACAACTACCTATGCGATCGCATAACTATCGCACAACAACCTATGCGATCGCATAGGTTGTCAAGTATCGCACAACAACCTATGTTTAGTAATCAATGGTAGATTATATTTGGTTTTTGAATTATATAACTTTTATCATTAGTTCTTCAATTTTATTATTGTATTAATTAATTAATTAGAATTAAAAATTTGTATAATTTTAAATACCTTTCGTTGAACATAATTATTAAGATTTATTGTTAAATAAAATAAACAACAATTAATTATTTAAAATTTATTTGCAAATTTGATGGCATTCCCATGCGACATCATTTATTCTCACGGAAATCTGATGACATTCTCAGCACCAAACACATACATCATTGATTCTCATACATCTTATTCCCAGACATCTCATTCTCAAGCATCTTCTATTACCAGGCATCTGCAAATCCTCAACCCAAACAGCCCCTAAAAGGTCATGAGTTCAATCCTTGCATTTATTAAAACACTATTGTAAAAAAAAATATCACACAATTTGGATCATATTCTGTTGGCCTTCGAGATCAGAATAATGATTAACAGGATTCGGAGACATCCATATTTCATAGGTGAAATTCTTGGTTCGATAAAAAAAAAAAAATAAAAATATAGGACCAAACCAAATTTGAGTGGGGCTGTTTGAAATTCATCGCCCTCTTAGAATGTGACACATAGTGGGCTAAATTTTTTTGAATAAAAAAAAATGATTTAAAAAAGAAAAAAAAGAAAAGTAAGTCAACTTTGAAACCACTAAAATAGTGACACGTGGAATCCCTCCTGACTACCTTTCTTTGGCCCACCACAGCATTTTATATTATTATTATATATTTTTTAAAATTTATTTATTGTAGCCAATCAGTTGTTGACACATTGGGTCGAACATTTCAGCAAAAAACTCAACAATTTTTTTAAGAGTTTATTTCATAAATTTTGAGCATTATTTATTATTATAATAATTATTATTATTATTTATTATTATTTTATTTTTTATAGTTATCTCATGGTTTTTAAAATTTTGCAAGGGTATCTTTTGAAACTATAAAAAGAGCTCGTAACCGTTTAGGGCATGTTTGGCCCAATGAGTTGTTTAACAAAGAGTTGGAGAAATTTTTTTATCTCCATTTGTTCGGGCTTGTTGAACTCGGATAAAAAAATATCAACTCCCCAGACTTCTACAGTAATTACTATTCAAGTCTGACCCGTTTTTCAAGACAACACATTTTTCTCTCTTCCTCGCTCTCCCTCTCACAATATTTTAATTATTTAAAAAAACGTAATTTAAATAAAATGTGTAAAATGACTAAAAATGCTATTCAACCTATTTTATTATTTTAAATATAAATTAGGTTGTTCAATCAAAATTGATATTTAAACCAAATTCAAAATATAGTATTATTACAATAGAGAATAAAAACATTAGTTTATTTGAATCCGTTTAAGTTAATAGATTAAAATCTTTCAAATTCACATGTAATATTTAACACTATTGTACGACTCTCTTTTATTTCAAAACTACTCAAATAAAATGAATAATTAATGTGAGTGATATTGAAAAAAGAATGTGAAGTATTCTGGTAAAAATTATTGTTGTTATCTTTAGAGAAATTTGTGAATATACATAAAATAAAAAAACAAAAACCGCATTTTTTAATTTTTATTGTAAAAAGTTCTTACCAATGAAAATATTGGAAAATTATAGAAAAAATTGTACAACAAAAAAATAGCTAAAACAAACCGTTATTGTTAAGATGCTGATTTTCGGATATAGTGGATTTAGATGGAATGAAGAGTTTAAGAGGGTGGAGACGGAGAAAAATGTGTTTGGCACGTGGGTCTAAGATATGTGTTGTTTTTTTTTTTTTTCTTTCTTTAAAATGTTTGTAAAATATACCTACATTAATAAAAACAAAAAAAATCTTATAATTCATAAAATTAAAGATGAGTCTTAAACAAAATGGTTATATATATATATATTAATAATATTTGGTATTGTGTTAAAAATTATTTTTGTTGTCTTCCAACAAATTTGTAAATGATACATAAATAAAAATAAAAATTTCATTTTTAGAATTTATTGAAATAAAAAGTACTTAATAATGAAATTTTAAAAGTTTGTAGAAAAACATTGTCAGTTAAAATAAACTCAAATTCAAGAACTCCCAGTTCAACAATTCCTTGTCCTAATCACACCACAAACTTCAGAACTCCAGACTAAATGCTCTAAACACGCATACTTCAGAACTCCCCAGACTAAACAACTCCCTAGACTAAACAACTTCAACTCCTCCAATTAATGGGGCCAAACGCCCCTTTAATAAGTGTGGAACATATAAAATTTGTTCTAACTCTTAGACAAAGAATATTGTAGCGATTGGACTCTAAATTGTGAAACTAGTCGATTTATTTTAATGAAATATCTAAAAGGCGTTTGGAGAATGGAATAGATCGGTTGTGACCAAATCGGTATAAATTTACTGTGTCAATTTTTTCTAATTCTTTTCTAATTAATTTATCGTTATATTTTATTGCATGAAATTAATTGTTATAATTTGTTTTAAGTAGTACTTGTAAAATTTATTCTTTGAAAACTACATATTTTGGTTGGTAGAGTTTAACTTTTATATTTATTACGAATCATTTTGTTTTAGAATTAAATAAGGTGCTTGAAATTATGATTGTTGTTTTCTTATGGATGAAATTATTTGTAAGAAGATGAATATTAGTTAAATTGTTTTCTTTTAAAAAAAAAAAAATCAATTTGTTTAATTAGATCCACTTAGTAAAAAGTTTATATATAAAATTTATACTAATTAAGTATACAATCATATTAGATTGGAGCTAAATAACATTTATTATTTATTATTCAATTGACAAATGTACTAAAATGCCAAAATATAGTTAGAATTTAAAATTGTATGTGATTTATAGTTAATTAATTAACTATAATGTATTTTGATATAAATTAATTAATTAAAATTGACTACTAACTAAAATCAATTCAATGTATTAATTAACCAAAAATAACTTAGATTATGTTGTTTAAATTTATTATTATTTTTTTTAAGAAGATTTAAAATCAATTTACCTAATTAATTAATTTTTATTAATGAATGAAAACTAAATAAAAATAAAATCAATTTACCTAAATAATAATTAATTTTTATTAATCAATTTACCTAATTAGTTAATCAAATAGAATTAATGTTATGAAATTTTATTATATAGAAATAATTTAATAATTAGACATAACTAATGTATTTTTAGAATATTAATATAAAATATATAATAATTTAAATTAATTTCTATTATATATTTGAATTAATTTTACTTAATTATTAATTTATATTTATAATGTAATAAAATTAATATTCTTATTCGTAATCATACAGATCTAACATTTATTTTCATAAATATCTGATGTCATTCTTGCATAACCAAACAGAAACATCTTTTATTTCCAGCAATCTTATTCTCAGACATATCATTCTCAGACATCTACAAATCCTCAAACCAAACCGTCCCTAAACTTTTAATAAGTTTTAATTACGTCCATATATCTAGGATTTCATTTTTATTTGGTTTATGTGGTTAATGTATCATCAACGCCATTTTTTTTAGTTCAATAACATGTAGGATGAGAGATTCGAACTTTTGACCATCTTGATCGAAGGTATATGTCGTAACGAATTGAGTTGCTCAAGTTGGTCACCATCAACATCAACGAATGTTACTGGGACTACGAACAATAACTAAAAGTATAACCTAAATTTTAACTACGTATGTAACTAACATTTTTAAAGTTTAGGGATTAAATTAATACAATACACAAAGTTAGAGACCAAAGTCTATAATTTACCTTACACGAACGAGAGATACCAAACCAATACTTTATAAACTAAAAATTCATCTTTTACCTAGCTAGTTCATCAAGTCAATTTTGACCATTTTTTTTATTTTTATTAAGTTGAACCCTAAAAACATCTAGTTCATTAAGTCAATTTTGACCATTTTTTTATTTTTATTAAGTTGAACCCTAAAAACATGAAGGAAAAATTACACCGTTGGTCTCAGATGTTTTAGTTTGATAACATTTGGGTCCCTAAGCTTTCAAATTCAACAATTTACTCCTAAGCTTTGTATTTAGTGTGTTTTTGGTCTTTATGTCAAACCTTCGATTAAATAGAATGACGACGTGACACATATTTTTAATTAATTTTTTTTTTTTATAATTTTTAAATTATTAAAATTAAAAAAAAAACATTTCTTTCTCTATCTTTCTCTCTTCCCATCTCTCCTTCTTCTCTCTCCTCAACCATGGTCTTCGTCGCTGCCTCTGTTATCGTCCCCACAACTGTCTATTGCTGCCACGAGTCCATATCGGCGGCGCGCAACCTAGAATCTGGTGACCAATGGAGGCGACCTACATTCACACCCACGACGACTCGCAACCCAGAATCCGGCGAACTTACATTCACATCAAAATTTTGACAACATTGACCATGACTCCAGCACTGACGAGGTACTCCCCCGGTTCTCCGATTCTTCATTCCGGCGATTACACGACTTCTCGCGATCTCCGAATCCAACCCACAACACCAACTTTCATTTCCTTCATCTTCTCCTTTGATATTCTCCATAGGTGAATAGCTTCTGAAACAATTTATAACTTCTTCTTTTTTGGATAAGGGAGGGGGAGAAATGAGGAGAGGGATGAGAAGAAGAGAAAAAGAAAAAGGAAAAAAATAAGAGAGAGAGAGAGAGGAGGAGGAGGTGGCAACGACGTAGGCCATGGTTGGGACGTGAGGGAAGGAGGGAGGATTGAGGAAAAAGAGAGAAAGGGAAGAAGAAGAAAGAAAAGAGAAAAGGAAAATAAAAAAATATTAAAAAAAAAATACGTGCCAATCAACATTCAATTAGTATTTAACCGAAAATTTGACATAGGAAAAAAAACGCACGACATACAAAGCTCAGGAATAAAATTGTTGAGTTTGAAAGCTTAGTTGATACAATTGTTACCAAACTCAAACCTCAGGAACCAACTGTAATTTTCTCAAACATGAATAAGTGGTGGATTAATACCTTCAATTAGTTAAGTTTCTACCTTTTCAAAGATTTCTATTGGTGTTTTTGTGGTTGAATGAAGTTATTTTTGTAACTTATTAGGGAATTATCTACCTTACAAAATATCTACCTAAGTTTATTAGTTAGGACAATATCTACCTAATATTGTACTAAGAAAATATCTATTTTTCTTTAGCGAAATTGTAACCAATGTCAATTTAGAGTAAAATAATTAAAAATATAGCATTTTTTTTTAAAAAAATGGAGATATGACAATTTCTATCACTGATAGTATGAGCTATCGTCGATAAAAGTCTATCGCTGATAGTAGTCTATCACCTCAGTTTTTTTATAGAATTTTAGTCTATCAGTAATAGTAGTCTATCACTCATAATAGTCTATCAGTGATAGTCATATATCAACGATAGCTTCTATAAGTGATAACCACTAATTTTTTGTCATATTTGCAAAATGTTTTAAATTTTGCTAAATTTTCAATTATTTTGGGCTTGATTGTTGTTTGTGCAACCAACCCTTTTTCTTTATATCTTTATTTCATTTAATATTTAAGGTGAGAATTAGGTTTAGTTAGGGTTTAGGGTTTAGTTAGGGCGGTATAAATATTGATCATATCCATCTAGGCTACAATCTTCCCATGTGTCACAATCTAATTGGTCAACATTTCTATTTTTTTAAAAAATAAAAAAAAAACATATTTAATTTTTAGTTTGTTAAAGCGCCTTTTTTTTTTCTTCTTTTTACGGATGTGTTAAAGCAGAAGGTTTCTCTCGTCCACGCTGCCATTTTTTCTTTTAATCCCAAATGAGTAAAACTTGCTTGTCTGGGCTACAAGTATCTTTTGCAGCATGTGTCATGATTTAATTGGCTAAATATTTAAACCATTTTTAAATATATTTAAACCATTTTTAAATAATAAAAAAATCTTTCATCCCGTTTACTTGTTTTTTGTCCCTAACTTTTCTTTTCTTATTCCATCAAATTAACAACTTCTCCTACTTCCTCTCTTTTCATTTTTTCTGCATTCCGAACTTCAAGGCCATGAAATTTCAATTTGGGGCTATTTGAAATTTGTAGGGCTGATTGTGTGTTATATAGGTATAAATTTTCAAGTGAATTTTTAGAGGAAGTGAAGGAAAGAGTGAGAAATTTCACGGTTGGATTTATCTGAGGTTGGTAAATGAGTAAAACTTGCTTGCTACATTAAAAAATGATAACAAAAAAGATTTTATTTGTCTAGAGATATTAGAGTATTGCAAATCTTACTACATTAAAAAATAGTTAACCAAAAAAAGAAAAGTAGAGAAAGGAAGAGAGTGTGAAAGATGAAATTGAAAACAAAGGTCATGCATGGCAGATGGAAGAAAGAGGGAGAGAAGAGGAGAAGTTGTTTATTAAGAAAGAAAAAGTTACGGAAGAAAAAAATCTAAGTAAAGCGTGAAGAGTTTTTTTTATTTAAAAAATAATATAAATATTCAGTAATCAAATCGTGACAACTAGGGCATGGGGAATTGTGTTCTTATTCGTAGAGACCAAATTTTTTTTTTGAGGTGGTGTCAGTTTCTTTTTGAAATTATTATTGTTAAAATTGGATTCTTGGAGGGTTACTTGGAGCAAAATTTTATTCTTTCTTTCCTTCAAATGAATGAAGGGAACACGAATGAGCGAAAAAAAGATTTTTTTCTCTCCTTCTAAGGAATGAAGAAGGTAGCAATGGAGGGATCAAAATTTGATTCTTCCTCTTCTTCTTATCTCGATTCTGGTGATCAATTAGAGAATTTAATCTGTCGTGAGAAACTTCGACCAACGTTCGAGAGGCTCGCAGAAAATTGTGGTCAAAGGCAATGACGCTTTCGTTGAAGGCCTGTAGAAAATTTGTGTTTGTAGGCGGGATGTTCTCCAAACAAAAAGGAAAAAAAAATGCCATGGGTAATATCGACCTAAGGATTATCGCTCCAACCAACATTCGAGAAGCTCTATTGCAAGATCAACAACAATGATGTTCTCGCTGAAGGCTTGCAGAAAATTTGTGTTTGTAACAAGTTCCTAAAACCAAAAGAAAATAAAAAGATGCAAGGAGAAACATTGACCAACGTTGGGAGGCTCACCATTTTTTTTTTAACCATAGTATACCTTATTCACAAATTGAGCATTTGCGATCACATTTTTTTCAAGTTGGGCATTTGTGATCCTCATGCTCCAACTTGAAGAGAAATTTTTGGGGTAGGCCGCCACCTGATAATTTCTTTTAAAACTACTCTTAGGGAGACCGACAAAAAATGAAATCTAAGCGAAATCCACGTACCAATAAGAACGAGGAGAGTACCAACAACTAAGCGATGCTTCACGAGAAGATCTTGTTGCACCAGTCGCGGACCCCATCGAGGTGTGTCACGTAGAAGAAGTGCAACACCTCGAAACGAGCGAGCTTGAGCAGAGGCCACCCAATTTTCATCAACTAAAGCAAAAGCAAAGATACGGTGAACAACCTACAGGAAAAAGAGAAGAAGTAACTGCGAAAGGTAAATAAACTGCAAGGTATCGTGAATCTTGAAGTCAGTTGGTACAACGAAGTCACCTTCAGAGGTCGCCAACCAAGAGCCGCTCACGAAAAACAATTGCTCTATCCACTTCCTGACAAAGGTAGGACACCTAACAATGGACTCCTAAGTCAGACGAGGACTAAGATAATAAAAGAAGGAAGCTCGAGAGTTCTGCTTCAAGACACACAAGGACATAAAATCAATAACACCCATCGGAGAAACGTTCCCTTGCTGAAGCCACAAGATGTAACATTATAGTAGTGAACACCACTCATTGGGCATGAGATGGTCAGGGCAAGGCCCACCAGGGACAAAAACTTCTGATCAAAAGGGTGAAGGGGAAGCCGAACACCGTTCTCGAACATAGTCGGGTAGAACGCCACTTTTCCCGATGAAGGAAGCTTTGCGCGCTCACCCGAAGCTAAAGGTCTCATTCGCACACTACGGGAACGTTATAGGTAACCTTGAGGTTTATCTAAAACCTCATAAGTCAAATTCCCTAAAGAACGAGCTCGAGGTGCGGTAGTTCGAGTTCGAGAAGTAGGTCGCGTTTGGTTCGTTCCTTCTAAAGAAGGTTCGAAAGTCACATCATTTGGGTCGGTCAAACTCGACTTCGATTCCTTGGACTATCCTACCAAGTCACCCATGGGAAGAATGAAGAAAAGACACATGAAACTAAACACCCAAAAGAAGATTGAATGCGAACAATGAAGACAGTGGCAAACCACTTTCTACAAAGAATGAATGACAAGCTCTTCGAACAAAATCTTCATTCAACACTCGCAGAAAAGCTAGAATAAGGATTGAGAGCAACTGTTGTGGGTAAAATCATTTGACCCTACACAAAGGCCTAACAAGGTGGAGGGTAGCTCATTGAGAGTAACCAAGCAGAATCACCCAACCTCGGGAGATGGAGGTCGACGAAGGGAGCTAAAGGCCGACCCCATGAAGGGACCGGTTCAACGACGAGGAGAGTCGATCCTTCGAGGGTCAACCCGACGACAAAAAAGTGTCAACCTCAAAGGGGTCGGCCGAAGAGAAGAGTCGATATCTTGATGATATTGGCTCAAGACAATAAAGATCGGCCCCATAGGGGTCGACACGGAGCCGGAGAGGTCGACCGACTTACAAGAAAACCTCCCCTTGTTGGGGCGATTACGTATTCATTATGGCTCAGAAGTTACAACCATCATCATTACCCACTTTAATATCGAAACGGTCGTATGGAAGGCTAATAAAAGTGAAAAGGAAAGGATGAAAAGGGTAGGTGATTTTTCTCATTCAAAGTTGTTCAATCCATATTCTACAATATTTTCCTCTCAAGTGTTGGAGCCCATGTAGTTAGTACCACATCAGTGCAAGACATGTCATCTCATTTACCTTATAGGTTGTTCTGCCAATACCAAATTTTGGCATCAACAATTTGAAAGTTAAATATTGAGAAAAAAAAGAAAAAAGAACTAAGAAAAGCATATTTTATATATATATATATATAGTGCCATGTCATCATGTGGGAGAGCTACATTGTGGCTGCCTCCCCACAAAGAATTTCTCCAACTTTTGAGGGGTATTATATAATTATCTACCTTAGGAAAATATTTATCTATGTTTATTACGACAATACTTACTTAATATTGTATTAGTAAAATATCTATTTATCTTTATGTTTTTATTTCATTTCATATTTAATGTGAGAATTATGTTCAATTAGAGTTGTGTATAAATATTGACCATATGAAAGAAATTAAGGGAAATAGTTTCTTTGCATAACTACTTATTCTTTAGATGTGTTGGATGCATTTTAAGCCAAGTTCGATAAAGTTTAATTTTCTAAAGATTCCGAGAAAGAATTTGATTAAACTATTAGCTATTAAAGTGTAAAAAGCAATATATAATAATTTCTTTGATGGTTTTAGTAATTTTAATTACGGTTAATTTTCATCGTCCTAAGCAAATACAAAGAGTTGCAAGCAGTTGAACCAATAAGATAGGAAAATCATATAAAACATATTGAAAAAGTAGTTCATTTTGTAGGCCTAGACTATAATGTGAATGTGACCACATATTTGATCTATTATTGTTTGATAGTTACTCAACTTTTATAGGAAATATGGGAAAATAATTGACGAAGAGTTAGCTATAAGCTTCAATAATGTGTGTAAAAAAAGGCAAACAAAAATTATATGAATAAGGAATTAAAATTAGGAAAATGACAAAATATCTTGTCAAAAAGGAAAAAAGAAACTTATGACAAAACAATACATTGGGGTTCCCTAAGTTTGGGGGGCCATTTAATAGTTGATGGAGGTTGGTAATTTATAAATAAATTTAAAATATATTGGAAATGTTTTTTTTTTTTTTTTTTTTTTGTCTTTAAAATTAAATCCGATGTGAAAAGTGTTAAAAGAAATTAAGAAAAAATTAACTAATAACAAATAATTATTCAAACATTTTTTATTTTTTTTGGTTTAATCTTCACTTCTAAATATCGATAATTTCAAAGTCGAACATAGCTCAATTAGCATAAAGTTGAGATCGGAAGCAGATTTACTAAAGGTCAAGTTTGAAACAATACTGTATTTGTATATAATTTAGAATTTTTTCTTATGATCAACTCTTGTGAGTCATGGTTCAAATCCTATCCTCCCTCATTTACCATTAGTTAATTAGGAGGAAAATGCTGATTATTTTTTTTTTTTGCAACGGTATTTTAATTAAAGCGAGGATTGAACCCATGACCTCTTAATCACACACCCAACCTTATGTCAATTGAGCTATGCTCGATTTGGCAATGCTGATTATTCCTACCTTGATCACATTTTGATTATTCTCATTATTATTGGGTAATGAATTGAAGTGCATTTTTTTAAGTTGGATGAATTCAAGAGAAGAGAACTATGTAGGTAGGACATTATACAAATGTGAATCTTGTATTGTGTCGAGAACATATTAAACATCATTGAGACATTGGTGACATTAATTATAGTTAATGGTTACATGTGAAAAAGTACAACGTTTTTTTCTTTTTTGAAAACGCCCTAATTACAACATGCTCTTAAGCGGATGAAAATTTTGATTTCTGTTGTGGGGATTCTGATAGGATGAGGTTAGCGTGACATCATCCCATGACGTCACGCTTGAGTCACACCCCAATCCTCAAAATTGGAGGTTACCAAATCCGATTTGGACTTGACTGGAGGACACAACTGATTGGGCGGTCACATCCGTGACAGCACCTCGGCAATCAACATCGTCGCCGCTGCAGATGCGCGACGATCCGTCAATGCTCTCCCATGTGTTCAGTCTGACGAACGACGCCAATCCTCTCATCATCAGGAGAGGGGTGGTTGATCCCAACTGACACGTGCACCTCATACGCCAATTACTATATAAAGAAGTATCATCTTTTTTTATCAGGTAAGTTAGGTTCTCCGCTCCCGGACGAATTACTCTAACTAATCTACTGCTAGACTTACCTCAACCGTTTAGGTGACTTAAGCACCAAAACATGTTGAGCCGAGTCCCACACCAGTGTAAGTTTACCTCTGTTTTTTCTTTGCAAGTCCGTATCAGAGTGTCATCAATCGAAGATTCCAGTATGAGAAGAGGAACCAAATTCTTGGGTGAACCATTTCTATCCAACTATTAAATAGTGAAGGCTATTTAGTATCTTTCTATTATAGAGGAGAGACTAGAAGGTCATAAAAAGTAGGGTAATGATTATGAATGAAGCATACTAGGAACTTTATATGTTAATGGGAGTAGTAGACGCATGGTTGCAATAATAGAATTTGCAAGTCAGATAGAGATTATGACGCAATAAATATGTGTAGAATTAAAGTCAACCAAACTAGAGTTTGTATATACACAATGTATTAAAAGCTCCTTCGTTACTTCCCTTAACCTAGAGACTAGTTGTTGTGTCATACTTATTTGCGACTAAAATAGAAATGTATACATTTTCTTTCTCAAACACTAGTCTAAAATATTATTTCTAGTACTTTCAAAATTCGGAGAGTTGTTACGAATGTGGATAGTCAAAACCAACATAACTCAACGGATATAAAATATGTATTCTCGATCAAGATATTGGAAGTTCGACTTCCCTGTTGTCAACAAATAATAATAATAGTAATAAATTAGGTGTTATGGACGAAATAATCAGACCCAAATTACAGAGACCTGATTGACTAAACACCGAGAAGAGACCTACTTAATCGATGTCAATCCATCGATCGGGTCAAGGGACTGACCACAAAGAAGGACCGAGCAAAAGAAGGATGACGTTAACTATCACTACAACAATTCAGGATTTTTTCGACGTAAAGAAACGTCGGAGAAAGTCGTTCCCGACAGATACGTGCGTCGGAATAACGCGTCAGAAAAAGGGTGTTGGAAAGGATGATCATGATGTCACGCGTTGGGTAAAATGTATCTAATCTGACGCATGGACAACCTTGCTTTGTGTGAATGTGTGCTCGTGTGGGGCGTCTTTTGAAAAGGTTTACCATTAAAACAATAATATTTCTTAAAATAGTTTGTTATTAGCAATATTTTTATTAAAAAAATTGTGTCAAGAGAGCCCATTTGTATTTTTGTTATCAGATTAATTTTTTTTTTTATTTTTCTTTCAGGTATTTAAAGTTACGAGCCAAACGGGAAGTGAGCTTAATAAGTTCACTCCTCACTCCTCCTAAGGCCAAGCAGGGTTGTTTGAGTGGTAAGTTCACTCATCACTCCTCCTAAGGCCAAACAATCCAAGGGTTGTTTGAGGATCAAGGAGTTGCAGGGAGTAAAAGTTAATAAGCCTGAAGTTTTTAGTTTGGAGAGTTCAGAAGTTTGGTGTGCAGAGTTGTTTAGTCTGTAATTATTTTAAAAGTTATCGCAATCCCAAACAGAACATTGGTCTACTAAACCAGAATTGAACGGTAGATTTCCATAAGTTAATTGATTCTAATTAAACATTACAATCAAAACTTATTAATAAATTAACTGGGCAAGATCCTTCCATATCAATTCAAAGATAACATTAACCGAGATGGGAATGACTAAACCAAAATTAAATATTTGAAATAGCTACAACTAAATAATTTTGTCCATTTATTTTCCTAGAGTTTATCAAAGTTGTATAACACGATAAAGAATCATAGACATATAGCTATGTAACAAGAAAACTAGAATCACAAGCATTCATGAATCAACTCTTTGCTACTAAAATCAATCAATCATGACAATAACCTATCACAAAATATATAATTAATTTTAATCAAACAAAATTAAAGGAATTAGAAGCCTCATAGTGTTATGGAATTTAATCACCCGTAGATTATAAACTACTTAGGGGGCGTTTGGCCCAAGGAGTTGGAGGGAGTTGGAGTTGTTTTGTCTGGAGTTGTTTAGTGTGAGGAGTTCTGAGTTATGCCTGTTTGGGGTAGGGAGTTGTTTAGTCTGGAGTTCTGAAGTCTGGTGTGTTTGGAGCAAGGAGTTGTTTAGTCTGGAGTTTATTTTAGTTGTTTTCTTCCGCACAATTTTTTTTCTACAAACTTTCAAAATTTTCTTATTAAGGACTTCTTCCAATTCCAATAAATTCTAAAAATGAAATATTTTATTTTTATTTTATCTATCTTGACAAATTTCTTTAAAGACAACAAAAATAATTTTGAGCACAATATTTGACATTATTTTTTTACATTGATTATAAAATATATATATATATATATATATATATATATATATATATATATATATATATATATTATATATATATATAGATATATTTTGTTAGGACACATCTTTAATTTTATGAATTATAGGATTGTCTACCTATAAATATAGTCTATTCATGTGTCAAACACATCTTTCTCCGCCTCCCATTGACAGGGAGTTGTTGAACCTCAAGTTCTGAAATCTGAGTTTATTTTACTAGTTTTTTCGACACAATTTTTTTTCTTCTACAAACTTTCTAATTTTCCTTATTAAGGATTTTTTCTAATAAATTCTAACAATGCAATTTTTTATTTTTATTTTATCTACTTTCCAAATTTATTTGGAGATAACAAAAAAATAATTTTGAACACAATACTTCACATTAATTTTTTAATCTCTCTCACCTTGATTATCAAGAATATATATTTATTATTATTTTTTAAAGACTCAATCTTTAATTTTTTTAATTTTATGAATTTTAGAAGTGAGATTTTTGTTTTTGTTTTTTAGTGTAAGTATATTTTACAAATTTCTCTAAAGAAAAAAAAAACAACACATAAACATATCTATGTGTCAAACACGTTCTTCCTCGCTTCCACCCACTTAAACTCTTAATTTCATATGCACTACACCTAGAACCTATTTTCTATAATTTTTCATATTTTTATTATCAAGAACTTCTTCCAATAAATTTTAAGAATACGATTTTTGTGTTTTTTATTTTATGTATCCTTTACAAATTTATTCGAAGATAACCAAAATAACTTTGACTACCATACTTCACCTTCTTTTTTCAATATCACTCACATTAATTATTCATTTTATTTGGATCGTTTTGAAATAAAACAAATAGTCGTACAATAGTCGATTAACTATTACGTGTGAATTTGAAAGATTTTAATCCATTAATCTAAGTGAATCCAAATAAACTATATTTTTATTTCTTCTTGAATACTACATTTTAAATTTTGTTTAAGTACCAATTTTAATTCAACAACTTAATTTATATTTAAAATAAAAAATAGGTTGAATTGCATTTTTAGTCATTTTACACCTTTTGTTTAAATTATATTTTTTTTTAAATAATTAAAAATATTGTAAAAGGAAGAGAGAGAGGAAAATGAAGGAGAGTTGAATAGTAATTACTGTAGAAGTCTGGGGAGTTGAATAGTAATTACTGTAGTCTGGGGAGTTGATATTTTTTGTCCGAGTTAAACAACTCCTTGGGCCAAACGGGGAGTAAGTTTACTCCCCACAACTCCACTCCTCCCAACTCCGTGGGCCAGTTGGGCCAAACGGCCCCTTAGTCGTTAATTAGCAAAAGGAGGCAAAACTTCTGGAAGACTCTTTGAAATGATGTGTATGTTAGAATAGGAGAAAATGTTCCTTCAATTGGAGCTAAAAATATGTATTATAAAAAATATCCTTGAACTATGAGTTCATACCCCTGAACTTAAAAGTTTCAAAAATATCTTTGAAGTATGAAAAAAGTTTAAAAAATATCCCTGAACTACGAAAAACATTTAAAAAATGTTCTCAACGTTAACAACACACAAAATTCGGATGTGGACAGTTAAATTTTAACTTGTACTTAAGGACATGAAAAAAAAATGAAAATGTAGACATTTGTGGTGTTAAAAAAAAAGGTCGTTTTTGGATTTTGTAATTATTTTGTTTTGTTATTGACAATATCCTCTGATATTAATGTGGAGATAGAGATGTTCATTTAATATGCTCCGAACGGGACAAAGAATTTCCGTTCACATGGGGAATGGGGCAGGAAGCAAGGATTATTTTCGCCCTGTTAGCTAAATGGGGCAGGGACGGGTAATAACATCTCCATCCCGTCCGAATATCCGCCCTGCCTCAAATGTTTATATATATATAAACTTAAATATTTAAGTTAGACTATGTTGGGTTAGTATTTAAAATTGAAAACTTTTTTTACTTTGAGACTATGGTTGATTGTAATATTTAAGTTAGATTATGGTTGATTTAAGTTGATTATGTTGTTAGTATTTAAAATCAAAGTTTTTTTAACTTTTGCCTCTTGAACTCAAAGGATTAAACTTGAATTCTCCCGGGACTGGACAATTCCAGAGCGTAGATCTTCAATCAATAGGCCATTCCGATCTTCTTTTATCCTCAGTAATGCCCAAACACTCGCATGCCTTTCTTGGTTGGACCAACCTAACCGACAATTTAAGTGGAACTCCAGGGATGAAATGAAAAGTGTTTCTTACTATTACGCCCAACAACCCACTTGAACAATTTGCCATTCTCATATTGATTCCTATGAATGTATGAAACTTTTATTTCTCATTCACAAATCGTTAATATTTTTGCTTTTGTTATGATATTTTATAATTGAACTCTTAGAAATTAGGGTGGTTATGATGTTAGAAATTGTTTTTGTTAGGATTTAAATTATCCAATTTTTAACCTAGAGCATTTGAAAAAAACAATCGGTTGAGAATAAATTAAAAAGAAAAAAGAAACGAGAAAAATTACCCGCAGGGAATCCCGCCCCGATCCCCACAAAGTTAAACGGAAAATTTTGCGCCAACAGGTAATAAAATGAGGATGGGGCGGTGAAGGCATTACCTGACCCCGCCCCGTAGACATCTCTAATATGGAGGTTTTCCAATCTTTCAATAAACACTTTTGATTTTCAATCATCATACGTTGCCTTCTTGCATGTGGGTATGTGAAAAAAAAGTTAGAGAGATTTTGAGGGTACGAGTTCAAATCCCGTATTGAGGTGACCATGATCTACTTGAAAAAAATCTAAAATTTTTAGATAACCAAATTTTACAAAGCTCAATGATTGTTCTGTGAGATTATATTAATTGATGTATGTGATAAGCTGACCTGGACACTTATATCTTCTAACTCTCAATTTTCATTATATTCTTAACACTTTATAAGCTTTTGATGCCATAGTGCTCGATTTTAGTTCAACCCAAAAGAGTAACATATCATTGTAATCTTGCTACAAATTTAAGTTTTTGTATCTTAAGCATTCTTTACTTCAAAGGAATGAGAATCAAGACCTAATGTACTAAAACAAAATGAAACTTTTTTACTAAATATTTTACAACCTTTTCTATTTATTTTATTTATTATTATTTTTTAAATAAAAAATCAAATTAATTTATTCTTTTATTGCATATAATTGTTTTTTTTGGATTATAAAATTGAAAATTTCTATTTAATTTGTTAAACATTTCATTTTAATTAGTAATTATTTATTATTTAATTTGTTAAAAAAAAAAATTATTAGATAGCTTATACAAATAAAATGGATTTATATTTTTCTAATACATATTTCTAATAATTTTTTTTAGTTAATGTAATTTTATTTCAGTTAACTATTATTTATTGATATCAAATAAATTATTCAGGCAAAGTGAGCATGGCTCAGCGAGCACAAGTATGTATTGACGACTAAGAGATATTTGATTTGAATCCCACCGCCCCAATGTACTAAAAAAAAAAAAATTATTCAAATAGATTTCGTTAATATTAAATAAATCGTTAGAATAAAAAATATTACAATAAATTGAAATTTATTATTGATTATTATTATGTTAGTTTATAAAAGTTATATTAGCATATTATTTACTCATGTTTTTTATCATTTCAAAATATGACAGAGGTATTTTTTTTTTTTTTTTTTTTTTTTTTTACAACATGTTGAGGTGAGAGATTGAACCTAGGACCTCATGATCACTAGGGGATACATCGTTAAGCTAAGGTACTCTAGTAAATGTATTATGCTCAATTTTGATTTCGATTCATGACAATTTGGAATAAACAACATAAATGAATTAATAATTTTTTTATTTTTTTTTGGAAAAAAAATAGAATTAGTAATTTTGATTTAAAAAAAAAACTCTTAAATAAACAACATTAAGGAGTTGTTTGGCCCACAAAATTATTGAACTCGGGTAAAAAGTAATATAATATATATATATATATGAGGTGTTTTGTTCAATTTTTTTTTTCTTAAAAAAAAATTGCAAAATATACCTAAACTCATAATTCAAAACTACGGGTTCAACAACTCTTTGTCTCAAACACACCACAAACTTCAAAACTACAGACTAAACAACTTTCTGCTCCAAACACACATAGTTTAGAACTCCACAGACTCAATAACTTCAACTCCCTACACTTCCTTGGACCAAACGTCTCCTAAGGGGTTATTTGGGGCAGAGAGTTGAAGTTAATAAGTCTATAGTTGTTTAGTCTGGGGAGTTAGTTAGTCTGAGAATTCTGAAGTCTGTGTGTTTGGGGTACAAAATTGTTTAGTTTAGAGTTCTGAAATTTGTGTTGTGTTTGGGGCAGATAGTTGTTAAACTTGAAGTTTTGAAATCTGAGTTTATTTTAGTTATTTTTTACAACTTTTTTCTACAAACTTTCAAAATTTCATTATTAAGGCTTCCAATAAATTCTAACGATGAAATTTTATATTATAGACTTCTATGACTGATAGACTATTATCACTGACAAAATTCTATAAAAAAAACTACTATCAGCGATAGACCATACTATCAGTGATAGAAATTGCTAAATCCGCAAATTTTTTTTAAAAAATGCTATATTTTTAATTATTTTACTCTAAATTGACATCGGTTACAATTTCCCTATATATATATATATATATATTTTTTGTTTTTATTAATGTGTGTATGTTTTACAAACTTTTTTAAAGAAAAAAAAAACAACAACACATAAGTAGTCTTACCCCGACCATGTGTCAAACACATCCTTCTTTGCCTCCACCATTTTAAACTCGTCATTCCATCTGAATCCACTGCATCCGGAACATAGCATCTCAGCAATGACGACTTATTTTAGCTGTTTTTTTTTTACAATGTTTTCTATACTTTGTCATATTCTCATTATTAAGAACTTCTTCCAATAAATTTTAAGAATGTGATTTGTGCTTTTTATTTTATATGGGGTGAGAGAAATGTGTTGTCTTACAAAATTGGTCAAACTTCAATAGTAATTACGGTTGAAGTCTAGGGAGTTAATATTTTTTATCCGAGTTTAACAACTCTGTGGGCCAAACGGGGAGTAAGTTCACTCCCCCCAACTCCGTGGGCCAAACGACCCCTAAAAGGAATATTATTTCGATTTCGATTTTTTTTTTTTGAAGCAATACATCAGAAAAAACGAAAAATGAATTAAATGGGAAAGTCCACCGTGGAGAGCTCACATTTGTAAAGAGGTTGAAGAGTAGCGGGAACGTATTCAATCCAAACACCTTTAATGTTGCCATCGACAAACATCTTTGCCCGGGCATGGACCAATGAAGTTCTTCTCCCTTGAGCAGAAATTGAAGGTGCAAAACTCAAAGGTAAGTGCCAAAATGCTAATTTCCTTCATTAGGGCTCCCACACAAGACTCATCTTTGGTTCCCCTTTTCAACAAGTTAATCAAGCTTTGAGAGTCAAATTCCACCTTCAACCAGAGAAGACCGACCTCTCTCACCACTAAGAGGCAGTCACGAACAACTAGGACTTCGACTGCATCTACATCCATAACATTGGGGATCATCTTCAAGCAGGTAAGCATGTCATCTCCCTTAAAATTTTCGGGCAATTTGTCTCACCCCGCTTCTCCTATGATGAACTTTGATCGTTGCATCTGTATTAAGCTTAAAGTTGGGGCTGAAGTGGAGGATTTCAAGTTGTCGCTCGCTCGGCTGATTCAGTTGAGCTTGCATTTCGAACCGTCGAAGGGGGATTTAAACGATGACCATTATATTGATGACCCTTCACCCCGATTCCATTAGCACCAACCAACACATAATTAGCAACTCTTCCATAGCTCCAGGGAATAAATTTTGTTTGAACCACCAAACCCAATCTAAAAAAAAATCGGATGTGTTCTGGAATAGCCACAGTAACATAAGGTGTTGCAACCCAAGTTTCCTTCACCTTTTTACATCCCCAAAAGGCATGAATTATCGTTTCTTCACTCTTCTTACACCTAGGACAATACTGAGGCACATTCATTCCCCTCGAGGCTAACTTCCTCATTGTAGGTAGATAATCGTGGAACGCTATCCAGGCAAACAATTTTATTTTGTTGGAAATGTTTGTCTTCCACAAAAGTTTCCACCATCTTCTAGTTCAACTCCATTAGAGCACTAACATTTTCCTCCTCCACTATTATAGCATTAATATATATACTAAATTAATGTTTTCACGAATTTCGAATTTTTGACCTCAAAAAAAAGAGTACATCTTAATTACTCTTGAGATGTATTCACTTTAACATTATAACGTTGATATTATTTTAAACATAATTAAATTCATTATTCAACTCCTTCCTTTTGTAACTTTTTCAAATATATACTAAACTAATGGTCTAAATCTGATTTTGATGAGGATATCTAATTGTCAAAAGTGAGCATAATTCATTAGTAGTTGACATATATTCTTTTTGAGGTGAGAAGTTTGAATCTCCCACTGCAATCCGTCTCCACCTTCAATCGATCCACTCCATCTCCATCTCTAACGAGTTATTCCTATTATTCTACCACTTAATTGTCTTTCTATAGAATACCCACCTCAACCAACCTTTATGATTCCAATACATGTCTACATTAGTACATTAATACTTCTATTTGAAATCACATTATCTATCAACTTAAACCATTGATGGAAACTAAAAAAATTGTTGTGCTTTAAAAAAAAAAAAAAAAATTGTTGTTTTTTTCAAAATTCATAAATTAAGATAGTATTTTTTTTTTTTAAGGTTAAAATACCAATTTGGTCTCCATTTTTTGGGATGTCATTTTCTTTAATCTTTGTGCTATCAAATTTTCATTTTTAGTCTACGTACTTTTAATAAATCTTAAAAACAATCTCTATTGTTAATTTAGTATAATTTTTCAAAGAACTACTATAACCCTTATAAAATTTGTAAACATCGTTTCTTGGACAAAAGTTATTATCAATTAACTTCAAACTATCGTTAATTTATTAAAAGTACAAAGATTAATTTTAAACCTTTGAAATTACATGAAGAAATAAATTTCAAAATATATATGAATTAAAAGGATATTTTGATCTTATTTTTTAAATTAAAAATTCAAATACAAAATTTAAAGGTCCAAGAGTTAGAACAAAATTTATATATATATAATTTTTTTGAGTAGAACAAAATAAATTTGAAATGAAATAATAAAAAAATTATTAGTATTATTATTTTTTAGAAGGTAACTAAAGAAACCTCTTTTTTTTTTTTTTTGGGAATGTGGAATGCAGAGTCGGCATAGCCTCAGCATATAACTTTGGAATCTTTCCATTCTCGCCTTCATAAATTGTTGCGATTATAAGTAAGAAATTTATTTATTTTCAAATATTATTCTATAATTTATTCGAAAAAAAATTATTCTATATTATACTTTTAAATTGAAAAAGAAATTTGACATTTTTTAAAAAAAAAATTATTAAAAGTATTACAAATGACCCCACCCGCGAAATGACGGGGCGTAAAGGGCATGTAGGCAGTGAATCGAGTTGAAAGTGAAAGAGTTGTGGAACTAACGACTTTATTAGAAAGTAGTAAAGTGGAGGGAGACATACGAGTACGCGAAGGGAAGAGAGTTGAGACGGAGACGAATCCAAGCCAACGAGGTTACAAAAGGTACAAACGAGTTGGATAACTAGTTGACGATTACTTTTCTAGTTATTCCCGCTCCAGTGGAGATTGCTTGCTTTCTCGATGAGAATTGGTAATACTTGGCCTTGATCTTTGATGAGAAAGTGGTGGCAGGGAAATAAATTATCATTTAACATATTTGTTTTTTATAATATAAAATAAGGACAAATATAGTAAAATATAAAAAACATTTTACAAATATGACAAAAAATAAAAATAAATAGTGATAGTCACGATAGACTGATGTCCCTGTTAGTCATCGACAAAATTCTATATAAAAAAAAAAATAGAAGAGTATCCGTATATCGCGGATAGTCATTGATCTGCTATAAGTGATTATGACTTATAAAAATTATCATATTTACAAATATTTTTAAAAAGTGTTATATCCACTAAATAAAAATCTTAAATTGACATTCGGTCCAATTTTCCTATTAAATGATTGGAAGTTGAGTTTGATGTTTTTTAACAAGTTTGTTAAAACAGATTATTTATTAATCTATCCAGAATTACTTCCGCTCCTTTGGTTTGAAAGAGTTAAAAGTGATTAAAAATAAATCTTAACCGTTTTTTGTGTTTGGTAAAACAAATTATTTTATAATTCGTTAAAATCAATTTTGCATGACACGTTCATTTTGCACAGCTATTGTTATTTGTAGCTTTTAGATTCTCTAACAATCACTTTTTTAACAAGTTTTCAAATCTTTCCAAAATTAAAAATTATTTTATATCTAGTATCTATTTTCCACCACCAAATCTTATTTTATAATTTTTAAATTAATAAATCAAATGCAAATATTTTTTTTAAAATAATACTTTACTATTTTTTTCTTAAAAAAATTTATACAATTTTTTATAATATGTCTATTTTAGTGATTATAGTTAAATTAAATAATTTAATACTTATTTACCAAACACGATAACCAACTTATTTAAGTCTACAACTAAAATTTAACAAACACCAATTTGATTCATCAAACCGCTGATTTTTTTGCTTCCAACTTTGCTTTTAAAAAAATCAGCGGTTTAGGTTTAGTTTTCTTAAAAATCGGTCACCTTTGCAAATTTCAAATTTATCCTTCCATATTTATATATTTGTTCACATTTATTTTTTAATAAAAATTTTTGATTGATTCAATTTTTTATAAAAAAAATATTTTTCTTGAACTTTTATCAAAAAAATATTCAGATTAAATAAAATTAGATACAATTTAAATTATATAATTTTTTAAATAACTTATAAATTAAATATCATTATGAAAAATAATTGAAAGAATAAGCCTACCATATAACTAAATCAAAACAATTTAGTATAAATTTACCAAATTACGTATTTAGTTTTTTTCTAATTTAAAATTAAAATTTATCAAACACTATTTTAATTCATTTCATAGCTGGTTTTTCTACCAGAACAATTGCAAATAATTATTTTAAAAGCTATAACAATCTAGAACTAAACTTAAAAAATACAAAATTCACATTTTAACACGTGTGCAATGTTATAAATCATCGTGAGTTAACCTAATGATCAATATGAACCTTGAAAATAATAAAAGGTTTATAGATAATGAGTTTAAACCATGGTGGCCACCTACCTAAGATTAATATGAGTTTCCTTAGCAACCAAATGTAGTAGAGTCTGACATTGACTCGTTAAATTAGTCGAGGTGTGTGCAAACTGACCTAGACACTCAGATAAATTCTAAGTTTACTCCCTAAACTTTTAACAAAATTTTAATAGCCCATTAAACTTTTTGAACCTATTTAGTCTATTTATTTCAAAAGTTTCATAAATCACTAATCAACTCTAAGAATTTTGTAACTTGTTTTTATCTAATTATTACAACTATTTTTTTCAAGGTCAGTTAACTTTCAATTTTGTGTTTTATAGACCTTTATACTCACCTCATCCACTCTCCCAATGCCAAAACTTACCTTAAATCAACCCATCACATAACTCTTAAATAATGCAATGAACATGTTCTCTTATTGATTTTTAGTTTAATAATATATGTAGAGATGATGATTCAATTATCTAACTTTTTAATCGAAGTTACAATGTCTTAATGAGTTGAGTTACGTTATTCAGTTTTTGTGAGACCTAAACTTAACACTAATATTAGACATAAAATTGAAAGTTCAAATATTTATCGAAATCTTCGAGTACTAGAAACATTCCTACAATGACTAAATAGATACAATACTAAAACTTTAATCCCCACCCACAAACTCAGAAAGTATATTAAGAGAGAAGGGAAGTTGGAAAGGAAAAGTAGGAGGAAAATCAAGAAACAGAGAGATTGAAAGAGAAGTTCTTTCCAAGAGGAGGATTGATTGAGTACAAAATACAACACAAAAAAAGAGGAGAAAGAGAGAAAGAGAGAAGCTTTGGCAATGAAATCAAAAACCCATCATCAGTGCAAAATCTCCTCTCAGTTTATACCTTTTTTTCTCATCCTTCCATAATTTTTGGCAGAGGCTGAAAAAAAAGAAAAAAAACTCAGCTGGCAATGGCCCATTGTCAGGTCTCTACTTTTTGCTGTCCCACCATCACTACCATTTCCATTTCCATTTTCCACCATTTCCTTCTTTCCCATTTCACCTTTAGTCCCATTTCATTTCACTCTCTCTTTCCTCCTTTTCTCTCTAGCTTTGTGTGTTTGTCTTTCTGTCTGTCCCTATCTTTCCCTTTCCCTTTCTTTTTCTTTGTTTTTTCACACAGTTAAAACAAGCAAGAGAGGAAGAATAGAAGGAGAGACTCATAATGACAAACCCCTCTTCTTAGAATACCTCAATGGATGATGAGATTTAGAGGGTTTTGTTTTTCTTTTTCAGATGGAAATGGATTGCAGTTCTTTGACTGAGTCTGGTGGGTCTTCCACTTCCTCCCCTCCAAATTCATCAGCTGAATCTCTCAATGGCCTCAAATTTGGACAGAAAATTTACTTTGAAGATGTGGGTATTGGAGAACTTCCCAAATCAAATGGGGGATCTTTCTCATCTTCAGCTGTAATTGCTTCAACAACACCCACCAAGAAACCTAGAGGGGGAGGAGGGCTTGTTCAAGCAGCTCAGCCCCCTAGATGTCAGGTTGAAGGCTGTAAAGTAGATCTAAGTGATGCTAAGGCCTACTATTCCAGACACAAAGTTTGTACTATGCATTCCAAATCCCCTAAGGTCATTGTTAATGGTCTTGAGCAAAGGTTTTGCCAACAGTGTAGCAGGTCAGCTGGTTTTTGCCTATCATTCTTCTAATGAGTTCTTATTGGTTTGTTTGCCTGTGATCTGTGAGTTGTTGTATTTTATTTTATTACAAATTTTGTACTTCCTTTTGGGTTTTATGGGTGGATGATTAGATTTCTCTTTGTTTTATTGTTTTTTGTTTGTCATTTCTCTTTGTTTCTGTCCTGTTTTGAGTTTCTAGCTTGGATTCATCTTGTTCCTTGAACCATTTTGGTTGAATCTCTGTAGATGCATATTAATATGAAGCTGTAAGCATAGAGTTGAATGCAGAGTGTTTTATGTGTTTGTTGTTTTGGTTTTGCTTCTCTTATATATCAATGAGGTTTTATCTTCTTTTAATTAAATTTCTAGGGGTTTGGGTGGGGCCAACCACATTGATTTTTTTTTTTTACACAACATCCAGATTCTTGTTTTTGAACCAAGCAGACCCTACAGAAAAGGGTATGGAACCTAATAGCATCCAAGACTATTATTTATTTATTTTTAATGGATTGTTAATGTCCTTTTATTAGCTCTGTTCTAATGGGAACAGAATAGCAACCACATTAATTTTTTTTTAATGGATTGTTGATGTCCTTTTTTGTTAAATGGATTGTTAATGTTGTCAATTCTCCACTTTTAGCTTGATACCAATTCTGGAGGGGGAATGCCAGTCAATACAGTGGCCTACCTCTCATCATTCTGTTTATTCTTTTTTTCTTTTTTGCAACTGCTTGTTTTTCTATCCCACCTTTTAACTTTGTGAAATCTTCATAATCCAAAATATACAATGTGTTTTTGTTGCAGTCTCCTCTAGAGCATTGGGAACAAATATTTTAATTTTTTTCTTACTTTACAAACAGTTGTATGATAGGAATATTTATACAGTGGAAGCAAGAGAACTTGATATTCTACTCAATCCCCTAAAGTCCAAGGAGGTACCAAAATTCCTTCCTATTGGTCAAAGTAAAAACAGAGGAAAGTAACAAAAACCCTTTTTTAGTTAGAGCCCAGCTAGACACATCAAAGTAAAAAAAAAAATTCATAATATTCTTCTGCTGATGGGAGTGCTGTCCCTCTGGACCTCTAGTCTGCCTCTGTTAAACTTCTTTTATTATAGAACATCACGGGTTGGTCTAGTGGTCAATAAAGGCCTCGAGAATAGTAAAGTGCTTAGAGTGAATTAGTTCAATCCATGATGACCACCTACCTAGTAATTAATTACCTACGGATTTTCTTGGCAACCAAATGTTGTAGGGTAGAGTGGGTGAGATTAGTCGAGGTGTGTGTAAGCTGGCCCGGACACTCACGGATATTAAAAAAAAAAAACTTCTTTTATGATAGTGACTAGGCGTCTATTTCATATGGTTAAATGTATTGGATGTCGGGTTTTGATTGGACTCCTTAGATAAGCATAGATATTCTGAAGTTATTGTCTTCAAGACCCGTTCTTGAAGGGAAAAAAATCAGTATCTCTAATGTTTCCTTGTGGGTGTCGATGGCGCGGTTATTTTGTAATTATTCCGTGAACCTTATTTTGCTTGATTGGAGTCTCTTCCTTTAATGGGGTTTCCTGTTGCGGGCCTGATTTTTTTGTATGCCCTTGTATTCTTTCATTTTTTTTCTCAATGAAAGTTCGGTACCTTATCTAAATAAATGGTGTATTAATAGGTCAGGTGTAGTAATTTGCATGATGTTTTAAAGCGATACCAATGGCTTATGCTTAAAGTATTGAGCCAGATGGACTGAGGGACTCTGCCCATACATATCGAAAAGCACACAAACACGCACATCTATATACGTTTGTATTTATGATTAAATAATATTACTTCATAAAAATATTTTATATGTATGGTTGTTTCCAATCATAAAATTCCTAAAATATTAAGTTGCTAAGAACCTTGTTATAAAATAAAATGATAAAAAGGAACAGGAGAGATTAAATGCTTAGAGAAGAATACTACTGCTTCAGAAAATGAAGAAAAAGTATTTGGAGTAGTAGTACTTGGAGCTTAACCTTTGTTCTCCAAAGAATTTTCTTCCTGGATTCTCTAAAATCATTTGAGCAATAAGGATTTTTTTCTGTTAACTAGGTGAGATCCTCCATTGGAACCAATCTCTTTCCTAACAAAACTCTTGTCAACTTGTCAATGCTTCCATAGTAAGACTAGAAGTTCCTAATGCATTTGTCACTTCTCTTAGTTAAATATTTTGGCTCAATTTGGACGAAACGAATTTCAAGTGTCTACTTTTCTATTATACTTAACAGGAGACCTAGGGGCAAAATCAAAGCTTCTAGAGGCCTTACTAGGAGATACCATCCCCCCTTTTTGTTTAAGTAGGTGATTGCCTCAGTAGGCTCCTTTCAAATAGGTTGGATTGGAATTTGGATTCTTGTTTTGTTGAAAGTCTTCTAGATAATGTTTTTCTTTGGAAGGGGGTTTCCTCTTACAACCTTTCCAAACAAGGGAACTTGTTCAATATTTTAAAGTTCTTTGAAGTAGTTTGGGGCTTGGTAATAATTGTTTAGATCTTGTGTTGTGGGCATTGATTATTTAAGTGAGGAAACTGGAAACTAGAGGGTGGCTGCTGAGTCGCTGACTCTTTTGGGGTATCTATTGGTCAGTCCCTGTTTCCTGTCTTAGCTTTCCTCTTAATGAGAATTTTCAATAAGTTTTAGTCCTATGTCACTTAGAAGATTACTACCAAGTGGCAAAAAATGGAAAAAAATCAGTTGCCTTGTGGTTTGTCTAAAGAGTTGGAGGGATGGAGAGAATCTTATTCAATTATGGACCCTCCCCTCTTGAGATCATTCTCAATCCCTAATTCACTCCCCAAAATATTGCTTACCTCCTCGTTCCTCACTCCCTCTATTTATAATCCAAGTTTGAAGAATGCTAGCTTAGGCGCCTTCTCATTTTTTAAGACCTTCATTTTCCAATATTAATAGAGATAGAAGAAGCCTTAGGTAAAGTATTTATTCAAGCAGATATGGAGACAAGTATCCAAAGACAATAGAATTCTTCCTTTGATCTTTAACTATTGGAGGTGTCAACATGCAAGAGAGTCGAGCAGCGAATTCCTATTATGGCTCGTTTCAAAGCCGATGCTGTCTTTGTAAAAGAAATGGGATAGCAACAGATGACCTTTATCCTTCTCATGTGACATCGTCGTCTCATCTTGGAGTTGTGGAGGAAGCTACTAACATATTTGGCTGGTTCCTGACATTCCTGAATCTTATTAAGACCATCTCTTTCTTTTCAGATCCTAGTTTAAGGATAGAGCTAAGATTATACGCGCTGATAGTAATGGTACTAGAGCTCCTTTCTGAGAAGTTTGGCTTTGAATGGATCAATGCACTGTTTTTTTTTTTATAGGAATCAGAAACCAGATAATATGAAATGTGTTACAATAAGAAGACCTATCAAAGAGCAGTTACAAAAAGCACCTCCACTGGTTTATGAGTGTGGTGAGATCATAATTACAATAAGGAGGATAAAGCTTGCTCCAAGATAAAGCTAAAAAAGATGTAGAATCAACAAAAGAGCTAATGTCTTTAGATGAATCTCTAAATATGTATTTGAGTCTCCTCATTGGATAAACACATATGACACCAATTAGGAGAGAAAGTGCCAAGGGGACCTCTTTTCAGTATTCTTAAGGGATCAATTGACACAATTGATTAGAGCATTCTTCCATAATAATGAACCAAAAGTGGCATGATAGAGGATATATTTTTAGAAGTGTTCAAGTGATGTAGGATGAGTTGTTGGATCTTTATGTCATTTCGAGGAGCTTTTCAGAAACTTTTGTGGCTCAGGGTTTAGCTTTCCTCCACTCTTTAAATTCATTTGTCCAATGAAAATAGTTTCTTACCAAAAGAAGTGATGTAGGATGAGTAGTGGTTCATCATCCACCAGGGTTAGGTTCTTGTCTCCTTAGAACTCAAGGACACGGTTATACAACCTATAGAACAAATCCTGTTTAAGTACGGTCGTGATGTAGATGAGTAGTGGTAGATGAAATAGAGACGGAATACAAGGGAGAGGGGGGATGTGAGTCTACCAACTAAGCTCACAAGTAATACCAGATCACTAAATCATTTTATTGAATCAAATTGATGAAGTAACGCCACAATTGTAGTTAAAGAGTTTATAATCATAAATGAAATTCAACTATGATACAACTACTACTTAAAGCTTGCAGGATGAAATTCTAACTAGTTTCATATACCTATCAAAATAAATCATATTAAATTAAATTATTGAATTGAATTGAAACAAAATAAATAGTCCAACAATGATGAAAATAAGTTAATTCTCAAGTTGTTTACTGAAACTGATTGCTGCTTTGGTTTTTGCCAGATTTCATCAGCTTCCTGAATTTGATCAAGGAAAACGTAGTTGTCGCCGACGACTGGCTGGTCATAATGAGCGCCGTAGGAAGCCTCCACCTGGGTCACTATTATCCACTCGTTATGGTCGCTTCTCTTCATCTATTTTTGGTTAGACATTGCCATGATCATCCATCGAGAATCGCCTACCTAATCGTTTTTTTTCTTCTTGTTTTTATTAAATTAGCTTTGTGCAAAGACTAACCATTTGTTTGCTGCTTGCAATGATAGAGAATACCAGCAGAGTTGGAAGCTTTCTAATGGACTTCAGTGCATACCCGAAGCTAACTGGAAAAGATGTATGGTCGTCGGGTATGAAAGCATCTGAACGGGTACCTGGAAACCAAAGCATCACTGCCATGGGGAAATACATCCCTCATCCTTGGCAGAGCAACTCTGAGAACAATCCATCTGAACTTTTCCTGCCAGTTTCTGCAGGTGGGACCAGTTTTTCTGGTCCTGGGAATCCTTCTGGAGAATGCATCAATGGAGTCACTGACTCATCCTGTGCTCTCTCTCTTCTGTCAAACCAAACATGGGGCTCCAGAAGCCGAACATCGGCTCTCGAGGTAAATGCCTTGTTGAATGCTGAAGGTGCACTCGTGGCTCAAACAACATCAGCTCATGCTGCCAACGATCACTTCCCGACCGTGTCGTGGGGTTTCAAGGGGAATGAAGCTCCCACTAGCAGCAGCTCCCTGGACCTGACATCTGATCTGGGTCTAAATCATCCAGTTTCACAGGCTCTTACCAGTTCTTTCTCTGGTGATGTCCAGTATCATCATCAAGGTAGGAGGCCATACATGGAACTCGGGCATTCGGGCGCCTTCGACTCCACCACCCAGCATCTGCATTGGTCACTTTGAAGTGTTGCACATCAACCCTTCTGGTGCCAGTGGAACCACTCCTCTTTTAGGCTTTTGAATGAATAATTGGCTCGTGATATCGAAGTCATCATCTACGCCATTCCCATTCCCACCCGGTTGGGTTTGTAGAAAAACTATCGTTCCTTTGTGTTTTAAGACTACATCAGCAAGACTTGAGACCTGAACTTTCCCTTTTGAAATTTTATTCTGGAACTGCCTGGTGCTTTTGTGTTTACTGTGGTTTTGTCATTGCTAGCTGCTTTGCCTTTGAATGTATGAATGTCAAAAGTGTATGTGCAGAATGCAGATGCAGGGAAAATACAAAATGAACTCTTGTTGGTTTTCAAGCAGGAAATCTTGTCCAACCACAAGTAACAAAGGAACGTTTTAATTCTTATTTTTTATTCTTGTTTCTGTTTTTCTAAAATGGAACAAATTTTTTTCAATATATATATATTCTGGCTGGTTTTAAAATGGTTTTAAAATTGGCACTATCACCGATAAGAGTTCTATTATTTATAGAATTCTAAATGTATTGAAGTCTGTGAAGAGTCGATTCAACAAGAAGAATCAAAGTAGTCATTGATAGACTTCAATATGAATAAATAACTATCAATAATAGAAGTCTATCACATAGATTGTTTAGTTTAATTTGAGTGTAACTAGTTACAGTGATTGACAGTCCAAGTTTTGATTTGAAAATCATTTAGGATGAATGAAATATTGTAATACTTTTTTTAAAAAAAGAGATGCATTGTAGATTGAAAATGTTGTAACACAGGAAATTGCGGTACAATTTTGTGTCCAGGAAATTGATTTTGACACTCTCCAATAATCTCTCATACACAACCTACACAACCATTAAAATTTAAAATTGTACCCAGTGGTACATTTTCCGCTCATTTGGTTGCACACTACCATTAACATCCCTATTTTCAAATATGGCAAGGCGCATCTCTAGAGAGGTTCGTACAATTTCCGCTCATCAGGAGAACGAACCCTCTCTCACCGATGTCGGCATCACCAGAATCTCTGTGCCACATCTCTAGAGAGGTTCATACAATTTCCGCTCATCAGGAGAACGAACCCTCTCTCACCGATGTCGGCATCACCAGAATCTCTAGAGAGGTCCGTACAATTTTCGCTCATCAGGAGAACGTCTCTCTCTCACAGTTGTCGGCGTCACCAGCATCTCTAGAGAGGTCCGTACAATTTCCACTCATCAGGAGAAGAAACCCTCTCTCGCCGTCATCGGCATCGACAATGATGCAGGTAGAGTCGACAGTGGTGAAGGAGCTGGAGGTTGGAGATGCAGGAGTGGCCGGAGGATGGGGAATGGGATGGGGAGCAGGGGTGGCTATGAGAGGGCTGTGGGAGCCCAATTGAAGAGACCTCTTGGTTTTGGTTTAGGTTCAGGAGAAAAAAAAGTTGAGTACTTAAAACGGGAATACAAAGAGAATTATAAAAAATGGTCATATTTGCAAAATTTTAATAAAGTGTCAAGTCCACTAAACCTGAAATTGCTAGTATGACAAAAAGATAATAAAAAAATTTATGGAATGTAACTGCATTATCATCCGCCTCCGCCAGCATGACAAAAAGAAATAAAGATAACATTTAGAGGGTGTTTGGAGAACCAATTTGGAGTTTGGTGGAATGAGTTATAACTCAAGTTTACGTTTGACCCACCAACTATTATAATCGACAGTCAATAAAGTAATTACACTGATTTCAATAATATTTAGTATTCAGAGACTCTGATAACCACCGACTATTTTAACCCACTTAGCGCCCCAAATAAGAAATTTAAACATAGAAAGTCTATTTGAACCGGTTAAGGCATTATATCTTCAATCAAAAGATCAGAGGTTCAAATCCTCACTCCCACATGTTGTAAAAAATAATACACTTCAAAGCATTTTACTCGCCAAATTTGTGCGAGCCGCTGCTATTCTCTTGCATTTTGTACCCAAAAGGAAACAATAGGAGGGAGCTTGGCCCAAGTCTACTGTGTACAGCAGACCTGGTGTTCTGAACTACTTCTATGTCTCAATCTCAAATCTTGTTCTGTAAGCATACCTGGCTATCCATTGTCAAGGATAGATGATTCCTGGAAGCGATAAATTGCTATTCCAAACAGAACCTCCAGACCCGCAACTTCCTTTCTGAGAGACTACGCCGTTCGTGTCGAGAACATTGACAAAAGGCACAGTAAAGCACATGATACAACCCTTGATCCGAAGGGGAGACTTGTGCAACAAAGCCCATCTCCATCGAAGGAAAAAGGTGTAGTTCAGTGATCATCTTCATTAATTCCAGGGCAGTTAGACAGGAGCAACTCCGTCGAGTCGTACTGGCATAAACAGCAGAATGATGTTAAGATAAGCAGGATTCAGGTGTTCATGATGACATATAAGTAAAATGTCTCAATCTTCAACTACTGTCTCAAAGATTGGTATGATACACTCACCTGGTATCCACAGAAAAGGCAATATCGATGTTCATCTCTCAGTTTCATCAAAATCTCCTCCAAATCCTGCATCCATCATGGACCAATTTTATGTCAATAACCAAGCAACAAGCACATTCACCAGCAATAACGTAAAATGGTAACGTGTGAATGTGTAATAACCTAACACGCAGGATACTGGGTCTAGAAAAGGAGACTCGCCATAAAGACATTGAATACCCTTTTTTTTTCCTTTTTCTTTTTTAATGAATAATCGAGTTTTCAATGAGAAAAAAAAAAAAAAAAATACAAGGGCATACAAAAACGGCATCCAATCAAGCAAAGTAAGACCTAACGAAGAATACAAAAAAGCTTCTCAGTAGAAGTCCACAGAGGAACAAAGAATCTAACAAAAGACCAAACATCATACGGTGAACGCTCAAACCCTCTAAAGATTCTATTGTTTCTCTCACCCCAAAGCCCCCATAAGATAGCACACCCCCCGCTTGCCACAAAAACTTTCCTTTCTCTCGAAAGGAGGAATGAAAAAGAAACTCCTCGATCATCTCTGCAGCCCCTCTGTTTAGCCAAGCGAAAGTTACAGGAAATGAAAGTTTATGCTGGAATAAGTATCTGAAAGGTGGAACTTCCCAGTTCTTCTATTTACGCTAATTGGAAGACCTTTTTGTAACCTCCTTGCTCTAGGTTCTCTCCTTTTTATACATTACATTTAATCAATGAAATTGTTTCTTTACGAAGTAAATAAATAAACAGATTGTTCCTAGTGTAGTTGACTCGAGTATGTAGAGGGGAAAAGAAAAGGTGGTGAACCACAAAATTTTCAATGTAAGAAATTTCATTTCTTCTTAAATATTTGTCTTGTTTGGTCTTTCTTTGCAGATGTCAACCACAGGGTTCCAAGTAATAGAGCTTGAGTTTGAAAACGATTTGTTTTCTTTCCAAGTGCCTATACTTACCAAAGATGATTACAATAGTTAAAATAAATGGTTCTACTTGGTTTGCAAGATGCATAACAATTGTTGATAGAAGCCACATAGAATGATACTATGAACCAAAAAAAAATGAAGCAATCTTGAATCAAACTAAAAAAGAAGCTAGCTTTATAGAATAAAAGAAAGATTGCTCCCATCATGATGCATCAAGCTATATGACGGTGCAAATTTTGAAAAGATTCTTTTGTGCAACTACTACCAAACTAGATAGTAGCCTATGGAAGATTATTTAAAGGTGTTGACTGAAAATTGAGAGGTGATTATGAAGCATTGTATCCGAAGATGTTGAGAAATTCAATATGCTCAATTCTAATAAACCAGTCACAGCTCCAAATAAAACTGGAATGAAATTGGTAAAGGGGTGTTTAGGGCACCAACTTGGAGTTAGGTGGACTGGGTTAGACGTTTGACCCATTGGCTATTATAACCCACAATCAATGAAGTAACTATAATGACTTCAAAAGTATTTACCATTCACAGACTATAATAACTCACTCAGCGCCCCAAACGGCCCCTAAAAGATCTAGATGGAGATTTTTATCCTACAGAAATACTTTTTCTTTATGAGCATCCACCACAAAGTTCCAACAAACGGTCTAAAAGATCCAAGAAATGACAAAATCATGAAAGGCATTCAGTTAATGAAGTGCATTTGGCAATGAACCTGAACCAAATCTTGTATTGTTGTCTCTAGCGTTGCAACTCTATAAGAAACATTTTGGGGGCGTGGGGAGAATTGAGCTGATCACCCAAATGCCTAACTTTTGGGGTGTGGGGAGAATTAAGCTGACCACCCAAATGCGGCAAATGCCTAACCTTTGTATTACGCCAAAACGTCAAACAACTTATGTGTCCTCCCAAACCCTATAAAAGAATCTTATGCCACGGTTTGATGGGTGTTATGGTCTGCCCTTCTAAGGACATATTTGGGACATCACTTTTGTCGTGTTCAAAATCACTATAAAATATGTCTTTAACCATTCAAAATCAATTTTGATGATATGAAAATAATGTTCAAAAGTGTAAAACCAAACATTAACATGATTATATGAAAATCCCTTTTAATAAATCACTTATAAACAAATCATTTTCACTAAAATCAGCCTCAAACATGCCCTTCTTCCTATTTAGACAAGGTAATATGATGTTAACTCTAGCATTAGAATGAGAATTGATTTCAAACTATGTAAGCCAATGGTCAATTATTCACACTTTTAGACCTAACATTTTCATAGAAAAGAGAGAGCTTTATTTGAAATTAATGGAGTGTGGAGGATGGTAGAATTATACCTCTTCTGTTATAATCACTTCCTCTTCTTCTTCTTCCTCGTCTCCTTCCTCCTCATTATCCTTCTTCTCCGGCTCCACAACTTCCTTATTCTCCAATTGATCAAGTGCTGCCTTCGCCTTGTTGTAATTAACCACAATTCTTCGACTTCGCCACTGCAACTTCTGTCGAGACCCAAATTCCTCAATCAAAGCCTCGTGATGGGTTCTCTTCCTCTCAACTCTAATCTCTTCTTGCTTCATCTTCTCTTTAATCGGATCTTGCCTGCCAATTCCAGCTCGTGAGCGTCGAATCTGAAGTCCCACTGGTTCTGCCAAACCCGATCCCTCCTTGCCCAAAGCTGCGCCAGGAGTGTACCCCATTTGCTTCAACAATTTAAACCCAATGTTCGATTGTGGAATCGGAGCCTCTATACTGGCCAATGTCCGTTCATCCTCTTCGAATTGCTTCAATTCTCTATCCTTTCGGCGCTGTTCTTGCCAATTGAAGGCTTTAGGCTTCTTCTTCGATGATTGAACAGCAGGGGTTTTATTACCAGGAAGCTGCAATCAAATTGTAAAACGAATAGAGTAAGTAACCCTAGAATTCAGATGAAATGAGACGGAAATGGCTTCGATAATTTAAGAATTAGCTGAAGAATTAAGCAAGGCCAGCAGCAATGGTTACCTTGTTGGAGATGGATTTCGAAGAGGTGGTATCTTCTGGAGGAAGCAACTTGGAAAGGTCGCCCATGTAGTCTTCTTCTTCATCGTCTGGTTCGTTGGTTTGCTTGAAAGGTGATTCCGCCATAGCTCGGGACCTTTGGAAGCTCGAACACATGCACTGCGGCAAAGATTTCCCTAAATTTAGAATTGAAGGCCGTAGGCAGAAATTCGGTGTCAAAATAACTAGAATTTTAAAAACGAGTGAATTATCACTTATATTTTTAATATTATTTTTTCTCCGTCTACTTTTAGCTCTAGCTCCATTTTAAATTTGAAATGTTTTATATTCGAAGAAAATTTGGTCCTCGAATCATCACGAGAAAGTTATCGTCGAAGAGAGTCTCATCGGAGAGTGGCCGACAATGAATAGGTGAGAAAAAGAAAAAAACATGATGGATGAGAGAAAAAAGTAGGAAGGATAAAATAGGTTCGGAGGAGAAGACGCCTAGAAAACAAACAATAAAAAAAATGAGTGATGATGTCAGGAAAGATCAATTTGACTCGTTTTTAAAATTCATATCATTTTGACGAAGAAAATACTACACTTTCATTTTTAGGGGAGATTACATTATAAATTTAACTTTCTACACTTTCATTTTTTTTTTTTTTTCTTACATCACAAAAGGTGGGGATTCGAAAACTGGACCGTCTTTAGTCGAGAGTAGATATTTTATGTCAGATGATGAATTATGCTCATGTTGACTTATTTTTATTTTGTCGAGAGATTTTTTTTTTTTTTGCAGTTCAACCATTATGAGAGTGAGAATTATGAAATGATAACTAGTATCTTATCCATTGAGCTATATTTGGATTTTTCTTAATATAATAACGTATCATATTCAATATGTTAAGACATTATACATGGATTATATGTTTATATTCTCACTTTGCAATGTTGAACTCAAATTAAGGAGAAATTATTGAAAAATATTGTCACGACTTACAATTTTACATCATTAAATATATGACAGAGAAACTACAAAAATATTTTGGATTCATATCCAACAATTATCGAGAGCATGCAAAATTTTAAATTTATATCTAATAGTTATTAGGGTAATTATATTAGGGTTGGTTGCATAAATAACTGATCCAAAATAATGACAAATACAGTAAAATATAAAAAACATTTTACAAATATGACAAAAATATCCTTTCAAACCTTAAACACTAGATCCTAAATCCTGCCAATAAGATAAATTTTGATTTCAATTTTCACCATTTTTTTTTTGCTTTTTTTTGCTTTTTTTTCAAAACCATGTCAAATTTGTGGCCATTTATACCTATTTCTCCATAAAAACTAAGCAGGTGAAAAGTCTATCGGGAGAATTTCGGGGAGCCACTTTTGTGGGCTCCCACCTATTCTCTCTACGAATCAAAGTTACATGAGTGTTGGGCCAAATCATGGGTCGCACCATTCTGATTCATGAGAATGTAAACAAAAGAAAGAAACCTTGGATTCAAGGCAAAAGAGCTAGATTTCATCAACAATCAAACTAACTTTAGAAAGGTCAATATCTTCTTTGTTGATGAGATTGATCACTTGTAATTAATCAAGTTCGATAATAATGTTATTGATGTAGGTGATGGGAATTGACTCCATACCCACACAAATAGTTTGAGTTTCAAGAACACAAATCAACCATCGTTCTTTGGACGATAGACAAACCAGCCAGAACGAAGGAGTCATTTGAGTCTCGAAGATCCCAAGCGATTGCACCTTGGTTGAGCGAATCACTCCAAGAGGCGTCACAACTCAGTTTGTAACAATCTTCCGAAAGCGGTTCCACACATTAACGGCTTCAACCCACACATAGCCAAGACAACACGATCGGTAGGAGCTCTAGAAGCTAACTTTTGAAAGCACATATCCACCCGGAACTCAAATGTCTGAATATGAGACTTGTTGTTACTGTGAAGTATTTGATTTGTGTAATCCTAAATTTTTCCCATGAAGGTAAGCCATCATAATCTTGTTATCTACCTTGACCCAAATCTAGTCGCAATAGTCCATTGTGCTCCAGTGATCCGTATTGACAGCAGAGAAATTCATATTAGAAAGAAAAATATTTGACAAAAATGCTTTATCAATTTGTAAGTCAAAATTAAATAGACCGTGGACTCCTCAAATAAGTTACAAAAAATACATCCATTTGAAATGTTCAATCCTTTCTTAACGAGATTGGCCCGAGAAAGAATGATATCATTATACACTTTTAGTATATTTAATTTTAGGTAGGTATATACCATGGTTTGAAATCATTCTATCGCCTTACTTTTTTTAATGGTATGAATGACTAGTAGGGCAATCCATAAAAGTTCACAAGTAATAAAAATTTCTTACATTAATATTTAAACAACTTAATTAATACATAATTATTTTATTTTGTGAGATCCACCATTTCATTTATTTTAGCAGGAGGGAGTGATACTGTTATGGATAAAATCATTTGACCCAAGCCAAAAGTCTAATGGGGTTAGAAGTCCAACTCACTAAAGGGAACTGAGCAAAAGAGAAAGAATCGTCGACCCCCTCTAGGATTGACCGAAGGGAGCAAAGGCTGACCCCTTGAAGGAGATCGGCCCAACCACGCAAAGAGTCGACCCCTAGGAACCGTCAATCCCACAAAGGAATCGGTCGACGGTGGTGAAAATCGACCCCTCGAAGGGTCGACTTCGACAACAATAGATGATCGATCCCAAAGGGTCGACCGAATCAAACGTAAACCGTCCCTTACATATATATGCCTCAAATTAGATAACTTTAATAATATGATCACATTAATATACCTTGATGCACATATTTGAATCAAATTAACATTATCTATAGTGAAATCGAGTAAGTTATAAATGAAAAGTTTATTACCAAAACTCACATGTAAAAATAGATTTTTTTTTTTGTCTATTTGTTTTTATTATTAAAAAAATTCACATTATTGCTCAAGTTTCCAACGGCCTAACCGCTTCAGCGGACGTGGACGCCAGCTCATCAAATTCCTACACTTGTAAAAAAAACTTCGTCGTCTTCGTCTTCGTCGCGGCGATATACAGTTCGATTTCTTCACACTCCATTCTTGTCCGTACAAATTCCATTTCGTTCTTCTTTCTCCCTCCCATTTCCAAACCCTAATTTCCTCTCAACAGCTTTCCGGTGCCGCCATTTCCTTCTGAACTTCTAATCGCAGTGAAAAAGTAGCCAGAAAACAACTCTATATCTTCGTATATACTCTGTTACTACTTCATTCTTACTTCCAATTTTTGTGTGGTTTATTCTTCGTCGGAGCACGTCAAACTGAAACTCGAATCATCAAACTGGATCGTGGTTGATTTTTTGCACAAATGCTCCAACATCGTCTCTTTACCTATTTCAGCGTTGTTGTCTATTCGACGATTCTCACTTCTCTGGCTCGGGCGTTCACTAATCCGCCGGATGGTAACTCAACCTATTTTTTAGTTTCTTGAAATCGTCATAGAATTGAAGCCAAATCTCAGGATTATATGAAATTCGTTGACCCATTTAACTAAAATTTACTTTACTTCTGTGAATTATCATTTCAAGGGTTTCTAGCTATTTTGTTTCGCGTTATTGATGGATTGGTACTGTGTAAAATACAGTTTCAGCTCTTGAGGATATGTACAGTGCTTTGAACTACCCATCAGAGCTTGTAGGATGGAGAAAAGAAGGTGGAGATCCTTGTGAGGAATCATGGACTGGAGTTTCTTGCTCCGGGTCATCTGTAATATACCTGTAATGACATAATTTTTACTTGAACTAGACACCATAAGCATATTCTTGATATTATATATGTTGACTGAAGTCACTTCTGCAGTAAACTCCATGGACTAAACCTCACTGGGAATCTTGGAGGGCAGCTCAACAATCTCCACTATTTGAAGCAACTGTAAGTTAATTTTTCGGTCGGTAGAACAATTTTTAGTGTTGCTAATTACTGTGTGTTAACGTCTATTGGATTCTGTCTTTAGGGATGCTAGCTCTAATAGACTTACGGGTGAAATTTCTCACAACTTGCCTCCTAATGCGACTCATATGTAAGTTGTTTGCGCCGTTTTTTCATTCATAGTTTGTTGTGTACTCCATTTAATAGATTCAGTAAAATTCTTATATGTTGCAGAAATTTGGCATTCAACAATTTAAGCCAAAATATTCCACATACTTTACCTTACATGGGAAATCTCCGACATTTGTAAGTAGATCTTTGACTACCGTAGTGTTACTGTTGAAAGGTCCTTCGTCCTTTACCTATATTCTTTTGCATGCAGAAATCTGAGCCATAATACTCTATCTGGTGTGGTTGGAAATGTCTTCACTGGTTTACAGAAATTGAGAGAGATGTACGCTTCCTTCTTTGCTACTAATAATGCTATTTCAGTATTTCTGCCTTTGAATTGAACTGATATGAACGGACTATCTAACAAAGTTTCATACATTTTTCTACAAGTCGAGTCTTGTATTGAAATATTAACTCATATTATTTAGATTTTTACATACAATCCTTTTTTATCATGCAATTCAACCAATGATTATTCCTATTCACAGGGATTTGTCATATAATGACTTCGCTGGAGATTTGCCAAGTTCATTCGGTTCCCTGACGAGCATCAGTAGACTGTGAGTTTCTTGGATTTGATTATTTCTTCTTTCTTAGCACAACAATTTGATGAACAATTATTAATCACATCAATGCTATCTAGACTAGGTTCTTGCAGAACAACAAATTTACTGGATCAGTTGCCTACTTGTCTCACCTTCCATTAATTGACTTGTATGTTATCCACGACTCCCTCTTTCTCTCCTCTACTACCCCGTCCTCTGTAGAATCTCCGACTTATTCATCTGGCTACATTTGTAACTCACTCACTTATCTCTTTTTTCAGGAACATCCAAGACAATTTTTTTAGTGGCATTATTCCAGAAAATTTTAAAACTATTCCAAATTTGTGGTAAGCTTTTCATATTTCATCGGTTGGTGGTAGATTTCTTTTGCCTAAACTGAACATGAAGTCTACTCAAAAGAAAAGTTCCTTACATATTTTCACTTCGCCTCTGTTTAGGATTGGGGGAAATAGGTTTCATGCAGAAGTCAATTCTCCACCCTGGGATTTCCCCCTGGAAAAAGAACCTGTGATGCGAAACATCAGTGGTCCTCCAACAACCAAGTCAAATGCCATCCAGAATTATCCCTCTCGTGGTGGTGTAGGTGTAGTCAGGCATGAGAAGAAAAGGCTTGGTCCTGGTGGAATAGTTCTCCTGGTTGGCGGGTTAACACTAGTTGTAACCTTTGCAGCTCTCTTTGTCGGATTCGCCATGAAGAAAGTGCATATAAAGAAAATAAATTTGAAGATTAGCAATGTGTTCCGTTCTCTTCCACTGGGCAAAGCTGAAGGTGAATCCCTTTTCTTGTAAAGTTCTTCCAGCTTTTTGCTTTTTCATTGCCAAATGTGGTAGTTTTGTTGTCTGGATGCTGTTTAACTATAACTAGATCGGAGCTCATTAGCTAATCTTTATAACTAATGGAGTGATTCAAAAAAGTCCACTACTTAATACGAACGAAGTCCCACATTGACTAGATAATGTGAAAATCATGGGTATATAAGTGAAAGATATATTCATTGGTATGGAGCCTTTTTTGTGAAACCAAAAGCCACGAGGGCTTATGTCCAAAGTAGGCAATATCATACCAGTGTGATCTGCCTTCCGAGGTCTCAACTTTGTGCCATAAGTCCACGTGCAATGTTGATATTTGAAGAATGTAACTATTCAATTATGCAAAAGGCATTATTTTCTTGAACTCGTCTAAGATTGTATAGAAATATCAATTTTTCGGGAATCCATCTTTTTAGTATCATGAAAATAAAAAGGTTCTCAATATATATAACAATAGATAGAAAGAGGGGTCTCTTGGTTCTCAATATATATAACAAGGAGACTAGTTTCCCTTGATGAGGTTGGTTTCAAACGTGCCAAGGTTGTTACAAATTTTGAATTTCATCTTTTCAGTTTATGACCGCTTGTACTGTTAATGTCAAGTATGCCTTTTGGACTAGCATTTTCTTTCCTGATATTAAGGTTTTCTTTTCTGTAATAGATGGTAGTTCATCTACTGCACCAGAAGGAAGCTCCCAAAGCTTGCCCCTGAGTTCTCTACTCATGGGTGGTCCAAGACCCTTACCTTTATTAAATCACATGAGAATCGAGAAGGTTTCTGGAAGAAAAGGTTTCTCAAAGAGATGCAAGCTCCCAGTGAGAACAAAAATGTACACTCTCGCAGAGCTTCAATCCACTACAAACAACTTTAGTCAAGAGAATCATCTTGGAGAGGGGTCTCTTGGTGCTGTTTATAGAGCTGAATTTCCTGATGGCCAGGTAAAAATGATTACATTACAACATAGCAAAGTTTCACCTGACCTCCATTAACTTTTTTATGACTTCTAATTTCTAACCAGGTTTTGGCTGTGAAAAACATCAACATGGGGGCACTCTCTTTTACAGAAGAGGAGATATTTCTGGATGTGGTATGGACTGCTTCTTGTTTGAGGCACCCGAACATTGTTACGCTGCTTGGATATTGTGTAGACCATGAACAACATTTACTCGGATATGAATATGTTCGAAATCTATCTCTTGATGCCGCTTTACATGGTGAAGCATACATGCCTCTGTCATGGACTGTCCGTCTCCAGATTGCTCTTGGAATTGCTAGGGCTTTAGAGTAAGTAAATTATTTGATCATCAAGTTCATATGATCTGACCTTAGACTAATTAACAGGCATTATCATTGCTATTTATACTCCAGGCATCATTACTATTTATACTCCATACTTTTCCTATTATCTGCTTGGATATTATGTAGAGCATGAAAAACATTTTGAGAAAATGCAAATTACTCCAAGTGCTAAGCTCACTCTTAGTCTTTGTGATGTATAAAAACTTTTGGTGAACCTTCAAATATCACTTTCTTTTACCTTGAGACAGTTTTCACTAATAGTTGTATTCTTGACTCTTGAGGGTTTATATCTGTTTTCCTTTTGGGTTTTCAGTTATTTACATACAAGTTTTTTCCCTCCATTTGCTCACTGCAATCTGAAGGCTGCCAACGTCTTACTTGATGAAGAACTGATGCCTCGTATTTGTGATTGTGGGCTGTCTGTTTTGAGGCCATTTGTGACCAACAAAGTTGAAACGAAGGTAAATACTGTTGATAATATGCTTTTTTTTTTTTTTTTTTTTTTTTTTTTTTTGCATTTGATGGTAAATAAACAACTATAGATGTTTATTTTGGTAGAGAGACTTTGTTTATAAACTAGACAAGGATGATGTATGTCCTGTTTGATAACTAGCTTGTTTTTAGTTATTTGTTTTTGAAATTTTAGTTTATAATTACTATTTCTACCGATGTGTTTCTTTGTTTTGGCTTATAATTTTAAAAAATGTTTTCAATATCTAAGCCAAATTTTGAAAACAAAAGATATTAGTTTTTATAAACTTATTTTTATTTTTAAAATTTGACTAAGAATTTATGTTTGTTTGCAAAAATAGTGAACATACCATAGAAATTGAGGGGAAGTAGTAGGCATAATTTTTAGAAACAGAAGTCTAAAAAATAGACGGGTTATCAAACGGGACCGTAAACATCCACTTCTACAATTTTAAATTTCACCTTGTTTGCTTGTGGTAATTTTTTCATGAATTTTATATGTAAATACTGATGAAAACAGGCTTCTGAGATTGTCAGTGGTGACAGAGGCTACTTTGCACCTGAACATGGCCACCCAGGATTTGATAATACCAGAAGTGACGTGTATTCTTTTGGAGTGTTGCTTTTGGAGCTTATCACAGGAAGAAAACCATTTGACAAGTACAATTCATCCAACCTCCATTAATTTGGTTTTCTGTTGCAGTTTTGAATGTGAATAATTTTGTTCTTTTTACTCAGTTCGAAACCGAGTAAAGAGCAATGGTTGGTGAAATGGGCTTCATCTCGGCTTCATGACAACGAGAGCTTGGAACAGATGGTTGATCCAGGCATTAAAGGAACATTTTCCGCTACGACCCTCTCTCGCTTTGTCGATATTATCTCCCTTTGTATACAGGTATTTGCACACACCAGTCACCATCTAATGAAATCTACCATGCCTTAGTTTAACCTTTTAAGCATGTCGTTTAACCTTTACGTGACACGTTTGACTCTATTATTTAAGGATTTTAGGTATAGGCGGATTTCCGGTAGCTTCAAGCATTTGGTGGTATAAGTTTTACATAATAAATCATGCAACCTATTATATACAAAACCTTACAGCCTATTATATACAAAATTGAAAGTTGAAAGACCTAAAAAAATATAAAGATTTGCTCCTTTTTATAATTACCTTCTAGATTTTATTTGGCTAGATTTGAATCCCTTCTTGTAGTTTGACCCCTTTTATCATGGTTTCTTTCATTTTATATATATAAAAATATAAACTTAATAGACACAATACTGAAAATTCAAAGACAGAAAACTCAAAAAGTAAGCCACAAGATCCTATTTAATATCATGTCTAACCAACCCAAAATTGGAAAACTTAAATAATAGATAGGCTAATGGTATATTTACTCTCTAAGTATATATTTTTTACTAACATATTATTGTAGTTTGAGTCCCGCCTTGTAGCTTGGTTCCTTTTGTAGACTTTCTTTTGGGCTGGTTGCACAAATAGCAATCAGGCCCAAACTAATTGCAAATTTAGCAAACTTTAAAATGTTTTGCAAATATGGCAAAAAAACTCGTTTCTATCACTGATAGACTTTATTATATCAGTGATAGACTTTATTATATCAGTGATAGACTTCTATCAGTGATAGACTATTATCTCTGATAGACTATTATCACTCACAAAAATCTATAAAAAGCTGAGGTGATCAGCGATAGACTTCTATCAGTCATAAGATATCAGCGATAGAAATTGCTATATCCGCAAAATTTTTAAAAACATGCTATATTTGCAAACAATAAGTCTTAAATTGTCATTTACTACAATTTCCCCTTTCTTTTTGTATGCCTTGTATTCTTTTATTTTTTTCTCAATAAAAATTCGGTTATTCATAAAAACTTAAACTATAGGCTAAAAGGTACATATTTAATCCTGCATACCGCCCTACTAGATACAAAATTGAAAATAAAGTGTTTTGTTAGAACTTTTAAAAAGTATATATGTCTATTAGGTCTTTTACAATAAAAAAAAGTATATATGTAGACTTAATAACATAACCTTAAAGTTATAAAGACCTTTCAGTGTTGAGGCATTTTTGTAATTACTCTCTATGTCTTATTTTGTTCGAGCTTTGTAGTTTGACTCCTTTTTGTATGCTCTATATTCTTTCATCTTTTTTCAACGAAAGTTTGGTTATTCATATAAAGATCTAATAGACACAATACTGAAAATTCAAAGACGAAACTCGAAAGTTAGTCACAATTAGATCCTATTTAATATCATGTCTAACCAACGTCCCTAAACTCGAAAACTTAAACGATGGGCTAAATGTATTTTAATCTTTTAAGTATATATCCTTTTCTAACATATTCTCTTGTGCATTTCAGCCTGTGAAGGAATTCCGGCCACCAATGTCTGAAATAGTAGAACATGTAACAAATCTTGAGAGAAAGATGGAGATGGCGACACCAGCTGCAGCAGAAGGAACAGAAATGGATGCTTTAGAGAAATCTATTCTTCCACCTCATTTTAGATAGATTCTTCCTATGTGTATAAATACACTCTTTAGTAAGAATCTTCTTCTCTCTTGTACAGACAGTTTTGACTTCATTGAGAAGCTGTATATATAATACATATATACCTTGAGCAAAATTTTGGAAAGAGTAAATCAATTTTTGTGTTTTTGTAAGAATGTTGGAACGCCTTGAATCTGTTTAACCCGTTATGAATGCCTCGGTACGGGAGTCTCGCTTTGACCCATTATGGTTTTAAAATAGTGTCATATATAAATCTTCTAACGACTTCTGTCGATCTCTCCTATTTCGTAATACAAATTGCTCTCTCCCGGCCTGTCCTTGAATGTATTTTTTTTTTTTTTTGAGTACATTGGAGGTGGGGGGATTCGAACCACACACTTTTTTTTTTTTCTTCCCATTGGTTTTCCTTGATTCACATGTCATCTATTCCCATATTTGTAGTAGTGCCTGTCCTTGAATGTATTTTTTTTTTTTTGAGTACATTGGGGGTGGGGGGATTCGAACCACAGACCTCTTGGTCGTCAACACATACATATGCCGCTGAGCCCTGTCCTTGAATGTAGCTAACACAACGTTAGTGAACCACGTAAATTCTATATCAATTCTCTCTCTTATTTTTTGTTGTTCGAATTATGTTATTACAAATTGTATATAATACATATACCCGTTAGCAAAAATTTTGGTGCCCTAAGAATATAAGATACTTGTTGTTTTTGTTTATTTTTTTTAGTATATTGGGGTGGGGAATTCGAACTACATACCTCTTGGTCATCAAAACATACATATGTCAACTGAATCATGTTTGCTTGCTAGAAAGGAGTTAATTGTCCTTTGTCTTCGATTTTAAAAAAGCATATGAAAAGTTACAAAATTTGTAACACTTCCTCGTTGATGTATCCATCTCCCTCTAACGTTTTGAAATTAAAAAATTAAAATGAAAAACTTTGTCCCTACTAATGAAAATTGCTAGTTCAGCTAAAAAAAATAATTTCATGCTTCACACCCACTCAAAGTAGGGAAGGAGAAAAAGTATAAAAGTAATTGGAATCTTATTTTAAAAAACTTTGGATAAAAATCAATTTATACCCGTAAAGTTTGGGATTGTATCTAAGTAAAACTCTAAACTAATAATTCTAATAAATTTTTTTTAAGCGTATTAATTTACACCATCTCTTAAATCACTGGAAAAATATTAATTTAAACCGAGAAAGTTTAGAGTTTAACTTGATACAATTATAAGTATCCACGCGTTTTTCTTGTTTGTTTGTTTTTTTTTTTAAATGAAATAGAGGAAATTGAGTTAAGGTTTTAATGGATAAAATTATTAGTTTATGATTTTAATTGATACAACCTCAAAGTTTAGGGGTATAAATTAATTTTTACCCTAAAAATTTAGGTATGACTTATGAGAACAAGTATAGGGTCAAGTTCACGGTGATCTACATTTTTCATCACATCTTTTTATGAAAAAAAAAATCAACATGAGCATAGTTCAACTGACATAAAATACTAATCGACCAAGATGTCAAAGTTCGAATCCTCCCCTACATATGGCCCAAAAAATAATAATAATAAAAATCAATTCTCAATTAAATTGGTTATGCAAGGATTGAACCCATGACCTCTTAATCACAAGCACAATCTTATGTCAATTGAGCTATGCTCGGTTTGACATTAGTTACTATCTTTGATAAATAAATATTAACAGATTATAAAATAGTAACTAATTTATGGCCCAGCTGGCATATGTATGACTTACCAAACCGAGCATAGCTAAGTCACAAGCACGTATTTATTTATAGCTCAGCTGGCATATGTATGACTTGATGACCAAGAGGTCTGTGGTTCGAATCCCCCCACCCCCAATGTACTAAAAAAAAAATAGAGTATAAAAAATTGTATAATTTTTTTTTTTAAAAAAAACAATAAGGTATTTTTTTTTTAAAATTGCATTTGATTTATTAATTTAAATAATTATAAAAAAAAAAATAGTGGTGGGAAAAAAATAATAAATATATAAAACAATTCTTAATTTTAAAAATTTGAAAAGAAAAGCTAGTAGAAAACAAATTTTTAGAAGAGTGCAAAATGAACGTTACATAGAATTTTAACAGATTATAAAATAGTTTGATTTACCAAACACAGTTAAAATTTTATCTTAATCACTCTCAACCCTAATTGGTAGCGAACCGTAATAGTTGGACGACAAGTGCGTAGCTCAACTGACATGTACGTACTAATGATTAAAAGATCTACCTCGACATGTCGTAAAAGTAGAAAAAAATATAAATAAATACGTGGCCTCAACGACATAACGGATTTAGCTTACGTGGACGCCAGCTCATGAGTTGTTCTGTAATCAAGAAACTTCGTCTTCTCCAGTTCACAGTTCGCTCTCAAAGAAATTTTCTCGATTCCTTTTTCTTCTTCAATTTCTTCAATCTTTCTCTGTTGAAATCAATCCCCAAATCTCTATATTGCTTTGATATTCGATTTCCATTAGGGTTTACTGATGTTACTGGAACTTCTTCCCTAAGAAATCTCTCAAGAAATGCCCCCCCTGCGTTCGTTAATGTACTTCAGTGCCTTTGTCTACTTCGCCATTCTGACTTCAGCCGTTCACTGTTTTACCGACCCGCTGGATGGTAATTGTAATCATCTTCTTGTCTTTTTTGCATTCTTGATTCTCTGATTAACATTGCTTTTGATTCAACTTTCCATTGGGTTTAGTGGTAGACTAATGCTGATTTAATTGGTTGAGTAAGTTTGATTGAGGAGAAGAAATTCTAGATGAGATTCGAGTTCATGATCAAACTAATACTATTTTACTATGTGCTCTACAGTTATAGCTTTACTCAATCTGTATAGTGCCCTAAACTACCCACCTAAGCTTAAAGGATGGAGAACAGATGGTGGGGATCCTTGCGATGGAACGTGGACTGGGGTGTTTTGTGTTGGTTCATCTGTAATAAACCTGTAATCTACTTAATTAGCTCACCCAATTGTTACTTTGACTGTGATGTTGTAGTGGCAACTTAGAAGTTTTTTCTTTATGCAGTAAACTTGATAGACTATACCTTTCTGGGAATCTTGGAGACCATCTTTATCTTCTCCATAATTTGCAGCAACTGTAAGATATGTTACCGCGAGCGAAAATCGTTTGTTTAATGTTATATTTTCATTAGGGATGCTAGTTTCAATACAATTTTGGGTCAAATTCCTTCTGGCTTACCCCTGAATCTTCCATACTTTATCTAACTTGAAAAGTCTTTGACATCTATGATGAGTTTCTATGTTTACTTCATCTGAACCCATATTTTTATATGTGCAGGAATCTAAGCCATAATGTCCTATCTGGCTCCATTGGGAATGTTTTTTCTGGCTTACAAAATCTTATGGAGATGTATGATTTTTCACCGGTTATCTTATTTCCTCTGAATTGGAAGTGTAAGGAGTTGGTTAATTTTCCTAGTATGAGCTCATTAAGATTTTCCATGACCAAGAAAGAAGATTCAAACTGGAGATGTTGTTAGTTATAGCGAGTATAGTTAACAAATGGATTCTGATCTCTATTATTGGCATCTTGTACTAGCATTTTGATGGTGGTGAATATAACATCTCTTTCTTCTTTTTTATCAGACCCTTAGTTAATTTTTATGTAATGAGATTGAAGTTAATCAAGCATAAGTTATCTGTTGAATCTTATATTGAAATGTGAAATTATAATATGTTTGAGTCCGTTATTTTGGGACATGATACCTTTTGGTCAGGCTGTTTTAACCGCTGATTGTTTTTATTCTTCAGGGATCTGTCATATAACGACTTTGCTGGGGATTTACCAAGTTCATTTGCTTCTCTGACTAATATCAATAGACTGTGGGTTTTTTCAATTTGATTATTTCTTCTTCTTGATACGTCGATTTATACAAATTTTTAATTTCATTAATAAATAACATATTAGGTTCTTGCAGAAAAACAAATTCACAGGATCAGTTGCCTACTTATCTGATCTTCCATTAACTGATTTGTATGTTTTTCCATGACCTTTCTACTGAATTTCAACTTGTGTCACTGCATAACCTCTTAACTCTGCATTAAATTTTACTAGGAACATCCAAGATAATTACTTCAGCGGCACTATTCCAGAGAATTTTAAGACAATTCCAAATTTATGGTAGGTTTTTTATATCTTAGCAGTTAGGGTCTTTTTTTTGCCTAAACTAGGCATTAATCATGTTAAGTTTTTTTTCTTATTAGGATTGGGGGAAATAGGTTTGATGTAAGTAACTCTCCAACCTGGGATTTTCACTTGGAAACAGCACCTTTGACGCAAAACAATAGCAGCCATCCATCAACAGAGTCAATTATCATTGAGAAATGTCGCTATAAGAAAAAGGTTGGGAAATGGGGGGAAAAACTGGGTCTTGGTGAAATAGCTATCGTGGCTGGTGGAGGTGGTTTTGTGATAATCTTTGCAGCTCTCTTTATTACAATCTGCAAGACACAAATATGTACAAAGCAAAGGAGCATGAAGCACATCAACGTGTCTCTTCCAGTCAGCACAGCTGAAGGTGATTCTTCTCCTCATATGCGTCTTCTTATATTTTATTTACAGTTGTCTGTATATGGTGAAGCATAATTTCATGTAAACAAGTTACCCAAATATCTTAAAATGAAGAATTGAGTAATGAATCCACGGAACATTCACAATAAGTTTTGACTGAGTATAGTGCCATTGATCTGTATGTTTTTCCTATATTCATACTACCTGTCCCTGCTGGTGAGTTTCTGATCCCAACATTCTATTTTTATGCTTTGGATGGTTTTACCATCAATATTGCAAAAAAGAGGTGAAGATATTTAATGAACCTAATGATTTAATTATGTCCGGTTCATTATTGTCTTGAGGTCTTTGTGTTTTGAGAACAAAGAATTATGTTTTGTGGAATTTAGTATCAAGTGGTTAGCTCTCACCATTTAAGAAGTATGAAACAAATCTCTCATTTAATATATTTATCTACTTGTTTGTAGTCATTTGGTAAAGTAAGGATGTGATTATTTTTAGAGACAGTATTTGATTTCAGGACCAATTTTTTACTAAGAAATTAAACATTTTTTGGTTTCAGACTGTTGCTCGTGCTATTTTCAATTAGTGTCTTCCTTGCACGTTTTATGTTTTTCTCTATTTGTGTTGTGATAGGCAATTATTCCACTGCACCAAATGATAGCGCACATATCTTGCCTCTCAGTTGTCCAGTCATAGATGGTGGACCGAATCAAGCTCGTCTTACTTGTCATGACAGAACTAAGAGAGCATATGGCAGAAGAAGCTTTTCTAAGAGATCTAGGTTCCCAGTGAAAACAAAAAGTTACTCTGTGGCAGAGCTCGAATCTGCTGCTGACATGTACAGTGAAGAAAACCTTCTTGGAGAGGGATCTCTTGGTTCTGTCTATAAAGCTGAATTTCCTGATGGCGAAGTATAATGAACACACTTGAACCAGTATTACTATTTACCTTTTTTTACAAAAAATACTCTTATTTGATGCAAATCTAGTTAAAGAAAAAATCTAAATACATTCAACTTTTGGACCAGATTTTGGCTGTGAAAAGGGTCGACATGGTAGCACTCTCTTTTACAAAAGAACAACAGTTCTTGGATGTGGTCTGCACTGTTTCCCGTTTGAGGCACCCTAACATTGTTAGCCTTCTTGGATACAGTGTAGAGAATGGGCAACATCTACTAGCCTATGAGTATGTCAGGAATCTGTCTCTTGATGATGCTCTACACAGTGTAGCACACAAACCTCTATCGTGGAGTGTTCGAATCCAAATTGCTCATGGAGTAGCCAAGGCTTTGGAGTAAGTACATCAATAATCAGGACTGATTCTTCTGATCTAAGACTTGCTTGTGGAACGCGGATTCCTGACCTCTTTCGAAGAATTTTGATTCTACTCGAGTGCATTCTGTATTTATACTATTCGCTTTTATGTGTCTTATTGTCTAACGAAGCTCCAAAAACAGGTTATAATCTTGTCTTTCTGCATTTTCAGTTACTTGCACAATGCTTTTTCCCCCCCATTTGCTCACTGCAATTTGAAGGCCGCAAACATCATGCTTGATGAAGAATTGATGCCAAAGATTTGTGACTGTGGTTTGTCTGTTTTGAAGCCTCTTGCAAGCAATAGAGTTAAAATCAAGGCAAGTAACATCCTGAATATACTTAACCTTTGACAAATGATAACCCGTCCTTAATGCAACTGATATTCAATGTTACCTTAAACTTCTAGCTCATGAGTTGCTCATCGACATCTAGAAACACTTTGTCTTTTTCTCTCTCTATTGCAATTTTTTTATTCCCTACAAGTCCTTGGGAAGTAATTTGTTTAACCTTTATCACAGTATTCTTTTGAAATGATATCTATTGATGTGGAGAACTTTTAATGAATATGGAAACAGAGAATGATCAGCCATTTCATTAATTAAATACTGATGAAAACAGGCTGCTCAAATTGCTATTGCTGACACTGGCTACTTTGCACCTGAATATGGCCAATATGGAATTGATTATACCAAAAGTGATGTGTATGCATTCGGAGTGTTGCTTTTGGAGCTCATTACAGGAAGGAAACCGAATGAGTATGTCATATCCTACCTCTTGGTCTTCTCTTCCAGCTTTTCTCACCCCTTGTCTCTTTCCAAATTATGAATAATTTGATTCTTGTCACAAAGTTTGAGACCAGGGATGGAGCAATCTATGTCGAGATGGGCGTCATTTCAGATTCACGACTGTGGGAATCTAGACGATATTATTGATCCTTGCATTAAAGGAACATTATCCTCCAAGGTTCTCTCTCGCTGTGCTGATGTTATCTCCCTTTGCATACAGGTATTAGCAAGACGAGATACCCTTATGAGATAAAAACTCCCTTTGGAGTATTTTCAGTAGTTGATTTGTTTTTGTAACCAAACAGCTGACATTCACAAATTTGTGTGTGATTGAACTTGATCAGCCTGCAATGGAACGTCGACCGCCTATGTTTGCCATTGTCGGATACCTGACAAGTATTCAAAGAAGAGTCGAGACGGAAAGACGCGCTGCGGTGGAAGGTAAAGAAGTCGAAACTTTGGAGAAATCCTTCCATACAACTAACACAGGCTTCATAAGCTCGCCAACATATAGCTGCTCATCCATCTGATTTTGACCATTTTATCACTTAGATGAGAAGGAAAAAGTTCCAAGATTAGTCAGAAATTTTATTGACTACATTCTCATGTATAGCTTAATACAGTGGTTTGTCTTTCCGTTGCCTGTAACAAAGCAGGCCTTGGCCAATTGCTGCTGCTATATGAAACTCACTTGATCAAGAAAGTTACTGAATTAAGAGAGAACAAAAATGTCGAATATTAGAGAGAAATGTTGGAATCAAGTGGTTAATATGAGTCGTTTTTAAGAATAATTGTCATTTGAGTAATTGTGTGATGATTTATTTTGATATTTTGGTAGGATTTTGGAAAAATAATAATGTTATTCGAGTAATTTTGGGTACTTTGGTATTTTTTTTTTCTTTTTTCCCCACTCTTCTTCAAAACCCTCTTAATCCTTCTTCCATTCCAAATCTCTAAAGCAATTCATTTTGTTTCTTCTTCTTGCTTAACATGATTAATATAGGAGAAAACTTAAAAGAAGATAGTGAAGTTCTGAAGTATTATTGAATTGAGGTAGAAAATTCAAGAGTATTTTCTATAATTTTTAAAAAATTAGGACAAATTACCCTAATGGTCCACAGGTTTAGGATAGTTACAAATTTACATTCTCATATTTTCAAATATAGCAACAGAATTATGATTTTGCAAATATCATCTTTTTTTTTTTTTTAATTTTATGCCTTATTTAGATATTTGTATGTAATTTTATGCCTTATTTAGATATTTGTATGTAATTTCCTTCTTACCCTAGTATAGCACTTTTATAGTATGTTATTGATACACAAATTTCATCGCAGATCATCCTCATGTTTATCATTATAAATTATTTTCATATCTATTAATAATGATAATGATAGACGTTTATCAGTGATGGAGATGGACGTAAATTAGTGATAAATGTAAAAATGTAATAATGACAATGATTAGACATTTTTCTTTTTTGACAACATGCGGTGATGATTGAATCTAAAATCTCTTAGTCACTAGTCGATATATCATAATACATACTAGTTGAGTTATGTTATTGTTAGGTTATCGTAAACCAGTGATAGATGCAAAAATGTTTGAATAGACAAATAAAAAAAATAAGGGATAGAAAAATAAAATGAAAGTGATTTAAGAAAAAAGGGAGGTTTTGTTGTAAGTTCCAAAGTATGACCTATTCAATAATAAATGTAGCCTCCAATTCTTGAATGCTTGTAACAGAAAACCATAAATCATGGCCACCTGGATACTTTTGTATCCTCATTAATTATTAATTACACTTCCAAATAAATATATAAATAAATAAATAAAGTAGTAATTTTGTTCTATAATTATGCACAGCCCTACAATATTTTGATTTCCTTGTCATAAAAAATTGGAGAAGGAAATAATAATAAAATTAAAAAAAAATGGAGAAAAAGATTGTTGACTACATATTGGTGTCGACTGGGCTTGGCTTGATGATCGTTTATCACTTATGGCTTTTCTATCGAATCATCAAACATCCAAACAAGACTGTTATTGGCATCAATGCCATCAATCGTCGCTTCTGGGTTCGTGCTATGATGGAGGTACACCATTCTTTTCATCGTCGTTTTTTCGGGTCTGTTTGAAATGACTTATTCAACACTTTTTTTCATTTGGTTGGTTTCGAGTTTCGGAATGTTAGGGTTGTCTTTATTCACTAGTTATATTTTTTATTTGGTTGGTTTCGGAAGGTTAGGTTTGTTTTTATCTACGAGTTTTGAGTTTAGTTTTTATTTGGTTCGTATGGTTCTTATGGTTACTATAAGTTAAAAAGATAACATTTTGAATCTTACTATTTTTTTTTTTTCTTCTTCTTTTCACTAATTTATTTTGAAACTAACTAAGAAGCCGAAAAGACTCTGATTTCCGAGTGCTTAAAAATAGAAGTTCTTTTAGGGCATGTTTGAATTGCATGAGGAAAAGAAAAGTGTTTTTCAAAAATGCATTTTTTAATACACTTCTTCTGAGTGGATATGTTTCGAGGGCTGTCCATTACGAAAAGACCTTCTTAGGAGAGACCTTCCTATGAGTGGATATGTGGGACGCTATGATGATCTAGAGAATCATGTGGTTTCTAAACCCATTCAGATGAACAACGTAGCATCAGAATAGGTCCGAGACAAATCAATAGAAAATGCTATTTGCTTTGATCCGTTGCTGACTATCGCAACACGAAAATGAAGTTAGAGAGATTTAGGAGCGATAGTGTGGGAGTATTTTGGCCATTTTCATACATATGAATTTTTTTTTTTTAAAAAATCTCAATTAAACACTCAAAAACCCTTATTTTTCTTTCCAAAATTTGATTTCCAAAGCTTATTGATAATCATTTGATTTTTTATTTTTGAAATCAAGCTTATAAATAATACCTTAGTAAGTTTCTTTTGTTTTGCTATCTTCAACGTCAAAATTTTAAAACTACAAAAAGTAGTTTTTAAAAGTTTTTTCTTTTCTTTTTCACCTCTATATTCCGAGCCGAAACTAATTAAGAACGTGTTTGAAATGACTTATTTTTGTACTAAAAAAACCGTTGTCTAACCAGGACACATCAAAGAACGGCATCCTAGCGGTCCAAACGCTACGAAACAACATAATGGCGTCGACCCTCTTAGCATCAACAGCCATAACGCTATGCTCTCTGATCGCCGTCTTAATGACGAGCGGCGGCAACGGTCAATCTCCCTTAGTAGTACTTGCAGACAAAAACCAGTTCAGTTTCTCGATCAAATTCTTCGCTATTCTGGTATGTTTTCTGGTCGCGTTTCTGTTCAACGTTCAGTCCATTAGATATTACAGCCATGCAAGCATTCTTATCAACACGCCGACGTTCAAAAAGATCTCTTCGCCGACCGATCATCGGCAGCGCCTCACCGCCGACTATGTGGCGACGACAGTGAATAGAGGCAGCTATTTCTGGTCGTTGGGATTGAGAGCTTTCTACTTCTCGTTTCCTTTGTTTCTGTGGATCTTTGGTCCTATTCCTATGGTTTCTTGTTCTTTTCTTCTTGTTTTTATGCTTTATTTTCTTGATGTTACTTTTGAATTTTGTTGGGCTGGTGGCAATTTGGATTACCTCCCTCCCAGGGATGAGGAAGAGGAAATTGACAAATAGTTTTTTTTTTTTTTTTATTTTTTTTATTTTAGGTTAAATTACAAATTTAGTCCGATTGTGTTCTCTGTCTTGTCTCGTCAATTTTGTGTCTAGTTTTGGATTTAAAAAATGTCTAGTAGTACTCTTAACTTTTAATTTTGTAGAGTAAATTTGTAAAATTTGTAATTGAACTTTTGGCTAAAATCAATTTATTCAACATGTAGTTTTGTTAGAACACTATAGCTATATATTTACTCATTCAATGCTATTAATAAAAATATTACATTCATATTGTGTTTTGGCAAGCATACTCTTTAATCAAGTTGAACACTATAGCTTTGGCAAGCATACACTATTTAAAAACCTCAACTTACAACTAAGTAACCAAAATTAGTGATGATTGCTTTGGTAAAGCAAGAGTTTGAATATGGTTTTGATTGCTTTAGTAAAGCAATGAAAAGTAAAATGCACAATGACTCTAAAGTAATAAATACAGTAAAGAAAAGAAAAATGTGATGAAAAAATTATGATAATTAAAAAGGAAAAGAATTCAAAATAGTTTCATTCTGCAAAAAGAAAATTGCGCCTGCAGTTTAACGAAACTTCGAGGTTGATATACCCAAATGCGTCTGCATTATGGTTTCTTTTGGATCCAAAAGCAGATAAACATAACACCTTAATTATACTCGATCCTGTCCTTTCGGCACTTAGTAACCTAAACTGAATTGATTTACGGATGTCTTTAGGTGAATACGTAATTAAACTCATATGTATATGACTAATTAGAGCGTATGTAAATAAAACATGCAATTCTAACGATCCTATAGGCTCTAGGGTCAAATATGAAGTCATATGTCTAGGCTCTTCTTTCCTATATTGTTTTATGAAAATTGTTTATCGTTTAACTCTTTCGATTATCATACTCAACATGGTATGCTCTCTTAAGTGATCAAGTTAAAAAAAAATAATAGAGATGAAATCAATAAAACTAAAAGTTATTGAGCGTTTGAGCAAAGTTAAAAGAGGCATAAGTGAGATATAATGTACGAAAAAATACAACAAAAATAGAAAATAAGCTTCATATTACTTGGTGGAAAACAGAATATAAAAGTACTTGAATGAAATAGAAAGTAAACGACTAAAAACATAAAACTTAAACTCTAAAACATAATGTAAAGTAAGAACACTCTAAGTTTGTTTATTTATCTAACTCAATTCAATCTTTCACAACATGAATTGAGTCTTTACCTTATTCTTTCGATACATGAGAGTGAATAAGAATACACAAACAGAGAGATGAGAACTCATATTACATAAAGGGTAAGATGAAAAGAAAAACACTCGAGTAAAACTAAAAGATGAGAATCTCCGAACTCTCTAAACTTTAAGGTCTTAAACACATTTTATAGACCTCAAGGTCTAGGCTTTCTCCCATTGGAGTGCAACGAATCGTAGTGATCATATATTTCCACGGTTTGGAGAAAATTTAAACTTAAAGTATGTGATATAGATACAACACAACATAACACCAACATCTTAAGGTGCTTTTTTATTTTTTATTTTTTTGACAACAATGTTGGGGGTGGGGATCGAACCTAGGATCTCTAGGTCATTAGTCATACATCATGCCGATTTAGCGACGTTTTAATTTCGTCTCTGAAGCCTCAATTTCAAATTTTAACGTCGCGGTAGCTCCGTCATTGTAAACATTCAGCGACGTTTTTTGAAAAACGTCGCAAACATCGCGGCGGCCACACCAAACCGTCGCAAACCGTTGCAACTTGCGACGTTTAACGTATCGTCGCAGCTTGCGACGTTCAAACGATCGTCGCAGATTGCGACGTTCAAAACATCGTCGCAGATTGCGACGTTCGGTTATTTCGTCGCAACGTTTGATGTGGAAAAAAAAAATTAATTTGAATTGCTCCAATGTTTGAGGCAAATAAAAACAAATTAAATTGAATGTCTTAATATAGAGACGTTTACAAAGTTCGTCGCAAAATAAAAAACTGAAGCTTTTACATACATTGATGGATCATTCTTTCCTTGAAAAAGTTAAAATTTACAAAAACATACTATCCCAAAATGAGTAGAAAGACGTTGATCATTTGTTCTGTGGTCCGCAAGTATTGATAATTAATCCTGCACATGAAAAAAAAACCACTTTAGAAACCTAACATTCACACTAACCACACGACTCTCATCCTAAACTACATTTACTAAACAACATCACAAAGTTTCAAACAATTATATAATCTCCAACTTAAGCCACAAGCAAACTACATTTACTAAAACAACTTCACAAAATCTCAATACATTCTTCCACTTCACTAACAAAGTCTCAAAAAGTCTAGAAACCAATATATTAAACAAGCAAATTCGCAACCCAAAAGTAAAGTCAGAAATGACCGAACATTAACACTAACCACACAACTCTCATCCTAAACTACATTTACTAAACAACATCACAAAGTTTCAAACAATTATATAATCTCCAACTTAAGCCAAAAGCAAACTACATTTACTAAAACAACTTCACAAAATCTCAATACATTCTTCCACTTCACTAACAAAGTCTCAAAAAGTCTAGAAACCAATATATTAAACAAGCAAATTCGCAACCCAAAAGTAAAGTCAGAAATGACCGAACATTAACACTAACCACACAACTCTCATCCTAAACTACATTTACTAAACAACATCACAAAGTTTCAAACAATTATATAATCTCCAACTTAAGCCACAAGCAAACTACATTTACTCAAACAACTTCACAAAATCTCAATACATTCTCCACTTCACTAACAAAGTCTCAAAAAGTTTCAGAAACCAATATATTAAACAAGCAAATTCGTAACCTAAAAGGAAAGTCAGAAATGACCTAACATTCACACTAACCACACAACTCTCATCCTAAACTACATTTACTAAACAATTATATAATCTCAAACCAAACCTTAGCCACCAAGTCTTATAAACCACCAATCATAATCTCAATATTTAACCACCACCACCACCCCCAATTCTCATCCTAAACTACATTTACTAAAGAACATCACAAAGTTTCAAACAATTATATAATCTCAAACCTAAGTCACAAAGTCTCATAAACCATCAATCAAAATCTCAATATTTAACCACCACACACACACAACCCCCCCCCCCCCCCCCAAAAAAAAAAAAAAAAAAAAATACATGCATAAACAAAGTCTCTCAAATAATTAAACAGAGCCACAAAGTCTCTCAAATAATTAAACAGAGCCACAAAGTCTCATAATCTCAGTATTGAACAAGTCAATTTCTAACCCCCAAGTAAAGTCAGAAATCACGTTATTCGCTAAATAAGTTCCACCAGAGTCTCAAACAATTATATAATCTCAAACTTAAGTCACAAAGTTGGAGTTCTAAAATATATACCTTACTAAGTGGTGGATTTGCTGCAGTAAATCTTTCTAAAATATCATTCATTTGTCTAAACCTTCTTTCGTACTCATGGTCTCGCATCTCCATTTCTTCACGTTGACTCTGTATTGTTGCTTGCATAGACGAGCATTCAGCTGTCAATTGTTCTTTCACATCTGCAAGTTGAGTCTCCAAAGATTGGACATACTCTTGCGAGTAAGTTGACTTTCTATGACTATGTGGGGGTTTCGCTCCATATCCCATCCCTTTTACATATGCTTTTTTTTTTCCAAGAACATCAGCCATAATTTTGTCGTCAGTCATTGGTGTGCTTGAGTCAGTTTGCGCTCCTTTTTGCGCTACCATTTTTTCGTTTTCCGTATCAATATTTTGAGAAGTCGTTGCGAGTTCCTTATGTTTTTCAACCGTCTCTTTGGGTTTAGGGTAAAGTGACAAATCTGGAGTTTCTCCATGACATGTCCATCTATCATAACTGAAAGACATTCCATACTTGTATAAATCACCTTCGACCTCACAAGGTGGTTTCATTATGACATTTTGACAATTTTTACATGGACAATGTGTAAACCCTCTATGATCGACATGCTCCTTTGCCAAACTAATAAATGACCTTACTCCATCAGAATATTCTTTGCATAATCTATTTCGAAGTTTTGTCCAACTTTTATCCATATTTTATCCTAGGAAAATCAAATGACAACTTATCAAGAACTTAACTTAACAAAAGAAAAAGGTACAATGTGTATATAAACTTACAACATTTCATAAACAATAAGTTCCAAAGCAAACTTCAATCACATAAGGTTTCAAATAACACTTTAAAAAGCTAATAACAAAATCACTTCAAAAAGTTCAATAACAAACTTCAATTATATTTTGTATACATAATACACACATTTTTTTGTCAAAAAGTTCAATAACAAAGTTCAAATATTAAATAAGCTAAAAAAGAACCCAAGAATCACTTCAAAAATCTCAATAACAAATTTCAAATGTTAAAGAAGCTAAAAGAGAATACAATGCTAGCATTTTACATACCTCCAAAAGCTTGTTCAAGATCTTTTCCTTGTCTTCTTTCTTTTTTTCCACAGATTTGTTTTCTTTTTTTATACACTTGTTCTTCTTTCAAATCAACAAAGAGAATTGGCTAAAAACAGTAAAAAAAAAAACTCATGAGGCACTTAAAAATTGAAGAGAACAAGAGGAAAAAACTTGGAAATATCCCTACATACAGTGGAGTTCTTTGAACGGTGGCGTGGCGTGGCAAGGCGGTGGAAATGCGGCGGTGGGTCAGAACGGGGAGCTCTCCGAACGGTGGCGTGGCGTGGGCGGTGGAGAGCGATGGTGGGTCGGAGCTGGGCGGAGGCTTAGGGATTTCGAAATCCCTAAATCCAAATGCAGAACGAAGATGGAAAATGATAGGGATGAATTGCGTTTTTTAGTTTCAGCCTTGCGACGTTTTACGTTTTCGTCGCAGCCCGTTGCGACGTTTTAGGTTTTCGTCGCAGCCCGTTGCGACGTTTTAGGTTTTCGTCGCAGCCCGTTGCGACGTTTTAGGTTTTCGTCGCAGCCCTTTGCGACGTTTTACGGTTTCGTCGCAACCCGTTGCGACATTTTACGGTTTAGTCGCAAAACTATAAGCGACGAAACCATAAACGTCGCAGTAATTGCGACGAAACCCTAAAACGTCGCAACGGGTTGCGACGAAACCATTAATCGTCGCAAAGGACTGCGACGTTTATAGTTTCGTCGCAATTACTGCGACGTTTATGGTTTCGTCGCAATATGTACGTCGCTAAAGCCCTCTTTTCTTGTAGTTAAGGTGCTTTGAAGATTGGAAAGACTTTAAAAACATGAAGATTGGAAAGACTTTAAAACATGAATTAAGATAACTAAAATAAATGAAGAATAAAGCTTAAGGGGGCGTTTAGCCCAATGAGTTGTTGGAGAAGGAGTTGAGGGAGAAATTTTATCCCGCTTGTTCCACGGACTTGTTGAACTCGGATAAAAAATATCAACTCCCTAAACTTCTACAATATTACTATTCAACTCCCCAGACTTCTACAGTAATTACTATTCAAGTCTGACTCGTTTTTCAAGGCAGCACATTTTTCTCTCTCCCTCTCACAATATTTTTAATTATTTTTTTAAAAAATGTAATTTAAACAAAAATGACTAAAATTACTAAAAATGCAATCCAACCTATTTTATTGTTTTAAATATAAATTAGGTTTGTTCAATCAAAATTGATACTTAAATTAAATTCAAAATGGAGAATAAAAACATCAGTTTATTTGGATCCGTTTAAATTAATGGATTAAAATCTTTCAAATTCACGTGTAATATTTAACATACTATTGTACTACTCTATTTTATTTCAAAACTATCCAAATAAAATGAATAATTAATGTGAGTGATATTGAAAAAATAATATGTTAAGTATTGCAAAAAAAAAAATTATGAACATTAGATTTAAACCTTTGACCTCAACAAAAGAAATACATGCTACGATTGAACTATGCTTATGTTGTTTGATACATTCATAATTAAGGTTCAAGCCTACGACCTCAACCAAGGTTTTATCGATTCAAATCTTCCACTCCGAAACATTTCTTTTTGTAAAAGTATTTAATTAATGCGGGATAGGAAATCAAACTTCTAACCTTTGGGTCATTTGATCATTTTAGTATGATAAAGGGAGCTCAACGAGTTTTGAACTTAGCAAACAAGAGCATAATTCGGTATGATCTATCGCCGCTTAACTGATTATGAGGTCTTAAGTTCAATTTCCATCCCACCTATTGTAAAAAAAATAAATAAATAAAAAAAAAAATGAAAAAAAAATCGACTAGGGGTAGTATTGTAATTACGCAACCACCTGGGAATCGGGTTGCAACGGTGAGAGATTGAGTAACACACGAGTAGAAGAGAAGGTCTTGTTGTGCAGCTTTAAGAAGTTCAGTCTTCTCCTCCATCTCCTCTTTCCAGAGAGCTTCATCGAAAAAGGGTACGCATTTCTTCCTTCAATCCAATCCTTTTTGTTCTTCTGTCAATGGGTTTGTCTTGTATACAATACTCTAGGAGCTACGATGATCGCATTCGATGTAGTTGTGAACGCAATTCATCTAGGTTTTTACCCTCTTCGGTTTGATCTGCCTGTCATTTCGTCGCTGAATTTGATTTTCATTCTTCTCGTATCGATGGAATAGAGAAATCAAATTGTTATCTTGCGGGTTATTGGTTCGAATTGGCGATGTAGATTTCCCTACCGTTTGGAAATTTCATTAGCTTGTTTGCATCTAGCTGCCCGTATTTCACAGGATATTAATTCTCCATACAACGTAAAGGAATGCGATTCAATCTTTTTGTCGAGCTATTAGGAGGGAGACTATATTGACATTCTAATTAATTTCCCGTTAATGTGAATGAATTCATTATGAGAGAGGTCTAACTGGATCATATCCTTTGGAGTTGCGGCTTTGCTCGGTTTGTTTGAGATTATTTTTTTGAGGCGTTTTACCTTCAGTTGGCTAAACCCAGAAATCTGAAAGATTTGATCGAGAAGTTTCTTCTTCATCCGTTGTTTCGGGAGAAAGAAAAGTTTCTCTAGCAGGCGAGTGTGTGTGCGGTGTTGTGGGGTTTGTGGGGTGAAAGAAATAATAGGACCTTTAGAGGGATTGAGAGGACTCTTGTTTTGTTTAGTCCCTCGCTAGGTTCTATGTTTCTCTTTGGGCGTTGATGAGGCTATTGTTTTGTAATTATTACTTGAACATTATTTTGCTTGATTAGAGCCCCTTCCTTTAGTGTGGATCCCTTTTGTGGGCTTGTTTTTTTTGTATGCCTATGTATTCTTTCATTTTTTCTCAATGAAAGTTGATACCTTTTCAAATTATGAGAGTATAAATTTATAAAATTTAGTTGTTCTTTCGATGCAGTTATTGAGGCCTCTTGTTTCTTTTCTTTCTGCAGCTTCCGTCATCGTCAGTAACTTGAAAAAGAACCCATGGATGCTTCAGAGCGTAGGTACTTGGAGGATGATGATACGCCGTTCATGAAAACGATCAAAGGTGCAACTACAGGTTTTGTTTCTGGGACCATTTTTGGGACAATTGCTGCGACTTGGTTTGATGTGCCCCGTGTTGAGAGAAATGTTGCTCTGCCCGGGCTTGTGAGAACCTTGAAAATGATGGGAAATTATGGAATGACATTTGCTGCTATTGGAGGGGTATACATTGGCGTTGAGCAGCTTGTGCAGAATTATAGAATGAAGAGAGACTTCGTTAATGGAGCTATTGGTGGTTTTGCAGCTGGAGCATCTGTTATCGGATATAAAGGTGAAACTTTCTACTATTTCTAGATCTGGATGTAGTTGTAGTTTCAATTATTTCATTAACAAATGTGAAGAAAGTTTAAAAGATTTGTTTCTCTTTCTCTCTGCTTTCCTCTCTTGGAGGATGGGATGGAATTTTATTTTATGAATGTGGAGAGTTTCTTTCTAACTGCAATTTATGTGGCATATTTACACCTGTGGATGTTAAAGTTTCTAACTGCAATTGTTCAGTATTTAAATGCTAATTCAAAAAAAGTTAACACCGTTTATCATTAATTAATTCAGTCATTGTTGTGTTCCTGTTCCATCTAACCTCTTTGGTTTTCTCACTCTCAACCTTGTTATGAAAAGTGGAACTGGTGCACTGAAAGGGAATTAGAAATATGTTTAAAGTTAGCTTACTGCAGATTACTGTAGGTGTTGCTTTAGCAAAAGCGCCTGCCTACTGTGGTTTTTTGGAAAATTAAAAAAAACAAAATAGAGAGGAATTATCAATTATGAAAGAGTATTCAGCAGTTCAATACTGATTTGGTTACAGACTATTTTCTTTTGCTTGGGGGGGAGGGGGGTTCTTAATCTTAACCGGCTTTTGTCCACTAATGGTCAGAAGAAAATGAAAGAGTATTCAGCAGTTCAAGAGAAGGCCTTTCTTTGATTTCATATCGGGTCTCAAGATCAATAGAGAAAAGAGTTCAATCATTGGAATTAATGTTGATCCCTCCAAATGGGGTGTGAGGTAAATCACTTTCCTATCTCATCTTTGAGGCTTCCTATATGTCATAACCGAAGGAGTAAGGTTTTTCAGAACCGGTTGTTGAAAAGTTTCAAAAGCTTCTCTCTCGTGGAAAAGAGGTTTTTTCTAAGGGAGGTAGACTTACCCTTTTTCAGGCTGTTTTGAGCGGGATCCCAATCTATTTCCTCTCTTCTTAGAATCCTGGTATCGGTTAGTAAGGGGTGGAGAAGATTTTAAGGGATTTTTTTATCGGAAGGGGTAGATGGAGGAGTGGGTCTCAAAAGCTTCTCTCCCGTGGAAAAGAGTTTTTTTTCTAAGAGAGGTAGACTTACCCTTGTTAGGCCGTTTTGAGCGGGATCCCAATCTATTTTCTCTCTTTTTAGAATCCTGGTGTCAGTTAGTAAGGGGTGGAGAATATTTTAAGGGATTTCATATGGGAAATGGTAGATGGGGGAGTGGGTCTCAAAAGCTTCTTTCTCGTGGAAAAGAGGTTTTTTCTAAGGGAGGTAGAATTACCCTTGTTCAGGCCATTTTCAGTGGGTCTCTGGCAGTGGGCGATTGGCTGTAGATAACAATCCTTAGAAATCTATTCTTCTGTGTTCCCCTTTTTCTCCCAATTTGTTTCTTGTTCCATTGGTGATGGTTTGACGACTTATTTTCGGGAGACCACCGAGTGGGGGAGAGACCACTTTGCTCTTTGTGTTTCCTTGCTTGTATCATCTTTTTGATATGATGATGCACCTTGTGGCTTCTGTTTTATCTCTTTCGAGACTCTTTTCCTCTTTGTCTCTGACGCTTCGTCGTTCGTTGGCGGATAGGGAGGCGTTAGAGGCTTCCGAGTTGTTGGTTTTGTTGGGGGATTTCCATGTCTATCAGGGGAGGAGGGAGGGATTTTTGCTTTTGGTCCCCTAGTCACAGGGTTTTTCTTGCAGCTTTTTCTACTGTCTTCTGTGCGCCCCTTCTCTTCCCCCCGATGCCTCTATGTTCTCCTCGCTTTGGAAGGTGAAAATCCCAAAGAAGATCAAGTTCTTTTTTTAGCAGGTATTGCACGGGAAAGTTAACACCCTTGATCGTGTGCAGAGGCATTCCTCACTCGTTTTAGGGCCTTAGTGGTGTTCCCTGTATAGGAGTTAGAGGACCTCGACCACCTTCTTTGGAGTTGCCAGTTTGCCTAGTCTTTGTGGGCTCATTTTTTGGAGTCTTTTGGTGTGTCTATGGCGCACAATAGAGATCGTAGGGCGATGGTAGAGGAGGTTTTGTTGCACCCTCCCTTAAGGGAAAAGGGCAGTTTTCTCTACTAGACGTGTTTTTTGTTGTTGCTGATTTATGGGGTATTTGGTTAGAGAGGAATAACAGAATCCCTTTAGGGGGGAGAGAGATCTTGGGAGGAGGTTTGGGAGACTAGTAGATTTAATACCTCAATGTGGGCCTTTGTTCCGAGTTTGTTTTGTAATTATCAGTTAGGCTTGATCATTTTGGATTGAAGTCCTTTCTTGTAACTTGAGGGATTCTTTTTTGGGTTTTCTGTTTTGTATGCCGTTGTACATTCTTTCATTTTTCTCAATGAAAGCTCGCTTTCTCATAGAAAGAAAGAAAATGAAAATAGTTGCAGGACTATTGTATAACTCTGTGAAACTGATACAGAATGCTCTCAAGTGAAACATAGAAACATAGCTTTGTGAAACTGATACAGATTTCAAGAGGCTTGGAACCGTCTCAACTAAAGTTTCATTCCAGTGCTTACCGGACCCCCTTTTCATCTATAGTGACATCTCATTACCATGCACTTAATGTAACAGAAACCTAGAAACAGACCAAAAAATTCTTGCCCAAGCCCCTAAGGATATTTAAATTGTCAAAAAGAAATCTCTTACCTGCCCTCTTTCCCTCCTTTCTTATTGAGTTATTGGCTTTCTTCCTCCTAATGTAAGTAATGTGGGCGGGTGACAACACAAGGAAAGAGAAGGAAAACCAACAAAAAGACTGTGCTGAGGAGAGAGAGAGAGAGCTATGGTGTTTTCTTCCTTCCACACTAATTCCAACCAATCATTTACAATTAGTGTGGAACCGGTTGGAATTATTGTGGAAGGAAGAAAACACCATAGCTCTATCTCTACTTAGTGAGGGGTTATAAACGATTGGTTTAACGTGATTGATTCTTTAATTGGGTTGATTAGGATTTAATTAAAAAAATAGTTCAGATATGGTGCTTCTTCAAGAAACGAAGCAAGCAAAAGTAGGCAAGAAAATTGTAAAATCGTTTTGGAGCTCTATTGAGACAGGTTGGATTGAAGTGGAGCTGTTAGGAAGATCAGGTGGCATTCTCATTCTTTGAAATGAAAGGAAGGTAAAGAGGTAAAGATGGTGAAAACTCTTCAAGGTGCATTTTCTCTTTCTGTGAAAATAGTATGTGAAGTATGGTTGGATGTCTAAATTTTGAAGATAAAGGTATTAAAGAAGAGAATTTGTTTATTTTCAGCAAGCTGTACGATAAGAATAGTGAGGTATGAATTGACCGTATGATTCATTTTGAAAATAAAGGGTTGTTGGCTTATGAGACTGCTTGACCCCACCGTCATCAAATCTTTAGGGAGGTGCAGACTAGGATGGCTCCTTTTCAATGAATCAAATCATATTTGGCATAAAGTAGTCTCTAGCATTTGTAGAACAAAGGAAGAAGAGAGGTTACCTACCGAGACTTCATTGTCCACGAATCTGAAAAAGGTAAAACCGTTCGACCTGGATGCCTCTAGCTAGTCGTCCAATTCAGAATCATTAAGATTTAAACAAAGATCTAACATTCAACACCTATTAGAAACATTCCAGCATTGTCTAACCATGTATACCATCATTTTTTTAAAAAAAAGTACAACAAATATGGGGTAATATGGGGGTAATGATGGGCTTTGAGTTGGCCAAGAGCTTTGGGACTATTAAAGCCTTCCTGGAGAGAATGAGTTCAATCTTTGGTGGCCAGCTACCTAGGAATTAATTTTCTACGGGTTTCTTTGGTAACCAAATGTTGTAGGGTCAGGCAGTTGTCCCGTGAAATTAGTTGAGGTGCGCGTAAGTTGGTCTGGGCACTCACGAATATCAAAAAAACAAAAAAGGGGTAATAAGGATTTTAACATCAGGAAAGAAGTACATGTCATTTGGCATGTTTATGTAAGAGTACTCTTACTAGTGATCGATAATATTGCAATAAGAACGATTACACATAAACAAAGGAAACACACAACAATTTGAGAGTGCTGGTAGCTCTCCAAAACCCCTAGAACTGATGTTCTATTACAATCAAAACATAACCACAAAAGCAATAAAATATGGTTTATATACTAGGGCCAAGGTAAACCCTAACGACCGTACACCAACCGGTACCAGAAGCCTTCAAACGGTTAGCCCACATGTTCTTTTCCCTTTCTGCCCTTCCTTATGGTATTCACAATTGGGGGCCTAACAACTTCTCCCCCCATCGCAACCACCTTGTCCTCAAGGTGGAACTCAGGGAACTAGATTTGCAACAGAGTAGACATTTCCCAAGTAGCCTCGCAATCCGGCAAACCTTTCCATTTCATCAGACACTCCCAAGCTTTGACCTGAGTATTCCAACGAGTAGCCAACAATTCCTCTGGTTCAATCAACCATTCGTAGTTCTCAGTTAGCTGTGGGGAATTGGCCAATACGTTTGCATTGTTTTTGAGAGCCAATTTCAGGTGGGACACATGAAAAACAAGGTGAATGGATGCTTTAGCCGACAGTTCCAAACGATAAGCCACTTGCCCAACTCGTGCCGGGATGGTATAAGGACCAAAGAATTTGGGAGCCAACTTTTCAACGTTTCTTTGCCAAAGAATGCTGCCGGTATGGACGCAACTTCAAGTCTGGAAATTTTTTCATTCGATTTTGTGCACTCGCTAACTGTTCCTTCAACATGCACAAAGTGTGATCTCTATCCAACAACTGTTGTTCCAAAGTATCATTGGCTGTTGTGGAGTGTCCATACGAGATGATGGGCGGTGGAACGTGTCCGTACACAACCTGGAACGGGGTCCGATTGAGAGAGGCGTGGAAGTTGGTATTATACCAAAATTCTGCCCATGCTAACCACGATGTCCAAGCTTTGGGTCTTTCATTACAGAAACATCGGAGGTATGTTTCCAAGCAACGGTTCACCCGCTCTGTTTGTCCGTCCGTCTGAGTGTGGAAAGCTGTGCTCCGATTCAACCGAGTATCTTGTAGTCGGAATAATTCCGTCCATAAATGATTGATAAAAATCTTATCCCGATCGGACACGATGGACCTGGGGTATCCATGGAGGCGTACTATCTCGTTTGTGAACACAGAAGCAATGGATTTCGCGGAGAAAGGATGACTAACTCGTATGAAGTGAGCATATTTGCTTAATCGGTCCACCACCACCAGAATGGAGTCAAACCCCGCCGACTTGGGTAGACCTTCTACGAAATCCAATGAGATATCCTCCCATACCCTTTCCGGCAGTGGTAACGGTTGAAGCAATCCGGCAAGGGCCATTGCTTGAGTTTTATTCCGCTGACAGATTTCACAATTCTCCACATATTGCTTGATAACTCCCTTCATGCCTTCCCAGAAGAGCTCTGCTGTGTCCCTCTTATAGGTTCGGAGAAAACCTGAATGACCTCCCATAACGGAGTGAAGTCGTGGAACATATGCAAAATCGTGGGGATCAAAGAAGATGTTTTGGACAACACCATGCGTTCCTTATAAAACAATTGCCCTTGCCTGATGGAGTATCGTGGAACACTGCCTTCGTCATCGCTTAATTTAGCCAACATAACGGCCAATTGTTGGTCTGCCCGAACCTCTTGTTGCACTACTTGAACGTCTATGATTGTAGGAACAAATAAAACTGCCAATCCGACCACATCCGACATTCTCGATAGAGCATCCTTTGCCTTGTTCTTTAAGCCCGACACATATAGGATATCAAAATTAAACCCCATCAGTTTGGTCAGCCATTTATGGAAATCCGGTCGTATTTCCTTTTGCTCCATGAAGTCCTTCAAGGACTTTTGATCCGGTCGGACTGTGAAGTGATAACCCAGGAGGTAGTGTCTCCACTTTTGTACTGCAAAAACTATCGCCATTAATTCTCGTTCGTAAGTAGATTTCAAACGACCTCTCTCCGAAAGCTTCTGACTGAAGTATGCGATTGGCCTTTTGTTTTGCATTAGAACTACTCCTACCCCTGTGCCTGAGGCATCCGTTTCAACAACAAACGGAATGGAGAAATCGGGAAGAGCAAGGACTGGGAGTGTCATCATGGCTGTTTTCAGCTGCTCGAAAGCTCCTGTCGCCTCTTCGTTCCAGTGAAACACATCTTTCTTTGTCAAATTGGACAATGGTTCGACAATACTCCCATAGTTGGCCACAAAACGTCTGTAATACCCAGTGAGGCCCAAGAACCCCCTCAGATCCTTCAGTGTCATCGGAAGAGGCCATTCCATCATAGCCCTTAGTTTCTCTCCATCTGCTTCCACGCCTTTGGCTGACACTCAATGGCCCAGATATTCAATCCTTTCCTTGACGAATTGACATTTTTTATAGTTGGCAAACAAATGGTTGTCGCGGAGGACATTGAATACGGCACTCAAGTGAGTGATATGAGTCTGTAAATTAGGACTATATACCAAAATATCGTAAAAAAAAACTAACAGACAACGGCGTAAAAAAGGTCTAAAAACCTGGTTCATCAGGGATTGAAACGTAGCTGGTGCGTTTGTGAGGCCAAATGGCATCACCAAGAATTCATAATGGCCTTCATGGGTCCTGAAGGCGGTCTTCTGAATGTCAGCTTCGGTCATTCTGATCTTATGGTATCCGGATTTCAAGTCCAACTTTGAAAAATATTTGGCGCCATGGAGTTCATCCAATAATTCCTCAATGACTGGGATCGGAAACTTGTCAGGAATGGTCGCTTTGTTCAATGCGCGATAATCCACACAAAATCGCCAACTACCATCTAACTTCACCAAGATCACCGGGCTGGAGTATGGGCTCACGCTGGGACGAATTATGCCGGTGAGTAACATCTCATCTATCATTCTTTCTATCTCTGCCTTTTTGGCGTGAGGATATCTGTAGGGCCTCATATTCGTTGGGTCAACCCCTTCTTTAAGCTGTATTTTGTGATCAATCATCCGACGAGGTGGTAATCCCTCTGGCATGTTGAACACGTCCTCATATTCCGTTAACAAACGATCCAGACCCGGAATATTTGTCTCGGTAATGAGCTCATCCTCCTCCGTACTCATCGCACAAAATTCGACTAAAAATACCTGGTCTTCGGGTTGCCATATTTTGGCCATCATTTTCAAGGATATTTCCAACCTGGTCAGCAAGGGATCACCCTTTAATACCACCCTTGTGTCCCCAACTATGAACGACATGCTCAAGTTTTTCCAGTCAATAGTCATGGCTCCCTGTTTCTTTAGCCACTGCATGCCTAAAACCATATCCAGATTACCTTGGTCGAACGGAAGGAAATCCTCCATGATGGACAAGCCTGGTAAGGAAATCATGACTCCCTTACAAACTCCCGTTCCTTTCACAGCTTTACTTGATCCCATTACTACTCCATAGTTCACTGTGTCTAATACTGGTACTTTTAACATGTCCACCAATGTTTTTGAGATTGAAGTTGTGAGTAGCCCCACAATCAATTAACATCACCACCTCGTGTTCATTCATCATCCCTCGAACTTTCATCGTCCCTGGTGTTGTCAATCCGACCACTGAGTTCAGCGAAAGCTGGATCTCTGGAGTCATTTCCATTGTTGCTACTTGCGTATTTTCTTCCTCAGTGCCCATAACGGGTTTGTCTTCCTCAATGTCGTCCGCTGTGATCAGGACTCCGAGTTCCTTGTTCTTACAACGATGGGCTGGTGCAAATTTCTCCTCACATTTGAAACAGAGACCTTTCTCCCTCCTCAGTCGAATCTCAACATCATATAGCCTCTTGTAGGTCTGCTCCTTCTTAAGGGTGTCCTCTCAGCTAACGTCACCGTTCTAATTTGATGATGTGTTTCAGAGGCCTTAGCAGGTGCCACGATTGCTTGGCTATTTTGGGTCGGTCTCGGGCTTCGATTAGCCATCCTCTCAGGGCCCAACTTCGCTGCTTCCATCTTGTCCTCTACCCTTTGGGCCGCGCGTATAATATTTTCAAGCCCAATAGGTTCAAAACACAGTGTTTCCATTCTGACCATGTGAGTTAACCCGTTGGTGAAAGTACTTTCCAACACCTCCTTCGTCAAGTGGGGTAACGGCGCCGCTAACTCTTAATGGCCAAGAAATGCGCGCAAACCGTTCCTTCTTGCAGTGGTCGAAATCGTGCGAATAACCTCCCCTTCAGATCACTCCAAACTTTCATTCTTTTTCTGTTTTCCGCCCAACGATACCAATGCAGAGCTCTTCCTTCAAAGCTGACCACCGCAACAGTTAGTTTTTCCATCTCCGATAACCGATTCAGCTGAAAAATATCGTTCAGCTCGGAACAGCCATCCGTCAGGATCGGTTCCATTGAAAACTGACATTTCGACTTTCTTAAACTTGATCCTTTCACTCTGTGGATCTTCTCTCCTCTGCGGGGACCCTCTTTCTTCAAAGACGGTCTCCGGTTCCATTTCTTCGTCCGCCTCCCTGTATTTCTGTTTTCCGGTAGACATTTCCGTAAGTTCCGATTCAGTCACCCTATTCATTTTTCCCTCCGCTAACTCTTTTACTAAAGTATTAAATAACACATTCATACGTTCTAAGGTTTTTTCTAACTTGGGAATCCTTTGAAGCTCTGTTCAAACTTCTCTCATGGCCGACTCAGAAGCTTTCTGCATTTCGCCGATCGCTGCTTTCGTCGCCTTCAACCTCTCTTCAATTGCCTTCTGCGCCATTTTCTTCCACCTCCCCAGATTTGAAACGAGCTCTGATACCACTTGTAAGAGTACTCTTACTAGTGATCGATAATATTGCAATAAGAACGATTACACATAAACAAAGGAAACACCCAGCAATTCGAGAGTGCTAGTAGCTCTCCAAAACTCCTAGAACTGATGTTCTATTACAATCAAAACATAATCACAACAGCAATAAAAGATAGTTTATATACTAGGGCCAAGGTAAACCCTAACAACCGTACCACCAACCGGTCCCACAAGCCTTCAAACGGTTAGCTCACACATGTTCTTTTCCCTCTCTGCCCTTCCTTTATGTTAATATTCACAATTGGGGCCTAACAGTTTACCATCGTCTTACTTCCATAAAGCATCGAGTCTAGGAAAAAAGCTCCTAAAATTTAACTCTATTGCCAAGTGGGTTGACCGCGTATGAAATTGGAATGAATTTGCGTCATGCATTTAATTCAAGCGGTGCATGTCTTTTACTTACTTTGGTGGTAGGCCATGGGCCCATCCGGATGTCAAAGAAAACTTTCAGTTCACCACAAAATGAAAAGGCAAATGCCTTAGAAGTTGAAGCGGTTTACTAAAAAAGTAAAATAAAAAAGTCCAAGCGGTGGTTATTTTAAAATAGGGCAGACTGTGAGTGCATTAGCCAAAGAAAAAAATTGTAAGGTGGCTAACACTTTGACAGCAACATAACAAGGTGACTTTTATTCTTTTTCCTTGCTTTACTTTAGTTTTCTTTTCATTTTTATTTGTTCACAACAAGGTGAGTTTTATTCTGTTCTCTTACCTTACTTTTGTTTTCATTTCGATGAATTATTGAGATTTTCTGATATTGTCGATGGGATTTAGATTATTATTAACACAACAAGAAAGTTAGATGTACTGATGAACATCGATGCACTATTGAGATTTTTTCGACGATATTAATTCTTTACCATGTTTTGTACTTTTATGTTTAAGTAATAATAATGTAAAGTATAATAATGTTGAGAATATATAAGGTTTTGTTTTATGATTTAAATATATATTTTTTTAATTTAAAATGAGGCTTACGCCTCATACTACTTCAAGGCTTATATCTCGCTTCTCCATGTGAAAACGCTTTGAGGATGCCTTAAGCCTTTTTTAAACTTTGGTTGACCAAAACAAAAGATCTAAGAAAAAATAGGAGAGGAGAGTAAATTATCCAGATGTCATCCCAAAATTGAACTCCATTGCCTTCCCCCACCTAGAATATGGAACTAAAGGCTGCAAGATCCACAATATATCTCAACCCTCCATCCTAGTCTACACCTCGCTAAAGAATTCCCTCTCTTATTTTTATGAATGCTTCTACCAACCGGAGCCTTGAAAACACAAATAATTAGTCTGCATCTTAGCATCAACTCCTTAGACAAGGCAGAGCCATTAATTTGGAGGGCCAAATTTTGCATTTGAACGTAATTAAAGGAGACAAATTAGAGGAAAAGTGCTACTTTTTAAATTTTTTTTTTTATATAATCTAAGGCGAACAAAGGAGAAAATTTATAGTAGTCCTGTATTACCTCCCCCTCCATCATCTCTATAAATTTTCCTTTATAATTAATTTTTTAATATTGTTGGACCCCACATCACTCTAAAATAATACTGATGTAGCTCAATGAATGAAAGTAGTATCTACAGTACCGTATTACTAGAAATTTTCCTCGAAGAGGGGATTAGTTTGTCATCAGCTCTTGTTTTCTTTTAACAAGAAACAAGATATTTCATTGGAAAGATGAAATAAGACTAATGCTCAAAAGAAACAAATTGGAGAGAAATAAAGCAAAAATTAAGTAGAAGAATACATAAGATAAATAAAAGAAGACAACTTGAGATTAATATCTTGTAAAGATGAGTTTGCTTAAGACTTAGAAATAGAACACTATGTGGAAACTTTCAAATGAGCCGCTTCATAACAATCAAACTAAGGGCGGCCTTTGTCCTGTCCTCCGTACTTGTTAGTTATACTTACCACAAGAATCCCTATCAGTATCAGCTCATGATTGTAAAGTGAAGTGCCATTCTGATCTTTCTGATCCAATTGCTTAGGATGTTGTTCTAATCTGTTCTCTTTTCATGTCTCTAATAAGTTAAACTCACTCTTAAAAGTGGTTAATTGATGGTATTGTTTTGTTTCAGGAAAAAGCATTTCAACAGCCATTTCTGCTGGAGCTGCTTTGGCAGTAACTTCTACACTAATTGATGTTGGTGGTCAGACCACAAGAGTTGACACTGGCAAGGAGTATTACCCTTACACCACCAAGAAAAGATCCCACATTGAGTAATAGCATTAGTAATCTTTGCAGCAATGGGAAGAGAAGAAGTTGGTTGGCTTTTTCTTTTGGTTTTTCAGAGATGTAATTTATACTCTCAGTTCTCTTGAGTGAGCTTAACAGGGATGATGATTGTATGAATAAAGGTACTATCAATTTGTTCAACTTGTTTTTGGTTAGTTTTGGACTTGCCACCATTGTTATATGTTGGAAGCTTTTTACTAGCAATTTGGGATAATTATCAAGGTGGTTGAGAAAAGTTATCAATGGCAGCACCCTGTTTTCCTTTTTCATGGCAAATAATATGGGGCCATCATAATTTTATAGGTTTAAATCCAATTTTCGTCTTTCGTGTTTCAACTTTCAAGCTTGTTTCATTTTGGTATTCGAACTTTAAAATTTGTTCTATTTTTGTCTTTTTATGGAATTGTTTGAGGCGCAATGAGTGGATTAAAATAGTCTGTTAATAATAAATACTATTGAAGTAGATTGGAGTGACTTTATTTATCTTAGACTTAAAAAATTGGTGAGCCAAATGTGGAGTGTCCCACTCCACCCAACTCCAAGTTGGTTGGCCAAACAATGCGACTTTATTTAGCTTTTAAAATGTGTACTTTAGTTTGAACTTTAAAAAAATAATCATTTTGATCCTTATTTTTATTTTGTTTTTATTTGTTTTTAACAAATCAATGATATAGTATATGCATGATTTCAAGTCCTAAGTTAGAGGCAAACATTTGACAAGTGAATATTAGATGGATAAACAATATAGGAAAGACCAAAATAATTATTTTTCAAAGTTCATAAACTAAAATAGACATTTTAAAAGTTTAGAGACCAAAATCAAATAAACTTAGAAGTTCACGTACTAAAATTAGGGATGTCCATTTTTTTTCTTGGGAGGGAGAAGCCCAGGAAATTCAGAACCAAAATAGTACAAACTTAAAAGTTTAAGGACCAAAAAATGATATTTAAACCTAATTTTATATCTCAATTCAAAACCCACCCATCAAATATCTTATGGTCAAAGATTAGGTTTCATCACAATTGTCATACTTTTTTTTTTTTTGACAACATGTTGGGGTGGAAGATTGAACCTAAGACCTCATGGTCACTAGGCGATACATGATGCCGTTGAGTTATGTTTTTGTTGGCGTTATGCTTTAGACTCTTTGTTTCACCATTTGTTTTGTCAACATTCTCTCTCTTTGGTCATATATGAGTTCCTTTAAAATCAGCACATGTCAAACAATGCAACTATAAAAGTAAAAAAAATTAAAAGAGCAGAAATTTCTTAGGCTATTTTACTCTCTAGACTAATTTTGTAGTAAAAAAAAAAACAAAATCGTGGAGCGACTAGTCAATAACTTTAGGTAAAGAAAGAATGGAAGAAGGCTGCAACAACAAAACAACTTTTCTATGGGCTATGTTAATACGTGCACCTTGTGTCAGTCTACTGTCTTTTGGTTGTTGCTGCTTCCTCCTATTCCCCCTTACCCTTATATTTAGTTTTGAACACCAAACTTTGGTCCCTTTATGGTTGCGTGTTACATTATCGCTTCATTTTCTAGTGAAATGTCGAGCGAGCAATATGTAGAAATTTCACTTGACGTCGTACTAAAGATGTCGATATGACGAAAGAAGAAACTTTTCGATAAGCATTGACATGTTGACAACATTTGAATGACTGACACGTGACGGGATGGGGGGATTCGAACCACAGACCTCTTGGTCATTAACACATACATATGCCCGTTGAGCTATGTTCGCTTTGGCGGTTAAACGTCTGGTTGACACATGTTAGTGAGGTTTGATTTGTGGATAAATGCTACATAATCTGTGGCTAATGTGTTGGCAAATTGGTATAAATTTATTGACAACTCAGTGAAAATTTGCTGGACATTAAATGAATAGGAATCCCGAGGAATGCGGCATGCTATGTTACCATTTATGCCTACTTTTGTTCTCGAGGCATAATCGAGGATTACACTTCTATTCATATATTTTGTAACGTATGAGATGTTTTTTTATGAGTCCCAAGATTTAGAAGAGGATAAATTTTAATTATGTTGCCTTTGAATTATGGGCCCAATATATCATTAAATATTAATTGTAATATTTTTATCTTTATTTAGGTTGGTGATCTGAAGAAAAAAAATTGTATTTTATATTTTTTTTTGGATTCGGTCGCGGATTTAGAAATGAATCTCAATTTAATTAGTTGATAAGATTTTTATAAACCATAAAACTAACGGTTGTTATGAACTAAATATTACGATATGAATATTGCATGTATAATCTGGAGTTGGCGAAAACCATTTTTTTTAGTACAATGTGAAGATTGAACCTCTCGATCTCACGAGAAGTATGTTAACCATTTTTTTTAGTACATGTAAATTACCGCTAAACTATATGTACATTTTTTTTTGCAAATGTATTTAATTAATGCGGGGATTGTGACTTATTAGTCAATGACACAACCTTATCAATGAAACTATGCTCGATTTGACAACTATATGTACACTTTGGCTTCAATATCTTCGCGATTGGTTATATTGGTCAACCATGTTCATATGGCTTTTCTCAACCCCATTGAAGAAAAGGGAAAAACAAGAAGCAAAACATGAGAATTCATGGATATACTTCTGCATCATTTTTATTTAAAGGTATATATTGATAACCGTCTTTCGGCTAACTTAGTTTTCTCCGTCCCTCAGGACCAACAAGAAGTATTACGAAAATATTCACCCGCTGTTCATCCACTACGCCTTTTATCTGATTTTAGGTCTTGACTCATCCTCTGTGGACGAACCTTGTGGAGGAATCCTTAGGTCTGGTGGGGGCAACTTACCACTGTTGGAAGCTTCTGCAGTTGTTCGGCTGCGTTCTCTCCGTCCGCGTATCTCACACTCCCAAAACATCTTTTTTCTTTTTTCTTTCATATTTCATTTTCTTTTCCTACATTTTTCTTTCGAGATATAGGTTGGCTTCGTGCATCTTGTTGTTTGTCGGGGTGCTCCTGAGGTATGTCCTTCCGGTAGGTTGTTCTCTTCTTTGTCTTTTCCATCTAGTGCCCACACCGCGTCAGAAAATCTTCGTCTTCGATCTCTCCTCGCAACGCAATATAGAAGTCCAACTGTTTCTCTCAACATCTATCTTTTAAGTTATTGATTTCATATCGAAAAGTGGTATGCATTCACTATTAAGCCTAAGCCCAATATACGTGGATGAATCTATGTGAAGATCAGGGGGATCATGACCCTCCCAAAATTTGATTTTTTTTTTTTTTTTTTTTATTATTATTATTATTATTATTATTATTATTATGTAGGCAAAAGTAAGGGCAATTTGACTTTTTATACCCAAAAGGAAAAGAAATGGGTGTTTTAGGCTCCCCAAAAAAAAACTTGCAGTTTTAGACCCCTGATGTGAAAGGTCTTAAATGCCCTTACTTTAAGGGATGTGAAATGTCGAAAATGCCCCTCATTAACCCAATTGAATAGCCTTCAATTTTTCATTACTTTCACCTACTTTTCACCCACTTTTCACCTACTTTTCACCTACTTTTCACTTACCCACCTTTAACCTCAAACATTCATGAAACTAAATTTCATGTTTTTCATTATTCTCACATTCTCCACGTTTTTGTTGTTTGTAACAAATAACATTCATTCATCCAACAATCTTCATCATTCTCTCACATCCCCACATCGGGTTTATTCTCTCCCATCACATTGCTGAACACCGAAGGAGTTTTTCAAAGTCGATCATTCTCCGTTATTGAACTCTATCATTATTCTTGCTGAAGGTATGTGTACCTAAACCCTTGATGTCGGTTTATTTTTTTCATTCTAAAACAATGTCGGTCCCTTGATGTCGGTTTATTTTTTTCATTCTAAAACAATGTCGGTCCCTTGATGTCGGTTTATTTTTTTCATTCTAAAACAATGTCGGTCCCTTGATGTCGGTATTTTTGACACAAAAACACATTGTGTTTAGGGTTAGGGTTAAGGGTTTAGGGTTAAATCTGAACACGAAACGAAACCACCCTAAACCATTGTGTTGTGTAATTTTGTATTAGTCAGAAAAATACAATTTCAAAATTTTCTGTTATTGGTGGTAATTCCACGGTAAATTTAATAACAAACATTTACCGGTCGGTAAATGTTCGTTATAGAATTTACCGGTCGTGGAACCACCACCGGTAAACTCAATAACAAACATTTACCGACCGGTAAATGTTTGTTATTGAATTTACCGGTGGTGGTTCCACGACCGGTAAATTCTATAACGAACATTTACCGACCGGTAAATGTTTGTTATTGAATTTACCGGTCGTGGAATTACCAGACCGGTAATTTCAATAACAAAAATTACCGACCGGTAAATTTTGTTATTGAAATTACCGGTCTGGTAATTTCGCAGATAATTTTCCCCTCAACTTTTTTCTGAACTCTTATTTATTTATATGTTTGCAGATGCCTCGAGTTTGGGTATGTTTTGGTGGTGTGTGGAATGAAATAGAAAATTGTTATTATGGTGGGAAAACAAGAGGGTGTGACTTAGAGACTGAAATTACGTACAATGATTTTTTAGGGCGGGTCTATACCCTATGTAGTATAAATCCAGATCTATACGATCTTGTAATTAGATGTATACTCCAATTGAAGTCCAGAGCACCGGCTTTTGTTATTAGCAATGACGAGGACCTTAGTACTTTCTTGACTTGGGGTGAAGTCTCTGAATATCCTTTGTATATATCCACTATGTCAAAGTTGACCCAAACACCTGAAATGCAAATTCCATCCACTTCCAACCAAGAAATTCCAACAACGTCCACATCCTTCCCGTATAACATAGGGCAAATACCATCCACATCGTCCATTCCATATATACCAGGCACACAATTTTACCCTATGTTTTACCCGAGCATGCCTTACCCTAACGTTCCTTACCCTACCATGCCTTACCCTAGCGTGCCTTACCCTAGCGTGCCACAATTGTCTTACGCTAATGTGGAGGCATATAACTTGGGGGATGACGCAGATCATACTCAACATCATGGTGTTGAAGAAGGGGACGACCGTGGTGTAGAAAATACAGGTGGCGGTGTTGATTATAATGAATATAATTATAATGATGGTGATGGTGGAGATGATGGTGGGGAGGGCGAGCCCGGTGAAGATTATGGTGGGTATAATGATGGTGTAGAAGAAAATGATGATGGTGGGGAAGAAAGGGACGACGAGCCTGTTCAAGTACATGTACAAAATACTGTTGAGGTTCCTGCTGGTCCTGTTGCACGTGTGGTTGATGTTCCTTCTGCATCGGTTCATGCTTCATTGTTAGGTCAGTCTACTGAAGACATAAAAGTTGGAGAACTTTTTATGACTAAAAAAGCTTTGTTGATGAGATTGTCCGTTATAGCAATGAAGACTAGCTTTGAGTTTAAGGCTAAGAAGTCGAACAAGACACTGTGCGTAATGATATGTAGGAATGCTGAATGCAAATGGAGACTTCGGGCTATGAAGTTGAAGGATTGTGATATATTCAACGTTACACAATATGCAAACATTCATACATGCAAAAAGAAAATGTTGACTCACAACCATCGACAAGCAAAATCTTCAGTTCTTGGCCATTTATTGAAGTCGAAGTTTGAGGATATCAGCTGTATCTACAAAGCCAAGGACATTGTCAATGATATTCGAAAAGAGTATGGTGTTAACCTAACCTATGACAAGGCTTGGCGAGCTAGAGAAATAGCACTGCGTCTTGCTTGGGGGTCGCCAGAAGAATCTTTCAAACTCTTGCCAAGGTTCGGTGAGGCTTTGAAAATTGAAAATCCAGGTACGGTGTTTGATTTGCAACTCGATGAAAATAAATACTTCAAATATGTATTTATGGCGTTAGGTCCCGCCATTAGAGGTTTCGTGGGTTGCATTCGGCCTGTACTAATAATAGACGGTACTCACTTGAGGGGAAAGTACAAGGGTAAACTTCTACTTGCAACTGGTGTTGATGGCAACAACCAAATATACCCCATTGGTTTTGGAATCGGTGAAGGGGAATCTGAAGCCTCGTGGGTGTATTTTCTTCGACAGATGGAATGTGCAATCGGACATGTCCCCGGGTTAGTCATTGTGTCTGATAGACACCCGAGCATTCGAAAGGCGATTCAGATTGTATTTCCTGAAGCTGTTCACTGTTTATGTATACATCATATAAGTGAGAACCTTAAGACAAAGTATAAGAATGAAGACATTTGTAAGGTATTTCTCCAAACAGCGAAGGCATGCCGCGAAGTACAATTCAATGAATTTTGGGGACAACTTGTAAAGTATCCGGGTGCACAAACTTATTTGGAGGATATTGGGCTAGACCGATGGGCTCGTGTTTTCCAATGTGGAAGAAGGTACAACCAGAACACCACCAATCTCGCAGAATGCACGAACTCTGTATTTAAGGACGCGCGTCAACTTCCGATTACAGGATTGTTAGACCATATCAGAGGGTGGTTTCAAAGGAAGTATTACAAGCGTCGGACCAAGCACGCAATTCGTGGTGAGGAGTCCCTCGTATCCAAATATGTCGAGGGCCTTCTGGAAATATCAGTAGAGAATGCGAGGAGGCACAAAGTTGATCCAATTGATAGATTTGAATTCGAGGTTGATGATGGGTATCTGGGTGGACGTGTCAACATTGAGACCAGAACATGTACTTGTCGTGAGTTTGACTATTATGATATCCCATGTTCTCACGCAATAGCTGGATGTTGGTTTCGTGGCATAGACCCCATGACCCTCTGCTCTTCGGTTTACAATATGGAAACTTTGATCAACTCGTACTCGGAGCCCATATTTCCGCTTGGTCATCTCTCAGAGTGGAAGAGATCAGATGATTTCGTTGACTGTGAGGTACTTCCCCCCAAGCAGGTCATAAGAGTTGGTCGACGCCAAACCTTGCGAATACCCTCTACAGGTGAAACCCAACAAGTCCATAAATGCAGTCGTTGTGGGAATTTCGGACACAATAGAAAAACTTGTCGACAACCACTAAGCACTGTATGATACTATGTTTGTAATATGTAACAATGAACTTTGTTTTTACTATGTAACAACACTTCATTATATTATTTCTTCGCAACGTTTAATGTTGTTATTCAATGTATTCGGTATCTTTTCGAAACAAAGATAAAATGTTTAGGGTTTTAGAATCTGATAAATTTCCCATACACAAAGGTGAAACGATTCTGGAAAATTTACCGGTCGGTAAATTTTCCTCAAACAAATGGGCAAAACAATTCTGGAGAATTTACCGGTCGGTACATTTCCCAGAAACAAATGGGCGAAATCTGGGAAATTTACCGGTCGGTAAATAATTTCCACTGGGGTAAATTTACCGACCGGTAAATTTCCCAGATTTTGACCATTTGTTTCTGTGAAATAAACCGACCGGTAAATGTTGTAAATTACATTTACCGACCGGTAATTTTGTCAGTGTCTAGATTATATCTGAGTTTAGGGTTTAGGGTTTATGATTTAGGATTTTAGGGGTTTAAATTAGTTTTGGTTAAGAGTGGTTTAGGGTTTAGGGTTTTCAGGGTTTAATACTTCTAAAAAGAATACATTACCCTAAATATTAACGAGATTGAATAACCTAAATATTAACGAGATTGAATAACCTAAATATTAACGAGACTGAAAACCCTAAATATTAACGAGATTGAATAACCTAAATATTAACGAGATTGAAAACCCTAAAACCATAAACCATAAACCAACAATGGTCTATTGCCCCATAATAATAAAAAACTTTAATACATTAAAAAATATTTTGGGTTACAATAATGGTCTATTGCCCCACAGTTGTACAGCATACTGACGCCTACAAAAATCAATGTTATCCTGAGATAGGGTGTCCATTGGACATCCCATTACAAGATATTCTAAAAACTTAGCAACAAAAATACCACAGTCACCACTATCAATTTGTTGGGGCACGTCAGGATGTCTATACACCTCCCATGGTCGGATGGGCAGTGTGGTTCTCATCTCCAAGACCCCACACTGTCCCAACAGCATGTAGAAATTTGTGCGGACATGCTTCAGCTCCATCTTCAATTGGTCGTCTGTAGTCAGCGTCATGCAAGAATCGTACACTGTCAACTCGCCATTCCGCAAATCACCACACAACAACACCCAATGGTTACCTCCTATATTGAATGGCATGTACACCACATCAACGGTATTCCATGGTACGTCGTAGTCGGTCTTCTTCCCTAACGTATAGTCGACGACATTGTTGTACTTACTCCATTCGATGCGTGGATCACTCGGGAGTGTGTTCGACATCTCTTCGTACACCTCTTTTCCCCTTAGAAATGACTGACATAATGAATGAATGAAATTGTGAGTTATTGATAGACAAATTAGATTGCGTAAAATAATATAACTACTTACCGTGACAACTACATCTGCAGTGACAAATTTGTGATTGCAGAAATTCGGTCTCAATTGTAACTTCTTGCGAATGAACAGAAAAAGTGAGTCCATGACCTACACATTAATTTATTACTTGTTAATTCCTAATATACCATAATAGTATTACATGAAGAATAGTATTACATACCTCGTCGCTCGTCCAATGAGAAGGTGTCAGAAGATCTCGAAACCATTGTTTGTTTCTGTGTGCGTACGTTGTTCTGCGCCATAACTTATTTTCATCGCCCATCCATTTTTCAAACTTCTGATCCAGTGGTGGAGGTATTTTACGTAATGGGTTGCCTTTATCCGTGTATATCAGCTGACCCTGCCGATTCTTGAAAATTACTGGACTACGAAGTTTCCATGGGACGGTACGGGTACGCAGGCCCCGACGTGGTACTTCATTCGCAGGTACAGGTCCGCTAACTTCTACCACGTAATCCATCGGCTACATAAGACAAATGCAAATTAAAATGTTAACATTATAGAAATATTTAATAAAAGTTTTAAAATTTTTATGAACAAATGAGGTTACCTCCAACTTCACGGTGGCTACATCCTCGGGACGATCGGTGAGTACTTCCTCGGGATGATCGGTGGCTACATCCTCGGGACGATCGGTGAGTACTTCCTCGGGATGATCGGTGGCTACATCCTCGGGACGATCGGTGAGTACTTCCTCGGGATGATCGGTGACTACTTCCTCGGGATGATCGGTGAGTACATCATCTGGACGCTCGGTGAGTACTTCCTCGGGATGATCAGCGAGTACATCATCTGGACGATCGGTGACTACATCCTCCACACGATCGGTGACTACATCCTCCACACGATCATGGACATCGATGTCCATTGGCACATGTGCCTCGTTGTCAGGAAGTGCTTCACGGTCCATTGGCACATGTGCCTCGTTCTGTGCCCCGACGTCCTTCGTTTGGTCAACTTTAGCATCTTCATCCCCAACATTGTCGTCAAGATGTGAACTATGATCTCGACCATCCATATCCCGATCTTCTCTTCTCGATGGCCCGCCTTCATCATCGGTATGTTTAGGCCCAAAATAGTGGGTCGGGTCCACATCTCCGCTCTACATCTCCCAAAATAGTAACAGTGAGAAAACAAATATATGCATTTAAGAAAAAAAAACCCTAAACCCTAAACCCTAAACCCTAAACCCTAAACCCTAAACCCTAAAGAAAAAACGTTTTAATATAAAATAGATTACCTTGTAAAGTCGTCGCAACAACCTTTTTATGGCCTTCAAATCAGACTCCATACCCTCCATGCGTTGATCCATACGTTGCAGGTGCTTAGTGCATTTGCAACTCTTCTTCCTCTTCTTCTTCTTCGTCACCTCATCATTGACTTCACCTTTCACATGTGGCGAACCTCTCGAGTCAGGCATCTTCTGAACATGTACGGACCCTACACCTGGCCCTACTGGGTTCTGTGATGACATGTCAATGTGATGGACCGTCATATCCTCAACCTCCTCGGGTACAACTTGACCCCCTTCGGGTACAACTTGACCCCCTTCGGGTACATCACCCTCTTGTACAATTTCTGGACGAGGAACCTCCACTCTTCGATTAATAAATCGAATCTCTTCATCCGTCGGTACCATGGCCACAATTGTAGTCTGTAACATAACTTAGATTAGATTCAAAAAAATGTTCACAGTTAACAGCGGCAATAACAAAATAGAGAACTAACCACATCCGCCTGGAACACCTCGTCGCAAAGCCGTTTATATGAAGGTGACACGCGACATGACCATCTAAGAATACGTGGGATGGCCGAATCATTGAGACGAGTTGCGACAAGAGTCAACGAGGAAAAAATCTCATATGCCCATATCTGCATTAACAAAAAAACTACTTAAAAAACAAATAATCTCATATGAGTTTGTTAATGTATAACTTGAAATAGTGCAAACCTGGAGTGCATGCGGATAACCATACAAACTATATGTCTCCGCCTTCTTCAACGCGTCTGTCTTTCTTTTATAGGAATCAGCTTTCCCATTCAAAGCTTTTTTTAGGCTTTCAATCGTTTTCTTGAATATCAGTCTACTCCAATCCTCATTACAGAATTGCTCCCAGTCGTCGATGATATTCAAGAGGCTAGTATTCATTTTTTGCCTCTTCTCCCTCCCAATTAAACCCGCCTCAATGAAATAAAACAAGGATACTTTCACAGCATCCTCATCGTTCTCAAACACTATACTAGGGTATAACTTCTCAAACTCATCAGCCCTAATACCCTCTACATCCCTCATATAAAGGCCTCTCAGTCTATTTTGATTTACAACCCTCCGAACATTTCTACGGCCATGTCTAAGACCGGTTATAATGTCAAATTCTCGCTTACCGAAAGACACTCTACTTCCTAACAAGTTAAAACTCATAGCATCTCCCGTTTCAGATGTTTCATCCTCAACCTCAACTTCCCTAAGAAGGATGTAGTGAACTAATTGTCCATTAAAAACTATAGAGGTATCGAATATAGGGCCAAAACAAGTTTCCCTAAACATTGCCAATTGGGTTACTGACAGTTTTTGGGTGATGTTTTTCTTAGTGGTACTAATGTGGCCACAACAGGTCAACAAGGCTGGAAAATGGTCACTAAGGGGGATTTTATCAACCATTTGACTCATTTCTGATTCCATGGTAAACCTACACACCTACACAACAAATTCAAAATGCTTATGAACAACACAACAACCAACAACACAAAGCATGAATTTACATTCTGTTTTTTTTAGGGTTTAGGGTCGAAAAAAAACAAAACAACCCATTCTGTTTTTTTTACCGGTTATGAATTACCCACCGGTAAATTACCGGTCGGTTTTTTCTAACCGGTAATTTAAGCAGAAGGAATTTACCGGTCGGGTAAATTCCTTCTGCTTAAATTACCGGTTAGAAAAAACCGACCGGTAATTTACCGGTGGGTAATTCATAACGGTAAGTGAAAAAACCGACCGGGTAATTTACCGGTTGGTAATTCTCACCGGTAAATTACCGGTCGGGGATAAAACCGACCGGTAAATTTACCAGATGGCAATTTCCCCCAAATTTCTTAATTTACCGGTGGGATGAAATCGACCGGTAAACGTACCGGTCGGTACTTCATCTCCTTCATCTCCTTCCTTCGTCTGCAACAACCCCCCAAATCTCAAAATCACCTTCCAAACAACTCAAAATCACTTGACAAACAGATCAAAACATGAAATCGAAACACTAAACCCATGAAATTGAAACGCCCAAATCTCTTTATCGAAACATGAAATCGAAACGCCCTAACCTAAACCCATGAAATTGAAAAGCCCAAAGCAAAACATGACCGACCCAAGCTTAAAGAATACCTGCCAAGCTTGAAGTTTGAAGAAGGAAATGGTCGTCGATGGCCTCTGTGAGCTTGAAGAAGGAGATGGTTGGGGAAGCTTGGAAGTTGGAAGCTGGAAAGTTGGAGTTGAAGAAGAAGTAGATGAGAAGATGAAGAAGCTGACGGAAGATGAAACGTTTTTTGGGGTTTATGTTGAAGGGTATTTTCGACATTTCACATCCCTTAAAGTAAGGGCATTTAAGACCTTTCACATCAGGGGTCTAAAACTGCAAGTTTTTTTTTGGGAGCCTAAAACACCCATTTCTTTTCCTTTTGGGTATAAAAAGTCAAATTGCCCCAAAAGTAATACGTTAAAATATTATTATTAGTGTTTAATATATAACAACCCCTCTAAAGGCCATAAAAATCTTTTGGTTCAATAGATTTCACGCATGTCATGCTAATTGCTAAGTCTTGAGTTCATATGGAGATACAACTTTTATTTATTTATTATTTTTTCATTTTAATATATATAGATTTATTATTAAAAATATTTTAGACATATATATATATATATATTTTAAAATATAAATGATAAACAACCTTCCATTATTTTTTAGTTATTATTATATTTATTAAAAAAAGTGTTGAAATGCATTATAACTTTAGTATTTTAAAAATTGTTTTATTTTAATCGTGGTAATTTTATCTGTTCAAATTTAGTCCTCAAACTTTTAACAAATCTTAAAATTAATCTCTATTATTAATTTATTTCTTAACTTTTCTAAAAGTAATATCCCTTTATAAATTTTAGAAATGTATTCACATTATATTATGTTTTTTTTGGAATATATTTTTTTTTTTCAAGTGTCTAATATGTCTTTGAACTTCTAATTTTGTGCTTAATAGATTCACAAACTTTAAAAAATGTTGGATATATATTTTTTAACTTTCATTTTTTATATATTATAGGTCCTCGAAATTTCAATTTTAAATCTAATAGATCTTTATCTAATTCGATATTTTTTCAAATTTAGTGATTCATTAGAAACAAAATTGATAGTTTAGAAAACTATTAGACACGTTTAAAGTCTAGAAACTTATAAGATAATAGATTGAAAGTTTAGTAACTCATTAAAGACTTTTTAAAATTTAGGAATCTAATACGCTCAAGTTTTAAAGTTCATGAACTAAACTTGTAATTTTTTTTTTCTATTTCATAAGACATCGAAATGAAATGTATTATATGATACTAAGTTAGGAAGTCTTTGGTACACTTACCTATTTTTATCATCAATAACTTTTTTTAAGGTCAACATGATGTGAGAGTGTGAATTTGAACCTCCGATTTTTTTGTGATATTTTTTTCCTTCGTATTTATAAAACATATTTTTTTGGTCTCCAAACCTTAATGTTTGGGTCCGCCCCTGCCAAATATATATATATATCATTTTTTTTTTTAATATTATCTTAATTTTTTAAAAATTTCAATTTTATTACTTTATATGTTTAAGTTTTTCTATCGAGTGCTTATGACAATACACGCTAAAATAGCCAAACTGAACATAGCTCAATTGACATAAGGTTGTGTTTGTGACTATGAGGTCATGACTTCAATCCTCGCTTTAATTAAAATACCGTTGCAAAAAAAAAAAAAAATACACGCTAAAATAATGGTAATGTGAAAAAAATTCAAAATTAATTTTTAATATGATGCCTATTTTTTAGCATGAAAAATATATCATTACTAAAATTAATGGACAAATGTTGTAAATTTTTTATGTTATTAATAGTATTTTTATTTGACATTTGTTATATTTTGTGGATATTTGTTTGGTAGATTAATATCAATGTCAAAATTTTTAGGGGTTCTTTGGCCCTGTCTTGTGTATGAGTGGGTTTGACTATGTTTGGGCGGATGAGTTTGGAAATCATGGTTTTAGAACCCAAACCCATAGTTTTGGATTTTCATCCCTTCTCACTTCTCTAATTTTGTTTCCCTCTTTATCAATTTGACATTAACAATTTTATCTCTCTCTTCATCAAATTGACACTAACAATTTTTTCTTTTATGTCTTTATCAATTTTGCCATCAATTTTTGCTATATGTCTATTCTTTTTTTCTTTATATATATTTAAAAAAATATATATATTGTCTCATCTTATTCTATAAACTAACAGAGTATTTTTTTTTTTTTAAGTTAAAAAATATATTTTTCTATTATGAAAAATAGTATTCTTTGTTGTGTTTTTTTTGCTACTTTCTAATATGAATATATTTTAATATTATTACAAAATTTTCATTAATAGTAGTGAATTATTGGAAGGTAGGTTATCTGTTTTTTTTGTAATTATTTTTTCTCTCTACTATTTGTTTATTTTATGTATTTTTTCAACCGTATTCTATAAACTAATGTTGTGTTTGTAACTTTTTTTTTTCTTTTATAATAATTATTATTTTTTTTAATTGGAATATACAAAATTTTCATCAATAATGTATTTTTTTTCCTTTCTTTTATTTATTGTTTTTTTTGTTTTTGTTAGATGCTTTTTTTATGTTTTGTTAAAATATATCTTTTTCCATCTTATTCCATAAATTTTTTTTCATCAATAGTAATGTAACTTTTTTTCCTTTATGCCAACAAGAGCGTAGTCCAACGACATGATGTATTGCTTAATGACTATTGTTAGGAGTGCTAACAAAGTCCCACATTGGTCCGGGAAGAGATTGATCCATGGTATATAAATGAGGTCTTTTGGGTGAAACCAAAAGTAAAGCCATGCGGGTTTAGGCTCAAAGTGGAGAATATCATACTAATGTGGAGTTTCGTTGTCCTTATCAACTATGAGGTCCTAGGTTCAATCCTCACTCCAACATGTGGTCAATTTTTTTTTTTCTTTTTGAGTTTTACAATTTATAAAACAACAACTAGAAAATAAGGGTAAAAAAGAACTATGAGGTCCTAGGTTCAATCCTCACTCCAACATGTGGTCAATTTTTTTTTCTTTTTGAGTTTTACAATTTATAAAACAACAACTAGAAAATAAGGGTAAAAAAGAGAAACAAAATAGTAAAAAGAAAAGGAAAAAAGAAAAAGAAACTGTTCAACTCGGGGTTCACAACACTCAACTCGGGGTTCACAACACTCCACCCCAAACACTAGTTTCTGATTCTGAGGCTTCCCAATCCTCCATCCCAAACACAGTTTTTTGATTCTCAGGATTCAGAACCTGACAAATTCCAGGGTTCCGATTTCCAGGATTCTGATTCCAAAACAGGAGGCCAAACGCCCCCTTAATTTACAAAAAAAAAATAAAAATAAATAAATTGTTCTATGATTATTAACAATGTTTTTTTTAGTACAATAATTATGAAGATATGAAAATTTGAATCATACCGAAGAAAAATAAAAAGAATTTACAACAAAACTTACCATTTACACAAATAATTTTGTTGTCCAAAAACTTGGTATAAAATGTTATATGCTTATCTTTTGAGATGAGACTTTTCAGTATTTAAATTTACTCTTGTTTTTATGATTCATTATTAATAATTTGAGAAGTCTATTTCATCGTAAATATTGAAATTTAGGTTTGTTTTCTCCAAATTTAGTGCTTTTTAATTTATGTTCTTAAAATTTATACTTGTTTTCTCTCAATTTCTTACTATGATGTTCTCATTTCTTAAAGAAACATTTAAATTCTTAGTCAAATTCTTAAAAAAAAAAAAAAAATTTAAAAACTATTTTTTTTTTTAATTTTCAAAATTTGACTTGATTTTTGAAAACACTAGTAGAAATTAGATTCCAAAACAAAGAAACTCATAGGTGAAAGTAGTGTTTATAAGCTTAATTAATTTTTAAAAATTAAACGGACGCCAACATGAACATAACTCAACTGACATAATGTACGACTTAGTGACTAAAATGTCACCGGTTTGATTTCCTCCACCTCACATGTTGTAAAAAAAAATGTTATAAACAGAGATTTAAGTGTTCAAAAGTTAAACCAATGTTAAAGATTTACTAGTAAATGTCAAATGTTCTTACGAAAAGAAGAAGATATAAACACACTTTTATTCAACTTAATTTTTGTAAAGTAAAAAGGTAAAAAAGAAATATTAAGGAGTAAATAATGAAAAGTAACTTATGTTAGCTTTAATAATGCTAAAGGCATGAAGCTTGAGTTTTGTCACATCACTTATGTCACATTACTTAATTATGTTTTAATATTAATTCTCTCCCTTCGTGCCTAGCTTAAAAATAATAGATTAAAAGTTTGTTACAATTAATGAGTGATTATATGCTGCAAGAGGAATAAAAAGGTTAAAGTAAAAAAAAAAAATGATGGAAATAGTTCCTAGAATCTCTAAAGATAATAAAAAACAAAAAGAGAGAGAGAATAATGAAATTGTGGTCCAATGTACTAAAGAAACAAGAAACAAAATTCTATGACTCTCAAGAGAGCTTCAACCACGTGTAAGATGGCGGATTATATGAAATATCACTCACACCGTACTAAAAAAAAACAATTTTCTTGTCAACATGAACATAGTTCAACCGATATAAAATATGTTCTTTCGACTAAGAGATCAGAGGTTTAAATTCTCTATCATATATATTGTTGAATTAGAAAAAAATATTTCTCTTATTTTAATTAAACGTTGTAAGCAGAGATGTCTATTTAGCCTGTCGGGCTCCGGTCCCGCGAGAACACTCCGAACGGGACGGAAAATCCTTGATTACATAGGAAATGGGACAGGAAGCGAGGAGTGTTTTTACCCCGTTAGCTAAACGGGGTAGAGACGGGTAGTAACATGTCTGCCCCCACCTTGATTACCCACCCCACCCCGTTTTTTTTTTTTTTTTTTTTTTTTATATATATATATAATATTCATAAAAAATAAATTTAACTCAACTACAATAACCCCATCTTGATTCTTCTGTCTTAAAAAATAAGTTTATTGAATTAATATATATATATATATATATATATTTAATTAACTTAACAAATAACAAAATTAAAAAAAAATAGTTAAGAATAAATTAAAAAGAAAATTACTCGGAGAATATCCGATTCCTGCGAATTTACTGCAAGGAATACCTGTCACGTCTCTGCAAAATTAAACGAAGAATTTTGTAGGAACAAGTAATGAAATGAGAGACGGGAACGAAAAAGACATTACACGACTCCGCCCGTGGACATCTAACCTAAATTTATTAGATTTTTTGTGCAACCCCTTATACATCAATTAATTATTTTTATTTTTTTAATTTTATGTAGGTTTGCATGAGGTTCCTAAAGTAAAAGTGATGGGAGAAAAATATCTTTGTGGTCAAATGGTATGTGGATAACAAGTACACTAGGTATTTTTAAGTAGTTCTCAATCCCACATTTATAAAACACATTTCTTGGCAAAAGCGAGCATAGCTCAGCTGACATATGTATGAGTTGACGATCACGAGGTCTGTGGTTCGAATCCCCCCACCCCAATGTACTAAAAAAAAAAAAAAAAAAAAAACACATTTGTTGTACCATTTTTTTAGGTAGTTGCTTTTATTTTTTTATTGAACAAATATGATTGTTATGGTTGATTTGGAGACATACCTTATTGCCTACAAAACCATTCAATATTTGGTATAAATTTTATGATTCCAATCTTAATACAAATTTTGAAGGGAGAAGTTACAACATAATTATTTTGAGCTTGGGGATCATAATTAAAGATTAGAGATACATTGTCTATTTGTCCTTAGGAAGAAGAATAATTAAGTTTTCATTCAAAAAAAAAAAAAAAAAAAAAAAAAAAAAACCTATTTTGGTCCATAGTGTTTTATATGTTTTATCTTTGTAATAACTTTCAAAATATCTATTTTAGTCTCTAAACTTAAACAAAATGTTAAATTATAAATTTAGTCCATGAATTTTGAAGTTTGTGTCTATTTGGTTCATAAAAACTTTGAAAATTACAAACTGAGTGTTCAAACTTTCAGTTTTAAAAAAAAATCCACGAATCTATTAGATACAAAATTGAAATTTTAAGATTCCATTAAACATAAAATTCAAATTTATATCATTAGATCAGTTAATTTTTAAAAACTTCAAATTTGTAAGGTACACAAAATTGAAAGTTTAGGGATCTATATATTAGATACAATATTGAAAGTTTATGAACCTATTAGACACTTTTGAAAGTTTAGGGATCAAATAGACACAAATCTCAAAATTCAACGACTAAACTTATAATTTAACTTAAACACAACTATGTTGGTCCCTAAATTTTAATAATATCTATTTTAGTCCATAAACTTAATTAAAAGAAAACAATTTTGATCATTCTTGTATTATTTTTTCCACACAATTTTTTCTCACCTTAAAACCCGATTTTAACCTATGTGAGTTGGACACATACTCATGTTAACATGTTAAAATAAAAATAACGGAAAAGACAAAAATGTTTATTTTTTTAAGTTTATGGATGATTAAAATAGACATGTTGAAAGTTTATGGAAAAAAATAGAAAAAAATGAAATTAGGAACCAAAATGAAATATTTGAAATATTTTTTAAAGTGTAGGAACTAAAATGGGATTTAAATCTTCAAAAAAAAAAAAAAAAAAAAAAACCTAATTTAAGGATCTTTAATTAGTGAATATTGAATAATAATCCCTTATTCATGATGGGTAACTATTCTAGAACAAACTCAACAACTTCTAACTATTACCTTAAAAGGTGATCTATTAAAAAAACATAAAAGAAAAACATAACTTAAAAATGGGGATTACAAAGAGATATTTTAAAACTAAGAGAGAGTCATAAGATAGTCCTCAAAGGCATAAGATTTATCTAATAGGAAAATATTAAGGCTAAATATACAAAATCATCCCTCATCTTTTAGGTAATTTTTAAATTTTACTTTCAATTTTTTTTAATCTGTCTAATAGGTCATTAAACTTTCAATTGTGTACTAGAAACTTAAAAAAATGTCCAACAAATTTTTGAACTTTCAATTTTGTGTCTAATAGAGATCTTTAATTTATTTACCATTTTTTAAAACTCGTAGACCTATTAGAAACCAAATTGAAAGATTAGAGATGCTTATCAGACACAATAGAGATTCGATTTTATGACTATTAGGTTCGAGAAGAATTTTAAAAAATGTCAATAGGTCAATGACCTATTAAAAACACAAGAAATTGAAAGTTATCCGAGAGTGGGGGTTCGATTCTGCCCTAGGGCAGATTTTCAAAAAATTATCAAACAACCACTTGGTGCAACGAGTGAGTGAGTGCATCACCTAGATAACCAGAGTGGGGGTTGATTGATCCTGCACCTGTGCAATCAACCACGCACGGGGCAGGAACGTTTTAAAACAATTTATCAAACAACCACTTGGTGCAACTGGTAACACATCTAGATAGCCTAGAGTGGGGGTTGATTGGTCTTGCACCTGTACAAAAAACCACGCACGGGGCAGGAATTTAAAATGCATTATTACCGCCCAAATTTTAATCGAACAACCACTTGGTGCAGTGGGTGAGCGCTCCGCCTAAGATAACAGAGACTGGGGGTTCGATCAGTGAGCGCATCATCCCCTAGATAGTCCAACTGGGGGTTGATTGATCCTGCACCTGTGCAATAAACCTCACGGGGCATGAATTTAAATACTACCTATCGCCCAAATTGGGTCCAATTTTTAATGTGCTTGTGTGTAATAACTTTCAAAATGTCTATTTTAGTCTTTAAACTTAAAAAAAATGTTAAATTATATCTCTTCAAACTTACATTTCGCCAAACCGACATAACTCAATTGACATAAGTTTGTGCCCGTGACTAAAATGTCATGAGTTCAAAAATACGGTTGCAAAAAAAAAAACACAAAAAATTCAAAGTTGTAGAAACTTATTAGACACCTTAATTAGTTAATTAATTAATTTATTATTATTATTATTATTATTTTTTTTTTTATTATTATTATTATTTATTTATTTATTTTTTTTTGAAGGGGAGACACCTTGAACTTTAGAGACCCATAAGTCATTTTTAAAGTTCAAACACTTTTAGAAACAACTTTTAAAGTTCAAGGTTTAAATTTGTAATTATACTAAATTTTAATTAGGTCATTCTGTAAAATAAAATCAATTAATTTTTTGTTTGAGTACGACAAAGATTGGGATGAAGGTTGAACAGTTGAGTTCATAGGAGATATAGTACATCCAGAGGCGGACCCAGATAGTAACATTGGGGGGCGAAATTTTCTTTTATCGCCAAAAGGTCCAAGATTAGAATTCAGAATTCACACCCACACATTGTATTGACCTTAAACAAAGTTATTGGTCATAAGATTAGATAAGTGTATCAAAGATTTCCTAACTAAGTTCGAATAATCTTAATATCATCATATAATTTAGATCATTGGGATGTCTTATCAATTAGAAGGAAAAAAATATTAAATTATGAGTTTGTTGTTAAAAAAAATAATATATATATGAGTTTATAGTCCAATAAACTTTTAAGTTTTAGTCATTTCCTAAACTTTCAATCTAATATCTAATAAGTTGCTAAATTTTAAACATGTTCAATAAGTTGTTAAACTTTCAATTTTGTGTTTAATGGATCTTTGAATTTTAAAAAACTTTGAATAGAACAAAGATCTATTAGACTTAAAATAGAAAATTTGATGACATATTAAATACAAAATTAAATGTTGAAAGATATATTAAACACTTTTTAATTTTTATGGACCTATTAGACACAAAATTAAAAGTTAAAAAATCTATTATAGACTTTGCAAAGTATGTTTCCAAAATTTATAAAGAGGGTAAATAGAGACTAAATTATTTTTGAAAAAATTAACAATAAATTAATAGTAGGGGTTAATTTTAAGATTTATTGTAAGTATATGGAGACTAAATTTAGACATTTAAAAATATATTAAAAAAAAAAAAATTCACAGTATAGACCAAAATCACATTTCAAACTTTTTGAATCTATAGATACGTAAAAAAAAAAAAATATAATAATTAAAATTTTGTGTTTTATAATACTTAAGTTGAGGTTTTTGTACGGACGACCCACCCCTCGGGGTGTGTGGGGTTTTTTAACTCAGTTTTTGAAATTTTTTGTGTTTTGACATTCTCTCGTTTTTGGAAGTGCACAAAGTCATTCGTACCCTTCGCTTATCACGAGGGCATCACAGTTATCTCCTTGTGATGGTGCTCAGGAAAGGGTACAAATGACTTTGTGCACTTCCTTATCACGAGAGAAGGTCAAAAAACATAAATTTTCAAAAACTGGTTAAAAAATTTCACGCAGCCCGAGGGGTGAGTCATCCGTACAAAAATCCCTACTTAAGTTTCTTAATAATTAAATATTAACGTTAATTTACTAACAATTTGTTAAGAGAAAAGAAATTGTAACAGATGTCGATTTAGAGTTTTGCAAGCCTACCATACATGAAAGTCACCAAGCCAAGAGAACTGTCTGTATGCTATAATAAGGTATTACATACACCTTCATTATCATAGGTAAAAAAATTTAAAAATTTTTGGGCCATGGCCCCTTAGTCTCTTCATAAGTCTACCTCGGTACACAGGGCAGGGCGGATCCAGAAGTTTTTGTCAGGAGGGGCACAATTTCAATAGGGTTAACGAAAATTTAGTCTATGAAAATTTCGATTCATGTCTATATATATATAGTACTTGAACTTTAAAATGTGGGTAAAACACTCTAAAACTTTCAATTTTGAATCTAATAGATCCAAACTCTCGGCCTCTTAGTCAGGGGCACAACTTTAGACCAATTAGATACAAAATTAAAGTTAATGAATCTAAACTGTTTAAACTTCACGAATCTATTAAACACAAATTTAAAAATTGAAAGATTAAACGTGTAATTCTCTATCCATATAAATAAATTTTTAAACATTTATATATAATTTTTTTTGGAAGGATTAATATTTATAGAAAAATAATAATAAACCATTTTTTTTCACAATTAAATTAATTTTTATTTTTTAGAATCTAAAATAATTTACAGATTTAAAATCTTAATATAAAATTGTGTTTTTTGTTTTATTAAATCTAAAATAAATTAACAAACTAGGAAACACATTTGGAGGGCTCAAACTCAAACTGTGGCAAGAAACATACTGAAATTCCGTGCCCTTTACCACCTGACCATAGTATATTTTTGTGACATCTTCCGATTTCTTAAGTATAAATTGTTAAACTGTAGTTATATTTTTCAAAATTTTACATATAAATTTATAAACCTAATAATTCGAGGGGGGCACGTGCTCCCTGGCCCCCATGTGGCTCCGCCCCTGTCGGTACATGTCAATTATCGTTGAACTATGTCTACTTTAGTAATTAAATTTTATTAATAGAAAACACAATGACGAAAATATCGATATCGATATCAATATTGAGAGTTCAATTTTACGGATATATCCATAAATATATCGATGAAATATCGATATCAACAACTATTTTTTAAATCAATTTTTTTTTTTATTTAAATTAATAATTAAGTTTTTTTTACTACCAAACTAAATGATAGATCTTGTTATTAGTATCTATATTCATTTTGAGATTAATAGATGATATATATATATATATATATATATATATATATATTATGTTTTATGGGTATTATAAAAGATATTGGAGATATTCATTTAATTCTTAATATTTATATCCAACCCTTCGATTTATGGATATATCTTCGATATATCGACGAATATTTTCATCCTACTAATAAGTACTTTTAAATTATATTTTTATTAACCTATACTAAGACATGTGAGTATGCCACTTGGGATAAATAATTTTTTTTTTTTAAGTTGAGTTTATTGTGTCAAACAATTTCTGAGTAGCAGGGCAATTTTTTACATATTTTAACAATTTATTTATTTTTAGAAGGATGTAATTAAGAATTTTGAATATACACATTAAGATTAAAGTTGGATAATTTTTTTTTTTGTTTTTGTTTTTTTTAGTTCAACAAATTTAACGATATTGGAGTTTGAATCTCCGACTTTAAGAGAAAAGTACATGTCAATTACGGAGCTATGCTCACTTTGACACATTAAAAGTATAATTAAAAAATTTAAAAGATAAAAAACCAAATTGAGAGTTACTTGAAAGTTTCGGTACTGTCAAACTGAGCATAACTCAATTGACATAAAAATGTGTCATCGCGTGTAATATCTGATGTTTGAATCTTTCGCTACCTCACGCACAATTTAAAATAAAAATAAAATAAAATTAGGTACCGTTTTGTCTATTTGGTTGAGCATTAATTATAAAGAAATTTAATGTGTACCAAAAAGTACTTTTCAAGACAAGGAGGGGACTTAATACATGTTTTTGACTTGGAACTCTATTGAATGGACATTTTTCAATTGGTAATATTGATAAGGCAACATAGAAATTGTGTTGCAAAATCCAAAGAATATAATATAGTTTGGAGGTTGACAACATCCATCTAGGGTTGCAAGTTTTTTTTTGTTATGCCAAAATATAGATTTTCATTTAAGTGAAGTAAAATTTAACGAGTTTGATAAATATTTTCAAAATCCATGTCCTCTGAAGTTTTTCCATACCACTGCCTTTAAAAAATGACACGTGGCGAAATAGTTTTAAAAAACAATATATTTAATAGTGTGGGTCTCAGTTAAACAACCATTTCGCCACGTGTCATTTTTTTTAAAGGGAAAAAGTTCATACCACAGATGTACTAGAAATTCTCCCGTCCATGGCCTATGGTGAACGGGTTGTCGATGCCCCTCAAATTAATATTTATAAACTGGCTTGCTAATCTAGGTTGTAGACAACGGTAAATCATCAGGGAATCTCGAATTAGTTTCTCCTAATTAATTTCTATTTGACTTAAATAAAACAATAAATAAAACGGGTGATTGGTTAAAGAAAACTAAACTAAAACATGCAGAAAATTAAGTAACTCAAAATTAAAGAACAAAAAAATTAAAATCGTAACATGTGCTCCTAATTTAAGGGATCGAGATTTACTTTGATGCCATTTAGATCATAGGGATTCTAACATGCTTAGTTATTCTATCTCAAGCACACGATTTGTTTACTCGAAACTCCATGGCAAACAACCCAACAATTTAATTATAAACGTGCAATTTTAATTAAACTTGCCCCTTAATTAATCCAAGGTGATCAATCCTAAATCAATTAAAAGCTAGTGACGGGAAACATCGTGACAAATTACTCTGTAGAATAATTCGATTTCTCTCCTAACCCAAAATCCACCATGTAAACTTAAGCAACTCATACCCCTATTGTCACCTAGGCTCGAATTAATTAATCATGATTAGACCCTCGTTACTTAGGATAGGCAATCACGTCACTAATCTTTAACAATCTAACATGTGTAACAATTAGGGGCGTCAATCCTAATTAGAAAGACATGTTATTTGTTACAAATATAGGAAGAAGATGCAAAGAGCTATTAAAATGCTAAGTTATAAATTAAACATTAACCCTCAAATTGCATCCCTAACCTTAGATTAGAGCACTTACTACGCGCACGCATCATCTAGCGTGTCAGAGCGTTTAGACGCTTGGGGCTGTGATTACAAAAATATATGAAATTGTTGTCCTCCTCTAGACTCAAACTAAGGCCCATCAATATTATGTCAAAATCTTTCTACACCACCAGACCATCCATCACTTTTAAGATATTTGATTAATTAATTTACATACTATTAGCATTTAAAATCATTTGTTAATATTATCCTCTAACACATTCTTTTAAGCTCTAAACTAATGCAATGATCTGATTCAACCCTTAACAATTAAATTCAACAAAATATATAGTTTAAGCACAATAAATTCTTTAAACGCACAAGATTTATGAGCTAAAAATTAGCACTTTTAGAGTGCTATCACAACCCCCAACCTAAATCTTGTTAGTCCTCGAGCAAGACAAACTCTGAATTATCTTAAAATAATTATTTTTCATGCTAACGGCTCTAACCTCAATGCTTATGAAAATAAGGCATTTACAACAAAAGAAAACAATCGAATGCCTGCACAAGTTGAGAACATTTCAAAAATCAAACTACTACTCCCTTACGTGCGTGTGTGCGTAGACCTTCCTATTCTAGCCCTTGTAGACCCGAAAAAACCTTATGCAACCCTACATCTCGTTTCCCCCATACTTCTAGCAATAAGAACAGTGTATGGCTTTAAGCATCAGAGAGAGTAACAAATCAAAAGACCTAAACTTCTTTTTTCTTTTTGAGTACTTTGTACTCTTCACTTTTATTTTCAAACCACTTTTTTTTCTTCTCCAAGAGAGCCTTTAATGTCAAGCTTGCTTTCGTTCCAGCTTACCCGCAGTTTCACTGTACAACGTATCTGACTACGGGCAAGCTTCACAAATTAAGGACTAATGCTCACTTCTTAGTCGCGATTCTAAAAAGGAGAAGCATCTCAGAAGGTTTTATTCGACATGTTTTGTTTTTTTTTTTTTTTTTTTTTAGGCAATAGTTATGCTATATCACAATTGAATTATTACAACCATTAATGCATCAAGCCTTCCCTAGGGGTGTCTTTCAGGGAGACAACAAGATTTTGGGCTAAATAAGACAATTCTAAGCCTACAGAACTAAGAATAGAAGGCTATGTGCTCGATGAATGCAAATGGAGTAAAAACAAAAAAAAATATTTTTTTTGAAATAAGCTCAATAGTGCATACAATCTCATGCTTTTCTCAATATGTAAATATGACGAATTTAAACGCATTTCATAGATTTTCCTCATCGAACAACATGCAAAATCATACTAAAGCATTTCAAATTCAGAGTTTCCACATGCTTGACAACTAAAGGAAGTTCAACAACCAACTCCACCCCTAACTTTAAATGATACATATCAACACATCAAACAAAGCAATTAAATGAACAAAAATTAAGGGAACAGAAAACCTCCCCTAGATTTTTGTGAGGTCGGCGGAAAGAGAGGCGAGGTCCTTGCCCAATTATTTTGTTCCTTAGGTCAAACACCTGCAAAAGAAAACAAAGAAACTAAGCTAGGAAAATAAAAACTGAAAGTAAAAACAAGAATTGAAAAACACATGGGTTGCCTTCCAAGAAGCGCAATTTTTTTTATCGTCGTTATGCTCGACGTGTCCACCACTCTGTGAAGGTACATAAAAATTCTCGTACTTCTTCGGCCCCTTCTTCTTAGAATCTACAAAACCTGCTAAGATAAGCAAGCTCTTCGACTTCTCGTGGCAGTTGGACAAATATATTTTTTTGATTTTTTTGATATATGGAAAAAAGTAAGACTCAGTAAACTCAAATAAAATAAAAGACTCAACTGACTCAACTGAAATTAAAGACTCAATAGACTTAGGAGAATAAGGAAGAGAACATGCATCAATAAATCAACTTTCAGGAAATAAAACAGATAAAGACTCGTCAACCTCAAACTCTATCACCTGAATTTCCTTCTCTGGAATAAGTTCAACCTCTTCCTTAATCTCACAAACCTAATCTTCGCATGGCGAAATATTATCAAGCTCTTCATCGCGATCGTGGCGTATTTCCTCGAGCATATAGCCAATTTGCTCCCTCATTTGTTCAACTGACATACCTTTGTAAGAGGGCTTAGAAAATTGGTTTTGCTGCTCGGGAAGCTCTTGAGTGGGGTAGGCTTCAAAGATGCTGGTTCGTGGTGACTCAGGACATGTGTAGGAAGTATGACCCCCAACTGAGCAAATACTGCATACCATTCTTGCCTGCATTTCTCTAAGAAACATCCCACGAACCTTGAAGTGCAACTCAGACATTTGATTATGAAATCCTCTTATTGTCTGCGATCTCCTTCTAACTCACTTAACACTATAGAGAATAATTTCATCGATTTGTCTATCAAACTCTCTAACTTCCCTATCGTAATCAAGAGCAACTTCTTCAGCTTCACGACTTGAAGCTATCACCCAATCCTCAAAAGAAAAACTTGTCATGCTACAATAAGATGACACAAAAGAAAAGAAATATTTTTTGATTTTTAAACAAATAAAATTTAACTAAGAGAAACTAAATCGTTCCCCAGTAACAACGTCAAATTCGGTAAACGGGTTGTCGAGGCCCGCCAAATTACATTTATAATACTGGTTATGCTTATCTAGATTGCAGACAGCGGTAGTCAGGTCGATCCACATGGAACCTTGAATTAGCTTCTCCTAATTAATTTTTATTTGCTTTAATTAAAACTCAAAAGTAAACAGGGGTTGGTTAAAGAAAACTAATTAAAAACATGCAGAAAATTAAATAACGAAAAATTAAAGAGCGGAAAATAAAATTGTAACCTGTGCTCCTAATTTAAGGGATCAGGATTTACTTTGATGCGACTTAGATAATAGGGATTCAAACATACTTAGCGATTCTATTTCAAACACATAAATTGCCTACTCTGATCTGTCGTAGTAAACAATCCCAAATAAATTCTCGTACTTCTTGGGCCCCTTCTTCCTTGAATCTACAAAACCTGCTAAGATAAGCAAGCTTTTCGACTTTTCGAGGCAGCCAGACAAAGAATATTTTTGGATTTTCTTAATTAAAGGAATAAAATAAGACTCAACATACTCAAATAAAATAAAACAATACTCAACTGACTCTACTAAAATTAAAGACTCAACAGAGTTAGGAGGATAAGGAAGAAAGCATGCATCAATAAATGAATTTTCAGAAAATAAAACAGATAGAGATTCGTAAGCCTCAAACTCTATCACCTGAAATTCCTTCTTCGGACTAGGCTCAACCTCTTTCTTAATCTCACAAACCTCATCCTCGCATGGCAGAATATTCTTAATTTCTTCATCGCGATCAGGGTGCATTACCTCAGAGAACTTCTCCTCAGTGGTATGCTCAAATGAGTGTTCTACTTCAATCTTCAATCTCTCTGCTGAATCGAACAAATGGCCAATTTGCTCCCTCGTTCTTTGCAACTCAGCTTGAGTTTCTCGCCAAGATTGGCGACCTTTCTGTGCAAATTGGAATTGCTATTAACTAATTTATCAACCATTTGTTCCAATGACATACCTTGGCAAGAATTCTGAGGAAATTGGTTTTGCTGCTCTTCCTGGCCTCCATAGCAAAATCTAGATCGATCCTCCCATCTAGGATAGTACGTGCTCGCGTAGGGATCGTCATAAGGGTGGCATGGGCCAGGAACCTCTCGAGTGGGATGGGCTTCATCGATTTGACTCTGAAACTCTCTTCTCTCCCTATCGCGCTCAAGAGCAACTCTTTCATCTTCATAACTTGAAGCTCGTTCCCAATAATATAATGGATAATCTGCCATTCTACAACAAGATGACACATAAAACTTAGCTAAGAGAAACCGGTTCCCCGACAACGATGCCAAATTTGGTAAACGAGTTGTCGATGCCCGCCAAATTAATATTTATAAACTAGCTTGCTAATCTAGCTTATAGATAGAGGTAGTTAGGTCGATCCTTAGGGAACATCGACTTAGCTTCTCCTAATTAATTTCTATTTGCTTTAAATAAAACGGGGATTGGTTAAAGAAAACTAAACTAAAACATGCAAAAAAAAATTAAAGAACAAGAAATTAAAATTGTAACATGTGCTCCTAATTTAAGGGATCAGGATTTACTTTGATGCGACTTAGATCATAGAGATTCTAACATGCTTAGCTATTCTATCTCAAGCACACGATTTGTTTACTCGGAACCTCGTGGCAAACAACCCAACGAATTAATTAGAAACGTGCAATTCTAATTAAACTTGCCCCTTAATTAATCTAAGGTGATCAATCTTAAATAAATTAAAAGCCAGTGACGAGAAACATCGTGACAAATTACTCCGTAGAATAATTTGATTTCTCTCCTAACCCAAAGCCCACCATGTAAACTTAAGCAACTCGTACCTAATTAATCTAAGGTGATCAATCCTAAATCAATTAAAAGTCACTGACGGGAAACACTCTCTCCTAACCCAAAGCCTACCATGTAAACTTAAGCAACTCGTACCTAATTAATCTAAGGTGATCAATCCTAAATCAATTAAAAGTCAGTGACGGGAAACACGTGACAAATTACTCCATAGAATAATTTGATTTCTCTCACCTAGACTTAAATTACTTAGTCATGATTAGACCCTCGTTACTTGGCGATTAGGATAGACAATCCACTAATTGCATCAAAGTAGACAAACAAAGTTTAAGAACTTTTCTATTTATATTTTCCTCACGCGCATTGTTCAACATTGGCCATTTTTGCTCTCGAGTTTGCAGCGTCGCAACGCTTGGGGCTGTGATTACAGAAATATATGAAAATGTTGTCCTCCCATGGACTCAAACTCAAACCCATCGATATGTCAAAGTCCTCGTGCACCACGGGACAATTCATCACTTTTGGAATAATATTTGATTAATTAATTTACATACTATTAACATTCATAACCATTTGTTAATATTATCCTCTAAAACATTTTTTTTAAGCTCTAAACTAATGCAATGGTCTGATCCAATCCTTAGCAATTAAATTCAACAAAGTATATAGTTTAAGCCCAATAAATTTCTTAAACGCACAAGACACTTAACAACTATAAATTAACACTTTTAGAGTGTTATCAACCTACCACGTTTATTTTATTTATTGATCTGCTAAATTATTGAAAATATTTTTGAACTTTTACCTCCTTTCAATAATATCTCTTAACTTTAAAAATATTTCATTAATATCTTGATATTTAAAAAAAATATCCTTATTGAAAAATATTTTTTCTTCTTTCTTCTCTCTAGACAAATTCTTCCTCCATGAAAATGAACGAGAAATTTTGTTTATTTGTCATGTATTCCATAGACCCTCGATTTTCTTCTCCTTTCACACAGTATCCCAAGAGCCTGACCAGATTCTTATGTTGAAGCTTCAAGATGAATTTTGCTTCATTTCTGAATTCTTCATGTCCTTGACTTGATTTTGTTGTTAACCTTTTCACTATCATTTTCTCACTAATCACTACCCATCAACTTTCCCTAAATTCATTTTAGGCACAATAAATGGAAACACTGTCATATAATTGTAACACTTCTTAAATATTAAAAAAAAATATTCATCAAATTTTTGGTTAATTAATCTTGTAAACTGGACCAAACTATTCAAGTTTGTTAGCATTTGAAAAGTCATATGTAGCCAATTTTAGACTACACAAACAAAAGTAATGCATATCTTTATCCTTGTTTTGATTTGTTGCATCCAAATGTTTCCTCCTCAAATTAAACTTAGGAGAATATAGTAAACACAATATTCTAAATGAATGGTAGAAAGATAATATGAAAATAATATAACTTATTTAGAAAAGGAGACTAGGAAAGGAAAACGAGAGGAAAAAAAAACTCAAGATCGTGAAATACTATCAATTTGACCAAATATAAACTCCATAATTCATAACCAAAATCCTCTCTGTAACTCTATACAAAAAAAAAAAAAAAAAAAAATCTCTTCTTTCACCATTCATGCATCATAATTGAAAACCACCCTAATCTGATCTCCAACTTATCATTAACACACAAATAGAGAAAGCAAAAAGGAAAGAAAAAAAAAACTTATGTTTTTTCTCCCACTTATTTTCTTTACACTTTTAAAAAGAGAAAGCTCGATTTCAAATTCTGTCTTCACCCGGTGTTGAACATAGAGAATGAAGAAGAAGAAACATTTTTTAGGTCGGATTTTTTTTTTCAAAAAGGTGTATTAACAAAACTTTAAGATTTTCTATCCAAAACTTAAATGGTAATTAGGGTGTTTTTGAATTTTTTTGATTTTTTTTTGAAAGGTAAAATGTATTAATCAACTTTAAAGTTGAGAGATATTATTGAACCAAGTACAAAATTTAAGTATATTTTCTATAAGTTAGCCTTGTTTTTTTCTTTTCTTTTTTACCATTTTTTTGTAATATAAGTATTTGCTTTATGCCATGACACGATCAAATTCATAGTTAAGTGGTTAAGACCCTCATTTTTTTTCTTTAAGGCTGAAGATTCATCTTCAACTGCTACTATTAAAAAAATGTTTTATTATTTTTTTTTGGTATGATATAATTAACATATTTAATGAAAATTTTAATTAAGATATAAATTACAATTTTTTTCTAGTTTAATTATAGATGATTTTCCGTAGAATATGTAATACTAAATTTGGTATGGTGTATAATTTTGTTAGGAAATTTATTTTTTTTGGGAAAAAATAAATTTATACCCTTAAACTTTGGAGGTTGTATCAATTAAAACCCTAAACTATTGATTGTATCAATTTAAACCCTGAACTTTTAAAACTGTATCAATTTACACCTTCTATTAAAATTTTATTTAAAAAACATTAATTTAAATACGTGAAAGACTTATAATTTTAGCAATTAAACCCCTAAACTTTCATAAATGAATCAATTACATGAAAGTTTAGGAGTTTAATTAATAAATTACAAGTCTCCACACGTGTGAAAACTAACATTTTTTTTAAGAGAGGGTGTAAATTGATACATTTATGAAAGTTTAGGGTTTAAATTGATACAACCTCCAAAGTTTAAGGGTATAAAGTGATTTTTTTTTTTTTTTTTTTTTTTTTTTTTTTTTTTTTTTTTTTTTTTTTTTTTTTGTCAACACTAATCTACAAATCCGCATTGAAGAAGAAACACAATAGAAAATAAAATTATCCCCATCTATTTATTATATAATGAAATTAATTATCAAGTGAACTTACAAATCCCCATCGAAGAAGAAATACAATAGAAAATGAAATTCTCCCCATCTATTTATTATAGAATGAGTGATTATCACAATAAGTCATTAATGACATGATAGTAATTTATATGATGCATTGTCAACCTAAATATATCTCAATTGGTAAAAATAATATACCTTCAACTAAAATGTTTGATGGCCAACAAGAACATAACTCAACGACATGATGTATCACTGATCATGAGGTCCTAAGTTCAATCCCTCACCCCAACATGTTGTCAAAAAAAAAAAAAAAATTAAAATGTCAGATGTCAGATGTTCGAATCTCACTTCTCATATGTTGTTGAACTAAAATATATATATATATATTCCATGCACGTATTTGGGTGCCTATATGCTTCCATCCACCATTAGATGATTGATGTAGACTTGTCGACTTCATACTCGGAGATTAAGGCTATAATATCTTATTTTAGGCTCTTTAAGCTCATCCTCTCCTTAATTCCTCAAGTCTTTTCTTAGTGCCATATCTTGAAATCAAAGGGATGTAATTAACTTCTTCTCTAAGGAATATATATAGATATATGAACCAATATATATTTTCCCTCAATATTATCTCTCTCATTGCCTTCTTTTTGGCCAAAAGGAATAATTGGGTTCCTTCAAAAGCACTATTTCTTCATACCAAAAAGCTTTATTCTTTAGATTTTGTTGTGTTTCAAAAAAGAGCCTTCCCAAGTTCCCCTATATCTCTCTCTTTCAATGGAATATTATGTGTATATATGGAGGTTTGTGTGTGGATGCCTTAGGCTATTTGGTTCTAATGCTTTGGATACCGCCCAAACCACTTTTTCTTCTCCAAAATATATGCGTATATGCTTTCTTTCTTCGCATTCCATTCTTCTATAAAAGTTACTACAACGAAATTTGAGTTTTAATGACGGTCTTAAAATCTAATATTTTACCCTATTTTATAGTTGGTTGTCTATTTTCATATGTTGTTTAGTTTACCCTAGAATAATATTGGTTTGTTAGTCTCGTAATGTACTACGGTTTACCAACTTGGACTATGCGGTAAATGTTTACAAAGTGTAGACCTAGTTTTGACTTGTATATGCATAATTCGAATTAAGATTTCTATTTTTTTTAATCATATATTGATTTTTTTAGGCATTATGGCTTTAATTAGTTGATGATGAAGTTATTATATAGGTTGCATTTGAGACTTCCTAATTTATTGTACTTTTATCATAACTCAAGTACTGTATCTTCTAGCAATAACTAGTATTTAATTTGGATAGTATTTGGTTTCATGCATCTTTGACGACCATTCACAGTCTCTTTTAATGGTTGTTGCTGATGCCCTTATTATTATTTTTTTATATTCTGAATGAAGAAAATAATAATCATCGATAAAACATCTTTATTTTTGTTGGTGCAAGATTCTGGACTTTCTTTTTCCTCGTGCACTCCGCTGTGAGTGGTTGTCGCTGGAGTCAACCTGCACAAGGGAAGAAGATGAACTTACGGTATTGGACTAGACCCACGAGACTCCGATGCTTAAGTCAGAGAGATCTGAGCATAAGTAGGAGCGGTAGAGTGAGAACTCGTTTTTTTGCGTAAGTCGTAGTGTTGCATACCTCTCACATACCCTCATGGGTATGTTTTATAGGTAAGAAATCGTGGGTCGATCGGGTCGACCCGTCCTTTCCTCATCATGAAGATCCGAGATTTTCGGTGAGGTGGCGTGGACCAACCAGAGTTAGTCCTTACCTATCTCCATGATGAGGATCTTCGATTCCCCGATCCCAGGCGGATTGAAGGGGACTGTTGTACCACTGCCTTGTTAGGTAAGGCAGGAGTGTCCCATCAGCTCACTCGTCTGCCCAACATGAGGCACTGACGGTATGACAACAGTCGGTATGAGAGTGGCCCGAGATCATCTGTCGTGGGCGTCCGAAGGGTCAGCCATCCATCTCTTGGGCGCTTGATGATGAGTTCGGGACTTGAGGCTTTGTGACGTCATCGTTATAACGTCAAGTGCTCACTTCATGTTGAGGTAGCCCGTAACAATTTTCACAATAACCATATTTTTAAAGGGAGAGAAGTGGCATCCTACCAATTACTTGGTTACTTTAGAACTTCCTCAAAGCTAAATTTAACTTGAATTTTGCATCCACTCAAAAAGGAAAAATGTTTTTGCCACCAAGTTTGATACCAACACTTTTCATCACTACTTTTCTTCAATTCTTCTTTTAAAACCTTTTTCATTCTATCCTTGCTCTTACTCCATTTTCAGGTACAATCTAGGCATTAAAAATATGTACCTCATTTGCATTAACAATTCAAGATGGGGTTGAGGAGAATGCATGCATTTGAAATATTACTAAGTTTAATCTCAAACTTGTTGTGCTCATAGAATATTATGTCACACTGTTTATAAATGCATTTCATTGAAATTATTAAGAGCTACCATTATTGTCTCTATATAAACTTTTGCTAGAATATAATTTATAACATTATTATATTATCCTTACTATCATCACCATTATCTTAGCTCCAATGACTTTTGCCATAATTTATTTTTCATGCAATGCCTCTTTGTTTCCCTCTTAAGAATATACACTAATTTTTTTGAGTTGAAATTAAGAAATGCTTGTTCTTGTCTTCATTCAATAAAGGTTATGTGAGAATCTAACAATAGCATAAAGAAATAAAAAATGACAAGAAAAAGTGAGTTTAGTTTGCTGGGATTGTTTTGAATAAATTACATTTTTTATCCCTGAAATTTAAGTTTGGTAGTATTTGAGTCCCTAAAGTTTAAAATTCAACATTGTTGGTCCCTGGTGCGTTTTTTTGGTCATTCGGTCAATTTTCTTTTGTTAAAGCTTAACGCAAAGGTGACGTGGCAAATAATTTTTTTTTATTAAAATTTGAAAAAAAAAATCTTACTTTTTTCTCCTTCTCTATTCTTCTTTGGGGCTCGACTTTAGGGGCAACCGCAAACTCATTGAGGCTCTCAGGGTTAATGACAACCTCGTGGCTCGGGGCTGGAGGAAGGAAGAAAGAAAAAAGAAATTGTTTTGTTTTGTTTTTTAAATTTTAAATTTTAAATTTTAAATATAAAAAAAAAATTATTATTATTATTATTATTATTTATTTTATTTTTTTTTGGCAAAATGTACTTTTGGTCCATAGGATTTGAGCTTGATGTTTAGTTCATGAAGTTTCAAAAGATACACTTTAGTCCTTCAAGTTTGCAAAATGATTCTAAATGGTCCCTAAATTAACTTTAACTTAACCAAATGTTGACTGAACCGTTATGTGGTAACACGTATGAGATGACATGTCTATTTTATTTTATTACTTTGCAAAATTAATTAAAAAAAAATTATAAATTAGGTAGAAGTTAAATATATTTTAAACCAATTTTAGGTTCTATTTAATTAACAGTTTGTTTTTTTAATTAATTTTACCAAGTAATCAAATAAAACAGACATGTATCCTATACACGTCAGTCCGTAACGGTTTAGTTAACATTTCGTTAGGTTAAAGTTAAGTCAAGGACTATTTAGCACTATTTTGTAAACTTGGGGACGAAAGTGTATCTAGTTCAAATAGGGACCAAAATTACATTTTGCCCTTTTTTTTTTTTTCAATAAAAAATAGTTGGCACGCCAGTTAATATTTAACTGAAAAATTGACGGGAGGACGAAAATGCACACACCAAATGTAAATCTCACGACATAAAAAATGTTGAGTTTGAAAAGACCAAAATATTAATAAATCCAAACTTTAACAACCAAAAATGTAATTTAGCTATTATTTTCAACCATTTTTTTTTTTTTTTTTTTGTTTATTTTTTGTTTTGTTTATTGTTATAACAAATAAGAATCAAATGTGTATTATTTGTTTTAATGTAACAACCTTGTTATGGGCTCTACTTCTTAAATGAAGTGCTCCTTTTAAATGGAAAATCAGTTTAGTTATTTATTTAATGTTGTCCATTACTGGCAACTAATTTAAGAAATGAAGTCATCCTTTTAAATGAAAGGAATTCAATTATACTATACATGCATTCATACTTCAAATACAAATACTGAAATCACAAAGAAATAAAAATAAAATAAAAAATTTCATGGATTTTTTTTTTCCTTTTCTCCATAAGGTTCGAATGTCTGATATCTTCGTCGATGATACAAACTTTGACCATTTGAGCTATGCACAAATTGATACATAAAATGTAGTTTCTAAACATCTTTATTCAATTGATGGTTGTTTATGAACTCTCACTTCAAAATCACCTTTATTTTTTCTTTTTTATGGTATAAGTTTAAATCCTTTTAAAAACGATTATTGTAGTCTTTTAAGAGGTGTTTGGAGCACCAACTTGAACTTGAATAGACTCAGTTATATAATTCAGTCTAGTATGATCACTGACTATTATAATTTATAGTCAATAAAGTAGCTATACTGACTTCAATAGTATTTACTATTCACAAACTAAACCAACAAGAGCATAACTCAATTGGTATGATGTATGAACTAGTGACTATGAGGTTTTATGTTCGATTCTAATATCCGAGTTACTCGTATATATTCGAACGATTTACCAGAAAGAAAACGTTATATCTTAACCAATTGAGTTACGGAGAAGAGAGGAGATAAGGAGAAAGAAGATGAAAGAAGAGTTGTTGGCACATAAATATTAATTATGAAGGCAAAGAAAAGAGAAGAAATCCATCCATCGCACCTGCGAGCTCCCATGGTGGTAATTCACACGCTTCTTTTGGGACCCTCCACCTTCCATACTAAATACTCTACTACTTCACCACACCCTCTCTAACAATTTTTTCTGTATATTTCTCGCAGATTCATCAGATCCCAACCCATAAAGCAATTCTGCTAAAAGCAAAAGCACTTCTGCTCTGCGAACCCCTCTTTCCTCTGCTTTCCCTTTCTTTTCTTTTCTTTTCCTATCGTTTTTCCTCTTTATCCTCACTCCCTCTTCTTCTTCTTCTTCTTCTTCTTCTTCCACCATCAACAGTTTTCTCTTCCTCTCCTGGGTTTATTTCTGTCGGCGATTAACTTTTCTGCTCCAAAATCGCTCTCACCCCATTTTAGGTACTCTCTCAATCTCAAATGGGTTTGCATTATTGTTTTAGTTTTCTGTCTGAAATGCTTGCTTTGATTGGATTTTCTTTTCTTTTTTCTGGGTTAATCGTGTTTTTTTGCTTCTGGGTTTGATTTTGTTGTTGTTGGCTTTAATCCTCTGTTTTTTTTTTCTCACTCTCTGATTTTTGGTTTGGGGGATGAAATTGTGGTTTGGGTTTTAGCAGTTTTTGTGGGTTTTGAAATTAAACCCTGATTTTTTTGTTGAAAGTTCTTGAAACCCCAATGCTTCTTTTGGGTGTGGCGTAATTTGCATTATATATGAAGGTCGGTTTTGTTTCCAGAAAATGACGAACTCACCGCTGTTTTCATGGCGTTTTTGTCCTTTCTAGTGGATGATAATGTAATAATCTTGAGCTTTAAAGACCATTTCTCTTTTGGGGTTTTGCATTTTTGTAGGGTTTTTTTTTTATAGATGAAATCTCTTCTTCTTTGGTTTTGATTGCTGTTTTTTGAAGTAGGAATTCTTCTCTGTTCTTTGGTTTAAACTTGTGGATTTCTCTGTCTTGGAATGTTCAGGATTCTGGCACTTAGATCTGAAACCATCCGACAGGAACTGTTTGGATTTCTATGTACTACTTTTGAGGTAACATTATTTTATGAAGTACTAAGATCTAAGTCTTTTTTTTTTTTTTATTTAATTCCATTTGAGTTGATGATATTCAAAATAGTTTGGGATTTCTTAGCTACTTTTTGTGTTGTTTTGTTTAATTTTGTGAGTTCGAAGCAGCATGTCTGTGTGTGAAACTGCTAATATTTTGTGTCTTTTAAGGAGCTTTGTTTAATTTTTTTTCATAGTTTTAGGCGATCTTAGTATAATCACTTATTGTAACGGCTAGCTGACTCTGTTTTTTTCTTTTGTTCTTCCCTATTTTATAGGGTTCTGAGAACTGTTTGATATAATTCGGATTCGGTGAAGAAATCTGACCGTGTTCGTGTGCTGATTATTTTGGATTTTGGTGTTTATCCTTGTTGCTGAGAAGATGCATAGGCCACCACCAGATGACTTTCTATTGAAGGAGACCAATCCCCATCTCGGTGGGGGGAAGGTCACTGGAGATAAGCACACAAGCACGTATGACCTCGTTGAGCAAATGCAGTATCTCTATGTTCGTGTTGTCAAAGCAAAAGATTTGCCTGGGAAGGATGTTACTGGAAGCTGTGACCCTTACGTGGAAGTGAAGCTTGGGAACTACAAGGGTACAACTCGACATTTTGAGAAGAAGTCGAATCCTGAATGGAACCAGGTTTTTGCCTTCTCGAAAGACCGGATTCAGTCTTCGGTGCTTGAGGTTACTGTGAAGGATAAAGATTTTATTAAGGATGATTTCATGGGTCGTGTTTTGTTTGACATGAATGAGATTCCAAAACGTGTTCCACCCGACAGTCCATTGGCTCCGCAATGGTATAGATTGGATGACAAGAAAGGCGATAAAGTGAAAGGAGAGCTAATGTTGGCTGTTTGGATGGGCACTCAAGCTGATGAAGCATTTCCTGAAGCATGGCATTCAGATGCTGCAACTGTCAGTGGAACTGATGGTCTAGCGAATATTCGATCGAAGGTGTATCTTTCACCCAAGCTCTGGTATTTAAGGGTTAACGTTATTGAAGCTCAGGACTTGCAGCCTACTGATAAGGGTAGATACCCTGATGTTTTTGTGAAGGCTATCCTGGGAAATCAAGCCTTGAGAACTAGGATTTCTCAAAACAGGACAATCAATCCAATGTGGAATGAGGATTTGATGTTTGTAGCTTCAGAACCATTTGAGGAACCCTTGATTTTGAGTGTTGAGGACCGAGTTGCTCCGAATAAGGATGAATCCCTGGGTAGATGTGCAATTCCTTTGCAATACGTGGACCGGAGATTGGACCATAAACCTCTGAACAGCAAATGGTACAATCTGGAGAAGCACGTCATCCTTGAAGGGGAAAAGAAAAAAGAAATCAAGTTCGCTAGCAGAATTCATATGAGGATCTGTTTGGAAGGTGGTTATCATGTTTTGGATGAATCGACGCACTACAGCAGTGATCTTCGACCTACTGCCAAAATATTGTGGAAGCAGAGCATTGGGGTGTTGGAATTAGGTATCCTCAATGCTCAGGGATTGATGCCAATGAAGGCTAAAGATGGGCGAGGGACGACGGATGCATATTGTGTGGCGAAATATGGGCAAAAGTGGGTTCGAACTAGGACAATCATCGATAGCTTCGCGCCCAAGTGGAATGAGCAGTACACTTGGGAAGTTTTTGATCCATGTACGGTGGTTACAATCGGTGTTTTTGATAATTGTCATTTGCTCGGAGATAAAGGTGGAGGGACAAAAGATTCACGGATTGGGAAGGTGAGGATACGTCTTTCAACTCTCGAAACTGATCGGGTTTACACACATTCGTATCCTCTTCTAGTTTTACACTCAAATGGAGTGAAAAAGATGGGTGAGATACATTTGGCTGTGAGGTTCACTTGCTCTTCCTTGCTGAACATGATGCACATGTACACACATCCCCTGCTTCCCAAAATGCATTACATTCATCCTTTGACGGTCAGCCAGCTCGATAGCTTAAGGCATCAGGCGACTCAGATTGTATCAATGAGGCTGAGCCGGGCTGAGCCACCATTGAGAAAAGAGGTAGTCGAATATATGCTGGATGTCGGTTCCCACATGTGGAGTATGCGAAGAAGCAAAGCAAATTTCTTCAGGATTATGGGAGTTTTAAGTGGATTAATAGCAGTAGGAAAATGGTTTGATCAGATTTGCAACTGGAAAAACCCCATTACCACTGTACTGATACACATCCTGTTCATAATACTCGTCATGTACCCTGAGCTCATCCTGCCCACCATTTTCCTCTACCTCTTCCTGATTGGCGTCTGGTACTACCGGTGGAGGCCAAGGCATCCTCCACACATGGACACTCGTCTGTCACATGCGGATTCTGCACATCCCGATGAACTCGACGAAGAATTCGACACATTCCCGACATCAAGGCCTGGTGACATAGTGAGGATGAGGTACGACCGACTGAGGAGCATTGCTGGGAGGATTCAGACTGTTGTTGGCGATTTGGCGACTCAAGGAGAGAGGCTGCAGTCGTTGCTTAGCTGGAGAGACCCGAGGGCCACAGCCCTGTTTGTTCTGTTCTGTCTTGTTGCTGCCATTGTCTTATATGTCACACCATTCCAAGTGGTGGCCCTGCTCACTGGTTTTTATGTGTTGAGACACCCCAGATTCCGCCATAAGCTTCCTTCTGTGCCACTGAATTTCTTCAGGAGGCTGCCTGCAAGGACTGACTGTATGTTGTGATAAGAACCCGACCAATGTCCGAGTCCCCCCCTCCGTTTCCCTTGGACCGACGACGGCAACGACATCAGCACGGTATTGCAGTTTTTTCTGCATTTGTCTTTTCAGTTATATAATGAAGACAGGGAAGGGAAGAAAGAAAGCAAAAGCACAGTCTTGTTTGCTTCTTGCATCTAGAGTGGCTGATTTTTTGTTCTTTTATGTGATGTGTATGGCCTTTGTTTATTTTTATTACCCTCTTCTTCTCAACAAAGCCAATGCAGTGGCATGTGGGTTTTTTTCTTTTATTTTTTCTTCTCTGTTGATCATGTTATAAAATAGATATCTTCCCTTCCCTGAACAAAACAGACCCTTGTGTTAAAAACTCTTTTCCCATGTCCATATGATGCTGTTAACTCTCCTTCATTCTTAATTACTTTCTCATGATATCTCTTTGCTTTCTTCGTAAAACTAACTCGCCAGGGTCCAGTCGTGTCGCCCCCCTTCCATGGGGGAGCGATCATAGGTACAAACACGATCGTGTATCAAATGGGGGAGTGATCGTGTGGGTACAAGCACGAAGATTTGAATCTCTGACTTCTTTGTCGTCGGGATATCTTTTATCTCAGTTCGAGTCGTGAATTAGTGTTTGTTGGATGTTTGTTTATGTTGTTGTGTTGTGTTTGTTGTTTAGCAGATGAGGTTGTTGATGGTGTGGAATTTAGTGACAGTGATTTGTTGTATAGATTAATGTTTAGAAGAGGGACAAGTTCATACGAGACACGAGGCTGTCTGGACTCTGTTAAAAGCATAACTCTGTCGGTCCACTTTCTTTCTTCCTTATCTGTTTGGTTTTGTCTTTCCAATTAAATATTATTATTAACCAAAACTCATGTTTTATGGACTCTCAATCCACACTAGTTTTTTAAAATATATGGCTAGCTCTAACGACTTCATTTTCTATAAATTATTACTAGTCAAGATGGGAAATGAATAATTTTTTATTTGAAAAAAAAAAAAAGTTAATTTTTACCAATGACGAAAATATCGATATCGGAAGTTCAATTTTACAGATATATGCATGGATATATCGGTGAAATATACCAATAATTCTATAAATCAAGTTTTTCAAAAAAATTATTTAAATTAATAATTAAGTTTATTTTACTATATACATATTGAGATTAATAAATGATATATATATATTTTTTTTTTTTTATGTTTTACGAGTATTTATAAAAGATATTAGAGATATTTATTTATTCTTACGAACCCTTCGATTTACGTATCGACGGATATATCGACATATCCACGAATATTTCATCCTTGGTTTTTACCTATAAGATTTTAATTTGCACTTTGCACCATAAACTTCAAATTTTGTTAAGGGTGAATATTAGATCGAGACTTTATAATTTTTACCCTTTCACTATAATTTTAACACAAAATATGGTAAATATTTTTATGCGAAAAAAAAAAAAAAAAAAAAAAAATTAAGTCTTGCACAAAATTAAACTAGATCAATGCATAAGATTATGACCATGGGAATCAATCATTAAAAAACTCACAAATTTTAGCAAAATAATTAGTTTTCTCTAAAGTCTCATGCATTTCTTACTAGACAGGTTTGACTTTTACAATATATGAAAGGCACAATTTTTTAATAATTCTTTAAGCAAAAGTCCATGATAAAGTAAAATTACAATCCTATTCAAGTTTTAGATAAATATCGTCATATTTATCTTAGTTTAAAGTCTAATTCGATAAAATCAAAACTTTAGAATAAAAATTAATATACCTTGCGAAGTTCAAAGGTAAGATTAAATATTTTTTCCCTTCTTATTTTAGAGTTAACATGTTTATTTCATTGAATTAAACTAGAGTGCATAAAATATTTTGGATATCACGTCCCACGTCACAATCTTAACAATGAGTTTTAATATTTTGTAATAGTAAGTCACTAGAAGGTTAAAAGGAAAGATCAGAGTGGCGCAGCGGAAGCGTGGTGGGCCCATAACCCACAGGTCCCAAGATCGAAACTTGGCTCTGATATGAAAAAAATCTTTTAAATGAAGGGCGGGTTTGATACTCAATTAAAATATCTAGAAAAATTTCAACAATTAAGTGAGAATCTATGACAAAAATGAACCGGTTGGAACTTAAAAAAAAAAAAAAATGAAGGGCGGGTTTGATAATGTTGTTATTTCTTGTCTCATTTTTTAAGTTTCTTGCATAAATATATATTGACATCGACATTTCATCAATATTTTCATAAAATTGAGATCGCGACATTTTCATAAAATTGAGACGTTGACAATTTACCGAGCAATATGATTGAGTTAGATGTGAGTCAACAAAATTAAGACGAATGACTCGAGTGAGAGATGACATTGCAGATCAAATTTGGGCAACATTTGAAGGATACATACAATTTTACCGTTATTTTTCATTTTTCATCGAAACTTAAAACCCTAAACCCTAAACTTCTTGATTTATTTGTATTATAGTATGTAAACTTTGGTTAATTGCTTTTATATATTTTTTTTTATCTTATATATACTAAATTCTATTTAAACTATATAAAAAAAAAACATATGGAAAAAAAAAACAAGAAATAGTTATATATATATATATATATATATATTTTTTTTTTTTCAAGAAACAAGAAACAAAGAACGTTATCAAACAAGTTTCTGTTTCTATTTCTTTTTTTCAAGAAACAAGAAACAAGAGTAGTTATCAAACAAGTTCCTGTTCCTAGTTTTCAAAATACAAGAAACAAGAAATAAAGAACAAGAAACAGGAAACGAGAACGTTATCAAACGGGCCCTAAATAACTAATTCTCAAATTGTTTAGCAAAAAAATACAGCAAAATCACTCATCATCTTTCAAAGCAATACTCAAAATTCAATTTTTTTTAAACATTCCAATGAAGAATTGAGATTCTATGCCTTAGGGGTGAGAACTAAAAATATTGTGTATGTATTACAGGGCGAGAAATAGAAATACGGTGTATATATTAGGAGGCGAGAAATAGAAATATTGTGTATGCGAGATGCATTTGAGGCGAGAAATTAAAAAAACATCATAATTCATGTGTCAAAATACTGTGTATTCAAAAAAAAGAAAAAAAGAAAATTCATGTGTCAACTTATTGTGGGGGTTTTGTACGGATGACCCACTCTTCGGGTCATGAGGTTTTTTTGACCCAATTTTTTAAAATTTATGTTTTTTGACCTTCTCTCGTGAAGTAAGTGCATAAAGTCTGTAGTACCCTTTACTGAGCACGATCATGAGGAGACAACTATGGTGCCCTCGTGATAAGCGAATAATGATACAAATGACTTTTCACAAAGAGAAGACACTTGTTTATCACGAGAAGGTTAAATAACATAAAATTTCAAGGGAAGGTCAAAAAACTTTACGCCTCCTAAAAGGGAGGGTCATCAGTACAAATACCTCAATTATTGTGTGTATTTGAAAAAAAAGAAAAAACTAGAAATACTGTATATTTGAGAAAAAAATAATAATAATCTGAATAAAAAAAATGTTAATGGGCTAGAAATACAATGTATTCGAAAAAATAACCTATGGTGATGAAAAACGGGGTATTTGTACGGATGACCCTCCCTTCGGGGTGCGCCAACTTTTTTGACCTTTCGCTCGAAATTTATGTTTTTTGACCTTATGTCGTGATAAACAAGTGTCCTCCCCCTATGATTGTCTCCTCGTGATCGTACTCAATGAAGGATACTATAGACTTTGTGCACTTGCTTATCACGAGAGAAAGTCAAAAAAACATATTTTTTCAAAAATTGGATTATAAAACCTCACAATCCCAAAGAGAGGGTCATCCGTACAAATACCCCGATGAAAGTAGATAACTAAATAAAAAATAAATACACAAATAAGAGTAAAAGTAGTGTGTTTAAATGAGAATAAAAAATAGTGTTTATAAACTTAATTTTTAAAAATTAAAAATTAAATAGTGTTAATTAACTTTGGTAATTTGGTAAATTCCACCATACTTAGTACACAAGTGAATTCCCATTGGTTTATTGCAACAATTCTTTGAAAATTTATAGTTCAACAATAACATGATGGTGTGCATTCAAAGTTTTAATCTTTTTGATCAAAAATATAATGTGAATAACCAATTGAGCACATATGTTCAAGTTGACTAGATAAAAAGTTTAAAAGAAACTAATTTAAACTTTTAGTCTTGTAAAATTTATTATGAATGATGTATATTACCTTTCATAAATGAGAAATTGTCGTGGGTAACTATTTTATTTTTCTTATTTGTAAATATAGTAAATTTTTATAGTCTACCAGAGATAGACTTTCTATCACACTATTTTTGGTTTATTAGTGATATACTTTTATTATTGAGACCATTTTTATAGTCTATCAATGATAGACTTTTATTACTGATAAATAGTGTCATATTTGTAAATACTTTTAGATTGTGTTAAATTTACTATTATTTTGTGTTAGATTGTCATATATGCAATTTCACTCTCATAAATCTTAAATTTAGGGAGAGTGGCAAGAATAACAAAAAAAAAATAAAAAAGATGAAAAATTGCATTTGTAGCAATCATATTTAATCTTTGTACATATGACAAAAAAATAGGCACAACCCAAACACAAAAAACAGAAGCTCAACTATTAAAAGTTGAAAAGTCGAAAATACCCTCCCCTAACACTCCAAAATAATCACATGTTAATCAATAACCTAAATGATTGCATATTGATACATTTATGATATACATGAAATGATTGTCTGCTGATACACATTCGATATACTTGAAATGATTGCCGTTGATACACCTCTGTCGATAGTCTTGAAATGATTGTCGTTGATACACCTTTGGTAGTTGATATCTAATAGTTGAACGATACACTGGGGATTGATGTCTGATAGCCTTAGATGAATGTTGATTGACATCCGATAGTCTTAAATGAATGTTGATTAACGTCTGTTAGCTTGTTGATATACTATTTTTTTTTAATAGATTGATAAATTCATGTGATATATACTACTCATTTATATTTATTTTAGGTTGTTGATATACTCAAAATTTTAATAGTATTGATAAATATGCACATTCTAACAACTAATTTAAAAAAAAAATAAAAAAAATTATAATGAGTGATAGCTAACTTGAAATAATTAATATGTGGTATATATATATCAATACCTTATATTTGGTATATTAGTTGATTGATACATCAAATATAAGATATAAGTTGCAACTTATAATATCATCAAAATCAAATAAAACATTAGTAAATAGAACACGTTATCGTTAAATCCTAATTCATACCAGTTTAATCGAACTAAAATCACTTCAGATAAAAAAGAAATCAATTACCCAATTATTTGATTGTTTATATGCTTAATATTTGGTGTATCAGTTATACTGTATAACTGATACACCAAATATGAGACATATCAGTTGTATAACTCATACATAAATATAATGTATATCAATTGGGATTGATACACCAAATATAAAGTAAATCAGTTGTATAACTGATACACCAAATATAAGGTTTATCGGTTATACAACCTATTTACCAAAATCAAATCAATAAACATTTGTAATAAGTACATACCATATAGCCTAAAACCTAATTCATAATATATATATATATATATACTTTTTGAGACTATTACAAAAAAATCACAATAAAACATATTGTTATAATTGATATCTCTTTGATACATCAAATATAAGAAATATAGTTCAACTAATATACCTTATATTTGGTGTATCAATGCACTATAATCCTAAATACAAAACATGAATTGATAACTTATGACAATTCTTACAAAATATATGTTTCAGCTTGAATTCTTCTTCCGACCAAAATCATCATCCATTGGATACGATAAATTCATTCTTGTTGTATAATAAACGAGAATAGAAGCTCGCTTTTTGAACATTTCTTAATAAGTAGAGTTTAATAAATCCAGACATCCACAAACTTAAAAGGACTTATGGGCTGGTGTATTATGTCTAACCCAATTAATTCCCATACTCAACTCTAGTTTAATGAATATATTGTTAGGTCCACCAAAATCAAAATGTGGTAGAGCCTAGAAAAAGGAACATAAAAGATGTAAAATATTAGTTCTTTTTGTTGACAAGAAACCTTTCTAGCTTTGCAACCAACAAGACACTATGGGGGCGTTTGGGGCGCAGGGTGGGTTATTATAGTTGGTGGGTTATTATAGTTGGTGGGTTATAATAGTCTGTGTTTGGAGTGCAGAGTTGTATAGTGTGGGTTTAGTAAGTCTGTGTTTGGGGTGCAGAGTTGTATAGTGTGGGTTTAAAATACAGTTTTCTTTAACATGAAGTTTGAAATATGTGTTTATGTTAGTTTATTTTTTTTCTACAACTTTTTGTTGTTTTTATATAGTTAAATGTATATTACATATTAATTTTTTAAAAATTAAAAAAATAAATATTATTTAGGAAATCACAAATAATCGACAACAAGAACTCAGTGGAGAGAGAAATAATACAGTTTTCTTTAACATGAAGTTTGAAATATGTGTTTATGTTAGTTTATTTTTTTTCTAGAACATTTTGTTATATTTGTATAGTTAAATGTATATTACATATTAATTTTTTAAAAGTTAAAAAAAATAAATATTATTTAGGAAATCACATACAATCGACAAGTTCGGTGAAAAGAGAAATTTGGGATGAAATGAAAGATAAAAAATCGTGAGGTGAGGAAGACAAAGAAAGAGAAAAAAATCGGTAAATTGAGTGAAAAAAATAGAAAAAAAAAGAAAAAGAGAAGAAAACTCGAAAAAAAAACAAAGAGAAAAGAAAACCCGAAAAAATTAATGAAAAAAAAAAAAAAAAAAAAAAAAACTGTAGAACTGCTACAGTGTTACTGTAGAACTGCTACAGTAAACACTGTAGCAAACCGGGGGTTATAATAACCCCCAACCCCAACTTATATAGTTGGGGCTCCAAACACGGGGTGGGCTATTTAAGCCCACCCCACCCTACCCAACTCGGGGGGCCAAACAGCCCCTATATTCTCTTCTTTTGTTTGACTCAAGTGAATCCTAGGATGGTACTCTAGCCTTTGTGTTGTGTATGTGAATCCTTAAAAACTTTCCCTCTAAGTGGGCTCAAGATCCCTATAAAGAAAACCCACAAATCTCCACATAAAACCTTTAAAACATATTTAAAGAATATTAAATTCAATGAAAAAAAAAATGAAAGCTTCTCACTTTGTGTCAAAAGAAAAAAACATAGATGTCAATCTGAGTATAGCTCAACCGACATATTGTATAGATTAGTGACCAAAAGATCACGGGTTCGATCTCCCATTCTCACAAGTTGTCAAAAAAAAAAAAAACATAACTGAAGCTACCACGTTTTCAAATGGGTAAGCACGAGTGCAAGTCCTACGTTCCACACACATTTCTCGAGTGAGAGGTCTCATGGCGAGCATGTGTTGCTGATTAGCAAATAGGTACCATTGGCATAATCTTGTTTGAGTTCTTCCAATAAGAATTGTTATTGTTACGATATAATCAAACAACAGAGAATAAAAATGCAAGAGAATCGACACAGAATTTACGTGATTCACTAACGTGTTATGTTAGCTACGTCCACGAGCAGAACGAAGAGAACATTTGTATTACGAATATGAGAGAATTACAACAATGACAGACTAAAGGGCGACTGAAGTCATTAAAAAGTTTTTATATATGACACTCTTCTCTAATGACCTAATACACAATGGGTCAAAACCCAAAACAAATTAATAGTAAACTCAAATCGGATTTTTTTTCTTTAGGCACGTTGCTTCTATACCTCCACCAAGGCGCTTCGCCCTTGGACTCCGACTTATTGATTGGACATCAAAATTCTCGTACCAAACCAATCGTAGCGGGTCATAATAAATTCAAGACATTTCAACCGTTTAATTATTACCTTACAAATGGGAGGTTCTGACCTACAACTATAATTACAAAGGTCAATATTTGATCCAGTTGACTATATATAAAGGTTGTTCGTTATTATCCGGCATATAATTGAACTTGAAAATAGATAATATCAACTTCAAAGATGCAACTATATTCTAAAAATTGAAAGCTTATCAATTTATTTGCATTAATTTTTTTTTAGTGAAAACGATTTTAATATAAATACTTATAGAAGAGATGTTTAATTTATTTTTAAATAATATTTAATAATAGTCTTCAACCAAGCGTGCTTTGTCATTCTAGATCTCATTGTCAACTTTGGAGTTGAAATTCAGAATTTAAGAGCAAATTAAGATTTAAAAATAACAAATATAAATAAATAATCAATAGTTTAAAAAAGAAAAACAAATTATGAAGGAATATCTAATATGGTCAATTGCGTACGTGTTATTTCATACCATTTTCAAAGTTTAATTGGCTGAACTCATAAAAACTGAAATTGTTTGTTTACTAAAATTAAGTTATTATTTTATTTTAAAGTATTTTTATTATTATTATTATTATTATTATTTATTTTTTTAGGGTACGAGAAATTCAAATTTTTAACATTTTAGTCGAGAATACAATTTTTATGTCCGTTAATAAACTTCTAACCTCTATGCGATGACCTCTTAATCACGAATACAACCTTATGTCAATTGAGTTATGCTCAATTTGACAACCTCTAACCTTTTGATCGAAAGGTACTTATTGTATGTCACTTAATAAATATGATTTGTTAGTATTAAAGTAATTATTTTAATGTAATGTCAATTTTTTTTTTTCTTTAAGTGAAGATCGATCAATTTTTAAAATGATAATTGATATGTCTTATTTATTGAGTTATAGGATTCGAATTTATGAGAATGTCGAATTTTAATTAGACCTTTAATAATTCCAAGCTGACTTTTCAATTTGATTTTCATTAGGAAAAAAAAGTTTGTTAATTTTTTTTTTTTTTTTTTTTTTTTTTTTTTTTTTTTTTTTGAAGTTATCTAACAATTGTAATTATTAGAAATATTAAATTTTACCAGGACAACTAGTCTTTTTATATCTCTACAATATTATGATATGTCTATTATTTTGAACATAAATTTTCATGATTTTTTTTTTAATTTCTTTTTTAATACAAATTCATTAAAAAACAGAAACGAAAATTAAAGAGAAGCCCAACTCCTCATAAATGAAGAGGCCCAAACACCCATTTTTTTCTCTCTTGTACGCGTTTCTCACAAACTCAGGAGCTTCCTCCATCCACCTCTGTTCTTGGCAGTGAGAGATCGTCATTGTTGCGATTTCATGAGCTACTCCATTTGCCTCACGAGCACACCAGTTGAAGGAGCAAAACCGAAGCAGACCCGCAAGATCAGAGATTTCGGCAACAATCATTCTGAGATATTGTTCTTCACTTATATATATATATCATAAATCATCATCTTATCTAGTAGATGTAAGACTTTGGTTGCACCACCCCTAATAATTTTCTTATTCAAAATTTGAAGCTTAAAAACAAATTATTAATAATGGTTCTCCTATATGGGGCTCATCATTAACCTTACTTGATTTGAATGAGAAAGAGATAATGTATGGATGAAATCTTCTTAGTGATGTTGAACGCTTTGTTCGGGATGATTTATGGAATGAGAATTAGGGGTCCCTTGCCCTACGCTTCAGAAAAAAAAAATATTTTTTTTAATGATAGCATTGAAGTTGAATATTCTAAAAGATAGGCAGGTTAAAAAAACAAAATCAACCCCTTATCATACTTAAATTTTATTTTTTTAAAACAAACATTGTTAAGAGTATTTAATCTAATTAAGTTTTCATGTGTACTAAAAAAAAATCATTTTTATTTAGCAAATAGATAAAAAAACAAAAAAAAACAATTTTTGAATCCTATCAAATAGATAAGTTATACATTGATTTTATTTAATTTTTATTTCAAAAACTGAACCTTGTATTATTATTCTTTTTTTACTTCAATATTCTTGAAATGAGGAATCAACCATCAACTTAATATGATAATAGATGTCTTATATATCTATAGAATTATGTTCAGATTGATATCGAATATTCTTATGCTCGAAGCCTCTATCCATATTTTCCCTAATTTAAATGTTTTATAGGAAGACCACAGTTAGTCTATTTATTAAACTATAGAACTGTTATTTTTTTTTTTTTTCTCTCTAGTATTCTAATAAAATATACCAAAAAAATTAAAGTAATTTGTCACTTGTTCTAATATATAGTAAAATCTAATGTGGAAAGAAAGGAAAAGAAAAACCCTCGAATTAATTAGCAGTTCGAATAATGAGAGAAGGTTTGAGTTTTTGGTTGTTCATTTGGTTTTAATTAATAAAACAATTATTTGATAATTTTTCAAAGCCTCTATGATAGTGACAGTCCAAAATATATATATATATATATATATATATATATATATATATATATATATACATATATAAAAGTCAACTATGAAAAAAATGTTTTTTTTTTTTGTTTGAACTAGAATATATATTTGATTAGATTAATTAAATTGGCATTTGGTTTTAATTAAGCTTATAGTGGTGCAAGTCACGCAATCCTTTGTCAATATAGATTGTTTTCATTTTTATTTCTATGTTTTTTCCTATTTTTAACTGTGACATTTGAACGAATTTCATGTAGGGATGGTTGGTTTGGATTGCATTTTAAGTGTTTAATGTTTTTAAAAGAAATCATTTTAGAAAAAATTGGAATGTTTTGAATAGTTTTTTTAGAATCAATTTTGAAAAGAAATCATTTTGGGTGAAACACTTTCATTTTTAGAAAAAATGTTTTTTAGTGTTTAACGGAGAATCCTATCTAATTTTCATAATATATTAAAATTACTAAAATACTTTCACACTACTCCTTTAAATTTTCTCCATCTATCATTAATTGTTGTCGGCCACCTCCTCCGACACTGCCGTCGTCGGCCACCGCCAACAACTTCAGACGACTACCTCCGGCCACCGTCGTCGATCTTCGAGGACCACCTCCGGCCACTGTCGTTGATCTTCGGCCGATCAACGACGAAACTCTAGCAGACCTCTGGCGACACCTTCGGTCGACCACCGACATCCACCTCCTTCGGTTGATCACCGATAGCGAAACTACGGCCGATCTCCGACGAAACCACCGTCGCTCAGATCCATTCGCCAAAAACCTCCAACCACCGCAATTCACCTTAGAACCTCAAACCGCCTCAGATTCGTCGCACACGAACCACTACTTTCGTCTCAGATCCACCAGTCGCCACCGTTAGATCCAACCAGCAAAAAGCGACATCACTACGCTTGGGCTCGGATATCATGTTACATTAAAGACTACATTGTATTAGAATGACTAAAAATAAAATACACATTTATAGTCCTATTTATTTACTCCCTAATTATGACTAAATATCGTGCTTATTGTTGATTAATTGCCTCTATTGTAGGTGTTTCTCGGTAAAGAGCTCGTGAAGTCCAATGACGCGTTTCAGTGCTAAGAAGATCATTTTAAGGCTCCGGGAGTGCACCAGGCGAAGAAGAGAAGCAAAAGTCAAATTTGGCACAAAAGGCCTAGTGTCGAGACGCTGAAAACCCGAGAGCAAATTAGGCGACAACGTCGAGACGCTGTCCCTAGCGTCTCGACGCTCCGAACGCGCGCACGCTGAAGATTTTTCGTCCGTAGCGTCTCGACGCTACGACGATTATAAAACTTATCTTCTCCGATTATAAAACGCGCGCGCTGAAAATTTTGCTTGAACTTTTGCTTTGTTGTTGTTCTTTGTGAACCCGTGAAGTTTTGCTTAAGGGATTTTTTTTCGTTTGTGGTCTTATCTCTTAATTTCCCTCACATAAGTCTTTTCGATCATATGCATTGTGATGCAAATTTGCTTGAGTCGTAAAGGAAAAATAATGACAAGTTTGATTGATGTCATTGAAGCAAAAAATTAACACTTGTATTTCAAATAGAAAAAAGTTCATTGAGGCTCTTGACCATCTTGATCTTTTAGGTTATGTATAGTTGGACTTCCTAGGATAACATTGAAAGCTGACTTGCACTTCACCACTAGAAAGTCGACCATAATGGTTATGCATGTTGTAGAGTCACCGAACGTTACTGGCAATTCGATGCTTCCTTCTGGGATAACCTTCTCTACAGAAAATTCTACTAGGGGGTTAAGACGGCCACACTCTATCCCCAATTTCTTGTCGTTGATAAGGAGAGTACGTTTGTCGAACTTCCTTCATCTACCAAGATATGGTGGATATTCGCGTTGTCTTCCATTACTCTCACTACCGAGGCATCATTGTGCGATTGGTGTAGTTGCCTCACTTCTACCTTAGTGAAGTTGGCTACTGCTTTCAGTTGCATAGTGGAGAAAAACCTCTCTTTCTAGAGGATTGCTTCACATCTCTCGCGCTTTCGTTTTTCGCTTTCTTCACGACTCTTCTCCTGTCAGTCCTTCAAATATTGTTTTGATTTCCCGAGGAGGTAAAGAGTCATCATCCTACCTGCCCTCATTCCTGTGTTCCTGACGAGTGTCATCTCCTCCTTTGTCGACTACTCCTTCAATTGACCTTTCTGAACCAGAGTCTTTAGGCTTATTTCAGGTAGTAGCTCTCTAGGATGGCATGATCGTGATCACGGTGAAAGAGATAATACTCGTCTCGGCTCCGTCGATGTGTGCCTGCATTCTGCTTTTTGTTGGCCACTTCAACGCGTTTTAGTCTTTGACCTCCATCAGGATTCGCTCCACTAAAACGATGGTCGGGGTGTATTTTTTAAATTTTCTTAGCGAGAGACCCTGGCGAACTGGCATGTCGTGGCAATCCTTCGTTTTTCTTTTCTTTGTCTTCATTCGGTCTTTGTCGCCTTGCTTTTTATCTTGGTGTCGGTCTGTTTTTCGTCTCTTCTTGTTACGAGTTTTTCGTGAGTGGAGTAGTTCACCCACATTCATATACTTTTGTGCCCCGGTAGCAACTCGACGTAGGTCGTCACCGCCTTTTCCCCTAACAACCAGAAAAAGCTTTAGTCCCTCAAGCCAACCACTATGGTAGTAAGAGTTGTCCCATCAGTATAGTTCACGATCTGTAGCACTTTGTTATTAAACCGAGATACATACTCTTTTAGGGTCTTATTTCTTCATTGTTTGATTGTGATAAGTTGTGTGGGCAGCTTTCGCTGGTCTCTTCCTCCCAAGAAATTGGGTGACAAATGTTCTGGCTAGCTCTTTGAAAGAGAATATTGACTTCCTTTTAAATTTTTTATATCATTTCCTGGTCAGTCCCATTGGGGTTTATGGCATCCCATAATCCATGGAGTTCCATCCGCGACCAGAATGCGTCAAGATCCTCTATAGGATCTTTCGACCTATCGTAGGTTCGCATTGTGGGCAGCTTGAATTTGGACGATACTTCTTCTTGCATGATCTCATCCGTGAATGACGAGTTTACTTGTTCCAGGAGGTTCTCCAAATTGACCATGTCATTTCCTTGCACTTTATGACTTACCATTTCTTTCTATGAATCATTTCTTTATATAATCGTTGGAATCTCATAACCGTTGGAGCATTAAGTTGGTCGTTTCAACCATTATTTGAGTGACGACTCATAATGTTGTTGGTTACGAATCTGATCTTGAAACGACCTCTTGACGTTGTGCTTGGGTCAACCCCGACAGGGGTCAATTTTACTCGCTCTTGGGAGTAAGCCTCTTTTACTTGGGGGCAACCCTTATATGACTTTGGGCCTTAGCGCCTAACCGATATTTTTGCCTATAACAATCTCGGTTATGAATTTATAAATAAAATAATTCTTGAAACTGCAGAGAGGATTAAGATTATCAATAAAGTTTTCGTTTCTAATTTCTTTGTTTTTAAAAAAATATATGTTTCATATTTCATGTTTTTTCATTTTTCAAAATATTTTTTAAAAATTGTATTCTAATTTGGGGGTGGGGGAATCTTATTCCCTATTTCGATTTTTTCAATTTAGTAAAAATATAAATAAAAGTGACACAATAATTTTAATTTTAAAAATAGTTTACAAGTAATAGTTTCATTTTTTAATATAAAAACTTTAAAAACTAAATCTAGTTATATCAAGCATATTTTTTTTTATTTATTTATTTCATTGTAAAAAAAACACATTTATTATTTTAATAAAAGAAACAACAAACAGGAAATAAAAACCTACCACAGATGCTAATAATAGATTCTCAAGTTTGAATTATTTAGGAATGTTTTTTTGGCATCAAATTTTGTCTTAAATCACTATTTGACTCACTATCTTATAGATCTTACATTATATTTTGTGAAATAAAATATAGTTGACAAACTTCTATTATTAGTAGCCAAGTTCAGATGATTGTCATATTTTGGTCTCATATACATTGTGGGAATCTTGTACATTAGTTGGCCTTAAGAAAAAAAATATATTTCATATTTAATGTCTTTTACTAGATAAGAATAATAATAATAAAAGAGAATAATTCAAGTTTTTTTTTTGTAAAGAAAAAAAAAAATCCGTTCTTCAAATTTTTAACATTAATTCTAGCTAGTTTGTACTGCAACTTTTAACACGTATACATAATACAACTATTGTCAACTTGGACAAAATTCAAATAGTCAAAATGTAATATTAACATAATTAAATAAATTAATTTATGTTAAATTACAACTTTTTTTTATATATATTTAAGATACATTATAAGTTTAATTCTTGAACTTTCAAGTTTGGCTTATAGGTCTTCAAAGTTAAAAAAATAAAAAATAAAAATAGGTTCGTCAACTCTCAATTTTGTGTCTACTAAATCTTTGAGTGTCTAATAATAGATATATGAGTGTTTGGTTGGTGAATCTCAAATCATAAATTAAAAAACAAGTGATTCAATTTTGTGTCTAATAAATCTTTGGGTATTTAATAATATGTATATAAAGACATGTTTGTTGGTGATTTGAAAACATAAATTTGAAAACAAGTGATTTTATATTATCATAAGTGATTTTAGGAGCCAAAGCGAGCATAGCTCAGCTGACATATGTATGACTCAACGACCAAGAGGTCTGTGGTTCGCAAAAGATTTTTCTTTTCTTGGTTGTCAACACATACATATGCTCATTAAGTCATGCTCGTTTTAGCTGAAGAACCACTTAGAGATATGAATCATCTAAAAATGATTTTAAAGTGTTTAAATGAAAATCTTCAATAAAAATTTCTTTTTTTCTTAGATAATTCATCTTTTCGTAGTTTCAAAATATGTGGTAAAAAAATAAGATTTGAAGTGACATTTTTTTACTATATATTTTGAAGATTTTCGTTTAAACACTTTAAATAAAAAATTGACAGACAAATCGAACATAACTCAATTAGTATAAGATTATGTCATTGACTAAGAGGTCATGGTTCAATCTTCGCATTAATTAAAATAACTTTAGAAAAAAAAATGAATATTTTTAATTAAAAAATATATATATAATTTTTTTTTTTGAAACAATATATATTTATAATTGATAGAATGAATTTGAATATAGTATGAAACAAATTTGTTATTTAAAATAATTTTGAAAAAAAAAAATGTGTAGTTGTAGTGAGATACATAACATTTTTATTGAAAATATTTTAAAATATTTAAACTAGAAGATATTTATTTAGCGAAATTAATTTATCAAACAAATTATATATATATATATATATATATATATTTTATGTGCAGTTAGAAAGGTCCTTGTGTTCCGGAGTGGTTAGAAGACCAAGAATAGAAAAATAGCGGGAAAAGTGGGGGCGGTCCACGTGGTCCCCACCCCAATTTTCTGAACGACTTCTAACCGTTCGATCACTAAATTCTGGACCGACTTTCTAACGTCCTTCGTGAGATCAACGGTGAATATTACCGCCACGTCATTGGTCAACTGTCCTTATTTCTCTTTTTCCCCGTCAACTGCTTCCTATAATAATTAATTAATATAAACAAAAACATTTAATAATAATAATAAATATAAATAAATAAAGTGAAACAACCCTCATTAAAAATACCCTCGTACTTGCCTTTTTTTTCTCAACATATATTCCAAAATTCTTATTTTACCCCTCTACTCTTCACTTTTTTTTTTTTTTTTTTTTTTAATTTTAAGAACTCAAATTTTGCTTAACGGATAGGAGTCGAGTATTAAATAATCGAGAGTTGAATGTTTGAAGATTCAGATATTTTGCTCGATGTAACGTAAATCTTAAATTCTCGAAAATTAAGTGTTGAAAATGTAAATATGTGTGGACTATTGAGAGTGCCTGTATTTGATACGCTAAAGATTTCATTAATCAACAATGAGCCAAGAATATATATATTAAGAAAGTGATTAATATAATAACTTTCTTTTCTATAGTTTTCGAAGAGAAGAAAATATATCTTTCATGTCATTTTTAGAGTTTTTTTTAACATGAAATATTATTTTTGAAAATTTTAAAAGGTAAAACTAGAATATTAAAAAAGGGATATAAAATACGAATAAAAAAAACTACTCTAATATCTATGAAACAAACACGCACTTCGGGACGTTTAGATCAATGACATGAGAATGAGCGAGAGATCCATGTCCTTATTTGGTACAAAGTTTAAGAGATGGGCATGAACATAAGTCATTCTCGTGATTTTCTTTACGAGAGTATTTGATATCCTCACAAAAGTAAGACATTTCTAAATATTCATGTAATATTTATTTTAAATCAATTTTAATGTTTAAATGATTAACTTTTTTATAATATTGTAAAAAAAAAATTGATAATAATATAAAAAAAAATAACCTAATTAATTATGAGAAATTTTAACGGATGTAAATTTAGAGTAAAATAATTAAAAATATAGTATTTTTAAAATTATTTTTTTACAGATATGACAATTTCTATCACTAATAGTATGATTTATTGTCGATAGAAGTCTATCGCTAATAGTAGTCTATCACCTTAGTTTTTTTTTTATAGAATATTGTCGGTAACTATCACTGATAGTAGTCTTTCAAGTGATAGGTAGTCTATCACTGATAGTAGCGATAACAGTCTATTGTGATAGCCACTGATTTTTTGTCATATTTACAAAATGTTTTAAATTTTGTTAAATTTGTCATTATTTTGAGTCTGATGTTTGTTTGTGCAACAAACCCATTAATTATTCAATTCAATTACAATAAACTAATAATGATGATTTTTTTAACTAATTTTTTATGGATTGAATATATAAAATTAACATAGTTAAATATTTATTGAAAATATTAACTAATTAGTTATCTATTATTTTAAACTAGTTCTTGTTAGATTAATTTTTTATATGATTTTTAATAATCATATAATTGAATGATGAATTAAAATTATTAATCCATTACTTATAATTAATTAAACAATATTTTTATATTAATTAAATTATATTTACTTATGAGACATAAAAAAAATTTAATTCATTTTTATAGATATAAACATGTTAAATTAAGAATATTTATTAAAAAAATAATAATAAATTCATTTTAATTATAAATTAACTTAATATAATTATTCATTTTTAATACGTATAATTAATTATGGGAAATTGTAATGTCAATTTAGAATAAGATAATTAAAAATATATCATGTTTTTAAAAAATTTGCGGGTATGACAATTTCTATCGCTGATATCTTATGGTTGATAGAAGTTTATCGCTGATCACATCAGCTTTTTATAGATTTTTGTTAGTGATAATAGTCTATCAGTGATATGATAAAGTATATCAGTGATAGAAACGAATTTTTTTGCCATATTTACAAAATATTTTAAAGTTTGCTAAATTTGCAATTAGTTTGGCTTATTTGTGCAACCAGTCCATTAATTATTCAACTAAAATTATTTTTTAATTATTAATTAATTAATACTTTGAATTGATTTGAATTGTGTTATTAATTAATCTATTATGATTATATAATATTATCATGATTAGTTCTATAAAATAAAGAGAAATTGTAACAAATATTAATTTAGAGTAAAGTAATTAAAAATTCGGTAAAGTAATTAAAAATATAGATTTTTTTTTTTTTTTTTTTTTTTTTTTTTTTTTTTTTGTAAATATGACAATTTCTATCACTGATGGTATGGTCTATTGCTGGTAGAAGTCTATCAGTGATAAAAGTCTATCGCTGATACTAGTCTATCACTTAAATTTTTTTATAGAATTTTGTCAAGTTATAATAGTCTATTAGTGATAGAAGTCTATCAGTGTAGTCATATATCAACGATAAAGTCTATCAGTGATTTTTTGCGATATTTGTAAAATGTTTTAAATTTTGTAATTATTTTAGGCTTGATTGTTGTTTGTGCAACGAGCCCTAAAATAAATACATATATAATTTGTTCTCGTAAAATTTTGTTACTATTTTCACGTACAACCAAATACAATATTGTTTATTTTCAGCAATCTTATTCTCAGCTGGCATATGTATGATTTGATGACCAAGAGGTCTGTGGTTCGAATCCCCCCACCCCCAATGTACTCAAAAAAAAAAAAAAAAAAAAAATACAATATTGTTTATTTTCAGCAATCTTATTCTCAGACATATCATTTTGAGATATATATTTTTTTTTTATTTTTTTTGTAAACAAGAGGGATTGGATACATGTTGACATCAGTCTCAATTAACTTCAACTAATCACATGACTTTAATTATATAAGAGTTGTTTGTTTTATGAAATTCATTGTTTGCAAATTTTCACTTTTTAAAATTAAAGGATATTATCCATGGAACTTAAAAATTTATCAAACATGGGTTTTCTATTACTCTCCACGAGTTTTATGCATGGGAGATTAATAAATATAACTTAATTAATTAATATTGATTAATCATTACTCGTTTAAATTTTTTTTGAGATACATAATTATTAATATCCATATAATATTTACACTTAATCATAACTATTTAATATACTTTTTTTTTAGAAAAATTAGAACATGTGTCAATTTAGAGTAAAATAATGTTTTGTTTTTTAAAATTTCTTTATCGTATGTGTCATTTTAAAATAAGCAAATATATATATATATATATATATATATATATATATATATATATATATAATCAAGTGATTAATATAATTTTCACCTCCACCAAACGCAACACAATAGGTATCAAAATATTTAAATCTTTTCAACCCTAAATGTGTTTATTTATAGGGCTGGTTGTACAAAATAGCAATCAGGCCCAAACTAATTGCAAATTTAGCAAACTTTAAAATAATGTTTTGCACATATGGCAAAAAAATCCGTTTCTATCACGGTTAGACTTTATCATATCACTGATAGATTTCTATCAGTGATAGACTATTATCACTGATAGACTATTATTACTGACAAAAATCTATAAAAAAAACTGAGGTGATAACGATAGACTTCTATAAGTCATAAGATATCAGCGATAAAAATTACCATATCAGTAAAAAAGTTTAAAACATGCTATATTTTTAATTATTTTATTCCAAATTGACATCGGTTACAATTTTCCTTTTATATATATATATGTTTGGTTAATTATAAGGGTCGGTTGCACAAATAGCAATCAGGCCCAAACCAATTGCAAATTTAACAAACTTTAAAATCTTTTACAAATATAGCAAAAAAAATTTGTTTCTATCACTGATAGACTTTATCATATCACTGATAGACTTGTATGAGTGATAGACTATTATCACTGATGGACTATTATTACTGACAAAAATCTATAAAAAGCTGAGGTGGTCAGCGATAGACTTCTATCAGCCATAAGATATCAGCGATAAAAATTGTCATATCCGCAAATTTTTTAAAAAGATGCTATATTTTTAATTATGTTATTCTAAATTGACATCTATTATCATTTCCCTAATTATAATTGTTTTCTGATGGGTTTATGGTATATTTCAATCTAGTTAGGTTTTTTATAGGTAGTTTTAATCAGATTTTAGAATTTCATCAACTTTTCATATGTCAATAGGTTGACGACATGAAGAATGAATTGATATTTTCATTATATCTTAAACAAAATCGACCAAATATAACTAAAATATCATTAAGTAATGTGGACCTAATATTAATAATAAAAAATTTATATTTATTTAAAAATAGTGAAATATTTATTTATTAATATATATTTTTTTTTTTATGTTTATAATCTTTTAAGAAAGATCCTTCCGATATTGACATTTTATTGATATTTTGATCAACATTTTTATAAAATTGAAACTTAAACATTTTCGTTGACATCAATACATAAAACCTTGGATGAATATTAGGTTTTATGTATAAAGTTTAATTTGTTCATTATTACCAAAAATAAATATGTAATGAAGTGATGATAGTGACATATATTAAAATCTATTTTATTGTTGATGCTGAAATTACCTCATGTTTTAACATAATGAGTTGTATTACACACTTCACATGATTAGACCTAAAAGAATTTGTCAAGTAGAAAAGAGACATGAAAAATATTATATCACACTGAAACTAAGTTATCTCATTAAATTATAAATACTATTTTTTAATTCTCACATCATCCTTATTTTCTGAAAAAAAATATAATTTTGATCTCTTGGATATTTAAATTTGTTAGCATTTGGGTATTTGAATTTTCAAACTCGACATTTTAAAGTTTAGAAAGTTTAGAAAAAATGATTTATTTGGTCAAATAAATGGGAAGAAGGAGAAAGAAAAGAGGAAAAAAATAATATTATTAAAAATAATTTTTATTTAAAAAAATATTATAATAATTTTTTTAATAAAATGTCGAGTTCGAAAAATTTAAGAGCTATTAAACTCTTGAATAATGAAAAGAGAAAAAAAAAAAGTATAATTTTCCCTTCTTTTAACATGGGTGCTTCTGTTTGAAAAAAAAAAAAAAAAAAAACTTTAAAAACTTGACCTTAAAAACTTAATACAATTATATATTAAGGATAGAATAAAAAAGTAATGTATATATTGGATAAATTTATGTCGTAGTCAAGAATTTAAATGTCGATGTCGACGGAAATATCGAAGTCTTTTATGAAAATATCGATAAAATGTCGTCGATGAATATTTCTGCAAGATTTTAAAAAAATATATTTTAAAAAAAAATTAAAATTAATAAATAAACATTTAACACTTCTAAATTAGTTAAAATACATTTATTATAATATTATATTCACGTTAGGGTACATTTTGTTGTTTTTTTTTTTTTAATATTTTATCGATTTTGTACGGTATGATGAAAATGACGATTCACCCCTCATGTCGATGTCGAACCTATGAATATGTAGAAATGTCGACATGTGGTAGTTAGCATTTTTTAAATGATTGAATTATTTTATTTCGAAAATATAACTTTAAAAACCAATCATTTCAAAAAAAAAAACTTTAGATAAACCAACACTAATTTCTATATATATATATATATGTTATTTTTGACCGAAAATAAATATATTGGGGGATTTATACCCGAAATGATTTCTTTAGCACAATTTATCTTTTACAATAATTGAGCTATCGATGGCTGACTTATACATGAAGATGTTTAGGTGAAATTGAATAGAATTTTCCCCAATTATTATTTCAATATATACTATTATTGTCTTTCCATTAGTCTCCATCTTATTATTTTCTTTTTGACAAAGATACAAATCTCTTTATTAAACGTATGTGAACAAAAAGAGTTCAAAGAGATACATGAAAACATATCAATTTAGCTTAGTCGACCCCAAATTCGACTCTAACTATTGCAATGGTTGTTAATTTATCATCTGAGAAAAGTTTGATTTAGTCGACTAGCACGAAGTATTCCAAAATTCGATTCTAACTATTGTAATTTTTGTCGAAAACCAATTGACGATAGAAGGAGTAGCCCATATATTGTTATATTGTGAGTGAAGTCCCTTCATCTTTTCGATGTGAGACCTTCAACATGCCCCTCAAGATGGTGCTCTTTGGGTTGGATCTCATATTTGAACCGAATACAGAAAATACTGTTAAATCATTGATCAATCCAAAAACTTTATTTATTTATTATTATTTTTTTTTAGGTAATCAACCAAAAACTTAAGCCAATCGGTTATGAAAAAATTAATTATATGAATACTTTAACATTCCCTATTACTCGTGTGTTTGAAAGATTGTAAAAAATCTAACAAGTGAAAAAATGACATTACAAAGATTCAAACACAAGACATTCTGCTCTGATACCATGTTAAATCACCAATCAACTAAAAAATTTGATCATTTTCTCAAGCCACAAATGTCTGAAAGTAACTGAGAATACTTGTTGATGAATTTTATATAGATAGTATGATCGGTTTCCAAAGCTGGATTGAGAGGTGGAAAGAGACGATGTATATTTAGTTTCATCTTATTAAAACTAATATATATAGTATAAATAGTAGGAAAATTGTAACAGAGGTCAATTTAGAGTAAAATAATTAAAAATATAGTATTTTTTTAAAAAAATTTGCGGATATGACAATTTCTATCACCGATAGTATGGTCTATCGCTGATAGTAGTATTTTTTTTATAGAATTTTGTCAGTGATAATAGTCTATCACTGATAGAAGTCTATCAGTAATAGTCATAAAATCAATCCGTGATAGCCACTGATTTTTTGCAATATTTGCAAAAAAGTTTTAAACTTTGCTAAATTTGCAATTATTTTGGACCGGATTGTTGTTTGTGCAACCAGCCCTAAATAGCATTCTTATATCAATATTTTATAAATAAATCTTCATAGCTAGCTATATGCCAATCTTGTGAAATGGACAATCTTGATATAATTATAGAGATGTAGTAGGGGAAAATATATGTTCATAATGAAATGAACTTTGATTAAGTATTCTAGATTGCCATTATTTAGTTAATATAATTACCAAATAAAAATAATACTTACCTAATCTTACAATAATCTCATTCATTCACTTTTTCCCCAAAATCTTTAATTACTTTCTTTCATTTTAATTATTTTCTCTCTCTATCTCTCCTGCTTCATCCTCTACTAAATAGTACTATTAGACTAAATAATAGTAGGGTTATATAATAATATAAGTATTGGACATATATTTTTTAAAGAAATTATTGAACATATTAAATATTAATTTATAATATATGTGACAAAAAGTCTACCTCACAAATAAATTGTATAGGAATTATAAAATTTCTAACACTATGATCGGTAAAGACTCACAATAAGTAAGAAGAAAAACTTTCAATAATATAGAAATGAGGGTAATATTTTTAGATTCCGACTTCAAACTCATTCTTACACCTAGATTTTATATGACTTAAATTAACTTAGGCTCCGTTTGGGATTGTGGTAGCTTTTAAAATAATTGTTCGTTAACTTTGTTTTTAGAAAAATCAGCTGTAACAAAGAGTAAATTAATCTTTAAACTTAAAAAATTAAGTTATAGCGTTTGACAAATTAATACTAAATTACTACGATTTAGCTATAATTACTAAAGTGGACATTATTATTTCAATTATATTTATATTGATGTTTAATATCTAAATTTATTATAAAACGATTGTTTTTAAATTTATATGATTTAAATGTCAAATAAATTTCTTCAATTTTAATTATTTGATAAAAGTTTAGAAAAAATAATTGTTACAAATTTTAAATCGAATCTTATTTCGTTTGTATAACATAAAATGGAAGAAAAAAAAATTGAAGGATAAATTTGAAATTTTAAAATAGAGTTAGAGGATATGACAGATTTTTAGGAAGCAGATCCAAAAGTTAGTACCAACGAGATTTTAATAAATTGAAAATTGATTTTACATAAATTAATAAATAATCAGATTTATCAAACAACGGTTAAAATTCTCCCACAATCGATTTTTACTCCTCTAAATTCAATGACAAAAGAGACCTTAATCACCGATATATAAAATAAAAAAATAGTAATATTTATATAATTAATTATTTAAACTAATATTTAACAGAAAAGTACAATTTTTATCATATACATTTTTTTAAAAAAATTTAGTAACATAAGTTCATTAAAATGTTTCTTAATTGAAGGGGTGAACTTAATTAACATAATTAGAAGTATTTGATTTATGAAATTTCATGCTAAATGAAGTTAGTCAACAATTGATTTATATATAGAGGACAAATATTTTATTCTTATATAATATTTCTGAATCATTTTAATTTGAAGAAGCTTACAACCTTTATCACAATTATTTAATATTATCATATTAATATTCTTTTTAATGAAATGAAGCAATCAAGTCAACTTAAACTAGAAAGAATATTGGTGTCTAAAATATTTGAGCCACAGTCATATTTTTTTAGAATCTCAAAAAACAATTTTTTTTTTTTAATAAAAAAAATCTAAGTGAATTGGATTTTTAGTCCTTGTACTTTACTTTAATTTGTATTTAATCCTTAGTATTTTTTTAAGTTTCATATTATTGTATTTCTATCTTTTCATTAAAACTTAAAGATATCATCAATGCGAAGTTAAGTATAACTCAACTGATTAACACATTATTTAATGTTTAATATTTTGTTTTAATTAACATACCCTTTGACGTGTCTTAAAATCCAACTATAAAATTCATAAATTTAACTCGTGTGATTTTATTTTAAATTTAATAATTACGAGAGTGAAAATAAAAAAAAGTTATCGATTTTTTGGATGCCATTAAATATCTATTAATCCTTTAAGTTATACTTGGATTATTTGGTGCTTTATTGAACTTTGAGATATTAAAACAAAATATTAGGTTATATAACTCATTTTAAATATTTCAAATCATATTTTTATATTGGATATTTGTTTTCATATTTGTTTTCTGTTTTTTAGTACAACAAATAATCTTCTAATAAATAGAGGTATGAGGATCTGAACCTTTTCGACTTCAAGGGATAGTACATACTTATTACTGCTGAAGCTGAAGTATACTCACTTTGACCATATTGAATAGTTGTTACTCTCATCATTAATCACCACCATAGAAACTTAGTAAACTTTAACCAACAATAGAAATATTTATAATGGTTTCCTTTTTGACGATATGCGGAGGTTTTCAAACCTTTAATTTTTTAGAAGATACTTGTTTTATGTCAGTTGAGCTATGAAACTCTTAAAATTATAATACAGAATTGAAATTGAAGTTAAATTAGCATACTAATTATTAATTAGAAATGTAATTTTACCGAAATTCAATTATTTTGTGTTTTTAACTAAGTTATTTTTATAGGTGTATATATTTTAATAAGTTTATCAAACCAAAAAATAAAAAAAAAAATAAAAAAAAATTGGAAGAGATTATAAATTGATCAATTTTTTTTTTTTTCATTTTCATTTTCTAGAATGAAATGAAACCAAATAATTGACTGAACACTTCGATTTTGAAAATCCTAAGTTTTCCATTTTTTTTTTTTGGGTTATGTTTACTTCCCTCTAAACCTAATAAATCGATGAAAATTCTCTGTGACCCATATTGATTACGTTTGAGGGTGTACCAAAATCTGCAAATGTAGTCCCACCTCAAAATTTGTAATCTCATTACCCATTTCTCTATTTCGAAACTTGAGATTACCATTGAAGATTACATGAGTCCTACTTTATTTTATTTTTTATTTTTTCTATGTTTGCTCTCTTTCTCTCTCCTTGAAATGTCCATTGTCATCTCTTTTCACTTTCTTCTCCCTTTGACTTTCTTCTTCGTCTCTCTTCTTCTTCCCTCCTCCAGCCAACCTCGTCGACGCCGCCCACCTCATTCCGGCCAATCAGCTCGTCGCTGCAGCCATATGTTAGAATTTTTTTTTTTTTTTTTTTTTTTTTCTTTTTTTTTTAAAAAAAGTTTTCTTATTCTTTCTCTCTCAAACAATGAATTTTCTTTTTCTCTCAACAAATTCTTTCACGCCTGCTCGTCAATCTCATTCCTCTTTTTTTCTCCCCAAGTTCGAATTTGTGGAGAAAAAAGAGAAACTCATTTTGATAAAAAAAAAAAAAAAAAAACAAATTGTTGGTATTGGATAAAAGAGATGAACAAATTGTGGAGAAAAGAGAAAAAACCATTACTTTATTGTTGAAACCCTTGAAAATGGGGGTTGCTTCTTCTTTTGTGAGGAAGAAACATAAATGAATTCATGGAGAAGGGAAGAGATTGAAGCTCCAATGGCGAAAAACGAAGAAAGAAGAGAAAATAAACGGAGGGAAGTGAAGATTCATGTTGGAAAATGGGTTCACGAGTATCCACACGAGTAACGCTCGGACAACGAGTCTGCACACGGATAACGCCTAGACAACGAGTCAACACGATTAAAGCGAGAGGGTATTATGGTAAACTCACAAATGATTACGTGCAAGTAAACATCATCAATGAAATTCAGATTACGTCTGAATTAGCCTTAAGTAAACATTATCAAAGATAAACCGATTACGATTGAAGCTTTAATCTATTACAATTGATTCATTACGATTGTTAGGAAAAATCCATGACCTTAGTTGAAACAACCACCTGAAAAACATATATGAGATTTTGAAATTTTATTTCCTGAATAATTGAGTGAGAAAATGTCAAAGAATGAGAGTTTTTTTTTTTCATTTTTCTACTCGACAATAAGCCAAGTTAGAGATAAAAAAATAATAAAAGAGAAGCCGCCTATTTTATTATTATCATTATTTTTTTGGCATGAAAATGTCAATAGTAAAATAGGAGAAGGACGTTTTTTTTAAGGTTAAATTGCAATTAATTTTAGCCAAGTCCTCAATTTTCAAGTTTGATATGTATTATTTGGTCCTCAACTTTAAAAAATATTTTAAAAAATATTTTAAAAAATATTTAATTAATAAGTTTTTAAATTTTCAATTATATGTCACATAAACTTTAAAAATGTCTAATTAGACCCTAAACTTTTAATTTTGTTTCTAATAGGACTATGATATATTTGAAATTTTTTAAAAGTTAACTGATCATCTATTAAGATATAAAATTGAATTTTATGTTTAATAGGACTCTAAACTTTCAATTTTGTGTTTAGTAGATCCGTGAATTTTAAAAAATATTGAATAGGTTAAAGACTTATTATATTAGATAAAAAAAAAATTAAAAATTAAAAAATTTATTAAATACAAAATTGAAATTAATGAAGAACTTATTAGTTGTTTTTTTTTAATTCAATCCTAAAATATTTATGGTGTAAACTTTTTATTTAACATTTTGGTATATGGGGGGGGGGGGGGGGGGGGTTACATCTAATCTAATTTAATTTTATATTATAACATGTACATTATAAAATAATTCAAACCAAAACCTTGTTAGATAAAGTTTAGTTCTTGTTCTCATTTTTATTTTATTGGAGTAGATAAGAAATATTACTTTTATTTTTCACTCTTGGATTATAGATTTATTTTCAATTTAGTTTTAGGGTTTAAATTTTTTTGGTAATGTCCTCGAAACCTTGAATCGTATTATAATCATAAATGGTAATATGACGCGATATATTATGTTTGGTTGACGTGTTTAGAAAAGAGACACGTAGACATTTAATGACATTGACATACAACGATTTTTTTTTTTTTTTTAATTATTATTATTATTATTATTTTTGTTTTTTGTTTTAGTAACTCCTCAAAACACATAAATTCCTTCAAAATCTTGTTTTCCATGCAATGGTGTGGAAATTTCATTTATTTCTAACGTTTCTAAAAAATATGAACTAAAAATATAACCTACCATATATATATTACCAAACATTTGTTTAAAGATCGTTCAAGTCATAAATTTATTCTTTATACCAGAAACGACATCATATTAGAAGTACTTTTAAAAATAACTTCAATTATATATCTTGAACTTTATATTGTACTTCTATTTATTCTTTCTCTCTCAACATCATCAACCGAACATCCTAACCTAAATATATATAACACACACCGACTCCGTTAATTTATTTAGTAGTCTAATTTGACATGTACTCCCTCCTTTGAGGTCCGATGTTCAAATTTCCCTACCCATTTGTTGTACTAAAAAAACCAAAATTCATCTAATACACATGTCACACATCGTCAACAAAAAGTAGAATAACGTTAAAAGTAGTCGTATTTCACTTTTTCCTTTCGGCTCTCACTTATCCTACGTATCTCAAGTCATTTCACAAAGTCAGACTAGAGTCAAGCTCAACAGAGACTTCTTTTCTCGCTGATTCTGCCAAGCTTGTTCCTTTGGCTGTGGTTTCGCTGGATAGTAGACAGAGACAGTGAGAGAAAAACGGTAAGTTTAAGATTTTAATCTCGATTATTTCTATCTTCTTTGACTTGATGTATAAAAAGGAGATATTGAAAAATGGCTCATGAGAAAAACTTTGATTTATGGAAAGTCTTTTAATTCATAGAGAGAGAAGAAAAAAAATATAAAAAAAAAAGAAGAAGAAAGAGAGAAGCTTTTTTCCTCTTCCTTCTATCCCTCTTGTTTTCTTTTCATTCAATTCAATCCATTTTCTTTCTCTCTCTCTCTTCATAACCGACTGATCATATCTCTCTATTAATTACTTCTTTTCCTCTTCATCCAAATATGTGAGAAATCAAAATCCCAAAAAAAAAAAAAAAAAAAAGAGTTGGTTGAGAGAGCTTGAAGAAGCTTGGTGCTGCCATTAATGGAGTAATTACTGAAGAAATCTTCAAAAGATCATCATCATCAACAACAAGAAGAAGAAAGAGAAAACAAAAAGAGCTCAACTTTAATGGCTTCTTCAAATATTAAAAGCAGCATCATCAGCCAACAAGAACAAGAACAAAAACAACAACAACAACAACATCAACAACAACATCAAATTTCACAAAGTCCAAGCTTTGTCATCTCATCAAATTCAAAAAATTCCTCATTATTCAACTTTCAAAACCACAACTTTCATGATCATCATCCTCATCATCATCAATTACCCTTCTCCATGAATCTCCCTTCCATCTCTCCAAATTTCATGTAATTCAAATAAAATACAAAATTTAAACTTTATTATTGTTATTATTATTATTATTTTTAAAATTTTTTGTTTTGGTTTTTGATTTTTCAGCAGCAAAGATGGAGGAGGAGATGATTTGGGAGAATTGGATCAAGCTCTTTTTCTCTATCTGGATGGACAAGAACCCTCTACAACTACTACTCAAGATCAAAGACGTAATTTTTATTTATTTATTTATTTATTATGTTGAAAATTTTGAATTACCCTCAAAATTCCTTTTTGGGTTTGTCTGTGAAGATTCTTTCACACCAACAACATGGGTTTTTACGGATTTTTTGAATTGATCTTCTGTTGTTGTACTTCTTTGACCAGTTGTTTTTGCAGGAACACAACAGACTGGTTTTTTTTTTTTTGTCTCTTTTCTCTGTCTGAAGTTTGAGTGATTCCCTTCCTTTCATGCATAGAACAATCTCATCAGAGTCTTCACAAAAATTCATCATATATTTTATTCCTTTTGGCCCTTTCATCCTTTCCCTTTTCTCCTCTCTTTGGGGTATGGACCCAATATTACATGCATTCAAATCCCATCTCAAAAAACCCTCCTACCCTTTTTTTCTCTCTCACTCTTCTCGGTAAATTTTACCGGTAACCCATCAGCTTAATCTTGTGGGTTCTGTGATAGTTGTTTTAACATGGTATCAGAGCCGTAAATTTCTCTTTTGTTTGACTTGGTGTGTCTTTTTGCAGAGAGCTTAGGCATGAGACCTCCGACGTTGAACATCTTCCCGTCGCAGCCGATGCACGTCGACCCTTTGCCAACAAAAGTAAATAAAAAAACCCCATCTTCACCAACTTGATGATTAGTCATATTATTAAATGGAATAAGAAGAAGACCATTTTTTTTTCTTCATTTTTTTTTTGTTGTACATGATGGATTTGGGATTTGATGTAGGGAAACACAGCATTGATGAACCATGGTGATTCAAAGATCAAAGCATCAGAGCCGTCCAAAGAGTTGGCCAACCAACGCAGCAATGGAGCCACTGCATCTGGACCAGCCCCAAACCAAACCACCACAACAACAACCGAACCTCATGCCAAACCTCCAAAAGTAATATTTTTTTAAAACAAATATTAAATTAAACCCTTTTTTTTGTTTTTGTTTTTTCTTCTTCTTATTTTCAATTTGTTTTCACAGCGTGAGGCCAACAAGAAAGGGCTAACCTCAAGCTCAGAGCAAGAAGGACCCAAAACTCCAGACCCCAAGGTCTCAAAATCACAACTTTTTTCATTTTTTTGGCTGTTTTTAATCTCAAGAACCTTAAAAAATGTTTTTTTTTTGGTCATTTTCAGACACTGAGACGACTGGCTCAGAATCGAGAGGCTGCAAGGAAAAGCAGGCTGAGAAAAAAGGTGGTTTTTTTAAAAGCCAAGATTTTAATTTTTGCTTTTTTTCTTGACTGTTATGGCTAATTTTTGGTTTGTTTGAATGAATTTTACAGGCGTATGTTCAGCAGTTGGAGATGAGTAGGATTAAGCTCACGCAGCTTGAGCAAGAGTTACAAAGAGCAAGAACTCAGGTGATATATATATATATATATGTAGGGTTGAAGAAGAAGAAGAAGCTTAATTATTCTCTAATGGTGTTTTTAAGTGATGTTATTGTTGTTGTTTCATTAGGGCATGTTTATGGGTGGAGGAGCTGCCATGTTAGGAGCTGACCAAGGACTTCCCGCTGGCTTCCATAACCTCAGCTCCGGTAAAAATCCACAACTCGGACCTATACATACACTCGTTAAATTTATCGTAACCTGACAACTTAAACCATTTCTTTTTTTTGAAAATTGTACCAGACGTCAATTTAGAGTAAAATAATTAAAAATATAGCATTTTTTTAAAAATTTTGCGGATATGTCAATTTCTATCACTGATAGTATGGTTTATCGCTGATAGACTCAGTTTTTTTATAGAATTTTGTCAGTGATAGTAGTCTATCAGTGATAGAAGTCTATAAGTGATAGTCATAAAGTCTATCGGTGATATAAACTGATTTTTTGCCATATTTACAAAATATTTTAAACTTTGCTATATTTGCAATTATTTTTGGTCTGATTTTGCTGTTTGTATAACCCGTCTTTTTTTTTTTTCGAATGATGATTTAGCATAAGTATTAAATAAATCCCTTGTTGAGCTTTTGTATTAATTTTTAAGACCACGAGTGAGGAGTAGAGTGTAGAAATTAAATTTACAACAAGTTATTAATTATTTTGGTTTATTAGCCAATTATAACATAGCTCCATAGATTAGATATCAATAAATCTTCTTTATAGATTAAAATTACAAATCCACCTTACAATTGCAGTGCTATATTTTCTTTTTCATTTTAATTGTACGTTAATATCGAGTTAACATTGTCTTGAAATTCTATGTTTAAACTCGTTCAAGGTCATTTCTCTTTACTATTTTGTGCTAATATCCAAACCCACAAAAAAAAAAAATCTAGAGTGCAAAGAATATGAATAAAAGATTAAATTTTGAAAAATATTTTTTTGCATAGAGTGGACAATAAGAATTTCTTACTGCCCACAAGTAATTTTTTTACAAATATTAATTTCTTTAAGAAAAGAAAAGGTCTATTTTCTCTCTCTTCCACTTTAGGTTACCTTCTCCATTATAGACATATTATTGAAATTTATGCTATTCAATGATCAATAACAAAGTATGTCTCGATATTTTCATCCTAACTCATCAATTTAAGCTTTCGAATATATTAACCATGTGCAACACTACTTCAGATGCTGCAGTGTTCGACATCGAGTACGGGCGGTGGCAGGAGGAGCACCACCGACTGATGTGCGAGCTCCGAGCAGCGGTACAGGAGCACCTACCGGAGAACGAGCTGCGGCTGTATGTCGACAACTGCCTAGCCCATTACGACGAGGTTATGAACTTGAAGATGATGGTGGCTAAGTCCGACGTCTTCCACCTTGTCTCCGGCATGTGGAAGACGCCGGCAGAGAGATGCTTCATGTGGATGGGTGATTTTAGGCCCTCTGAGCTCATTAAGGTACCTTCTTTTTTATCTCTTTTTTTTTTATACTTCCAAAATTTCTTTCTTAATTCTTCAACATTTGCATATAGCCAATAATATATATATATATATATATATATATATATATATATATATATATATATAACGTACGTTTTCATACACTTTAAAGCAACCCTAAGATAATGACAAACCGACTTTTACTTGATTTTCTTTTTCTGTTCAAACCATGCAATCTGGAAACTAGATAAATTATGTCTTCAAGATGTAATTTATCACCAAACCGAGCATAGCTCAATTGACAATAGGTTGTGTCCGTGACTAAAAGGTCATAGGTTCAATACTCGCATTAATTAAAATACCGTTGCAAAAAAAAAAACGGGAGGGAATTTTTTTTATGCAGTATTATTTTTAGGTTAAGATCCATCTTTTAATTTGTTCACTCTTTTTGACATTTTGAGGACATACATATTTTAGAATAATAAAATTAATAGAGAGTTTGAGGTGATTATTTCGAGTCTGATTTTAAGTGAAATACTTATTTTATAAGAACTTTTAGAAGAAGATTCACTTATTAAATACTTTATTTTTTAAAGAAACTTTTTTGGTCATGTAGCCAAAGTCAAATATCGATATCATTTTTGAATTTGAAAAGTGTATTCGATATGTTAAAAGTCATCTCATACTCATTTGAAGTTCAATGTTAAAAGGGAGAAGGTATTGAAAATATATGTGTTTTTGATAAAAATCTTTGAGATTATTATTATAATTATTCAACACGTGCATTGGCAATTAAAAACATCCCCCTAAGTAACAAAAGAACTAGAAATGTGTTTTAGCCTACTTTCTTCTTTATATATAGATATAAATGTCGGTCGGTCAAAGTTAGCGATAATTGACATGTTATATAAACCATCAAGGGCTGACCTAGTGGTTATAAATGACCCTAAGACTTCAATGTCCTCCTACAGGGAATAAATTCAATCCTTGGTAGCTACCTACCTAGGAATTAATTTCCTACGGTTTCCTTGACAACCAAATGTTGTAGGGTCAGACGGTTTATCCCGTGAGATTAGTCGTGGTGCGCGTAAGCTGGCCCGGACACTCACAAATAAAAATTGACATGTTATATAAACCATCAAGGGCTGACCTAGTGGTCATAAAGGGCCCTGAGACTTCAATGCCCTCCTAGAGGGAATGAATTTAATCTTTGATGGCCACCTACTTAGGAATTAATTTCCTACGGGTTTCCTTTGACAGCCAAATGTTGTAGGGGTCAGGCGGTTTGTCCCGTGAGATTAGTCGTGGTGCGCGTAAGGTGGCCCAGACACTCACAGATAAAAATTGACATGTTATATATATAAATATTGAATCCTCGTATAAGGATAGGTTAAAAAAATTATTCAACGACACTGTTACTTTTCATAGCTATGGATGTATGGTCAAAATACATTTTTTAAATTCATCTCTCACATATCTCACATATCTAACGATATAGAACCGTCGGTCACAAAGTTCATCCCATATCGAATAATTTCTCGTCCATAAGACGAGTAATTGGATATAGGGATATAGATGGAACAAGACATGAAGAGAGTAAGACACAAATTTAATGTTGTTATAGGAAAAGGGTAAAATCATGGGATGGGATGCAACAACCTAGGGTGTGAAGGTAATAATAAATGACGAAAGTGTATTGAAATTTTCCACAATATGTAAGGATTAGGTATAACATTCTAGAAAGGCAAAACCTCTTTACTACAATTTTGTTTTGTTTGAGAGAGAAACAAATGAAAATGGGAAAGAATTGCATGGTTGCCTGTCTTTTTCTCTCTCTAAACCTAAATCTTTGTCTTTTGTGTCTCATATTTTTAGAAAAAATATCATTTCAAACTTTGTCTTATAAAATATAGCTTTCCTAAAACAATATAAACAATTATAGGAGGAATATTATATTCCCCTCTTTCTTTTTAATGTGTATAATCATGTATATAGAAATAGTAGTTGCAAAGAATATTAGAGCCAGTTGTTTAGGTGTACTTTTTTTAAAAAAAATAATGTTTTTGAAATATATATTTTAGACTAATATTTGTAAATTGTTTTAAATTGAATGAAGAGAAAAAAAAAGCTTTATATGTCTTCTCCAACTTAACTTGTCAAAACATTATTTATCTCCCTAAAAGTCCAAAGTTCAAATCAATATTTTATTTTGTTGAACTAAAAAAAAATATTTGAAATAATGTTTTATTGTGTTTTTATTTGTTTCTCTTATGTATTTGTTTTTAATATATATATTATATTTGAGTTAAGTTATTTATTAAAAAAAGAATTAATCAAGTTTGTTGACACTTTCTTAAAAGATTTGAATCATTTCTCGATTTGTACGTGTTATTCTTGCACATGGATCATGCTAATCTATAGAAAATATTACTACTGTCTTAGTAGTCGTTGAACTATGTTAAAGTGGATGTTTTGTACGGATGACTCCTCTCGAGGGAGCAAATTTTTTTGACCCGGCTTTTTAAAATTTATGTTTTTTTACTTTCTCTCGTGATAAGTAAGCTCACAAAGTCTGTAGTATTCTTCATTGAGCACAATCACGAGGAGACAACTATAGTGCTCTCGTGCTCTGCAAAGTGTACGAATGACTTATTACAAGGGAGGTGACTTGCTTATCACGAGAGAAGGTCAAAAAAACTTACGCTCCCCAAAAAGATCATCCGTACAAAAACTCTATGAAATAAGAAGAAAATATATGGAAACCATAGTTTTTTGTTGTATGATATTTTCTTTGTTCTAAAAATTGTTTTTAAAACTATTCTCTCTTAACAAGTTTTCTACATTAAAAAAGAACAATTTTTTAACAAAAAAAAAATAATTTTCAATCCAACTCTTTGCTATATCCAAAAGTTGTTTTGTTTTGATTTTAGTCTTTGTATGAAAAATTATTTTTATAATTGTTCAACTTATTTAACCTAAATCATATATTCAAAACTCAACATTTGAGATCTAATACAAATAATACTTGTGGAATAGATAATAATGGGTCAAATAGAGCCATTAACAGAGCATCAAATATTGAACATTTGTGGATTGCAACAATCAACACAAGAGAGTGAAGAAGCATTGTCTCAAGGGCTTGATGCCCTTAACCAGTCCTTATCAGACACCATCACCTCTGATTCATTGAGTAGCCCTCCCAATATGGCTAACTACATGGGGCAGATGACCTTAGCCATCAGCAAGCTTTCTACCCTTGAAGCCTTTGTAAGACAGGTACCCTTTAATTTCTCTCTCTCTCTCTCTTAATAATGCCCATCATCATTTTTTTATTATACAAGGACAAAAACCATCAATTTTTTTTAAAAAAGGATAATAATTTATAATAATTTTAGTTAGTTCTCTATTATTAAGAAATAAGACTTCAATGACTTGTTAAAATAATGTATTGTTTTTTTATACTAAAAGTTGGTATGCATTTTAAAAATTAGAGATTTTTTAGTCAAATTTTGATATGTATGACAACATTAGCTTTTTTAAGAGTCATTCGAAATGAAAGATTGATATTTTGAGTTGGAGAAACCTACCCTTTTCCCAAACCTAAAAGCAACCTCTCCTTGTCTCACTATATGCCCATGTGGTTGGTTGGTTACAAGGAATCTACGAATATGTCTTCCTCTTTGTTTCATAATAATTGTCGTGTTTGTCGAACATAAATATGTAAAAATATAGGGTTGGTTGCACAAACAACAATAGACTTAAAATAATGACAAATTTAGTAAAATTTAAAATATTTTGCAGCAAAAAATCAGTGGCTATCACTGATAGACTGCTATCGTTGATATATGACTATCATTGATAGATTACTATCACTCATAGACTACTATTAGTGATAGTCACTGACAAAATTCTATAAAAAAACTGAGGTGATAGACTACTATCAGCGATAGACCATATTATCAGGGATAAACTATCGCTGATTATCTGCAAATTGTTTTTAAAAAAATACTATATTTTTAATTATTTTATTCATCTTGCAATTTTTCAAAAATATATTAAATATTCTTTTTATGAAAGCTACTCATCTCTATCTTAATATTCATTTTGTTCTTCCTACACCTACATCTCAAAACCCAACCACACTCTAGAAAATCCACTATATTGTTATAATTTTAAATTTTGAATTTCACCCAAATATATAATAAAAAATTGAAGCTATTAAACAAATTAAGTAAGTAGCAAACTCGAACAATAAAAGGCACGAACACAACTAAAAATATTTTAACATTAACTAAAATAACTAGTACTATAATAATAATCTTATCTAATTAAACAATTAAGTTGAAGTCCAACATCAATCAATCAGCTAATCAAATTTAGAGTTGAATTTAACAAAATTAGAACTATAAACTCAACTAACCTAAAATGAGTTTTCTCCAAACAATATATATGAGGGGAAAAATATTCTTACCAACATATATTCGAACACATGTCACCCAAGAGATTGTTCTTTAGGTCCATTTCCCTAAGAATACAAGTTCCCAAGGTTGTAACCGTTTGACCAACAATTTTAGGTTAGGATTTCTGTTTTTTATATATATATATATTATTTAACAGGATACTTGAGTACGAAATCATCAAAATTGACTTAGTAATCATAAAAAACATTGAAATTATTAAAAACCTCTTAAACTTCTTAAAAGATGTTGTAGGATCATACGATTGTACCTCTCAAACTTCTTAAAAGATGTTGTAGGATCAGACGATTGTCCCGTGAGAGTATAAGTCGAGGTGCACGTAAATTTGTCCGGTCACTCAAACCGTCTATGAATTGAGAATTAATTTGCACATCCCAATACTTTGACCAATAATTATGGGTTAGGGTTTCCAGCTTCCGTTAATAATTGTCTTTTTAATATAAATCAGTTTTTTTTTTTTTTTTTTTTTTTTGAAAAGGAAATGTAAAATTTCAGTTAAATGCAATACGAAAGTAAGGAATATAATAAATTCTTGTATAAACCCAATGAAAAAAATAACAAACTGACAGTATAAGAATTAAAAAGGAGAAAAAAAATCAAAAGTTGAAGGAATAAAATGTAAACCTAATATTCCCCTCAAAAAACAAATGTAAACCTACTATTTTTTTTTTTTTTTTTTTTTTGATAGATAAATGTAAACCTACTATTAATTAGTCTATTGGGGTTAATCTTAAAACCTCCTTTGATTGGGGTTAATCTTAAAACCTCCTTTGATCAAGGATATATTTATCCTTTGAGAAAGCTAATTTTATTCTTAGTGAACTAATAGTTTAAATTATAATTTAAGTTTTGAATTTTTAAGTTTGTATCAAATAAGTTTTTCAACTTTAAAAAAATATCGAATATTTTTTAAAAAAAATTAAATTTGTGTCAAATAGCTCAGTTGTCAATTATGTGCCTAATAGATCTTTACGTATTCAATATTTTTTAAAATTCACGAATCTATTAGACAAAAAAAAAAAATTAAAAAATTGATATCTTATTTATCACAAAAATTAATTTTATATCTAATAAATTTGTTACTTTTAAAAAATGTAAATATGTTAGACATTTATTAGATACAAAATAAAAAAAGTGAGAGGATTATTTAATATATTTAGAATTCAAAAATCTATTAAACATAAAATTGAAAATTCTTAAATATTTTTTAAACTTTAACTTATTACATATCAACATCGAAAGTCTTATTACATACAAACATACAAGTTCAAAAATTCACTTTCTAATTTAACCTTAATAATATTGTGTAATGTTGTGTAGGTTATTATATATATATATATATATATATATATATATATATATATATATATATATATATATATATATATATATATATATATATATTTTGTGTCTTTGTCTCTGTGCTTTTAGGAATTTTATTTGTCTTATAATTCTTGTCTTTAGTGAATATATTTAATTTCAATAAATGATTTAACATTATGAAGAAATTGGCAAGTCCAATATATCAATTTTGTGAATGATTAAAGTAGCAGAGTCAATAGGCGATAAGTTGAATTTCTGTTTTAGAAAAAAGAAAAAAAAAAGTCAATAGGAGAGAATGAGTCTAGGTCAATTTATTTTATTAAAGTTAATTTATTGATTATAATTGTAGATTTTTTTTTTCTTTTTGAGGAACTATAATGGTACAATTTAATTAAAATATTACCTAACATTTTGAAGAATATAGAAAACAAATTAATATCTAACATGATACTTGCTAGGAAACTTTTCTCCAAAAAAAAAAAAAAAAGAGTTTGTTGAAACCCTAATCAACAAATTCCATGCTATTTGTTTGTTTTGCATAGAAATAAGTAACCAAACCCTACTAATGAAAGATGAGATTTTACTACATGGCCATATGTTTCTTTTTAGTTGTCCTATAGTTTCAATTTCATTTTTTTAAACATGTTTATTGGTATTCTTTGCTCAACTAGAGAAATAATAACTTGATCTATTAGAACAACCGAACCTCTACACATATATCTCTACAATGGGATATTGTCCAATTTTTGGACATAAGTCTTTTGTGACTTTACTTTTGGTTCCACCCAAAATGTCTCATACCAATGAAGATAATTGTCTCTTCACTTATATATCGCCCATGATCTCTCAAATCCTCTAGTCATTGTGGGACTTTGTTTGCACCCGAAACAGTCATGTCCTCAAACAAAGTTACACTTGAGCTTTTCTTCGAACTCATTCGCCCACGCACCCCCGATTGACAACGAGTGTTTTCTCTTATCATCCCAAAGGCAAAACAAAGATAGAGCACGAGCACATATCACATTGTAGGATATTTTCTGATGGCGGAAACCACTATCACACCCTCCACCTCCTCTTCTCGAACCAAAGATATACTCCTCTTATCAGTCTATATACCCTACCTAATACGGTAATTAACTCTCCATCGTTCTATCAATCTATCCGACTTGGTAGAGAGTTATGCTTGCTTGTTACTCAAACACTTTTTTGTCCGATCTAGGAATTCAACCCACAATGTCGTATGACTAATATAAAGCTCACTAATTTTTGTTCGGACTCTGACGATTTTCACACACAACTAAGTTTAGATCATGGCTCAAATACTAAATATTATGACAACATAACCTTCACATATCTCCACAATAGTATGATATATTGTCCATTTTAGGCATAACCTCTCCATGGTTTGTTTTTTGTTCCACCCAAAAGATTTCATACCCATGAATATAATTGTCCTCACTTATATACTCACAATCTCTCTCATCTCTAGTCAATGTGAGATTTTATTTGCACGTCTAACCTAATCTCTATAGTTGAGATGTCAAATGGGGGATTGTTTTATAATAAAAGAGTCCAAGTTAATTGTTAGGTTTGGGTTTGTTTAGTATAAATAATATATATATAGTAGGTTTACCAAATATATGTAGGGATTAATTAACTATAAGCCATATATATACATATAATTAAATTAAATTTGTTGTTATTTGACTTTTTTTTTTTCTTTTGTTATGATTATAGGCAGACAATTTGAGACACCAAACAATTCACCGATTGATCCAAATGTTGACAATCCGTCAAGCTGCAAGGTGTTTGCTAGCTATTGCAGAGTATTTTCATCGGCTTCGAGCTCTAAGCTCTTTGTGGTTGGCTCGACCAAGGCAGGATTGACTTCAAAACCCTACCTCTCATCTTACCAAATAATCCACTCCAAATTTACACATCAACCCTTTTAATTAAGTGCCAAAATCTTAATTAACTTCTTTCTTCTCATATATTCATCATTTTAACTTTTAATCTCTCTTTAAGATAACTATAGAACAATAGATATAGACAAATAAAATAGTTACTTCATGAAGCATTTTCTTTTTTGAGATCAACAACAAGAGAGCGCGGGAGGGAAGGATTCGAACTTCCGACCTCAAAGGAAAGAAGTACATATGCCAATTACCGCTGAGCTATGCTCACTTTGACTCTCTCTCTCTTAAATAGATCTAGTGAAATAAAATACATAGTTCTTCGATGAAGTATTGTCGCTCTCTTAATATAACTATAGAAGTAGAATAATTATTGATAATGAACACGAGTAAAATAGTTCTTCATCAAGCTCTCTCACACAAACTTTGGAAATGAAATAATTGGCAATAATGTCAATAATTTATGTATGAAAGAGTGTGTTTCTATTAAACTATTTTTGGTTAACGATTTCACTTTTTATTTTTCTTTTCATAAATTGCTGTTTTTATTTAGTTAACATTTCAATTATTTGTTTTTAATTTATAAAAACTATTTTAATTTAAAAAACGATAACATAATTTTGAAAATTATTTTCTATAGTTTTTAAATTTTATCAGACTTTGAAAATATTTTATGATTTATATTATATATAAAGAAAATTATTAGATAAGTTTGCTTATTTTTTACTTAAAAAAGACATAAGAATATAATCATACGGGTTGTACGGAAAATAGTTACTATTGAGAATGTGGATTAATAGACAACCAAAATAAATATTGTTGTGGATTAAATAATCACGTACCTGACCAAAAATTTGTGCATTCGAACTCAATCCCGTGCCACAGGAAATATCATTTCAACCTCCAATAATATCGGGATAGATTAGCACGAGCCCAATCCATCAAAAGGACTCGAGACCAAAATGCATGCGGGATTTGATCGAAGAAGCAACGAAGGCCAAATGTCGACCACTCCTCGACCCAAGATGAAGAGTGGTCAGCCAGACCCAATACCATCTACTCTTCGGCCCAAAAGGAGGAGTGGTGAGCCAGACTCAATATCGACCACTCCTCAACCCAAAAGGAGAAGTGGTCAGCCAGGTCCAATACCGACCACTCCTCAGCTCAAAATGAGGAGTGGTCAGCCAGACTCAATTTTGATCATTGGTCAGCTCCAAAGGGACTTTCGAGTCCCAAAGAGGTGTGCTAGGTCAGACCCAGGTCGAGCACTCTTCGTCCCTCATGGCAGGCTTAGGGTTTTCATACTCTATTTACTCCTACGGAGGAGCGGTAATCATAGCCTAAGAGGGTCCAGTCCATCATTTTTCCTAAACCTAGTAGGAAAATGGAAAGAGCTAGACATCATTATAAATACTGCCTCAATAACACGAATGAAGTAAGTCAATTCTAATCCAAGAATTTATAGTCAATTGTCGCACTACTGACTTTATGGCATAGAAGTTTGTTTACTTTGTTTTGTAGGTCCCTTCGTCTCGAAGATTACAAATTCACCGTTGATGTCACCTGAGAAGCAAGTGCAATCCATCGTGCAAAATTTGACATCAACAAATGTCATCACTTCATTAAAAAAAAAATTAACTAGAAATTGCCCCTAAATTTTTACACATTTATTTATATTTGGTCTCTAAATATTTAATATGCATCAACAATGAGTAACTAAATTGAAAAACATCAAAACACATAAGGGGCTAAATTAAAACTATATATTTAAACAATAAAAAAATTGAAAAGAAAAAAAACCAAAAATACTATTGAAGAAAAATCCAAAAGAAAAAGAATTCTAAGCTTCCACACAAGAATCAAAGAAATATGATTGTGCAATTTTCTTTCTTTATTTTCAATGGAGCAGTTGATTTTGTTTAATAAACTAAAAACATTTGTCTTGAAGCTAGATATTTGAGAGTCAAATGGAGCAGATATATTTTATTGAAGAGATTTGTAATTGATGTGGCTTATTTAGAAATAAAGGACCACCAAGAGAATTAGTAGAGTTTATTATTTTTCATGTTTGGTGGGATAATATATAATGTCTCTCTATTACAAGCTAAATTCAAAATTAATCATGATATTATTTGGAAGAAAAAATAGGAGTTTGACTCATTTTGTGGGAGATAGCAGGGGTGCAAGGGTAAATTTACATGTTGAATTATAATAATGGATTATGGTGAACTTGAAAAGAATTGAAAAATAAAACCTTTTGTTACGAAGAATTTTAGGGTAATGAGATAAATCACACGTGAAGGTTAATTTCTACGACCTTAAGATATGAGCAATAAGCTAGTCAATCCAATTCATCTCGGTCCAATTCAAACAGATAATGTTAAATAAATTGATCCATTATTGTAACTCATTTTAAAATGTACGTAGAAATTACGTGTTCTAGAAAACGAGAATCAAGAAAAGAAAAGAAAAATAAACTATTAAAGATAAAGAAAATACATTTTAGTTCAATCCTCTCTTATATATCTTTCTTTTATCGTCTTGACAAAAAATGAAAAAACTATTCGTCACATAAGTGAGAAAATTTTCATGTGCTAACATTATTGACATGTTTGGGGTGTAATCAAAGAAATAACTAATTAAATTGGTGCTTCTACACTTTGAGACAACTCGTTTGATAACTATTATTTGATTTTTTATTTTTGGTTTTAGAAAATTAAGCCTATAAATACTACTTTCACCTATATGTTCATTTATTTTGTTATCTACATCTTAAAAGTGTTTTCAAAATCAAAAACAAATTTTGAAAACTAAAAAAAAGTAACTTTTAAAACTTGTTTTTATTTTTAAAATTTAGATAAGAAGTGAAATGTTGGGTTGAGAAAGATAAAATTCATTGTAAGGAGATGATGAGAAAACAAACATAATTTTTAAAAATAAAAAATCAAATGGTTATCTGACGAGACTTGGGATATGGATACACCTCTCTTTCATTCAACAATAATATTTTCACTGTCCGATTCTATTTTCAATTCGAGAATTTCTATCTAAGTTGTGGTAGAAAAAGCCTATAAAAGTTGTGATTCTCATGCAAAAAGGTATCTTCACTTTCAGTTTCAAGTCTTTCAAAATGGAAGTGAAAAGGAATAAATATGAATGGAATTCTTTTACTCCTCCCATTGTTGGTAGTTTGACTTATGCTATTGTTTATATTTGTTGGTATTGTTAGTAGATTATGCTTTCCAATTCAAGCAGTAAGAACATTGGAAAGTTGAAATGGATACTCAAATATTTAAGAGGTGCATCTAAAATATTTAAATTCTTTGAGAATGGGTAAAGTAGTAGTGGGATTATTTGCACAGGATGAACCCCCTCGGGGTTCGTAATGTTTTATGCCCTATGTTTTACGCATGATTTATACTCTTTTGTTAACTTCATCAATGTGTGAAAAGTCCGGTCTACCTTCACCTCACTCCATCCCTGTTATCACGATTCTCACTCTTTCCTTTTAAGGATAGATTTTCTTTCTTTCTTTCCTGCCGTTTTTTGTCCTTGGGCTAGAGAAGAAAGAGATGTCGCCGCCGGAGCTACATTCTTCAAAGGAGTCGGTTCTCAAGTCGTCGCCAATCTCTATGTTTAGAGAGAGAAAGATAGGAGAGAGTGGTGAAAGTTTGAAATTTTTTTTGTGGGTTTCAATTCGATTTCATCGTCGATAAGTTTCAGATTCATTGTTCCCTATCTCAACTATGGTTGCATCGTTGCTACTCCTTCCGTCGTCGCGTGGGTGTTTTCATGGGAGGCTCTGGTCGGAGGACGAAAAATGACGGGAGAGGGAGAGATGAAGAAATAAAATCGAGAAGGAGAGAGAGAATTGCCGTGATAAAAGAGAGATGAAAATCGTGATATGAGGGATGAAGTGAGGAGAGAGAATCGTGATAAGAGGGAGATGAAAATCGTGATGAAGATGAAAATCGTGATAAGAGGGATGGAGTGAGAGGAGGGTAGGCTGGACTTTTCACGCGTTGATGAGGTCAGCAAAAGGGCAAAAATCATGTTTTTTTTAAACCGGGTCAATTGGCATTGCGCCCTCCGAGGGTCAGAAAACTCCGAAAATATGGATTTTTGCACAGATGACCCCCCCTTCTCCCTTCCCCCTTCCCCCTCGGAGTCTTAATGCTAAATGACTCGATTTTTAAAACGCCGCTCAAGTCATTTGTACCCTTCGTTGAGCATGATCACGAGAGAGACGACTATAGTGCACTCGCGATCGTGTTCAACGTAGTGCTGATGACGTCAACAAAGGGACAAAAAACATGCATTTTCGAGGGGGAGTCAAAAAAATATCCCCTAAAATAGTGGTCAATGGATTATTCATGGATGCAACAAGTGGTATTGACTTCAAAAATCCCTATCGTGATTTTCATGTCATAGTAATGCAGAGCTACAAAAAGTAATAACTAGAGCTTGCAAAATTTTCTCTTGATGAAGGAATTATTTGTAAGAGTTGGAATTTGAACAATAGACATGTGCCTAATGTATTTAGTTAGTCAAACGGCTCTATTCATCATTCTTAACAAAAATCTAACTTTTTATCTGAAGTCGCATATTGATATGAAGTAGCATTGGATTTGAGATACGTTAAGTTAAAACTCATTAGAGATTGAAAATATCCACATAGATAATAATGATTTGAAGTTGATCGACTTAGGCTCCGTTTAGAATTGCGGTAGCTTTTGTAATTGTTGGCAACTGTGTTCTTGTAAAAATCAGTTGTACCAAGTTAATTAGTGTTTGGTAAATTTCAAATACGAAAAAGTATGTTATACGGTTTGATAAATTTGAACAAAAGTTGTTGTGATTTAGTTATAATGACGAAAATGGACATATCATTTTTATATTTTTATATTTTTATATTGTCACTCAATATCTAAATTGTTATTAAATTAATTAAAATCATCTATTTTACTCCTAGTAAAGTTAATTGTAGTAATTCTATTATGTTAGAGTTTGTTATTGTGATTCACTTTAAAAACATTGATGCCCACTCTGCCATTTTATTTTCAGAAGAATTTTGGAAAATAAATAAAAAAACATTTTATTTTCAGAAGAATTTTGGAAAATAAAGAAAAAACATGGGAGTAAATTTCTTTATTCAATCACAAACTCGTTTTTTCTTTAATTTGCTTCTGAATCTTCTTTTGAATTTGCTTTCGATTTAACTGTGAAATATCTCAAATAGAGATAGAATTACATGACAGCAGTTGATCTCCAGAGAAAGAGGTGAAAAAGAAAATATACAGTGGGATATAATAGGTATTTTGAAAAAGTGTTAAAATAGACGCCATTTTATACTAGAAGTAGATTTTGCAAATATAAAGGATTCAAAAGTGATTATATATAAATTAATAAAAATTCAATTTTGCCAAACAATCAATACGGTTAAGATTCTCCTGACGTATGAAGGAGCAAACGCAATGACAAACGCGCCCTTAGGTGTGTTTGAGTTGCATGACTGAGTGTTTAATTTTTTTTAAGAAAATCATTTTAGAAAAATTTGTGGTGTTTGGTAACTATTCAAAATAAATTTTTGGGTGATGAGTTTTGGAAATAAATGAGTGAAACACTTAATATTAACTTTTAAAAAAAATATTTTTTTTTGGTGTTTAATCGAGAATCCTCTCTAATTTTCATAGTATATTAAAATTACTAAAATACCTTCCTCACACTATTCCTTTAAATTTTCTCCACTCATAGTTCTTGTCGGCAACCACCACCGCCCACCGTCGTCGACCTCCTCCGCCAATCTCCAGCAACCTTCTTTCGGCGCTCCAGCGATCGCCGTCCCCGATCTTCGACGACCACTTTCGATCATCGTCGTCGATCTCCGGTCCGTCGTCAATTTCTGGCGACCACTCCAGTCATTGTTGCCAATCTCCAGTGACAATCTCTGGTCATCGTCGTCAATCTCTAGTGAACAATTTCGGTCACCGCCGTCAATCTTCGGTGATCGTCGTCGCTGATCTCCGACGACAATCTCCAACCACCGCTTCCAGCGATCGCCTCCGGCAGCCATCTTCGGCGACCACCTTCGTCCACCACCGCCGCCGACCTCCGACGATAGTTAACACCGGTCATAATGTTTTAAATACAAGTTTGAACTTGTTAATTCTTATGGTTTATTAATAATTGTCTTTATAGTAATTTGGTATTGGTAAAAACAATTTTAGTGTAGAGCAAACCAAAAAACTTTTATATAAAAACATTTTTGAAAAAAATGTAACCAAACCTATGGACTTGAAAAACATTTATTTTAGTAGTCCATAGTCAATCCAAACATACCCTTAGACCTCATACACACATACAATATATATATATATATATATATATATATATATATATATATATATATAAAAGGGCAACTACATAAATAACTAAAATTAAAAAATGCAAGTTGAAAAATAACTAACTCAATTATTTTGTTGAAAAAGAGCTAACTTCTATATTTAGAATAATATTTACAATATGTTTGGAAGAAACTACCCAGTATTGAAACGTTTGAGCATTGAACTCAAACTCCCTACAAAAAAAAAAAGATTTATTCTAAGAGAATGATTGAAAAATAATGATTTATTCAGAGAGAGAATCCTATGAAAATAAAAATTTATTTCAAGATAAAATCATGAAAAAAATAATAAAAAATTAAGATATGATCAAAACAAGGATAACAACACTCAATTAAATCGAAACATGTAAACAAAATTCAATAATTCTAGTGTGGGTATATATTCGTAGTTACATCTATAACAACGTACATGTAAGTATATCATATGAAGTATATGCGTGTATATACACCATAATCCATTACTCTGTGAGCATTGGACAGATGATACTAAAAAAATTAAAATGTTCATAGACGGTTGTAAGAAAATTATAAAAATTGGTGTCCTCGATAACTTCTAGTGTGGGTATATATTCGTAGTTACTTGGGAAAACGTTCAATCAATTGTATAATTACCTGCAATATTGAATTAGGAGATTTGCAAATCTTCCATCTTCAAAATCGATTTTAAACAGTCATCGATTCTCAACTTTGAAACTTTCTACCTTGAAAAAAAAACTATCTACCTCAACCTTCTACATCGGTGAACGCTTGAATTGGGCTGAAAATTTTGACTCTCAAAACCTTTTATGACGTATTTTCGGAGTGAGTAAGGATCTTCGTCGCCCGCAACTTTCGTCTCTGTACATTGTCGTCGTTTCAACTTTGGAAAAAATAAGATAAGAAACCCCTCTTTTCAAAATGCATGAATCTAGGAGGTTCAAAATGCATGAATCTAGGGTTGTTAGTGAGATGAATTTGTTTTTTTTCTTTTTTGGTGTTAAACATTTTCAAATCTAAGTTGTTGATTTTTTTTTTTCTTCAAAACCCATGAATCTGGTGGTTAGAAACTAAAAGAAAAAAATAATAATAATAATTTGGTTAGGTGGGCTATCCGTAAAATAAGCGTATATACGAGAGGTATAATCGGGATGAAAATTGTCAACTTCATTCCCTAAAATTGTGGTAGTCGTCGGATGAAAATATGAAAGTTTCTTAGCTATTTTTCAATTCAGTTTTTTATACCTAGTTATTCTCGAAAATTCCCCCATATACATATATAGAGGTAACTAGAAGAATGTCTAAAACAGAGAAGGCCAACATAAAAAATGTCTAACACTTTTTTTTTTAATTATGTCTTAACCCTATATTTAGTAAGTTAACTTACACTCAACTGGACGAATCTACCCTTCTACAATTTTCGCTAATTTTAAGAATAAATAAAAATAAGTTTTAAAAATGTAAATTCTTGGGAGGAGAGAGAAAGAGGTTATAGACGGAGACTTAACAGAGACGTTAAAAATGGAAAGAAAAAAAAAATTGACACTTATCCCATGAGAGTTACATGGTTATACCTCAACCCCAAATAATTAACAGACGGGTCCGTATACTTGAGGAAGAAGCTGCAGACGCATCCACTGCGGGAGGTGTATACATGGTTGCACACAACGTATTAAAGGGAAGGCAGGTGAATGAGAGTTACATGGTTATACCCCGGCCCAAAATAATACATGGTTATACCCCGACCCAAATAATTAACAGACGAGTCTGTATACCTGAGGAAGAAGTGATGCAGCTGCAGACGCATCCACTGCGGGAGGTGTATACATGGCTGCATACAGCGTATTAAAGGGAAGACAGATGGTTGGCCAATCACTTACATATAAATGACAAATCGGTGAGTCACTAATGAGATTTGAAACTGCGTTTCGTTTCCCCCTGAATTTGAAATAATGACATTTAAGGGATCAATGCAGCTGCAGGCGTGTATGTGACTTGTTGTAAACCCTATCCGACTTCTCTACCCAACACAGAAAAACCAGGGGTACACCATCTTTCGATAATGCATACACAGAAGGTTCCTTCCCCGAAAACGCATACAAAGAGCTATCTAAACGCGGAAACAACATGCATTCGACGGCATCCTTCGACCTACAGTTTATACAAGCATACGACATCCTTCTACAAGCATACGGCAGAACCCCCGAAATTGGTAAGCGTTTATCCTCTCTCGCATTTCTTGTTCTCATCTATTTTTTGAACGAATAATTAAAAGGTTAGTGTTAGTTTAGCTATGGGGGTTTCCGTTTAGGAATCTAGGGTTTTAGCTTGTAGGCAGTGCACAAAAGATTTTTGTATCAAGTGATTTGAATTAAGATTGCACGGTTTAGCTCCCAAATTTTTATTATTTTAAATAATAGGTGGTATACCTTTTTTTGAGGGATTCTGTTTAGTTTACAAATTTTAAAAAAAAAATGTACGACATAAGTAACCGATTTTAAAGAATGGTACGACCTGTGTTATTTTGAATAATTGTTTAGTTTATAGATTTTAAAGATTTAACAGATTATTTTGAATAGTTGCTTAGTTTACAGATTTCCCAGATTTTTATTATTTTGAATAATAGGTGGTGTACCTTTTTTTATGGATTCTGTTTAGTTTATAGATTTTAAAGAATGGTACAACATGGGTTATTTTGAATAATTGTTTAGTTTACCGATTTTAAAGATTTTATAGATTATTTTACAGATTATTTTGAATAATTGTTTAGTTTACCGATTTTAGAGAATGGTACGACATGGGTTGGTGTTCTCTGGTGGAACGTTGGTCTACCACCATGTTATGCGTTGATGGTGCTTTCGAGAGGATAAGAAAACAATTATTCTTGGAGAACGACTGGATCAGGAAGCTACAAATAAAATCCCGATAAAAGTTCGTAGTAAGGAGGCTGAAGGTTTCTTGAAGATTCTGGGGAAGAATCTTAAAATTGGTAGACAATGCATAATTGTAGGGGGTTGTTGATTAACGATAAGATGATGATCGATCTTTCCTCGTTTGTAGGGTGGGGTGTGTTTTGGTGTTGCCTATTTTTAGGGAAGCGACAAGATTACAAGGGTGGTAGTAATTACTCACGGGTGTGTCCAAACGTATACCCCTGACAGAAGGTGTGTGCGACGGCTCTACTCGAAGGAACACATGGAGATATACAACGACAGAAATGACTTCACGAAAAAATAACAAAGTTTCTTTTAACGGAAAATCACCCACCTCATCAAACAGAAATCACTTCATCTATCGCGATTTTATTAGTGTAACGGTTCATCTCGTCCCAAATCTCATCAAATGTCACTATAATAGAAAGGTACGACATGGGTTGATGTTGTGTGGTGGAACGTTGGAGTAAGGATATATTTTGTTCTTGCAGAAGAACTGTAAAAGGAAAAAGGAAAAATAAAATCGCAATAGATGAAAGTTGAAGATTCAGGGGGAAGATTCTGAAAAATGGTAGACAATGCATAATTGTAGGGTGTATTATTGTTTAACGATATGATATTGACCGATCTCTCCTCATTTGTGGGGCGATGAGTGTTTTGGTTGTTCCCTATTTTAGGGGAAGATTCAGAATTAAAATGGTGCTAGTAATTACCTACGACAGTGTTCAACTGTATACCCTCACCAAATGTATGTGCGACGTAGTCGATGTATATCTCCACGGGTGTGTCCAAGCGTATACTCTGACAGATGGTGTGTGCGGTGGCTCTACTCACAAGAACACATAGAGATACAGAATGGCAGAAATTACTTAACGAAAAAAAAAAATCGATTTCTTTTAATGGAAAATGATTCGCCTCACCAAATAAACTCTTAAAACTAATTAAATTTTAAAATAAAATAAACTAATTTTAAAACTAAAAAAATTAAAGAAATTTAAAATAAGAAATCTTAAAATGAGTATAGTGGGAATTCTTCCTAAAAAAAATGACCGCAAAAAAACACGCATTTAGATATTTTCCATTAAACCATAATTAATATAAGACATTCTTCTAATTTCCCCTCCATATATAATGGATGCTTGAGAGTTTGTTGGATCCGCCCACTATGCAGACCTCATTCTTCTACTTGTGATTTTTATATTTTGTATAATATTTTTAAAATGCTCAAAATAATGTTTGAATTAGCCTTCATATTTTCTTACTTGTAACTTTGCAAGTTCAAATAGAAATGGTGGTGTTTTTTCCTCAAAAAAAATTGGCATTGAATGATTCTTTTCGAAAACTATTAAATAAAAAATTATGTCCAAATGTCAATGGAAGGAACAAGTTCTATTCAAAGAACACTATTTTTTTTCCAATGATGGAGCCACCTTTGTGTGCACCTACTTTCAATGGAGAAAAAAACAAATGATATAGAATAATGCTATAAAGGCCCTCCCTTAAACAAATGATATGGAAAGAAGTACAAGACTATTTTAAGATTCTTATTAAAAAAAATGATAGATTGATAGTATCATTTGGGGAAGGGCTAATATTTTAGCCTAGTTCTCTATAAAATAATAAGTTAAAAAGTGAAGAATTAGGAAGAATTAGACAAAATAAAGTAGCATAATCTATAAAAGAATGACAATTTTGTATAGTTGATAATTCTCTGTCATCTTACAAAAATGTTTACTAAATTACATAGAATCACAATTTACAATGGGGTTATCTAAGATCCAAAAACTAAATTTGTAAATTTACTTTATTAAAATCCAAAGACTAGTGGAAATTTCATAAGCAATTTCACCACTGTTTTGTAAATTACAATGGAAGTTAGTTGCATGCCTTGCTCCTTAATAGACGTTGTCTAATGTCTATCTATGACTTGAAATTAGAAAAAGAGCAGACCTCATAGAACAATACCAAATCCGATTTACAGGTTGAATGATACAAATGGTGAAGAGTATCCACAGAGAACTACAAATCAGGGGGGGAAAAGGAAAAGAAATAAGTTCCTCCTTTACATGTTTGATGCAGAGCTTCGTGTCATAATGGTGATTCCCTCCATTCGACTCTGTCGAGCCCATCGACAATCGCCCGGCGAAACTCATCGTTGTGTAGAATGAAGGAAGATACATGTCCACCAGTCACCCATCTGACTTCTGAACCAGGCCAAGCTTTCTGGAGCTCGAGCACAGAGTGTTTCGGGATGTAGCCATCGTCCTGAGACTCAAAAGTATTTGACTAAGCTTTGATGTAGTAAACAGGAGAGAACAAAATAGCAACAAACAAACTGTATCGTAAAGCGACACACTATGGCATGCTTCAGAATACATTTCTCAGAGTTCAATCAAAACTAGTACAAGACATGTAAAGCTTCTTGGATTGCGACTCCTTGGATGTTTTCAACTTTTCATCATCATGTTGTCATTCTTTGTTTTTAATAAGATACCAAACCTTCAACCAGAAGAATAGAACAAAAGGCAGACCATAAAACCATCAATGACAAACAAATACATATATATATATATATATATATATCTATATACATATATATATATATATACATATATATATATATATATATATATCTATATACATATATATATATATATACATATATATATATATATATATATATACGTGAGTGTCCAGGCCAGCTTGCGCGCACCTACCCTACTAAATTTGGTTGCCAAGATAATTTGTAAGATATTAAAATCCTAGGTAGGTGGCCACCTAAATCTATTCTCTCTAAACCCTTTAATATTTATCCGGTCCTTATTGACCACTAGACCAACTTAGGTGAAGGACGAACCTTTGAAGGCAATGCGCTTTCTTCGATGGAAACATGACATGTTTGCTTTATTTTTCACAAGACCCCAAAACAAGAGTGTTCTAGGATTGTTTCCCAGGAAATCCAAGCAGAAGAAAGAGAACATGGAGACCTCACAACCCATGAACTACTCAGTTCATCTACCAAGCTTAGCAGTACTGCAATTAACACCGACGGTAGAATATTTATCCCTGTTGGTTGAGGCCAAAGTCAAACTCAAAGAAGCCATAACAAAAACTATTTAAACTAACAAATGACTCCATCCCTTCCCAATTTGAAATCCTTGATGAACATGAAGCCACTATCCCTACCTCTAGACACAAGACATCCACCGCAACAATAAAGAGAAAATGAGAGAGAAGGTCTTCTTGCCAAACTCCTTTGGAAGCTAAATTTATTATCCAAGATAGAGAAAGTTGAGTGCAAGCACTGCCCCACCCAAGTCTTCAATTTATAACTATGTCTTTCTCCCACAATACATTTTCAAATGATTCCAGGTTTTCCATTCCTGGTTTTTTCTTTCAAAACAAGAAAAACTTTTAGGAGTGAAAACACCAATAGAAGAAATGAAATTGGCTCGGTCAAAAGAACATTAATCCACTTCCTAACCCCTTCCTACGTGGGTCTCCAGAATTGCACGACTTCAATTATATTAGCATTCAAGAGGAATGTCCTGAAAACAACTACAAGCAAAAGCTCGAGGAAGACATCAAACTGCATAGTACTCGTTGATAATGTAAGACCAAATATGAGAGAATCATTCACCTTTCCATTTAGAAGAGTTAACAATATATAGACATACATGAAAGCCCTAACCCTAATAATAGTAAATTACCATAAAGGACATTATAAGCTCCTATATTCACAAGTATACTATAACACTCCCCCTCAAGCTGGATCATATATGTTAATCATGCCCAGCTTGTTACAAAGGTAATCTATTCGAACTCCATTTAAAGCTTTCGTGAAAATATCTCCTAATTGCTCTCCAGTCTTCACATAACCAGTAGACACCAAACCTTGTTGTATTTTCTCACGAATAAAATGACAATCAATTTCAATATGTTTAGTCCGCTCATGAAACACTGGGTTGGATGCAATATGAAGGGCTGCTTGGTTGTCACACCACAGCTTGGTTGGAACTGCAATATTGAAGCCTAACTCGGTCAAGAGTTGATGTACCCACATTATTTCACATACTGATTGTGCCATCGCTCTGTATTCTGATTCAGCACTTGATCGTGAGACTACATTTTGTTTCTTGCTCTTCCATGAAACCAAATTACCGCCAACAAAAACACAATAGCCAGAAGTCGATCTTCTATCTTCTCTTGATCCTGCCCAATCGGCATCTGTAAAGCACTCAATCTTCATATGACCATGGTCTTTATATAAGATCCCACGTCCAGGTGCAGCCTTTAAATAACATAGAATTTGTTGTACTGCAGCCCAATGATCCACTGTAGGTGAAGACATAAACTGACTCACAATACTTACCGAATAAGCTATGTCTGGTCGTGTCACTGTAAGATAATTCAACTTTCCAACCAATCTTCTATATTTCTCTGAATCTATAAATGGTTCTCCATCTTTTGTAAGTTGCAAATTAGGCATCATTGGAGTACTACATGGCTTGGCTCCCAATTTTCCCGTCTCGGATAGCAAATCAAGCACATATTTCCTTTGTGACATAAAAATACCTTTCTTACTTCTCATTACTTCAATACCCAAGAAATACTTTAATGTTCCCAAGTCTTTAGTATGAAACTGAGTTTGGAGAAAAGCTTTGAGAGATAAAATGCCAGATGTATCATTTCCGGTAATTATAATATCATCAACATATACGACAAGTAGAATAATACCACTCTTAGATCGTTGATAGAAGATAGAATGATCTGACTTGCTTTTCTTCATTCCAAACTGCTCAAGTGCTTGACTAAATTTTCCAAACCATGCTCGTGGGCTTTGTTTCAATCCATATAGAGATTTGCGAAGGCGACACACTCTATCATTCTCCCCCTGAGCAACAAACCCTGGTGGTTGCTCCATATAAACTTCCTCCTCAAGATCTCCATGGAGAAAGGCGTTTTTAATATCAAGCTGATGCAAAGGCCAACATTGAGAAGCAGCCATGGAAATGAATAACCTGACAGAAGTTAGTTTAGCAACAGGAGAAAAAGTATCAAAATAATCAATCCCATACGTCTGAGCATAGCCTTTGGCAACAAGGCGCGCTTTTAATCGAGCAACTGACCCATCCGGATTGACCTTAATTGCAAACACCCATTTACATCCGATAGCCTTCTTCCCTGCAGGACGAGATACTAAATCCCAAGTACCATTATCATCTAAGGCATTCATCTCATCTATCATCGCATTGCGCCAACCAGAGTGTGCCAAGGCTTCATGAACAGTTTTAGGAATCGAGATAAAATCCAGAGATGCAACAAAAGAACATGTAGAAGATGACAAGTGGTCATAAGAGACAAACGAAGAAATAGGGAAAGTGCAAGAACGCTTACCTTTACGAAGAGCAATAGGAAGCTCATCACTTGGTTGAGGATCTAATGACGAAGAAGCTTCTGGTACAAGACATTCACTTGGAGGGTGTTGCCGTCTAGAGTAGACTTGAGTAATCGGTGGACGAGTAGAGACATCCAAAGGAGATTGATCGGGGGAGGATGTAATGGACACACGTGTATAGATAAAAATATCATCATCCTCCCCCTGACTCGTACTAGGCAAAGATGGAGTGAAAGACTTGTCTTCAAAAAAAGTAACATCACGAGATACAAGATACCTGTTCAAACTAGGATTATAGCATCTGTACCCTTTCTGAACACGGGAATAGCCTAAGAAAATGCATTTCAAAGATTTTGGGTCTAATTTTGTCAGAGTAGGACGAACATCCCGAACAAAACAAGTACAACCAAATATTTTTGGCTCAATAGGAAACAAAGGTTTTGTTGGATGTAAAACATGATAAGGAATCTGACCTTTAAGAACAGATGAAGGCATTCGATTAATCAAAAAACAGGCCGTGGAAATGGCATCAACCCAAAAGTGTTTTGGAACATGCATTTGAAAGGATAATGCTCTTGCAGTTTCAAGAAGATGCCTATTCTTTCTTTCAGCAACTCCATTTTGGGATGGAGTATCAGCACAAGATGATTGATGAATAATTCCATGCTTACATAGGTACGACCTAAGTGCTTCAGAAAAGTACTCACCAGCATTGTCACTTCTCAAAATTTTAATGGGAACATCAAACTGAGTTCGAATTTCAGCATGAAAATTACATAAGTGAGAAAGTAACTCAAAACGATTCTTCATAAAATATAACCAAGTCATACGAGAGTAATCATCAACAAAGGAAACGAAGTATCGAAATCCAGTTTTAGACACAACTGGACAAGGACCCCAAATATCGGAATGAACTAATTCGAAAGGCGCACTTGCTCGCTTATCGATTCTAGGGCTCGAACTAAGACGATGAAATTTGGCAAACTGACACGAGTCACAATTTAAGGAAGACAAGTTATGAAATTGAGGACAAAGCTTTCTTAATACTGAAATAGATGGATGACCTAGACGGCAATGGGCATCAAGAGGAGTGACGACTCCAGAACAAGCAACTTTCGACACTTGATGATCAAAAATATAAAGTCCTCCAGATTCATGTCCTCTACCAATAATCTTCTTTGTCATTAGATCCTGAAACAAGCAATAACCAGGATAGAATGAAACGGAACAATTAAGATCACGAGTAATTTTACTAGCAGAGATCAAATTAAAGGAAAGTTGAGGCAAATGTAGGACAGATGACAACGTAAGAGATGAGGTTAAAATTACTGTGCCAGAGCCAATAGCAGAAGATGTTGATCCATCTGCCAAAGTAACCTTAGCAAGGGATGTAGATGACAAAAGAGTGGAAAACAAATTGGGATTACCTGTCATATGGTCGGTAGCACCAGAGTCTATGACCCATTTGGTAGTTGATGAAATAAGACAATGGTTCATGTTACCTGACCCAGCAATGGTTGTAATAGAGTTAAGCGCGCATGATGAAGAAAATGCTTGTGATGAGTTCTGGTAATGTGTAGACTTAGCAAACTCGGCAATAGAATCAACAAATGGCTTCTGCTTGGCCATAGATCAACGACAAATATAGAGACACAAGATTGGATCTACACCCACGAAATCAGAACCAAGTGACCACAAAACTCCTGAAAAAACAGATCTGAATGGAGTTCCCAACACAAACGTTAATACTTTTCCAAACCGACTTCGAATTCGAGCCAATGATGACCAAGAAAACCACACAAACAAGCCAAAAAAAATCCGGCCACGCAGATCGGCGGCTGGGCTTCCTCCTTGGCTGGGCGGTTACGGATTTTTTTTTTTTTTTTTTTTTTTTTTTTTTTTTTTTTCGGCGACTGGCGGCAGCGGCGGTGGCTGGCGGCGGCGGCGGCGGTGGCTACTGACGACGGCAGCGGCGGCGGTGGCTACTGACGACGGCAGCGGCGGCGGTGGCTACTGACGACGGCAGCGGCGGCGGTAATAGATGCCAAGGGTATAACAAATCACAAAACTCAAGGTTGAACAAAAAAGGCCCTAAACCTTAAAACCCAAAAGGTTGACAAAACCCTAATTTACAAAACCCTAATAGCCATAGGAAAAGATTGCTCTGATACCATGATAATGTAAGACCAAATATGAGAGAATCATTCACCTTTCCATTTAGAAGAGTTAACAATATATAGACATACATGAAAGCCCTAACCCTAATAATAGTAAATTACCATAAAGGACATTATAAGCTCCTATATTCACAAGTATACTATAACACTCGTAAACTCCCCTCACAAATCATAACACCTACCCTAAACAATCTTCCTATGCTTTCAATCTAAGTGCTCCCTGGAGTAGACAAAAACTGGGTTCACATAGGGAAATCTCTGCTCCCCCTAAAACGTGCATTCAAGAACGCCTCATCCAACAACCGTGATCAACTAGGTTTCTTTAAACAAATAGAAAGAGCTTCAACGGGCACATTTTTTGGAAAATAAACAATTTCATTGATAGTATGAAATTACAATGGAAGGGATGTCTCCCAAGATTACAAAAGACCTCTCTAATTAGAAAGGAGGGTATCAAAGCTATAGTGATGGAAGAGGGGGGGATCGTTTCGACCAAAGCACAACCGTATTGACAATAGCTTCGAAGAACCTAAAATAAGAAGATTTTTTTTCTTGAAAAAATTGCTTGTTCCGCTCTTGCCAAATGGCCCAACAAAAAGCCCTTGTGAAATTCTCCCACAAAATCTTCTTCTTTTTGAAAGGATGACCTCCAAGGATGAGAGCTAGAAAGAGATTTGGCTCTTCCGGAAATGTCGTTAGCCAATTGAAGGATGATAAAATATCGTTCCAAAACAAACGAGCAAATTTGCAAGATATCAATAAATGACTTTGAGATTCTGAATGGTTTTTGCAAATAATGCACCATTGTGGAGAAAGAGCCACGTAGGGAAGTCTTCTTTGTAATTTATCATTAGAGTTGATAGCCTTGTGTGATAGCTCCCATAAGTAGAACTTTATCTTCTTGGGATAAATACCTTTCCAAATCAGATCATAGAGTTTTGTTGGCTCGTTAACCGATGGGGAGATGTCACTTAGAAGGGACCTTATGGTAAAGAGACCATTTGGTTCCAATTTCCATGACACTCTATCCCTCCTATGATTAACGGCACTATTGGATAAACAATGGAGAAGGGAGACAAATTCATCAATCTCAGCATCTTTAAGATTTCTTCTCATTCTCAAATCCCAAATCCAAACTCTGTATTCCAGAAATCCTTTACAGCCCCCTGTTTTGAAATAGTCAAATTATAAACCAGAGGAAAGGTTCTAGCAAGTGATTCTTCCCCAATCCAAATATCATCCAAAAAAGAGATGTTTGCTTCATCCCCCAACACAAATGAGGTTCTGCCATAGATTAGATTTTCCTGCTTCATTATTGTTTTCCATGGACCTTTGGCTTTTGTTAAAGAGATGTTGCCCGGCTTCATGTTAAGGCTAGTAGTTCCATATTTAGCATCAATCACTTTCCTCCGTAAAGCATTCGGTTCATTTTGGTATCGCCAAATCCATTTAGCAAGAAGAGCTTTGTTTCTGTTTTTTATACTATGTAAACCGAGCCCACCATTCTCTAGGGGAAGGAGAAGATTTTCCCACTTGATAAGATGCATTCCCTTCTTGTCTTCATTTCCTTTCCACAAAAAGTTTCTGATCATTCGATCAAAGATGGAAGAAACTTTGGATGGCATTTGGAATATGGAAAGGTAATACGTTGGAAGATTAGTAAGTGTGGCTTGGATGAGCGTGTGTCTTCCACCTTTCGAGATGAAGGAATTCTTCCAAGATAGAAGTCGTTTTCCAACCTTTTCAATCATAGGATCCCAAAATGATATTGTTCTCGGCTTTCCATTGAGAGGGAGACCAAGATAAGTTGCTGGCCAAAAGCCAGCTTTGCAGCCAAACTTCTGTGCAATGCTCAATACCTCTTGGTCTTCAAGATTAATGCCAAATAGTTCAGATTTTTTATGATTGATATTGAGTCCATATGCCATTTCAAAGAACCTCACAATGCTGAACATATTTTCTAGTGCAGAATCTTCTTTTGTAGAGAAAAGAATGGTGTCATCAGCAAATTGAAGATGGTGTATGTTCAATAAACCCCTCCATAGAGAACCCTTCAATCATCTTTCTATTTGCAGCGTGTATCATGAGCCGGCTCAAACAATCCATAACCAGTATAAAGAGGAAAGGGGTAAGGGGGTCACCTTGCCTAAGGCCTCTCGAGGCAAGGATTTTACCCCTCGGGCGACCATTGATGATGATAGAAAAGTTTGGCGAAGTAATGCATCCTCTAATCCATTTTCTCCATGTGGGGCCAAAGCCCTTTGCTACTAAAATTTCATCAAGGAAGTCTCAATCAACTTTGTCAAAGGCCTTTTCAATGTCAAGTTTAATGACCACCCCTTTTTTCTTTGTCCTCTTCCATTCATCAATAAGCTCATTCACAATAAGAGAAGCATCTAAAATTTTCCTTTCGACAACAAAAGCGGATTGATAAGCTGTGATAGTATGGGGAAGGACTCTCTTGAGCCTTTCGAAAAGCACTCTAGCAATAATCTTGTACATACATGAGATATGACTAATGGGCCGATAGTCACCCACACCTTTGGCATCCACTCTCTTTGGGATAAGGCAAATATAGGTCTCGTTTAAGCTTGCATTGATAATACCTTTCTTGAAAACATCTTGGAACACCCTCATAATGTCAGCTTTGAGAATGTTCCACGACTTTTATAGAATTCAGCGGTAAAACCATCCGGCCCCAGAGTCTTGTTAGTCCCCAAATCGTTAACAGCACATCGAATTTCATCCTCTGTGAACGGTCTCTCTAGATCTGCAGCTTGTTGCGAAGATATGGGATCCCAATTTAAAGGGGTGGGGAGAAATCTATCGCCCTCTTTTTTTATATATAAATCTTCATAAAATCTCAAGAATTCTTCTTCAATCTCAGAATCATGAGTCAAACTCTTACCCTGTGTGGACAGGATTTCCAGGATGGAGTTTTTCCTCTTTCTGGCAGCCACGATTCGGTGAAAGAAATTGGTATTAATGTCCTCCTCGCTCAACCATTTCAGCTTACAGCTCTGTCTCCACAAAGATTCCTCTTTCACAACCATGGCTAGTAATTGAGCTTTGATAGAAAATCTTTGTTGAATTTGCACCAGTTGAATATCCCTTGTTTCCTCAATAGAATCCAACACCCCTAATTCAATGACAAGTTGTTCTTTCAGGCTATTATTGATGCTATAAGTGACTTTATTCCACTCTTTAACAATTGTTTTCAGCCCCTTGAGCTTTTGTATGAAACCATGACCAGGAAAGCCTCTTAAAGGGGTGTTGAGCCACCAATATTCAAACATGTGGGTGAAACTTTGTTCCGATAACCAATGGTTTTGGAAACGAAAAGGGGTTGGCCCCCATTTGTCCACCCCAAATGAGAGTTGAATAGGATAATGATCTTAGGTAACTCTTTCAAGCCTTTTGGCCGCAGCGTTATGAAAACAATCAAAGAAAGCTTCATTTGCGAGGAACCTATCAATAAGCGTGAGAGTAGGGGACGGTCTAAAATCAGACCAAGTGTACAAGCCATTAGATAGAGGAAAATCAGTAAGTGTTGCTTGTTCAATAAAAATATTGAAGTTGTTCATATGCCTATTTGTTCTTCTATAAACGGACTTCTCACTGGTCCATCGAATAACATTGAAATCACCACCTAACAGCCAAGCACCAGAACAACGAGTTGATAAACCCCGGAGCTCGTCCTAAAAAGATTGATACAATTTTGTTCTTGTTGGGCCATAGATGCCAAAAACCCAGAAGTGAAACCCATCTACAAGAGAAAAATTTAGTGAGTGAGAACTGACCTTTGGTGATTCCAGAGATTGCAAAAGATGAGTCATTCCAAAGAACGATGATGCCTCCAACAGTACCAATTGATTCCAAAATTGTCCAACTTACATCCCTGGCACTCCATAGAGATTTGATGAAGAGTCTAGTGACAGAAGCAACTCTGGTCTCTTGCAGAATGACAATAGTAGGGTTGTGTTGGATGATGAAATTTTTAATAAGGGCCCTTTTCTTAGCACAACCCAAGCCTCTAACATTCCAAGAGATAATGATCATAAAAAGTTTTTGCCCACCCTGTTGTGAAGAGGAAGGAGGTTTCTCATATGTGACAGAAGAAGAGAGATTGGTCATTTCCCGAACCCATTTATTTTGTTTCCTCATATCCTTTGCTTGTTTGGATATTTTTGTTGGCAGAGGCAGAATTCCAAGACCCATAGTTTTCAACCAAGGAACTACCATTTGTAGATAAACCGAGGGGTGTATGGTCGGAACAAAGAGAGGAGGATGGGTTGTTTGCAAGGGTTGATGATCTTCTGTGATGAGAGCAACTTCTGTCATATCCATGGGATTTTCCATGTAAGACTTGTATTCAAACTCCTTATGCAATAGATGTGGCTGTAAAGATGAGGGGCTATAGAGGGTAAGAGGTTGAGGTAGAGAGCATGGGGAAGCAGGAGCTAGTGAGGAGGGGTAAGGACTGGATAGGTAGTTTTCTGATTCGGAGGCCATGTTTAGGAGGTTTGTGGAGTGTTTTGTGCCACTGATAAAGAAAGTATCTTTATTAGCTATGTTAATGGATTTTTTTGGGCTGAAGTGTAGATGAGCAGGGTCGGGTATGATTAATGGGGAGAGAGTCAAGCCCAAATTTGGCCTCGGGTCGGGTAAAGTAGGGTAAACCGGAGGGATTGGATCGGGTGTTGGGGCTGTGTTTAACAGAGATGGGTCGGATGATGGGAGTGGAATTGAGTTGACTGGAGAAATGAGGGCAGGGAGAGGAGTAGGGTCAGGTACAGGGCAGAGTTGAGTGTAGCTGTCACCTTATCCAGTAGTCTGAAGGGAGTATCATCAAGCCTTTTGGAGGAACCAATGGTTTTTGAAGAATTAGTACCATCCTCCATTAATGTTTCTGTACCAAAAGGAGTGTGATGTCCATGTTTCGTACTCCTTTGGGATGTTGCCATAAATTCAAATTTCTTAAAAATTGAACCACTGGGTTGCTTGTCTGCTCGAGGGTACGGCCCTAGAATGCTTTCAGACTTGTCAGTAGGCCTCTTCAATTCAAAAAATTTGCCGGCAGTTGTCTCCGACGGTATGTTTCCATGGATTCCGGCCAGATATCCTATGAGTTTTTTATACAAAGAAGGGGTCAATAATCACCTTCTGAGCCACACTAGATGTTGATGGGATCTCGACCTCAGCTGGGATGAAGCCTCTTGTGTTTTCTTTAACTTTTATGGATGCTTCCATTAGATCAATCCGCATATGGGTCTTTTTGGCCGTTTCAAGATAACCTCCACAATCGTCCCCTATTACTCTTAGAGTCTTTTCATCCCATTTGTCCAGTGGAAGGTTTCTAATCTTTATCCAGCCACCATATGATGGAACTACCGAGTTGTTTCCATTGTCCACAGAGGTTGTAGGCTGAAACTTTAAGTGATAATCACCCACTTTACACCAGTCTTTATCCTTACAAAGGTTCTTAGCTTGGTCTATGTTTCCACAAGTTAGCAGTCCTTTGTCAGCTTGGAAAGGATTTGTGTAGCAAAAATCACCAACATGTTCTTGAAGAGCTCTAACAATCTTATACCATTCATCATGGAAGCATCTTTTGTGGACAATAATGGTAGAAAGGGGTTGTGGGTCCATCTCTGTCTTGTTTCTCTTTAAGTCTGTATTTTCTCCAGTGAATGTGACTTTTTTGGTTGGTAGATAGGAATAACTTTGCTTGTCTTTATGATGGCTTCTTTCCCCTTGATAAGAGCATTACGGTAAGAGGCAGGAATATTCTCTTTGATGATAAGTGGCTTTGGTTTGGTTTGGTCTTTAATGAGACGAGGGTTTGGTGGGGTAGACGGGGGTGGTAAAGAGGTATTAATAAGGGTATAAAAAGTCTTCTAGACATGTCTTTCTTCTCCCACTGGAATAACAAGTCTGTTTAGACCACCATTGTTATCATGCTTGGTTATTTCAGCCAAAGTTCCTTTCTTGTTCAGTGTTTTCTCAACCCAGGGATGGTAATCATCGATCCTTGTCTCCGTGAAAAAGCTTTGGTTAAGGGGATGGTGATAAGGGTAGCAAAAAATTTTGCTAGCCATGGTAAGGAGGACCGGTGTATGGGGATGAAGAAATCCCTATCTTTAGTGGTTTTAGTAAGTTTGACTCTACTTCCTCTGTATCTTTAATCAATATCAACTGTATACTTCTTTCTTTCTATGTTGGACGATCTTGGGTACTTTGGTTTGTCCATCGCTTTGAGAGGATCAGTTAAAGTCTAGAGTCATTTTGGGGAAGAATCCGGCGGTGGTGCAGGGGTAGTGGTGCAGGGGAGGTGGTGAAGGGGGATATGGGTGGGGAGAGAGGGAGCATTTCCCTAAACCCTCATGCCAATATTGTTGTTGTTGCCTTTGAGGATGAGATGATAATGCATATTACTGTTATTACCTGTACGCATCCTGGTTAAATTTCAACGGGCACATTATGATTGTAAAAGTATTATGCCATTGAAAGAACCTGTAACCTGATAAACATTGACACTATAGTATAGTATGTAGCTTCCAGAAAATGCAAGCTTCAAGATCACTTATAAGTTATAACAGAAGACAGTAAAATGCAGGAGCACTTTGCAACACCTAGAAGCCTTTACCAAATAATACAGAAAATTGGAAAAATAAAATTGAACAGTTACTATTATGAACTAAGCAGGAGTAACCTGAGTCGATATCAGCACATTTAGAGATACAAGAAAGGCATTTTATAGGGGTCTCACAAATGAATGATGATGATTGCCTAAACAGAACACTTGAGAAATGTATTTAAGACATACTGTAGAAGAGCAGGATCAAGAACTTACAGTAGCAGCAACAAGTATTACAGCATTGGGATTTTTTGGGATTGGAAAGCGTGTGACATCCGTGAGAGAAAGTACATTCCGCATTCGTTCTCTAACCTCCTCGAGAGTCATTGCAGACTCTTGCAATGTAAGATCCTTTCTCAGTGCTTCCCAAGCAGTTCCGTGCTTTAAAATTCCCTCACAGAATGCCACAACAGCAGAGTGTGGAGAAAGGAAAGGAAGCGTTGCAATTGGTGTAGGGTGCAGAGATCCAACCATCGCAGCATGTACTCCTCCTAAATTTCGTAAATGGTTCCAACTTAGAAATTTTACTATTGTACGCAATCATAAGTCAGATGTAAACTAGGCTAACAACACATTGGATCCTTGAAGCAACGATTTAGCCTCTAAACTTTCGTACATAATGATTTAGTCCTATAGTTTAAAATTCGCAATGATTTAGTCCACAAACAATAGTATGTAATAAATAAAAATTTGGTCTCTGTAGTTTAAACTTGCAACAATTTGGTCACTGCCATGAAAATTCTCATTAATGAGTAATGAGGTTTCTTGTAGACCAATAATGCCGACAGACTCAACATGATTTTAAACTACAAATATTGTTGATACTTCACTTTGAACTTCACCTTGAAGGGACGTGTCACAATAGGAACTAGATTGGTTATAAAGTTTAAACTACATGGACTAAAGTTTACAAGACTAAAACACCATTGTTAAACTATTGATGATGCAAAAACTTAAACTTTGCAAATTAAATTTTTAGTGTTTAGAAAGAGTTAAACAACTGAAGCTTAGAACCAGTAGCTTCATAATCATAATCAGAAGGTATCTAGATTGAGGCATACCCATGCTAAGTCCACAAACACCCATCTTTCCAAACCCAATCTCAGAGTCCAACCAATGTAAAAGACTGCGAGCCTCTTCAATGGTTGCTCTTCCCAACAAAAGCAAGTCACTAACACACAAGAGTTTCGCACCGTATTGCAGCATGGGTCGTCTCTGACCATAGAAAGGACTGTAGTCGAATATTTGACATAAAATTAATGACAAAAGTTTTGCATAACATCATTTAACAGAGCAGGATAAAGCATACCTCTCAAGCACCATGGTTGCAATATTATCCTTCAACAATGGCCCACCAAGCCGTAGTCTTCTTTCAAATGAATGGTCTCCAGTCCCTGCAAAATAATTGTTGGTGTAGGGTAATCATCTGATCGTTACAATTGAGAGCTTTTCAGCCAGTAAATGAGATTCATGTCTTATGAATAACAAACATGAGCAGCAAGCAGTTGATCAGAAAAAAGAGGGCTTCCAATGGTACAATACTTAATGAAACTGTAGCTATAATTGGTATCTTATTCAAAGAAACCATATCAAATTCTGAAGTACCCCAAACAAAGTGCAGAAAGGTGTCTACAACTTCCCCACCTAGACTTTTTTGAACAAGAAACGAGATTTTTCATTGATAAATGAAAAGAGAATAATGGTCAAAAGACGTAAACTCCAAAAAAGGAGTGAAAGTAAGAAACAAAATAATACTACAAAGAATCTATAAAAGCAATCCAAATCAAACAAACGTCTTGAAAAGGGGAAACCAAAGAAAGATTTGGATAAAGAACACCATGAAGAAGCTTCAAGGTTAGCTGAAACAAAGCAAACCAACCAAAAAGAATGCTTGCTCTCAAACAATCATAGAAAGCGCTCCAACCAAAGAACCGAAATCAAAGCATTGACTGCAAAACCCCATAATAAATTTGATCTTGAAGGCAAAGAAAACCCAAAAAGGAGCTGGTGTCTATAACTTCCCCACCTAGAATTCTTAACTAAAAATCAGATTCATGTTCTATGAATAACAAACATAAGAAGTAAACAACAAAACTATTTACTAAAACTAAGATTGATGTTCTGAAGAGCTAGCAATACCAAACATGATACCTGCCAAATGAACCACACAAGACATCTTGTGGGTTGGCACAGATTTAGGCATGAGAAATGCAACCCTAGCATTATGACTCTCAGGAGGCAATGCAGCAAGAAGCTGCTCATCACAAGGGGTCTTGAAAACCCCTTCTCTCAAACGAGCAGTCTCATTCTCCCAAACAGTTCTCCAAACGGGTCTAATCAAACTGGGAGGCAAATTCTGGCCTGCCATTTCTGGGAACAACTGTTTGATCATCTTCTCAAGCAAATCGAGCTTCGAACCACCCCATCCCCTCGAGAAAAACGGCGGGCTGATTTTGGTTCTGTGCACAAATGCACCATACACATGGTCCAACACATAATGAAGCATTCCCAGATTAACAGTGACCATTGTTAGAAAGAAAAAAAAAACCAAATTCCCAGAAAGCTATTAGTTTCAATTAAAAATCAATCAATAAACAACCATTTCCAGGATCACTAAGATCCTTCAAAACAATTCAAAGAAGAATATCAAAACATTCCCTCATTATCCGAGCGATTTGGGTCCTAAAAAAACCCCCGATTAGATCTGAAAGACTAATTGGAATTGAATAAACTTAAAAACCCAGCTCGGAAAATACAAATCGAAGGTGGAGTAATCAGATAAAAGAAGAAGGATGACAAACAGGGAAATGGGGGAAAAGGGGGTGTGATTTATAGATCGAAAGCCATAAATTCAGGGAGAAAATGGCGGAAGGAACAAGGAAGAGGGAATTAGAGGAAAACCAGAAGGATAAAAATGAAGAAAACGAAAACAGTGGGCGGATTGTGATTGATGATAAACATAAACCAGAGGATTACACAATGGATTTGGGACCCGTGACCGTGAGCTCTTGTTCTTTTACTTTATCCAAAGATTCGAACCTTTCTTACCTATCGCCGGTTCCCCGGTTTTGTTGGCCTTGGAAAAAAAAAATTAATCTGAAATTTTTTTAGGGAAATTAATTCTCACTCTAATTTATTTTTATTTTTTACAAAAGTATTTAATTAATGCGGGCGGTGAGATTGAACTCCCGACCTTTTAGTTATGATCATAATTTTATGTCAATTGAGCTATGATCGGTTTGATTTGAGACGAAACATTGGTAACCCCTATTTTGACTTTGGCCCTTCATTTTTCTAAAACAAAGTAACCTCGCGTCGTTCCAACAAGTGGCGGGGAGCACCTCGTTTATTGTTCTTATCGTCCCTACATGTTACTTTCTATAAGCACGAGTTCTTCTACTCTCCTTATTTTAGTAGGCGCAGAGGATTTGTAGTGTCTCTCTAGATCTGGCAAAAGTGAAAGACCTCTTATAGATATTATGTGGCTCTACTCCAACGTCGTGTGTGTGTACAATCCTCGAAGATACTTTGAGCTAGAAGGAGAGCTTTGAGGCCCATAAAAAAGTTAGGCGAAGGAGCTCGAACCGAGTTGGGTTGTCTACCTGCCACTAGGGGAATCTCTACTTTAATGTCAAGTACGAACCTGCAATATGACAAAGAGGAATCTTAAAAATAGTGGACCAACTTTGTATGCAGGTATGCAATTTTCACCGTAGCTCTATGTTGATGTGCCCTCAATCTAAGCATTATCTTAAGCATCAAAGAATATTGGGCAAAGCACAACACCGGTTCGAGATCCTTTCTTATCGTTCACGTCAACAACTGACTCACCTCGCCATCTCAACGTCTACATCAGTGTTCTCTGCTCTGACATCTTGAATTAACAGAGATTATAATATGTTAACAAGTTGAGTTATATGCTCAAATTGGTTGTAGAATTGAATGTTAAACTTATATCGTGTTTAACATAACTTGTGAGATTTTTTTTTTTAATTAAATCACTTTTTCTATAAGTATATTTGTTTGAAAAAAATTACTAATTCAAGATGTGCTCGGTATAATTTAGGGTTTGTTAGGATTGACTTTTAAAGTGTTTAATTTTGAAAAAAATCATTTTAATAAAAGTTGCCGTGTTTGGAGGATGAGTTTTAGAAATAAGTCATTTGGGGTAAAAACACTTTATATTAAGAGAAATTTTGGGTAAAAACACTTTATATTAAGAGAAATTCTCTCAAATGACCACCTATAAGGAACATATTTTCAAATATGTCCTAAGATCTTAAATTTTTCATTTCTATTTTTTATTAACTTTGATTACCACTATGCCCCTCATTAATGTGTCATCTCCATAATATTATTCAATTTCTCTCTCCATTTTTGTATTAAATTTCAATTTATAATAAATTATAATTTTCTCTCACCATTACGTAAGAATGTTTTATACTTTTTTGGGATTTCTTCCAACTTTGTTTCCCAATTTTAGCATTCTTCGTACGTTTGTGTTCTTTCTTTTCCAGATTTTTCGTCATCTCCATTTTCATTCATTCTTTTCACTTTCTTCATTTCACATATGTATATATGAAGCATTCCCCTTACGTTAGTGTTTTTTCTTTCTCAGATTTTTCTTCCTCTTCATTTTTGTTTATATATAACCACGATATATACTTATATATACTTCATATACTCATATATATATACTTATAGATAATATGTAATTTTTATATGTACCCATCATATATATTGATATATACTTCATATATACTTATAGATATTATGTATCTTTTAAAGAAAATATATGTATTTCTTTATATATACTCACCTTATATATTTCATATATGAAAATATATATTGCGGAGAGAAAATTGTATAGGTTTGGATACGAGGAGGGAGAAAACAATTTAAATGAGGAGAGAGGACATTTTTATTTTTATTTTGAAAAATAGAGAGAAGACAATTTTAATGAGGAAAGAGAGACGTGATTAATGCGAGTTTTATGATTTCAATTTTTTTTTCTTCCTTAAATGAGCTTGCTTTACTTTTTATTTTTTAAAAATGTTATAGGAAATTCAATATACAATGTTAGAGAGGTTGAATGGTTTGAAAGTAATTGCAGCCCAACTTTTATGAAAAATCTTAAAGTAGTTGGACATTTTTTATAAAAATAGGATATGTGGACATTAATATAATATCATAGACATAAGGTGACTATTTGTGTAGTTATCCCTAATATTAACTTTTAGAAAAAGATTTTTCTAGTATTTAATTGGTAATCTTCTCAAATTTTCCTAGTATATGAAAATGACCAAAATTGCCTTACAGGATCCCTCCCAAATCTCTCTATCTTCACTTCAACCATGATTTTTGTCGGCGACGATCACTACCACCGGGGACCACCGCCAACCGATCACCATCGTCGATCGATCACTAGCACCAACCTCAGACCAGTCACCACCACCCCCCTTACCCCGTCTTCGGCCATCGACAATAGTCAATGTCGGTCATAGTATTTTAAATACAAGTTTGAACTTATTAATTCATATTGTTTATTAATAGTCGTTCTTTATAGTAATTTGACATTAATAGAAACATTTTTAGTGTTTAAGAAACCAAATAAACTTGTGTATAAAAACATTTTTGGAGAAAACTGTAACCGATGTTTTTATTATTAACGTTTCTATAAAAAAAAATGTTTAAAAAAATGCATTATTGAAAAACACTTTTTTTAGTAGCCAATCCAAATAGACCTTATTGAGTGATTTTAGATTATTAAAATTGTTTTAAAGAAAATTTTAATCAACAAAATGCATATATTTTTCAATTTGGATTAATTTTAAAGTTGTCTAATTTTACAGGAACATTTGAGGGATGATTATCTAAATCGTGACTTTAAAGTGATTTGACCAAAAATCTTCAAAATATGTAGTTTGTAGAATCACTTTTGAAGTTGTTGTTGTAATTAATTTAATAACTAATTCATATATGTGGGTAACAAATTCAATAACAATTATATTTGAGCTATTTAATCGACATTTGTGTGATGATTATGGACCCTGGCTTTCCATATAGTGGTGTGGCATGTTGAGCAATAGCAGCCCGTTGGTCCTAGGGGATTATGAAAAACCCTAGGATCAACGTATATATAGTTTAGGTGGTTATGGTCCCCAATATCCTATGTTGGTCTAACCTTCTATTCCTCATGAGGATTGTCCATGATTGGTTTGAGTTGCATAAATGAGGAAGACCAAAAACCAAATAGTGTTGCAGACTATAGATTCATCACATTCAATGGTTCCAAGTAATAAAAATCCCTTTTAATTTAGTTTTCTTCCATGCTTAGATCCTAAAAGTTCTATCAGGATTGTTCTTGAGTTTGAATGTTTTTATTCTTGAATAATCATATATTGGGTTTTTTCCCAATATATTTCCAACAAGTGGTATTAGAGTGGTTTTTGCATGAAGATTACTAAATTTTGTCAAACATGTTGTTTTTTTCCTTTGATTCATAAGATTTCGATTCAATAGGTTTTAAGAATAATTTTACAACATGTTTTGTGAATTATTTGGACTCGTATTATCCAATTTAATTCATATGCTTTTACATTATTCAGATTAATATGTTGTTCCAACATTTTTTTTTGTTTGATCAAGTATTCTTAAATATTAAAAAGTGTTCATATTCATAATTTTATGTCCGATTGATTTGATTCGGATCGATAATTTTGATTTGTAAATATGTGGTTGAGGCACTTTGATGTTTGAATAAAATTATATATGTATATATTTAAGTTTTGCCGCTATGTTGTTTATAGTGTAGTGCCATGCCCTAACATCATGGATGTGGCAGTGGGCAACCTACTACAATTTCATTTATAAATATATTTATGTTTTGTTGTGAGCCATTTTTAGAAATAATGGAAGATTATTTTATTTTCCTTTATGGCAACTCACTCCAATATCATTTATGTATTTATATTATGTTGTGAGCATCTTTTGGGAAATAATGAAAGATGGTTTTATTCTCCGTTATGGTATGTTTATTAAGTTATCAAGAATTAATATTGTTTGTATTATTTAATTTTGAATGTTTTGTAAATTGAAACATTTAAAGGTATTAGATTAATTATTAGATGGAGTGTATTTGTTGTTTATGCAGATTGTGATCGGCCCAAAGGAAGGTAACAATTTGGCCAAACAACAAACACATATACAATAATGAGTATGGATAACATAATGATGTGCCCTTGAGATTGGTAGTCGACCCGAAGAAAGACTTTCGTCTGAAAGGGATAAGTTATCGATACTTGATTATTGGATTCTGAATTTGATGCCCGAATGCATAAGTTAGGATGTTAAAAAAAAAGTTGGTTGAAAACCTAATAAAGTTTCTTTTGGGGTAGTCTAATTTTTATTTTTGAGGACTTTTTCCACTTATTAAATTATGCATGTAAATATATTACTCTTAATTTTGGAAATGATTTTGGCAATTCCATTTTCATGAAGATAAAATTAATAGTAATTGATAAATGTGTTTTGCATAATAATCTGATTTTCTTTTTTAGTGTTGATTTGATGGATCATGCTGCCAAAGTAGTCTCTGATTTCTGAACATCTTTATAGTTAATTAGATGTTTTGGGACGTGTTGTTTATGTGTCATCGGCCTATAAAGTTATACTATGTGAGTGATTGTCGGCCCAAAGGAAGACTTTCACTCGACATGATTAGTTATCATGTTTTAACACCGCATTGAGAGTATCGTTTACAAGTTAACAGTCGACCCAAAAGAAGATTGTCAATGTTGTGTTTGATATTTTGTTGTCCTCATAAAGTTTAATTTTAAAGTATTTTTATAAATACGAAGTTATTTAGGAGCATGTTTGGGTTGATTTTCAAAATTTTAAATACTATTGCCTTGTTTGACTTTGAGAATATATTTTTTTTATTCATGTTGTGATAAATAAAGAAACACTTCCATTTTTTACTTAGAAATATTCCCTTCAAATTAATTGGAATTTATATTAAAAAAATGGATTAATCTTAATTTCACAAGCTTTATGATGATGCATTTTATTATTGAAAGGAATCATGTTTGATGAGAAAATAATTAGGAAGTTCTTTTAACATATAAAGATAAAGATTGTTCGACAATGAACATAAAGTAAGAGACATTTAAATGTGTCTTAATGAAGAACAAAGGAACATAAGAGAGTACACTATGATGCTCAAAAGGGTAGATGAACCCTAAATGAGCGAATCTTGGATGATATGTATGAAGAAAATTGTTTTAAGTACGAAAGAACAAAATGTACTCAATTAACTATTTCCTTAAGGGAGAAATTAAAGTCAAAACTGCATTTTGAACATATTAGTCCAAATCATAAAAGTTAGGATCCAGATTTCTCCTATAATTTTTTTTTTTTTAGAAAATTTGGACACGTAGGAAAATGTGCTCTTAGTACTTATTTTCATAATGTATAAATAAAATTTTACTTCTCACTTAGGATTTAAACAAAGTCATTTCAACTTGCATGTCGAGACTTCCATGTGTTGAATAGACTCTAGTACTTCTATTCATTGATGACCGGTTCTTTTGATTTAACAAATCGAGTCTGTATTAGATAAAATCAAGGGAACAAGTGGAGGCGTTTATGTTTGATATCAGAGAGGTCTTTCGTTCTGGATATCTTAAAAGTCACATGATTAGTTTCTAGTGATGAAACATTATGAATTAGGTAGAGAATGTCTAGGGTCTTTTGCTAAACTCTTTAAAGAATTTATATAACCATTAAGGAATACATCTTTTCAGGCAAACCTGAGCAAAGTGTGTTGCTTATAGAATGATTTAAAGCTCATAAAGATGAGGTTAGAAATATGATAAATTATTTCTCTTTGCATTCAACTTCTTTGGAAAAAAAATACTTAAGATTGCAGCATAAAGTTGAAGTGGTGTACCATATAAAACAACAATTAATTCTCTTGCAATTCAAGGCTAGGCAAATGCTTAACATTATGTTTGCATTTAGGGATGTCCAACTAATGATCGGTCATGGAGGCCAATAAGAAAAACTTGAACTAAAAGATTATAAGTTGTTACTCTAGGTACACTAGTCATTTTCATGATTTTTTAAAACTAATTCTCACTTAACAATTCATTTGTTAGATATCTTTAGTTTCTTATGTTGAGTTTGAGGGGAAGATGAAATGAGGAATGTTATCCTTATGAAAAGAGAACTTGAGTTATTTTCTCTATGTGACAATATTAGTACGGGTTCCCTCGTTTAAATAAGACAAACTCAACATTATTATTAAAAGTGTTATTAAAGTAATCATAAGATAGGAGAAATTCTAGTATAAAGATTTAAGTTTGACTTAAAAGTAAAAGGAAGATGATTCAATTATCTTCCCCTAAAGTCAAACAAAGACTTATCTCTTAAAATAAAGAATTAATGTCACAAAGAATTAGGTGAAACAAAAAACAACAATGACAATATTTGACATCTTGTCATATTGCCTTTAAGAGGTAATGTGTGAGAGATATAAGGTTTGTCTAGTTATTATGTTTCAAGTATTATGGGTGACATTAATTATTAAAAGACTTGTTTTAGGTAAATGATAACACTTCAGGACTATTTTTAAAAGTTATATGTTAAATGGATATAAAGATTGATTTCTCAATTTTATAATTTATGAAATTAGAGCCTCTATAGTTTAGAAACTCTTGCTTCAGTAACACAAGGTTTCAAATGTCTAATTTTATTTGTGATCTCAATAAGGTTATTGTTTGTAATTTCATAAGTTTCATTAATTAATTATCACATTTAAGGTCTAAGGTAAACAAGAGTGATAATTATGAATTACAAGCTTAGTGGGAGTAAATTTATTTTCCTAGTGTAATATGTCTATGGCGCAATAATATTACGCTATAAGATGAAAACTTGTATGAACATCTCTTTTATATTGTGAAATGATATTGTGAGATCAATCTCAAGTAACATTGAGATTTCACAAAAGGGGGTTATGTCAGAGAGTCTTCCAAGTTTTCTAGCATAAAGTTGTATGCACTAAGAAATATTCAAATGATTAAAGACGACAAGTTTAGTCTCAATAAAGGTATCTTGAATAAAGAAATGAAGAATTTCATGCTTGAAATTTAGAGGTTTCCGCTTCCGTATTCATATCAATAACAAAAAGACAATCTTTTTATAACTCTTAATTGGATCTAAAGAGTTTTAAGGTAATTAACAAAAGGATACATGCTCACTCATCAAAATCAAATAAAGTAGAGATCATGAGGTAATTTGATTTTGATAATAATAAAAGTTGCTAACAAGATCCACCTTCTAGGCTATGGTCACTAAATGAGTAAAATATACTACTGTAAATAAAAGTGACAATTAGTCATTTGTAGTAGTTTCTTTTACCATTAAGGTTTGTGTTCATAACACTTTGTGTGACAACAAACTCATAAATTTTAATCCTTGTCACTAAGTTGTCTTGACAAGAATTTTTAATTCTTTTCAATTATAGCAACAAACGCTTTATGAGAATCATAAGCTTTGATTGATAAAGAAAATTCAGAGTTTTTATTGTGTCTAAAGGAATACAACGTCATCATTACATATACGTTCATTAAGAACTTTCACACAAAAGTTTTTGGGAGCATAATGCTCATATAGGTGTGAAAATTATGGTATGTCAGTTGAGTGAGAGTTTGTGCTTTCATAAAGTAGACACAATTTTTTTTTTTTTCTGCAGAATAAGGAAGATGGATTATCTTTTGTTACTATGGATCACTTTCTTTCTAACAGTAGTTTAACATAAGGCTAGAAAGAGTTAAGTTTGATCTCTCTAAAGAATAAAGTTGATCAGTTGGAAATGAACATGTTTAGATCACATTACATGTAATTTTCATGTTGTTCTTCCACACTTGATCCATGTCATTGAGTATATTTGGTGTGGTGATCATTGAAGGCTAAGTTGCGACCATATATGTGACAAAAGCCCTTATCCTTCATTGGTATACAAAATGGACCGGATTGTGATTAAAGGGAAGTTATTTTTAAAATAGAATTAAATTGTGCACTAAAGAATAAATTAATAATTGTTAATAAGGAAATTGTTGCCCAAGTGGGAGAATGTTGAAATTAATTTAATAATTAATTCATATGTGGGTAACAAATTCAATTGCAATTATATTTTGGCTATTTAATAGACATTTGTGTGATCTTGATTATGGGCCCAAGACTTCTCATATAGTGGTGTGGCCTGCTGAGCAAATATCAGCCCGTTGATCCTAGGGGATTATGGAAAACCCTAGGATCAACATATATATAGTTTAGGTTATGGTCTCCAATATGCTTGCTGATTTAGCCTCCTATTCCCCAGATAGAGAAGATTATTGCCCATGATTGGTCTGAGTTGCATAAATGAGAAAGACTACAAACCACATAGTGTTGTAGGGTATGGATTCATCACATCCAATAGTTCCAAGTAATTCTAATCCCCTCTAATTTAGTTTTCTTCCATGCTTAGATCCTAAAAGTTGGATTGTTCTTGAATTTTAATGTCTTTATTCTTGAATAAAAATCATATATTGAGTTTTTCCCAATATATTTCCACCAGTTGTTATTTAGAGGATTTGTCATCCTTCAGTTCAATTTATGTGAATTATGTTCGATCGGTGTCTTATGACACTTCTTCTTTGTCTGCTCGGATGACTTCTGATATGATTGCTCAATGTCATACTCTTTAAACATGTTGCAACACAACTCTCTCAAGCCAAAACTGATACACAGACTTCTTCTTCTTACATAGCAGGTACTTGTCCTACTATATTTTTTCTTTTAAACATGTTGGATTCTGACGCTTCTACGCATATATATGTTTCTCTCGATCGATGTTTGATTCTTTGGAACTAGCTTCAGTTATGGTTGTTTTTCCCATCGGTGCTCGTATTTTTGTTAACTTCGTTGGGACTAGGGCATAAGTTGGTAAACTTGTTCTTCGACGAGTTCTCTTTGTACCCGAATTCCACTACAATTTACTATATGTTGGTGCGCTAACTATGAACACTTCTATTTTTGTATTGTGTTCTGCTAGTGGTTGTCTTCATCAGGACACAAGTTCACTTTGAAGACGATTGGAAATGGTAGGTTTAATGATGGTCTTTACTTAATCGATGACTTTTTGGATGAAGGTTTTTGGTATGGGGTTATTGGCAAAGCCAACATACGGTACGTAAATAACAATTATCAGAGCAATGCAAGTATGTGCGATATAACTTAAAATGACCAGTTGATGAAACAAAACATGCATATATACTTTATCGTACCCAACACGTTAGTCTAAGTATAAACCAACGCGTTAGCAAGTAATACTTGGGAGTATTCCAGGGTTAAATCCTCAGAAAAAAATGAATAAATTCAAAGCGTCTTTACTCATGCAACTAAACAAAGAGTGATGTAAGGTAGCTGATGCGTTCAAAATATGTTGAGTGGTTGTTGACATGCACGAAATAAAAACGAGACAACAAATGACTAAAAACAGAGATGAAGGTTGAATACTTGGCTAACGACTCCTAATGTTAGGTGTATTTTCATGCAATGAACAATATTGTTAATGAGCCATTCATATGAATATAAGAAGGGGAACCAACAAGCGTTTCCTTCCTGGTATTGTGCTACGTAAACAAGAATCGTTGAATTCCTTCGTGCAACCAGGGGCGGATGCACGTGGGGGCCGGGGGGCACGTGCCCCCCCTGGAATTTTAGTTAATATATATATGTGTACAATAGTTCATCAAGATTATCCAAAATCACCCTTGGTCGGATGGTTATTGGGGCATGTGTTTACTGTTTAGATGAGAAGTTCGTGGGTTTGACACTTGTTGGGGGCACGCTTTTGTGTTTTAATGTTGCATTTTTGGTTTTGTAATATATTCTTGTAATTCTAATTCTTGTGGTTAAGTTCGCTTCCTTTTCAAAACAAAATTTAAGTGTTTTATTATTTATTGTATATATATATATAATATATACGATAATAATTGCTTAAGCAAATACATATATATCATTAAAATCGCATAAAAAAAAACTATTTTATTTTTAAAAATCTTAAATATTTATAGTTTCATTTACATGTATAATTTTACACGGTTTATTAGTTTTGTAATTAATTTCTTAATATAAATATTTTATATTAATGCATTTAAAATTATATATTAAATTACAATTTTAGTCTGTAAATTTTAAAATTGGACTAATAAATCTTTTTTTTTTAAAAATTATTTTTTAATACAATCTAATAGGTTCTTAATTCTTAAAGATTCGATTTTGTATTTTTTTTAATTAAATTTTGTATTTAATAAATCATTGAATTTTAAGAATGTATAATATATTTATGAACTTTTAAATTTGTATCTAATATATCTTAAACATATTAAAAAATAAAATTAACTGTTATATTAGACTTAAATTTAATTTCTTATCTATTTTTTTTAATATGTTACAGATCTATTAGATACAAAATTGAAAATTCAAGGGTCTATTAAACATTTTTTTAAGTTCATAGATCATATAGGGTACAAATCCAATAGTTCCGAAGCTAAACTTGTAAAATTTAATATGAACTTGTGCCCCCCCTAACACAAAGTTCTGGATCCGCCCTTGCGTGCAACTCTTGTTTGTTTTTACACCGCCCTCTTTTATACCTGCAAGTGGTTGAGTTATCCCTAAAACAACCTAGAAAACTAAGTATAAGGGGGCAACGACTCAAATATCTCCACAATAATATGATATTGTCCACTTTGAGAATAACCCTCATGACTTTGCTTTTGGTTTCATTCAAAAGGCCCCGTGTCATTGGAGATAGTTGTACTCACTTATATACCCATGATCTCCCCTTATCAAGCCAATGTGGGACTTTGTTTGTATTCCCAACAATTCAACCCCTCGAACAAAGTTCCATCGAGCCCCTCCGTGTTTTACTGATCTTGAGCTTATTATTTAAAGCTCAACCACGGATATTATGACTAAGTCATTTTTAGCTTATGATCACTAAGTCATTTTTAGCTCACCCACTTCTTTGTTCTAGACCAAAGGATTCTATCGACACATAATTTTCTGTCGACAAGGCTAAGTCGGGGGCATGACTCTGATACCACTTATAAGGGGACAACGACTCAAATATCTCCACAATGGTACGAGGCCTTTTCGGTGAAACCAAAAGCAAAGTCATGAGGGCTATGCCCAAAGTGAACAATATCATACCATTGTGGAGATATTTAAGTTGTTGTCCCCTTATAAACCAATTTGTTGAGTTTAATGGACTTGAAAAGCCAAAAGCCCAAAACCAAAGAAATAACCTAATTCATTTCTTTCTTTTCTAATGACAGGGTGTGAAATGAGAGAACCTCCTACAACCACGTCTTCTACCTCATGCAAACTTTGAAACCCTAAGGAAAGATTCAGATTATGAAAAACAAAGAGAGAAAAATGCATACCGTTTTTATGGCGATTTTGTTGCGATTTTGATGAAGAAGAAGAAGTATGTTGTGATGAAGGGAAGAAGAACAACAAGTTTATAGTGGTTCAACACTTGGCCTACATCCATTGTTGAAAATGGGGGGTTGATTTCTATTTCTTGTTCTTTGAGAAAATTGTTACAAATGAGTATGTAATTTTTCTCCAACTCTCTAACATTTTGTACAAATCTATCTCTCTCTTTTATATGCTATTTTTAGATCATTTTATAAGTAAGGATTTTTTTATACAGTAGTTAGAAACAAAGGTTTGTAAATATGAGTTAATGTAATTGATTTCAATATGAGTTTTAATGTAATTGGTTTCAGCTTCTGTTTGAGGTATAAAGTGGTGTAATATGACAAAAATTGAGTTTCAGAAAAGCACCTATGATAATTGTGTTTTTGTAAATACAAAGACTTTCACTAATATTGTCTACTTACTCCTATATGTAGATGATATGTTCTTGGAATTCTAAGGAAAATTTGAGGCAAATCAAAGATCTTCTAAAGAAAGAGTTTGATATGAAAGACATGGGTGAGTCAAAAAGAATCCTAGGGATTGAAATTGACAGAAAAATAGAGAAATTTCTACTTCATATCAACCAACACACCTACTGTAATAAAGTGATTAAAAGATTTCATATGGATGAAGCTAAATCAGTCTCTACTCCTATTGCTCAACATTTCAAGCTATCAACAACAAATTAACCAAAAGAAACAGATGTTGAACATATAAATATGATGTCTTCTATACCCTACAGTCAAGCAGTTGGCAGTTTGATGTATCTAATGATTTCTACTAGGCTCGATCTATCCTATGCAACTAGCCTAGTAAGTAGATACATGGCTAATCCGAGTAGAAGACACTGTTGAGGCAACTAAATGGATACTAAGGTATCTTAAGGGTACAAATGAAGCCAGACTTCTTTATCAACAATGTCAAAAATCAGAACATGAACTCTATGGGTTTGTTGATTCAGATTATGTAGGGGACCTAGACAAGAGAAAATCTCTATCAGGTTATGTTTTCGTATTGGGAAATAATCTCCTAAGTTGGAAAGCTACTTTACAACCTGTAGTTGCTCTATCTACTACAGAAGCAAAATTTATTGCATTATCAGAGGCAATCAAAGAAGCATTATGGTTAAAAGGATTGCTCAATGACTTTGGAATTACACAAAAAACAGTCAAGATCAATAAAACACGGAGGGGCTCGATGGAACTTTGTTCGAGTGGGAGAATTGTTGGGAATACAAACAAAGTCCCACATTGGCTAGATAAGGGGGAGATCATGAGTATATAAGTGAGTACAACTATCTCCAATGACATGAGGTCTTTTGGGTGAAACCAAAAGTAAAGCCATGAGGGCTATGATCAAAGTGAACAATATCATACCATTGTGGAGATATTTGAGTCGTTGTCCCCTTATAAATGGTATCAGGGACATGCCTCCGACTTAGCCTTGTCGACAGAAAATTTCGCGTGTATAACACGGAGGCTTGATGGTACAACTATCTCCAATGACATGAGGCCTTTTGTTTGAAACCAAAAGCGATAACAAAGAGATGAAATGAGATAGATATCATTTTCTTTTTCTGCTGCAAAGACATGTTAGAAAATGACGCAATGAAACATAAATTCGAAGGATTTATCAAGGAATTCATTCGATCACCATATGTTACGTCCATCGCGTGTATTTAAGATACTACTCTTATTTTCATTATTTAAGTCATATTTCACTGCTTGAAGAAAAATAATGGAAAAGTTTAGGCCCCTAAGAACCTATTTGATAACATTCCCGTTTCTTGTAAAGGTTTCCAAAAAATTGGCAAAATTTGAGAAACTACAAAAATAAGTTTTTCTCAGTTTCTTTCATTTTTATATTATTTGGTTCCTTTCATAATGTAAACTTGTTGTTGGTTTGTTGGTCAGAATACCACCTAGTTATCACTCTCCAATAGAGGAGTTACATTTTGGCTAAGATAGAACATTTTTGTTTTTTTTTTTATTTCTATATTTTACAGTATTTTCTATATATTATTTTGATTTTACATTTTAAATTTTGCAATATGTATATTTATATTTAAATTAATAAATAAACATTTTACTCTATTTAAATCGGCTAAATTATTTATTATCAATATTATATTCACCCTAGTTACATTTTAGTGTTAGTTTTGTTAATATCTCTTTGATTTTTTACGATATAATGGAAATGTCGATTCACCCCTTATGTCGATGTCGAATCCATGCAGATGTAGAAATGTCGATGGAAATATCGACATGTCGACCAAAATTTAATACTCTGATTTTTAGTACACTTGAAATCGTTAGAATTTTGCAAATATAAAACTTGTTCATTAAAACATGCATTTAGTCTCACTTTAATATTTTACAACCACGACATTTACAGAGTTATATAATCGAGTTGGATCCAAGTGACATCATTTCAAGCGGAATGACTTGGGTGAGAGATGACATTGCAGATCAAATTTGGGCAACATTTGATGGATAAAAATAATTTTATTAGTGTTGTTAATTTTTCCTCGAGACTTGCTTGTATTAGATAATGTAGACTTTTGATAATTGACTTTTTTTTTATATATTTTAATGCATGTAATATATTTTTTATATTATATAACCAAATTCTATTTAAATTATAAATAAAATGAAAGAAGGTATAAAAAAAAAAATGAAAATCAGATTACATTTGAATCAGGCCTTATGTAGACAAAATAAAAATAAAATGAAAATTGTTCGTGTTTGAAGCCTTTTTTTATTACGATTGATTCATTATAATTGCAAGTTAAATTACATTACGATTTGGTAAACGCGACATTAGTTCATTTTAGACATGTTTTTGGTTACTTAAACACGTAAAATACATTTTAGGCACGTTCGTAGGTATTTTTTTAATAAAGATGAAGCCTTCTAGTTCTAGCTTTTTTTTTTTTTTTGACAACATGTTGGGGTGGGGGATTGAACCTAAGACCTCATGCATGTTGGGGTGGGGGATTGAACCTAAGACCTCATGGTCATTAGGCGATACATCATGCCGTTGAGCTATGCTCTTGTTGGCCTTCTAGTTCTAGCTTATAAGGTTTAAAGTGTTATTTTATTTTCTTTATTTTTTTAACATATATTATTTTGTATGGATTTAATTTATAAATTGAATATAAGTAAAGAATAGTGTTAATTTTAATTATAAATCTATAATACTAATGCATTATAGATTTATTTACCTCTATGAAATTGTGTTTTAGGTTTGAAGAAAATTTAAATAACATTTCAAATTTGTTAAAAAGAAAAGAAAAGAAAAAGTCAATGAAAGTAGGAAATCGTTGACAAAGGTATCAATGCCAACATTTTCATTTAATCAGCATAGATACTTTATGTGACGAAAGTAAAAATCGTTGCTAAAATACTTTATGTGACGAAAGTAAAAATCGTTGCTAAAAGTGTTATGAATGTCAACGTCTTCCTTTCATCGGTGTTAAGAACTCCAGACACTCCACATAGGCTGTTTTTTAATAATATTGTAGTTTTTAAAACTTATTATAAAAATATTATAAGTTTGAAACTATTTTTAAAAATATTGTTTTAGATGGAGTGCGACCTCTACACCCGAGCAAAGGTCGTCTTTTCAAAAGACGATCTTGCTCCACATGGATGGAGGTGTCTTTTCAAAAGACAACCTCATCGGTATCTACTTCTTTTATTAAAAAATTGATATCTTTTTAACAAGATATTCAAAATTTTCAAAAAATGTATGGTTGGAAAGCTAACAAGGAGAGCTTAAATTTGATACTTGGTTTCACTATTTTTGGAGTTGTGTATCAAAAATAAAGACCATCGAAGTTGGACTATAATTCTGCAAATTTCAGAACTGAAGATTCTTTTGAGGAGTGCATTAAAAAATGGACATCTTTTTACCCAGATATTCAAAAATTTCGAAAAAGGTACGGTTGAAAAACTAACACAGAGAGCTTCAATTTGATATCTAGTTTCACTATTTGTAGATTTGTGTATTAAAAGATACAGATCGTCGAAGTTTAGCTACAGTTTTGAAGTTTTCAGTCGTATCTTCAGTTCTGGGTTTAGTGAAGTTTTCATAACTTTGACGATATATATCTTTTGATACACAACTCAAAAAGTAGTGAAACTACATATCAAATTGAAGCTCTCTGTGTTCACTTTCCAACAGTACTATTTTCGAAGTTTTTGAATATCTGGGTAAAAAGATATCAATTTTTGATTGCATTCCTCAAAAGAATCTTCAGTTCTGAAATTTGCAGAACTATAGTCCAACTTCGATGGTCTTTATCTTTTGATACACAACTTCAAAAATAGTGAAACCAGGTATCAAATTGAAGCTCTCGCTGTTAGCTTTCCAACCATATCTTTTTTTAAAATTTTGAATATGTGGTTAAAAAGATATCAATTTTTTTAATAAATGAAGTACATACCGATGAATGTCGTCTTTTCAAAAGACGATCTCCATTTAAAACTGCAATATTTTTAAAAATAGTTTCAAACTTACAATATTTTTATAATAAGTTTTAAAAAATACAATATTATTAAAAAACAACCCTCCACCTATCTTCATAATTATATGAAATTGTCCACTTGAACATAATTCCTCATTACTTTACTTTTTGTCTCACACTAAATGTTTGTGCCTTTCTTATAAATACCCATAATCTTCCATTTTCCTAACTAAAGTGGTACTTTGATTGTATTAGCCTTGAACAATCTCCTACCTTCGAACAAAGCATCACCGAGTCCTCCTTCAAATAGTTATTTATTTGTCCATTTTTATCTAGGTCAACTCATTTTCTCTAAAGCACACCACTTATTCGATAGAGCTTAATCACATATCTCCACATATCTAAGGCTCACCACCTCTTTGCTTGACACCTGAGGATTCTAATTTATACTAACATATCTATGCAATGAAATAATATTGTTCACTTTGAGCATAAATCTTTATAGCTTTGTCTTTGGTCTCACATTCCAAAAGGTCTCATACTAGAGATGTTGTCCCTTATTTATACATCATCTTTCTCTTGTTCTAGCTAATATGAGACTTTGATTGCACTTTCTATAATTGGTATGGAAGGACCTCTTGGTCATTAAGAATTTGTTTAAATAAAATAAGTGGATGAAATTGAAATAAGTTAGAAAAGAGAGAGGAAAATGGGAAAAAAAAAGTACATTTTTCCTTGAATGTGATGTGTTGGTTTATAAGGTATGGTGATGTGGTGGTATTTAGGTTTTGACATGTGTCAATGGTTTGTTTAAAAAAAGGGTAGAAAAAAAAAGTTTATTTTGGAGAGAGACTAGGCATTTTAGAATGGAAAATTTTAGAGGAGCTTAATTGGGAGGTGTAACATCACTTACTTAGAACTTTGAGAACTTTGAGGTGTTATGAGGTGATTTTGGTCAAGAATTCATATTTGGTAAGTTCTTCTAGGAATTTCCTAGAAAGATTTCAAAGTAATTTATGTGGTTTTTCTTGACAAAACATGAAAATGAATGAATTTCTTTCTAAGGGAGGATTTTTATGGGATTGTCTTTCCTTTTACTTGTAAATTTTATTATGTATGCTTCAATTCATGAGATTATGGTTTGATTATAGTGGTAGATAGTTAAGTAAATTGAGAGTAGAACGTAGGGTTTGTTGAAAAATTTAAGGATTTAATTAAGTTTGTTTAATTATTTTATTTTAATTTATTCATTTAATTAAAATTTAATTGCTTTATAAAAAAAGAAAAAGAAAGAGGTTGAGATTCAACTATCCTCCTTTGAAGGAAAAGAATTAGGAGGAAGAACGTGGCTGTGTTTTCACGTTTCTCCATCCTCAACTTTAGGGGAAAAAACCGGAAACACATAGTTTTTCAGAAAAAAGGAAAACCAGCGAAATACAGAAGTTTTTGTTGTCCAGAAATTAATCGATCCAAAAATTATCTCGGGAGTAGAGTGCCGAAAAACTCAGTGCAAGTGGGGGCACGTCTTCTCTAAGGACAACGTTCATCAACGCGCCTCTGCCCAATTAACAGGCTTTTCTAATCCTTTGCCTTTTAATTGTTTTATTGGCTTATGTTTACAGTTTTCTGCAATTAATAATTTGACGTATTATTATTTCTAATAGGGTTGTGGGCTGAAGAAAAAATGAAGAAGATGAACAAGTGACGGAAAGTGAATAAATAAAAGAAATGTAAAATGATGTGAATTTGTTGAGAAATTTAAATAGAGTTTAATGATAAGAGATAATGATATTTCCAAGCAGGGGCGGATCCAAGATTTTTTGTCAGGAGGGGCACAATTCCAATAGGGTTAAGTGCAAGTTTAGTCTTTGAAATTTTCGATTTATGTCTATATAGTTCTTGAACTTTAAAATGTGTGTAAAACACTCTAAAACTTTCAATTTTGAACCTAATAGATCCTTAAACTTTTAATTTTGTATCTAATAAAGACATATTAGAAAAAAATAACTTATTTTTTTTAATTTTTTACAAAAATATTTAATTAATGCAAGAGTCGAACCCCTGATCTCTTAGTCAATGACACAATTGTATGTCAATTGAGTTATGTTCGGTTTGAAAATAATAATGTATTTATTAGATACAAAATTAAAATTTTCAAGTGTAATTGAGTCCTCAATAGTTGATTTTTATTGGACAAAAAATTAAATGTCTAAGACCTATTAGATACAAAATTATAGTTAATAAATTTAATTGAGTCCTCAAAAGTTGATTTTTACTAGGAAAATCAAACTAAATGTCTAAGACCTATTACTTAGAAAATTAAATTTAATAAATCTAAACGGTTTAAACTTCACGAATATATTAAAAAAAAATTTAAAAATTGAAAGACTAAATTTGTAATTCTCTATTCATATAAATATAATTTTAAATATTTGTATATAATTTATTTTTTAGGAGAGAATTCTCTATTCATATAAACATAATTTTAAACATTTGTATATAATTTGTTTTTAGAAGATATAATATTTATATAAAGTAATATTAATTAAAAATAATAATAAATTATTTTAGAATTTTCTACTAAATATATTAAGTATTAAAATTTGAAATATGTTTTTTTAACAAACTGATAAACAAAATAAAAAAGAAAACAAAAGTTTGCACTAGTAGGGCTCAAACTGAAGGTGTGAATACAGGTTGAAATTCATGTCCCTTGCCAATGAACTAAATATTAGTTTTGTTTTAATTTTTTATTTTGGATATACAAATAGACAAACTATAGGTATATTTTTCAAAATTTTATATACAAATATTTAAAACTAATAATTTGAGGGGCATGTGCTCCTGGCCCCATGTAGCTTCGTCCCTGTTTCCAAGGAAAGCTGTGGAAAAAGAAGGTGAGAGAGATTGAAATATTATTAGATTATGAAAAAAGAGAAAAATACATTTGGTAACAAAACGATGACCAAATCGATGGGATAGAAAAAAGTGAAATTTGAATATTGGATAATAGATAGATGGGTAATATTTAGAGTTGGAAAGATGGAAGAATAGATGTTGTTATGGTAATAAGGGTTTTCTAGTTCCATAGTTTGAAGAATGATTATTGTCATGATTATTGAATTTTAAGTTGGACAAAAATTGAAATAACTTACTATTCGTGTTGTCAACAACAATAAATTGATGAGTGATTTATTTTAGGGCGGGTTGCACAAACAACAATCATGCCCAAAATAATTACAAATTTAACATAGTTTAAAACTTTTTGTAAATATGACAAAAAATCAGTGATTATCACTGATAGACTTTATGACTATTACTGATAAACTTCTATCAGTGATAGACTATTATCGCTGACAAAATTCTATAAAAAAGACTACTATCAGCGATAAACCATACTATCAGTGATAGAAATTGTCATATCCGCAATTTTTTTTAAAAAATGCTATATTTTTAATTATTTTACTCTAAATTGACATCGGTTACAATTCCCATTTATTTTATGTTATGTTTCCATTATTTAAGTATTCTTGTGGATTGCCAAAGCGAGCATAGCTCAGTTGACATATGTATGACTTGATGACCAAGAGGTTTGTGGTTCGAATTTCCCCACCCCCAATGTACTAAAAAAAAGTATTTTTGTGGATTTTTTAAGGAAAATTATTATTCGATATGATTACGGTGGAGAAGTTATGAGTTTCTAGAAATTGTTACGAAGTTTCAGTATTTTGTGTTGAGAAATCTCTCAAATTTATGAAATGTTTGGTTATAAATGTTATGTGTTTTTTAATCTGGTTTGAGATAGACAACAGTTAACCGGGTTGTAGGGGAATGACGCCATTAGGTGCCAAATCCAGATTTCAAATCCTGGACCCGAGTACTAATTAATAAGGTCGCAAGGAAATGTTGGGGACAATAAGTGTCAAATTCGAATTTCAAATCCTGGTCTAAATCCTAAACCTGAGGTGTTACAAATGACAAAGATTGTTATGTTATTCTTGTATGACCACAATGTTTTAACCATCTCGAATTATTTATATTGTCCATGATTTACGTTGATTTTTACAAAGTTTTGAACTTTTCTTGTTTATGGAAAGAGTTTTCCTAAAGTTATTTTACTATGTATGTACCATTTATTGAGCTTTTTAGCTCGTCATTTATCCTTATTTTCCACATTTTCCACTAGGTTGCTCTTAAGTTTCAGCTAGAGATAGTTAAGATCGTTATCTGTCACCAGTCTCAACGAGTCAATGCATATCATCTAATCATGTTTGTTGCAAATGATGACAATTTATTAAGTCAACAAAAATCAATGTTCTTACAATGACTATCGTGTAAAATTAATTTTAATTTTGCAAAAGGCATAGAAAACAAAGGAGTAAAAATTACCGCCACATTCATGTAAAAATTATTCAATATTGTGGCCGCCACATTCATAACTAACAAGGAGCAACATAAGACGACTCTTTAAGCTAAGGAGTTTCAGACTTCTCTAAGCAAAATTTTGTGTAGGAAATTATGGAATACAAAAGTTTCCTCAACGATACTTCATTTTATATGGAGATCGCTCCATTGGTGTTTTTCAACCATGGCTAACCTTCGAGAACCCAACATATGGAGGTTTCTAGTTGTTGTCCTTTATGCACAAAAATAGACGAATTTTTTTATCATTCCTTATTTTAGTGTAAGAGAGCTAAAGAGATCAGGAGGTTACTTTTATCGAAATTCTGGTTACCAATTCAGGACCGTTGGATTGACATCTCTCTAAAGCTTCCGAAGGTGAAAATTTCTCTTGTGTGTGTTGTTGTCTGGGCTATTTAGAAAATGACAAAAATACAACTGTCCACTCTTCTCCTCTCCCCTTGGGGTCGTTGAAATTCCAATGGATTCAGAACTACTTAAAGGAGGTGTCGACTAGGCCGATTTCGAGTTCTGGGGTGGTGTCGAATGGGAGTCAAGTTCCGACCCTGGAGGCGTCTAAGAGTTGGATTACTCTTTTCGCTGATGCCGCTTGTAGGAATATGCTAACTACTCTAGGTTTGGGGTTGTGTTTTGTGGTCTGGAGGGCCATCTAGCTACTTTCTTGCATGGTTTCAAAGATGTAGCCCTCTTTGTATGGAAGCTATGGTCTTGCTTGAAGGCTTCGTTTGGCGGTTAGAATGAGATTCAAATCGATGAAGGAGATTCTCTGAACCTCATTCTGATGCTAAATGAGGAGGTTGGGGTTTGGAGTGAGGTCCACATTTGGATTGCTGACGTTTCTGGCGTTGATGTCAGACTTTAATCATGTGATTTTTTTTCATGTTGGTCGGGAGTCTAATCGAACTACCCATGAGTTGGTTAGAAGAGATTTTTTTACGTTCTTTTATGTTGTTGCTATCTAGCTACCCTACTTGGTTATTGTCTTTGATCAAGACATGTCCACTATTGTAGTCCATGTGGCGCTTTTACCTTCCATTTAATTGAAGTTTTCCGTTTAAAAAAAAACAAGGAGCACCATAATTCGGCCCTAATTTGGAATGCACTTCTTTCTTTTCCTTGAGGTTGGAGATTCAAATCTCCATACTTTCACTTTTGTACTAAAAAAAAAAAGTAGGACAAAAATTAATTTATACTCCTAAACTTTAGAGTTTGTATCAATTAAAATTCGGTATCAATTAACATTTTTTTAATAGAGATTATAAATTGATACTTTTTTGAAAGTTCAGGATTTAATTTATACACATCCTAAAGTTTAAGAGTTTAAATTGATTTTTGTCATAAAAAAAAAATAATACTTATTATTATAACTCTGTTGTAGGTGTCATATTGAATAATTGTTTTTTAAAAAGATTGTCCAATTTCTATTTTCTATCTTAAACATAATATGTAATTACAAAAATATATTGAAAGCTCTTTTTGTTCATTTGCAATCAAATATTTTCTTTGAATTGATATGATGATGATCCTCCATGGCTTAAAGAAAATTAATTAGGACCACAATTCAAATTTTTAAACCATTCAATTATGTGGCCATGCAAACAAAACAAAAAGTAACAATAATTAATAATTAGGCCCTTTGTACCAACCATTTTGGTTGTTTGAGAGCTACTTGTTTTTATTGTATTTATTTTAGTTTCCTTCCTTTTGACCAACACACCAATTCCATTGTTCAAATATTATATGTGTTATTCCCTCACTCATTGTGATTTTAGTGGCAGAAGAGTAAAATTTACTAAGATAAAACAAATTGAAACAATTATATAAGATGCTATAATATTACACAATATAGAGATGGTTTTCTCTCAACCAAAGTTTTAAATGTTCCCCTAGAAAAAAATATCGAGATCTCAATTATATGAAAATGTCGATAAAATTTTATTATCAACAAATAATTCTGGAATAATTATAAACATAAAAAATACTTAAATTAGCAAATAAGCATTACCCTTTTTATAAATAAGTTTAATTTTTTCATTATTAATATTTAGTTTATACCAGTGATATTTTGTTAATATTTTTTTTTTTTTTGTTATACTTCTTTAATTTTTTTATGATATATAATAGAAATGTTGATTCACCTTTCATGTTGATTTCGAGTTCATAGACATATGAAAATGTAATGTTGACATGCCCATGCAAGTTTGAAATCATGTTCTCTAAACTTAAAAAGTAGCATTGTAAGCTTTTTTCCACCCGGTTGGGCTCAACCTGATCAAAGAAAGGTTGAGTGAACACAAGTGCCATCTGTTTTTCCCTTCGAGATCTTCTCTTAGCAAAGTAGGTTCAAGTTTCGGTTAGAGCAAAGCACAAAATGGCATAACCTCCAACCACCTCGCCCCTCTATATCTTATGGGCAAATGATCTCATTCTCCAAATAGATTTGGGAAAGACTTTTCCTCGACGGATAATTAATCATCTTTCTACTAACTTAGTCTCCTCCGTTATTCTGACATTCAGTCGAGACTGGCAACGAGTTTCATGTTTTGTCCCACCTCTTGGCAAAGTTGGTTGATTGGGCAAAATGTTGTGGGGTAAGAGAGGTTTGTTTTCCTTTTCTTTACTCAATAAAATTTGAGTGAGATAAAAATCTCACTCCTACATTTATAACAATTACTTCTTTACCTATAAATACAAGTCAATCTCATATATATAAATATATTAGTTTGAATAGTTTTTAGGTTTTGAAAAATAAGTCACACTTGTATTTCTCGTGCATCAAGTTGAAGTTATTTATAAAGATAGGGTCGCAATGATTTTACAAAATTGATCGAAATAATCTATGTTAAAAAGTGTAAATTTCAAATTATCATATTTCACATTTGTTGTACTAAAAAAAAAATAGACGAAAATTTATCCCTAGGCAAAGAAAAAAAAATGTACATTATTCCATCCTTTAATTTTTGTAGTTGTACTATATATATATAAATAAGCCTAGAAGAGATATATAATAATACTTCATTATTACACATGTATGGGATTTATTTTGTTTAATTAGGTTAGGGCTATATATATATATATATTTTTTTTTAATATTATATCTTTTTTTCTTTTTGTCCTTTTATTTATTTATATATATATATATATATATATATATATATATATATAATTTTTTTTTTTTTTTTTTTTTTTGCTGTTTTTCTATTTTGATCTCCCAATATGTTAAAATTGTTGTCACAATTTTGTAATTAAGACATTTAAACTTCTCTTAATAGAGTTGTGGGTTTAAATTTTGGTTCACCATATACATTTGTGATATAATATTCTTTTAAAAAGTGTTTTTTCAAATGTTGTTCTATATATATATATAACAAATATATATATCTGTGATATAATATTCATTTAAAAAGTATTTTTTCAAATGTTGTTCTATATATATAACAAATATAGAGGTGGGATTTAAACATCCAACTTTTTTAAGAAAAATAGTAGATATCTTTAACTACTAAATTATGTTCATATTGACAAAAATATTTGTTTTATATTGTTACGATAGAATCGAATAACAAAGAATAAAAACGCAAAAGATAATCGATACATAATTTACGTGGTTCACTAACGTTGTGTTAGTTACGTCGACAGACGTAACCAATCGTAACAGGTCATAACAGATTCAAGACATTCTAACCTATATTTTAGGTAAACATCAATTCACTCATTATAAGAGCCTAAACATACCCCTATTTCAAGTACAGCCGTAAAAGGTGAAGTCTCACTTAGTTTAGCAATCATACTTTCATATGTTATGTTTTTCTCCCTTAAACTTCTATAAATTCTATTTTTCCTTCTTATATATAGTTGAACTCTTGTAATTGAAGGTAAAATCTCAAGTCACTCTCTAATATTTTATAGCAAAATTGATAAATTTGACTTTAAGACACAAAATTCCAAATTATTTTACACATTTTTTTTTTTGTTAAATGCAATATTGATCATAATTTAATGACAAATAACCAAAACATTATTTTTATATAATAAAATTTAATGATGAAAACAAAATATTAAAAAATATAAGAATCAAAATGCAAACATCAAAATGAAATAACCATGAAAATACATCCATAACAATTTATTTATTATTATTATTATTATTATTTTGTCTTTTGTTCAATAAAATAGAAGAAGAAAAAAATTCATACGCAAGTGATTAGTTTTTAAAAATTTATTTCTATCAAATCCATAATTTATCGTATTTAATTAGATATGTATATGTCAAAACGAACATAGCTTAATTATTATGTATGTGTGTTGACAGCCTGGTTCTAGTCCCACTTTAATGTACTAAAATATATATATATATATATAAAAAAAAAAAAAAAAAGGGAGACACATTAGGACTTACCTCTTTTGATGCGTTGTAATTTCAAATAATCCACCTATTATTGCAATGTAATATTTAAATTAAATAAATCTAATTACTTTGAAAAGTGGCGTAGTATTAATTTTTAAAATAAAACTTGTCTCCCTCACTAATAAGCAACAAGAAAGTAAGCACAATCTGTTGCCACACTTGATACATACCAAGTGTTTTAAATATTTCTTTGATTAAAATACAATTTAGCCATTAACTTTCATATTTGTCTTCGTGAATTTTAAAAAATATTGAATAGTTCAATGACCTATTAAACACAAAATTAATATCTCAAAGACTTATTATATATACAAAATCAAAAGTTTAAGGATTTAATAGACCCTTCTTAAATTTCAGTGGTCTATTAGACACGAAAAATTAAAAATTGAAAGATTTTATTCGACATATTTTAAAGTTTAGGAACTAAACTTACAAATTTAGCTTATTTCTTTATATAACACTATATATATATATATATGCTTGTTTTGTCTTTTAATGCTAATACTATTTCTATTTATATCATTGTTAAATGATACCCTTTTAACAAAGAAAAACCAAAAGAGATTATTACACAAGACCATGAAGGCCATGACTACCATCTTTGACAACAACACATCTCCCTCTCAATTTTGGTGCTTCTGGTTCATCATTGCCCTCCTTCTCCATCTCTTCCTCAAAAAACATCTCCCGAAAACTAAACCCTCATCTCCGGGCGGCCTTGCGCCGCCCCCAAGCCCGCCGGCCCTCCCTCTCATTGGTCACCTCCACCACCTCACGCCAGTTCTCGTTACCTCCTTCCAAACCCTAGCTCGCCGCTACGGCCCTCTCATCGAGCTCCGAATTGGCGCGTCAAAGTGCATCGTCATCTCCAACGCAGCAGTCGCCAAAGAGGTCCTCAAAACTCACGAGCACAACTTCCTCTCCCGACCGGAGTTCGGCTCATCCGAGCACTTCATCTACCGAGGGTCGAGATTCGTCATGGCCCCCTACGGACCCTACTGGCGATTCATGAAGAAGCTAACCATGACACGGCTTCTCTCGCCGCCGCAGCTGGCGGCCTCCGCCGCCATCCGCAGCGACGAGGTGGCGAAGCTAGTGGAGAGAATAGAGGCAAATTCAAGAGAAAAGAAGCCCTCAGATTTGAGATTGGAATTTACCACTTTGACAAACAACATCATATCAAGGATGGTTTTAAGCACAAGGTGCTGTGATGGGAAAGATGAGGCTGAAGAGATTAAGGAGTTGGTGTGGAAGATCAATAGGCTGGCTGGGAAGTTGAGTGTGGGGGACATTTTGGGACCTTTGAAAGTGCTTGATTTCTCTGGAAATGGAATGAAGTTTGTGAGAACTATGAAGAGATTTGATAGATTGGTAGAGAGGATAATGAAGGAGCATGAAGAAGAGATCAACAAGCTGGCTGCCATTAATGGTGGTGAGGATGTTGAGAGAAGAAGAGATTTGTTGGATATCTTACTGGAGATTTATAATGATCCACAGGCTGAGATGAAGATAACCAGAAAGGATATCAAGTCGTTCTTGCTTGTGAGTTTTCAATTTCTTAGTCCCGTTTAATAACTATTTTGTTTTTTGCGTTTTTAATTTATGTTTTTTCTTACATATTTTTAAAAACTAAAAAAAAAAAAGTTTGAGAAGAAGAGAGAAAAATATATGGAGAGAAAAGTTATTAAATAAGACTAAAAAAAAGTTTATCAACCAAGTATAACTAAAGGTTAAGGTATATATTCTCGATCAAGATGTCACGAGTAACAATATGTGGGGTGGGACATTGAACCTAAGACCTCAGAGTCGCTAGTCAATAGATCATGTACTAGACGTACTCTTGGTAACATTTGATTACGATTTGTCTAAATTTAACTGAATTTTTTAATTGATTTGTTTTACCTACATAGTGGTTAGTAGAAATTCTTACCACTTTCTTAGTGTATTTTTTAGTAGTTCAATTTTTTTTAAGTTAGATCAACCAGTCTATTAAATGCAATATATTTAGACTAATGAAAAATGCACCACATCCTTAAGTTAGCTTCCATTGATGGGTATATTTCATAGTACTTTTACTTTCTTCATTAACACTATGATTTTTTCTCTTTAATGTCATTAATTAATAGCAATATTTCATAGTACTTTTACTTTCTTCATTAACACTATGATTTTTTCTCTTTAATGTCATTAATTAATAGCAATAGTATTGGTACTACAAATTTTCATCTTTAATGTCATTAATTAATAGCGATAGTATTGGTACTACAAATTTTCTCCTATTAAGTATTGTTTCTTTTTTTCTATACCTATTTTATTTAAGTTTAACCGGTTAAGGCCAACAAGAGCATAGCTCAACGACATGATGTATTGCCTAGCGACCATGAGGTCTTAGGTTCAATCCCCCACTCCAACATGTTGTCAAAAAAAAAAAAGTTTAACCGGTTAAGACATCAATATATATATAATTTCTCTCCCTTTTCTTTGGGTAGGACCTTTTCATGGCGGGCACCGATACGACGGCAACGGCGGTGCTATGGGCCATGGGAGAGCTCCTAAATCGTCCAGAAACAATTGAAAAGCTAAGAAAAGAGATAATTTTAGTGGTAGGGAAGAAGAAACTAGTACAAGTATCTGACCTCCCCAACCTCCCATATCTCCAAGCAGTGGTCAACGAAACCCTCCGCCTCCACCCATCGGCGCCGATCGTCATAAGAGAATGTTTAGACGATTGTAACATCAATGGCTCATTGGTCAAGGCCAAAACTCGAGTTTTGGTCAACGCCTACGCCGTCATGAGAGACCCAGAATCCTGGTCGGAGCCCGATAGGTTCTTGCCTGAGAGGTTTTTGGAAGGGTCGCTGGAGAGGATCGGCGGCCACCGGATGGAGATGAAGGGGCAAAATTTTCGGTACATTCCGTTCGGGAGTGGGAAGAGAGGTTGTCCTGGTTCCTCCCTTGCCTTGATGGTTTTTCCTTGTGCAATTGCCGCCATGGTGCAGCGGTTTGATTGGAAGATGGAGGGTAACGGTGGTAGCGGCGGCGGCGACAGTAGCGTTGATTTGAGACCTGGGTCAGGATTTGCTGCAGAGATGGCAACGCCGCTCATTTGTTATGCAGACCCCATTTAAGTATAAATGACGGTGTTAATATTTCTAGTTGTTCGCTACTAAGTTCAGACAATAGACATAAAGTTGTGCCGTGGCTAAGAGGTCATGAGTTCAATCCTCGCATTAATTAAATACTGTTGAAAAAAAAAAAAAATTCAGTCAATAGGAAAGTATTGTATTATATATATGCATGGTGAGTTTGAATATGTTCGTTGTTTTTCAAAAATGATATGTTTCTCTATGTATTAGAAGGTGGGGTAATTTGGTTTCTTTTTGTGTGTAAAAGCATATATACCAAGGGAATATATCTATAGCAATAAATTCTCTCCACAAAACTTTATGGTGTTTTGTATTGTTAAGATTCTATGATAAAATGATGTGTTATTTGTGTAATATATTTCAATCCCATGCCTAAGGGTTTTCAAAGTTCAAATTTGAGGGACATCTAATGGTATCAATATTCTCTAGGTCAAGTAGTATCGCTTAACTATGGTGTGTTTTTATCAAATGAACAATCTTCTTGAAAAAGAATATGCTTTTTGTTAGTATAATAATATCTATTAATTTGTTTAAGTTATTAAGTTTCACTACAAATTCGATCGGAGTATGACTCAATGGATAAGATATATATTGTCATGATGTCAAGGTTGATGGTTTTTTATCCCCACCCAAATTATAATTTTCTTGTATGAACGATTATAATTTCATCAAGTATATCATGATTTATATAAGTTTATGAAGACATAAAGAATTTATCACCTTCTTAATATCATTTGCACAAGTATAAATGGACTTCTTTTATGAACTCCTTTAAATGCATGTGTGTGTCAAGAGAGCCTTTTGTTTGATTATCATGCTGAGAGATTATATTGGTATATATATATATATATATATATATATATATATCCCTAGTAGGTAGTAACATATAGATGGTCTCTTCTCTTCTCGAAGTTTCACCCATGCAAGATGAAGAAATGTTATTGTTACATTCATTTGTTGAAGTTGATCTATATTTCAGTTTGTACTTGATAGCTCGAAGATATAAAAGGACGACTCTAATTAATATGTACCTTGGAAAAAGAGAAAATACTATAGTTAAATTAGCTCATTTCTCCTATATAAAAAAGTTATCATCGTCTAAGGTATTCGACGAAAAATAGCGTAAGTCATGTTAGAATGCCTTGAATCTGTTATGACCCTCTACGACTGACTTGGTACGGGGGAGTTGGGGTCCAGAGGCGAAGCGCCCTTGTGGAGTATATGAGGGCAACGTCCCTAAAAGAAAAATTTGATTAAATAGATTTTACTTATTCGTTTTGGGCTTTGACCCATTTTGTATTAAGTCATTAGAGGGGTGTCATATATAAACCTTCTAATAACTTCAACCGCCCCCTATTTGTCATTTTGTAATTCTCTCCTATTTCGTAATAATATTGTTCTTTCTTCTGCCTGTAGGCGTAGCTAACACGACGTTAATGAACCACACGTAAATCTGTGTTGTTTTCTTTTGCGCTTATTTGTTCTTTGTTATTGATTTATCGTAATAGAATCCTTGAGTGTTCAACCAGAAGCTATGAGTCTCCATGGAATAGTAATCATGTGGAGATCTCTGTGGTTGAACTTTATCAAAAAGGAATGCGACCAAAGAATTAAGAATTCACTTGAATAAGTGAGAGATAGATGATTATTTGAAGAGAGTTCAATAGTACTTTGTTTGAGGAAAGATGATTAGGAATGTGATCAAAGTCTCACATTAGTAAGATTTAATAAGATAAGAGATGATCCATAGAATATAACAGAAGATATATATTATTTCTATTGATTTTTTTTTTTTTTTTTTTTTTTTTTTTTGTTTGTTTGTATGGAGAAAACTGAAATTAAAACTACGAGAGTTTATGTGGCTACTATAGAAATAATGAAAAAGAATTTGTGGTCCTGTTTTTTAGTAATGAATTTGTGGTCCTAATTAACATCTATTAAAAAACTAAGTTTGTATCATATATGTTAGGTATATTTTGAAAAAAAAAACAAATTGGAAATTTTCTAAAAAATTAATTAAGTAATGTCCGTACAATAATTGGACTGTTTAATTAATAATCATTGCATTAAGACTTAATCAGGTATTCATAAAATAGGATATCAAACCACGTCGTAAATATTGTTGGATAGTGATCAATAATCACTTGGACTTTTGTACGCTCAAATTTCCTTTAAAATTTGGAGTGCTTTTTAAATACTGGTAAAATAATAATTCAAATCAATGGGATATATTTATATTTATATTTATTGTCATATTTAACTTCTCTATAATTATTAAAAAGAAAAGTAGTTTTCCAATCAATGTATATAACTTATTTAAAAAAAAAAATCAATATATATATATAAGTAAATAATTGGAGGGACCATGAAACTATATATATATATATATTATAAAAGGAAAATAGATTTAATTCTAATTTTGACCCTAAAGTTGTATGTTTATTTTATATTGGTCCCTAAGATTTTAAACATTTTATTTCAATCCTTAAATAATATATAATATTTTTTTGACAACATGTAAGTGTGAGGATCGAACCTAAGACATTTTGGTCTTTAGGGCATATAATTAACATTACAAATAGATGAAAATATATGAAGAGTATATCCTACCCATTATATAAAAGTTTAAAAAATATATAATAAAAAAAATCTATTTGTTCTAGACTAATAACTAACATTACAAATATGGAGAAGATTCAAAGCTTTAAACTTGAGGTTAAAAAAAATAAAAAAGTCTAAGGGAGGTCACTAATACATTATTATTATTATTAGTATAAATAAAATGGTTAAATGTAACTATTCAAACCTCTAACTTTTAGTAGAAGTTTATAATATCTTAATTAGTTTAACTACCCTAATTAGAGTTAACAAACATGCACAAATATTCAAAACCACCTTTTGTAAAAAGTTTATAATGTCTTAATGAGTTTAACTACCCTAGTTAGAGTTAACAAACATGCATAAATATTTAAAACCACGCACGCGTGTAGAAAGTTAGGTGTTAATTGTGAAATCGACCATATTTAACTTTGTTAAATGATTAATAAAAAAAAATTATCTACCAAAACTAAAATAGTTCTTTATACCAAGTACCACCCAAACTCCAAATCTTACATCATAAATACGGAGTTTTTTTTAGGAGGAAAGGATTGTTTTTTAAATAAATTAGAAAAATAAGGTAAATAAAGTTGTTCTAAAACAATTTCGAAAAAAGGGAAGAGTGTGCTAGTTGAACACGACCTCGACCGACATGTGGCTCAATCGTATGGCGTCACGTGTCACTTCAAAATTAAAATCTTGAAAACACTATTCTATAATTAGCCTATAAGCAATATTAGTTCTCCAATCAAATATATAACAACTAAAACTCTATTTCCATCATCACATAATTGTTTTTTCAACCATGGCTGATTTAGACTACCTTCGTCTTCTCTCTTTCTTGTTAGCCTCCTTCCTCTTCATCCAAGCCATCCTCATCAGAACCCAACCCGACAAGCCCCACCTTCCGCCGAGCCCACCGGTCCCTGCCGATGGTCGGCCACCTCCACCTCCTCGGCCGGATCAGCCGGCCTTCACAAATTATCATGTCAATATGAGCCATTAATACATCTCTTCTTCGTCTCCAAGCCTCGTGTTATTGTCTCCTCTCCAGAAATGGCTAAACAGTTCCTCAAAACAAATTATGAATCCTCCTATTGGAAGTTCTTGAAAAAGCTTTGCATGACGGAGCTCCTCGGCGGCCGGACTCTCGACCTCCACCGCTCAGTGAGGGACAAGGAGATGAGGTTGTTCGTGCAGCATATTCAGGAACGGGCTGTCGCAGTCGCAGGGGTAGCAGTTGATGTTGGAGCTGAGCTTTCGAGGTTTGTTAAATCACCCCTCAATTCAAAATTTTAAGGGGATAGGTTAAAGTAGATATAATAACTTAATTCATATTTTTAACACAAATAACACGAGACTTCACAAAAGTGACTATTAATTTTAGTTGGGAAAGAAATGACATATTATAAGGGTTCGGGAACGCATGATCTTTTGCGCGTATACTATTTTAAATCATTGTTCATCTCAAAAGTGTTTCTTAAAGAATATATTTGATCATAAATATGGTTTAGAGATTTGAACATACAATTTTTTAAAATGAAATAAAAATATCTTAACCATGAACTATACTCATGCCAACTTGAGTATAGCTCAATTGGTTAAGGTATATATATATATCATCGACCAAGAGGTCAGAGGTTCAAATCTCCACCCACGACTATTGTTAAAATTCCAAAAAAAAAATGCACTCATAATGGCCTAACCCATAAGTTTAAGCTAATAGGTTACCGGATATCCAATCATTGGTTTATATATTCTTGATCAAGGTTGATGAATAACATAATATTGAGGATGACGTTAAGGAGAAGATGCTCGGAGGAGGAAGGTGTGGAGCGGAAGAGGTGGGGAAACTAGTAGGGGAGATGTGCGAGCTCGCCGGAGAACTTAACGTCGCCGACACATTATATGGTTTTGCAAGAGATTGGATTTACAAGGGTTTGGAAGAAGAGTAAGAGATGTGAGAAAGAGGTATGATGTTATGATGGAGAAGATAATAAAGGAGCATGAGGAAGAGGAAGAGGAAGAAGATGATGGAGTTAAGGATTTGCTTGATATATTCTACTTGACATTTATGAAGATGAAAGCTCAGAAATCAAACTCACAAGAGAGAATATCAAGGCTTTTGTTATGGTAAGTTTAAGGTTAGAATTACAAATTCTATATCCCTTCCTATTTATTTAGTTAATTATTAAATTCTAAAAGATTTCAGTCAAAAAAAAAAATTCCAAAAGATTTTAAATATGTTTTTAGACTTTTGATTTATGGTTATCTTAATCTTCATCATTAATATTGATTCCTAGAATATTGACATGATATTTAGTAGATAAAATTTGGATGAAGTGGTATGAATTAACATTTAAGTTAAATTATGAAAAACGTTTAAAAAATACCCCTAAATTATGAAGAAAAAAAATTCAAAAATGTTGTCAACGTTAACAACAAATTACACAAAGTTCTAATGTGGATGGTTAAATTCTAACTTATGTACTTGTGTGACATGGAAAAAATGAAAAATGTAGACGTTTGAGGTGTTAAAAAAATCACGAGAACGTAGATGATATATTCTCCACCGATTTTGTCCTAGTTTTGTTTTATTCCCCGATTTTTTTAATCGGTAAAATAGGATTTTCATGATTTTTTTTTAACACCTTTTTATATTTTTTTTCATGTCACATAAGTACAAGTTATAATTTAACAATCCACATCAGGTGTTGTTCACGTTGAGGGCATTTTAAAACATTTTTCATGGTTCAGTAGTGATTTTGAAACTTTTTTCATGGGTCGAGAGTATTTTTAAAACTTTTGAAAATTCAGGAGTATTTTTTAAACGTTTTTCATAGTTTAAGAATATTTTTTAAATTTTTTAAAGTTTAGGGACATTTTTTAAATGAAACACATAGTTCATAAGTATTTTTGATAGCTTAACCACATTTATTTGGGTGAATTACAAATAATGTATGGTCAGTGATGGACCAAAACGTGGGTGTGTAATTTGGTTCAATAACCTGCAATGGAGATATAGTCAAGTGCAAGTATACACTGTGAATCAAGTAATAAAATGGAAAATATTCCAAGTATCGAATCCCAAGAGACTGTTGTGGAATTTAGTTTTAGAAATAATTGTTTTTCGAATGCAATGAAAAGTAAAAAAAATAAATTGATAATATGATGGGTTGGTGTTGGTTTGAAAATAATAATAAAAACAGGGATCCAATCATGTTTCAGCCCTAAGTTGAGTTTACTTGGCAGCCTGTGACCACAGAGTCACCACATAATACCTTATGTTTTTGGATCAGATTCATCTCCTATTCAACCTCTTTGCAAGTACCTTTAGGAGTCTAAGCCATTATACTCATGGTCCAGTGGATAATGTGATCTTAGATGGTTAAGCATGCAATCATATTGATCTTATAGTCTTTTGCCCCAATCATCAAGGACAATCGACGAAAATTATATTCCTAAATTTTTCTGCTATATCACATTTACGAGAGTCGTTAATTGTCCGACCTGTCCAGTATCGACATTAACATTTCATGTTGATTAAGTGATCAAGTTAATCTAACATTTTTGCATATATTTAGTAAAGGAAGAACCACACAAGGCATAAGGGTAAAACCGTAATTTACCGCTATCAAGCTAGCTCATTTCTTAATGGGTATTCACATAATTGAATCCCTTAGGAAACCTTAGCACATAATAAAAAATAAACTAAAATATTTCATTGATAAATAATGCATAAGTACAAAAACTGTTAAAATGGTAAAATAGTAATTTTACTCGAAAATTAAGAATAAAACGAAAATAGGATAAAAATAGAATAAATAAAGGACAGAATTAAAATAACGAAGGTTCTAAACTGAAAATGAAATTATAAATGCGAAAACTAGCTAAAGGGTAAAATGGTAATTTTGCATGAAAAAATAAGAATCGAACGAAATGTGCAATAAAAACATAATGTAAATAGGAATATGTTCAGAATAAAGCAGTAAATAAATCTGGAGATTTTTCAACTTTCTCTCTCTTGAACTCGTGGACAATGGATGAAGGGTCTCTACTCGCTCGATTCACGTTGTCAATGTGAATTGAATCCTCGCAGCACCTTCCTTCCGGAGATGGCTGAAGTAGAACTTTTCCAGAGGAGTGGTCCACTCTTGTTGGAGTTTCGAGATTTGGGTGAGTTCTTCGAGAGAGAAAAGAGGTTGATCGACTATGTGGAGAATGATTGTTGTTCAGAATGATCGATGATTTCAATGAAGACTTGAGGTGCCTTTTATAGGCCTTAGGGTTTGTTGGAGGTTGCTAAAAATGGGGGAGAGATCTTTGGAGAGGTTGTTAGGTCAAATGGAGATTTGGTTACTGAGATTCTCTTGAAGATCTTTGACCAAAATCTCCCAACAAATTCGTTTTGACCCAGTCAACTGCACTTTGTGACTTCTTTGTGGTCACAAGCTGGATTCTGTGACTTCTCTGTGGCTTCTATGTGGCCACAAGCTGGATTCTGTGACTTCTCTGTGGCTTCTATGTGGCCACAAGCTGGGACAAAACGAATACGACCCACTTTGTAATTGTTACAAATGATTTGATCCTAATCATTCATGTAGAGACATGTGAGTGGGGGTATCTTATACAATGAGTTTGTATAAGACTCGACTATGAAATATATAATCTCTCCTTATAAATCCGTTATTTGAGAAGATTAATATTTCACAGGATAATCATATGTGACTCGATATTAATCCTGAGTGAGTTATGAACTCTTGCCTATGAGGGTTCGTCCTTTGATTTGTATGGGTGAGAATGACCTTTATAGCCGATTCAATAAGCCTACCATTTTGGGGACTTGACCAAATAGGAAGCTGAGAACATAAGTTTCACAAGATAGAATTCACTCATTCACATATAGGGAAAGTATATGAGTAGTTCCCTTAAGTGCTGATTTCGAGATTTGAACAATGGGGCCACACCCTCTCACTAGCTCGAGAGAGATTTGGTTTATGGTTGGATCATAAACAGGTTGCTCATTAGAGAGTCAGTAGTACTTAAGGTGTAAGATGTAATTACAGGGGTAAAACAGACTTTTGACCCAGCTGTAATTACGAACAACTCGTGAAGGATCGACTTGCATGTAATGGTTATATCCATGGACACAACTTGTCCTACAGTGCATAAGTGTGCAACTCTAGGCCTATAGTGGAGTGACCTAGAGTTAATGGAGTAAAGTTAATTAATTAAAGAGTTTAATTAATTAATTTTGTATAGCTTATAAATCTGTAGGTCCATAAGTCTCATTGCTAGCTCAAAGTAACACTAAAAATATCAATTTAGTTGAAAGAAAATTTTGAAATGTTCGAATTAATATTTAATATATTTAATATATTAAATATATATAGAAGAGAAAAATATATTTATTGTATTTGATACATTAAATATTAGAGGAAACGTTTATGTATTAGATACATTATTATTGAGAATTATATATACATATAAAATTTGAATGAGATTCAAATTGGTTAAATATATATTATAAATGATTAATTTTATGATATTTGGATGAGATTCAAAAAAATATAAAATACATATTTGTTGCGCACTTTTAATGCAGTGCAAAACCGCAAGTGTACGGGTCAAGTAATAAAGTGTAAATGAATACGAATATCGTCCTCAGGACTGGCTTTCTAGTTCACTTAAGTACCCCAAATAATAGTGTTTAATTTTATCTAGAGAAATAAGAAGGAAAGTGGGTTGTGACAACAATTTCAAAAACAAATAATAAAATAAAATAACGAGTTAAACAATTCACGAGAGAAGTATCTTAGGGATATGATTTCACCAATTAGATTGACGCTTCAATCAATCAAATGCCTAGATTATTCATGCAAATTTCTATAAGTCTAGAAGGACACAAATAACAATTGCCTCTTCCGAGCGCAATTGGTCTCATGCAATGTAATAAAACTAATTTTCCAATCTAGTTTTTAAAGACATGCAAGGCATTAAGAACTCTTCTTTAAAACAACTTCTAAGATAGCCTAATCATTCCCATGTTAGAACTATTCTTAGTCATGCAATTAAGATCTAGTTTAAATCATTCTCTTCCAAGCATAATTTAAACCATGACGACATACAACCTTTGGCCAAAAGATTATAAGCATTAAGAAAGTAAAAGCATGAATGGATAATAAACAATCAATCTAAGCATTCAATTAATTAAAACGTCAAAACTAAAAGGCTACATCAATCCCCAAGATAATAAGTTTAGCTACTCATGTTCAAAACTACAAACATATCGAATAATAAATAATTCATCCACAATGTTCTAAGAAGAGGGAAAGATAAACTCAATATCGTGCCGTTCTCCGTTCCCGGCTTGTGATCTGCAATCCCTTGCTTCTGAATCTCTTCCTCAGCTTCAATCCTCGTTCCTCTTCTCCCAAAGTGTCAAAATCTCGAAACTAGGGCTTTTTCTCTCTAAAATTCGATCTCCAAGTCGGCTGGAAAAAGACTTATTTATAGCATAAAACCGTGACAGCGTCGAGACCCTAGGGGCAGCGTCTCGACGCTGTCCCGAAAAGATATTCTTCCTTAAATGGCACGCCAGCGTCGAGACACTAGGCACAGCGTCTCGACGCTACGGACGGAAATAACGCTGAACGGCTATCCGTAGCGTCGCGACGCTACGGGTAGCGTCTTGACGCTACTGCTGCGGGATTCTTGGCTTGAGCTTCCTCTTCAAGTCACCCAATTTGATCATTTCTCTTCTTAATCCTCACTAATGCTCCATTTAGCTCCATTTAGCTCAATTCCTATAATATAAAAGATAATCAACATTAAAGTGCTCATTTACACGATAAACTAGCGGTAAAAAGGCTATAAAGATAGCATACTTTGTGAGCTATCAATATTTTAATATAATGGATATTTAAATGGTATTTTATTAAATAAAATTAATTTCTAAAGGTCCTAGAACATTTAGGTTTAACCAAAAATTTGGCCAAAAATACTACTCTCTCATTAAACTACCATTCTTTCAAGGAGGCTCCCACAAGTTCTTGGTCCCGTGTTCGAGTCATATCGAGGAAGATCTTGTGGAATTGGGGTCATCAAAGGTATTAAATGCTTAACTTGTTTTTAGTTTAATTCTAAATAAAACAAAGATCTGTCTCAAACGCTTCCGCTGTGGGGGTTTGAAGCGTTCATTCCCTTCAAATTGGTATCAGAGCAATCTTTGAGTTTTGTTTAGAATTAAAAAATCATGTACGGTGGGTATTTTATATTTATCATAGATGTGATATGTGTGGTTTGCAAATTGACTGTTTAGACATATTTGTTGGCATTAATTTTATGAGCTTCAATTAGATGAATTGTAAAATCCTTATGGATTTAGGGTTTCTTTGTAATCTTTATTTTTCAAAATCCTTGTATACTAAGAAGTGAGAACAATCGAATTTTGTAAAATTTGTGTTCAATTAGAAATTTCCAGCCAACCAATCACTTCAATCAGTGGAACCTTCATAAGCAAGTTAGTTGAGTTGTTTGTTTAGAACATTAAAATGGTGAACTGGTTGATGGCGGGGATGCTTGAAGGTCTTCTCTTTAACATAAAGTTTGCTTGATGGTCATTAATTCTGAAAATTAGATTGGATTTGGAAGGTCCAAATTCAATTCTGTAAATTAGATTGGATTTGGTATGTCTAAATTCAATTATCAAAATTGGATTTAGATTTGGTGAATCCAAAAAGAAAAATTGGTGAAAACCAAGATATGTCTTGGATTTAAATTATTGTAATTTAAATTGTTTTTTCAATTTTTTTAGGATATGTCAAATATGCTGGTCAATTTTGCAGTGTTTTTAATTTAATTATGCATGTTGATGTATGTTTTAAATTTTAATTGATTTCATATAGTATGCCATCTAGATTAACATCTCACCATAGGTTAAACATGATCATGCATTTTAATTATTTTTTATATAATTGTTATATTTGAAATATTATGATTAAAATGTTATTTCTAATTTGATTGGATGATTTCCTAATATGTTTATATTTTCATATCTTTTAATATAATTGTTATATTTGGAAATTTTAAATTAGGATACTTCTTTTCATAATAGAAATTCATAGTTTTCCTAACGAGATTAGGATGTTTTCACAATGGGATTAGATATTTTCTAATAAGATTCATATATTTCTCCAATGAGATTAGAATTTTTCTTTCCTTAATTAAAAGATAATTAATTCATTCTTTAAATAGTTTAAATATTTGAATTTAGTTTATCTTTTATTCTAATAAGATTAGAATATATGATAATATTTAATTTTGTTTTAAAGGGTTTAAAATTGTTAAAATTTCAAGATTATCCATAAGGTGAATTAGTTTTTTAATAGGCTTAAAAATATTGCTTAAAATAAACTGAAGTTCATTGATCTAGTAATTAATAGTTAATTAAAGATTAATGAATTTGAAATAAAAATTGACTATAAGGGAACCCTGTCTAAGAAAGGTTACTCGGGTGAGGTACTTAAGTTGACTGAAAAGGAACACCTCTACCTGGGAACTGGCCTGGGGTTGAATTAGTCAAATTTTATTTTATTTCATTAAGCATGCTCATCATGTGATTAGTTTTAAATAGTTTAATATACTTGGTAATTCACATTAAAATCAATCTAACCAACATAAGGGTTATGAAAGAGTAGATTGAAAAACTTAGATAAATGAAATTAGTCTAATTTGTCTAAGTAATAGAAAACTCTATTTCAAAACACTTAGTGGGAGAAGGACATATGTCAAGGTATCCTACCGTCTGTATTATAGATTCACAAGGTGAATAGATTCACAAGGTGAGATTCATGCTTGGCCTCGCGGCGGATTTTGGACTGTCCCCCTACGGAAGGTGTTTGCATGGGTCAATATCAGGGTAAATCTCTAGAGAAAGTATTTTGAAAATAGTAAGTGGGAGAAGGAAATGTGTCAACATATCCTACGGTCTCTATCATTGGTTCACAACGTGAGATTCATGTGGGGCCTCGCGGCGGCTTTTGAACCGTCCCCTACGGAAGGTGTTTACATGGGTCAATATGAGGGTGAATCTCCTGAGAATGATAAGATTGTAATTTTATTTACAATACTTGATCTACCCTACGACGGCACTTGTTGGGATAAAATTATAGAATCTAGAATGATGGGTTACACTTACAAAGATCTCATTAAGGTTGTTAATGATTTTCTTGGACCAAACTAAAATGGTAACTAAATGTTATAGAAATAAGAGTTATTTTGGGATAACATTTGGTTGAGATTGCCTCAGTTTAGTGAAGGATCATTTGACTTACCCTGCGGCGGCACTTGTTCTAACTCACTAAAGTATCATAGCATTAGAAACTAATGTTTTAGGGTTCATTTATCAAATTGTTTGTTTTCTATGCTGAAATTGAATGAATATTGATTGCATGTTGTTAAATAATATTTTTATTTTTATATATTTCAATATTATGTCTATTTCTCTCAATTTTAATTTCCGTTACTAATTTGTCAAATTGAGAAAATAATATCACATGGAAAAATAATGTTAACACTATATAATGACAATGTAAATTTTTCTTTAATTTGTCTTTATTGAGAAATGTTCTCAAAAACCTGTTGTCAATGCTAATCGAATTGTTCGTGAAGCACATGTTCGTGAAGCAATGAAAAGTAACAAAAATAAATTGATAATATGTTGGGTTGGTTTTGGTTTGAAAAGAATAATAAAAACAGGGATCCAATCATGTTTCAGCCCTAAGTTGAGTTTCTTGACAGCCTGTGACCACAGAGTCACCACATAATATCTTATGCTTTTGGATCAGATTCATCTCCTATTCAGCCTCTTTCCAAGTACCTTTAGGAGTCTAAGCCATTATACTCACGGTTCAGTGGATAATGTGATCTTAGATGGTTAAGCATGCAATCCTATTGATCCTATAGTCTTTTGCCCCAATCATCAAGGACAATCAACGAAATCTTATTCCTAGGTTTTTTCTGCTATATCACCTTTACGAGATCCGTTAATTGCCCGACATGTCCTGTATCGACATTAACATTTCATGTTGATTAAGTGATCAAGTTAATCTAACATTTTTGCATGTATTCAGTAAAGGACGAACCACACAAGGCATAAGGGTAAAACTGTAATTTGCAGCTGTCAAGCTAGCTCATTTCTTAATGGGCATTCACATAATTGAATCCCTTAGAAAAACATAGCTCATAATAAATAAAATAAACTAAAATATTTCATTGATAAATAATACATAACAAGAACTATTAAAAGGGTAAAATGGTAATTTTACTCGAAAATTAAGAATAAAACGAAAATAGAATAAAAACAAAATAAATAAAGAACAAAATTAAAATAACGAAGGTTCTAAACTGAAAATGAAATTATAAATGTGAAAACTAGCTAAAGGGTAAAATGGTAGTTTTGCATAAAAAATTAAAAATCGAACGAAATGTGCAATAAAAACATAATGTAAATAGGAATATGTTTAGAATAAAACAGTAAATAAATCTGGAGATTTTTCAACTTTCTCTCTCTTGAACTCGTGGACAATGGATGAAGGGTCTTTACTCGCTCGATTCACGTCGTCAATGCGAATCGAATCCTCGCAGCACCTTCCTTCCGGAGATGGCTGAAGTAGAATATTTCCAGAGGAGTGGTCCGCTCTTGTCGGAGTTTCGGGATTTGGGTGAGTTCTTCGAGAGAGAAAAGAGGTTGATCGACTTTGTGGAGATTGATTGTTGTAAAGAATGATCAATGATTTGAATGAAGTCTGTCTTTTATAGGCCTTAGAGTTTGTTGGAGGTGGCTAAAAATGGGGGAGAGATATTTGCAGAGGTTGTTAGGTCAAATGGATATTTGGTTGCTGAGATTCTCTTGAAGATCTTTGACCAAAATTTCCCAACAAAATCGTTTTGACCCAGTCAACTGCACTTTGTGACTTCTTTGTGGCCACACCACAAGCTGGATTCTGTGACTTCTATGTGGCCACAAGCTAGGACAAAAATATAGATTTCTTGAAAAATGATTAAAACAACATTACTTCTTATAAAAATGACTCTTTTACCCTTCAAATTGCTTCATATTGACAAAACGACCTTGAGCATGTGACTTTCCTATTTTTATTCTTTTTTAATCAATTACATGCACAATTATATTTAATTTGAATTAAAAAGTCAATTAATGAGTATGATTTAAAGGGTAAAAACACGACATAAATGACGTTCATCAGTCAGGTTCAACTTAGAATTGAATTAAATTTTGGAACTACCAATATTTAGGTTGGGAATTCTTTTTCATCAAAATTTGTAATTTATTAAATTAACTATAGATCACACCAATCATCCAAATTTTATCTAATAAAGTGTCATATTAGTGCTTTATTAATTAGTCAATTTTAATGGTTGTAACTAGTTAATATAGACATAGCTCAACTGACATAATATATGACCTAGTGATTTATAATCATAAAACGAATTTATTTATTTTATCAATGCTAATATATATGTAGATACTAATCTAGATTTTTGGAGATTTTAATGTAGTTAATTTCTCAAGTTTTGAGAGTTAAAAAGTTTGATTAAAATATATTCTTCTTTTGAGATGAAATGTTTAAATTTTCATATCCCACATTTGTTGTACTAAAAAAAAAAGTTTCATCAACCAAAATTATAATTTTGTTCTTCATTTAATATAACTCTCCGTTATTTGTTTTTAGAAGAAATGGTTTTGTTTAGTAAATTTAATTTGATATATTTTTTTAAAAGACATCTTAATTTCGTTCTATAGTTGTGTGCAATGTATCCTATAAAGTTGGTATCTAAGGTGCTGGCGAATAGGCTGAAGCCGGTTTTGAGTGAGCTGATTTTTGACAACCAAAGTGCTTCTCTTCCTTGTCGAACCAAAGTGCTTTTCTTCCTGGTCGATGTGTGGTGGATAATGTCGTACTTCGGTATGAATGTTTGCACACCCTAATGTTAAGGGATGATACAAATATAATCTATCAAAATACTACCAAATTCAGACAATGTATATATTTTATCTAAAATCCCATACCAGGTTATGGCTCCAAATCTAAAGCAGAATTAACAATTTGGAACTCAACGGTTTAAAAGAATTAGATAAACCAACTTAAAGAATCGCACAAACTAAACGATACTCAGTTTATCAAGAAGAATTATTGTCGATCAATTTGAGTTTTTTGTTTAATACCCAAAATCCCACTCACTTTTGATTTTCGTAAAAAAAACCAAGACCGTGCACACAATGCACTTTTTCTTTCTTTTGTTTAAACTCCCCACAGCGGCCGCCAACCTGATTGAAAAATAAACCTAAACACAATTTAAGTTTCATTAAAAACATAAATTGGGCCAAAATGAATGGGCCTTGAATTTTTGGGCTCCATAATCCCAACACCTAAAAGCTAAAAGACGAGGAAAAGTGGGTTGGGCTGCTATGAAGCTTGATATGAGCAAGGCCTACAACCGAGTGGAGTGGAGTTTCTTGGAAGGCATGATGCGTGGGTTTGGGTTTGCTCCTCAGTGGGTAAGTTTGCTCATGCAGTGCATGTATCTGTCAAATACTCATTTAATCTGAATTGGCGTCGGTGTGGGGATGTGGTCCCGAGTCGGGGCCTCCGCCAGGGGTATCCCTTCTCCCCCTATCTGTTTCTTCTCTGTGCGGAAGGTCTGTCGCAACTATTGCTTACAGTCGAGCGGGAGAAGCGCATATCGGGGTTGACCCTATCCCATGGGGGGAAACCTCTCTCACACCTATTTTTCCAGATGATAGTTTGCTTTTTTTTTCAAGCAAACGGGGCTGAAGTTGGCGTAGTGCACGTAATCTTGCAGGATTACAAAAGAGCATATGGGCAGCGTGTTAACTTTGATAAGTCTGTCATCTCCTTTAGCCGCAGTACAGCCTTGGCGATGCGTGACGAGGTGAGCTAGACCCTTTAGGTGGGCCAGGTTCCGGTTTCATCGTCAGTATTTGGGGCTCCCTTCTTTTATGCCCCACAACCGGTCCAGTACTTTCAGTTACATTAAAGAGCGTGTGCGGCGCCAACTTCAGGGTTGGAAGGGAAAGCAGTTTTCTGTAGGGGGGCTGGGAGATTCTTCTGAAGGCTATCATACAGGTCATTCCTTGCTACACGATGAACTGTTTTAGGTGCCCTAAGAGGCTTCTTTAGGATATTAACAGGATCATGGCAAGATTTTGGTGGAACGGACAAGGAAGATAGACGAGTGCATTGGGTGAGTTGGAAATCTTTATGCCGACCTAAGTGTCTATGAGGATGGGGGTGTTTAGGGACCTTGAGTTGTTTAATCATGCTCTTCTTATAAAACAGAGTTGGAGATTGTTACACCATCCGACGTCTTTCGTAGCGTGAATTATGAAAGGGCGATATTATGCTAACTTTGATTTGTTCGCTGCACAATTGGGGTCGACTCCGTCAGCTATATGGAGGAGCTTATTATAGGGTCGAGAGTTACTGGAATCTGGAGTCCGATGGCGGATTGGCAATTGAGAGGCGGTGGAGGTATACAGGCATAATTGGGTGCCAGCGACATCTAGCTTACGTATCATCTCTCCAGCTACCTTACCCATCCAAGCGAGAGTATGTGATTTGTTTACCGCTTCCAGAGGGTGGGATGAGACCACTCTGGCAACATTTCCATCTAACGGAAGTCCATGTCATTTTGATAATTTCGACCAACCGTCGACATACATGGGACCAGACAATATGACACTTTGAGGAGTCAGAAGTGTATACAGTGAAGAGCGGTTACCGGTTAACGCAGTCACGGGTTCCTCATCAAGAGGCTTTTGTGTCGTCGGTTGATACCTTGACACGGTGGTGCACGGGGGTGTGGAAGATGGGTATCCCAAGTAAGCTCCGGGTCTTTCTATGGAGACTTTGTCTAGATAGGCTTTCCACCCTAGATAGTATGGGACGTCGAGGGATCGATTACAAATTTTTTCATAGGATGTTGACGACCTCTAAATTTGAGTGTTTATTGCAATTTTGGCCCGAAGGAACATAACTACATAGAAAATAAGTTTAGTTTTTGGAAATGTGTTTAGCTCATCTCTAAATTTTAAAAAGTTTTATTATGTATGTTTTTATTTAATTTTATGGGTTAATATTAACATATAGCATGTTCGGATAATCCATCAAATATTATCATCATGTTACGTTGGTCCAAATTTATCTAACAAAAACATGTTAGGTCAATATTTTTTATTTATTTTTTTTTGGACATAAAGGTTAATATTTTGTTAATTGTATAATCAAAATAAGTTATATATAACCCAGTTTAAAATGAGGGAAATGGTAACTGATGTGAATTTAAAGTAAAATAATTAAAAATATAGCACTTTTTTAATTTTTTTTTGTAAATTTGACAATTTCTATCACTGATAGTATAGTCTATCGCTGATAGAAGTCTATCACCTCAATTTTTTATAAAATTTTGTCAGTGACTATCACGGATAGTAGTCTATCAGTGATAGTAATATATCAGCGATAGCAGTCTATCAATGATAGTCACTAATTTTTTTGCTATATTTGCAAAATGTTTTAAATTTTACTATTTTTATCATTATTTTGGGTTTGTTTGTTGTGGAGAGAAAAGCTTGTTTTTACCCCATTTCACTCTTCATTTTTTTTTTTTTAGTTATATAAAAAAAAAGAGATTTTTTTTTAACCAAATGTGATGAAATTAATATCTCAATTAATTAAGTTTTTTTTCTTCTTATTTGTGTTGTGTTTTTATAGTTAGAAAAGACTATTTTTGCAAATATTAATTTTTCTTCTCGTATTAAATATTTTTAATTAGTTGGATTTATATATAGGGAAATTATAAAGGATGACAAAATAAATTAGACTAATTAAAAATGTAGCTACACTTTTTTTGGTTTGCAAATATAGCAAAATTGCTAAAAGATAGATTTTTTATTTTTTTATATTCCCAATTTACCCTCCCTAGCATTTGTATTTGGTGTATCAGTCATACAACTGATTTACTTAATTTGATGTATCAATTCTATAACTGATTTACCTTCTATTGGATGTATCAATTATACAACTGATTTACCTTTTATTTGGTGCATCAATATACTTGATATACCTTATATTTGGTGTATCAGTTGTACGACTGATTTACCTTATATTTGGTGTATCAATGACAACTGATTTACCATATATTTAGTGTATCAGTTATATAATTGATTTACCCTACCTTCGATAACCCTTATATTTTATTTAAGGAGAGATGGGGGATTGAACTCAACTTTTTAGTCAATAACACAACTCAAATCAAGTTATGTTCGGTTTGGCAGGATTTACATATTTTGTTACGAGTTAGTTCAGGAATAATTCTCGATTTAATTTTGGAAAGGTGTTAATGGAAAATAGTGTTCAACTATTCGATCCAAATTTATAGGATAAATTGGAATTTGGATCCAAAAATAATCTGGAATTTGGAGAAAAATAATTGAAATTGTTGAAACATGTCATAATTATTTTGTTTTTAGTTTTTTTTTTCTTTTATATTTTTTCTCACAATTTTTTGGTAATTTTTTTTACTTTCTTAAAAATACATATCAATTCTAGGCAAAATTAAAATACAAAATCAATTATATATATATATATATATATAATTTTTAGAATTTGGCTTGGTTTTAACTTCTCTGTGTTCATCATCTTCGGAAACTATTCGGCGTCGGAACTGAAGCATCAGCAGCGGCGACAGAGTGGGCATTAGCAGAGCTAATCAACAACCCATCTTCCATGGCAAAAGCAACTGAAGAACTCGATTCCCTCACCGGAAAAATTTGCCTTCTTCACGAATTTGATCTCTGATAGCACACAAAGTGTGCTATTTTTAGAGCCTTTTTATCGCTAGTTTTGTTGCTCAAAAGAGTACTTTCACGTTGATTTTCCTTTGTTGTGTAAAAATTGAGAAAATGGAGCAATTTGAAGCTTTATGGGAATTACTATTGAAAATAGGAGTCAATTGGGTGGTCATAGAAGAAGCCAAGTCAAGAGAAGAAGGAGATCAAGCATAAAAACCTGAGGGCAGAGCGTCAATTGACTACTCTTAGGTTTGAGTGCAAGGTTCACGACGGTGGCGGTAGTGGATATTAGAGTTAGTTTTCTCATGTAATTAAAGTGGTTATTTAGTTGGTTAATAACTCCTTGTAAAGTTGGTATAACTGCGGGATAATGGAGTGTATTTAAACATGACATTTCAATGAAATGAATAAGAAAAAAACAAGGGTCATTTCACACCCATTTACATTTAATATGGTATTAGACAAATTTCTCACGCCCCTTTACATTTAATATGGTATCAGAGAAATTTCTCTCTCTTTCGTCATCTTCATAATTTTTTTTCTCCCTGTACTTTCTCCTTTGCTTCATCATGAATCCCTAAGTTTCTTTACTAGTCTCCTTTGCTATCAAAAAAAAAAAAAAAAAAAAAAAAATCCCTAAGTTTCTCACATCGTCTCTATTGCTTCTTTCTCATCTTCTCCTACTAAATCTTCTTTTGCTAAATCTTCGTCTAAATTTCTGAAAAATTCTCAGAATCCATACTACCTTCATCACAATGATTCTTCTAACCTTGTTCTTGTTTCGGAACTTCTCACCGACGATAATTACGTCACCTGAAGTCGATTGATGCTTATTGTTCTCTCCATTCGTAATAAGCTTGGTTTCATCGACGGATCTCTTCCTCTGCCGAAGGGCAATCTTCTTATGTCCTAGACTCACAACAATCACATTGTGATTGCTTGGATCTTGAACTTTGTCTCTAAAGGAATTTCATCGAGTATTTTCTTTACTGATTCCGCGCGCGCAATTTAATTAGATCTCAATGAGCGTTTTCAGCGCAAAAATGGACCTCATATCTTCCATCTTAAACGAGATCTTGCTATGCTCACTCAAGATCAACAGTTGGTTACAACGTATTTTTCACGATTGAATAGAATTTGGGATGAATACATCACTTATCGGCCTTGTTGCACTTGTGGATGATGCACTTGCGGTGGACATGCGACTATTGAAAAATTCTTTCAGTATGAATATCTGATGAATTTTTGTATGGGACTTAATGAGTCTTTCGGTCATGCTCGATCTCAGATCCTTCTCATGGATCTTGCTCCTCCGATCAACAAGGCTTTTTCGTTGATTGCTCAGGAGGAACATCAATGATTTATCCTTATCTTACCTTTACCGCCAGTGGTTGGTCTTGCAGTCAATCATATGGCTACTCCTCACAAGAATCCTCATGTTGCGTCGTCTGCTAATCCTCGCCAACGGAAGGATCGTATGTTTTGCACATATTGTAAGAAACATGGTCATTCCATTGATAATTGCTATCAATTGACCGGTTATTCCCTTGGATATCGTCAAAGGGGAAGATAGTCTTCTCAATCTACACAGCCACAACAATCATCTGCCAATTCTGTTTCTGTTGAGAACTTTGTTTCTAGTTTAAGCAGTGTTGATACTCGTGCTCAATGTCACAACATTCTCACTATGTTGCAATCCAAATTAGTTGCTGCCAAGACTAAAATCGAAGCTACCACATCTTACTTGGCAGGTACTTGTCCAAAATCTTATGTGCCTTTTTCATCTTCTACCTCCTGGATTATTGACTCTGGAGCATCGACTCATATCTTTTTTAATCAAGCGGTTTTTACTTCCTTGATTCCTTTTACCACTTCAATAGTCTTACCTGATAACACACGTATTCCTGTACATTATGTTGGTACGGTTACCTTATTTGGCTATCTTCGTCTTCACCGAGTCCTATTTGTGTCTCGGTTTCAGTATAATCTACTTTTTATCAGTGTATTCACATCAAATACTTTTGTTTTGGTTCGATTCTCCACGGATTCTTGTGATATTCAGGAAAAGTCCACTTTGAAGACGATTGGCAGGTGTAGATTACATGTTGGACTCTATGTTCTTGAGGATGTTCTTCCTGATGATGTTGTTGCATCTCCTGTTTGTGTAGCTTTTGTTCGGCGCACTTCTGCTACCTTGTGGCACTCCAAGCTTGGTCATCTTTCTTTTCCACGTTTAAATGCTTTGAAGAACGTTTTACATCTTGATTCTTTGAAGAATGATCATGTTGCTCCTTGTGATATTTGTCTGTTAGCTAAGCAAAAACGTTTGTCTTTTGCTTCACATAATAATCTTTCTCCACATGCTTTTGATTTGATGCATGCTGATATATGGGATCCATTTGCTACTCCTTCACATGCTCGTTATACATATTTTCTCGCATTGGTAGATGCACAAGATATACTTAGTTTTACATGTTGCGTAGGAAGTCTGATGTTCTGAATCTTTCAATTAATTCAAACTCAGGGAAATGTATCAAGGTGTTTCGTTTTGATAATGCACCAGAATTATCTTTTGAAGAGTTTTTTCTCACCAAATGTGTATTCCATCAATTTTCTTGTGTTGCTATACCTAAACAAAATTTTGTGGTCGAAAGAAAACATTAGCACATTTTGAATGTTGCTCGTGCTTTATATTTTCAATGTCGTGTTCCTGATCATTTTTGGAGTGGGTGTGTCTTGCCTGATTATTCTTGAGGGTGTTTGGTTGCTTATGTTTTGAATCCACTTTGCCTTCTCAAATTTTAATTGATTAGTTTCCTATAGGTAATTATGAAAAATATCTATACAAAAATTGAACTCATTTTCGTACCATGTGCAACTTCCTAAAATGTCTAGCTACCTTATTTATTTTTTTTTTAATTCAAACTAATTCAAACATAATTAAATTCTCCAAAAATAAATCATTAATTAATTAATTATAATTCCTATGTTAAGCCAATCCTCATTAGGGCAAAAGGCCAGACCTCCTCAGAAGAAGCCAGGCCACTCAAATTGGTCCAATCTCAATGGTGTCATAAAATCAATTCATTTAAATGAGCATTTTTTAAATTTAGAGTAATCAAGAATTAAAATTAATGTCAATCGGGAGATTCTAATTTTACGGATATTGATGGATATATCAACAAAATATTTATAAAAGTTACAGGTGATAGCACTCTAAAAGTGCTAACTTATAGCTGCTAAATTTTGTGAATTAAGGAATTTATTGTGTTTAATATATATATTTTGTTAAATTTAATTGTTAAGGGTTAAATCAGAAAATTGCACTAATTTAAAGCTTAAAAGAATGTTTTAGAGGATAATATTAATTAATAATTTTGAATTCTAATACTATTTATATTAACTAATCAAATGTTATTTTAAAACTAATAAGTGGTGGTGCAGGAGAACTTTGGCATATCAATAGGCTTGAGTTTGAGATCGGGGGAGGACAACATTTTGATAAGTGCTTCAAGCATCTTCTTCTTCCAAGCATATTCTTATTAGCATGTGTATAAGATTGATTGACGCTCATGAATGTATACATGTTAGATTGTTAATTAGATTAGTGATGTCGTGACTCTCCTAATCGCCATAAATCAGAATATTTCCTAATCGCCATAAATTGGAATATTAGCTTAGGCTATCCAAGTTAAACATCCACCATAATTTTCCGTCACTGACAATTAATCAATATGGAACAATTAATCAATATGGAACGATCGCCCCCAATTGATCAATTGTCAAGTTTAATTAGAATGGCACGTTTCTAATTAATTAATTGGGCTTGCTTGCTACGGCAGTTCCGAGTAGGAAATTTATGTGTTTGAATTGTTCTGGCTAAATATATTTGAATCCCTATGATCTAAGTTGCATCAAAGTAATCTTGATCCCTTAAATTAGGAGCACGAGTTATAATTTTAATTTCTTGTTCTTTAATTTTTCATTAGTTATTTTTCAGCATGTTTTATTTTTAGTTTTCTTTAACCAACCCCCTTTAATTTATTGTTTTAATTAAAAGCAAGTAGAAGTTAATTTTAGGTTCCCTGCGGATCGACCTAGTTACCACTATTCTACAAGTTAGAATAGATACCAGTATTATATATGCAATTTGGCGGGCCTCGACAACCCAAGAGTAGCATAAAAAGCTACCACAAGTGTGTTTACTTCCCTCCAAACGTCATGAATCAATGGTAATTATGATAGTGGGACCCACATTTATTATTAATGAAATTGTGGGTCCCACCTCGAATTTTGTAATCCCATTACATCATTTCTCTACCACCCGTGGGGTGCAGATTAGGTGGGGCCCTCTCATTTTTAGTCATTTCCTTCCACAAATGCCCCTTCTCTCTCTTCCTCGATTTTCTCATTTCTTCAACTAAGACACTCCATTTTTTTTTCCTTTCTTCCTCTGTTCTTCAATTCCTAATTTATTCTTCATCCAACACTTTTATCTTTCCTTCCACAAAACTCATTTACGATTTTCTGGGTGTTTACGGAGACGAAATGCGAGATCTTCATATTTTCCGGATATTAATCTTTCGCATACGTAGCAGATAGGTCGTCTTCAACCTCGTAATCGATCGGATTAATACACAGGAGATGAAAAAAAATACATATTTACACGATTCGATAAACTATCATGATTTATATTACGAGCAGCAAAATGATTAACAACTTCATAAAAATCACAATTACAAACATGACTACAAACATGAGTAGTATCATGTGTCCACACTTTTCCAAACAGAACAAGTTTTTTTTTTCATCCAAACTTTCCACGTGAAGCCATCATCATCTGCTTCCTCAAAAAAACAGGAAAACAAAATAAACAAACGACCATACCTAAGAAATAAGAATGATGAAGAAGAGAAGTCCAACGGTCTTTTGCAGGGAGACGAAGGAGGAAGAAGAGTAGCAGACTCGCGGTCTTTTTTTTCATTTCATTTTTTTAATTATAATCGAGGGTATTGTGGTAAATTCAATTACGTTTGATTTGGCCTTAAATAAACATTGTCAATGGAATTAAGATTACGTATGACTTGAAGTAAACACTATTAAAGGTAACCCGATTACTATTGAAGCCTTAATCCATTACAATTGATTTATTACGATTGTTCGGGAAATTAGATTACGGAGAGGTAAACACACCCTTAATTAATAATCCAGTTCTTTTTACTTTTTAAATCAATTTTTGTTATTATTATTTATTTTATTTTATTTTGATAGAGTTTATTCCTAGTATTTATATGAGAAAAAATCAATTTTTATCCATAAACTTGTTAAGTTGTGTCAATTTTTACTCTAAATTTTCATTTTCATCAAATGAGACCATAAACTTAGAAAATTGTTGCAATCTTAACAATTTTAGAAAGTGTTGCAATTTTTACCCACCGATAAATTTTCGTTTGAAAAATCATTAAAAAAAAAATATTATCATATACTTTCAAGTTTCAATAAATTATTTTCCTTCAAAAATAAAAATTTCAATAAATTATAAAACATATGCATGCATATGGTACGAAATTGATAAAGTTTCAAAGAAAAATGACATTAAAGTTAATTTTTTAACGAACCCAACAAAATTGAACTCATTTTTTCATATGTTAGTCGTTTTTCCTATATATAATTATGAAAAATATTTCTCAAGTTGTTATTATAAACTATCAAATTTTAATTGATTAGTTTAAAATAAATTAATATTGTCAAAGATTTTGTAAAAAAATCAAAAAAAATATTTATAGATAGATTAAATTATTTTAGAATATAGACAAATATAAATTACATATTCTTTAGATGGAGAAACATTAGAACAGTCAATTTTTTTTTTTAGTTAATTTATTGTTTTAATAGGTTGTTTATTTTTATTTTCTTAAATATGTTTACTTATTTTTAGTTTTTCTTCTTTTTTTCTTCTTAAAATTACCAATCTCTTATAGATTCGAATGAAGACCATTATAAAGTATATATATATATAGTTTGTTTGGTTTAAATTTATTTTGAAATATTTTAAGTGAGATAATTAGATATAAAGTTATAAGAAGTTTATTTATAATTTAGTTTTGATTTATTTATTTCTATCATTGTTATTTTAAATCTTTAATTTTTAATTTGATTAGTTGAAAATAAATGATAATATTGTGTAGATGATGATGAAAAAAAAAACCGTAGGGAAGGCAACCAAAAACAGAAAAAAGAAAAAAATGAAAAACAATTTTTGGAGTGACATATGGCGTCATACGATTGGGCCACTACTACAAAAAAAAAAAACTACCATTTTTTTCGAAATTATTTCAAAACAACCCTATTTTTCTAATTTATTTAAAAAACAACCCCTCCCTCCTAAAAAACTTGTTGCTTTTGATGGTGTATGAGGTGACAAGAACATCTACAACAACTTCAGGGTTTGCACCGTCCATGTACCCCACGATTCAACCCTTGATGAACTCCACAAGTCCATCGCTCAAGTTATTTCACTAGATGACGCGGAAAGGATCTCACAGTTGTTCCTAGGAACAGGGAAGAGAAATCGTTGATCACGAGGCTTGCAGAAGACAAAGACTTTGTGTGGGTGCTAGCAAGGTATTTGAATCGTATGTACGACGATTGTTGTCTGGTTGTCGATATTCGAGTTGTAGATACAAGCACATACATTGGCGGTGGGAGTAGTAAGTAGAAAAGAATATCGTCTCTAAAGAAGAGGAATTTATACTTCGTCGATCCAGATCGTATTGACGAACTTGCTAAGAACTTGGGCATTTTCGACAACTGTATTTTTTTTACAGAAAATCAGACTTAAAGAAGCTTGTTTCCCGAATAGCGATAAAAGAATTTTTTCAGTTTAGAACGTCAAGATCTAGTACAACGAAATTCACTGTCAAATAATGCATTGAAGACTCCTGCAATTGGTCCTTCTACGCGTTAGTGTATGACACCGAAAAACTGTGGGTGGTTAGGAAGTTCACAAATGAGCATAGTTGCGTTATAGACATTATTAAGAACTACCACAGACAAGCAACTGCAATCGTTGTTAGCGACTATGCAAAGACCATAATGTCAACCAATAAATAAAAAATATTGCACATCAGGCGACATCATCGGGTATGCTCAGAAAAAAGCATGAGGTTAGAGATAAGGCATTTACCTCTATGAGGGGTTCACCCAAAAAGTCTTATGCTCGTATCCCCACCTTTGCAACTAGATTGATTGAACAAAATCCATATATTTATTTATGCGTACATTCACTTAATAATAATATGCACGTTGTAGATACTTATATACACATCTTTCATTGGTAGGTACCTACACTGCGCAAGAGGGAGAGGGGGGACAATAGGTTCAAATTCGTTTTCACGAGCTTAGCAGCATCGATAAAAGGATAAGAGCACTGCCTACCAGTGATATTCGTTGATGGCACCTCCATGAAGAATAAGTTCAATGGTACATTGTTCACCGTTTGCACCTTCGATGGTAACTCACAGACATACCCATTGGCAGTTTCCATCGTGGACTCTAAGAATGACGTTTCATGGGGATGATTTTTCAAGAACCTAAAAGCAGTATTTGGTGAGCCCAAGGACCTAGGTAATTGTGTATGACCGCCGCAAGTGTATATCCAACAAATTTAGGAGGTATATACTTCTGCACATCACGGTATTTGTATTTACCATCTAGTACAAAACCTTAAGTCATATCATAGAGGAAAACCGATTGAAGAATTGTTTAATCAGTGTGATAAATCATATACTCCGCCTGGTTTTTAGTATTGCATGAGGCAAATGAAACAATTAGTACCTTCTATCAAGACCGAATTCGAGGGAATTGGGTTTGTTAGGTGGAGTCGTACGTTTTCTACAAGGAAAAGGTACGTATAGAAAACGTACGTAACGATGACAATGAAGATATCTGAGAGCTTCAACTCCCGCCTGAGAAATGATCGCGAGCTTCCAATTATTTCTCTATTAGAGGAAGTAAAAGACACTTTGCAAGAATGGTTCTTCAAGCGGAAGATCGGTTCAAACTTCTGACTTCAACATATAACACAATAAGTCGAGAGTCACCTACGGGACTCCCTAAAGGCCAGTCGTACCATGGATGTAAATTATTTTTAGGGTAAAAATCAATTTATACTCATGAACTTTGGGGGTTGTATCAATTAAAACCCTAAACTACTGATTGTATCAATTAAAACCATGAACTTTTGTGGTTGTATCAATTTATACCTTTCGTCAACTCCCCTTTTTCAGCCGTTAATAAAATTGGGCCTCACGTGCCAATTAATCAGAAATCTGATATTTTATATATATTAAAAAAAGAAAATAATGTGGCCAAATGAGAGGAAAGACGAAAAGGCTCAACGTATTTGAAGGCGATTAAGTCCAGAAGCTCGGATGGGAGGAACACGGGCTCAGATTTTGCGTATTTGAAGGCGATTAAGACGAGAAGCTCGGATGGGAGGAACTCAACACCGAAATCTTCTTGGTTGCAGCCATAGCTCCTTCGTGGATCGACCAGTCGAGAAGCACGATCGTCAATGGATTGAGGAAGAATATGTGTGATTCGAGGGAGAGTTTCAACAGATTAAGAGAAGAGATCTCGTCGACGTGTAAGGAGATGATTTAACGAAGATATTTTACGATTACGGTGAGCATTTCGAATTCTCTCGCTCTGGAGGCAAAAGAAGACCAATACTGAAATTCAAGCAAAACGAGAAGCAAAACAAATCCGACCTGCCGGATTCGAACCAGCGACCTAAGGATGGCTATTGGAATTTGGTTCTACTACAGTCCTCCGCTCTACCAACTGAGCTAAGGTCGGTTTATAATGTTTTGGCTGAGCGATTGATTAAACTTGGCAATCAATTGTTCTAAGTGTTTATACCATATAAATTGATTTATTTTTGCAAGCCCAACCCCAGCAGCGTTCTAATTTGAGGTTAGGGAATCTTTGATGCAAATGTTATATAGTTAATTAGATTAGTGAAGTCATGTCTCTTAATCGCCAAGTAACACGGGTTAAGTTGGGCCATTAATGTTTGGGGGGGCCAAAAAACAAATTATCACAAAAAAAAATTGAGGTTTGTATTCACGCTCTCATATTATGTTGATCTTAAAAGTTCAAATAAACTTAATACTATTATATAATTCAATTTTGGTTCTAATGAATCTGAATTTTAAGAAATATCGAATAAGACAAGGATCTATTACACTTAAACTTGAAAATTCGACGATCTATTAGATACAAAATTGAAAGTTTAAAAATATATTGAACACTTTTTAAAACTTTTGGATCTATTAAATACAAAATTGAAAGTTCAAAAACTTATTAGACACTTTGAAAAAAAATTATTAAAAAAAACACAATTTAATGTAAAATATTTTCCAACATTTGGAGTGTGGTGTAATATAGACTAAATTACTTTTGGAAAAACTAACAAATAAACTAATACTAAGGATTAAGTTGAAGATTTGTTGAAAGTATAAAGACTAAATTTGGACATTTGAAATTCTAAGGACTAAAATTAATACAATTTTCAAAGTACAAACACTAAAACGACGCCAAACCGAGCATAGCTCGATTGACATAAAGTTGTGTCTTGACTGAAAGGTCAGTAGTTCAATCCCCCACCCGTCTAAAACGATATTTCAACATTTTTTAATATAAATATATATATAAAAAAAATGAAACTTGAAAAAAAAATTAAAAAAAAAATCTTATAGAATTAAATATTTAAAACTAAATATGAAGTGATTTTATCATTTATATTGATAATAAAAAAATATATTTAAGAAATTAGTTATGTATGTAATCGAGAAAAAATAAAAAAACAATATGTAAGAGATAAGGTTTGAACTTAAGATGACATTCACACTTACCACGGTAGCAAACTGCCCTTTCATTTATTTTAGGGGGGCAAATTCTATATATTATATATACTATATATTTTAAGACATTATTTTGCCTATGTATATTAAAAATTTCAAATATTTGGGGGGGCCATGGCCCCCTAGTCCCCAAAGAGATTCGCCCCTGGCCATAGGTAACATAGGCGTTGATCTTTGGTTGTATTAACTTACCTTGAAAAAGTAGATAAATCGAAATATTAACTTAGGCTTCCAGGTTAAACATATGTCGTGTCAATTAATCAATATGGAACGTTGTCCCTCAGTTGATTGATTGCCAAGTTTAATTAGAATCGAACCTCCGTCTTTGTTCTCTAATTAATTTAGAATTGATCACCTTAAATTAATTAAAGAATAGTCTAATTGGAACTCCACGTTTCTATTTAATTGTTTGGGTTACTTGTATTAGCAGTTTCGTGCAAGTAAATTATGTTTTTGCTAAGTATATTTGAATTCCTATGAACTAAATCGCATCAAAGTAATCTCGACTCTCAAATTAGGACCACGTGTTACATTTTAATTTCCTCTCATTTATTTATGAACTAAATCGCATCAAAGTAATCTCGACTCTCAAATTAGGACCACGTGTTACATTTTAATTTCCTCTCATTTATTTTTCCGTTATTTAATTTTCTGTTAGCTATTTTCTGCTTCTTTTTAGTTTTCTTTAACCAATCCCCCATTTTATTTACTGTTTTAATTAAAGAAAAATAGAAATTAATTAAGAAAAGTTAATTTAGGTTGCCTGCGGATCGACCTGGTTATCATTGTTTTACAAGTTACCAGTATTTATAAATGTTAGATTGGCGGGATTCGACACCCCGAACATAGTGAACATTCAAAAAGTTCACCACTAAAGATCTAAATAGATTTCATTTAAATATCAATTGATGTCTTTCATGTTACTTTTTCCCCAAAAAATTGCTTTCTAATTCGTGTGTTTCAGGTATATAGGATTCAACAAGTTTCTGGATGTGGACTTGCCTCAAGACCAAACAAATAATTAACCCCCGGACAAAATCATCTCAACGGACACTTTCCTTATCCATCAAAATCGTGGAAATATTTTGATATCATCAGCTACGGGCTTGTTTGATAACGTTCCCGTTTCCTGTTTCTTGTTCCCATTTCTCATTTTTTAAGAAACGGTCTTGTTTGATAACTATTTCCGTTTCTTGTTTCTAAATTTTGAGAAACGTTTCTAAAAAAGAGGCAAAATTTGAAAAACTTCAAAAAGGTGTTTCTCCCAGGTCCGTTTCTCTTTATATTAATCTGTTCCTAAAATGATGATAAATTAGTGTTGGTTCATTGGCAAGAGAAGCACCCAAATAAACTCCTCACCTATGAGGTCCTGGCTTCAAATCCTCATTATAACACTTTTGTTTCTTTTTTTTTTCTTTCTTAATTATGCAATATTTTTTTTTATATATTATTTTAATTTTGAATTTTGCTATTGTTTTTTAGGATACATTACTGATTACTAATATTAATAATAATTTTTTTTTTATTTAAATACATTAAAATATTTATTATATTTATTTATTAAATTTGTTATATCTTTTATTTAAATACATTAAAATATTTATTTATTAATTGTAAAAAAAAAAATATTATTATTTTTATGTTTTTTTAATAAGTATCAATTCACATCGATATTTTCATATTTTCATCGAAGACGACACTTTAAACTTTGCAAATTAGCATTTCAATATTTTTAAATTAGTTTAAATTTCCCACTATTAAATATTAGATTCACAAATGATATTTTAGTTATATAACATAAAATTATCTATAATATAATTGAAATGTCAATTCACCTCTCAGGTTGATATTGAGCTCATTGACACGTTAAAATGTCTACACGTCAACGAAAATTTAAAACATGACCCATAACAAACAATGGCGAATGACAACGACTTCGAGATTTTAGAGCAAGGAAGGCATCATCCTCGAGGTAGGGAAAAGTGTTTAACTATCAAAAAAATTTCACTGCGAAATGTTATTGAACGTTGTTTTGGCGTGTTGGAGACTCGCTTCCCTATTCTTAAATAAACGTCTCCTTACTCTGTCAACACACAAAAACATATACCAAATCAAATCAAATTTGGATTACATTTGAAGTATAAATACAATTTTTTTTTTTAATGCATGTTATATCTTTTTATATTATGTATACTAAATTTTATTTAAACTATGAAAAATAAAAAATAAAACATAAAGAGAAAAAAGAAACAATTAACAAAAAAAAAATCATCAAAATGACGATATTTCTATTTTTTTTTTTTTTCAAGAAACAAGAAACGTTATCAAACAAGTATGTGTTTCTGTTTCCTTTTTTTCAAGAAACAAGAAACAGGAGTAGTTATCAAACATGTTTCTGTTTCTGATTCTCAAAAAATAGGGAACAAGAAATAGGGAACGAGAAACGGGAAACAGGGAACAAAAAACAGGAACGTTATCAAACGGACCCTACATGTCCATCTACAACAAACAATCAAGCTCCATGTCCTGTCAATGGAGTTGAAGTTATGGAACCATTTTGTATATAATTAGTCTTTTTACCGTAAATTGAATCACATATTTGTTCCATTCAATTTTAGTCTATTTCTCGGTTCAATTCTTTCCTTTTTTAAAAGTTTGTACATTCCTGCAAGTTATAGAGAATGAATCCTCTTGAAAAATTCAATGGAATGAGTTATTATTAAGCAATGATGATGAACATGATGAATATACAACCTTTAGAATTGGGATTTTGGGAATGATGACATTTTTATTTCTTCTGACATTTGTTGGGTGTAAGAAATAATCTACACATGGATTATTCTAAGATTTCTCACAACATAATGGGACAATACTTACCTTAGCAGCTTCATTCATAAGACATGAAAAAGTGTGTAATTCCATATATTTCATGATTTCCATTAGCTCAACAAAACTATCTCACGAAATCTCAACAAGTTCACCAAATTCTATTGCCATTCAACTTTCCTTTCATGACTCCACATTAGTTCCTTTGTTATCGGCGAAGATTATCACCTATTATACTTTCCTATTATACTTTTCTTTTTTTATTTAGCTATTATTCCTTGTATATCAATCATTTAATGTTATTGCCTTATTGGATTTTGTAAATGTTTAATCAGGATGAAATCAACTCTGTAAACTCAACTCAAGTTTTCTGGGAAGTAATTTGAGATTAATTTTTATTCTCTTTCATCAAAGTTGGGTGACTTCTCTTAGGTTGGATGTACTTAAAATGATCACATCTATTTCATTCAAAATATATGTTGACATATGTCACAAAGTCTTATATAGGACACAAACCTAATGTGTCACATGTTCAATACACAAAACATGTTCTGAAATACATCCAACAAATAACTAGTACAAAATAATCAAGTCACATTTTGTCAACAAAAATATCTATCATCTATCTCCAACAAAAACATATTCTTTTAAACGAAATGATCTTGTGGTTGATCTTTGTGGATGTCACTAATTTATCATTGGTCTTCCCCTAACTTTCCTTGGTCTCAAACTTGATTGATTGACGTCCAAAGCGACATTGTGTTCAATCTAGATGGAAGTGAACAACAAAAAATGAAGTTTAAATAGCTAACATGCATAATGCAAAAAAAAAAAAAAAAAAAAAAAAACAGTAGCTCATTGTAATACAAATCTACTTTGAAGGAAAAATAACATACTTGTTGTGTAATGCTTGATTGAGTGATGTCCGAGGTCTGAACAAATCTCATAAATGAGTTTTCCTTCCTTTTAATCTGAAAGCATTAGAGTGATAAAAATGTTAGTTAATGTTACATTTAAACAAAGTGTACAAATATCACATACATGTACATTTACCGTCATCTTCCTTTTAGCCTTGGATTGCATTGCATTCTTGTTTTGTCCTACAACCCTTTTACATCCTCTCACATTATGGCCTTGTTTGCCACATCTGCTACAAGTTATTATTGTATTCTTCTTACGTACTCTATGAAGATTACTTACCTCATCTAGAGCCTTCTTCCTTTGTTTTTTAGGTCTTTCAGGCAATCTCCTTATGGTGGGAGGAAGTACAGGGTCCATGTCCACATTTGGCCACATTTATATGTCGTTAATAGGTTGAATATAATGGGAATAGGTAGAAATAAAGGTTTCCTTATGGAAGTACTTATTAACAAAGTCTTCGGGACTCTTCCTAAGAAACCAAATACATTGGATAGCATCTGAACATGGCACTCTTGTGAGCTCCCACTGGTAGCATGTATATGTGTGCTTGTTCAAATCAACAATATATTGTTCTCTACCATTTTCAACATCAAACCTCTCCTCACCAGAAAATTTAGGTGACCAATTCCTAGCAAGCTCTTTACTCCTTTCCAACTTCATTTGAATCTTTGGACACAACAATCCTTGCATATTTTTTACTTATTGTCTCTTTTTATGGACTCTTTCCATAAGGTTCTTTCTAATCATTTCCATCATTGTTAAGATAGGCTTACTCCTAGCTTGAAGAATATAAGAATTGAAGCACACTCACTCAGATTGTTTAGCAACATGTCACACTTGGCATTAGACCTAAATGCGTGTTTGAACCAATAGCTCGGTGGTATGGCTTTCAACCAATTGTAAGCTGCCAAGTCCACTTGGCTGAGCTTTTTTAACTCCTTCTCAAAAGCAGTTGATGTAGTAGCTTTGGCAGCGTTCCAAAGTGCAACTTTATATAATTTTCCTTCAAACACAGATGAAAAAGATCGAGAAAAGCTCAGTATGAAATACAATAAGAAGATTAACTACAATATACAATAAAGATACAAAAAAACTCATATTAAAATACTACTTTTAAACTTGGCTTTAAAGTTTGCATACAAGTGTCTAACGCAAAATCTATGCTCACAACCTGGTGCTACGAACTCAATTGCTGGAATAATACCCTACAAATAGAAGATCGATTAATATTAGACGTAAAAAATAAGAACTAAAATTAATACTGACATAAAAGGATTTGATGTCCATAGAACCTTACCTTTTGTTGATCTGAAATGAAGGTCCAGTCATGTTGTCTTACATTTCCAACATCATCCAATAGTAGTTGAAGGAACCAAATCCATGACTCTTTCGACTATTGCATATGCTATTGGAAACATCCCATCGATTCCATTAATTCCAACTGCAGTCAACAATTTCCCCTAGCATTGTCCTTTCAAATGACAACCATCTATTCCAATAATAGGTCTACAACCACTCAAGAATCCCTTCTTACAAGCATTTAGACACATGTACAATTTTTTTTATATTGGTGGAGCTCCATTAACTTGTCTATGAACACTCATAATACATGAGGACTCTAAATTTGTCCTTCTAATTTCCTCACAATATTTCCATAACTTAGCATATTGTTCCTTTATTGTCCCCTCTATCATTTTGATATCAATCATTCTTGCTCTGTAAGTTTGGTTTCTGGAAATATTTATATTGAACTTCTTCCTTACTATTTCTTGAATTGTCGTCCACTCAAAATTAGGTTGAGTTTTGAATCTATCCAACAAAGTAGTTGCAATCCACCTAGATTTGCAAATGACTTTTCTATAACAAGAGTGTTTTGTTACCAAAGGTCTTAATCTGAAAAGTGTTTTGTTTTTGCATTTTGGAAGCATGTAATCTCCATTCACATCCTTCTTGACACTCACCAGTCACCCTAGACCATTCATTTTTCATGAACTTTATTTCATGACCACGTAAACCATATTCCTTTATTGTTGTAATTAATTCTTTTTTAGTGCCAAAAATCATGCCCAATAAAAATGTTATCTACTTGTCAAATGAATTGAACTCAGGCCATCTTTCACCACTCCCTTCATAATCAGAGTTGCAAGGAGAATGCAATTCCTCAAATGATGCATAGTCTGATTGCATCTCATCACCCGCAAGTATTATAGTTAACCTCGTTCCATGCAAGTTCATAATTAACCTCATCACACACTACCAACATTTTTCCTTGCACCATTTCCCCCTCTAACTCAACCTCGTGCGCATCCACATTTTCATCAAAAAGAATATCAGCATCAAGCATTTCATAGTCACTTTCTACAATGTCATTCATGTCCACACTTCTATCACTAGTATCCTCCTCTGAAGATAAACTTTCACCCATTGGTATAAAAACATCTGCCTCTTCTTCTACAGTATTAACTATCGCAGCATGTTCAACATATATATGTATTTCCTTAATTGATGTCAAAGAATTTAACATATCCATAATACCTTTGTCAGTCCACAACAATTTAAGTCCACCTTCAAAATCTAAACCTGGGATTAAGTAATAAAATTTAGTCAATTCCCTAACCCCGAATTTTCTTAGAATTCCTTCAATTTCTAGCACAAACATCTCATCAGATCTATAACTTTTAGACTCCCTAACTTCACCTCCAATGTACAAAAGTTTATCTTTTTTTTTACAAACGCCCCCCCCCCCCCCCCCCCCCCCCCCCCCATAGTGCAAGAATAATGTGAAAAATATTCCTTCCATCTGTATGAAATAAAATAAAAAAAACCCCACAAAAATTATTCATATGTACAACTAAAACAATCTTGACATGAGATGAGAGAATAAATTAAAAGGATGAAAGCAATAAAAGTTCCTAACATGTGAAACACCACATAAATGGATGAATGAGATACATCTTTTGGTTCCGTATATGAAAAAATGGTTGTTACAAAATTGAAATTTGTGGGAAGGAAGTCTGGAAATATAAAGTAAAGATAAAATATAGGGAGATGAAAAATAATATACTATTTTTTTTAGTTCATCCCCTCCTTTTAAATAATGCATTTCACCCTAGAATACAAAAACAACTTCCTCTCACATAATTTTTTTTTCCGGTTCAATCCATGTGAAAATACTCATTCTTACGCCATCTTTCCAACCGAGCAGAAGAAGCTTGTGGAAAAAAAAACGAAAAAGAAAAGAAAAACCCTTTGTCTCTTTGGCTCTAAAGACTCCTTCCTTTTTTCTTTCTCTTCGCATGAAAACCCTTCGTCTTATATCAGAAAAAAATTCTTCTTGTATCAGAGAATATTAGAAGAACCCTCATCCCCTCATTTTTTTCTCCGCAAAAATTGAGCCTCTTTGTCTTTCCTTTTTCGCCTTTCATAAAAAAAAAATGCTTCTTCAACAAGACAAAATATATTTGGCCACGTTTTTTTTTAATATATATAAAATATCAACTTTTTGATTTATTCTCACGTGAGGCCCAATTTTATTAACGTCTAAAAAATGGGAGTTGACAGAAGGTGTAAATTGATACAACCATGAAAGTTCAAGGTTTTAATTAATACAATTAGTAGTTTAGGATTTTAATTGATACAACCCCCAAAGTTATGGGGTATAAATTGATTTTTTCCCTTATTTTTATTATCTTCTTGGATATAATGTGTGTGCACTTATACATTCTTTTATCTACCTCTAAATATGCATATATACCCTGTAAACGACTATGAATACGAAATTCATGATAACCGCAAGGAGTTTGTAGTTAACATCAACGATCGGAGCTACACGTGTAGACGATGGGACCAAACGTCTTATCATCATTATACAGTCGGAAGCTTGAGTTTCCATTTTCCAGATCTTCAAGTTAGTGTATACTTGTCATAATGCACTGGCTGTGATTTTAAATTTTCATTTCATTTTTTAGCACCATTATTGTTTTGTTAATTTGAATTGATCTAATAGTGTACTAATTTTTATTATTTTTTTTTATTCTCTCTGATTAAATCTTTCTTTTTCTTGCGGGGTTTAAGTTCAATGTCCAACGTTTAAATATTATGTTAAATATAGAAGTTGGCTATTTTTCAACCAAATAATCGGGTTAGCTACTTTTCAACTTACACTATTTCATGTAAGGTATCCTCTAGTTATCCCCTTCATTAAATGATGTTGGTTCCACTATACAATCTTAGGACTATTTCACAATTAAATCAATTAAAAAATTTCATATGGGAAGTAAACAAATATAAATCAATAAATAAAAGAAATTCCAAAAGCCTCAAAAGAATCTTGTGACAGTTGAAACCCTAGGATCCACACATCACACCATGCCATCAAAGATAATGATAAAATAAAGGACACCTTAGAAATATTCAACCACCATAATTAAGGGTCCATTTAATCATTTTTCCAACCACAAAAAAGAAATTTGTCATCAAGACATGACATACATCGGACTATTTCATATGAAATCTCAGAAAATTATATTGTCGGAATTTTAACTCAAAATTTTCTATTACCAAATTTTATTAAACTATTTTTTTTTTCTCCCCATTTTTGATAAAATGGCTTCATTTTCCACTCAAAAATATAGTTCCTTTTTCTTTCTCATCAAACAAATTAGGAAATAAATGAGAAAAATAAGGCTTTGAAACCACTATATTTAATTAATATTTTTTTTTTCAAAACTAGTTTAATTAAAAGCATTTTTTTCAAAAGGTACCAACATACTATTGATCATTTTCACATATTCTTAACCTACACTTTAATAAATATAAAAAAGAAAAGAAGGATGCTCAAAATTATCACGTTCATATTTTACTCATAATTATCAAGTCGACTTGTATCGAGTGAAGTATTTTAAGATAAGACGTGTTTTTATATATTTATTGGGGTGGGAGATCAAACTTTTGACCTCTTAGTCAATGACACAACTTTATGTCAATTGAGTTATACTCGATTTGACATTCTTTCCATTTTTATTCAAAGAGAGAAAGTAGACATACCAAACTTGCATTTTTCACTCGTAAAGATAGTTTCTTTTTCTTTCCCATCAAACAAATATGGAAATAAATTAGAATATACTTAGATAACTTTCAAATGTGTGAAAAACATCTCTACCCAATTATAACGCTCCTCAATTTCTTCTTAGTATTTATTAGATGTGACTATATTTAATTAATATTTTTTTTTAAAAGTGCTTATAGAAAGGTACCAATATACCATTAATCATATTAACCTACACTTTAAGAAATATAAAAAAGAAACGACCAATGCTCAAAATTATCAAGTCAATGTTTTATTCAAAGTTATCAAGTCGACTTGTATTGAAGAGTTATCAAGTCGATTTGTATCGAAGTGAAGTATTGTAAGATAAAAAGTGTTCGATATGTTTATTTATTAATTAATTAATTTTGTTTTCAAAAACAAAAAATGAAAAGACAAGAAAACTATGGTAGGCTAAAAGGCTAGGGCTCATTGAAGGCCATTGAGTCCAATCAGACAAAAGGTACAAAAACACATCAATGATTGTTGCAGCAACAAAACCACCAATAGACACACTTTGTTAATGTGGGTTCACCCCCAATCAAATCTATCAACAAATCAATGTCCTTCTTTCCTTATTTGGGTTTTCTTTTTTTAAACCAATTAAGTTTAAAATATAACTATAATCATATACTTATGGGCGGGTTGCACAAACAACAATCAGGTCTAAAATAATTATAAATTTAGCAAAATTTAAAATATTTTGCAAATATGACAAAAAGTCAGTGGCTATCACTAATAGAAACTATCGTTGATATATGACTATCACTGATGATAGACTACTGTCACTGATAGACTAGAATTCTATAAAAAAAAACTAAGGTGATAGACTACTATCAGCGATAGACTCTACTATCAGTGATAGAAATTGTCATATCTGCACAAAATTTAAAAAAGTGTTATATTTTAAATTATTTAACTCTAAATAGTTACAATTTTTCTGTACTTATTATAAATAAATAAAAAAAAAAAAAAAAAAAAGGCTCTTCACTTTACAACAACACACTTCATTTATTATTCCAAGCATATTTCCATTACAAATTTCTGTGCTTCCTTTCTTTTCCTAAGGAACTTTTTAACTTTGATGTTGTTTTAAACTTAAAGGAACTAACTCCTTTTCTTCTCTACTCTTATTATTCCTTACAAAAGACATATTTATAGGTATGATAAAAAACAGTACTTCCTTCTTCTTTCTACTTCTTCTCATCTTATATTGTTTCTGTATAGAAGCTACTCACATTATCTGATTCGATACCGACTTCTGCATATTCAGACACACGCATTTCGCTCGGTTGTCGCTTAACGTCTGCAAAAAAAGAAAAAATGCGTATTGCTTTTGTAAATTAAAACTTGTTTGATTTAGAGGAAATGTATCGAATTCGGGGTTTGTTTATTGGTTTCTTCATACCTTGAACTGTTTCTGAAGCTCTTTGATGTAGTCGACCGCTAAGTCCAACATGTCTGCCGTGTTCGTTTGCTGTAAGAAGAAGATCAACATATATAAAAATGAGTTTTGAAGTGAGATTTGATGTGGATGGGAAGTTAAGTTTCAAGTGTGTATATATACCTTGTCCATGTTTGGTACAAGCTCTTGTAGCTTCCTCATACGCTCGCTGATCCGAGTTCGTCGCACCTATGAGTGAATTGATTCTATATATTAGTAATTTGCAGTGTAATTCAAAGAGTTCTAATGTGCAAAAGTCGATAGCAGCTCGACGACGGCTCTTCTCTTACCCGTTCTGCAATGCTGCGTGGATGAGTTGCGCAGCCTCGTTTCGCTCTAATTCGACAAGGAACGGCGTCTTGGAGCTGCAACAACTTTTCAATGGAAGCTATGTCGGTTGCGTTCTTGGGCAAGCTCAAATGGTGCGACAGCAGATGAACTCGGTTTCCGATCTCGATCTCGCCGCCATTCTAATCAGCACCAAACTCCCTAAATGTTAACATCATATACACAACAAGAGAAAAAGACAGCTTATGATATCTTCTCAGCTAATTAATCAATCAATTAAAATACCTGATGACTACTAGAAAACAACTTCCTATTACTATCCGGATCGCGTTTCACGCCCGGGAAAGCCTCGGAGAACTGAGACGATTCGTTCCAGGAAGCGAACGGGAACGCGGGCGACGGAGGAGTAAAGAACTGAGCCTCTCCTCCATTGGTATTATTTGCAAGCTTTTCATTCCCAACTTGTTCAGAGATCTGAGAAAGCATCCCCAGAGAAGAAGGCAGCAAAGAGGAGAAGCTAATCTGAGAGTTCAATCTGTTAGATGATGGACTAACTTCTCCTCCTCCATTGTTATTTCCACTCAGATTCATACTGAAACTTCCCCCACCATACCCTACAATAATTTCACTCAACTCATCAAAATCCAAAGCTAAATTCCAGAAATGAAGATCAAATGATTAATTTCAACAAGAATCAGTAGAAAAGTTATCTCTACATCAGTACATCAGTACATCAGATCAAATTATCCATCAGATTAAACATGAAATGGGATGAAATTCACAGGGGATGTTGACTTATGCCATTAATGCAACTTAAAATTTCTCAAAAAGTAATAAAACAGAGAGAGAGAGAGAGAGAAACTTTTACCATTTTGATTGAGTTGAGAGAAAACTCCAGCAGGAGAGCTATTCTGACGAGCAAGATTAGAACCCAGAAAACCAAGTGAGCTACTGATTGAAGAACAAGAAGAAGAGCAAGAAGAAGAACAAGAAGAACAGTTCACGGCGGAGCTCAGCCGAGGATAATGCGGGGGTAGACCAGGAGAGTAGTTTCCGGCCACCGGAGATTCAGAATCATTACCATTACCACCGCCGCCGCCACGATTCCCAAATCTAGAAACGAAGCGCTCGGATTCAGAGGCGTCAAAGAGATTGGAGCGCTTAGAATCATCAATCCCCTGAGCGAAATCCTGAAGCAAAGAACTCGGAGCAGAGCGAAATCGAAGCAACGCCGAATTGGGTTGCTGAAAACTCTGGTGGGTATTAGAACCCATCAAATCAAAACCCCAAAAACAAAAACAAAAACAAAAACAAAAAAAACCCTCTTATTAAACCCACCCCACCTGATAAAATCCAGGGAAAATTCCTTCTCTCGCTTTCAAGAAGCAACGAAATGGGTCATTTCATCAGCTTAATTTGTAAGCAGAGTGGAGATAAGATCTTACAGAAGAAGCCACAATCTGTAAGGATAATGAAAACAAACCCACAACGAAACTACTCAGAAGAAATGGAAGTGGAAAAGACAGAGTATATCAGAAGAAGAAGAAGAATCAGAGGTCAAAGAAGATGAAATTGGGGAAAAAACGAAAAGGGGAAGAAGAAGAAGGAATTGTAAATCAATCTTGATTTGGAATGAGAGAGAAATTGTACGGATAGAGAGAGCAAATCGGGCCTTCCCCACTCGCGCCCTTTAGGATTGGGAAAGCTTTTGCTTTTACAGAAGGCGCCATTGATATCTTCTCTTTTCTTTCTTTCTTTCTTTGCTTTATTTAATTACATTCAAACCAATATCCAGACAAAATTTTGCTATTTTGGTGCCATATATAGGAGAAATTATTTCAGAAACTCACCCCATTGGAACCACAAATTTTGAATTGTTGAATGTAACATCAATAAACTATAAAAGAAAATCATTGGAGGTAGATTTTAAAATATATTTACTCTCCTAGTAATTATTGGATACAAAATCAAAATATTTTTATAATTTATCTCTCTTAATTCAATGGTGCAAAACTAGAGATATTTTCACCGATGACCTGGTGAGTCTCTTAATGTCAATTGACCCGTCTTTTGAAGACACATGTTTTTTTTTTACTTTTGTTGAGCATGAACACGTGTTTGGTGAGAACGATCGCGAGGAATAAGTCTGCTATTACCTTTCGCTGAGCACGATCGCGAAGGGGCGACTATAGTATCATTGTGCTCAGCAAAGGGTATTACAAACTTTTTCCTCACGATGGTGCTCGTGCTCAGCAAAGCGAAAGTCTGATAACGATAGCAAAAAGAGCGAAAAAAACATTATTTTCGAGGCGGTGTCCAAACAACATTACAAAACTCAATGGGGGCATGTGTAAAAAGACCCTAAAAATTAAGAGTATTTGTACAGATGACCTTCCCCTCGGGGGCGTGAGGTTTTATAACCCAATTTTTTTAAACTTATGTATTTTTACCTTCTCAAAGTCTGTAGTACTCTTCACTGAGCACGATCACGAGAAGATAACTATAGTGTTATCGTGCTAAGCGTGTTTTTTCAAAAAAATGTTAAAAAAAAAACCTTACGTTCTCTAGGGAAGGGTCATTCATACAAATACCGTGTAAAACTACCAGTATTGTCACTGTTTTTTTTTTTACAATATGTTGGGAGTGAAGAATTGAACGATCTTATGGCGAGGTAATACATCATGTAGCTGGCTAAGATTCTTGTCACTGTTAATTTAGAGGAACCCATTTTCAGTATTAAAAAAATCAAGAAATAAATAAATAAATAAATTGGCAAAAAAGTAAAAAGGCCCATGAAATTCTGTTTTGGAAAGTGGTAGGGACATGGACAAAGATACTCTAGTTACGAGAAACTTTATTTATTTTATATTTTTAATTTTTTTTTAATTTAACGATGAATTGTTTTTATAATGATTTAAATAATCGTATTCATTTATATTTATTTATGTTGGTTTCTATTTTTAGCTGAAAGTATAATTGTTTATAAATAAACAAATTCGTTTATGTAGGTTAAGGTTTCCATTTTTATCTGAAAGTATAATTGTTTATTTATTTAGATTACTATAGAAGTTTTATAATAGCAAGTTATTAATTTTTCGACCCATTACGAGGGGTTATGTACCTCGATCATCCGAACATGACTTATTGGATAAAATATCTAGTATCTTCTATAAAATCGATAGTTTGGTAAGGTTCTCCGTCTCCTTCCCAAATTGTTCAACTAAAAAAATAATTTCAAGTTATGTTTAAATTGGCACAACTTATAAAATTATTACCATCGAGATTCAAATTGTCACAATTTATATCTTTAATTATAGCAATTTATTTAATATTGTTACCATTCAAATACAAAGTTGAGAATTTGAAAAATATAAGTTATAAGAATTTAAAGGATGTTTCTTAATATCTCAATCAATTAAGTTATGTTCGAGTTGACTAGTTATTACATAGTCAACCTGAGAATTATTTAGACAAATAAAGTATTATAGCATGGATCAAAAGGTCGAGGTTCGTTATCTCATCACCATAAAACAATATAATGTTAGAACTAAAAAAAAAAAATTATAATTACATTTTTTTAATTTAAGCAATTATACACATTCAAACTTATATAATTATTGGAATTAAATTCTACCACTTAACAATAATCTTTCATTGCAACAATTTCATAAGTATGGACACGGGTTGGATCCTGCCTTAGGACATAAATTTAAACGATTATCAAACAACTCATTAGTGCAATGGGTGAGTGAGCACATCAGTTAGATAGTCTAGAGTGAGGATTCGATCCTACTTAGTGCAGAGTTTTAAAACAATTTATCAAACAATCACTTGGTGCAACAGGTACATAGTATAAAGTGGGGTATGCATTATTATCGCCTAAATTTTTGTCAAACCTCAAACCAAGCACGCACCGCACCTATGTATAAATTTAAATGTATTATTAATATTACCGTCCAAATTTTTGTCAAACCGAGCATAGCTCAATTGACACAAAATTGTGTCCCACCCCACATTAATTAATTACTTTGAAAAAAAAAATGTAAGATTGTAACAACATTTTAATTATAATTTAGAGGTGATTTTTATCAACCAATCTTAAACTAGAAAAGTAGGAAAAGGTTTTGTTTTATTTTATATATATATATATTATTATTATTATTATTATGAAAAGAACCTCTTTCATTAAAAACCAATACTCAAACCACAATCGGCCTCAAAGAGAGGAGAGACAACCAGTTCGAGAACTCCGAATACCAAAATAAAACCTCTTCTCCTTCCATAGATGAAGAAAAGAACAAGGCATTACAAAAGAAAATTTAAGCACAATACAGGCAATACAAGGAGCAACAATATTACAAAATCGACTACGAAAATCAAAAGACACGCTACAAACCATAGAAGCTTCGACCAAAATACCCTCAAGGATATTCTTGGTCTCTGTAAGGTCAATATCCTCGGAAACTTCAAAGCTCTAACAACCTCCGTCGAGTCTGACTCAACGAAAAGGTAATAAAACTCCGACAACACGCAGCGACTGACCGATCTCAAACCGACGAGAATAGTCTCGTCTTCAAAAGCTTTAATAAGCCACTTCCGATGGAAGATTTTGTAACCGGTACAAATAGAAAATCTCAAGAGTCACGAATCACCCTGCCGATGAAAGATTTTTGTTTTATTCTATTGATGCACTAATTTAGTCATATTTAAATAAAGGCAAAGTCAGCTAGATAGTCTTTGGTTCTATTTTCTTTTCTTTTTCTTTTTAATCTCAACATTTTTTTTTATTTAATTAAAAAAAAGGGAGTGGGAAATAGAACCATCAAATGTCAATTATCCTATATTTTTTCTTGTTTTTTAAGAAATGCTCACAAAATTGTAAGCAAATTAATTCTAGAGAAAAAAAAAATGAACAATTTTGAAACCCTTTTTAAAAATAAGAAATAATAAACAAATAATATTTACCAACCATTCTTAAAATGCTGAAAACAAAAAAGATTAAACAAGAAAATGATAATACTATCATATTTTAACCTAAGGTCTCATAAATATCTTTCTACTTTGCTATTATTCTTTCCTTGCTACAGTCCTTTTCAAATTAATATCTTTAAAGTCGCATTTTGACATAAATTCATTTCTAAATATCTTTTCTTACTACTTTTTTCTCACATTATTATCTTTTTACATATATTCTCACTCCTTATTATATATTTATATATCATTTTAAGCATATATTATCTTCGGTTAGATTAAAGAAAAATTGTAATAAATGTCAATTTAGAATAAGATAATTAAAAATATAGCATGCTTTTAAAATTTTTGAGGATATAGCAATTTATATCGTTGATATCTTATGGCTGATAGAAGTTTATCGCTGATCACCTCAACTTTTTATAGATTTTTGTCGGTGATAATAGTCTATCAGTAATAATAGTCTATCACTGATAGAAGTCTATCATTGATATGATAAAGTCTATCAGTGATAGAAACGGATTTTTTTGCCATATTTGCAAAACATTTTAAAGTTTGCTAAATTTACAATTAGTTTGGGTCTGATTGCTATTTGTGCAACCAGCCCTAGATTAAATGCTTGATCTCCAATATTCACAAAAGTAAAAAATAAATAAAAGGATTTTTTTTTTTTTTTGAGAGACAAATAAAAGGAAATTTGATATATCTTTATGATTTTAGTGTAAATATTTTCTATTCTCTTTCAATCACTTTCTCCATTTTTCTCATGGTCCATCTATTAAAATAATAGAAAACAACTTTTTATTTGTTATTCTAAGAATTAAAATAATTTAGCGTAATTCTTCCTTTTAATTAAAATTTTTCTAATAAAGATTTATAGGGCTTAGTAGATAAGACATTAATTACCATCGCTTTATTCATTGTTGAAAAAAACAAATTAATAAAATGAGTACTTTTAATTTAAAATTTCAAAATCCAGAATTAAGAAAAAGCTATCCAATATTTTTCTTTTTTTAATTGGTAAAATAAACTACATAATTTAAAGAGATATAGAAATCTGGGAAAAAAAAGTAATAATAAATAAGACTAATTGTATGAATAAATACCATCTCTTGACTCGATTTAGAAACAAAAATAAAAACAACTTTGCATTTACATCCCAAAACCCAAAAAAAAAAAAAAAAAAAAAAAATGTTTTAAAAAATTTAACCGTGATTTGAGACGCTAACTAGATTAAAATAGTTGGTAGTTATAATAGAATCGTAAATTTTTAAAAATATTGAATAAGTCGGACTTATTTAGACACTAAATTTAAAAATGACATAGTTCTAATGAGAATCCCACAATAACTCATCTTATTACTAATTGGTTTTAAGATGAAACTCATGTCTAATATGATATCAAAGTCCAAACTGTCTAATATGGTATCAGAGCCCACGAAGCCCAAACGAGTATTCGGTCTAAAAATGAGACCTGACCTAAGATGGTGAATCTAAAGAGGCACCATCTCGAGGAGCATGTTGAGGATTCTACAATAGTACATGTGTTATTCCTCCTATTACTAATTAGTTTTAAGATGAAACGTCATGATGTCTAATAAGTTCAACTGACTTAATGTACGACCGATCAATTTTCAGAGACCAAATAGACATACAATCTAAAAGTACGGGACTAAATATATAATTTAACCTAAAAACAAAAATAAACTGAGATCGAGGAAGGAAGAAGATGGGCGCAGTTGTTTTCATGGATAAGGCATCAGAATACCGGTTACGAAGATAGATAAATAAATTGTAAATTTAAATGGGAAAGATGCTGGTGACGTCATCGTTTATGGAACCCGTGCGCACCGGATTCATGCCGCATCTGATTCTTTCCCCCCTCTCCCTCGTGAATTTTATTTCTTTTTTCATTATTTTTTTCGCAGCCGTCTTTCATAAAAAGCCAAGCGCCTTTGCTTTACTGGCCCCACTCAACCACCCTTTTTATTTACCTATTTATTTAAAATAAGAAACTTTCACATCTCCCAATCAATATCTTCTCCCTTCAAAACAACTTTATCCTTACCTTCTTCCACAAGTTTTCTTTTATTGTTTTTGTCGTGAATAAAAATGTCGGAATCTCAATTTTACGGACATGTTTTGATGTTAAACGATATGGGTAGGTTTCAATTATACCCCGAACTTTGAAAAACATCATTTTAAAAGTTTTTACATTTAAATTCATGGACGAACAAATTTGTGTCTGTTTATGTGAACAAATCTAAACACATGCATAAAAAAAATAAAGACATGTAACATTTATGAACTATATTTATTGTCGCCTTCCTCCTTTCAATTATACTCCCGAACTTTGAAAAGTTTCATTTTAATGAGATTTGAAGTTTGTTTCAAAACAACTCTTAAAGAGTTTTACCATTCAATTAATGGACGAATTTTTTTGTGTCTACTTATGTGTTTATGTGAACAAATCTAAACACATACGTAAAGTAAATATGAGGGTTATAGTTTAGAAAAAAAAATCATAAATGAAAGAATAGAAAACTGAAAGTGAAGAGTTGAAAGGAGGAAGACGACAATAAATATGGTTCACAAATGTTATGTGTCTTTATTTTTTTTCATGCATGTGTTTATATTTGCTCACATAATCAGATACAAATTTTTTCGACTAATTTATTGGCAAAAGCCTACAATGGTTGATTGAAACAAACTTCATATTTCGAAGGGTTAAAATGAAACTTTTCAAAATTTAGGGACACCCTTCGCACTTGAAAAATGAAAAAATGAAATCATGAATTGAACGTGTAACAAAAAAAAAATTCAAATCTACTTAATTGAATTTGAAGGACCAAATTCTTTAAAGGGATAATAATTTGTAAGATCCACTTTTGATTTCTCTAGCAAGGGATTTTTTTTAACCATAGTATAGGGAGATTTTTTTTTTTTTTTTTTTTTGACAACAATGTTGGGTTGGGGGATTGAACCTAGGACCTCATGATCAGATATATCATGCTGTTGAGCTAAACTCTTGTTGGCGGAGATTCTCAAAACTAATGGTGAGAGCACAAATTCATATTAAAATAATTTTGAACGCATATATATATATATATATATATAATTTATAGATTAAATTTTAAATTTTGTCTCAACTAATTTGAGGTTTGTGTCTAATTGACCCCTAAACTTTTAAAATTTGCAAATTTAGTCCATAACTTTCGAATATTTTAAAATTCTCAAATCTATTATACACAAAAATTAAAATTTTAAAGTTCCATTAAATATAAAATTCAAATTTATAACATAGATAAATTATTTTTTAAAATTTTTAAAATTTTCAAGGACGTATTAAATACAAAATTGAAAGTATAGGTACCTATTAGACTCTTTTAAATAAAAAATTAAAATTATAGTACATGTGTATTTTTATATATTATTTTACATGAGAAAGTATAGGTACCTATTAGACTCTTTTATATTTTTATATAATTTTGTTTTTAAATTATAGTACACGAGAATTATCAAATATTTTTTTATATTATTTTATATTTTTAGATACGTATGAAATCTTGTAAAGAAAACACGAGAATTTTCAAAAAAAAAAAAAAAAAAAACGAAATAATAGTGTGAAATATTTATTATAAATTTAAAAGTATATATATTTATATATTTCTTTTTTGAAAATTTTAAATATTTATGGTAAATTTAAAAACATAATTTTTAATATATAATATTAAAAAAAAATTGAGATTTTTTTTAAATATATACTTAAAAAAAGAAGAAAAACAAATTCAAGGGAGCTAGGCACTGATCATTTATCACCAAGACAAGATATTATTTTGTAAACTATTTACCTAAATTATACTAAAATCTCTAAAATCTTGTATTGTCTTAGGGGCCGGCTCGAGCCCCTAGACCCGTGATAAATTCGCTATTGTTTAAGGGTATAATTGAAACCAACTCCATAGTTTATTGGTGTTTTTAATAACTAACCTAAAATCTTTATTGTTAGACTTTATTATGTGTGCATCAATGATTTTTTGTTAACTTTTTTTAAAACTTTGATACTTATATGATATGATAGAAATATGATCAACTTCTTAAGGGGTTAACATTTTTAGATATATGAAAATGTAAGTTGAACATATTGTCGGATATTTAATTATCTGGGGCCAGGTTAATCTAAAACTAATTTTTATTATTATTATTTTGTTTGTAAGATTTGTAAGCATATATTAGTATGTGGATCGAGATTCCTCGACTCACATATACTATTAGCAACAATAATAAATATTGAGGATCATGCTCATATATATTTACTTAAGTTAATAAACATGTACAATAATGTCGCTAGGCGTTACTGTTGACACGAGATTTCATAAAAGAAAATTTGAGACGTGTAAATAAATTTTGAGTTGTATTCATTTATATGTGAGTGTAGTGAATTACAATGTTTGATGTATGATCCTCTTATTCTCTCTCGAATGTACAATTCACTCAAGGACTAAAACGCTTGTTCTCGAGGTTGAATCTTCGACTTACAGATTAAGTCTTAGTCTTGAAGTGTCTTAGATCTTTAAGGAGTGTTCCGACTTGAAATTTTTTTGCTTATGAATTATGTGTGAGCTCTTGAGAGTCAAAATTCTAAGCCCTTCTAATGAATAAAAGTCTCCTTATTTATAGAGTTTCCATAGGCACATAGTGGACTTAGACCTTGATACCTTGATGACCTTTGGACTCAATCCTTTGGATTTGGGTTTTGTTGTAGTTACACCTAATCTTTTGGGTTTCATTGACTTTAGGCCGAATGTGAACTTTTAAATAACTTTTTGGATCTTCTTTAGCGGAATTGTATGTGACCCAATTTGATCAACTAAGCTTACACGTGACATTGTTTAGGAAGTGTCAATTTTCTTGTAATTTGAGACACGTCAACGTATGATTGATCTCAATCGTAATTTTGTCATCAATTCGTGCATAATGACGTGAAACTTTCTAATTGATCGAAATTTTTCAATCAACCGTTACTAATATAATTTGATTGATATTAATAATTGTCTATCATCAATATATGTTGTTTAAAGTGCAAATAATAATGGTTAATTTAGATGTGCTATATATATTTAAATTTTGAGAACTTTACAAGTTGACTTGTGTGACTTGATTCACATCAAAACAAAGGGCAAGAAGAATGAATTTTTGTAAACTTGAATAATTGAACATAAATTAAACTTCCTATTTATAGCAATAAGAGCTAATAATAATACTTAAAAGTAGTGATTATGGGAAATTCTTCCAAATGGAGAGTCCATTTTGAAAATGAGTTTTAGAAATAGTAAAATACTTGAGGATATTAACTTTTAGAAAAATAATTTTTTTGGTGTTAATTTTCATAATATACCAAAATGACTAGAATATCATTAGACTATCTCTCAAATTCTCTACTTTCACTTTCTGGTTGTTCGCGATCACAACCGTCGACAACCACCCTTTTTATTTACTTATTTATTATTTAAAATAAGAAACTTTCACATCTCCCAATCTATATCTTCTCTCTTAAAAACAACTTTATCCTTACTTTCTTCCACAAGTTTTCTTCTATTGTTTTTGTCGTGAATAAAAATGTCGGGATCTCAATTTTACGGACATGTTTTGATGTTAAACGATATGGGTAGGTTTCAATTATACCCCAAACTTTGAAAAACATCATTTTAAAGGTTTTTACATTTAAATTCATGGACGAACAAATTTGTGTCTGTTTATGTGAACAAATCTAAACACATGCATGAAAAAAATAAACACCCATAACATTTAGGAACTATACTTATTGTCGCCTTCCTCCTTTCAATTATACTCCCGAATTTTGAAAAGTTTCATTTTAATCAGATTTGAAACAAAGATTTGAAGTTTGTTTCAAAACAACTCTTAAAGATTTTTACCATTCAATTAATGGACGAATTTTTTTGTGTCTACTTATGTGTTTATGTAAACAAATCTAAACACATACGAGGGTTATAGTTAAGAAAAAAAAAACCATAAATGAAAGAATAGAAAAAGGGTTATAGTTAAGAAAAAAAACCATAAATGAAATAATAGAAAACTGAGAGCCAAGAGTTGAAAGGAGAAAGGTGACAATAAATATGGTTCACAAATGTTATGTATCTTTATTTTTTTCATGTATGTGTTTATATTTGTTCACATAATCAGACACAAACTTTTTCCGTTAAGAATTTATTGGCAAAAGTTTACAAGGGTTGATTGAAACAAATTTCATATTTCGAAGGGTTAAAATGAAACTTTTCAAAATTTAGGGTGTAACACCGTTTGCACTTGGAAAATGAAATCATGAATTGAATGTGAAAAAAAATAATAATAATAATAATAATAATTCAAATCTACTCAATTGAATTTGAAGGGCCAAATTCTTTAAAGGAGATAATAATTTGTAAGATCCACTTTTGAGTTCTCTAGCAATTGTAGAGGTGGTATATTGCTTATTTTGATTTTGAAGTGTTTTGAAAAAGAAGGAAGTTTGAAATAAAAATAAAATTAGAAAATTGGGTTTAGGATTTAGGTAGTGGCCGATCCAGAACTTAAAGTCCGAAGGGACTTAAATTCGTATATATAAAGATAATTTTAAACACATTGATATATAATAGGAATTTTTTTTAACCATAGTATAGGGAGATTCAAAACTAATGTTGAGAGCACAAATTCTTATTAAAATAATTTTGAACGTATATATATATATAATTTTGTCTAAACTAATTTGAGGTTTGTGTCTAATTGACCCCTAAACTTTTAAAATTACAAATTTAGTCCATAACTTTCGAATATTTTAAAATTCTCAAATTTATTATACACAAAAATTAAAATTTTAAAGTTCCATTAGATATAAAATTCAAATTTATAACATAGATAAATTATTTTTTAAAATTTTCAAAATTTTCAAGGACGTATTAAATACAAAATTGAAAGTATAGGTACCTATTAGACTCTTTTAAATAAAAAATTTAAATTATAGTACATGTGTATTTTTATATATTATTTTTTTTAAAAAATGATATCAAATATTTTTTATATTATTTTATATTTTTAAGATACGTATGAAATCTTGTAAAGAAAATATGAGAATTTTTAAAAACAAAAACGAAATAATAGTGTGAAATATTTATTATAAATTTAAAAGTATATATATTTATATATTTCTTTTTTGAAAATTTTAAATATTTATGGTAAATTTAAAAACATAATTTTTAATATATAATATTAAAAAAAAAATTGAGAAAAACTTTAAATATATACTTTTAAAAAAAAGAAAAACAAATTCAATGGAGCTAGGCACTGATTATTTATCACCAAGACAAGATATTATTTTGTAAACTATTTACCTAAATTATACTAAAATCTTGTATTGTCTTAGGGGCCGGCTCGAGCCCTTAGACCCGTGATAAATCCACTATTGTTTAAAGGTATAATTGAAACCAACTCCATATAGTTTATGGGTGTTTTTAATAACTAACCTAAAATCTTTATTGTTAGACTTTATTATGTGTGCATCAATGATTTTTTGTTAACTTTTTTTAATACTTTGATACTTATATGATATGATAGAAATATGATCAATTTCTTAAGGCGTTAACATTTTTTAGATATATGAAAATGTAAGTTGAACATATTGTCGGATATTTAATTCAAGATTGCTCGACTCATATATACTATTAGCAACAATAATAAACATTGAGATCATGCGCATATATATTTACTTAAGTTAATAAACATGTACAATAATGCCGCTAGGCGTTACTGTTGACACGAGATTTCATAAAAGAAAATTTGAGACGTGTAAATAAATTTTGAGTTGTATTCATTTATATGTGAGTGTAGTGAATTACAATGTTTGATGTATGATCCTCTTATTCTCTCTCGAATGTACAATTCACTCGAGGGCTAAAACGCTTGTTCTCGAGGTTGAATCTTCGACTTACAGATTAAGTCTTAGTCTTGAAGTGTCTTAGATCTTTAAGGAATGTTCAGACTTGAAATTGTTTTGCTTATGAATTATGTGTGAGCTCTTGAGAGTCAAAATTCTAAGCCCTTCTAATGAATAAAAGTCTCCTTATTTATAGAGCTTCCATAGGCACACAATGGACTTAGACCTTGATACCTTGATGACCTTTTGGACTCAATCCTTTGGATTTGGGTTTTGTTGTAGTTACACCTAATCTTTTGAGTTTCATTGACTTTAGGCCAAATGTGAACTTTTAAATAACTTTTTGGATCTTCTTTAGCCGAATTGTATGTGACCCAATTTGATCAACTAAGCTTACACGTGACATTGTTTAGGAAGTGTCAATTTTCTTGTAATTTGAGACACGTCAACGTATGATTGATCTCAATCGTAATTTTGTCATCAATTCGTGCATAATGACGTGAAACTTTCTAATTGATCGAAATTTTTCAATCAACCGTTACTAATATAATTTGATTGATATTAATAATTGTCTATCATCAATATATGTTTAAAGTGCAAATAATAATGGTTAATTTAGATGTGCTATATATATATTTATATTTTGAGAACTTTACAAGTTGACTTGTGTGACTTGATTCACATCAAAACAAAGGGCAAGAAGAATGAATTTTTGTAAACTTGAATAATTGAACATAAATTAAACTTCCTATTTATAGCAATAAGAGCTAATAATAATACTTAAAAGTAGTGATTATGGGAAATTCTTCCAAATGGAGAGTCCATTTTGAAAATGAGTTTTAGAAATAGTAAAATACTTGAGGATATTAACTTTTAGAAAAAGAATTTTTTGGTGTTAATTTTCATAATATACCAAAATGACCAGAATATCATTAGACTATCTCTCTTAAATTCTCTACTTTCACTTTTTGGTTGTCGTCGGCGATCACAACCGTAGACAACCACCACCAAACTCCAGCGACTACCGTATCATTGCCCACATTCGGCGGCCACCAACGCCGACATTCGACGACCACCACTGCCCACATCCAGTGACCACCACTGCCTACCTTCTGCCTTTACCCTATTGCCGGCCACCAACGCGATACTCAACGTTGATCATAGTGTTTTAAATACAAAATTGAATTTATTAATTGATATTTTTTATTAATAGTTATCTTTTATAGTAATTTGACATTAGTAGAAAAATTTCTAGTGTAAAGCAAAACCAAACAAAACTTGGGTATCAAAACATTTTGAAAAAAATGTAACCAAACATAAGAGTGTTTTAATTATAAACATTTCTATAAAAAAAAAAAAAAATTATTTTTGAAAAACACTTTTTTTAGTAGTTAATCCAAACAAGTCATTATAGATATGATGAAAATGACTTCTCAAAGTGTTAGAAATCATTTTCTTAAATATTTGAGAAAGTCATTCTAAAGAGACTCTTGTTCTAAGGATGTATGTCATTCACCCATTGGTCGCTAAATAAGTTCTTTCACTTACCTAGCAAGGTAGATGTACTTCATCCTATACCTCCATGTAGATGATGAGAAATTATTATAGGAGATCGGTAGAATAATGTGGCTGGTAATTTTATATCGTTGGACGTAGAAAAATAATATTTTTTTATCATACATTTAACGATTTAGAAGGTGACGGCCACACGAATAATTTTTTGTGAATGAACTAGATATGTCTATCCCACTTTTTGGTCTCTAAACATGCAACTTATTCTACTTGTCTCTCAAAGAAGTATACTTGTCATACTTTACTAGATAGGGTTTGATATTTTGCAACACAAACTCACTTTTAAGTGCCAAGTGTGGATGTGTCATAATTTGAGAATTTCACCCATAACAAGATACACAAGATGATAAATTGGATTGGTTTGGAATATTTTAAAATTATTAAAGGTGTTTGTTCCTAGATGAGTAGAACAAAAATAAATAATTAGGTCCAAGACTAGGCAAAAAAAAAAAAAAAAAAAAAAAAGGAAGTATATAAAATTCATAAGCCATTTTTCCAAAAGGTGAGAAAAATATTTCATCTCAACCTCATATGGACTCTATGAAGAGTTATATCCTAACCTAATCAAGCTCCGACTTCGTGTGATAACCATTTTATTTTGAATTTTTGAATTTTAAAAATGAAACTTATAACTATTACTTCCTCATGAATTTATTTGTTTTGTTATAATCTATTACTTTTATATATGAATTTATTTGTTTTGCTATTTATTTACTACCATCATTTTTAAAATCTAAATTAAAATTTGAAAATTAAAACGAAAATTAAAAATTTGTTTTTGTTTTTGTTTTTTTTTTGGAATTGGACTAAGAATTTAAACATTTTTTCGAAATGTGAAAATTTTAGTAGAATAATTGGGAGAAAACAAACCTAAATTTCAAAAACAGAAAACTAAAAACGAATTAGTCATGACACATAATCTTAATTATTGATATTTGAAGTCATTTTAATAAGTAAAATCTTTTATCAACTTGAGTATAACTCAACCGACATAAAATATATATTCTAAACCAAAATATCATGAATTCCTGCCTCCACATGTTTATTTTTTTTTTAAAAAAAAAAACTTTAGTAAATCAAGAATTTACATAAAGAGAGGCCCATTCTTCTGACATGAGTACTAGGGTCAAGAACCATAACACTAATAATAATATATCAAATGACTCCACTCTTTTTTTTAGTAAAAATATTTTAATTAATGCAGGGATTGAACTCATATGACCTCTTAGTCAAGGAAGAACACAACCTTATGTCAATTGAGTTATGTTTGGTTTGACATGACTGGTGCCCACCTCTTAAGAAATTTGTATGTACTTAACTCTATTGTTATCAACTCTCATTTCTCAATATATCATGGTCAAAATTCTAATAATTTGGTAGACAATTTTCAATTGATTCTTTAAAACTCTCAATTTTCAGATTAATATATGTTCAAATAACCATGTTTACGCGTTCAAATTTGTTAATAAAATATTGGTTGTTATTAAAATTAATATTATTTTTTGGAAGGAGTATGATTTTAAAAAAAAAATATATCATTTGAGATAAATCAAGAATTTTTTAAAAAATAATGACCAAAAATTGAGAATTACTTAATTGAGATGATTTGAAAAAAAAAAACAATATGTTTCACCTTTGACGACAAATTAAGTTGATCTTGAATCTTCCTCACTCCCAAGCTTAAAAAAAACAAAAAATATCTTCAAAAGAATAAATTATAATTTAAAAACATAAATACACATAATCAACTTATTCAAAACATATGTTAAAAAAAAAAAAAAAAAAAACTTAATCAAAACATAATTAATTTAATATATAGTGTGATGATCTTTATAATGGGTTGTTTTCTAAGATTAATTTTAGGGTTGTTTGAATAAATAACAATTATAAATATAACAAAATTTAAAATATTTTACAAAATGTCAAAAAATCAGTGACTACCACTAATAGACTGTTATCGCTGATATATGTCTATGACAAAATTTTATAAAAAAAATTAAGGTGATATACTACTATCAACGATAGACTATCATCAAGGATAGAAATTGTAATATTTATCATTTTTTAAAAAAAAAATACTATATTTTTAATTATTTTACTTTAAATTGACTCGTACAATTTTTTTTAATTATATATATTTGTATGAAAGTGCCCACCAACATCATAGTGTAAAAGTGCTTTATCATGAAATGTCTCATTCAAAGGCCTACAAAATGGAGGAGAAATCTCATTCTTCTCCTTCTCTTTTTCTCTTTATTTTCTACTTCTTTCTCTCTATGATGTTTGAAAAAAGCATTTTAGAGCACAATAATTGTTCACATTTTATTTTATGGACTGAATATGAACAGATTTTGGAATAGAATCCGATCGTTGTTCCTTAAAAATGAAAGTAAAAGAGAATATGAATTAGGCATTTGTTTTTTGGGATTCTAAAATAATCCATTTAGAATCAATTTTTTTTTTAAGTTCTTTGCACTCATTTAGATATTCGATTATTCATTTTAGATGTCGCTTTTGTTCTCTAACTTTTGAATTATTTCAATTACATTTTTAAAATTTTTGATTATATTTTAGTCATTAATATCATTTCTTAAATATTAATGATCTATGTTGATTGAACTAACAAGTGATGATTTGAGATTGCGTTACACAACAAAACGAAATAGACTAGCTAGATAAAATATAATCGAGTGGTGGATTGACAAAAAAAAAAAAAAAAAAAACGATGGGATGCATAGATAAAAGTTAAAGTAAACGTGAGTTATTTCTGCTGGGAATGCGATCAAAGTCCTACATCGGTTAGAAGAGGGAAAGATCATGGGTATATAAGGAGGAACAACATTCTTCATTGCTATGTTTCCCTAACAGTGATATCAGAGTCATGCCTTTGACTTAGCCGTGCGTCGGTAGAATCTTCGGGGCCGAACAAAGATATGGTGAGCTTCAAAGGTGTAGTCATTGGTGGAGATCCGTGGTTGAGCTCTATCGGACTGACAGTATGCTTCGGTGAAAGGTGTAGTCATTGGTGGAGATCCGTGGTTGAGCTCTATCGGACTGACGGTGTGCTTCGGTGAAGGAGTTGGCCTGGATAAGAGCTAGACGAATAAAGATGACTATTTAAGGGGAGGCTCGGTGGTAATTCGTTCGAGGGGAGGATTGTTGGGAGTGCGACCAAAGTCTCACATCGATTAGAAGAGGGGAAGATCATGGGTATATAAGGAGGGACAACATGTGAAACGAAAAGCAAAGTCATGAAGGTTTAAGCCCAAAGTAGACAATATCATATCAATGTAGAGTTACGTTGTCCCTAACAATTTCGACTTTACAATTTCTTGTGTTGAAATTTAAAGTTAGTTCATATAAGGTACATGGTTTTGATGATAATTATTGCTTTTATTTGTTAATTTAATGCATACTAAAAAATAATATTTTAAGTGATTGATTTGTTATAGTAATTAGTTGTTATCTTCATTTTTTTAGTGTAGCTTTTGTCACAAATGATTGATTTTGATTGATTACTATATAGTTTATATAAAGCCCTAAAGCTTACAACAAGGTCATTTCATAGCCTCATATGCTACATTTAATTATATTCTCTACCAACTCCATATAGTTTCATTTTTAATTGAAAACACACCATTGGCCAAAAAAAAAAAAAAAAAAAAATCATTGGTCAACTCATGTTTTCATATACATTATTTTATCTTGAGTAATTTTAGTCACGTTACTCTCAAAAGAAGCTTAATTAGAATTTTAGTATAAATGGATCTATTTAAACTTTTATACATATTTTAAAACTCAAGTGGACTATTATATGAGATGAAAATAAATTGAAATGTATATAGAATCAAACTAATTAAAAGTTATTTACTATAAAACTATGTTACATCGCTCCTAGAAGCGAGTTATGATATATTTAGAATGTGTTTGGTTTAAATTTTTAAATATTTAATTTTTTGAAAAAAGTCATTTTAAAATAAATTGAAGAATTTAACAACCATCCGAAATGAATTTTTTTTTGAGAATGAGCTTTTTTTTTTTTTTTTTTTTTTTTTTTTTTTAAGCATTTTAGATGAAACCCTTGATATTAACTTTTAAAAAAAATGTTTTTGGATTGTTTAATTGAAAAAGTTATTTAATTCTCATATTGTATTAAAATTACCAAAATACCCTCACATTACTCTCTTAAATTTTTTTCCCCCACTAACCTCCTTCGACCACCGCCGCCCCCCACCGACCATCTCTGACCACCGCCACCCACGCTCCGGCAAACTGGCCGCCTGCCACCCCGGCAAACCGGTCGCCTCCCACCGTCACCCCGCTCCGGCAAACCATCGCCACCGCCACCCCGCTCCGACAAACCGACTGCCTGCCACCGCCTGACCCCGACCATCGCCACCGCCACCGCGCTCCGGCCGCCCGACCACGACCACAACCACCTCCTCCCCGCTCCGGCCGCCCGACCACGACCACCGCCTCTCCGCTCCGGTCGCCCGACCACGACCACGACCATGACCTCCTAGTTAAAAACATAATCTTATGCCAATTGAGCTAAGCTTGATTAATAATGAAAAATAATAAAAAATCATACATAGCTTGATTAATAATGAAAAGTAATAAAAAATCATACATATAAGTTGTAAAATATATTATTAATTTGTGTGTCACATATGAACATTATGATAGATATTGAAGTAAATGACCATTGAGATTCTTATACTCTTATATAGGACAAGTGAAATTGGCTTAATAGTCAAGGTCTTAAATGTCACTTAATATGCCGTTACGCAAACACCTAAATGAACTTCTCGAAAATCAGCAACGACATGTCACAAATGTCGACATTTTTTTTTTTTTTTTTTTAATTCAACTAACCATTTGTTTTTATTTCATAAATGACATATTTTAACACCAACAAGGGATTAAAGTTTTTTTTTTTTTTTTTGAACGTGAGAATTGAAGGGAGAGAATTTCTATTAGTACATCGGTGGTATGGAAAAACTCTATACCACTACCTTTAAAAAAATGACACGTGGTAAAATAGTTTAAAAAAATAATATATTTAATAGTGTGGGTCCCAGTTAAACAACCATTTCACCACGTATCATTTTTTTTAAAGGCAGTGGTATAAAATTTTTCCATACCACCGATGTATTAGAAATTCTCCCAAATTGAAGTGGTCCTTTCTCTTTTTGATGCCTGTGATAAAAAAGAAATGTGAAAGTAAATTTTGATTTATTTGAGAGCTTCCAAATAAAGTAAGGCCCATTTGTTTGTGTGGAGGGAAACAGGTACACGTGAGACTTGCATTTACTTCACTACCTTTTTTTTCTTATTTATTTATTGCTTTCCTTTATTTTATATATAATTTTTGTTCCGTGGTCCTCTTCATTGGATTTTTTTTCCTTATAATTTTTTATTCCTTCAAAGACTTATCTTTTACAACTCTATATTCCAAAAGAAAGTATATATACAAGTCAGTTTTTGCGCACCTCGACTAATTTTACGAGACATATCGCTTGATCCTATAACATCTAGCTGTCACGAAAATCTCTAAGGATTGAACCATTTCATCTAGGAAGATTTTAATAGTCTCAATGCCCTTCATGACCACTAGGTCAACCATTGATGGTTGATCTGTGTATTTTGTTCGGTGCAAATAAAGTCGCACAATGGTTAGAAAAGAGATAAATCCATGATATATAAGTTATAACAATTATCTTCATTGGTATGAGACCTCTTGAGTGAAACAAAAAATAAAGTCATCAGAATTTATGTTTGTTGTGGATAAAATAACCATATAAAAAATACCAAACCGAAAACTGGTTCAAGCGAACCGAACCCCATGTTAAGAGGAAACATGTACAAAGCTGGAGGCCAGTTCATACGAATAGGAACGAAGCCGACCCCATGAGGATGAGGCCGAGATCGACCTTGAGAGAGTGGAGTCGAGGCTGACCCCACTTAACTCTCAATTCAGGAGTGGGCCAAAAGCTCGAGGCGAATTCGTTTCTTTAGGTCAAACCTAATAGGAAAAAGAATGATATAAATATCACCTCACACTATGAAGGAAATTATAATTCAAGAACTCTAAAGTCAACTGTTGCCCTACTGACTTTAGCATCGAAATTGGTTTTCTTTGTTTTGCAGGTCTCTTCGTCCCGACGATATACAAATTCACCGTTGAAGCCACGTGAGAAGCAGATGCCTTCCACCGTGCGAAATTTGGCCTCAACAGTTGGGGGCGTCTGTGGAGATGAAGACGTTAGAGCTGCAAAGCAATCCAAACTTACAAAGATCGTCATGGAAGATACAAATCAAGTATTGAAGGATTATCAAGATGAGGATCGACATCCAAGACGATTTAGGGAAGATACTACGAAAATTGCAAACGAAGCCCATATGGGACCATTAGCATCTCCTCGGTCGATCAAGCCTCGGCTTACCGAGCCTCTGCCAGCAACGGATGAGGTAGAAAGAAAGATCTGAGGTTTAAAGGAGAAATTTAGAATATGAGCAAACAACTGACTCAAGTCTAGGAAACACTGAACCAATAGAATTCAGAACATCGGGAGCAATCAAGAACGCGGGTTCGGGATCCAATCAAAGGGAAAACACCAATGGTTGAAAACATAGGTGAAACTAATACTTGCGCTTCAAAACCAAAGGATAAACTAATCTTAGGAGGAAACAACTGAGCAAGACCTCGAGAGAAAAGTCATGTTACAGTATCCAGTTCAAGCAGAGTAAAGTCAATAGTGCAAGTTAACGCAAAAGATAGAGGTTGAGGCCGACCTTAGACCTCGACCTACACACCGGAGGAAACCCTGGGAACGAACATGCGAAATCTACTGAACCATAAGCTAAAAGATCAGAAACAAAGAAGGTCGAGGCCGTAGGCCGTTCATGGAAAATCGAGATGAATAAAATACTAGGATACATAGGAGACCTTCCAGGAAGTTTGCATAAGGCTAAAATAGCAGGACTCAAAAGTTCAAAAGAGCACATGGGAAATAGGAGCCAAAAACTTATGCAGAACTGATCGTACGAGCGCAAAAATACATCAATGCAGAAGAGCTTATGAAAACCAAAGATGGGATAACAGAAGAGATGTATAGAGAAAGAGAATATGGCAATTACAGGGTATTTAGGAAACAACAAACAGAAGATCGGGGACCACCCCGACCAAACATCTACAAATTTGGAAGATACACGCCTACCGAAATATCCGCAGAGAAGATACTTATGGAAATACGACAGAATAATTTGTTGCGATGGGAAGAAAGAATGAAAGTAGAAGGGAACAAAAGAAATAAAGAAAGATATTGTTCTTTTCATGGGGACCACATGCATTATACAAGAGATTGTATACAATTAAGAGATGAAATTGAATCCTTAATTCGTCATGGACACTTGAGAAACTTTGTTCGTAAAGATGAAGTCACAAGGTCAAGGCCAGTCCAAGAAAATAAATCCCCAAAAAAAGAGAAAACTCCACCCTTGAAAGAAATCTGAGCTATATTTGGAGGACTAGTCGGAGGAGAATCAAATAGAAAAAGAAAAGCTAAAGTTAGAGAAATTAAGAGTGAGAATGGTGGAGTAGAAATTTACTCAACACACTTAGAGGAAACCTTCCAAGGAGTGAAATTTAGTGAAGCAGAGGCACAAACCTCCTTACAACCTCATAATGATGCATTTTTCTTCACACTCCCAATATCCAATTCTAGGGTTCGTTGAATCTTAATCGATGGAGAAAGTTCAGTTGATGTCTTATCATTTTCAACTTTCAAAGCAATGAGATTGAAAAGAGGACACTTGAAAATATGTCTGACTCCACTAGTTGGGTTCGGAGGAGAAAGAGTAACTTCTAAAGGCAGTGTAGATCTTCCGGTAATATTTGGGGGAGGTCGAAAGTCTGTCAACAAAGTTGTCAACTTTTTAGTAGTAGATCATCTATCAGTCTACAATGCAATAATAGGAAGATCAACTTTGCACAACCTGAAAACAATAGCCTCCACATATAATTAGATAATGAAGTTTCCAACATTGGACGAAATCAAAATAGTCAAAGAAAAACAAAAGGATTCAAGAGACTGCTACTGCATAGCACTCAAGGGCGTTAAGTAAGGAAGTCGAGGTCGATTCTATAAAATGATAGGTCGAGGCCGACCCTTAGTTCTAAATTAGGAAAAATGTTTAGGTTTTCTTTTGCCTTATTGCTTTGTGTTACCTTTTATGATTTTAAGAGCCTTGTTATTCTTTATCATTAAAAACTTAGTAAAATCCAGTTCATTTTTGTCATAAACATTATTCAAGTGAGTTTGAAACTTTCCTAAATAAATGAACTTTTAAATATATTTCAAGCTCATATTTTGTTCAACAAAGGGGCATATTTCTAGGGTTCGTCAATCTTAATGGATGGAGGAAGTTTAGTTGATGTCTTATCCTTTTCAACTTTCAAAGCAATGAGATTGGAAAGAGGACACTTGAAAATATGTCTAACCCCACTAGTTGGGTTCAGAGGAGAAATAGTAATTCCGGAAGGCAATGTAGAGCTTCCTGTAACATTTGGGGAAGATCGAAAGTCTGTCAACAAAGTTGTCAACTTTTTAGCAGTAGATCATCTATCAGTCTACAATGCAATAATAGGAAGATCAACTTTGCACAACCTGAAAGCAATACCCTTCACATATCATTAGATAATGAAGTTTCCAACATTGGAAGGAATCAAAATAGTCAAAGAAGAACACAAGGATTCAAAAGACTGCTACTGCATATAGCACTCAATGGCGTGAAGTAAGGCAGTTGAGGCCGACCCTTAGTTCCAAATTAGGAAAAATGTTTAGGTTTTCTTTTGCCTTATTTCTTTATTTTACATTTTATGATTTTAAGAACCTTGTTATCCTTTATCATTAAAAAATTAGTAAAATCCAGTTCCTTTTTGTCATAAACATTATTCAAGTGAATTTGAGACTTTCCTAAATAAAGGAACTTTGAAATATATTTCAAGCTCATATTTGGATCAATAAAGAGGCACGTTGAATGATAAAACATAAAGAAAGAACAAAAGGGAAAAGAAGAAATCAAAGTTGAGGCCGAAGCCCTGCCACGCCGAGGCTGAGCATAATGAGTGTAAACTTTTGGGGCCGAAGAGAACGGAAATAGAAAAACAATGGCGAGAGTAGAGTAAAAATTATACCCATCCTTATGGAAAGCAATAAGTACCAGAAAAGAAACTTCATCTTTCAAGATGATCATTAGAAAAAGCAAATGAGTCTTTTCGCAGAGTAGCAAAATCATTCTTCAAGAAGCCAAAGTCTATCTCAGGGTGATGATGAAAGGCCATTTGAGCCGACCAAGAGACCCCATACTCCATTACTTAATTATGCATGTCGGTGTAACCTACAATTTTTCTTAAACCCTTCCCCTAGGAACTCAACATCGGCAAAATGAGCATGAGCCTCATGGAGTTCAGTTTGAAGGGAAGTGATCTCAACTTAAGAGGATGGGAGTTCAAATTTTGCTTGTTCAAGTAGCTTTTTGGCTTTCGCTAAACTCACTTGAGCTTGAGATAGCTCATAACGAGAACATATTTTTGTTTAAGGAAGTTGATCTTGTTCGACATACTTTGAGTAAAAACCGAAATACGAGTAAAAATATGTAAAAGTAAAGATGAGTTATAAGGTAACACCAATGGAAACTCAAGATAGACACACAGTAACGAGGCTCATTTGATGAACATCGTAAAGAGACTGAGTAGTAGCCTCAACATGATCATTAAAGTACACCTAACCAATAGGCTGACTTTGCCCAATCTATTTCCAAAACTTGAAGCTCTAATTAAGAATTTTAACCTTATATATCACCAACACCAGAATAGTCCTCACAAAGGATGAAGTTTGAACTTAGAAATGAGGTCACCTTCAGCTCGAGATGTGCTACCATGCAACTTGGTGGATCTACGACGGCTGGGAACAACGTGTGGAGGGGAAGTAGGAGTACAAGCTTCAAAAGGAACGTCCGAGAGGTCAGTAAAAACAACTTCTGGAACATCTCGAGAAGTCTCGGCAACCCCGGATGAGCTCCTCCTTGGCCTCTTACAACGAAGTTCAAAGATAGATGAAGGGCAAGAATCCATACCTTAGAAAGAAAAACGAAAGGTACAAGAAAAAAAAGGAAGAAGAGTCATTGGCCAAGCGAAGGTCGAGGCCGACCCTACTACAGAAAAGAGAATAAAAAATCGAGAATGTATGTTTACTTGAAGTTGCCTCGGAAGGAGCAAAACCAATGGCTTCAAGAATGTTCTGATGGACCAGTGATAAGTTATATCTGTCTTTTTCCTCAAGATCCCGAACAGATTGAGAAAATTGTAAAATTGCAGGAGAAAGTTCAAAATCACGAGGAATTGAGAAAACAGAAAGGAAAAATTGTAAAAGTCAAAGACAGAAACAGTATCCAAGTTAAAAAGAAGGGAAGACGAAAAACTCACTCTATACTCATCGAAAATCGTGGGAACCACATAAACAGAGTTTTGCAACCACGACACATTCAATTTCCACTAACAAAGAACGAGTGACTTATCCGTTTCTTCACGAAAGTAGGACGGGCAACTAAGACTCCTCTATTAACACTTATGTAGTATTGTTATGTAGTATTGTTATTATTTTTGTATTGTAACATAAATAAGGGTTGATTGCATAAATATCAATCATGCTCAAAATAATGACAAATATACCCAAATATAAAATATTTTACAAATATGACAAAAAATTAGTGATAGTCCTGATAGACTCTGATAACCATTGATAAAATGATTAAGTACACAAATAATCACCTTATGCCTATGATTTATATTAATGTCCACAAATCCTATTTTTATAAAAAAAATGTCCAACTACTTCACGATTTTTCATAAAAGTTAGGTTGTAATTACTTTCAAACCCTTCAACCTCTCTAACGTTTTAAAGTAATAAAATAAAATAATATCTCCTCATTTAAGGAAATATTATAATTAAAAAGTAAAAAACCAGGAGAATTAATGAGATTATATTCTCTTTTCTGGTGTCTTCTTCTCGTTAATCACATATATCTCCTCATTAAAACCATTTTCTCTCTTTCCATTAAAATGGTCATCTCCCTCCTCATAGTAAGGCCTAAAAAAATCTATCTCCACAATATATATTCATATATGAAATATATAAGGTTGATATTTATATATAAAAAAAATTATATATATATATATATATATATATATTTATTCTTTAAAAAAATACATAATATCTATAAATATATATGAAATATAAAACCATCTCTACTCATATATGAAGTATATATTAGTATATATGGTGGGTATATATAAAAAATACATATATTATCTAAAAAATAAATACATATTATCTATAAGCATATATACAACATATATGAATATATATACTCACATAAGAAGTATATATGGTGAGTATATATAAAAAATACATATATTTTCTAAAACAAATAAATGCATATTACATATAAGTATATATACTCGTATATGAGGTATATATAAGTATATATGATGTGTATATATATATAAAATACATATATTTTCGTGGGAAGTAGTCCATAAAATGATGTAAATCAAATTAAAAAAAAGTAAAAAATCGTATAAAATATTGTTATGTGAATGGAAAGAGAAAATAGAGAAAGAAAATTGATATTTATTATACAATTGTAATTTAAGACATAAATGGAGAGAAAAAATGAAATCTATTATGGGGAGAACACATTAATGAGGGGCATAATGGTAAACAAAAATGAAAATTGTAAGATCTTATGACATATTTGAAAATATGTTACTTAAAAATGGTCATTTGAGACAATTTCTCGTGATAAAATGACTATCACTAACAGACTTAGACTTCTATAAAAAAAAATAGAAGTGTATCAGTAGTTATCACAGATAGTCATTGATCTGCTATCACTGATTATCACTAATAGAATTCTATCACCGATTATCACTAATAAAAATTGTCATAATTGTAAATATTTTTTTGAAAAATGCTATATTTGTAATTATTTTACTCTAAATTGATACTTAGTACAATTTCTCTATAAATAATGCTACAATTTTATTTTGATGTTTTCATATTATTATATATAATACGTGAAAAAATATATATTACAATTATGGGTTGGTTGCATAAATAATCTTCATAGAAAATAATGACAAAAATAGTAAAATATAAAACATTTTGTAAAAGATAGCCATTGATAAAATTCTATAAAAAAAATAGAAATATATCAGTAGCTATCACTAATAGTCATTAATCTGTTATGAGTGATAAAAATTTCATACTTTGAAATCTTAAAAAAAAAAATGCTATATTTTACAAATTTTCTAGAACTATTTATGTTGTGTCCTTATAATAATAAATTCAGCCCAATGTAATAATTATAGTAAAAAAAAAAAAAAAAAAAAAAAACCAAAAACTCAGGCCATATACTTAACAAAACCCAGCCTAGTTGATAGAATAAAATGAAAATAAAGAAATGAAGAAGAAATGCATAGGACCTACTTTAATCTAAAAACACAAACAAACCTAGATCACTTTCATATTCCTCTGATTCCATGCTCTACGGCGGCGACGGACCTGTGGATGTCGGAGGACGACCATGAGTGTTCCATTTTCAGACCTTCGACTTGTTCTAATTCTGATTTGATTGAGTTGTCTTCTCGAAGAGCATCGTCTGTAATTCCAACTGTTTTTTTTTTCTTCGACTTTGGTAAGTTCTTTTTTTTTTTTTTCAGTGTTTTATTGATTGCTTCCAAGCATTAACCTCTGAATTTGTTATCTAAGAAGAACTCATTTGATTTCATATTCATATTGATAAAAGAAACTCGAAATTGCTTTGATTGATAAAATTCATTTGAAGAATTATATTGCTATAATGAGTTTTTTTTTTTTTTTTTTTTTTTTTTTTTTTTTTTTTTTTTTTGGCCACGATTCTCATTTAATTTAAAACTTGATTATTATCTCATAAATCCGTAAATAATTAGCTTAAAAAAAATGGGTGGTTATCACTGATAAATTTATATATTATGACTATCACAGATAAACTACTATCAATGATAATCACTACAGAAAATCAATGGTTATCACTGATAGACTCTATCGTTCATATATGACTATCATATATATACTACTATCAGTGATAGTCACTGACAAAATTGTATAAAAAACTATTATTAACGATATATCATACTATCCGATATAGAAATTGCCATATTTATAATTTTTTTTTTAAAAAGTACTATATTTTTAATTATTTCACTCTAAATGGACCTATGTTACAATATTTTTTTAAAAAATACCACTAAAGTAATATTGAAAAGGATTAAAAAAAGGACAAAGGTAATTATTCAATTTGGGTGGAAGAATACCAAAAGTTTAAGAAACTAAAATAATAAATAAAAAAGTAAAACAATTACAAATTAATTAATTAATTAAAAAAAAAAAAGGCCAACGTGAGTTTTTTTTTAGAGCTGGGTTATGTTAGGTTGGTTTTTTTTGAAAATCTGATTTTTTGGGTCGGTTCGCGGGTTGAACCAGTGTTAGATCGGTTCAACTCGAACCGAACCGAATTACATATATTAAAAAAATAAAAATAAAATACTTAGTAATGAATTACACGAATTAGGCATTTTAAAAATCTCATCTCCTACCTCTCGTCTCTCTCACTCTCCAGGAGCAGGGTTCCATCCTCGCCGTCGCCGCTCACCGCCTCCGCCTCCGCCTCGCCGCTCTCGCAGTCGCCGCCTTGCTGCTCTCAGCCTCCCCGCCGTCGCTTTCTACCTCTCAACTAACCGTAGCCGCTCTCAGCTTCCCGCTCTCTTCTCCGACGTGGACGTCAGGTATTCCGATGCCTCTCTGTTTATTTTTTTTTAAACAACAGACAAGCATTCTGATTGGCATGAAGCCACTGTTGATTTTACAATTGCAACCATTAGATTTTTTATTGTTAATTTTTTCTTTTAACCAGAAGAAGCATTCTGATTTTTGTTTGTTAAAAAAAATGACTACCCGACTACCTAACCAACACGAAAGAAAAGTTGGGTTGACTGAAATGTTGGGTTGTGAATCTAACAAACCGAAGTTTTCGAGCTGAGTTAGAAACCCTCAAACCCGTTTTCGAGCCGAGTTAGAAACCCTCGAACCCAACCCATGTACACTCCTAGCCCCTTTTATATATATAGTGTAGAAAATAAACCTTACCTGCAAAACTAGTCAACAATAACCTACATTATATTTTTCTAAAAAAAGAAAAAAGAAAAAAGAAATCTCTTTTCTTTTCCTACTCATCTTTTGCTCTCCTTGTATATACTACACAACACTCAGGTCTTAGTCGTCAGGTTGCAAGCCCTTATTACCACCAGCTATTTGAACTGATTCGAAATCCTCCCAAATTCCGGGTTCCAAACAGAGCTTCATCCTTGCATAAATATGTCTTCAAAGGTAAAGAAGAACTCAAAGACACTCTCTAGATTGTCAAACTCGAACAAATCTCAATCTCCATTGCCACGATTGTCAATGCCTTCTGCCTCTGAAGTTTGTGAAGATGATTTTCTTTCCTCTATTGAAGAAGCTTCAAGTAAATATCCTTCTTTGATTACTAAATCTGCTTTTGTTGGGAGAGTTACTAATGCTGCCGTTCAATGTACCGCCGATAAAGTTTGGCTTTCTGAATCTTCTATGGTTTCTTCTAGCCTCACCCAAGGGGCTATCGTCTCGGTAATTTCTCTGGAATTAAAATTCATTACTATGACAAGAACACTGAGAAAACTCATATTTTTTGCTGATCGTTTTTTTTTTCCTTTGGTAGGTAGCACTACTTAGTTCCGAGGGAGGGAACAATTTGAAAGGCTTTCCTCTTTCTTCATTAGCAGATGAATGTGGTAGGCACTTCGGGGTTGATCATGGAGATTCATTCATCAACGAAGCGGGAAATTACTTTGCTCTTGCGAGAATTTTCTCTTCTAGTAAGGTATGGAGGTAAACCTTTTATTGTTTGAACTTTTGCATAAGCAACATCTAACATGTACTTCTTTCTCGAGGGAGGAAGATGAAAGATTCTACATTAGACCTTGTGTCTAGTGCACTTAATTTTGAAAGAAGAAACACATTTTGTGCACTTACTTAAGCATGGTTGTGACATGTATTTGCGAAATTTACTTTTCTCTTTTGGTAGCTCCCAACCATGTACTAATTGACCCTCATCCAAATTAGTTAAAACTTTTATTGGTTCAAGTGAGAGACACACATCTCATTCTCGTCATCTTCTTGTAGTGAAGACCCTAAGCTTATTGCAATTGTGATACAATAATACAATGCTTAGAGGGAATGAGTTCAAACCATGATGACCACCTACCTAGGATTTAGTATCCTACGAGTTTCCTTGTATTGTAGTTGTATCCATAAGGATTGACACGCTTTTAGGAAGAACATAAAATAATAGAGAATCCAGCATGTGGAACAAGTGAGAGCCTTGCCCTCCTTTACATGGCTGAACTGAGGTTCTGGAAATATCTCTTCGCATTCTTCTTTGCAAGAGACAGTGGGTGGTTTAGTGATGTCTTCGGCAACTATTATGTGATCTCCAAATCGAATAATTTGTTTTCAAGATACTCCTAGGGGTCTATACACTTGTTACCAATCTTCTAGCACCTCAAGACTTTCTAAGACATGTCTATGCCAGCCACTAAGTCCATTGTGTAGGCTTTGAACAACAAGCACAACGGCGTAAGTAGGTCTCCAAGCATCGATTTACAACTTCTGTTTGACCATCACTTTGGATCAGTAAGTTGTGCTTTTTCCAACTAGGTACCTTGCAGCTCGAACCATTCCGTCCTAAATAAGCAAGTGAAAATTCAATACCGCTTGGAAATAATACTCCTTGGAATTCCATGCGGCATGCAGTCACACAACCTCATTAAAAAATATGATAGCAACTTGAGGGCTATTAAGACTCCTTTGGAGGAAGGAAATTATTATATTTGTTTAGTGTAGTCATAGACTCGTAACCAACAAAGTAGTATACTAGTATCACATGACTTGGATTGTGGTAATCCTTGATAAAATCCATTAAGGTGTCTTCCTAAACTTTTTCAAGGGGTTGCAAAAGTCCGACAGGGTTGATGATAGGATATTTTGACACTAAAGGGCATCTTTATTTAGTTTAGAGTTATTCCCATTACAGAATGATCTTCTCCTTGTATAACTTGCCTACCTGTAATTACCATCCCAAAGCAATTACTCGTTCCAAAAACCAACTAAGAGTTGTGCAGTTTTCTTTCCTACCCTTTCTAACATATGCTTTTGTAATTGGAAGTCTAACATTACCTTGGCTCGGATGGCACCAAGGGGACTTGTTCTTGAATGGTAGGCAGTAGCTCCCAAGTGGCAGCACAAGGGGACTTGTTCTTGAATGGTAGGCAGTAGCTCCCAAGTGGCAGCACAATTGTTAAAGCCGTTCCTTAACATTCCCCATTTTTTTCCTTCCATATTTCATCCTTATAAAGTTCTTGAATGGTAGGCAGCATCATCCTGAAATTTGAAGTTTCTTTCTTCAACATATTTGATATTGCCAGCCAAAGCAATAGTACATCTCCAATCCACATGCTCTGTCTCCAATTATTTTCTAGACCAGAATTCCTAACTCATATCATTCAATTTATTGCTTTCTTGTGATCTTCTCATCCTCAACCATGATTCTACATTTCTACCTTTCATCTTGTTGTTAGCTACAATACCTTGAGGTTCTCACCGCTCCAATACCCCTATGATGGAACTCAAGTGAGAATCTCCTTATGTATACCAAAATACTATAATTGAGGGAACTTTGAGAGCTTCTCTTTTTCTTCCTAAGTACTTAGAGTTTTCCTATCCCACATATTTTCCCTTAACTATTTACATTCATCTTATTCCTTACATGCCCCCCTCCACTCCCCACATTCCTTCTAACTACTTTCCCGCCCAATGACTACCTTTATTTTTCTTATTGGCCCTCCCTTCTTTGTTCTTCTCGAATCTTGCGTAAGTAAATCTAATAAGGGCTTGTCACCATAGTAGATACAAGACAGTTAATAAATGAACAAGATGAGCGCGAGGGAAATGAGGAAGAGGGCTTTACAAATTTGAGCTTTGTGACTATATATGCCAAATTATATAGATACTGTAGGATATATTTTGTTCACATTTCTTATGTTGCAAATTTGTTCTAATCTTATTTTGAATGTAGAATTGTTGTTCACCTTGTTCTCAAGTTAGAAAGTAAAACAAAAAGGAAAATAGAACTGTTGTTTCTGACTTCTAAGCTTCAGTTTGGAAATATGTATGTTTTAGAAACTGTAGCTTGAAATTTGTTCTTATGTTTAAATTCTTTTTGCTTCATAGGAGTTAAATGACGGAGTGCAATTATCAACAAACCTCTCATACACCTTGGGTTGCCCTACAATAGGCCGTGTTGTGTTTATCTCCCCTTTAAAAAACCACCTATGCAATGGCCCGTTAAATGAAAATGGGAAACTGAAGGGCACAGAAGTTGAATCTCTGAGAATATACAATTGTAAGGAACTATTCTTGGAGCTAGCTTCTTCAACCAATATATCAACAAAAGAGAACTTATTCTCTTCCTCAACTATTTATTCAAGGAAGGTTCATGGTTGTAGTAAAAATGGTAATTTAGCATCCCCAAGCACCATGCTATCTGCATCTCCTAAATGTGATGATGTGGTATCAAATTTACTTGTAGAGAGTCCATGTGCTCATTCACTTATTAAGGAGGCCTTAGGAGATGATAGTGTTAAAAGAACTTTGCAGACGATTGCTTCCAATGAGTTGTATAAACGTTGTTTGCTGCGTGGTAATCTTGTAACTATCCCAGTGCTTTCAGATCTTTGCACATTCCATGTGAGGGGTGGTAAAGGACCGTCAACATATGAGGACTCTTATGATTCTATGCCCAATGGAAGCGACCATCATTTTGAACCTTTTGTGTCAAATGAATATATGGATTATGCTTTCAGTATAGATCAACTGACCAAAGTATTTATAAATGTTCAATCAACCACGAACTCAGACATGGTGCAAGAAAAAGTTCCATCAAATGTGGAACCTCAAAATCTAAATATTAGAGCTAAAGTTAAGCGTGAAGTTTGGAAATTGGGCGGTCTTTCTAAAGAATATTCAGTTTTGAAGGATATTATAATTGCCTCATCATTAAATAGCACTGTGTCAAGGTATGGTATATACAACTTGAATTCATTGTTTGGACTGACCTTGTTTTGTTGGCACCCTATTCTGATTGGATGTGCAACTGACATTTATAAATGTGTTAAATTATATCCTTGCTAATGAAAAACTCCATAGTTGATGTGCTTTAGAATTTAGATAGGATGTCGGGGTCAAGAATTTCAACATACTATCTTTTTTCTATTAAATGGGGAGTCATTCATCAACCTGAATAACTTTCTAGCATTCTTTGAGGTTATCTCTAGGCTGAAATAGAGGCAAGTGCCAGCTCTAGGGCTGAACTGTGATCCTGTTAAGTTGAGCGGTGGGCAATTTTGGTTGGTTGTAAAGTTGGGTCGTTCCCTTCATCTTACTTATGTTCCCCCTAGGTCATAATCCTTGAAGCCTTTCGCTTTAGGATCCTGTTTGAGTAGGATTCGTAAGACTATTGTCCTGAAGAGGAGCCCTTTCACGAAAGGTGGCCAGACTTACTCTCATCCAATATGTTTTTAGTGGGATTCCAATCTATTTCTTATCCCTGTGTCGGTGAATAAAATCTTGGAGAAACTTATGAGGGATTTTCTTTGGGAGGGGGAGGAGGGGAAAGAGTCGAACTTAGTCAAGTGGGAGGTGGTGACGAAGCTAGTGGACCTTGGGGGATCAGGTGTAGGTAATTTGAGAGCTTGTAACAAGGTCATTTTGTCTAAATGGCTTTGGGGTTTTCATTATGGGTTTAATACCTTATGACATAAGGTCATTGTGAGCAAATATGGGTCGTCCCCTTTTGAATGAATCTCGAGTTGGGTTAATGGAGCTCCTAGAAACCCTTGGAAAGGCATTGTTGTGGGGCCTTCCTTTCTTTTCTCTTTTCGTCCATTGTTCGGTGGGGGATGGGATGGACACTTTTTTCGGCAGGATAAGTGGTTATATCTCTATGTAGCCTTTGTGGCATTGGAGGGAGGTTTGGGATCTCTTCTGTGCTTCTCAGTGTGTGTTTGTTACTATTTTGTTTTTGTAATTACCTGTTATTTGTAATTATCAGTTAGGTTTTATCTTGCTTGATTTGAGTCACTTTCTTTAGTTTGACTCCTTTTGGAGGTTGATTTTTTTTTGGTATGTTGTATTCTTCCTTTTTTTTTCTTTCTTAATGAAAGCTTTGTTTCAAATAAATAAAAAAAATAAAAAAAAGAAGAAAAAAAAGAATAAAGTATTCTATTTTATATCCTTAGCTGATTTCTGGACTCTGTGCACCTATTATTACTCTTCCATGAACATAATCTAAATTTGTAATTGTTCATGTAACTATTTAGCCTTGGTTTACGAACCACAAAGGGAGTACTTCTTCATGGTCCTCCTGGTACTGGAAAAACTTCCTTGGCTAAATTATGTGCTCATGACGCTGGTGTCAACTTATTCTATTTGAATGGACCTGAAATTATAAGTCAATATCATGGGGAAAGTGAACAGGCATTGCACGAAGTTTTCGAGGTGGCAAGCCAAGCTGCACCTGCTGTGGTTAGATTTCTTGATTTCTTGATTCTTTGCCATGGATGTCTTGATTCTCCTTCTAGTTATATCATGAGAAATTTTTTCTGTGGTTAATTTTTGAGTTTCACAATCAAATACTTAAGATTTTTAAGATAATGATAATTGAATACAGTTTTGAATGTATGCTTAGACTTCATGAATAGTACCTTAACATTCAAATTGGGTGTTGATTTAGAAAGGGTGGACAAGAAGGTAAACTAAAGAAACCTGCATGACTGACATTTTTCATTGAGCTATTGACTATACCCATCATTTAGTTCTCTTTTTGGAAGCTGGTTAATTTTCCCCTAAAACTTTTATAATCAGATATTAATTGATGAGTTGGATGCTATTGCGCCTACAAGAAAAGATGGAGGTGAAGAGCTGTCTCAAAGAATTGTTGCTACATTGCTTAATGTAATGGATGGAATCAACCGAAGTGGTGGGCCACTTGTAATTGCTTCTACCAACAGGCCTGATAGCATTGAGCCTGCACTAAGGCGGCCTGGGAGACTTGACCGGGAAATTGAAATAGGTGATTTTATAGTTTTTTTATGTGCTTTCTAGTTCTAATATTACATCACATTTGGGATGCCATGAATTAATTTGGGGTTGGTGTATATAATTGATTGCATCCTTTTGGCCTAGTGGTCAATATAAGGGTCACGTAAATAATAAAGGGCTTAGAGAGAATGGGTTCAAATCATCGTGGCCACCGACCTATATGATTTAATATCATACGAGTTTTCTTTGCAACCAAGTGTAGTAGGGTCAGATGTTGTCATGCGAGTATAGTTGAGGTGCTCACAAACTAGCCTGAACACTGACAGATATAAAAAAAAAAAAAAAAAAAAATTGATTGCATCCGTGGTTCCTTGTTACAGGAAGTGGCAAGTGATAATATTCAAATTTTCTATAAGAAAGCAAGTCAATGTCTGTTTTAGTGTGGGCAAGAATGTTTTTTCCTTTTCTAATTTTTAAGATTATAATTTTCAAATTCTGTTGTGTGCATTGCGATCATGTGTCTATAATCTTGAATCGCATGTCGGATTTAAGTAATTACTAGTTGACAAGATGATCTTATAACTTCTGTCTTGTACGGGTTGATTTCAATATGTAATGGTTCAAAGTTCAAATAGAAAAGAGAAAAGGTGATCTTTCAATCCCAAAGTGGGATGAAAAAACCACAATTATGCGAATTTCTAGATAGACTTTTGTTACTTTTTGAATATTCTTATATATATAGTAATTATTTGAGAAACTGAAATAGGAATGTTATGTTTCTAATAAGAAATAGGAAATGTACGTAATTTTGCTAACTTATAAAGTATTTAAGAAATTTGTAATGACAACTAATTAGTTTCAATGAGGTTGGAGTTTCAAATCACCATGTCCCCATTGTACTAAAAAATATCTTTATATTTACTCATGCAGAAATATGAAAACTACTGAACAAAGTGCATCTTTAGTCTTCAAACAACACTTGATGAAAATAATTTAGAAAAGCTCATACAACTTTTATTAGTTGCTCTGGCAGAAACATATAAGAACTTCAGCTTTGCTTGGGTATATACAGGTGTGCCATCTCCCAATCAACGGTTGGATATTCTACATACAATACTAGGTGATATGGAGCACTCTCTTTCAGACCTGCAAGTTCAACATCTAGCTATGGTTACACATGGTTTTGTGGGTGCTGATTTGGCTGCCCTTTGCAATGAGTCTGCCTTAGTTTGTATAAGGCGTTATCACGAGTTTAAAAATTCTACTGATTGCCTTAGTTCTGGTAGATCTGTTATAGCAGAGGAACAACATAAGTTTACCAAGGTGGAGCACAAAGCAAATGTTGATGATATGATTTTAGAACCTGTTTTCTCAAAAGATGCGAGAAGTATATCAGGGGTTTGCCCAAATTTAGCGTCTTCATCATTCTCTGAATATACTCTTACATCTGAGACTCTAACAAGTGTGTCCTCGAATGAAGTGGTAGCTGATAGTGAGGATACTTTTAACTCTTCTGAAATCAAGAGTATATTGAAGGTTGTTTTTGAAGATTTTGAGATGGCTAGAATGAAAGTGAGGCCTAGTGCCATGCGAGAGGTATGTCTACTTTTTTGTTTTGAGATAATCATGTTATTGATAACTGGCAATATATTATGGAACTAGGTTCTTTTGAAAACTACATTACTTTTATGCATTTCATGATGTCTTGTTTAGTTGTTTAGTTTAGTCAAACTAATTATATGATGGGAAAACCTTAAGAGTCTTTGGTTTTTTGTAATCTAGATACTTTTGGTTTTGAAAAATTCAGGTGGAAATAATCCTAGACTCATGAAAATGGAACTAGAGATGAGCCTGAACTTTGGATGTTATTCATTTTTATCTTCTTTTTTGTTTACTCTTTATAGATCGTTTGGTAATCGTGATTCGTTTTTGATTAATACCAATTGAACAACTTTTCATTAGCTCCATTAGATTTGGAGTGTTCTGTAATCCTTTTTGTTCTTTAAACTTCGTTAGGGAAAGTTTTGTTTCTTATAAAATCAATTATGTCTTACCACCCTCTATAATCAATGGAGGTGTCTTTTGTAATTAACAGGATATGTATTGTTTGTAACATTCTTTCATATTATCAATGAAATTGTTTCTCTTTCCTATAAAAAAAAAAAAAATCAATTATGATGGTTAAACATCTAAATAAAGACCACCTTATTTTAGGTCATACTTGAGGTTCCAAAGGTAAAATGGGAAGATATTGGTGGACAAAGGGAGGTTAAGGTTCAATTAATGGAGGCAGTGGAATGGCCTCAAAAACATCAGGATGCATTCAAACGAATAGGGACTCGACCTCCAACAGGAGTGTTAATGTTTGGTCCTCCTGGATGTAGCAAAACCCTCATGGCACGTGCTGTAGCCTCTGAAGCAGGACTAAATTTCCTTGCAGTAAAGGGCCCAGAACTTTTCAGTAAATGGGTTGGTGAATCTGAGAAGGCAGTTAGATCTCTATTTGCTAAGGCAAGAGCTAATGCCCCATCAATCATATTTTTTGATGAAATTGATGGTCTTGCTGTCATTCGTGGGAAGGAAAGTGATGGGGTTTCTGTCTCTGATAGAGTTATGAGTCAACTTCTTGTTGAATTGGATGGTCAGTTGAACAATTTTTTTTTTTAAATTCAATCTTCATTATTTCCTGGTTCTCTTATTGGCTATACAAGAAATTACTGATGGGTCTTAATCTCATTTGAAATGGAGATTATGAATTTAAAGTTCACAGGGTTATATTTGAGCCTTTTATTGTAATCATTTGTGTTTTTTTTTGTTCTTTCTTTCTAAAATTTAGGTTTACATCAGAGAGTTGGTGTTACTGTCATTGCAGCTACCAATCGTCCAGATAAGATTGATCCAGCCCTTCTAAGGCCAGGTATTACCCCATACAGGAACTTCTGTATGAGCATACACACCACCCATCTACTAATACAACATCCGCAGCTGAACAAATGCATTGTGCCCAGTTTTTTGGTTTTGTTGTTATTTTTTAAGAGCAAATGATTGTATTAAACTTGCTGACTCTAACTTCAAATAGGACGTTTTGATCGGTTGCTACATGTTGGGCCTCCAAATGAATCTGAACGAGAAGAGATATTTCGTATCCATTTGTGCAAAATTCCTTGCAGCCCAGATGTCAGTATGAGGAAGTTGGCTTCTCTTACTCAAGGCTGTACAGGGGCTGACATATCATTAATCTGCAGAGAAGCAGCTTTATTTGCCCTTGAGGTTTATTGAGTTCCTGTGGTTCTCCCATCTTCAAAACTTCAATTTATACTTTCATTTATATTTAATATAGATCTAACTTTTATTTTCAGGAGAACCTTGACGTTTCAAAAATAAATATGCAACATTTAGAAAACGCAGTTAGACACATCAAGCCATCTGCAACTGAACCTTATCAAGAACTATCATCTAGGTTTCAAAGGCTTGTTTGTTCTAGCTCACAAGGAGCTAATGTAGTGTGTCAGCAGTCACGGTCTAACAGGTTTTCTATTTGGTGAGTATATCTTCTTTCTTTATTTTAACTACTTGTTTTTTATGTACAATTGGATAGGCTAGATTTTCATTCACTGAATGTGTAGTTTTATGCTGCATAAGGTTTTTGTTTCAAACACTAGCAGATAGTCTTCTTGTTTGATCATTGTTATTTGAAGAGTATTTTTGCGACTTAATGTTGCGTATCCAACAAACTTTACATTATGAAATATATTATTAAAAATTACAATTTTCAGATTGAGAATTCTATCTATTTATGGAATGTTTATGTTTTCATGAATTTTAGCTTCTATGTGTGTACATTTTGTTAATTTTTTTAGTTATCTAATTAGGAATATCAGATGTTTAGGTTTTTATTTAGTTGTACCATGTGAGAAATGTCCAAATATGTAAATAGTTGAGGATTATGTTATCTATTATATTAACATATATGTTGGTCGTATGGATAAGCTTGCAACTCTTGAATGATTTTTTTTTTTTTTTTTCCGTATGATTTAGGGTAGGTTTGGCGCCCACCATTTCAATTAATTACTTCTTTAAAAAGTGTAATTTCTTAAAATGCTTTTAGTAATGCATTTGGTTACATTTTCTTAAAAATATTATCAAGGACAAATATTTTGGTTGCTCAATATTCAAAAGTGAGTGGTTATACTAATCACAAGTATATTTCTTTTTCTCACTACATACTTCAGAGGCTTCTTTTAGATAGGAAACAGAAACCCTTCATTGATATGGTTGAATTGTTTTTTTTTTATCATCCACTATAAAATCAGTCTTTAGATAATCATCTCCCACGTATTTCCTTAAAAAGTGTTAAAATCAATTTGATTTTTCATTTAGAAAAACTATATTAAATTATATTGAACATATTCTAAATTAGTAATTCTTCTAACAGTGCTTGTAGAAAAAGTATTTTTTTGCTTAAAAAGTACTTTTTCCATGGTCATCCCAATCTCACACTTGATTAGTTTGGTCATCAATTTTCTTTGGATGTGAAATTTCAAAGAGAAAAACCTAACCCCTTTTATCTAAATGGCTATGAGTTTCCACTTAAAGAAGAGAAAAAACTTACTTAAGGTAGTGGCCATTATATATGAGAATGAATGTGGTTGGTTTACAAATATTACGAGGGGGAGTTGGAAGTTGTAGAAAATTTGGTTGCAACCTGCTATGGTACTAACTGCCTCGACTCTACTATATTTCGTTGCAACTTGTAGAGAGTCTCATAGGATTATAAATCCTAGGTAGGTAGCCACTATTATTTATAAAGTTGGGATGCTTCAATTTCTTGTTATAAGTGAGCTTAGCTTAACGACAGTTGAGATGTACTATCTCGTTTGAGGTCGGAGGTTTGAATCCCCATACCCCATTTGTTGTACTAAAAAAAATCTTCCAGCTCTTCTACCTTGGTGGCTTATGGAACAATTGGCTGGCTTGAGAAAATAGGAGAATCTTTCGAAGAGGTTAGAGTCTTGGGAGATGCAATCCTCTCGAGGAGTTGCGAGTCTTGTTATAATAGTGGACTGTGGCTTGGTTTAGTGTCTCCTTCCTCGTTATTTTTATATTCTTTTTCTTCTTTTTATATCGTAAATTAAAGTTCATTTCTCATTTTAAAAAATCTTTGGATATGACAAGGTCAACATTTATTTGTGCATGTTTAATAACTCTTTTCCCCCACAAATAATCTCCTTTGATGTAAAGCAGGTCCCTTGTAAAATCGGTTGTGTTACTTTTTTCTCGGTTTCCAGCTCGTGTTCATCTCTTGCTTGAAGGCTTCAAATGAGCAGCAGCTAAACAAATTGGCTTCTGGTGATTCATTTACACATTGTCTTCAAGCAATTGTTCTGTCATGAACTCAATCAAGAACAAGGTTATTCTTACATGGGTTATGTTCAAGTACTGAGTTTGGAACAGCAGTACAAATTCTTTTTGAAGACAAGCCCCCCTGAAGGATTAAGATACCATTTACAAATTATGGGCTCGCATGATTTCATTCACCACGTTCATTGCATATGGCTCTGGAGGGGAGGTACACTCATTTTCTTTTCGTTAAAAAACACTTTTAGTCCCTTAACTTTCATAGAGGTAACAATTTAGTTCTTATCGTAAAAAATATTGTCAAGATTTAATGAGATTCTTACATATGTAGATCGGTAAACTAATCAGGGACTCTTTATAAGTTACAAAGACCAAGTCGTTATGTAATAAAATTGACACTTAATTTTGATGAAATTTCAAGGTCCGACTAGTTGTTACAACATTGAAAGTGTAGGGACTAATTTTTTTTTGGAAGCTTGTAGACTGCAGAAGGTTGGTAGCACGAGTCTTGTTGGTTTACAATGGATATGTTATTTCATCCTAACTCGTCCTCTCTTTCGAGATTGGTGTTGGTTCTTTGGCATGTTGCTTTCTTTGCTGTCTTGTGTAATATATGGGTCGAGAGAAATGTGTGTTAGTGATTGTGAACAGGTCGTGGAGATAGTTTGGACTTGAATTGGAGCTTTATATTATTGTTCCTTTTGTTTTTTCCTCTTCTTTTTCAGCTTATTTTAGCAAATGTTAGTCGTTTCTAATAATAATACAAGTATTGTAACCAAACTGAGATATATCATTTGAATAAACGACCTCATGGTCACTAGGAGATACATCATGTCGAGCTATGCTTTTGTTGGCTACTAAAGTCTCGTTTACTTATTAGGAGTTTGAATGGGCTAATATTTTTTTAAGGAGTTGTTTGAAATCTAAATCAGAAGTCCATCAATCTTATTTATTACTTATTAGAGACTGTCGAAAATTAGAATGAGAATTATATATATTACAATAAGATGTCCATTTCATTTTTTTAACTAATTAAAATGCATTACTAAACCATCATGAGTTGACGTAGTGGTCAATAAGGGCATTGAGAATAATAAAATGGTTAGAGAAAATGAGTTAATTATTTTTTATGGATTTTTTTGACAACTAAATGTTGTAGGGTTAGATGGTTCTTTTCTAATATTAGTCTAAGCTGGTTTGAATACTACAAATATAAAAAAAAAAAAAAGAAATAAAATGCACTACAAATAATATGTAAATGATTTTATTTGTGGTAAGAAAAACGAGGGATCTAAAAGGTATCATTTTTCAATATAAAAATCATGTTGGATGTATTATGTCATAAAAATATATTTGTCTAAACTAAAAAAAATTGGCACAATTAATTTTGATGACTTTTAATTCTTTTCTTATTTTTTATACAAATATATTTGTCTAAACTAAAAAAATTGTCACAATTAATTCTGATGACATTTAATTCTTTTCTTCTTTTTTATTTTTTTTTGTCTCCTTATTTTTTATTTTTTTTTTCATCAAAACCATCTCAATTTTTGTTTCTTTTCCTTGTTGTTTTCCTTCATATATACTCACTTATATATTATAATTCAACATATATACCTTATTTATATATTAATCAAAACTTCAATTTTCGTTTCTTCCCTTTGTCTTCGCGCTTCACTGTTTTTCCTTCATACATACGTTTATCTATTATAATTCAACATATATACTTCGTTTAGCTCTTTATATTTAACATACCCTGTATGTATTAAACATATTATTAAATCTTCCTCCTACGTTTATATATTATAATTCAACATATATACTATGTTTATACTAAATTTTATTCCATTTAAACTATATACCACATGTATACTGCAACATATATACCATATTAATATATTTCACATTTATAAAATATAAATACTAAATAAAACAAGAATATATACATCATATTATTAAATATATACCTCAAAACATACAAGTGGAATGCAAAAAACACCCCAAACTTCTTCCTAAACACCACCACCCTAGCCACCAAAATCCAACAATTCTCTACTGCAACGCCGCCGCCCTCCATCAGGGGTGATGTGTACGAGATGTTGGATCTGTTGTTGCGTGTTTGAGTCGTTGTCTTTTTTGTTCAAACGTTGTCGTGGGTTTGATTGAGCTGTCATGAATTTATTTGAGTTGTCGTCGTTTGTTGCAGCACCGTCGTGAATTTATTTGAGTTGTCGTCGTTTGCTGCAGCACCGTCGTGAACCAACGTGTCGCTGCCTCCGTGGATTTGCTAAAGCCACCATTGTCTCCTGCAATACTATTGTGAACCAACGGGTCGCTGCCGGAGTTAGATGAAGGATGACTACTATGGTGTAAGTTTAGGCTCAAGGGAGAAAAGATGGAGAGTTTCACCAGGATGGAGGAGATGAAAATTTAAAGAGTTGAAATAATGTATTTAGGAGTTTTGGGAAGAGTGTAAAGATTTTAGGGAGAGATGAAGGATTTTTTTAAAAAAACATTTTTAAAAAATAATTTACAAATGAAATTTAATTTAAAAAATGCAAGGATATTTTGGTAAGATTTGTTTTAAAGCACATACAATCCTATGAAAAATCTACAAATAATAAATAAAATTATATTAGACATTTTTTTTTAAATATGTCATAGAAATTGACTCATTTGGCACATTATTTTTTTATTTTTTATTTTTAAATTAGAGTTGTTTGAAACCGGAATTAGAAGCGCATAAATACTATATATTATGGTATGTTTGGGAGTGATTTTAGCATGACCAAAATCAATTTTTCGATTGACAAAATCACTTCCTTTTACAATAAAGATATGACATTAAATTGATTTGGGAAGAATTTAAAATCATTTAAAATTGTTTTTTAAAAGATTAGTTGATGGGTGATTTTGGATGAGGTGATGGACGGGTATCACCAACAAAATTTGCCCTCATTCTATTCAATTGTTGAAATACCAATATTACCCCTTTAGCAACACCAATATTACCCCTATATTCTTAAACCCATGTTTATTGGGTAGATGGTACTATTCTTCTTTGTTTGTCAAAGTTTTAAACTTGCCCTCATTCTACTTTCAATGTTATTTAGAGTAATTTAATAATTTTAAAATTAGTTTTGAAACCAAACATAATTGTTGATACCGATTTTGGTGCCAACGGTGAATTTGTATTTGTGCATGAACAGACCTGCAAGACAACAACAACGAAGTGATCTAACGCTGTTGTGGCGTTGTGCCACAGACACTCTGACAGTCAAGTTAGCTACAAGACTAGAGAGTATTTGGAATAATAGTAATTTATTAGTCAAATAGAGCATACCCTTCTCTTTTGTCGTTTCCTTTACTTATAGTAGACCGTAGTGTAACCGAAACAACGTAATCAATTTACTCGATTTATGGCATTATGGCTGTTACGATTCATGAGAATTCTGTTACTATTCCAACCATTCGGGGAGCGTCGTTGGTTCCCTCTCGGGGTTGAGACAAGGCTCAATCCACCGTCGAGCCGTTAGGCTGAACTGCTGGTCAACCTTTATTGGCTGTGTGGGGCTGATGCGAGGATCGGTCCTCCAGGGGCCATGGACTGTCCTGCTGGACAACTAATACTTTGGCGGTTTGAAATTGATGCGAGGATCAATCCTCCATTAAGCATGGGTGGACTTGTTGATCAGCCCTTCATTGACATGTCGATGCTGATACGAGGATCAGTCCGTTGTCGCGGTCATGGGTTGACCTGCTGCTCGACGCTCCGAAGTGGCGTGCGCGCAAGATTTTCGTCCGTAGCGTCTCGACGCTACGAAGATTATAAAAGTCATCTTCTCTAATTTCTAGGTCATATTCTATTCGGTTTTAGCTTCGGGATTGACAACTTTTTTCCACCATTTTTAGAGTTTTCTTCTCCTTCCTTGTTGTATGAGCTCTAGAACCACCATGGAAGCTTGGAATACTCTAACTCCCATGGAAGGCTAGAGGTAAGTGCTAAGATTTGGGGAATTTAGAGATTTGTCATTAATGTTTTGATGAAAGATTTGTAATTTTTCAGTTCTACTTAGTCTTAAATGTTTTAACATCTTCTTCTTCCAAGCATACTTTTATTGGCATGTGTATTTGAATTGATTGACGCTCAAGACGTGTATGCATGTTAAACCGTCAACTAGATTAGTGATGTCGTGCCTCTCTTAATCGCCTAGGTAAACAAGAGGTTGAGTTGAGCCTTAGGTAGCATTGCATGTTTACCTTTGAGAGCATTCGGCTAACCTTAAAGAAGTAGAGAAATCAGAACATTGACTTAGGCTATCCAAGTCAAATATCCGTCACAAATTTTCCGTCACTGGTTTTGGTTAATTTAGGACCGATCACCTTAAATTAATTTATTGCCAAATTTAGTTAGAATTGCACGCATCTAGCTAATTAATTGAGCTTGTTTGCTACTGCAGTTCCGAGTAGACAATTTGTGTGTTTGAATCGTTCTGACTAAGTCTATAGAGGTTTGATGATCTGATTTACATTAATTGGCAGTCACGACTCTCCAAGTCAAGCACGTTTGTTTAATCTGTTTAATTCCTCTATAAATTACTTCTCTTGCATGTTTCAAAACCCCTATTATTTTATTTCAATTTACAAATTTAATTCAATTAAAAACGGATTAGTTCCATGCGGATCGACCTAGTTACCGCTATCTACAAGTTAGATTAGTTAGGCCAGTATTATAAATTTTAATTTGTCAAGATCTAGACAACCTGAGAGTAGCATAAAAACCTACCACCACCCTCCTTCTGGCTCTTCGCCCAACTTTACCCACAACCATATCTATTAAGTCATTAAATGAGTAAATTTTAAATTCTATTAGTAAGTATTATGCCTATTTCTTCAATCTAAAACATTGAGTACTTTTAACTCAATTAAGAAAATGCATTTGGATATTACATCATTATTTCGTCAATTAAATTTAACATTTTTGTGAAAATAAGAATTTATTAGACTTTTCAAAAAAAAAAAAAATATATATATATGGATTTGAAACTTTTAAAAGATTAAATTCATTTTATTTTTATTTTTTTAAGACACCGAGGGGTCGTTTAAGGATTTGTAGATGTCATAAAATAAAAGAAGTATGTGTTTGGTTGGGCATGAAAATGACATCAAATATTTATAGAAATAGATGTTATACCTGCATTTTGTGTGATTTCAAATAAATAATATAAATTAATTTAAGTTAATTCAAATATGGATTAATAATCAAATAAAGTTAATTCAAATAAATAATATAAATTAATTTGAGTTATTACTTATTTTATATTAATATTCCAAAAAAATATTTTATATTAGGGCGGGTTGCACAAACAACAATCATGCCCAAAATAATTACAAATTTAACAAAATTTAAAATATTTTGCAAATATGGCAAAAAATTAGTGGTTGATAGACTCTATCGTTGATATATGACTATCACTGATAGACTATTATCACTGACAAAATTCTATAAAAAAAAAAAGACTACTATCAGCAATAGACTTCTATCAACGATAAACTTCTATCCGCGATAGACCATTGTTAGTGATAGAAATTTCCATATCCACATTTTTTTTTAAAAAAAATGCTATATTTTTAATTATTTTACTCTAAATTAACATATGTTACAATTTTCCTTTATATTATCTATGTCTAATTATTAAAAATATAATTAAAAATATAACATTTTTTTTAAAAGATTTGTAAAAATGACAATTTTTATCACTGATAGTCTTATATCGGTGATAGTCACTAATAGCAGATCAATGACTATCATTGATAGTTACTAATATACCTCTGTTTTTTATAAAAAATTGTCCGTGGTTATCAATTATAGTAGTCTGTCAATAATAATCATTTTATCAAAGGATATCAATGATAGTCACTGATTTTTTTGTCATATTTGCAAATTGTTTTATATTTTGCTATATTTGCCATTATTTTGGACTTGATGGCTATTTATACAACCAACCCTAAATTATTTCTACATAACTAAATTTCATAACATTTAAAATTCAATCGGGTTAGTTTTTACTTTTTATTTAGTTTTCATTAATTAATAATTCACATCAATTAAGTTTAATTTAGGTAAATTATTCTAAACTCTCTCGAGAAAAAACGAAACCATTTGGTATAAGTTATTTTTAGTTAATTATTATATTGAATTAATTTTATTTATTTGTCAATTTTAATGGATTAATTTATATTAAATATAGTTAATTAATTAAGAATAAATCACATAAAATTTAAATTCTAGTTATACTTTAGTATTTTAGCACATTCATCAATTGAATAATTAATAATGTTATTTAGCTACATTCCAATATGATTAAAAAAAAAAAACTTTTAATGAAAAGTATAAAAAAAATTGGTTGTGCTTTTTAAATTTAATAAGTTAGACTAAATATAAAATAAATAACAAAAAAAAAAAAAAAAAAAACTAATACATTTGAACAAAAAAAGAAAGAGAAAAAAAAAAAAAAAAAAAGTCATGCACATTTAAAAATAGCTCTTAAAGGAGAGGACAGAGTGTATCTAAAAATGATGCCCGAGAATAATTTTCAAAGAATGTGACTAAAAATAATGTTCAGGAATAAGTTATTCTCAGGCAAAGTGTTGAAAGTCCAAACAAACGACCTCGTTAATGTATAATAGCTAAAGTTAAAAGTACACAAATAAAAATTTATAACTTCAAAAAAATTAAATAGAAAGAAAAAAATTTAAACCAAAAAATATAAGCTATCAAATTATAATTAGAAATATTTTTTCCCATCAACACCAAACTTTTCATTTAAATGAATTGTTCCATGTAAAAATTTAGAAAATTTTCAAAGCTAAACATAGTCAAAATTAGCTCCTGAAGGTTAGAACTACGATTTTAAATTACGTAGTAGAAATATTTTTATATGTCTATCGATTCGATATCAACCATAAGAGATAAATTATCGATTTTATTATATCATTAAAAAATCGACAAAATATAACAAAAATATCAATAATGGAGACTTAATAATAATAAAAAAATTAAATTTATTTAAAAGGATTAAATCCTTATTTGATAATTTAAAAACAAATAAAATATTTTGAAGATTTTTTTATATTTATAATTCTTCAAAAAAATATTGATGATTTGATCATTTTATCAATATTTTTATCTGACATTTTCGTCCACATTTCTATCAACCTCTGCATTAAAAACCAGTTAGAAATTTGAATTTGATTGAAATATTTGTGAGATTTAAATCCTTCGTTAATCTTTAATTAGAGGAATGGTTAATTCAATCTGGAGAAATTGCATAAAGTGACCAGCAAAACATTAACAAAACTGACCCGTCTCCCACAAAAATGATAAAAGTGACCAATTTGAAGGAATGGGGGTGTAAAATTATACATATGCCCTTCATTAAAGAAACCCGAATGTGTCTATGCCATCGCACAACCTATGCCATGGCATAGGCAATTTCCATCGCACAGCCTATGCCATGGTACAGGCTATGCCATGGCACAACCTATGCCATGGCATAGGCTATTTCAAAAAAAAAAATCAACTTTTTTTTCTTTCTTTTTTTCAAATTGGGTTTTTGTTTTTTATTTTTGGTTTTTGGGTAGTGATAAAATTTTGAAATTTAGAGAGAAAATAAATGAGCTTGTGGAATTTCATTGTCAAGATCTGCATGCAGAGTTTGTAAATGAAGAAGAACAGATGGATCATACACAGATCTGGAACCAACATCATCAACAACAACAAAATCAAGATCAAAATAATCATCAAAATTTTCATTATGATGATGATGATACTCTAATGTTCTACTCGAATTTCCCTCCGCTGCCTGATTTTCCTTGTATGTCTTCATCTTCTTCGTCATCTTCGATCCCCGCCCCGGTCAAGGCCACGGCTTTGGAGTGGCTGAGGAGTAATAAAGAGACAGTTTCTGCTGATGATTTGAGAAATGTGAGAATCAAGAAATAGAAGTTTGAAATAGCCTATGCCATGGATTTACTCGAAGATAGCAATGAGTTTTTCGCCCTCTGTTTTCAATTTTTTTTTTTTTTTTTTTAAGAAAAAGAAGTTTGAAATATCCTATGCCATGACATAGACTGTGCGATGACATAAGTTGTGCCATGAAATATCCTATGCCATGACATAGACTGTGCGATGACATAGGTTGTGCCATGGCATAGCCTATGCCATGACATAGGCTGTGTGCGATGGAAATTGCCTATGCCATGACATAGGCTGTGCGATCGCATAGACACATTCGGGTTTCCTTACTGAAGGGCATATGTATAATTTCACACCCTCCATTTCTTCAGATCGGTCACTTTTAACATTTGTGTGTTTTGGTATGACAGGTCACTTTATGCCATTTCCCTTCAATCAGCCACTGTTGGAGAATCTGGAAACGCCTCGATGAAGCTACAAAGCGAAGAAACGAGTGCAAATTCAGAAGCAATTTCTTCAATCGACGAACACTGTATGGATATGGATATGGATATGGATTACCCTTTTCTAATTCCAAAGCAATTAGGGTTCCTAAAAGCCTAAAACCCAAAAAGGGTCTGTGTGTTTTTGGCTCAACATCAATCGCAAAGTTATCGTTGCAGGTATTCTTTCCTTTAACTCCATTTCTTGATTCTTTCCCATTTTTGGGTTTCCTTTTCTTCTTTCTTTCTTTCACGTTCTTGGGTTTTTCTTGGAATTTTTAAATCTCCCCTCTTCGATTTCATCATCTGCGTCGTTTTTTAATTGCTTTTGTGTGTGTGTGATTCGTTTTGTTTATGGGGTTGATTCTTGTTCTTTCTTAAGCTCTGTTCAGGGTTTGCAGATTCTTGATTTTGGCATTTTTCTTTGATTTATGGTAATGGGGACTCTTATTATTATCTTCCTTCTTTGCTTGCTTTTCTTCTCCCCTTTCATTTTTTGTTAATAATTTTCTTTTGGGTGTGTGCATTTATAGCTGTATGCTGGGACTTTGGTTTATATTTCATAGATTGTAACATTATGCGAGCTCATATTGGCAGAAAATGAATCATTGGATTGGAGCTGAACTGTAATTCTTAGTCATGGATATATTTGAGATTTGAAGGCTGTTTATAACAAATGTATCTTGATTCTATGAGCTGTGGTATGGTAGGGTTGTTTATTATAGTTTGGATTTCGATGGATTATGAAATTATTTAGTATAGAGGAATTGTTGCTTGATGAAATCATTATTAAATGTAATATTGGAACCATATGAAGTAGTGTTTTCAAGAATGAAAATTGAAGGGGGAACAATGAGTGATACGAAATTACATTGTGTATTAGTTTACAAAACAGAAATATGATGATATGATCATTCTGTACTATTCCTGAACAAAAGGTTTAGTCTGTCTAAGTGCAAGCAGATATGGTTTGACTGTATATTGATGTTTTTTGTAAACATTGATTTTTCATTGACTCGCAGAGGTAAGCATCCAACCCTATATTTAAAGGGGAGACTTCCTGCTATTCTAACATCGAAATCATTTGCTCAAGGAGTGTAATTAAATAACAGAGAGGCATCCCTATCATATTATTAGGAGCTCCAACTCCACGATTCATGGACTCGTATACTCTTTTGTTACTTTCAGAGCATTTAGATAGCTACCTCTTTGGCCAGAGTAGCTATACATGATGTACTGCATTGGTTTGGGTGAGGCGAACAATTTGTGTAGAAGTTCCATTTCTTCCTTTGTAAATAAACCCTATTCTGGAATCTGGACCAAAATTTTCTTCTGTAGGAGTTTCTCCAGCTTAGTTGGCTACTTGGCTTTCTCCTTTTTCCTAAAGGTTCTTGATTTTCAATCATGAGGTCTTCCTTAATTTTCCCAACGCACGTCTATGGCGTTCCCAGTCTTCTTACGGAGTATGATTCTCATTTCTAGAATTAGATGAGATTCAAGAATGACGAGTTCCCTTACCAGTAGGGTGAGGAGGACCAAGTAGCCAAGGTAGAACTTATTTTTCGGCCTATCATTAGCTTCTTTAGATTTTCTTATTTTGTAAATGATTCTCTAATAATTATACTAACCTTGTTGAGACCAAGTAAGAACTTGAATACCTGCTTCTTCTCCACTATATTAGTAAATAGCTAACTCTGATATCTAACATTTTCCTCGTGTATCTCATTCATTAGATCTCTTATCCTATTTAAGGAAAGAAATCCATACAACAAAGAATATTTAGAAGATTTCTATTTAACTCCTCTAGTAATGCAAGAATATACAAGGTATAACAAATTGATAATGGAATGTTGTGAACGACTACTACTTTGAAACTGGCTGAATGAATATCAATGTATGTATATATATATATATATATATATATATATATATATATATATATATATATATATATATATATATATATATCAAGGCTGGATGATATAATGCTCGCATTTTCTCCGACAAGGAACAGTCCACCCACGAATTCCTCACCTCTATTACCCATTTAGCTATGAATTTGTGTAATTTGGTTCATCCTTTTTGTGACTATAGCTTCTCATCTCTCATTATAAACTGGAGATGCTTTAGGTAGCTGCTTTTTGTATCCGTTTTCATTATATCAATGAAGTAACTATGTTTCCTATAAAAAAAAAGGCTGGATGATATAAGATAGTTGAATTAGTTATCTGTTGTGAATGCTCACTTTGGCATGGTCCGCATAGACAGTCACCTGATTTCTTGTTCTTTTTGGTTTTTTGTTTTTTCCCTTTTTATTTTATCTTTATAGATCCAATTAAAACGTTGGTAGTTCTACATTTTATACCAATGGAATGCTTTCAATTGCTGATTTGTTTTTATTTTTTGTTCTGTTAATTCCTCAGGCTACACCAGCATGAGTATTGGTTCAATCAGTGTTTGCACGAGGAATGTTGTCCCTCTGAACTTCCGTGGCCGCTCACAGATGGGCAGCAACATCTGTACAGTGCTGTCCCGAAGAACATCAACTTCATGCTGTTCCTATGGAATTTCAAGACCAAAGTATGCCGATCAATCCGTCACCACAATTTCGTCTTGTTCACCAAATAGTAGCCAAAGATTTCAGGGAGGCTGTTTCAATTATTGCTTCTCCAGACAGCGAATTGACTTCAAGGCTTTAACGGTTAAAGATTTGTTCAACAATGGAGGATCGCGTGGAAGAGGACTTGAAATTTCACTGGCATGCAAAGGTATGAATGTGAAGCTCTCAATCCCCAATGATGGGGTGTTTAGCAAAATCAAGTATAACATGCAATGGCCAGAAAGATGTGCATCTGCTGGCCTAGTTTTTGGGTGGGTGGTTTGTTATTCAACTTCTGAACCAGTCCATGCTGAAGCAGCTTGTGAAAAAGAGGATAATGAAGAAAACTCTGATTCATCTCATGTCAAATTCTCTCATGGAAAGAAGGTTTACACCGACTATTCTGTTATCGGTAAGCTTCGAAGTCTTCCGTTTCCTTCTTTTACGTTAAATGATTGATTGATAATTGCTTTTAATCTGGTTAGCAAAGTACTATAGAATAAAAGGAAATGTGGTAATGTAAGCAACCTGTTTGTTCTAAATAGGAATTCCTGGAGATGGAAGATGTTTGTTCCGCTCAGTCGCTCATGGTGCTTGTTTGCGATCCGGGAAACCGGCTCCAAGTGAGAGCCTTCAGAGAGATTTGGCAGATGAATTGCGGGCTAAAGTATGTTTCTTTATCAAAACAAAACTATATATTAATTGTTTTCAGGAGAAAAGAATACGTACACACCCTGCTTTAGCTGTCAAGATTGCATATTATGGACCAATTTCTTAACAAAGTTGCACATAATGTCCCTTTACTTATAAGTTATAATGTTAGTTCACATATTTTTCAGGTTGCAGATGAGTTCATCAAGAGACGTGAGGAAACGGAATGGTGAGTCTCTCTCTCTAACCCATAGGAAGAGCTGAGTATTTAATTAGTCCTTGAAGTTTTAAGTTTGTGTCAAATAGGTCCCTGAACTTTAAAAAGTATCGTATAGGACCCTGAACGTTCAATTTTGTGTCTAATAAGTCTTTGAACTTTCAATTTTGTGTCTAATAAGTTTGCAAGTTTGTGTCTAATAAGTTTGCGAGTTTGTGTCTAATAGGTTTTCGAACTTTCAATTTTGTGTCTAATAAGTTTGCGAGTTTGTGTCTAATAGGTTTTCGAACTTTCAATTTTGTGTCTAATAAGTTTGCGAGTTTGTGTCTAATAGGTTTTCGAACTTTCAATTTTGTGTCTAATAAGTTCGCGAGTTTTAAAAAAAAAATGTAGAATAGGTCTTTGAACTTTAAAAAGTGTCTAATAAGTCCCGAAACAAACATGAAAGTTCAAGGACTAAACTTATAATTTAACCCCCGAGTTGTAATACCAAAAGGAATACATGTTCACTTCAACAAAAACCAGTGCATTAAGATAACACACATGAACAGTTCCTGAAATTGGGTTTCCTGCTTGTGTTGTCAACAGGTTTGTTGAAGGCGATTTCAATACTTACGTGTCGAATATGCGAAAACCGCACATATGGGGAGGCGAACCCGAGTTATTCATGGCTTCACATGTTCTTCGGTAAGCGCTTTCTCTCCCCCTCTCTCTCACTCCGTACTATGCTGTATATCAGTGAATTGTTATGATGAAAAGGCTGTGATTGCTTGCTGCTGCAGTGCACCTATCATAGTGTACATGTACGATAAAGATTCAGGAGGGTTGATTTCCATTGCTGAATATGGCGATGAATATGGCAAAGAAAATCCAATCACAGTTCTGTACCATGGTTTTGGCCATTACGATGCTTTGCAAACTCCTGCAAATCAAGGGGTAGGTAGATCAAAACTTTAGTGTTTTCTGTCAAATATTGTGAATCAATTACATCTCACATCCTATCTTATTCTATAAAAATAAACATCTCTCCATTTCAATGAGAATCCAACATAATATGGATGAATATACTAGATTAGAATATGGTAGAGACTTTACTCTATACGACCATTTAAAAAAAACAAGTCCGGAGACTTAGAATTATTAGCATAGCTCAAGGCATTGAATCTCCTCGACCAAGAGGTCAGTGGATTGAATCCACGATTGTACTATGTTGATCTAATAAAAAAGGTGAATATTAACACGAGTGTCAACTTATGTTGAATATTTCCAATTTTTTACTTTTTTTAAGCATTTTCTTGCTTTAGAATTAAAAAAATGATGATAAATATGTAAAAAGAAATCTTCTTAAAAAGTAATAATATGGAATGTCATTGTAAATTTTTTGTTACCAACACTATTGTAATTTGACCACGACGTTCTGACATGGACCTACTACTCATTTATATAATTTGGACCAGGCTTGAAAGCTTGATCCATGGTCCAACCCTTTCTCTATATATAACAAATTTAAACGAGCTCTAATAGAATTTAAGGGGATTTGAGAGCAATGTCTAGATTAAATAATTCAAAATAAAAATAAAAAATATAAAAAATATATAGAGTGATTACCGGGGAGGGTGCACGTTACGTGTATACACCTTCAGACTAATTGAGTGCCCCGCAGACTGTTCGGTGTAATATTCATGCACGAAATTGGTTTTTAATAATATTGTGAAAATGCTAAAAATAGTAAACGAAATTTATTGTCCATGGTTGTCTAGAAGGTACTAACAATATAATTTTTCTTTAGAATACCTGAACAATGAATGCCTTTAGATGTTTTTTTTTATAATTAAATATTAATTGACCAAACTTGATACGACTTTCATCAAAATCTCTATCTCCTCTCTCTCACTCTCTCTCGTCCAAGCGTGAGCTTCCATCCCCTACTTTCTCATCTCTAACAACTGGGACGATCAACAATGAGTTGTGCGACGATGGTTCGTGGTTGAAGTCCCATTGATCTTCCTTTATTATCTCCAGCTTCGTCGACGTGCTGTAAACATTCGACGTCGACATGCTTTAGCTGCCGCTCGCCAACCTTGGCGTCAACATGGTCTCGCCACCGTTGGCAAGCCACTACGACGACATGTTTTGGATCTTCAGTGACTTTGATTTAAGGCTTTGCTCGGTCATATTGATGTACTCACAAGGTGTTCAATGAAATGCCAAAGTATAAAAGTAGGACAAATTTTGGTGTTTGGAGGGTCTTAAAAGCGGTAGCTCTAGTCAATAGCTTATCGAATTCGAACCCACCATCATCAAACGTCGTCTCTTATTCTGGATTTTAAGGTTCATTCTTCAAACTCATTTCTCCAATTTCATCTTCTTTCCTCATCACTTGTCTTAGTTCAAATCTCTAACTACTCTAACTTATCCAAGAGTTTTAGATATGGGGTTGTTGTATTTTAAGGTTCATTCTTCAAACTCGTCTCTTATTCTTGATGTAACAACTCCTCATATCAATAAACGTGGAGCAACCACTTAATGCCTATGTCACACCAATCTCTACGGTGGTTGGCAAAAGCTGAGAGGATTATTATTGCACTGTATACAAGCTCCATACACAAACTGGGTAGACTTTCTCATTCGTGTACCAAATTATGTCGGTAGGTATACAATATCGTCATTTGCAATTTTTCATTGTTCCATGTTACATGTATAACCATGTAAATTTTACTCATTAGTTGTCAATTACTTTATTTTGACGTTTTCGTTATCTTTCCATCTGTTACTTGTCTCTCCCTCCTTCCCAATCATTCCCTATTTGAAAGCAAAATTTCAATTTATCGTTAAATTGTTGAATATAGGAGGAGAATATTTTAGTCCAATTTCGGGTAGGATTTCTTACTAGATTTAGGTTTTAGACATTTTTTCCAAAACGAAAGTGGTTTAGACATTTTTCAAGTTGCTGTCTATGTTTTTAGACAATCATCTTGTTAGCCCAAAATTTAACTTAAAACAATTTAAAAATAACTTTCTAATAGATCAACGATCAATTCCCTAAACCCAACAAGTACAAATCTAACCCCTGACCTAAAATTGGATCGAAAAAGAGTCCATGACCTAACTCTTAGTGCTTGGACCTATAAGAGGGTATGCCAGTTCAACTCATATTTGAACAGTGTTTTACGATCATTAGACCTAGCTCAAGGCTCAGCCTAGTCAATAGCATAAGTCCAAACAATATCTTAGGTCAGGTAGACTTGTGAGACGAGTTTTGGCCCGTCTACTGACAAGTATGACACAATCTAAATAGTTGACCCAAACAACGCACCATAGATCTTTTTCGACTTAGTAGAGTAGAGGGTAGTGGTAAATAGAAAAAAGTATGAGGACAACACATATAAAAAAAAGACATAGAATCATAGAGATAGGGGGGTATAGTTAGTGTATGAGAGTGGAGAAGTTTGGCAGAGAAGACATATTGCAGACAGCTTGACAACAACTTGCTTTTATCTACTACCTCAATTCCCTCTATCACTAATTTTCATTTACTAATTTTTTTTTTTTTTTTTTTAAATATAAATAAATAAAATAATAATAAAACTGGAAGATGGGCCCTACTTTAGTCTACCTCTTCAGCTATGGGCCCTTTGCTACTGGTCCCTCCCAACATCTCGGCCCACCACTTCACTCCACTTGTCGCCTCCCCTTGGGCCCATTAACCTTTACTTTTTTTTTTTTTTTTTTAATTTCTTTTATTACATATACCTCACGGGAATTTTAAGGGAAAAAATAAAATAAAAATACATGTTTTTTTTTTGTGCATTTTTTTTCTTTCCATTTATGGATTAATCTCTTATGGTAAACTAATAATGGATTTATAAGGTGAGATAATAGTTTTTTGGGAACAAAATGTAAGAATCACTATAGGGTTTGTTACAATTTCATAACAATTTTTTTTTCTTCTGCCAAAGCGAACATAGCTCAGCTGACATATGTATGATTTGATGACCAAGAGGTCTGTGGTTCGAATCCCCCACCCCCATTGTACTCAAAAAAAAAAAAAAAAAACAATTTTTTTTTCTTTTTTCCATACAACTAATTCTAACATATTTTTATTATTATTATTATTATTTTTATGAATTCATTTTCTACTAAATAAGTCATTTAAAGTTGATAAGTTATTACTAGGTTATTTCATAACAATTTTTTTTTTCTTTTTTCCATACAACTAATTCTAACATATTTTTATTATTATTATTATTTTTTTTATGAATTCATTTTCTACTAAATAAGTCATTTAAAGTTGATAAGTTATTACTAGGTTAAAAAAATATATTTCTTTAGATCAAAACATAATATTTTCTAAGCTAACAAAAATAACATTTAATACCACATCGGTTAATAGAATGATGAATAAATCTTAGTGAAAACATCAAATTTATCATGAATTTAGTCGTGTATCATTTTTTATACTACATTTTCAATTTAATCAAAGTGCACTTTAAACTTTGACAAGGATTACTATTTGTATCTTAAACTTAAATAAATGTTGTAATTTTTACCGTCTTTCCTTTGAAAAAAATTCATTGGTGATTTTTTTTTTAAATGAAATTTATACATTTTGAAAGATTTATTTAATCATCGATTTTGTGTTTTAATGAGACTTAGGCCCCGTTTGACATTGCAGAGGAGTAAAGATCATTGTTGGAGAATTTTAACCATTTAGGTTGTTTGGTAAATCTGATTATTTATTAATTTATGTAAAATTAATTTTCAATTTACTCTTACGTTCAAAATCCGGTAGATACTAGCTTTTGGATTCTGCTTCCCTAAAAATTTGTCATATTCTCTAACTCTATTTTAAAAATTCTAAATTTATCCTTCAATTTTTTTTTCCTTCCATGTTTATGTTAAACAAACGAAATAAGAATGGATTAAAAATTTTTTAACAATTATTTTTTCTAAACTTTTATCAAATAATTAAAATTAAACAAAGTTATTTGACATTTAAATCATATAAATTTAAAAACAATCATTTTATAATAAATTTAAATATAATTGAAATAATATGTTCATTTTAGTAATTATAGTTAAATCGTAGTAATTTTTGATGTTTTTCCCCATAAAATTTACCATGGTATAAAAATAAGAACTCGATCGAAAAAGATTCCGTCCCATATAGGACGACCCGAAAACTTTTAGAACATCAAGAGTGAAAATGAAAAAACAAATTACACAAATACAAGAACAAAAGTATACATTTAACCAATATGAAAAAAAAAAAAAAAAAAAAAAAAAAAAAAAAAAAAGTGTGTGGGGCAATGAGATTGAAATGGACAAGTGTATGAAAGTAGAAATTAGGCCCTTGTGGGGGAGGGAGGGTCCTACAGAATTGGGGGAAGTACCTTTAGAATGGGCTAAATGGGCCTTAAAACGACGACATTTCATTATTATTTAAACCAAAAGTCTTTCTTCTCTGTTTGCCTGCTGCTTCCCTATCCTCACAAATTCAACTACTTATTATTATTATTATTCACATTATTTTCTTCTTTTCCAAATATCTTTTTTTTTCTTACCCCCAATTAAATTTTTTTATAAGGTTTTACTTTAAATTATTGAGGGGGCGAGTTTGATATTCCTCGTTTAATTGAAATAACAACAATGTCGTTTTTCTATTAAGAATACTTTCGAAATTTTCATAATGTTAGTTAAAAGTGATTTCGGAAGTCTAAAAAGATTTTAAGATACTTTTAGATGAAGTTGGAGGTAAACTCTATTTGGCTCAGAGCACTGATTCCCCATAGCGAATAGGCTAGCTCAAAATCTCAATTGCCTATCTCGTGCTCGACAAGATCTTCCAATTCATCGACAAAAAAATAATTGTAAAAAAATACTTACCAGGATGTAGTGATTGAAGTCCTTTTTTATTTTTATATGAAATTCACACTTTAACATTTGAGATTCTATAATGAATATATAAGTATGTAAGAACATAATCTATTTTTTTTTTAATTATTAATTTAAAAAATGTTAAAACTATCTTCAAATTATAAGGATGGTTGCAATTACACCCTCAAATTTTTAATTGGTTTAATTATCATATTAAACTTGTGAAAATCAAACGATGCTACTATAATTCATTAGTTGCAACTTGAAAAATGTGTGCTCATTCAAGGCCTAAGGGTGGTTTGAATTCATTTTTGCTTTAGATGTAGTTCTAAAGAATTTGTAATATATTTTTATTCGAACATCTGACATTTTGATTAATAGTTTCTACTTTATGTCGATTTAAAAAATGAGGACAACCATTCCTATAATTTAAAGGTACTTTTTAAAAAAATTCTATCTTTTTATATATATATACTTTTCAAAAGTTATTATAAAAAATATAATTCATGACAATATAATTATTATAATTCTAAAAATTAATATGCTAATGACTAACTCGAAGCATAACTCAACTGGTTAAGACATGTATCATCTACTAAAGAATCATAAATTTAAATCTCACCATCCTGAGATGTTGTTGAGCTATTATTATAATAATAATAATAATAATAATAATAAGAGAAAATGACACAAACTACCCATGAGCTACGAGGTTTGTTACAATTATACCATTAAATTTTTAATTTGATCATTCACCCTTTGAACTATGAGGTTTGTTACAATTATACCCAAGATTTTTTTAATTTGATCAATCACTAGTATTGATGTCAATATATTTGTAAAATTGAAATCTCGATATTGATATCAACATTAATAGTTTAATCCTCGATTTTGAGTGATCATCAATATTGATGTCGAACCCGTCAATTTACGGTACGTCAATATTTTAATCATTTAGTCTACATCAAAACTTGACCCTGACTTTATCTTAGATATATATATATTTACTATTCGCGACAGACTACTAGATTACTATTCGCGACAGACTATTACGAGCGATAGAAATTGTCATATTTGCAAAAAAAAATTAAAAAAATGCTATATTTTATATATTATTATTTTTTTATTTTTTAAAAAATATTATTTAATAGCAAATTTTATGTCATTCTAGTCCAATTCATTTTGTCAATTTTCTTTGGATTGAACCCATGACCTCCTATAGTCACGAGCACAACCTTATGTCAATTGAGCTATGCTCGATTTGACATGATTTGATTAAAGTTTGAGAGAGGTAAATAAATAATTTTTTAGCATAAATATATTTATTCATTCTAGATACATGATTGATTATCATTAATATTTTTATATTTTCTTAAAACTCACTTCTAGATTAATAACATATTTTGTGTTAGAGAGTTCATTTTTTAAAATCATAACATGCAATTCCATTTTAATTTTTTTTTATCATTAATCAAATTCTTGTTGCAACTCCTATAGACTTTGAAATTCAAATCCACAAAAAGGCAATGAAAAAATTCATGACCCTAGTTTTTGGAGTTTAGAAAAAACTTTTTGTTGAATGCATTCTATAACAAATTTACTTGGGCTAGTTGATTATCTTAAAAAAAAATCTTTAATATAAAAAATAAAAAAAATAAAAAAAATAATTCAACTTCAAGCAATCATTTAAGTAATGAATAGTTAAAGAGATGTACTTAAAATCACATCATATTATGTATAATATGCTAAAGTCTGTACTATTTTTTTTTTTTCGGAGGTCGGATATTTAAATTTTTATAGCTTATTAGCTCATTTATTGTAATTTTTTTTTTTTTTTTTTTTTTGTTTTAAGAAACATTAAAATTTTTAGCTAAATTCTAAATAATTATCAAACATAACCTACATTGTTGAGATAAGAATAGAGAATTTTACTGTCATCGAGAGAAGTGTAGAACAATATTATCTTATAGTGGAAGAACCAAAGACTTACAATTTTACGCCAAAGGAGCATTTTAATTTTTGCATAGGTGTAGGATCGAGCTCCTGGAGCGATAAAAAAAAACCTCTTGCTATTGCATTTTTTTTTTTTAAGTAAAAGTTAATGAGTATCACTACCCAACAATAATAATAGCTTATATACTCTGTCAAAGTTTATATGGGTTCTGAGCTCAATCATAAATCATTTAATAGGTCTATAACTCAACTCTTTTAGAAAAAATAATAATAATTTTAGCAAAATTAACAACCACTCAAGACTTTTTAAAAAACAAATTTAAGAAATGACTAATAAATTTAAGAAATAATATATGAAACACTTCAAATTAATTTTTAGGAAAAAATATTGAGTGTTTAATTGAAAATTCATCTAAAATTTCATAATATATGGAAAATGATCGAAATATCCTCATATTACCCCTCTCAAATTCACCTCCACTTCCACCATGGTTGTTGTCGGCGACCACCACCAACGCCGTCGTCCACTACTGTCGGCCGTTGTCCACCTCTGACAACTACCAACGACCACCACCACTCTCACCCTATCGCCAACCACCGACGCTAGTTAACTGTTGGTCATTAGTGTTTTAAATACAAATTTGAAGTTATTAATAGTTGTCTTTTATAGTAATTGGACATTAATAGAAACATTTTTAGTGTAGAGCCAACCAAAACAACTTATGTATAAAAACATTTTTGAGAAAATGTAATCAACATATGAATATTTTAATTATGAATATTTTTTAAAAAAATGTTCACAAAAATTATTTTTTTGGTTGGTAGGCAATCCAACCAGCCACATACTCTCAACCAAGAGGTTAGAGGCCTAATTCTCCTACCTGCACAAGTTTTTAACTAAAAAAAATATATTAAACCCTCGTGAAATAGTCCAATAATATAATTTTACTAATATTGGTTAAATTACTTGTTTAGTTCCTGAACTTTCTTGTGTCTATTTGTCTCCAACTTTAAAAAAATATTTAATAGATTCTTGAATTTTCAATTTTGTGTCTAATATGGTTCCTAATCTTTAAGAGGTGTTTAATAGATCCTTAAACTTTCAATTTTATGCTCCTAAACTTTAAAAATGATCTAATAGATTCTTAAACTTTAAATTTTATGCCCATTAGGTTCTTGAACCCTAAATTTTCAACTTTATGTCTAATAAGTCTTTGACCTACTAAACATAAAATTGAAAGTTTGGGAACTAAACTTATATTTTTCTTTTCTAACTTGAAGTTGGGGGATTCGAACCTTAAACATCATAGTCTAAGACACATCTTTATGTCAGTTGAGCTATGCTCGTTTTAACTATTCGACGATGTTCCTTCCAGCTATACACATTATTGGTATATATCTTAGCATTCAAGTTTATGCTATTTATCATGGACTTTCCCTCAGCAGCAAAGGGATGAAGGCTTCTACTATCTTCATTGATATACCTAAATCTTGAAAATTCAAAATTTGAATAATTGAAAAGCAAAAGCATTTTAAGTGAGACAATATGAATAATTTGCAAGAATCACACCCCAAAACAACAATGAAAACAACAAAAATGAAGCCCCAATAACCACTTTGAGAGGTAAAAAAAGAATCATTGAGAGATCAAAGTGGTTCTTTTTTCATAAAAATGTAAAGCTATAAAGGCATACTAGGATTAGGAATTTTTATGAAAGAGGGTTTGAGGGGTATTTTATAAGGCATTATTTATGCAAAAGGGGGAATTGATTGATTGATTGGAAAGTTTTTTTTTTTTTTTTTAATATATAAAATTATTTTTATTAAATTACAAGTTTAATCGATGAAGTTTGAGTATTGTGTCTATTTGATCCTTACACTTTTAAACGTAGGTAATAGATCTCTGAATTTTTTATTTTGTGTCTGATAGGTTTTTGACAAATTTAAAATTTGTAAAAATTAATTGATTAATTAGATATACATTTGAATTTTATATCTAATAGAACCAAATTTTTTTAATTTTGTGTCTAGTAAATTCGTGAATTTAAAAAAAATCAAAAGTTCAGGGACTAAATTTATAATTTTGAAAGTTCAAGTCTAGTTTGATAACCATTTCGTTTTAGTTTTTGGTTTTTGAAAATTAAGACAATAAACGTTATTTTCACTTATAAGTTTCTTTATTTTGTTATTTATTTTCTAGTCAACTTTAAAAATTAAAACAAATAGTTTTGAAGATTTTTTTTTTATTTTGAAATTTAATTTAAAATCCAAATGTTTTTTTTAAAAAAAGTGAAAACAAATCTAAATTTTAAAAATTAAAAAATAAAAACGAAATTGTTATTAAACGAGTCATGAAAAGTAGAGATGTCCATTTGCCCCGCCCCGAATAGGACGGGGAATCCCCGATTACACGGGGAATGGGGCAGGGAGCGGGGAATTTTTTTTGCCCCGTTTACCCGCCCCGCCCCGTATACTTTTTATATATATACATATATAGATTATACATCAAAAAATTAACTACACACTTCTTTTTTTATCTTAAAAAAATACACATTTTACCAATAAAGTTCCAAAAAAATACAAATCTTACAAATAAAGTTTATGAAATTAAATATATATAATATTAATCAACTTAACAAATAGCAAAACTTAAAAAAATGGATAAGAATAAATTAAAAAACTAAATTATTCACGGGGAAAATTATCCGCGGGGAATACCCGTTACCCGCGAATTCCCCGCGGGGAATACCCGCCCCGTCCCCGCGAAATTAAACGGGGAATTTCGCGGGGACGGGTAATAAAATGGGGGACGGGGACGGGGGCGGGGAAGGCATTACCCGGCCCCGCCCCGCCCCATGGACATCTCTAATGAAAAGACACAAATTTTCAAGGACTAAATCTATAATTTGAATAATTTTTCTTTTTTTTTTTTTTAAGAAAAAAAAAAAGAGAGTAGCATCGTATTAGAAAAAAAGACATGGGTGAGAAAATTGAGAGAAAAGATGAAAAAAAAAATAGAAATGTGGTTTAATATTATTAATGGTGAAATTGATTGGAGTGTTTTATTTTATTTTATTTTATTTTATTATTAATTATTTATTGGGTGGGAACCACTTGAAATCATGGCTCCAGCTCATTTGATAGTACTCTCCCATCCAACACTATCTCACATCCCTTTCAAATTCTCCATCAATCTTTTTTACCTCATCATTTTTCTATTCTTTTTTTAACAAATAATTACTAAAATTATAAATTTGTGTGCATAATTTTGATTTACTCCTTAACCTTAACAAAGTTTTAATTTAATCCATTTAATTTAACTTTTAATTTGTCGGGTTACTCTATACACATTTTGTTAGGTGGAATTAGGTTTGATGGAGCGCGTATAACAAATGCGGAAGCGATTTGGATCAATGACGCTCTAATTTCATCAATTTAGCTAAACAAGAAACATGTTCAAAACGGGGAAAAAAAGAGAAATAATAACACATACCTTTGTAATTCGAATTTCTTCAACTCCGTTGCTTCAATCTACTCACGAACACTTTGAATCTTCATTCGAGCATTTTGAGAACCACTTCCGATAGTCTCGCTATCCTCAAGCCGAACAACGAGGTGATGAGACCTCTTTACAAAAGAAAAACTTTGAGAGATAGAAGAAAGAATATCACATATTCATCAAGTTCTTCATATTTCTCTATCATTAGCTTATTTATTTATTTTATTTTTTTCCCTTTTATAAGCATCCAAGCTTAAGGACTAAAAAACTTAAAAGATTAGTCATGGTGCATGTGGTTAACATGCATGGCAATCCACTTTCATAAAAATATATAATTTTATATTTTTTTTTACAACGATATTTTAATTAATACGAGGATTGAACCCATAACCTCTTAGTCAAAAGAATGTCAATTGAATTATGCTCGATTTGACAACTAATTGTGTTAGTTGATTATACATTAAATTCTATTTAGTCTCTGAATTTTAAAAAAATTTTAATAAGTTCATGAATTATTAATTTTGTGTTTAATAGGTCCTTTAATTTTTAAAGTATCAATAGATTTTTAAACTTTTAATTTTGTGTCTATACTTGAATTATTCAACATAATAATAATAAAAATCATTAATCTATAAGAAATGGAAGTTAAAGTTGAAGCTTAAAAAAAAAAAAAAAAAAACTATTAGATACAAAATTGAAAGTTACATAATTCATTAAACACTTTTAAAGTTTAGAGACCTATTATACACAAATTAAAAAAAATGTAGAGACTAAACTTGTAATTTATTTTTTATTATATTAAGGTTTATGGTTGAATAAAAAAAAATTATATGTGAATTCTTATTGAGTAAAACTTGCTTACCAGGCTACTTTCTCTTCTTTATTCATCCCCTAAACAACTTCTCCTATTTCCTCTTCTTTCCTCCACTTTCATCTGTCGTAACTTTTGTTTTCAATTTCATCTCTCACTCTCTCTTCCTTTCTCTACAATAAGTATTTTTTTTTTTTTTTTTTTTTTGTTAACTATTTTTTCAGTCAAGTTTCTCAAATTTGCAATACCTTAAAGAATTTCTAGATATTTTTTTTTTTGGATTTTTCGAAAAAATAAAATCCAACCGACATTTCCTGTGGTCTAATTTCGTTGTTAGTGTAAATGGTTTGAAGAAATTGATTATTGAACTCGAAATTGAAGAATATTAATCAGACTACCATGACCGACCCAAATGAATCCAACTGTGAAATTTCTCACTCTTTCCTTCACTTCCTCTAAAAAACAATTGAAAATTTATGCCTATATAACACATAATCAACCCTCCAAATTTCAAATAACCCCAATTGAAATTTCATGGCCTTAAAGTTTGGAGTGTAGATAAATGAAGAGAGAAAGTAGGAGAAGTTGTTAATTGGATGAAATAAGGAAAGGAAAGTTGGACAAAAACAAGTGGACGGCGTGAATTTTTTTTTTATTATTTAAAAATAGTTTAAATATTTAGCCAATAAAATTATGACATGTAGACTGCAAAAGATACTTGTCGAGAGTTTTACTCAAAAGATAATTTATGTGTGATTTGTGAGTTTCAACAGGATTAAAAAAATTATAAGGACCAAATTAAAATTATGTTCAAATTAAAAAGACTAAATTGCAACTTCTAAATTCATAGGGAGTCCATTGAAATTTATCGACCGTGTGATTAAATTCGTAATTTAACCTAAGTAATTCTATCTACCTATATATATTATAATTTATTTCAATGTTGTAAATTGACATCCTTAAGAAAGTGGCACTTCAGAAATTATTTGGAATTTGGAGATAATTTCCTAAGATGAATTGATGGCTGGTAACGACTTTTCCAATAAAAAAAAAAAAAAAGAAGAAAAAAAACATAATTTTACAACTTTAATATCCATGAGGTACAAGTTTCACAAAAAAAAAAAAAAAACGTACATAAAAAATTGCATCTTAAGCTTATTTTTTTGCAAGGTGATATATCATTAAATTATAAAAAATACTCATAAATTTTGTCATTTGTTTAAAAAATACCATTATACTTTCAAATGTTATAATATGACTATTAACGTAGTAGTGACTTAAAACGACATGACGATGACTAAAATATTTGATTAGATTAAGTCTGAAATAATAGTATTTCGCCGTATATATCGACTTTTTCGTTCAACATTCTAATTAATTTCTACTTTAAAGATAATTTTGAAGCGTTTATGAAAGGTTAATGTTACCTATTACAACTTTTAAAAGTTTAGTGTTATTTTTTAATAATATAATTTAACCTAGATATAATATGCAAAACCACATGTCTATTTTACATTTTTGAATTGTATAATCATATATTGTGACAAAAGTTATCATATCATATCTTTTTAAATGACATCTGTCTATAAGTATAATATTGCATAAAAAAATTTATTTTAAGAAAAACAATGATTAAAAAAAATAAAAAAAAAATACAACTTTCATATAATTTTTATTTTTATTTTTTTTAACTTCCGACCATGAAAAAATACATGTCAATTATATCGAATTAGGCTCATATTTGCTCTGCCTAATGTATTGGTTTGTTAATAGAATTGTAAATTATAATTTTCTTTCCAATTTTTCGATTAGTTTTAGCACTTAAAAACTAAAAATCAAATTTTAATTACTCTCCATGTGAACTCAATTAAATAAAAAAATATACAATTTTTTTGTTTTGTTTTTTTTCTTTTTTAAGTGAACTTCATTAAAAGGCATTCAAACATCGTCAATTGGACAACATTTATCTCATTTTCCTCTTTGACCGGACACGGTAGTCAAAGGAGAAAGTTGTACATTTACAAATTTAATCTTGTATAAGAAAAGGCTTAGGCTTCAAACACAAGACTCAAATGATATCAAACATCACGGAGTTCCACCTAAAACCAACAATTGGTGATAGGAGGAGTAGTACATGTATCTTATATTGTGAGTGAAGTCCCTTCATCTTGTTGTTTTAATACCATATCGAGGTTTCATCTTAAAATCAATTAGTGATAGAAGGAGTAACCCATGTATGTTATATTGTGAGTGAAGTCTCTTCATCTTTTCGATGTGAGATCCTCAACGATCATATTTCAAACAAAGACTAATATTATAGCATAATTTTATAATTTTTAATTTTTAAAACATAAAAAAGAAAATGGGAATGGAATAAAATTAATAAAATGATTAAATAAAAGAATTTAAGGGGAAAAAAGGAAACAGAAGCACAAGAATGGTCAGGTGGGTAGTTGGCAAAATAGCACTCTAAAATCAAATCCAATATCAAAAAATGCTTTAATCACACTCAATTTGATTTGATTTGTTGGGTTTTTTGGGCCTAAAATTTTAAACTTTAATAACTCTACATCACTAATTTCTCTGTTTTCTCCATATTTTTTTTTTTTTTTTTTTGGTCATTTTGTTAATTTTGTAAATTGATACAATATTTTGAAGGAAACAAAAGGAATTCAATTTAAAGTGATTTTCTAGTATGATTTGATTTGTAGAAGTGTTGAAAGTTGATTAAGTAATTGGGTATAGATAAATAGTATACCAAAAAAAAAAAAAAAAAACGGAAATTTTTGAGAAACGAGATGAAGTAAAAAGAATTTTTTTTACTCACTACATGTGTGATTTAGTAGAATGTAACGAGCAACTATCTCGCAAAAGAGATTTTGACAAGAATTGAGTTGTGTACGAAGTTGTTTGGTAATATTTATATTCATGTTTCTAGTTTTCGAGAAATATTAGCGTTTTGTAACTGTTTTTGTTTTTTGTTTCTTATTTTTCACAAATATTTTAAAAATTGTGTAGAATTAGGAAACAACGAAATCACGTTGTTTTTTTTTTTTTTTTTCAAAACAAAAGCATTATCTTATTTTTCTTTATTAATAAAAAAGAAATTTGGAAAAGAGAGAGATAGAATAGGGAAGTGTTTTGAATGCAAATTTATCTATATGCATAAATTAATCTTCACCATCTAATCGAGGTCAATCATATTCAATGGTTATGATCCTACACTTTGCATCAACAATCACAACAATTCACTATGTAAATTATCAACCCTAAGTGATGACCTAACCTAACCTATAGTAGTGACCCGACCACATATGATTGTTCAATGATCTATTGGGTGGTTGACGGTGTAATCCAATATGTCATTTTGGGGCAACGATGGAATTAAAAATTTAAGAGAAAATTACACTAATGATTCATGAAGCTTAAGTTTGGTAGCATTTGGGTTTCGAAAGTTTCAAACTCAACAATTTTATTTCGAGGTTTGAATTTAGTGCGTTTTTTGTCATTCTGTCACATTTTTGGTTAAATCTTAATGAAATGCTGACATGACACCTATTTTTAATTAAAAACTATTTTTTAATTATTAATTTAAAAAAAATATTTATTTATTTTTAAAAAAATCTTGGTACTTTATGAACTCAGGTTTGACTCTTGATTGTAGTCTTGTTAAGACTCTTGTTTAGAGTCTTGTAGGCAATCTTGTTCACACTCGAGTTCATACTCTTGTGTGTACTCATGTACAAATATCTTTGTTTTTTGGTACACTCTATTGATTTAGCATAACCTCGTTTTTCGAAAGACAATCGTCTACGATTAAAGGAACGTTGAGGATTTGAGTTTTCATTTTGTTTAGTCGTCGCTTATAAACTGAAATGAATTATTTTACCGCTTATAAACCGAAATGAAGATCTGAATTTTCGTCAGGTTTTGGGTTTACTGACTATGTCTGTATTGTTTATCATGTACGAAAATAAAGAGAGAGAAAATATGTTACAAATGGATTTTTAAAAACAGAAGACGAAGAAGATGGTAATGGGACGTTCATTGATTTTTAAAACATGTGGAATTTTTAAAAATAGATTCTAGAGATGTTACGATTACACCATCTTGGAGGGAGAGAGAAAAACAGAAAAAAGAGAAGATGAAGGAGATGTTAATGGCGATGTTCGGGATTTAGAGGAAGAAAAAGAAATGACAAAAATTGGGAGAGATGCAAAAAAAAGAAAAGAAAAAAAAAGGTGGGTCCCACCTAATGTGCAATGATAATCTGATTGAAGACCCCCTGAATGTAATCTATGAGTGTAATATGATTGCAGATTACGGAGTGGGACTCATGCATTCATTGCGTTTGTAGTTTTCGATAAACAACTACAACGAAAAAAGAAGTGAGACTCACCATCAGAACTACGTTTGTTTGAAGTGAAATAAACGTGACTTAAATTTAAACATTTAAAAGTACAAAGACTAAAATGGAACGAGACTCAACATACAATATATAATATTTTAACCTTGACTTCTTTTTTTTTTTATCAAGAATATTTAACTTTCTAATTATAAAGGTAAAAAAAAATAAACTTTGATGTAAATAATATCTAACCAAGTTTATAATCCATCATTTTCGCCTCATAAATGAGAGAGAAAAAAAGATGAGATTTAATCTTAAAGAAAATGAAAGCAATTTGCAGCAAATTACCAGCTATGGATCCAGACGACACGTGTTGAATTTTGATTGGAATGAGGCACGTGTGTGGACCAAAGACACGTGTGTCACAGGGGGAAGACTGAGAGTTGAGTTCTGACATGTGGGGACCACAAGAAGAAAATGTCAGACAATTGGTTTTTTGCAAAATTAGTCATTGTCTAAACTTTTTGTCCCCTAATTAATCAAGTTTGCTCTTTATTTGTATCACTCTCCTTTAATTGGATCTTGCTATCTCCAGCTCATCACTTTTTTTTTAATGTTGAATTATAACAAATGGGTCAAAAATATATCTCACTTTTTTATTGAAAAATTAATACTAAATATATCAAATGATTCTATAATTTTTAGAGTAATATTCCAAATCTATCATTTTTTATCATGTTACTAGATTTTAAAATGGTGTTGCTCACCTCTTGGTGCACTGTTTTTGCAAATTGGGTCTTTTGGGAGTGTGGGGAGAGAGCCACCGAAGTGCCTCTCCGAAATTCTCCCGAATGACTCTTTAGTTACGTAGTTTCGGTTAGTTTGTTTATCTGTTTCAAAATAAAAAAAACTTTAGAGTCATATTCGATTTCGTTTTTAATTTTTTTAAATTCATCATTTTATTCATAATATATTAAAAAATTTCTTCAATAAAAAAAATTCGATAAAATTGATTAAAAGAAAAATTATTAATAAAACATTATTTAAATGCGAGCTTGCAATTTAGAAGAAATGAATTTTATTAACGAGTGGATAAGATTTTTGTGATAGATAAGTTGAGTTTTATGTTCCAAGTAGGATCTGAACGGTTGCATGTACCTAAATATGTTAATGAAACAACGTTTTTTTTTAACAACTTTTAAGAATTTTATTATCGAAAATAGTCCTAATTGAGAGTTTTTATAAATTGAGATAAATTTGAGAAGTTCAAAAGATTTAGGAAGAAATTAAGAATTATCTAAAGGTTTGTTGAGGCGATTATTATAATCAGTTGTTAAAATAGTTGTGAATACTAAATACTATTGAAGTCAATATAATTATTTTATTGTCTTTGAGTTATAATAATCAGTGAGTCTTATAACTCAATCCATCCAACTCAAGTTGAGACTTCAAACGCTTTCTAAAAGATTATGAAATCTTGTGTAGCCAAAAATTAATCCTTAAGCATCTTTATTACTTAAAAATATATATAAAAGATTAAAGATATATTTGACAAAGATTTTGAAATGACTAAAATTATTTTTGTCATGTTTAAAATCACCTTTTGACAACATGTTGGGTGAGAGATTGAACTTAAGACCTCATGATCACTAAGCGATACATACTATCATTTCATTGTGTAATGCTTTTATATCGACATTTTTATTTTATTTTACACTTTAAAACATGATTTATTTAGACACATAACTTGGAAAGTTTCTCGTCAAATACGTCTAAAGATATTATGTTGTAATAATTCTGAAAAGAAATTACAAATATAATCACTTGTTAGCTACATGTTTAGTTTAGCTAAGTTTATTTCCATTTTTGTATCAAATTTAATCCAATCATGCCAAAGATCAATTGAAAAGGGGAAAAGTTTGTAACTTCCATCATGTGCTTCCTTTCTAATCTCCCTCTATCTACATTCTTCTTTTATATTTGTTGATATCGATTTTTTATATCAACGGCAAATTTAATATTTTTATATGGACGAGCTTAAACCAACAATATCTAAGGAAACATAAAAGTGACTTAAGATCAATATGAAACTTATCGCACGGATTCAGACCATCAAACTAGTGTTGATGAATATGAAAATTATTTCTTAAATGAAGAAAGTATCATTGGCTTACCCTTTCCTTTCCTCAAACTTCTTTTATATATCCTAAAAAAGAAAAACTTCCTTTATATAGATTCCTTATATGACATTTTTTTTGTCAATAAATGGGTCATTATGTCTTTAAGAACTCCCGAGTGTTACAAAAATTATGTAACTGCCCGAAAAGAAGATGTTTGCTAGCTGGTTGACCGACCCCATGAAGTCGGCTATATTCTCTCGCCAAGTCAACCCCGAGGGATGGGTCGACCTCTTTGTTGGTTCATGAGCCGACCCCATAAGGGGAGTCGACTTCTTCATGTTTGGCCTCTATGGGGTCGGTTCTCTCTTTTGCTTGGCCATTCCCTTTTACAAGGGTTAGTCCCTCGTCTGATTCACGGGTTGGTCCTAGTTGAGTAGGCCTCTTCTTACAGTTTAGTCTATTAGGTCTTTGAATCTGATTATTTCACCTATACCAATATTAATCCGTCATGCAAACTTTTTGAAATATGAAAATTAGAAATTTTATTTAAATATATGACTAACAAATTTTACTTATTTAATAGTTTTAAGAATGACATCAATTGTAAATAAGTACCATATTACATTCTTGCAGGTACAATCATAATGTGGTGGGTACATTAAGGGCGTGTTTGGCTCAATGAGTTGTTTGACAAGGAGTTGGGAGGATAAATTAACTCCCCGTTTGGTCTACAGACTTGTTGAACTCGGATAAAAAATATCAACTCCCCAGACTTCTACAGTAATTACTATTCAAGTCTGTCCCATTTTTTGAGGCAACACATTTCACTCTCTTCCTCTCTCTCTCCCTCCCACAACATGTTTAATTATTTTAAAAAATGCAATTTAAACTAAATGTGTAAAATAACTAAAAATGCAATTCAACCTATTTTTAGTATTTTAAATATAATGTAGGTTGTTCAATCAAAATTGGTACTTAAACCAAATTCAAAATGTAGTATTCTTACCATGAGATATTTTGACCCGTTTAAATTAATGAATTAAAATCTTTCAAATTCACGTGTAATATTTAACACAATTTGTAGGACTTTCTTTTATTTCAAAAACTATCCAAATAAAATGAATAATTAGTGTGAGTGATATTGAAAAAAGAATGTGAAGTATTGTGGTCAAAATTATTTTTGTTATTTTCAAAGAAATTTGTGAAGGATACATAAAATAAAAAACAAAAATCACATTCTTAAAATTTATTGAAATTTACTAAAAAAAGTCTTTAACAATGAAAATATGAAAAATTATAGAAAAAAATGTAAAAAAAAAATAGCTAAAATAAACCATTTTTTTTTGTTGAGATGTTGATGTTCAGGTGAAATGAATTTAGATGCAATGAAGTTTAAGAGGGTGGAGGAAGACGTGTTTGACACATGAGTAAACTATACTTATAGGTAGACAATCTTATAATTCATAAAATTAAATATGAGTCCTAACAAAAAAAAAAAAAATATTTTTTTATAATCAATGTGAAAAATAATGTGAAGTATTGTGCTCAAAATTATTTTTGTTGTCTTCAAAGAAATTTGTCAAGATAGATAAAATAAAAATAAAATATTTTATTTTTAGAATTTATTGGAATTGGAAGAAGTCCTTAATAAGAAAATTTTGAAAGTTTGTAGAAAAAAAATTGTGGAGAAGAAAACAGCTCAAATCAGACTTCACAACTCCAGACTAAACAACTCCCTGCTCCAAACACACTACAGACTTCAGAACTCCAGACTAAACAACTCTCTGCTCCAAACAGACATACCTCAGAACTCGCCAGACTAAACAACTCCAACTCTCCCTAACTCCTTGAGCCAAACGCCCCCTAAATAATCACTTTCATCCTAGTCGGGTTCTTTTTCTTTCCACACATTTTAATGGCTTTCGAGTTCACGGTAACCCCCACTCCACTCCTCATATTGTTTCAATAATTTTCCGAATTAATCAATATAGCATTCTTCATGGTTTTTTTTTTTTTTTACAATATATTGAGGTGAGGAATGAACTTGGGACCTTATCACTAGGCAATACATCATGCGATTGAACTATGCTTTTGTTGGTCATTCTTCATGGTTTGTAATTTCGCAATGATAACAAATATTAGAAAGTCTTTTGTATTGAGCAACACCCAAAACAAGGATTCTATAAAGATTCCATGAGTAAAGGATATCATTGCAAGTTAATCAATGTTTTAAAGAATTCCAAAAACTAAGTTAATGTAACTTTTGTTACGATAAATCCAATAACAAAAAACAAATAAACGCAAAAGAAATCGACACAGATTTACGTGGTTCACTAACATCGTGTTAATTACGTCTACAGACAGAAGAGAGAGAGCAATGTTATTACGAAATATGAGAGAATTACAAAATGACAGATAGGGGCGGCTGAAGTCATTAGAAGGTTTATATATTGCACCCTTCTAATGATTTAATACAAAATGGGTCAAAGCCCAAAACGAATAAGTAAAACCCAAATCAGATTTTTCTTTTAGGGGCGTTGCCCCATACCCCACCAGGACGCTTCGCCCCTGAACTCCTGGACCCCCTACCGAGCCAGTCGTAGAGGGTCTGAACAGATTCAAGACATTCCAACAACTTCAATAAATCTTAAAATTATTATTTTGATTTAAAATTTAAAATTTAAAATTTTGCCATATGTATATTTATTTATTATTTATTTATTATTTTTTTTAAAATATTGATATATTATTTAATTTTTATATTTTGCAAAATATATATATTTATTTTTATTTTTTTTAAAACATCTTTATATATTATTTAATTTTTTATATTTTGTAATATACATTTATATATTTATTAGTTTTTAGTACACTTGAACCAATTAAAATTTTGCAAATATAAATTTTACTCACTAAAACATGCCTTTAGTCTCATATTAATATTTTACGATAGACATTTATAGAATTATATAATTGAGTTGGATTCGAGTCGACATCTTTTAAGGTGGAATGACTCGAGTGTGCAGATCAAATTTGGGCCACATTTGATAGATAATTTTTTTTTTTAAATTAGTGTTGTTAATTTTGGAACCCGACTTACTTGTACTAATAATGCAAGAATTTTGATAATTAACTTTATATATATATATTTGAATGCATTTTATATATTTTTATATTACATAACTAAATTATATTTAAACTATAAATAAAAAAAACAACAAACAAGAAATAACTTTCAAACAAGTTTTTTTTTTTTTTTTTCAAGAAACAAGTATAATTATAAAAAATACATTTTTGTTTCTAATTCTAAAAAAAACAAGAAATAGAGAACAAGAAACAAGAAACAGAGCCAAAGCGAGCATAGCTCAGCTGACATATGTATCTCTGGATGACCAAGAGGTCTGTGGTTCGAATCTCCCCACCCCAATTAACTCAAAAAAAAAAAAAAAAACAAGAAACAGAAAATATGAACGTCTTAATAAAAAAAAGTAGCAATAAAAAAGAATCTTGAAAAAGAAACAAATGAAGACCATGAGTTTCATGTAAGTGGAGGGGCTGCCTAGCAAAGTCCTCACTTGTTTCTAGAGGGCACAAAAAGCCAAGCTTTCTTATCTCTAATCTCAATTTTTTGTGCCCTAAACCCTAATTTCTCATGTGCTTAATCTCTGTTTTGTTCATGTTTAAAGATTGATTTTTTTGTGATTAAGCACATGATTGAGGGCTAAAATACACTTTAAAAGTGCGAATGTTAAGTTATTTTTATGATTCTTCAAGTGCGTTTAATTTAATTTGATGCAAATAAAAGTTTAAGGTTAAAATAGATTAAATGAAGTTAATATAGTTAGGGGTAAAATTAATTAATTTTTATATTTTGTAATTCTTGAAGTTTTTTTTTTTTTTTTTTTTTTAATTAATTAATTAATTAAAAAATATATATATTTTTGGGAAATTGTAGTAAATGACAATTTAAGACTTATTGTTTGCAAATATAGCATGTTTTTAAAATTTTTGCGGATATAGCAATTTCTATCGCTGATATCTTATGACTGATAGAAGTCTATCGCTGATCACCTCAGCTTTTTATAGATTTTTGTCAGTGATAATAGTCTATCACTGATAGAAGTCTATCAGTGATATAATAAAGTCTATCAGTGATATAATAAAGTCTATCAGTGATAGAAACGGGTTTTTTTGCCATATTTACAAAACATTTTAAAGTTTGCTAAATTTGCAATTAGTTTGGGCCTGATTGCTATTTGTGCAACCAGCCCTATATTTTTTTCCAAAGTATTTTAATTAATGCGGGGTTGAACCCATGACCTCATGGTCAGGGGCACAACCTTATGACAATTGAGCTATGCTCGGTTTGACAGGTAATTATAATACTTTGTGTATCATAAAACTGTGTTTATAAATATTTTTTTTCCAATATATATATATATATATATGTTTTTTTTCCATTTGATAATTATTTTGGTTTTTAATTTTTAAAAATTATGTTGGTTACATTTATGTATGATAAGAAAAAACTCTATAGGGGTCAACCAAATGGATTTAGGCCGACCTCCTGGAATTGACCAAACAAGACAAGGAGGGGTCGACCCAAGGAGACAAACCGCTGACCCTAAGGGATCAATCTACATGGAGATGTCGATCCCTCAAAGAGGATCAACTCAAACGATTCAAACATAAGAAGCCGACCCCAAGGAGTAGACAAAAACAAGTAGAAACCACCCACTTGGGCGGTTACGAAACAATCAATATTTAGACGTTATAAGTCGCCTATCAATGTGTTGTTTAATGATCTGAAACGCCCTATAATAATCATCCAAAGTGAACCTATATAAATAGGAGATCAAAGAAGGAAAAGGGTAAGTTATTCTAAGCTAAAAAATTATTCTCATATTCAATAAATTCTCTCAAAGAATGACTTGATCGTTAGAGCTTCTGTGGTTAGTACTCTATCGGTGCAAGACATCATTTCTCATTTGTTCGATAGGTTTGAGCTCGTTCCGCAAAAATACAAATCTACCGTTAATATTAAAAAGTATCAATAAGAGTTGTAATTTAGATTATTCTTTCCTTATTTATTATAGCAAAATGTGTATAAATTCACATGCAAAATAATATATTTTCGATATACACTTACAAATATCCTCATAACTTATATGATTATGCAATTGAAAGAAGATGGTTTCTTATTCTCTAATGCACTAACGATTTTAAGGATTAGACTAGAACATTTTTCAATCCATGTAGGACTGATTAGTAGTTCGCTTGATCAGAAACTTAGGCCATGTTTATCACTCTGTAATGATTTTTTTTCCAACAATCGTATTGAATCAATAATTGAAATGGATCAAGACTTCAATCGTAATCGATTTACCTTTGATACTGTTTACCTAAGGCTAATTCAAACGTAATCTGAATTCCATTGATAGTGTTTACTTGCACGTAATCATTCATGAGTTTATCATAATACCCTTTCGCTTTAATCGTGTTCAGAATCGTGTGTTGACTCGTTGTTCAGACGTTACTCGTGTGCAGACTCATGAGCCCATTTTTCAACATGAATCTTCACTTCTCTCCGTTTATTCTATGTAGACTCGTTTGGCGAATCGTGTAAATCTGTATTTCTTTTTTCATCTTCTGTGCATTACTCTCATCGATGACGAGGTTGACGACGACTATCTTCTACGTAGGCCGATGATTAATGAAAAAATATGAAGATTTTCAAGCATTTCGACTCGGTAAATAATAAACCGGTAGACCCAGAAAAACGTAAATGTGTTTAGAAAATTAAATTTGAGATTGAGGAACAGAGGAAGAGAGGAAAAAAATGGCGAAGTGTACGAGTGAAAGAATGTAAGAACCGAAAAAGAGAGAGAAGGGGCATTTGTGGAAGGAAATGGGTCAAAAATCGGTGGGCCCCATGTAACTGTAATGGTAATCTCATTCAACACCCCATAGTCGCAGAAAAATAGAGTAATGAAATTACAAATTTTAAGGTGGGACCCACACTTTGATTACGTTTGCAGATTTTGATAAATGTCATCAAACGTAATCGATGCGGGTCTTACCGTCAGAATTATCATTGATTGATTACACTTGGAGGGAAGTAAACGTGACCTTAGCATAGTAAGAAAAATGTCTTAGAAACTTAACCAAGCCAAAAACTCCATAAGAGGAGATGGACTGAACTAGTGTTACTAGCATCACTTTAACTAATTATATCACGTTCTGTATAGAGATGTTTATTTAGCCTGCTTTGTCCCATCCAGTCCGCGGGGATTCGCTGGAATGAAAAATGGGGTAGGAAGCGAATTTGTTTTTTACCTCGTTAGCAAAACGAGGCGGGGACGGATAATAGCCTAATCGTCCCGCCCCGTATAATTTTTTTTTTTAATATATATGTTTAATATTCATAAAAAAAATTAACTAACCCAACTACAATAACCACATTTTCATTCTAAAAAAACCACATCAAGTTGATTGAATTAAATATATATATATATAGATGATTGCATAAACAACGACCCAAAATAATGACAAATATAGCCAAATTTAAAACATTTTGCAAATATAGCAAAAAAAAAAAACAAGTGGCTATCACTAATAGACTGTTATCGTTGATATATGACTATCACCGATAGACTACTATCAGTGATAGTCACTGATAAAATTCTATAAAAAAACTGAGGTGATAGACTACTAGATTACTCTCAGCGACATACTACTATCAATGATAGAAATTGTCATATTTGCAATTTTTTTTTAAGTGTTATATTTCTAATTTGTTAAGAATAAATTAAAAATAACAAAATTTTTAAAAAATTGGTTAAGAATAAATTAAAAAAAAAAATTACTCGCGAGAAATAACCGTCTGATACCTACGAAATTAAACAGGGAATTTCATGAAGACGAGGATGAGAGCGGGTAAGGCATTACCCTCCCCTGCCTCGCCCCGTAGACATCTCTAGTTCTCTATAGCCAATAAAATCTAAGCAGTTTCAATTCTTCCTTCACATTTTTTAATACTTTCACTTTTTATCTTTTAAAGTTTGATATGAAAACTAAATATTTAAGATCTCTATGGCAGTAACTCAATGTAATAACACAACTCAATTAAGAAATTAAAATACAATAGGTTGATACTTGAATTTGGTCTGAATTTGTATATTTGGACAAAGCAAGTATAAACGAAAAAAGATATGTGATACCTTGCAGTGTGAAACTAGCCACACGGACTCGACGATCAAGTTCAGATATGAGAGTGATTTAAGAAATATGGAGAGAATCTCTATATTTGGCAAAAGTGAAATTCATATGAAAAGTTATTTTTTTTATTATCTTTTCCACGATGCATATTCTCTTTTTATAAGTTCTTTCAAGTAGTCGTTATAGACTCTTACGCTCATAACTATTCTATGAATAAGCATGTGTAACGTTCGAACGATTAATGACAAGAAACCACACGAAGAAATGAGAGTTATGTTCGCGGCTCAACCAATCCCATGAAGAAGAGATGCTGACCCGAGAAGGTCGTCCGATGTAAGCGAGAGTCGACCCTCGAGGGATCGACCAAACCCGAAGAGTCGCCCAAGGGATCGGGTCAGCGACTGATCTTCGGGTTTGACCCTTGCTTGCACCGGCCGACCCTCTCGGGTCATTGTCTCTTCTTCATGGGCCGACTTCTTTGAAGTCAGTCTCTCTCTTTCGGTCGACTTAGTTGATCGATCAACTCTTCCGCACCTTTGTTTTTTTTAACTTTTACTCAGACCTATTGAGTCTTTAAATCATAGTAATTGATTTTTATCCCTAACACAATAGAAAAATAAATATTTCCATTCAGAGAAATAGTTTACTGAAAACTCAAGAAAATGTTAAAGTAACACAAAGCTTCAAAGAAACTTATTTAAAAATTTAAGTTAGATATAGGGACCCATTTTTTTTTTTTTTTTTTTCTTTTTAAATACAACCAACAATAAGTTTTGAATTGAAAGATGGAATCATTATGCTTGAAGCATATATCACCATTAGAACTAAAATTTTCAATCGTATCATTATTTGCAAACATTGTTTGAAAATGAACGAGCACAAAAGCTTTTAGCCTTTTTTTTTTGCAACGGTAGTTTAATTAATGCGGGGATTGAACCCATGACCTTTTGGTCACCGGCACAATCCTATGCCAATTGAGCTATGCTCGGTTTGGCGAAAAAAAAAAAAGCTTTTAGCCTTACATATCCATAAGATCATAAGAAGACTTTTTAGAAAAATGCATCATTTTTGTTGTTTTATTATCCCATCTTCAAAATATTCTCGATCTTGATTTCATTCTTTTTCGATTGTTTTTTTCTTTTCGAATTCAACATGTGAAAGCGAAGATTCAAATATCTGTCATCTTAGTGGATGAAATATGTCTTAACCATTTATTAAAAAAAAATATGTCTTAACCACTTGAGTTATTCTTAAGTTGACTATTATTTATCTATATTTAACCAATAATAGCTTATATATATATATATATATATATATATAATTTTAAGATAATAAAAATGTATTTTAGACTAATTCAAATCAAAATGTAAGAAATTGATATTTAAAAAGTTTAACTTATCAAAATAATAAAAAAAATATATTTAATTTTCAAACTAATGTTTTTTTTTTTTTTTTGAGTACATTGGGGGTGGGGGATTTGAACCACAGACCTCGTGGTCATTAACATATACATATGCCCGCTGAGCCATGCTCGCTTTGGCATTTTCAAACTAATCATGTTCAAAGTAAAAAAAATAATAAACCGCGCCTCCCTTCCACAAATTAGTACAATAAATAACATAAATATATAACATTTTGAACTTAATCATATTAAAATAGCATAAATATTTTATATTTTATTTTTAACTTAGTTATTTTAAAACTTGAAAGAATATATTTTATTTCAAAATTAATCAAACTTTAATAATTCATTTTTGTTTGGTTAGAAAAAAAATAAAATCTTAAATTATTGCAGTTTTTTTTATAACTTTAGTAAAATCTCCATTTTAGAATGGACGAAAAGAAATATTTATTAAAAATTTGAAAACAACATTAAATCTAATTATAATTGTAAAGTATAATAGTCAAAAGCATAAACATGATGTATCGCTTAGTGATCATGATCCTAAATTGTAAAGTATAGTAAACCAAAAAATTCAGCAAATTTATTTTGTAAAATATTTATAAAATAATATAATTTAAAATCTCAATTTTAAGATTGTGGACAACAAATCTATATTATTTAATTTTAAAAAAAATCATTGAGATCTATTCTAATAGTATAGTATAACAAAATTGTAAAAAAAAAGAAAAGAAAAAAAATCAACAAAAACCGCGAGTTAAACAACTTCGCAATTTAAGCCGAGACTTAATAATTAATAATTTATCCGACTAATTAACTCCACAGACTAAATAACTTCGGGTTAAATAATTTCATTCTTTGCCCCCAAACTCCCCCACAATGATGAAAATTTGAGGAGAAAATAGGAAATTCACGTTTGAAAGTTTTAAGAAATTGGTAGAAAATTTTCTAGCTTTCTTCTCTTAGATAACATTTTTTTTTACTTCTAAATTTTTGCTAATTCATTTGGTAAGTTTATCATCTATCAACATTTACTAATAATGAAGGATTAAATTGAAAAATATTAATACATATAAGGAAATAAATTGAAATTTTAAAACAATTAAGATTAAATTAAAAAGAAAAAAGAAAAAGAAAACTTGGGACTAAAACATATATAAATTCTATAAAAAAAAATAGAAGATATGAAATAGTCATTGATATGTTATAAGTGACTATCATTGATGGAAGACTATAAATATAAAAATTTCCATATTTAAAAATCTTTTAAAAAGTGCTATATTTTTAATTATTTTACACTAAATTGACATACGGCTGTACTCTTGATCATGGGGTCATGGATTCAATTCTCACATTAATTAAATACTTTTGCAATTTTTTTTTTTTTTTTTTTTTATCATAATCTATGTACTAGTGACCAAGATGTTAAAGGTTTAATCATCCACTCACATGTTGTTAAACAAAAAAAAAACTCATCACACCGATCATGAATAAATGTTATAAATGTTATATTAAGTTTACTCCAGCTTACCCGCAGTTCCACTCCACAACGTATCTGACTACGGGCAAACTTCACAAATTAAGGACTAATACTCATTTCTTAGTGCGCACTTAAGAATGAGGAGTATCTCATGAGTTTTTATTCAACATGTTTTCTGTTTTTTTTTTTTGTTTTTTTTTTTTTTTAGACAAATAGCTTTCCTATATAACAATTGAATTATTAACACCACTAATGCATCAAACCTTCTTGGGGTGCCTTTCTGGGTGACAACAAGATTTCATGGTATATAAGACAATTTTAAGCCTACAGAACCAAGAATATGATGCTATGTGCTCGATGAATGCAAGAGAGCAACAAGAAATTTTTAAATTTTTTTTTAAATAAGCTCAACAGTGCATACAATCTCATGCTTTTCAAAATATGCAAATAGGAAGAGTTCGAAAGCATTTCCTAGATTGTCTTCAAACAACATGCAAAAACATAGTAAAGCATCTCAAATTTAGAGTATCACACATGCTTGACAACTAAGGGAAGTCCAACAACCAACTCCATAACCATCATCATATCATTTAAATCTAAACAATTTAACAACCTCAAAATATTAGCGTGTATGTAATATATAAATTTTTACTACATGTTTCAAATCTAGGTCATTTGATTCTTCCACTAAACTTAAGTGCATGTGACGATAGATTGAGACATTGAAATGATAATGTTTAATTTTTGTCCAACTATGTTTAGAAAGTTAAAAGGCGAACACAATTCACATATATGACTATATTTTCTTGTCTAATCTTTCTATTCTCTCCTCATTAGACAAGATTCAAATATATCAATTAATTCAATTCTAACGAAATGACATAAAAAATCGAAAATGGATAATTCAACATAGGTCTCACATCATTAGTTTCATCAACCAAACTAAAACAAAATCAATTACTATCCTATAGATACTAATTTCTCAATCGAAATTTAAGTTCCACATTCTGTTATCTTTATTCTCCAATATTCTTAATCAACATAATAATACGATTAGATTCAATTGATTCGATAGAACCGATGGAAACATGAACTATAAAATCGAAAAATCAACATCATTAATTAAATATAGAAATCGACACATATCTAGTCAGTGGACCATAATACCACGAGCATCAACATCTATTAATATCTAAAACATTCCCTTTCTAAATCAAAAGTTTAAGCGTTCATCTTATTATAAAACGGTCTATCACTTCATACAAACACTCGAAAATCTTACTCTATACTCGAACAACCAATCAAATTACCATCCTCTCCTTATCCCCAAAACAAGTCACATTATAAAAAATTCATCTTCTTTGATCCAAATAAAAATTGCAATCCAAAAATAAGTGGCTAAAAATAGAGAAAAGAAAAAAAAAAAAAAAAAAAAAAGGGACAAAAATTTCTGCTGGTGGTCCATCTGAAAGTCTACATCATCAGAGAGGAACTGTAGAGAGTAAAAAACCGTAGAAACCATTGTTTTTTTTTCTTTGCATTTTCTTTCTTTCTTTCTTCTCTCTCTCTCTCTCTCTGATCTTTATAAAGAATACTTGGTTTTGCGTATAATTATGCAGTCCAAGTTGAACGGTACCACCAAGCAACGTTGCTTTCGATATACTTCAAGTAATCTCTTGAGAAGATAGACTGATTAATAAGAGGGAAGAACAAAGTAGATTGGCCGCCATTGAAGCACCACCTTTGATTTCTCTCTGTTTCTTCTCATCAATACATCTTACATTTGATTCAAAACACTATTTTCCTTCATACCCAGATTCTATTTTTCTTTGATTCACCTCTGATTGATCGATTTGGCTCTGTAATCCCACATTTGAGGAGTTGGGTTTACTGGGATTTTTGGGTGGATTGATAATTTGATAGCATTTTTCGTTTGGGTTGTTGTTAAATTTGGAAGTGATTTGGTGGTTTGGTGATTTGGTGAATTGTGAAGTTGTTGTTTGTTTGTTGCTGTAAATGGAGATTAAAGTGGGGACTGTAAATGGATCCAGTCCCATTGGGCGTCAATCGGATGATACTGGACTTGAATCGCTTCAATTCTGCGAAGAAATTCAGGGGTTGATGACGATTCCGCCGGAAAATGCTAGCTCCTTCACTGCACTTCTGGAACTTCCGGCTACGAAGGCTTTAGAGCTTCTCCACTCGCCGGATTCCGACGGTGGTGGCGCCACGGCGGCGGTTGTGACTGTTCCGAAACCCTACTTCAATGCCTTCAATTGTAATTTGCCCTTCCCGACGAACTCGGCTCTAATTGAACGCGCCACCAAGTTCTCGGTCTTGGCTGAAGAGCACTCGCCGGAGACGACAAGTTCAGTGCTGTTGAATTCGACGGTCAATTTGGAGAAAGTGAAGAACGAGCCCACCACTGAAACCGATTCGAACCCTAATCACTTGCAGACTCTAATCTCCGATCCGACTGTCGAGAACAACACGAACCAGAGATCGGCGAAGAGGAAGGAGCGCGAGAAAAAGGTAACCAATAATCAATAATTGCAAAAGAAACGAAGATCAAGAAATCTAGGGTTTGGGTTTGGGTTTCTATAGCAATTTCCATTTCTGAATTTCAATCCATCACAATCTTGAATCAAATTAGGGAAAAGGGTCATCAAAGAAGAGCAAGAACGAAAGCAACGAAGATGCTGAACAGCTTCCTTATGTTCATGTCAGAGCTCGCCGTGGTCAAGCGACGGACAGCCATAGCCTAGCAGAGAGAGTAATTTTGTTCATTAATTAATCTGTATTTAAGGCTTAATTTTCAATTTTAGTTTAATTAATTGTGCAAAGCTAACACTTCCTTTTGCTTTTGCCTTTTGGTTTCCAAAGGCTAGGAGAGAGAAAATCAATGCTCGAATGAAGTTACTTCAAGAACTGGTCCCTGGATGCAATAAGGTCAGTAGTCTTCGTGGTTATGCAGTCTTTATCATAATTAAATTCTCTTTGATTGAGATTTGTGGAGTTTTTATTATGATTTCTGTCTAATTGTCTGCCAAAAAGTGGAATTATGGTTGTTGGATTATGAGCTTTAATAACGGTTTTTGTCATTGTCACCTTTTCTGCAATAAAGTGGTTGCTTTTGAGCCAAGGGAAGTGCACTGTGGGTCTTTTTCTTTATCTTCATTCCAGATTTTTTTCTTTCTTTCTTACCTTCTTTTGCATCTTACAAGAACCCAAATCTCAAAATGAAAAAACAATTACTAATTTATGTGGGTTTATTAAACTTGAGAATTGGGGTGAAAACTTGTATGGAAGTTTGGATGCTAACTTTAAGAAATGGGAGGATGAAGTTTTTTTTTCTTCGTTTTTGAGTACAACCATTGCGGGATGGAGATCGAACCTCTGACTTCAAGGGAGAGAGTGCATGCCAATTACCGCTGAGCTAAACTCATTTTGGCAGGAAGATGAAGTTATAGATGTTATTTGTTTATTTCGGTTTGAAAGAGCTTAAATTATTAGAAATGTATAGTCAACTTTATCCTCTATTCTACTCATCAGTGCTGGATATTTCTTTACATTCCTAGAGATTGCTTGAAACCTCAGCAATTTTCAAATTGATTGGCTGGAAAATTTAGTTCCAAAGGAATGCTAGCTGGAGTTGCCTTGAAGCAGTTGGGGGACATCTATAGTGGGGATGTCGAATCAGAAGGGTCCCATATGCTTGTTGGATTGTTGATTCTCTTTTAAGGGTCCATAGTACTCTCCATCTGTTTTGAGTTAGGCATCCATCATAAATTGGATGACGAATATAGGATGACAGAAAAGAGCAACTTCTATCAGAGTATAATATGCATATATACCAAACTTTTTCCCTCACCTAACTTCTCAAGGATGTGAAAAACGTGAGACTCTTTAGAAAAATATCCATCCCTCTAGCTTTTCAAGATTGAGTTGAGAATAGCTAATACAGAGCGCGTTAAGCTATGCTTTTAATTATGAACGAATTGCGAGACGTTTTGTAATAAAGGGATCGAGACTGGCCTCGACTCGATGGTTAATTCGACCATCATAGTCTTATGAAGATTCAGAAGTAGAGAGAGGAAGATTGTTGGTTTACTCGATAATAAATGTTGTTAGATTAGATGGTGTATAAATATCTATCTAATTTCAAAATTGCACTTCAATTTTGTTGGACTCCTGATAATCAATGCACACTTTATTATTTTCAGGATAAGATTGGTGGACCAGTGGTTCTGACTGTAAAATTTTGAAATTTTTATTTGAATATTTCTACAAGAATCTGTTCTTGTTTACCTTTTCCATGAATGATTGAGATTGTATATTTAGATTTATTTTCATAATAATGTTTGGGCATCACAACTGTCTGTTTTTATTGCTTTTGGTAAAGTCAATTTATTAATTTTATTTAAGTTCATTTTGGGCCCTTTTTTATTTTTGTGGATATTATCATGCCAAGAAGTTTCACTTTATTAAGTGCTGAAACAGCTCAAGTTAGTCTGGCTAAAGCATGGCTGTCAAATCAAATTATTGGACGCCTATGCTTTTATGATTGTGCCTATCATAAAATGTCTACATATCAAGACAGTACTTTTTTTTTTATAATAAAAGAAAAAGAAATTGAATCTCCCGTGTTCTAATATAAGATTTTAAATGAATTAGTAGAGGCATGATGCTTCTTTTACTCAATTAGTTAAGCAACTAATGCAATTAAGCACTTGGCTGTTGACTATTACTATCAAATGCAATTAAGCACTCTGCAAGTTATAAACTGATTTCTTTATTTCTTTTTCTTCCTCCCTCTGTGTCTCTGTGTAGATCTCAGGTACAGCCTTAGTGCTGGATGAAATCATCAACCATGTACAATCACTGCAGCGTCAAGTGGAGGTCAGATTCTAAATGCTTAAAAAAATTAGATTGAGACTAAGTGGTTTTAGCTTCTATGAGTTTGGTTGGGCAGAAATGAGAAATGTGATAGAAACTTTTTCCTTGAATCGTGCGTATAAGTCATTCTGGAATCGTGCTTATACGTCATAACTCGGTAGAAAGAAATGTTGAACAGTTTTTATGTGGACATGGATTTGAAGGTCAAGCTGAAATCTATAGTCTAATGTTGTATCAGCTCCACGAGAATTGTGATCGGATAGCAATTGAAGGATATTTTCTGAAAATAGTAGAGATTGGGTGGATGTTGTAGAACATAAAAAAAATGGTTATAGTTTTCTCCTGAGTCAGTGGTTGTTGATACAGATTTTTGCCTATCCCATTGTTTTGATTCTTGAATGTCACGGTGTCACACCGCGTTTAACCCCGTGACACAGTCACATGCCTTTTGTTTCCCAAAAATAGTTGCACGACTTTTTAGTAGCTTTCTCTACCAAATGACAATTTTGAAAAATGTACTGAGTTTCTCATCGAAAAAAGAAAAAAAAAATACTGAGTTATATTGTGGAAATAAACATTCTCATGTTTTATCAGATTTTTATTTTAGGTTTCTAGCATCAATTGGTAAATCTAAAATCTCCCCGACACTAACTATAGATTTCAAAGAAGTTGGCTTCAGCCAGCATAGGATTTTCATCTTCTGCTTGTAGGTTTATTTCATATTTTATTATGATATCAGTATACTTTTTTATTTTCCCCCAATGTAAATTTGAATATGGAAATTCCGTGAAGAGTATGGTAATATCACTCATATTAAGCTGGTCAAGAGCTCGAAATGTATCATTTTCGGTAGTTATTCAACTGCATGCTTGAACTATCTATTTTTTAAATGAACCAATTCTGTTGAACTTGCTGTGTTTCAGTTCTTGTCAATGAGGCTTGCAGCAGTTAACCCCAGAGTTGATTTCAACATTGATAGCATATTGGCTGCAGAAGTAAGTATCAGTGCTTCTGCTTCTTTTTCTTTGTCAGTTTTTCTGTGGGTATGTATATAGGAGGAAGAAAGAGGAGGGGGGAGAAAATCATTTTGTTCAAAAGTGGCAAAGTCTCTGTGACGTAGCAACTGAATTTAATGTCATGTGATTGTCTACTGAAATTTCAGAACGAACCTGTACTCGAAAGCAGCTTTTCGACCATGGTTACGCCACTGATGTGGCCAGAAATCCCGCTCAGTGGAACCAGACAACAATATCAACCGCAATGGCATTTCGATGCTGCAGTTAACCAGCAAGCCTGGGCGAGGGATGAACATAATCATCATAATTTCAGCACTCCTGAAAACTCTCTCTTAAGTTATGACTCTTCAGCAAATTCAGGTATAGAACTCTCACTCTCAAGGCTTTTTTGTTTTGGTTTTTTTTCTTTTCAAAACTAAACCGCAAAAACCTCCCATATCAAATATTGATTTCGTACGATTATCATATTAATATGGTCAAAATGAGCATAGCTCAACTGATTAAGATACATACCCTCGATCAAGAGGTTCAAATCACCCCACCCCACATGTTGAACTAAAAAAAAAAAAATCATACGAATATGCTAGAATCTAACTCAATTTACCACCCCGTATCTGTTTGAATGGTCGGTTTTTCTCGTTCTCGTTCTTGTTCTTTTTTCTTTTTTTGGAGGGGGGATGAGAAAGTATGGAGAGCAGTGTATTAGTGTTACTGAGTTGAGCCTAAAAATGAGATTTGAAACTAACTTGTTATCACTGTTATGAAACAGCATCTCTGCACTCAAATCAATTGAAGATGGAGCTGTGAAGGCAACATTATATTTTACTTGTAGCTACTAGTGTATATAGCCATATATATAATCGTAATAGCAGTTTAGCAGAGAAGTAGAGAATCTGCCTCCACATTCAACTGGTTCTCCAAGGTTCTCTCTAATTATCGGAGTCGACTTCATTGGAAACCGGATTGCTATCGACCAGAGAGGAATGTGATTTGGTATCTCCAATTCTTAATATCTAAATTTTTATGTGTATACTAATTTGGAGGCTCCTTTCAAGCTAATACTGAAATTGCCAGATTAAAATTCTATTGATTGTGATTGCAATTGTTAAAATGATTGCTACTTGACCCATGTTCTTGCTCCACTTATTTGTTCCAACTTTGGTCTTCCAGTGTCTCCTCTCTCTTTTGAACCTCTCTTTATAGTCATTTGTTTATTTCCTTTTCTTTTGAGATATTCAAATGCAAAACACAAAGAACTTGATGATATCGAAATCAAACGTCGTAGTAATACTGATCATAGCTGTATATAGTTTACCTCTGTGACCTCCAAATTCCAGCCATGAATCTAAACCCAACCCTGCTTGCCTTCCCCCAGTCGTTTAAGCTTGATGATGATAATCGAATGTTGAATATTGTTCTTGCTTGAGGTTTTGAAGGCATATATGGATTGAATTAACTAACAGTTTTCTCCAGTTTCTTAACTTAAATATACAAGATGGACCCAGAATAGAATATTCAAGTTTGTAAAGATGCAGTTGGTTAGTTATCTTTGATTGGCAAAATGATAGTCAGGATTGCAGTATCAAGAACATGATGCATACTGTATGTTGGATGAACATTTGGTTGTTTATTTCTTTATCCAGGAGTGTTCAAAGTAAGTGGCTACCATAACTTGAACCCGTTCCTTCCAAGTTTTTTATTATTTTTGTGATTTTTAGGGAGAGCGCTGAGTGAGTTATTATAATCGGTGATTATAATAGTCAACGGGTTATAATAGTTGTGAATAGTAAATATTATTGAAGTCATTATAGGGGCTGTTTGAGATGCTGAGTGAGTTATTATAATCACGATTATAATAGTCGGTAGGTTATTTATAATAGCTGTGAATAATAGATATTATTGAATTCAATAGAGTTACTTTATTGATTGTGGATTATAATAGTCGGTGGGTCAAATGTAGACTGAGTTAATAACTCAGTCCACCCAACTCCAAGTTGGTGCCTCAAACGTCCCCATAGTTAGCTTTTTGTCCGTGAGTTATAATAGTTGGTGGGTCAAACGTAGACTGCGATATAATAACTCAGCTTACCCAACTTCAAGTTGGTGCCCCAAACACTCCTTTATTGACCACTAGTAGGAGTTTGTGATTCGTAAACTTCATTTTTGAACTCTACAGGCTACGACAAGATTACAATAGACCATTTTCTACTCTCGAGACACTCTAGAGTTTCTTTCTCTCGCTAAACGTTCTCGTAACTCATTTGATTATGAGTTTAATAGAGAATTATTGAAGTAGTAATTTGATTAATGAAAGAAGCAACAAGTTATATAATGATAATTATTCCTTATCCACAAATGGATGAGAAATGAGAATAGAAGATGATGAAGAAAATTCATCTTTTCTTTTTCCCTCTCTTCATTCTTCTTCCTTTCCATTCACTCTGCGCTATACCTTCAATCCGACTTCCCGGCCGATCAACCTACTTCTCCGTCGCCGACTTCGGAGCCATCGGCGACGGCCTCCACTACGACACCGCCGCCATCCAGTCAGCTATTAACAGCTGCCCCTCGCCCGCCCGATGTTACGTCACATTCCCGCCGGGTACCTACCTGACGGCCACGATCTGGCTTCGATCCGGCGTCGTATTGGACATCCAGCCCGGCGCCACCGTGCTCGCCGGAACGAAGATGGAGGACTATCCGGCGGAGTCTTTGAGGTGGTACGCGGTGGTGGCGGAGAACGCGAGCGACGTTGGGATCAGCGGCGGAGGCGCGGTGGACGGACAGGGGTTGAAATTTGTGGAGAAGTTCGATAAGAGGAAGAACGTGATGGTGAGTTGGAACAAGACTGGGGCGTGCTATGGCGATGAGTGTAGGCCGGATCTGGTTGGGTTCATCGGTTCCAAGAATGTTAGGGTTTCCAATGTTAGCTTCAATCAGCCTGCTCACTGGTGGTGCGATTTTCTCCCTCTCTTTTTGATAATACGTGCATTGCATATCAAATTTGAAATTTGTTTTCTTACAAGTTGCAAATGCAGTCAAATCTCAAGTTTATTTAATCTTTGTTTGGATTGTATAAAGAATGAGGTCTTAGAAATTCAAATTTTTGTAACACATATTTGGTTTGTGACTCTCTAACCTATCCAAGTTTGTAGTATAAAAAGTGGGATTCACAAGTCGGGATTCACGATGTGAGTTTCTATATAGCTCGTGAGACTAACAAACTGAATCTTAAATAAGTACCCACCTACCATATATAGACTTGACTTCCAAACTCCAAGTTAAGAAGCTTAAGTCCCATATGTCCAATACCTTAGAGAGTCGTTTGGCCCATGGAGTGGTGTTGGGGTGTAGCCCACCCAATGTTTGGCCCACGGATTTTGCAACTCGGAGTTGTGCTCTTAAAACCGAGAAATTATTCGAGAAGGCGCCACAATGTGGAATATTTACATCCAACGGTTTTAAAGACACCTACATTGTGGCGGTCTCATTGAATAATTTGTCCTTAAAACCTCCAACTTGAACAGTACGCTACCCCACGCGTACTGTTCAACCACTCACGCCTCTCTTCGTCTACTCCTTCTTCACTGCCCTCTGTCTCTCAGCTTCGCTTCGTTTTCTCCGCTCAATCTTAATTAAGTAAACCCACATACCATATATAGTCTTGACTTCTAAACTCCAAGTTAAGAAGCTCAAGTCCCCCACATGTTCAATACCTTAAAGAGCTGTTTGGCCCATGGAGTGGAGTTGGGGTGGGGTAAGCTACTTAAGCCCACCTGATGTTTGACCCACGAATTTTTCAACTTGGAGTTGCGCTATTAAGACCGAGAAATTATTTGAAAAGGCCGCCACAATGTGGCTCGCAGTTTTGCACTGTTGGATTAAGAGAGACAAATTGGAAAAAGTATTTCGATTTTGTATCCAATAGTTATTAGGGGCAGACAAATTTTAACATTTACATCCGACGGTTAGTGGCGGTCTTATTGAATAATTTGTCCTTAAAACCCCCGCCTTGAACAATACGCTACCCCACTCGTACTGTTCAGCTCTCTCTTCACTACCCTCTGTCTTTCAGCTGCCTGTCGCTTCGTTTTCTCCACTCCCACGTCTCCCTCTCTTCACTTTTTCCCTTCCATTGAAACTCCAACCCTCTATCGAGTTAAAAATTTGTTGTATTTTTACTACTATTTAGTTACAAAGTGAAATTGTATGCAGCTTGCATCTTGTTCGATGTGAGAACACAGTTATTGAAGATGTTTCCATTTATGGAGATTTTGATACACCCAACAACGATGGGATTGATATTGAGGATTCCAATAATACCTTCATTACAAGGTGCAGAATTGACACTGGGGATGATGCAATCTGCCCCAAGACATCTAATGGCCCTGTCTTCAACTTAACCGCCACTAACTGCTGGATAAGAACTAAATCTTCTGCCATTAAGCTGGGCAGCGCCAGTTGGTTCAATTTCACCCAAATGCTCTTCGACAATATTACCATTGTCGATTCTCATCGTGGTCTCGGGTTCCAGCTGCGCGATGGAGGTAAGTTCTTGCTTCCCTTTTTAGTTCTGATGCAGGAACTTGAGTTTTTTTTGCAGCCATTTTAGATATCAGCTTTCTGCTTTTTAGAACGAGATTTCAAGTTTTTAGAAGCGAGTTTGAAAATAAAAGTAGAAAGTTGTGTCTGAAAAGTGAAAAATATTTATAGATATCTTCAATAATATCTGTAGTTTCAATGATCAGTGATGATTTTGGTAAGACGAACATTTTTGTCCAAAACCCACTGAATGTGCAGTAGCTTTATTACCATAGTCTGCGAATAAGTTTTGGTTTTTCTTTCCACCTTGAGTCTAATTATAAAGCTATATTTGACTCGTTGGTTAGGTTTGTGAATTTTAGGTTACTGAGATATAGTTTATGTTCACTTGGTGAGCTTATCCTAGATTATAGATTTGTTGATTTCCCACGCCACAATTGTTCAGAATACACAAATCAAGGCGAATGAAGCCTATTTTTGTACTACATATATTTTTTAAGTTCTATAAATATTGAACCTATAAGCCAAATACAAGTCCACAAATCTAAATTTCTACTACTTTTTTCTTAAACCATCTAGTATCCAAAATACAAACAAGATGGATGTTTGTTGTCCCAACCATCTTTCCAAGTTCCTCTGTCTCCTTCGAGTTTCATTCTTGCAAATGTATTTTCCCGGTGGGATACCTAACGTGTTAGGTACAACATGTTACGCACAGAGTTTAATATCCATTTGTTTTGAGTAGGACTACTGGGGTTCTAAACTCATTCACTCCCCTAGCAGCCTTTACTTTCTCTGTAAAGCATGCTACTTCTAGCAGCTTGCTTCAAAAAGCTTGACTTGACCTTACATACATTGATAAGTCTCTGCCGTTTCCAACTTTCGGCTAACGAATGTGGGAATGAGTTCGCTCTAAAAGTGCTCGCGGATTATGATACAACTTTAGACTTTCTTACCCCATCCTTCATAAACTTGACTTATTGAAACCATGAGCGAAACATTCCATAGAGTTGTAATACTAGCTAAGCCAGCTCTTAGCTTACCCCATGTTTCTGAAATTGAATGTGCTAGTTCAACCTGAAAAGTGAAAACTAGAGAGAAGATTCATTTCCAGCCATTCAGCTTTCAGAAGCATAATGAAATTTTCTCTTCTGCAGGTAGTGCAAATGATATTACATTCTCAAACATGAACATCACTACAAGATATTATGATCCTTCATGGTGGGGAAGAGCCGAGCCGATTTACGTTACAACTTGCCCAAGAGACTCCGGCTCGAAGGAGGGTTCAATCTCAAACATACGCTTCATAAACATCACGGCGACGTCGGAGAATGGGGTTTTCTTATCGGGATCGAAATCTGGGGTTCTGAGTAATCTGAGATTCAGCAATGTGAAGCTGAGGTACAAAAGATGGACAAAATATGGTGGTGGAATAGCAGACTACAGACCAGGATGCCAAGGCTTTGTTAAACATGGGATGGCAGGGATGATAATGGAGCACATTGAAGGATTGAGTTTTGAAAATGTTGATATGAAATGGTCTGAGTCTGCTGATAATGATGGATCATTACAGTGGAATAATCCTTTGGATTTCAGACCATCAACTGTCAATAACATCTCTTTCTTCAACTTTCATTCTGGTTATTAAGAGAATGATGGTTTGTGAATTATTTTAATCCTAAAAGTTTGTATTTTTTTCCCCCTTTTTCTTTTGTAAAATATATATAGAATAATTGTATTATGCGAAGATTTGATATATCCACGTTAGAGATTGCTGCATAATGGTTTGTTCAAGACCAATGATGAAAATGTTTGTCGATATGTCGATATAGATATTAATGGTTAATCAATATCTTTGATATCTTTTATAAATACCCGTAAAACATAAAAAAAATATCATTTATTAATCCTTTTGTGAATAGAAATAGTAATAATAGATATTAATGGTTATGTTTTGTTCGTGCATTCTTTTGGAATCTTTGGAATGAAAGAAACAAACGCATATTTAGAGACATTGACAAAGACGATCGCCATTTCATTGACTCTACGGTTCTATTAGCCATTACTTGGAGTAAGTTATCTTTTCATTTTTGTAATTACGATCTTTACCACCCTCTATAGTCAATGGAGGAGTTTCTTGTAATTTCCGTTGAGGAATTCTTTTGTACACTCTATCTACTATCAATGAAATTGTCACTGTTTTTCTTTAAAAAGAAAAAAAGAAATAGTAATAATGAGATCCATAACTTAGTTTGGAAGCTAGAAGAATTTAATTATTAATTTAAATAATTTAAATGTTTTTTCTCAAAATTTCCATCTAACAATCTCATTCATTGAAGGACTTTTATCATTATTATTTTTACGAGGAAGTAAATGAGACTTTTATTGTTCTTTCGTGGGTTGCAAATTGCAATTGATCATTTTTAATAATACGTTGAAACTAATAATTTAATACTAAATAGATGATCTAAGAGATTTTAGTTGGAGATCATGATAAATAAATAGGTTAAAAATCATTTTGTCTTTATAAGTAACAATTTAGTTATTAAACTTTAGCTTCTAACGATTTAGTCCAGGTATTTTATTACACTGTTTTTATAATTTTACAATTTGTAATTATAGTATATTTGCAATTTTGCAAATTGAAATTACACGATACTTGCAAATTGTAATTACAGAGTATTATTCTTCCGGAAAGCCAATACATTAGAAGACAAAAAAGATACAAAATCTTAATCTTTTTACATCATCATCAAACTAAACAATAAAAAATTTCTGATCATGAGAGGGAAAAAACAAGGCACAAATGATAGCGAGAGAGAAATGACACCTTAAAATTCAAAACAAACGAAAATCCTCTTGATAGTGGGAGAAACAACAATTCAAACTCTTCTGCAATTACAGTGTATTTTGGTGTTTACAATTCATTGTACTTGCAAAACTATAAATTCAATCAAACAACATATAGATTTGGAAAAAGAGGACGAAATTAAAGAAGAAGAAAGCAAGTATTCAGTGATCTTAAACTTTGGAACTCGTGAGTAGAAGACGAGCACCATTGTTCTGTAGTGGTTGGTTAATGTTTATTTCATGTAAAAAAAAATGACTCTAAAACATTCCCCAAGTCTAATGTCTCTAGAGTCTTGACATGCCTTTATTTTCTTCTCAAACACCTTATGGAGGTCTATTTCCTTTTCTTGTGGGAAGACTCGTGGTAAGGAGAGATAGTAAAGACATGTTGCATGCCTGAAAGTTGTTACTTTCGCCAGGGTAGGGAGAAAACGAGCAGAATGGGCCTTTTATCCCTGTTCTGGGCTTATAAGGACTTGCATGGGGGCTTGCACACACACACGTAAGGGTCAGATGGTTAACTTGGCCACTGGTTTTCTCAGCATCTGAATGAACTGTTTTCTGCGAAGTTTGGTTTCCTTTGGCATTGAGACTGAAGTCATCCTTTTGCTTTGGCCTGATGGGAGATTTGAGCTTTCCTTGCCGAGATGGGATGTGCTGCTTGGGGGGTTTGGGTCGTGGTTGCAGTCTGTGAGTTGCACTTATTCTTTTTGCTTTTTTTTCTTTTTCTTTTTTGTTAGTGCTCGTCAGTGAACGTTTGAGTTTTGTTGTTGTCCTTTGTGGTTCTGGCCCCAAGCCCGCCTGGGGGTTTGGAGCGTCATGCTTTTGTTTTGTTACTCTGCCTTCCCTCAGGATGTGAGGGCCCCTTTCGGGGTTTTCGGTTTTTTAGTTTGGATCCCCTGATTTTTCGATGGGTCTTGTGTTCTTGTTACTTTGGTGCCCTTTGACCTCGGGCTTTGAGATCTCCTTTTGCTAGTCATATATTTGTAGATTGGCTAGTTAGGTAGGATGGTTTGAATGATTTTTTTGCAATATAATAGTAAGATCTCGATTTAATCTTTGAATCTCTTTTGGATCTATCTTCTATGGCCAACCTCTTTAACCATAAGATCAATTTCTCTTTCATTCTGAAGGAAGGTTGAGTTCTCCATCTCACTCTTCTTCATTTCTTTTCTACAGTCAATGCCAAAATGTTATTGCAAAATTTTGGTTGATCAGGTTAACTAGCCAATTGGAGATAGTAAATTCCATATAAAACCAGCATTGTTGACGAGTGTGATTCAATAAAACTTGTGCTAAATGTCAATGCAGAGTAACGAATCACATCTGAAATCATAAAGAATATGCTAAGATGGTTGGATACAGTTCAATGTAAGTAGTATTATACTAGATGATGATATAAATGGCGAGTGACTGTAAAATAGAATATATTTTTTTTAGTACAATTTGGGGTGGGGGATTCGAACCTCAGACATCATAGTCGGAGAGAATATCTTTATAATAAGACTGTAAAATAGAATATATATTTTTTTTAGTACAATTTGGGGTGGGGGATTCGAACCTCAGACATCATAGTCAGAGAGAACATCTTTATACTAATTGAGCTGACAATTTTTTTTTCTATACCAGTATGAGTTACAATTTATTGTCTATGACATCATCATCATTCTGATGCAAGGTCCAACAACATAAAAGTCATTCATATAGCAAAATTTACAGTGTGAACAAAAAGAGCATACTACAGCAAAATTTAGTGTAGTATGCTCATAAAGAGCATACTACAGCAAAATTTATATTTATAGTGTGAACAAAAAGAGCATACTACAACAAAAAGAGCATACTACACGGGATTTTAACACGGAATTTTCGTATGAAGACGTAGAATGATGTGTATCATATACTGCGATAGTATTAAAAGAAAACCCCGTGTTAAAATGATACACATCATTCTACGTCTTCATACGAAAACGCTTACGAAAATGATGATAGCATCTGATGATATCTTCACAGTTCCTCTGGTGGTGGTGCAGAGTTATCCCTAATGGGCTTACTGAGTGATGCTATACCAATTACCGCTCAATTGAAGTGAGCCAAGGTGCTCAAGAACACCATTTTTATTTCTGTTAATTCCCCCAAATCTAAGGGTTCTAACATTATTCCTCGAAATTTAATGTGAATTAGAAAAGACCACCTTGCAAAGTTAAATACTCCTAGATAAATATTGAGGTAGTACCACGAGGGAAGGGTGGAAACAAACCTCTATCCAAGAGTCAAATAAAACATGAAATCGTAAGCTTCCAAGAAGTGAGAGGCGACCAGGACAGGGTCAAAACCATTTCTCCAAAATATTTTTGCTTCTCCTTACTTTTGAATGCAAACCTTCCTGGAATATTAGGCAGGGAAAATAAAGAGTGACAGCAAACTGAAACATGTACATTCATAGAGTAAAAAATAAATAACTTTCATCATGGAAAACCATTGTCACAACATTCTGCAGTCATTCAGTAGGACAGATCACAGAGCTAAATTGTTTGTACAGAATCAAACAATAGATCAAGCAAATTTTCATCACAGATGAGAGATTACTTCCTCTTGGATTTTTTGGACGACTTTCGGCTCTCTACCTTCTTCTGGGCAGCCTCAAATTCTTCCTCAGTTGGTTCCGAGGCATCACCTCCCGATCCTCCCCCATACTTAGATACCAAAGATGAGAACATGGAATCAAATCGCTCTTTCCTCTCGTTCCGTCTCTGAGATATTACTGCATAGAGATCTGTTTCTGACTCTTTATTAGATCTGTATACAAATCCAATCACTGGGTAAGCTTTGGTACAAAAGCTGCTATAAAAATTGAAGTAAGACCAATGAAGTCGAAGAAAGTAATAAACATGCAGTGAAAACTCACTTCACCCTCTTCCTCAAAGGACTGGTTGGTGGCTTCGTTTCAGATATTTTCCTAGCCCATTTATCGTAGGCCTTTGTCGCTTTTAGTTCTCCTAACACAAGGAAGAAAAGATAAAGATTAACACTATCACATAAAAGGTAATTGCCAAGAAATGTATTAGAAGTATCAACAGAAAATCCCAGGGGGTAGATTGCTTCCGAACACTGAATGAGGTAGTAACCTTAGAGCAGAATACGTATAAGAAAAAGTTAAGGTAACATAATCAAACGTTAAGTTCACTATAAAACTTAATGCCGAATTCAACGACAAGTGGAATTGGGCAAGTTTCATCGGTACAAAAAAGGAGCTAGGTAATTTTCTTGCCTTGCTAGCTTAGCTACCAATATAAAAACAAGATGAATGCTCACCAGCAGCTATTGCCTCATCTACAATATCCTTGAACCGATGTGAATCAAGCTTGGCATCCGAACAAAGCATCGAGCAGAACAGCCTGTGGCAGAAGATATTTAAAAAAGCAACTTGGCATGTGTACACAAAAACAAGACAGTTGCAGACACTCTCATTACCTGTTCATATTACCCTTGAATTTCTTGAACAAATCAAACAAATCTTTCCTCTCTGACTCAGACCCTCTGTAATTTGCTTCAAATTCTTCAATGTCAGCTTCAGTGACCTACAGTTAACCATATATTACTATAGACAAACAAGTTTCAATGAGATTATGAAGGTATTAATATTTGTATATGGTGAAACCTTTTTGTACATGGTTCTGAAAAACTCATGAAGATTCTGAACAACTTCCCCTGCAAGGTCCTGAAGAGAAAAGAACCCACAAAGTCTTAGATTTTCCCTTCCATATGTTACTAGATAATAAAACTATTCACTTTTTTTCACAATGTCATTCAGGATGATGCAATTCTTTTTACACTATTTACAATAAAACACAAATATAGAAGTCAAATGGTTAATTGTATGCTGCGAAGTGCCTCGTTACTGGACCAAAATGATGCATTCACATGTAGGTGCAAGCTAGCGAACTTATTCATCAATGTACCATTCAAATCCTTAGCCTCTACCATTAGACTACAACCAAGAGTATAAATTCAGTAAGTACTTACGGCATCATCAATGCAACCAGTTTGATCATAAACTGCTCGCTTCTCCTCATCCCCAAGGATGGACATAACTTTTTGCAACTGCTGAAATTTCTCTTTTGCTTCCTAAAGGAAGAAAAGTAACAGGTAAACAACTATAGATAACTTCTAACAGATAATTCAAAATAAGCTTAACAAAAAAATTAGATTAAACTAAACTAAACCAAACTAAAATTTGCACACGTTAAAATCAGCATTCACCTCATCTCCAGGGTTTTTATCAGGATGCAGGCGAAGTGCCAACTTATAGTATGCCTTCTTTATTTCCGGCTGAGAAGCTGTCCTCTCTACTCCAAGAACCTACAAGCATTATCACAAACCAAAATTAGGAAATAGGAAGTGAAGGGCAAGAACTGGCAACTACACTGTAGTGATGCAGATAATTCATATACTCTTTCACCGCTACACTCATAATAATAAAATGACTGCAACTCAGTATTAAAATAGAAAGCACATACGAAAGTTAATGTTCAAAATCCCAGTGTTCTAAGAACAAGTATCAGTAACAAGTCTTTTAAAAAAAAAAAGTATCAGTAACAAGAAAAAGTAAACAGCTAAAACTGTGTAGGAAATATTCTTAATTCACAATCCAAAAAAACTATCAGCACATAATGCCTCAACAAAAACGTTTCGGGACACTTTCTCTTCTTTTAATTAGTGTATGAATTTACTTTGTATTGGTGTAAGTGTAAACACCCATTTTTCAATTATAGTTTTTCTTATTTGATTTTCAATTGGAAAACTTCCTTGTAATTCACCTATGAGCGTAGTTTTTATTAATCAATGAAAATTGTTTCTCTTCTTAAAGCCATTTTCCCCCCTCCATGTCTTTCTCTAGCGAGCCTCTAACTTCCCTTTTCTTTCTCATTTAAACGCCATTAAGTGATCCGATTAACTCTTCTCTTATCTAAAAATCAACCAATTTCCACCAAATTCAAAGAAACGCTAGAAATTTGAGCATTAACAACAATTTCATCCTTTTTAAAATTAGGGATTAAACACCAAAAGCACAAGCAATAGCCACACATCACAAGACAAGAACATCCATCACGATAGTACGAAAACTCAAAAGAAAAAAACGAAAACCCAGTTCCATATTTAGGGCAAAAGAATGGCCTGTCTGTCTAGCAACAAATATAGAGACAGCGGAAACCCTCCATGACAGAAATAACTTACATCGTATAGGGTATTCTGATTGGCGGAAGATTGAGTTGGAGTCTCAACTTCGTCCTCCTCATCTTCCATTGGAACCCTAGATTTCTTCTTCCTCGCCATAGAAAATCGAGGAGAAGCTCAAGTGAAAAGAAGAATCGCAGAATCTGAGAAGATATATGATCCGATGAAGAAGACGAAGGTTGTTTGTTGGTTCGATGGATTTTTATGGATTCTCAGTCGCCGAAAGTGAAAGTATGTTCATTTCTTTGCCTTTTTGTTTCCCGCCACGATGGGCTCAGGGTTCGATCTTTTCCCGCGTAATGATCCACTACATGCAGGCGTTGCATCAACCAAACTTCTTGGTTCATCTCAACCGTTCATTCCATTTCATGATGCCAGATGATCCTCTACAAGATGACCCCGTTTATACCGGATTGGTTTTCGTTTCTTTTTTCTTTCTAAAAAAGTATTTAATTAATGTCGGGTGGGAGATTGCTGCACATGTGCACAATTGAACCTCGACCCTAGGTCAAGCCAGACAATGCACTGAGTTGTTGCATCAAGTGATTGTTTAATCAGTCAATAAAAACATAGCTCAACTGACATGATGTATCCGACTAGTGACCAGGGGCGGACCTCTGAAGGGACTAGGGGGGCCACGGCCCCCCCAAATTTTTTGATTTTCTTATACTCGTAGGCAAAAATAATGCCTTAAATATATACTATTGTTATTAAATACATTTTGGCCCCCCTAAATTAACACAATCTCATTCTGCTGCAGTAGTCATTGTGCATGGTTTATATTTTGTTGTGTCTGAGTTTGAAACTCAACCATAACAATAATTTATTTGCTTTACATTTCCTTCCATATATGTATTTTTTTTTTTAAATGGTTCTCTTTTAATATTTTGTTTATATATATTTAAAAATATATAAATTTCATTCTTAAAAATAATTAAGATTTTTTTTTCTTTTTTTAGTATTTATTTCTATAATTTTTTTTTTTAATTGAAATGTATTAGAGTTATATTATTTTAGTCATTGTAATTTTAAATATCTAAATTTAGTACTCTTCCTACTTTCAAAAAAATCTATTAAGTCTTATTATTAGATTATTTATTAACATTTTCAAAAGTAATTTAGACTGCGTCCCTTTTATAAATTTTGAAAATAAATTCATGTTATATTGTGGGTTTTTTTTTAATATTTTTTTAAAAAAATGTCTAATAAATCTTTGAACTTTTAATTTTGTGTTTAATAGACCACGAACTTAAAAAAGAGTTCAATATATTTTTTTAACTTTCAATTTTGTATTTAATTGGTCCTCAAATTTTCAAGTTTAAGTCTAATATATCCTTATATTTATTTGACATTTTTTAAAATCTAGGAATTCATTAGAAACAAAATTGAAAGTATAGGGACGCATTAAAGACTTTTTAGAGTTTAGGGACTCAATAATATATTTTTATTTTATTTTATTTTAAATATAGAAATGAGCCAAATTATATGATGATATTAAGTTTATTTAAACTTAGTCTTTAAGACACTCACATATGTTTATCACTGATAATTTTTTTTTAATGTCAACATAACTTGAGAGTGTGAATTCGAACCTCTGGATTTTTTATGATCTTTTTTTAATATTTATATACTTTAATTTTGTGGCCCCCCAAACATCAATGTCTGGATCCGCCCCTGCTAGTGACTAAGTGGTCTTAGGTTCAATCCCTCACCCCCACATGTTGTAGAAAAAAAGTGATTGTTTAATCGTTTTTATACTTTTGACAAGGCATAAAATGTCGATGCTGATGAAAATATTGATTTAATAGAAATGTTGACGGAATTATCTATAAAATGTCGATGTCGATAGATATTTTTGTTAAAATGTTAAAAATAAAAAGTTAAAATATTTATTATCAATATTATATTTATCATAGTTACATTTAGGGCGTGTTTACTTCTCCGTAATGAAAAAAACTACAACAATCATAATGAAAATCTTGCAATTGTAATCGATTTCCGTTTGATTATGTTTACTTGCTAGTTCATTCAATCGCAATCATAAGTTCATTGATTGTGTTTACTTTTTTCTCTCTGTAATCAGTTATAACCACAATTGATTGATTACGATAATGTTCTTACTTAATACTAAATAAATATATCAACAATGAAAAACCGCGCCTTAATTAATTGTTCATCTATCTCTTCATGGGGAAATTGCATAAAGTAACCTATCAGAGCAAAACATTAACAAAACTGACCCGTCTCCCACAAAAATGATAAAAGTGACCGATTTGAGGGAATGTGGGGTGTGAAATTATACATATGCCCTTCGTTAAGAAAACCTGAATGTGTCTATGCCATCGCACAGCCTATGCCATGGCATAGGCAATTTCCATCGCACAGCCTATGTCATGGAACAGTCTATGCCATGGCATAGGCTATTTCAAACTTCTTTTTCTTTCTTTTTTCAAATTGGGGTTTTTGTTTTTTGTTTTTGGTTTATGGGTAGTGATAAAATTTTGAAATTTAGAGAGAAAATAAATGAGCTTGTAGAATTTCATTGTCAAGATCTGCATGCAGTGTTTGTAAATGAAGAAGAAGATTAGATGGATCATACACAGATCTGGAACCAACCTCAACAACAAAATCAAGATCAAAATAATCATCAAAATTTTCATTCTGATGATGATGATACTCTAATGTTCTACTCGGATTTCTCTCCGCTGCCTGATTTTCCTTGTATGTCTTCATCTTCTTCGTCATCTTCGATCCCCGCCCCGGTCAAGGACAAGGCTTTGGAGTGGCTGAGGAGTAATAAAGAGACGGTTTATGTTGATGATTTGAGAAATGTGAGAATCAAGAAATAGAAGTTTGAAATAGCCTATGTCATGGATTTACTCGAAGATAGCAATGAGTTTTTCGTCCTCTGTTTTCAATTTTTGTTTTTGTAAGAAAAAGAAGTTTGAAATAGCCTATGCCATGGCATAGGCTGTGCGATGACATAGGCTGTGCGATGGAAATTGCCTATGCCATGGCATAGGCTGTGCGATGGCATAGACTGTGCCATGGCATAGGCTGTGCGATGGAAATTGCCTATGTCATGGCATAGGCTGTGCGATCGCATAGACACATTCGGGTTTCCTTACTGAAGGGCATATGTATAATTTCATACCCCCATTTCCTCAAACCAGTCACTTTTAATATTTTTGTGGGAGACGGATCACTTTTGATAATGTTTTGCTATGACAGGTCACTTTATGCAATTTTCCATCTCTTCATCCCATTTTGAAAACAAACAAACCATTCATCTTCATCTTCCTCCTCCTTGTAAGTATCTAACTGCTTCACTAAGTTCTTTGTGTTGCCTTCTTTACAAGATCCTCATATTCAGATAAGTAAGATTGAGCAACATTATTAGAAAAGTATGGTTGGGGTTTTTATCCCAATTGGAGAAGTTTATTTTAACTCCTTTGGCTCGGGGTTTTTTCCTTCCCCTCTTTTTGAATTTATTGTCAAAAAAAAAAAAATAATAATAATAATTGAACAACAACATTCATGCTAAGAGACATAAGACTCAAAAGGCCACAAGATGATCGTGAGAAAATAGTTATGTTTTCTCTTGATTCAATGAGAATTTCATTTTTACAGATTTGGTTGTGGCCAATGTTGGAGACTATAAGATTTCCTTGTAGCATAAGAATGGTTAGAGCATGAGGACAATTCCAATTATTCGTAGTGATTACGGTATTCATAACATAGACGTCAGTTAGTTGTTTAAATCGCATAACATCTTATTTCGTTTCCTTTCTTTTTTATTTGGATATTAGGAGCTCAAGGAAATATTGAGATATGTTTTGAATTTTCATAACAATTGAGTAATTGTTTGTGTAAATTTTATTGCATGTCTTTGGTACTGACATTTAGACACTTTTTTGAACACTTAGTTGGCTACTTGGTTCATTTAGGTTCACTTTATGAACTTGTTTGAAGTTGCATTTATGTTAAAAATGACATTCATGTTAAAAATGGTTTTATACACACTTTGTTGCATTTCCTCCTTCCTTTGTACTCTTATGTTCACTTCAGGCACATCTTAACTTTCAATTTAAACACTTTTTGGGCACTTAGTTGGCTACTTGGTTCATTTAGGTTCACTTTGGGATCTTGTTTGTGTAGGGTTTCTTTATTCCTAAGTTCATGATTCTAACTTGTTAGATTTCTTTTAGGCTTTAATCTATAATCCTATAGATTGATAATATCTAACATGCATGAATCACAAACCTAATACATGAATCTCTATGTTCATGAGTTGATTAAATAAGCGGAAGCGTACCTGGATTCATGATGAAGAAGATATTTGAATTGGGTTTGCTCTTCCAATTCTACAAGCGGTTTTCTCCCTTCTCTCTCTCTAACGATGGAGGTTAATGAGAGAATGAAAACTTATCACTTATGAATCGGGGAACCACAACCCTTTATATATTTGTTATTTATTTATTATTTAACCATCATAAATAATAAATAAATTTGACGGTTTCTACACATAACTTCCATACCATTAATTATATTAATTATGTAACTTACTCAATAAAAATAATAAATGCTTAATGATCACCTTATTTTTATTGAGTTCCAAATAGAAAAATAGCCCAAACACATTTTATATATATATTTGTCCAATAAATCTAACAATCTCCCACTTGGACAATATATATAATTACATGTGTTCATCTTTATGCGCAAATAATGTGGCTATCATATTTTAAAGTTACTCCAAATCAATCTCGTCCATTAATCATATCAACATTGAACCAAAGCGGTTTAATTACATTAGTTCGTAATTCAACCCATCAATGATCACGAATATCAATATAATTAAATGACATAGATCATAGTACGGATGTGTAGCATAGAAATGACATCCAATGTGATCCATCATGTCAACTTCTAACTGGTCCCTAATGAGATCAAAATTTTCCATAAACAGAGTGTAACAAAATTCTTTATTATCCATAAACTGCAGTAATCAATAAGTCTGTATAACATACATATATATAGAAACAAACTCCCACTAAATCTGAATATCTTCAAATAACATAACACCCATTTGAGCAGTATGCTCCAAAAAGACCTTGGGTGGTAGTTCCTTAGTTAACGGATCCGCAATCATAGAGTTTGTACCAATATGTTCTATATATAAATGACCACTCTGAACTCTTTCTTTAACAACTAGGAACTTGATGTCAATGTGCTTTGACTTAGTTGAACTCCTATTGTTGTTCGAATACATGACTGCTGATTTATTGTCACAAAATAACTTTAGTGGTCTTTCAATTCCTTTCACAATCTTTAGCCCAGTGACAAAATTCCGCAGCCACATTCCATGATTGGATGCCTCATGACATGCTATAAATTCAGCGGCCATAGTGGAAGAAGCAATGAGTGTTTGTTTAACACTTTTCCATGAGATTGCTCCTCCAGCAAGCATAAAGATATAACCTGAAGTGGATCTCCGACTGTCTTGGCATCCAGCAAAATCTGAATCCGAATATCCAACGATCTCCAGTTGGTCCGATTTCTTATATGTGAGAATGTAGTCTTTAGTTCTTTTCAAATAACGCATAACCCGCTTGACAGCTACCCAATGATCCATACCAGGGTTACTCAGATATCTGCCCAACATTCCGACAATGTATGCCAAATCTGGTCGAGTACATACTTGTGCATACATCAAACTTCCTACTGCAGATGCATAAGGAATTTTCTGCATTTCTTTAACTTCAAGATCATTCTTAGGACATTGTTGAAGACAAAATTTGTCTCCTTTAACAACGGGGGTATTTCCTGATTTACAATCCTGCATGCCATATCTTTTTAGTACATTTTCAATGTAACTCTTTTGTGATAATCCAAGTATACCTCGAGAACGATCTCGATGTATCTGAATTCCTAATACAAAAGAGGCCTCACCAAGATCTTTCATTTCAAACTTAGTTGAAAGAAATCTTTTAGTTTCATGCAGTAAGCCTGTATCATTGCTAGCGAGCAATATATCATCAACATATAAAATCAGAAAAATATGTCTGCTCCCACTGAATTTGTGGTATACACAATCATCAATTAAATTACTCTCAAAACCGAATGAGATAATAATTTCATGAAATTTGTGATACCATTGACGAGAAGCTTGCTTGAGACCATATATGGATTTCTTTAGTTTACAAACCATTTTGTTTGGATCTCCCACCACAAAATTTTCTGGTTGATTCATAAAAATTGTTTCATCAATGTTGCCATTTAGAAACGCAGTCTTAACATCCATTTGGTGTAGCTCAAGATCAAAATGCGCCACTAATGCCATGTTCGTCCTAAAAGAGTCCTTTGTCGAAACAAGGGAAAAGGTTTCTGTAAAATCAATACCTTCCCTCTGAGTGAAACCCTTTGCAACAAGACGTGCCTTATATCTTTCTACATCACCCTTTGAATCCCTTTTGGTTTTAAATATCCATTTACAACCAATAGGTTTCGCACCTTCGGGTAATGAGATTAGATCCCAAACGTCATTGTCTTCCATAGACTTAATTTCTTCATTCATGGCAATAATCCATTTATGAGAATTAGAACTATGCATTGCTTGATGTAAGTTGATAGGATCATCTTCCATCATTTCAACGCTATCCTCATGTTCTTGGAGAAATACAATATAGTCATCCGAAATAACATTTCTCCTTTCTCTCGTGGATCTCCGTAATGGCATTTGTTCTTGAGGTTGTTGAGTTTGTTCTTCAGGAATGTTTACCTCATTTTCAATGGGAAGATTTGTATTATTGTCTTGAAGCTCTGGAATTGCTTCTTGATTAATATCATAAATAAATTCATGATTATCATCAGTAGCAATTGTAGGAATTTGAACAAATTCCTCTTCAAATACAATTTCCTTAGTATTTCTCCCCTCAAACTCAATATCCTCAAAGAACACCGCATTTCCCGTCTCAAAAATAGTTCTGTTCGTGGGAACAAAAAACTTATAACCCTTTGATTTCTCAGAATATCCAATAAAGTAACAACTAACTGTTTTGGAGTCCAATTTCTTTTCATTAGGCTTATAAGGTCTTGCCTCTGCTGGACATCCCCAAATATGAAAATGCTTTAGGACTGGCTTTTTACCGGTCCAAAGCTCATAAGGAGTTTTAGTTGTTGCTTTAGTTGAAACTCTATTAAGAATATATGCTGCAGTCTTTATTGCTTCTCCCCAGAGAGATTCCGGTAAAGTAGAATGAGAAATCATGCTTCTTACCATATCTTTAAGAGTTCTGTTTCGTCTCTCAGATACACCATTCATGCGAGGAGAACCTGGCATAGTGTATTGAGGTACAATTCCACATTCCTCTAGGAATTTAGCAAATGGTCCTGGACGTTGTTCTCCTGATCCATCATATCGACCATAGTATTCACCACCACGGTCAGATCTGACAGCTTTAATTCTTTTACCAAGCTGATTTTCTACTTCAGCTTTGTATGCCTTAAACACGTCCAGTGCTTGGGACTTCTCACTAATGAGATAAAGGTAGCCATATCTTGAATAATCGTCTATGAACAAAATAAAATATCGTTGACCATTCCAAGAAGCCGTAGGGAATGGCCCACAAATATCAGTATGAATGAGTTCTAAGACGTCTGTAGTTCTGTTGGCACCCAATTTCTTTACATTTGTTTGCTTTCCCTTAATACATCCAATACAAACCTCAAAATTGGAAAAATCAAGAGAATCAAGAATTCCATCACTTACAAGCCTTTCAATTCTGTGTTTAGATATATGACCTAAACGCTTGTGCCAAATTGATGCAAAATTTTCATTTGTTAATTTTCTTTTAGTACTGCGAGTACTTGTATGCAAGGTTTCATTATATGAGGCAATTGTATCAAGTAAATATAGATTATCATAAACCGACAAAGAACCAGTTGCAATAATACTTGAATTTAAAGAAAGACTAAACTGACAATTTCCAAATGAACAACAATAACCAAATTTGTCCAAAACAGAAATAGAAACCAAATTCCGTCTAAAAGACGGTACAACAAAAGTGTCTTTCAAATCCAAATAAAAAACCAGTTCTTAATAATAATCTAAAATTCCCAATAGCCTCGACTTCAACTGATTTGCCATCGCCCACAAAAATGAATCTTTCATCATCACTTGGCTTCCGGCAGCTCAGGCAACCCTGCATAGAAACCATAATGTGAGTAGAAGCACCAGAATCTATCCACCAAGTGTGACTCGGTACTGAAGTTAAATTAACCTCAGAGCAAACTAAAGTAAGAGATTCACCTTTCTTTGCACGCCATGCGTGATATTTGGTACAGTCCCTCTTCAAGTGTGTGGATTGCCGACAAAAGAAACAACTAAATTCCTCATTTTCTTTAGTTTGTTGTTTCTTTTGCACGGGACCACCTGCAGCTTCTTTAGGGTTCTTCCTTTTATTCCTTTTATCTCTGAAATTACTTCCTGAAGCCAAATGAGCACTTTCAGTCCGATCTTGCTTCAATCTCTCTTCTTCTTGCACACAGTATGAAATGAGCTCATTAAGAGTCCATTTCTCCTTCTGACAGTTATAGCTGACCTTAAACTGATTAAATTGTGCAGGAAGAGAGATCAAAACCAAATGCACGAGCATGTCATCAGAAAGCTCTAACTTTAGTGCTTTTAGTTTTGAAGCAAGGTGAGACATTTCCATTATGTACTCCCTTATGTTTCCTTTTCCCTTATACTTCATTGAGGTCAAGCTCGCAAGAAGCGTGCTTGTTTCAGCCTTATCGTTTTTTGCAAAACGTTTCTCAATTTTCTCAATGAATTCCTTAGCATTAGTGACTTCAGAGATATCACCCCTAAACGTTTCTGGAATTCCTCGCTTAATGATCATTAGACACATGCGATTTGATCTTTCCCATTTTTCAAGGTCCTATTTTTCAACAAGGGTACCTTGATCCGTAATAGTGGGTCGATCAATCCGAAGCGCAAGGTCTAGATCCATACACCCGAGGATAATCAAAACATTTTCTTTCCAATCTTTAAAGTTATTTCCATTCAGTATAGGAATAGAATTGACATTGGCAGATATTGTAGATGCGGAAGCATTAACTAAAATTAAAACAAAAGAATACTATGAACACATTTTTACATCTTGATTAATAAATTCACATTGAGATTTTTCCATCATAAAAAAAAAAAATATCTAGCACAACATTAATATTTAGTCTTTGGACAGAAATATTAACTTGTAAGTGATATTTTTGTGCAATGATCAAATACTGACAATAAATCCTGTCAAACAATAATTCTATCTTTGGATTGAATTATTGTTCACATGGAACCGAATAATCGTCACATATTTATCATCACAAGTACTTCTGTAATTCGGCCCGACAATATTAATCTTTCTTTGGACCGATATAATATCCGCATGAATTACAGACGTACTTATCATTTAAAATCCATACCGAATCAACATTCACAAGATAAATTACTTTGGTAATTAATATGTTGTTTCAATTGATTGGTTTAAAATAATAAACTCCTTAAATCTCAAAAAAAAAACTTTATTGAATTTATTAATTAAATTCTTAATTCCTTAAGTTCTTAATTATTTTATTTACGATAATTATCTAGAAAAAACTCAAGCAAACCCTAAAACTTTTAATATTTTTCTATAAATCTTAATCTCAATATCATGAAAATCTTATACGATTATAAAAATCTTAATCTTAATCATAATCTTATATCATGAAAATCTTAATCTTAATATCAACAAAATCTTATACGATTATAAAAATCTTAATCTTAATCATAATCTTATATCATGAAAATCTTAATCTTAATATCAACAAATTAACATAGAGATCGGCTCTGATACCAATTGTAGAGTTTCTTTATTCCTAAGTTCATGATTCTAACTTGTTAGATTTCTTTTAGGCTTTAATCTATAATCCTATAGATTGATAATATCTAACATGCATGAATCACAAACCTAATACATGAATCTCTATGTTCATGAGTTGATTAAATAAGCGGAAGCGTACCTGGATTCATGATAAAGAAGATCTTTGAATTGGGTTTGCTCTTCCAATTCTACAAGCAGTTTTCTCCCTTCTCTCTCTCTAACGATGTAGGTTAATGAGAGAATGAAAACTTATCACTTATGAATCGGGGAACCACAACCCTTTATATATTTGTTATTTATTTATTATTTAACCATCATAAATAATAAATAAATTTGACGGTTTCTACACATTACTTCCATACCATTAATTATATTAATTATGTAACTTACTCAATAAAAATAATAAATGCTTAATGATCACCTTATTTTTATTGAGTTCCAAATAGAAAAATAGCCCAAACACATTTTATATATATATTTGTCCAATAAATCTAACAGTTTGAAGTTGCATTCATGTTAAAAATGACTTATACACACTTTGTTGCATTTTCTTCTTTCTTTGTACTCTTAGGTTCACTTTAGACACTTCTTAACTTACTTTGATATTGGAAATGACATTTAGACACTTTTTGAGCACTTAGTTGTCTATTTGGTTCATTTAAGTTCACTTTGGAAACTTGTTTGAAGTTGGATTAATGCTAAAAACGGCTTATACACACTTTGTTACGTTTTCCTCTTCCTTTGTGCTCTTAGGTTTCACTTTAGACACTTCTTAACTTGGTTTGAGATTGAAAATGACCTTTAGACACTTTTTGGACACTTAGTTGGCTACTTGGTTCAAATCTTTTACCATTCTAATTAGTATTTGTGTTTTATTGAATAGGAACTACAAAGCGAAGTCAAGATATTTCATCATGTTATGCAACGTTTTAATGTCAATATTGCAACAATTGATGAAAATTGTACTTATGATACATACGAATTAATTTGTGTAAAAATGAATGATATTTCAATGATATATACTTCTTATTTCAATAAATTTATGTTTTGTGTTCAACTTGGAGTGCTTTATTTTGGTTACATGTGCATTCTGAGGTATGTCCATCCGTTAGTTTTATGGTTGTGGTGAACCATCATTGAGAGAAATAAATGTTTATCAAGGTCATAGAATTTAGGGAAAATTACCATGATGGTGCCTCAAGTTTGAGTTTGGTAGTACTTGGATCCCCAATGTTTCAAATTCAACAATTATACTGAGGTTTGAATTTTGTTCTTTTTTAGTCCATCCGTCAAATTTTCTGTTAAATCCTAAGAGAATGTTGACGTGACACCTATTTTTAATTATTAAAATTCTTTTAAAAAATATATTTTTATTTTATTTTTCCTTTCTTTTTCTTTTTCTTTTTTCTTCTCCTTCTCATTCTCATTCTTCTCTCTCTCAGCAACAAATTTTTTTTTCCTCTCTCTTTCTCCTCCTACTCCCTCCTTTTTCCTTCCTCCTCCCTCTATCTTCTCCCTCTCACAGTCTTCGTCGGCGTATCGCTGACGACTATTTATTTATTTATTTTTTTTCCTCTTCCCCTTTTCTTTTCACTCTCTCTCTCCTTTCCGTCTTTCCCTCCCCTAATTTTCAAAAAAAAAAAAAAATTGAACATATCTGTATTAAAAAAATCGCTGACTACAAAACAATTTTCTTCTCTCTCTCCCTCTCCCTCTCCGTCTCCCCTTTTCTCCGCTCCTATTTTTTGAAATGAGGAGACGGAGATGAAGAAGAAAACAGAAAGAAAAAAAAACACGCTCATGGGAGGGAGGAGGAGAAAGAGAGGGAGAGGGAAAGGGAAAGGAAAAAAAAGGAAGAAAAAAAAAAACAAAAAACTAGTCGCCGATGACGACAACCATGGGAGGAAGAAGAGGAAGATGGATGATGGAGATGGAGATGGAGATGGAGATGGAGATGGAGATGGAGAAGGAGAAGGAAGGAGGAGAAAGAAAAAGAAAAAAAAAAAAAAAAAAGGAAAAAAAAAATATATTTTTTAAAAGAATTTTAATAATTAAAAAATATTTTTAATTAGATGTCACGTCAGCATTTTGTTATTTTGTTAGTATTTAACATAAAATTTGACGGGTGACAAAAAACGAACAAAATCCAAACCAGGAGTATAATTGTTGAATTTGAAACTTGGGGACCCAAGTAGTACCAAACTCAAACCTGATGGACCATATAATTTTTCCTAGAATTTATTAATAATGACAATTAGAAATATAAATATATTCAGATTTACGATACAAAAAATTGTCATAAAAACATATTTTTCGATTTTTTTTTTTGTCATTCAATTAAAATTGTTGACACAAAACAGTTGTCGTCTTCAACCTATTAAATGACTCTGAATGTATGTCATTATTGACATTTGATTGATGAAAATTTATTCTCATTAATGTGGATTTGTTGACAAAAATATGATATGCGTTAGATATTTAGTGACAATGTTTAAGTGTCATAAAATAACATCTCTTGACTATGAATAATAGCCATTAATCGTATTATGAAGACAGAAAAAAGTGTCAATAAACAATTAATAATGACAATTTTCGATTTCCGTCATCTATAGAGTAAAGACGACAGCGGTTATAACGACTAAAAAAAATTGTCATCGAATGCGTTGATGACAATTTTTATTTGTCATTAGATCCCAGATTTGTAGTAGTGATTCTCTGTTGCATGCATCATAAAATTCTGCATGAAAAACACGTACTTGTTATCAATCTAGTTGAAAATTGAGTTTTTAGTCGCATGGGACCACTCGTTTGACATCTGACTTGAATTCGTATTCTTAGTCTAGTATTTGAGAGACGAGTCTAATAACTAATTTGAAAATAAATCACATATTTATCTAGGGAAAGAAGGAGTACGTGAAAGAGAGATAAATGGTAGAATATGGAAAATATGGTGAAAAAATTCATAGAATAGTGAGAAATCAGAGTGAGTAAGGCACAATAAATAGTCAAAAAGTGGCAGATCCCACGTAACAATCAATCGCAATGAGATTAATCATCTAAAATGAGATCAATCAAATAGTGTAATCGGATTGCACGATTACAGGTGGGGCCTACAGTTCATTACGATTGCAGGTTTTGGTAAACAACATCAAATGCGGTGCTTTATGTCTAATCATCTGAATTACGGGCGGTGAGTAAACATTTTTTTTTTGGGAATTAAAAGTCAAACAAGTTACTAAGTCCTTTGGACTTCCACGCTCAACAAATTGAGAAAAGACGAAGGGACAATGCCCTCCCACCGACGAGAGCAGCCCAACGACAACGCGCATTTGGCCAGTCGATCCGCCAGAGTATTGCAACAACGACGAATGTGCGTAAACGAGGCAACACCCCCTTTAGCTCCGATGGCAATCACTTCTTCCACAAAGGGAGATAACTCTGTGAGGTCCATCCCCACACCGTTGATGAGTTGAATGACTTCAAGATAGTCTGATTCTACTTCGATTGGGCATCTACCAGCCTTGGGTAAGGTCGCAATTGCTTTTAACCCTCCGATTATTGCCATGACTTCTAGTATTTTGATCACAAATGCCCCATGTAGGTTCAACACTCCGCCAATTTTACACTTCCATTTTCATCTCGAAGGACCCACCCTACTCCATCTTGATTTCTTGATTCACAAAAAGAGGCGTTAGTGTTGAGAAGTAAACATGCCCTTAGTTGCTATTTTTGTTAATATCTCATCGATTGTTTTTACGATATAATGAAAATGTCAATTTACTCCTCATGTCGATGTCAAATCCATGGACATGTGAAAGTATCAATGAAAATGTTGACATGTCAACCTTAATTTAATGCCCTAGTTTTAAACTAAAAAAATACAATGAAATCTTTGGTACTTATATTTAGAAACCATTTTAAAAAAAACTAAACTTTAAAAAAAGATCTCTTTTTAAATGTTGTTTTAAAAAATTAGGGAAACAAGGGATACATTTTCGTAAAACATTTCTCTATCAAACAACAAGTATAATTTTTTTTTGTTTCAAAGATCAGAAGCTCACATCTACCTTACAAGCCACAAGGTGGATATCTAATTTATTGTCTTCTTGCTGGTTATTTTTGCAAAGATATTTTAATTAAGGTAGAGATTGAATCCTTGACTTTTTATTCAAAAGCACTACATTTTATGCCAATTGAGAATCGATTTGACATATAATTTTTATTAAGCTATAATAAACTATAACTTTTGTTATTAGACTTTATTTAATATTACATTATTTACTAATTAATATATATATATATTAGTTTTTTTTTTCCTTCAAGAATGAATTTTACGAAACATATATTAATATTTTTCTGCATTTCCAAATTCACAACTAAACATAATTTACAAATTTTTAATTATAATTTAAAATTTTAAAGCGGAACCAAACGTGAAATTTTGTCAAATATAGCGAACATAAAAAATTTGTTTTATTTTTTACTGATTTCTTTTTTAAAACAAATTTTCAGATCATCCAATCAAACGTGAAATTTATGAAAATATTCAGGATATTTGGCCAGATGACCTTAAATTAAGGCCCATTGAGAGATTGACGCGCAATTTTAAAAATTAGTCAAAATGACCTTTTGCTGACATCACTCTCGTTGGAATTTCTCTTGCTCTCGTTCACATTCACAAGAACGAGATTTTTTTAGTTATAAAATGGAGCCCGCAAAAGAACGAGAGCGAGAGAAATCACCGCAAGAGTGATGTCAGCAAGTCATTTTAACTACTTTTAAAAATTGTGCGTCAATCTCTTGAGCCTTAATTTAAAGCCATCTGGCTAAATATCCCAAAATATCCACAAAATATCAATATGAATAATCTGAGAGAAATTATATAAAAAAAAACCAATTAATGAATAAGGATTGAACCTCTAACTTATTGATCATTAGTTCATACTTTATGCCAATTGAGCTATGCTCATGTTGACATATTTAACATAGGGAAATGGTAACATATGTCAATTTAGAATAAGATAATTAAAAATATAACATGTTTTTAAAAATTGTGCGGATATGACAATTTCTATCGCTGATATCTTATGGCTGATAGAAGTCTATCGCTGATCACCTCAGCTTTTTATAGATTTTTGTCAGTCATAATAGTCAATTATCACTTATAGAAGTCTATCAGTGATATGATAAAGTCTATCCGTGATACAAACGAATTTTTTTGCCATATTTGCAAAACATTTTAAAGTTTGCTAAATTTGCAATTAGTTTGGGTCTGATTGCTATTTGTGCAACCAACCCTTTAACATATTTATAGATTCTTAATATATATATATATATGCTTACCTCGGTAATTTATGCAACATTGGCAAGCTAAACATTTCATGAGTGCTTCTATGTTTAGGAGATGAGACATTATTCAAGATTTAGTTATTCAATGACAAAATTTCAGGATTTTGTTATTGGATAATTAAATATTGTGTTGATACCGAAATTTGGTATCAACAGTAAACTTGATTTGATTGGTGGAACGAGCTTGATCTTGCAACACCTGCAAAGAGAGAAGATAAGCTAGGACCAATGGGGGGAGGAGATCTTTCCACACCGACTCCGATGCTCAAATTAGTTTTAGGATGAGAGAGAGAGGGGCTAGAGCCGAACATGGAAAGTTGGAGGTTGTATGAAATTTGAATAATATTCAATTAACTTACCAAATGAGGATCTTTTCCTTATATGGAAATCCATATATGGTCGTTTGAAGTTATTAAAGGATCGGTTATGATAGTCTTTATGACTCTCGTAACTCCGACCGTTACAAAGGTCGTGTAACGACCCTTAGGTAGACGTTTTTCTTCAGCTATTGATGACGAGTCGACCTCATGAGGAGGGTTGGCCTTCGCGCCGAGGCCGAGCTCCTATGGAGCTCGACTTCTTCATGTGGAGCCTTCGCGACGAGATGCAGTTGAGGCCGAGCTCCTTTGGAGCTCAACTCCTTCATCACGTGGAGCCCCAGCCGCGATCGAGCCAAGCCGAGCTCCTTTGGAGCTCGACACCTTTATGTTGATCTGAGCCGATGGAGCTCGACTCCTTCGTGTGAGGCTGTAGCAGAGCTATCTTGGCTCAACTCGGCTTCTTCTTCGTGTCTCCCTCTCGGGTTGGTGTTGCCTCCCTTTCTCCCGACTTCTCCTCGTGGGCTGGACTTTACTCTTGAATGGGCCTTTGTAACTACAACCTTCCGATTTTACCATAACGCATTGAATACTGAATACTGCAGCCATACATTATGCATAATCTTCATTAAGTTATTAATATAATTAATCATACATGTTTCTTCTTCTACAACCCTTCGCACTCGATGATTCTTTTTTTCCAACATCACGAGTTCACAACTCCAGCTTAAAATTCTTGTTGTCTATCGAAACTAACCTTGATGAGCAAAGCCTCTATGAGAATCAGCAAAGATAGGCCATGAATTTATTCTCAGTTTAAATTCACAAAACTAAATAAAAAAATAAATAAAAGCTCTGTAACAATTGGTGAATAATCAAGAATCTCATGGTCATGGCGAAATATTCGCAGAACATCTAAGCAATGAATGTATTAATATTTCATACAAAATACAAGATGTGAGAGTTCAAAACATACCAAAAACTCTTGTATACTCCCAAAGCATCTGTAATTCATGCTAGCATAATTCTCAATCCACAACTTTATCTGCTTTGTTTAGCAGAAGTCATCAGAATATCCCATAGCATGCAGTCTACACCTGAAATAAACATTTTACAAATTCATGGCAGAAATCCCCAAATACCATAATTGTGATAAGGAAAATCGGACCTCCACATCTCCACATTAGTATGATAATCTCCACATTAGTATGATATTGTCCATTTTGGACATAACCCTGGCTTTGCTTTTGGTCACCCCAAAAGGTCTCATACCAATGGAGAATGTTGTCCTTCCTTATATGCCCATGATCTTCCCCTCTCCTAACCGATGTGGGACTTTGGTCGCACTCCTCGCACTCCCAACAAATTGTTATTTTCAAAATAGTATTCTAATTTCCATCGAAGGTTTTTTGGGAGGAATCTCCAACTTTGACCTCTTTTCCTTGAATGGGGCAAATAGGAATAAAGAGCTAATGCCCAAGAAAGAAAAAAAAAATGTACTAACAACAAAAATGTCTCGAGAGATTTAACCAGACTATAGAGATCAAATTGAGACTTTAACATTTTAATCGACTCTTTATAATTATAACTATCAACTTTTATTAGCTGTTATCTGACATACCTAAAAGAAGGTCTCTAGTTTCCATCAGCAGATATAGCATGCATGCTCTGTCCTTTCCTCTTAGGGCTGGTTTGGAATTAAAAATACTTTTTTAAGCACTTAGAAAGTCATTCCAACCAGGCCCTTAATCTCAAGTCATTGTATGATTATTTCACCAGCAGATACCCCGACTCGTTTCGATCTTGAATCAGAAAAGAAAAGCTATTGTTCCTAATCTTGCAGCAGTTTCTGCTCCAATGCTGAGCTCAATCGGTTTGGTAAGATCTGGAAGTTGGAATTCTCATGTATCAAAAGATTTTTGGTTTCCATATCTTGCCACAGCACCACAATATTCCAGACTATGAATTAAATGTTGATCTTGAACTGTTCTTCTCTTTCTTTGAATGACATGCTACTTCAGTTCATGTATCAAAAACTTTTAGACTGCAGAATAGTAGCAATCTCAATGGTAGCAGAGGACAAGATAACTCATTACCATTTATAACTTCAAAACTTTACCAGTAATCTCCACAAGAACATACTCCCCCAACCATATTATGAAACCGGTTTTTGTCCCTTAGGATTACTGTTCTTGCATAAAGCATCGACACAAATTTGGCAAAACTATGGCAATCGACACAAACTCGGAGGTTTTTTATGACACGGATTGTTGTTCCTTCAGGAGTAGCAATCAAACCAAATGCCAAAGCTAGCTTTTCACTATGGCCTAGAAGTACCTTCTCTTTCTGTTCCTCATCCACATCATACAAAACACAACTCAAGTCAGGAACATAACCGTCTTCCTTGAATTTAATGGATAATTCCTTTACCTTCTTCACCACCTCTTCCCGTCTTGGATGAGTGTGATCACTTGCATGGAAAGTATGGACAATTTGATCGAGCTCGACCCAACTGCGACCCGGCTCCTTTATCACAGCTTTATCTTGCATCAGGTCCCTAATATTTCTTACATCTTCCCATTTTCCTGCAGAAGCATATAAATTTGAGAGAATAACATAGTTCCCTGCATTTTCAGGCTCTATTTTTAAAAGCTTTTGACCGACAATTATGCCAATTTCGACATTCGAGTGAACCCGACATGAACCTAATAGTGATCCCCAAATAGCAGCAGTTGGCACAAAGGGCATCTTTTTTATAAAATCAAAAGCCTCTTCTACTCTGCCAACACGCGCAAGTAAATCAACAACACAGCCATAATGCTCAATATCTGGTTCAATTCCATCCCCATTTGCCATGTTATGAAATATTTCAAGCCCCCTATTTTCCAATTGTCCATGGCTGCAACCAGATAAAACAGCCAAATATGTGATGCTGTCGGGTTTAACTTTATTTTCTTCTCTCATCAATTTAAAAAGTTCAAGTACCTCTCTTCCCATTCCATGTTTACTATACCCGACAAGCATCGCGTTCCATGATATACAAGTTCTCTCAGGCATGCTATCGAAAATCCTCCTCGCATAACCGACATTCCCACATTTCGAGTACATATCGATGAGAGAATTCAGAAGAACAACATACGAAGAGTGTCCGGACCGAAGAACATGGTTGTGAACTTGCTTGCCGTGATTTAGCGCAGCAAGTCCGGATAGAGCAGTTAAAACACTAGCATAAGTTACATAATTTGAATGCATTCCTTCACTTTGCAACTGACGGAATAGCTTCAATGCTTCTTCATCAAGACCCATCTGGGCATAGCCAGAGATGATAGCAGTACAGGCAACAACATCTCGTTCGGGCAAACACTGGAAAACTTCATGAGCTTCATGGATTCTACCAGATTTTGCATACATATCAAGAAGTGAACTTCCAACAAACATGTGGGATTCACAATTTCTTTTGATGGCAATGGAATGGATTTGTCTACCAATTTCAAATCCCAAACTACCTATGCAAGAAGTGAGTATGGTAGCAAAAGTGAACTCGTTTGGCTCTGTATCTGCAAAAATGTCCATTTAATTATCATCATATAAAATGTGATTCAAGACAACAATATCAGTTAATCAATATGCAATTTTTAATTATCATTTCACCCAAGAATGAAATTAATGATTTATTTATTGATTTTTACATCTGTGAATATTCTCAAGGGACTACCGTCTGACCCTACTCAATTTGGTTGTCAAGGAAATTTGTAGGATATTAAATTCTAGGTAGGTGGTTACCATGGTTTGTTGAACTCATTCACTTAAGTCCTTTCTCATTTACATTGACCCTTACTAACCCCTAGACCAACCCATGGTGGTTTAATGATTTCACTTTGTTTCCTGGTGAAAGGAGTAATATCTATGACCAATCACTGTGAAATTTGAAATTCATTGTTATGATAGGAACCAAAAATTGAAATGGGAATTGACAGAAAATAATATTGATATAAAGAAGTCAATTACAATACCCCAAGCACTTCGAGAACCCTCAGCCTCGACTCTCCACAAACTGTTTAAAAAATTGTCAACCCCTAACTCCCCCTAACCCACGCTATTTATTTTCTTTTTATATCCATGAGTGTCTAGGCGAGCTCGCATGGACCTTGCCTAATATCATTGGCAATCGGAGCTCACTCTCCTTGTCTAATGACAAATATGTCCCTAGCATCTTAATAATATTTCTAATATTCATCCAAATAATATTCCTAACACATTATTTTTTAGGCCATCCCGAGCATAGTTCCACTAGTTAAGGCATGTGACCTCGATCAAGAGATCAGAGATTTCAATCTCCATCCCCGACTGTTGTGTTTAACTCAAGAAAATTCAAGAAGATAGACTTCTATCTTTTTGGGGGGCCTAGAGTAACAGATAATATCTGTACAAACTCTTTTAATCCATAAAGCAAGGAGCATAAAATGTCAATTCTAAGAAGAAAAAAACCAGATTATACATCTCAGATATCCATCTCACAAACCCAACTACACAAATAGAATTAAAAAAAAAAAACAAGAGTACCTGATCTTAACATTGCCACAAACAGACTCAAAGCTTCAAAGGCAAACCCCCTCTGCGAATAAGCCGAAATCATGGCCGTCCACGAAACCACATTTCTCAGGGGCATTTCATCGAACACTTCCCGTGCATCACCTAAACACTCGCACTTATTGTACAACACAATCAGCCTCGTTCGGAGGTAAACAGGAGGCAAATAACAAGTTTTAATCATGTGGGCATGAACTCTTTGGCCTTCTCTAAAAGCCCTTTGAGTAACGCACTCGTTCAAGATTGTATCGTAACCTTCGAACTTCATTTCAGAGCCTAAAATGGCCATTTCCAGCAATGCTTCATTCAATTTGCCATTGGAACACAGAGTTTTGAAGTTGGGTGATGGGGAAAGTGATATTTGGCGGGAGAATGTGTAGTGAGAGATGGGAGATTGGAATAGATGTCTGACATGAGAGTAGAAGCTGAAGCTCTTCCATGGCATTTTCAGGTGTGTTCAACTTTATTTCTTCTTCTGATTTAAGTATCGAATTCCCACCCCCACTTGCTATTCAACTAAACAAAAAAATTTGAATTTCTGCAAAATAACCCTAGTTAAGCACGATAATTAATATCTACTACTTTATAAGGTCGGAAGTTAAATCTTCATCTCAGTGTACTACTTCTATAAAGTCGAAAGTTGGATCTTCATCTTTATATTAGTTGAACTCAATAATAATAACAGTATTGAATTTCTTGCTCAGGTTGCGTAAACCAAAAAAGATAAAAAAAAAAAAATAAATAAAATAAAAAAATAAAAATAAAATTATAGTATTTTTTAATATACTCTCAAAATGGACATTTTAGTCCATGTAATTAGTTTGGTTCATTTTGGTACCTAAACTTTTAAAATGTTTATTTTGTTACTTTAAAAAATGATCAATTTGATCCATGTTTACAAAATTTAAATGTAATTTTTTTATACAAATTTAGCGCTACCATTTAAGAAATTTAATAAGTGAAATGTAAAATTATGAGCCAAAGAAATAAGGTAAAAAATTGAAATAAAAAAGAAAAATGATAGGCAAAAAAATAAAAGTTTCTAAGACCCCGTTTTAAGTTTTCTTTTTAAATTGTGTTTGTTTCTCACCATTTATTTAGGGTAAAAATATAATTTTGGTTCTTTTATTTAGTACATTGGAGGTGGGGATTCGAACCACAGACCTCTTGGTCATCAAGTCATACATATGTCAGCTGAGCTATGCTCGCTTTGGCATATAATTTTGGTTCTTGAGTTTGAAGATAAGTTTCTATTTAGTTTTTAAATTTAAAAAATTGACAGTTTAGTTCTTAACCCTTTAAAAAAAATTCTAAATAGCCTCTGAGCTAATTTGACAGTTAATTGACTAAAAAAATGATTAAGTGACCGTGACGATTAATTTGGTGATTGTATTTTGTTGATTTGACAAATATTAATTTAATAATATATATCTTTTGGGAGTAAAACTTGCTTACAGCCCCGGCTACAAGTATCTTTTGCAACCCAACACGTGTCACGATTTGATTGGTTGAATATTTATATTATTTTTTAAATAAAAAAAATCCCCCGTTTATTTAGAATTTTTTCTTCCGTAACTTTCCATTTCTTTTTCGTCAGATAAACAACTTCTCCTATTTTCTCTCTCTTTCCTCCATTTCTATCTGCCATGACCTTTGTTTTCAATTTCATCTCTCACTCTCTCTTCCTTACTCTACAATTGTATTTTTTTTTTTGTTAACTATTTTTTAACGCAGTAAGATTTGCAATACTCTAAAGGATATCTCTAAACAAATAAAATAAAAAAATTGTTATCATTTTTTTTTTTTTGAATTTTTCTTAAAAAAAAAAAAAATCAATCTACCTTCCCTTTACCAACCTCAGATGAATCCAACCGTGAAATTTTCCACTCTTTCCTTCACTTCCTCTAAAAACTCACTTGAAACGGTAGCCAAAACGAAGTAAAAAAACGAGGTTCGGGGGTCGGTTGAGTGTAGGGAAGGTGCTAGCACCCTACAACATCCCGTTTAAAAACGGTAGCCAAAACGTTTTATCTTAATTAGCTAATTTCAAATGGTCCTTAACAAATAAAATAAACAATTAAAAATAATGCAATGTCTCAACTAATCATACTCTATCTTTAAAATAAAGTAGGGTTTTGATTTTGTGAGTGAGTTTATTGATTTTGCCATTAACGCCTTAATCTCGATACCGATATCATAGAACTTTAAAAATCATTTAATAAAATCGTTTTGTTTTAAATTCAATTTGAAATTCGATTAAACCTGAATTAAAATTAAAACAATTTTTGTTTTGAAAACAAACCATTTGAAATTTAATTTGAACTTGATTTGAAATAAAAATCTTTTGTTTTGAAATCAAAATAAATCGAAATTTAATTTTAAAACTTAATTTTAAAATCAAAGGAAAACCTCTTTCTTTTAAAATTTGAATTAAAATTAAAACAACTTTTGCTTTGAAAAACAAACCATTTTGAAATTTAATTTAAAACATGATTTGAAATGACAATCTTTTATTTTAAATGGTAAATCAAAAATCAATTTAAACGCTCAATTTTAAAATCAAATGAAAACCCATTTTTTAAAAGAAGGGCGTTCTTGTAATTAGCGCGTAATGGCGGTGACAATAATCCTCAAAAATAGGGAAACCCTATTTATCCCGGGATTTCAGTAAGATTAAAAATACCCTCGAGATGAAAGGAACAGTCCTTCATCTCTCCCGGGGTTGCAAATTAAATTTAAATTATCCTCGAGATGAAAGGAACAGTCCTTCATCTCTCCCGGGGTTGCAAATTAAATTTAAATTACCCTCGAGATGAAAGGAACAGTCCTTCATCTCTCCCGGAGTTGCAAATTAAATTTAAATTACCCTCGAGATGAAAGGAACAATCCTTCATCTCTCCCGGGGTTGCAAATTAAATTTAAATTACCCTCGAGATGAAAGGAACAGTCCTTCATCTCTCTCGGGGTTGCAAATTAAATTTAAATTACCCTCGAGATGAAAGGAACAGTCCTTCATCTCTCCTGGGGTTACAAATTAAAACTAAACAAACGCGCATAAAATAACGAAGACGATAAAATGGAGCGACAGAAGAATAAATGATCAAATTAATGTAAGTAATCCCGAAAATAAACTTAAAAATTAAATTGAAACGAATAACAAACTAACATGCATATACAATATAACCTAGGTATATAAAGCAGGGTATATATTGAACATGCAGGGGTATATATCAAAATCAGAGGGGGTATATATTCATATAAACAGGGGGTATATATCAGATAGGCAGAGGTATATATGAGCACAAAACCAATCAGACACTTCACTAAAAGAACAGGGGCAAACTAGTAATTTTACTAAAAAAACTAAAATGTCGTTACCCACGCAGCCGCCTGGTCTTCTTCTTCCATGATGCGCTTCTGCCATCGGAGCTCCGACCACCGCCGTTATTCATCGTCGCCGTCAGATTCAAGCTGGAAGCTTGCTGCCATCAGCTCGGGTTCGTCGGAGATGTCGCACGCCGCCTGGTTCGCCGCCGTCTGGTTTCGAGATGGAAGGAGCCGCCGTCTGGTCTGGGTTTGGGTTGCGGATTCGGGTTGAAGATGGAGCTTGGAGCTTGCCATTGAAGACCCAACGCCGTGGAGGTCTGGTTCAAGATCTGAGGTTGATGCCGCCGTGGGTCTGCTTGAGGAAAATGGAGACCGCCGCCGTCGATGAAGACCCACCGCCGTCGATCGTCTGGTCTGGAGCTCCAGTTCGCGTGCTGTGAACGCCATTGTCGCGCCGCCGTGGAGGTCTGGTTCGTGGAGTTTGAAGATGAAGTGCACCGTCGCGGGTCTGCCATGAACGCAGCTGGTTCGAGGGGAGAAGACGCCGATGTTGAATGCTTGAAGAAGACGAAGTCCGCCGGAGCTGGTTCGTCGTGGGGAAGAGCTTGGAGCTTGGGTCTGGGCTCGTGGTCCGCCGTCGAGGAGTTGCTGCCGGATCTTGGAGCTCCGCCGTGCGTCTGGAGGATCTTGAAGACGAAGCTCGCCGTTCGTCTGCTAGAGAGGGGTGAAATCGGAGCTCCGCCGCTAGTGAGATGAAGCTGATATGAACGAGCTTCGCCGGAGAAGACAAACTTGAGATGGCCGCCGCCGTGGATCACCGGAGCTCCGCCGTCGTGTCACCGTGCGCGCCGCCTTGAGTCTTGCCGGATTTAGGTTGAAGATGGTGGAGTTGGATGAAAGGGATGATGGATTTTGGAGAAGATGATGAATAGTAGGAGAGAGAAATGGATTTTTATCCTTTTGGGATTCACCCAAAATTTGTCCTATTCTCCTCCCATCTTTCCTCACTTTTTTTCTCTTCTTTTTCTAACCTTATCTCTTCCTATATATAGAGACCATTAGGTCACCAATGGGTCTTGGTTTGGCTTTTTCTTTAAATTTCATGACCTACAAATACAAGAACCGAACCGAGGCACTAACCCGAAACACTAACGAAGCACTAGACCAAGCACTAGACCAAACACCCTAAAACCCTAAAATTGAATCTTGAAAACCAACACACTTAACCCTGAAAACATAAAACACGAAACCCTAAAAAATGAAATACCCAAAACTAAAAATCTAAAAAAACAAAACGCAGCGGGAAACCGGGATCGAAGCGTTAAACCCTAGAACAAAACCCGAGAAGCTTCGAACGACCCACTAACGGAAAACAATTTTTTTGGTGATTTTCTTGAAAACTTCGAAAATAACGGAAAAACGCGAAATTAAAAAATACTAAAAAATAGGTAAAAAACATAAAATGAGTGAAAAATCGAAAATGATGATAAATAGGGCCGGACGAAATACGGTGTCAACAAATACTATTGAAGTTAATGTAGTTAGTTTATTGATGGTGAGTTATAACTAAATTCTAGAAACACCAAACACTAAGAACTCAAACATATGCCAACAAGAGCATAGTTTAACGATATAATGTATTGTCTAGTGATCATAAAGTCGTAGGTTCAATCTCTCACCCCAATATGTTGTAAAAAAGAAAAAAAAAAACTAAAACATATATTTAGCCTAAAATTGAAAACCTTCCTATATCACAACCATTTTTTGATAACTCATTATAAAATTATCCTTCTATTAAAGGAAACTATGAGAATTGAAAATTTAATTCTCAAAATTAAAGGTAGGAGAGTTGTTAATAATAAACACCTTTTCAATTAGAACCTTATCAACCATTCAAAAGAAGAATGTTAATTTGTACTCAAGTCGAGCTCTTTCATGGGTGCAACCAATGTTTTTTAAAGCTCGAAGCGTACTAAGCCACAATGATCTTCCAAGGCCTAGGTAGAAGATGCATAAAAAAGTGCGAGTTTTTTTTTTTCATTTTTCTTTTTGCAAGGTTATACTATATTCATAAAATAACATAAAAAAAAAATAATAATAAATAAATAAATAAAAATAAACATACATAGTTTTATATAGAGGGAGAAGATTGCTTGAGATGAAGAGATTGTTACCTAATATGATTCAAGTTGAGAAAGTTGAAATGATGTAGAGGTGAACTTTTTGTGGAAAGACAAGTTTTCAAGACATCCTATAATTTTATATAGAAAGATACACTTTTCAAGGTATCACTTTTTTACAAGGGTGGAACAAACATTTTGTTTAACTAAAAACCATGGTTTAATTTTTTTTTTCTTTTTAGATAAAAAAACATGTAGGAGATTTAAATCAGATTTAAATCTTTGAGCTAGAAGATATATGTTTTAACTAGTTAAAATATGTTCAAGTTGATTTTTTTTAATACAACCTCAAGTCCGGTAAACCATAAATTAATAAGTATTTGTTACAATTAAGATGCATGATCAAATTATTGATGAGTTATTTTGTGGAAAATTAGGGTGAATGACTATTTTTACGAAAGAAAAGGGGGTTTCTTCAAGAATGGACCTATAAGAGTTATGATTTTTCAAAAATGTCTAATATGATTTATCAGGGTGAATGACTATTTTTACAAAAGAAAAGGGGGTTTCTTCAAGAATGGACCTATAAGAGTTATGATTTTTCAAAAATGTCTAATATGATTTATCAGGGTGAATGACTATTTTTACAAAAGAAAAGGGGGTTTCTTCAAGAATGGACCTATAAGAGTTATGATTTTTCAAAAATGTCTAATATGATTTTAATTCACAATCATGTCAGGTGGGTTTCATTTGAAAATGTCACAACTTGTCAAAACTGAGTGATATACCTTTTATGGACGTCAATTAAAAAAAATGAAAATTGCATAACTAGTGTGAGATGATTGATTTTTCAATCATATCTCAATTTGGTTATTTTCTGTATGACATTTTTTTTTCATTTTCCTTTCCGCTGGATACCACCTCATTTTTGTTTATTTACTTTGTCGTCGGGCTTCACCATTTTTTCCTTCATCTTCGTTCTTCAATAACGTTTAGGGTTCAGAACATCTCAACATCAAAGCAAATACATTTATTTTGAGATCTCGGTAAATAAATAAAAAAATAAAAAGACAAATTTAAAACCAAAACTATCAATTATAATCCTTAGCAAAAACGTTTGAACTGACTCAATGAAATAAGAAATAAATAAATGCGAAAGCTCTGACTTCTCGGATCTCATGACTTCATCAACCGATCACCTCGTCAAGCGCTCTGTATGTTCCTGACATTACCTGAAAAAATGTTTTAAGAAAGAATGAGTATTTTAAATAAAATACTTCGTAAGTAACCTCACTACTAGGGTTAGGCTATGCAATTACATGCAACATGAACTAACTGAGACTTTAACTAATGAGACCTAGACCTGACTATTTTGTAATTTTATGTTATAGTCATCTAAGTGAACAATTAACTCAGTCCCGCAATAACTCTCTCAACTACTCGGTGTAGTATACTCCTCTAGAGACTTGCTCATACTAATGGTTAGTTGACATCCAATCAGTGGAGCAAAACTTCAGTCTACTAGGTACCAAACATGACTAGAGGATGTATAATTGTCACTAAATTGTCCTGAATGTGATAAATGTAACATGAGGTCTCACAACATACATGGTCAACATGATAACAACATAACATTCTCATAACTCTATTCATACATTTCCCAACATCATAAGTACACTTTTCATAACTTACATGAGCTTTCAGAGCTACACAGAAATTCATTCGACATTTATTAATAATTCAATTAAACATTCAATTCAATTTCAACAATTTAATCCAAATAACTCAACAATATCAAAAAATTTCCAATCTAGTTCGAAGGCTGGCCAACAATAAGGCCAGACACCTTAACACGAAGCTCAACGAATTACTAAAGTCGCTTACGAAAGCTCTTGGTCTCAACCTACAATAATTTCGAGCACTTAACACTACTTTCGAAACTAGAAAGAATGCTGAAAAAATTATCCAAAAAATTAAATAACATAAAGCTTACCTAGGCAGTTCTTGCTCACCTACACTTCTAAGCTAAACCGCTTCCACCCGAAATTGGTTTTCATCACTAAAACATAGGGAATTTTCAAGCTAGGACCAATCTGAAAAATTGAAACCAAGTTCAAGTCTTATACTAAAAATTACAAGATATGCAATGAATTCGAATAAGGATTAAAGCTTTGTTACCCACATAAAACCCACTACAAAACTTATGGAAAGTAAGAGTTAATGGTCTACCTTTCAAAGACACATGGACACTTAGCTAAACTTATGGAAAGGTCGACCACTCCACAAGAATACCCCGCCAACGCCTCTCCATGGCTATTCAGAACTTCTAAAAGTAAGAGTTAATGGTCGAAATATTAGGAACACTCAAGTAAGCCACATGATCGATCAAAACTGTGCTTGAATGATGGAGAAAGTAAGCCAGAAATCTGTGGCACACCCTGGATAAGGCCATAGTCATGTAAAAATAGTCCAATAGGATGAGCAAAAGCATGAAAACACAGAACTCCGCTTAAATGTGGAGGAAATGCAGTCAGAAGGCTGGTTGAGCCCCAAAAGGGCTTGGTTGGCCAACCTCGACATCCCAAAAATCTGAGGGTAAAACTCGTGATAGGTTAAATTTTAAGCCAAAAATCCAAGGTCATACCTCAGATGAGGCTATTTGTCAAGTAGAAGTAGTTCAAAAGGATCAGCTGAATCATGAAAAACGCATAACTCCACTTAAGTGCGGAGGAAGCGAAGTCAGGAAGCTAGATGAGCCCCAAAAGGACAATCAGCCGATCTCGACAACCCAGAAATCTGAGATGGATCTCTTGATGGGTCAAAATATACATGTGCAAAAATTGGTCACGTAAGGACAAACACGAGCAATTAACCTACCTTAAAAAGCCCACAACTCAAATGTCAACCTAGAGAAAGGCAAAGACTCACACATATAAGTCAACAACCATGAACTCACATAATATACTCCCAAGACGGGCTTCAAATGTTTAGATCCAAAGAAAGTTAAATCGTGCATCCCGACTTGAGAGTCGAGGCTTAATGTTATGGGTAAAAATGAACTAACAGAATAAACTCGTGAGATAAAGAATATTGGAGCTGTAATCAGGGTTGGATCAACCTAGATGAAGCTCATACAAAAAAGAAGGGAGATTTGGTTCATTAGCCCAAATCCATTACCTCAACCTCGACAAGGGGGTCGAGACCGAGCCTGCCAAAGGTCATCATGGGCCTTTGAACTACAGGTCCATGACTTAGGGAAGCCCGATATGCTGTTTTCTTGGATGGAATTCGAGAAGGAATGAGAGAGTCCAAATCATCATCCATATAAATAGGTCACCATGAGTCGAAGAGAGGAAACTAAAACTTTGCACTTAAAATACTTGTTATACTCTGAGACTTCAACTAACTTAGGCATCAAATCCTATGTGGACTAGCACCACACCGGTGCTCATCTCTTCTCTCTTGTAGATGGTCTCGTCTTCAAAATAACAAATTTATCGTTGTTATCACGTGAATGTCAAATGTATTCATCATGTCTGGATTTTGGCATCAACAAGTAATTAACATCCCCTCGTAGTTAGGTATTAGTAACTAATTTAAGAGTTTAAATATCTCCAGTCCTATGTTTGTATTGTATTATTTTCCAAAAATAAAAATGTACTATAACGATGTCAAACTGAGCATAGCCCAACTGGCATAAAACATGTACTATCGATCAAGAGATCAGAGATTTGAATCCCTTCACCTTACTTAGTGTTGAAAGAAAAAAAATAACGTACTAGAGAGACAATCACTCTTAAACTTTAAATTTGAGCAATTACCTTTTAAGCTTATGAAGTCGTCACAAGTTAACAAAAATGCACAAACTAATCCTAAAATTATAAGGATTTGTTATAATTAGTTAAACCCTGAATCATCCATTAGACTATAATGTTATTATCATTATACACTCGAAGTTATGAAATTGTTGCAATTCAACCAAAGCAAATTATAATTTACCTTCCATGCATAGGTTATTAGATAGGTCAAAGGAAGGGTAGATTTGGGGAAGCAAAGCATGTGGGGTGAAATCAATGTAAAATCAATGTAGCAAACAATGATGAAACACAACTTAAAAGGGTTTACATGGAACACATCCTTCATTGCCTCATTCACACTCACCTTATTTAGGCAAACTATTGTACCATTTTCCCTCAATAACCTAACTACCTTTGCATTTATGAACCACACAATGCTGTCTTTTTAATCAAACTTTTCAATTATGGATCTATGGTTATGTTTTTACATTTTTGTCAATGTTTTTTTTTTTTTTTTTTTTTTTTTTGGTTGGCTCCAATATTTTAATTGGAACAATTTGGGTATTTAATTAGGGTTGGTTGCACATAGAGATGTCCATTTGCCCCGCTCCGCCCCGCCTCGAATGGGACGGAGAATCCCCGATTACACGGGAAATGGGACAGGGAGCGGAGAATTATTTTTGTCCCGTTAGCTAAACGGAGCGGGGACGGATAATAGCATACCCGCCCCGCCCCGTTTACGTGCTCCGCCCCGTATACTTTTATATATATATTATTCATCAAAAAGTTAACTACACATGTTTTTTTTTTTTTGTCTAAAAAAATACACATCTTACGAATAGAGTTCCAAAAAAATACAAATATTACAAATAAATATTTATTGAATTAAATATATATAATATTAATCAACTTAACAAATAACAAAACTTAAAAAAAAATGAATAAAAATAAATTAAAAAGTATATTATTCGCGGGAAAAATTACTCAGAAAAAATTACTCGCGGAGAATATTCGTTACCCGCGAATTTCCCGCGGGAAATACTCGCCCCGTCCCCGCGAAATTAAACGGAGAATTTCGCAGGGACTGGTAATGAAATGGGGGACGGGGACGGGGGCGGGGAAGACATTACCCGGCCCCGTCCCGCCCCATGGACATCTCTAGTTGCACAAACAACAATTAGACCCAAAATAATGGTAAATTTAGCAAAATTTAAAATATCTTGCAAATATGGCAAAAAAATCAGTGGCTATTCCTGATAGACTGCTATCTATCGTTGATATATGACTATCATTGATATACTACTATGAGTGATAGTCACCGACAAAATTCTATAAAAAGCTGAGACGATAGACTTCTATCATCAGCGATAACCTATACTATCAGAGAAATTGTCATATCTACAATTTTTTTTAAAAATGTTATATTTTTTATTATTTTTCTAAATTGACATCCTATTTGTTGATTATGTGGTTTAATTTTGATTGTATTATCGTACAAATTAATTTTTATCTTGTCTTTACCTTTAAACTTAGTTTTTTTTATCATCTACGTTACACTTGGTATTTTCAATTAATTTATCATATTGATAGCATTTTTATTTTATTTTACCATATATTAAAAGTGATGGAGTATGTATCCAACACTATGTTTATTTTATACTTTGAAGAAAGAGAGTTCTTTACATAGTGGTAGAAAAGTTCAAAATTATTAAAATTAATTTTTTTTTTGTATATAATTAAATATAAATTCATAAAATTTATAATTCATTTTTTAGGAATAAATTGATAAAACTCTTACCATTCAAAATCTTCATATTCTAACATTTTACATTTTTTTTTATATCATTTAAATTATTAGTTTGAATGTATGTTAGACCTTTATTTTTTAAAGTTGACTATTAAAATTCTGTAATTATAAAATTTTATTATCAGTTATAATTATAGGTTATAGATAATAAAATTAATTTTTAGAAGTGAATTGATAAAACTTTCTATCGTCAAATTGCAAGTATTTTGGTACTAAAAAAAGTAGTTTGTATTCTGAATTTTTTCTTTTCTTACGTTTGTCAATTTTAGTAGTACATTTAAATTATTATTTTCAATGTATTTGTTTTTTAATTTTTAAAAAGGACTGAATTTTTAAATTTCGATAACTTTTAAAAGTTGATTATTAATTATAATAAATGAAAAAATTCATAAATTTTAGAAATTATTTGACAAACTTTTTATGTTTAATTTTTTTTTTCTTTTTTTAATATAATTTCTCATATTATTGTCATTTATCAGTTTTATAATTTTATATTCAATTTAAATTTGGTTTATTTTTCATATTCAAAATTTCAAATTTTAACTTTTCACTTTCTTTTGTCAATTTTATGAATGCATTTAACGAATTAGTTTCAATGTATTTTTGAACTTTTATTTAAAAAAAAAGTATTTAACTTTTAAATTTTGAATTTTTAAAATTTTTAAAATTTCATTATTAATTATAACCAAAGGTAAAATTATAAAGTTTAGAATTAAATTTTATAAATAAATTGACAAACCCTCTAATATTCAAACTTTCTAAGTTTTAATTTTTACAAAATTACGAAAGCTAATTTTATTATTAATTATAATCAAAGAATTCATCTAATACATATCATTTTAAAGTTATGCATAACTAATAATTATATAATTTGTCTTAAAAATTAAATTATTTTTATTATATTTAAATTCTATATGATTAATACTGTTGCAATTATTTTTAAATAATAATAAGAATCTACATTTTTAATGTATTTTTTTTAAAAACAATTCAACATTGGGATCAGAAAAAGTTCTTGGGGCTATAACGAGAATCAGATAAAGCTTCCACCAGGCATGTAAGCCAAGGGGGAAAATAATTCAACAACAAAGAGAACTCTCCTGAAAATGCACGTCTCGCTAACTCATGGGCCGACAAATTTTGACTTTGAGGGATGAAAGAGAACTTAATCCTCACAAATCCGGCAGCAATGGAGCGAATGTCATCTACCCAAGTAGAGACTTCACTCAAAATCGGTGTTTCCCCTTTTACCATTTGGACAATCGCGAGACAATCAGAAGAGACACGAACATGGGCAAAGTCCAAACGTGTCGTTAGTCTCAGACCCTCGATAATCCCCAAAGCTTCAGCACACAAGGGGGAATAGAAAATCAGATGGTGGACCTGCATCGCCGCTATTATTCGACCAGTGGAATCGCGTAAAAGAGCGCCAACACCTGACCCCGGTATCCCAACTTTGCAAGTTGTATCAACCGAAAGGCAAACACACCCAGCTGGAGGAGGGGTCTCAGCCCCATTACTCGTCGAACCCTAATTAAGAAGAGGCTAAAATTTGTTCAAAAAATCCTCACGGTATTGTTTGATCCATTCAACCTTCATTCGACCCGTGGAATCTCGCCCTGATGATAGATCATATTGCGATCATTCCAAACTACCCAAGCGGTGATGCATACTAATTCAAACTCTTTGTTAGCCATAGAGGACTGAAGCTGAGTCCATCTATCTTGGATTGTCAACTTGGATTTCCAAATCGATTTATGATTAGGTAACACTCTCTTCCAAATCTCTTTTAGTCTAATACATTCAAAAAGAGCATGTTCTATAGATTCTCTCTGCTTTCTACAAATCTGACAGAAAGGTCATACTAGAATGTGTCTTTTATTGAGAATGTTATTTGTGGGAAGACAATTCTCGAAAGTCTGTCATACAAAATGTTTGATTTTAGAAGGCAAATTAACCCCCCAGATTTCCTTCCACCAATTCTTGCACATGTTTCCACTAGGGGAAGGAGTATCATCTAAGTTTGACATTAGAAGTTTATATCTGCTTCTAACATTGTAACAACCTCTCTTTTCATAGTGCCAGACCCATACATCTCTAGCGTTAGAGAGACTGATAGGAATTTTGGAGACAATGTCACAATCTTCTGGGCCAAGAAACTGTTGCAATAATACATAGTTCCACTGCCCAGAAGTAAGAATAAGGTCAGCTACCACCAAGTTGGTATTGTTCACGGGGGGATGTATGACCTTAAAGGTCGAGGGTCGAGGGATCCATGGATCCTAAAAAATTCTAATAGACTGTCAATTTCCCACTTGTTTTCGGATGCCCCTCTTAAGAAGCTCAAGTCCCCACAGGAATCCTTTCCAAAAATACGAGTTGCCCGTGCTTGAAGTAGCTTTTAGGACATCCGTAAGAGGAAAGTATTTGGCCTTCAAGAATTTTGAAATACCAGAATTCGGGTTTTAAGGATTCACTATGCTTGTTTTTCTAGTAACGCTTGGTTGAAGCCTTCTAGATCTCTAAAGTTAAGCCTTCACTGATGTTTGGGCTTACACATTTTCTCTCAACTCATCTAATGAACACGCTCTTTTTCCGAGGTTGAGTGATGGACCAAAACGTGTGTGTTTAATTTGGTTCAATAACCTGCAATGAAGTTTATGGTCAAGTGCAAGTATACACTGTCAATCAAGTAATAATTTGGAAAGTATTCCAAGTATCGTATCCCAAGAGACTGTTGAAGAATTTAGTTTTATAAAGAATTTGTTTTTCGAAAGCAATAAAAAGGTAACACAAATAAATTGATAATGGTTGGTTGGTTTTGGTTTGAAAGCAATAAAAACAGGGATCCAATCATGTTTCAGCCCTAAGTTGAGTTTACTTGACAGCCTGTGACCACAAAGTCACCACATAATACCTTATGCTTTTGGATCGGATCCGTCTCCTATTCAGCCTCTTTGCAAGTACCTTTAGGAGTCTAAGCCATTATACTCACGGTCCAGTGGATAATGTGATCTTAGATGGTTAAGAATGCAATCCTATTGATCCTATAGTCTTTTGCCCCAATCATCAAGGACAATCGACGAAATCCTATTCCTAGGTTTTTCTGCTATATCACCTTTACGAGAGCCGTTAATTGCCCGACCTGTCAGTATCGACATTAACATTTCATGCTAATTAAGTGATCAAATTAATATAACATTTTTGCATATATTCAGTAAAGGACGAACCGCATAAGGCATAAGGGGTAAAACCGTAATTTACAGCTGTCAAGCTAGCTCATTTCTTAACGGGCATTCACATAATTGAATCCCTTAGGAAAACTTAGCTCATAATGAGAACTAAACTAAAATACTTCATTGAAAAATAATGCATAAGAACAAAAATTGCTAAAAGGGTAAAATGGTAATTTTACTCGAAAATTAAAGATAAAATGAAAATGGAATAACAAAGATTTCGAACTGAAAATTAAATTATAAATGCGAAAGTTGCTAAAAGGGTAAAATGGTAATTTTGCATGTAAAGTTAAGAACGGAAATAAATGCGAAATAAAAACAGAATGTAAATAGAAAATGTGCAGAATTAAATAGAAAGTAAATCTGGAAATTTTTTCAACTTTCTCTCTCTCGAACTCGTGGACAACGGATGAAGGGTCTCTACTCGCTCGATTCACGTCGTCAATGCAAATCGAATCCTCGCAGCACCTTCCTTTCGGAGCTGGCTGAAGTAGAACTATTACAGAGGAGTGGTCCGCTCTTGTTTGGAATTTCGGGAATTTGGGTGAGTTCTTCGAGAGAGAAAGGAGGTTGATCGACTATGTGGAGATTGATTGTTGTAAAGAAATTATCGATGATTTGAATGAAGGCTTGAGGTGAAAGGCCTTGGGGTTTGTTTGGAGGTTGCTAAAATGAGGGAGAAATCTTTGTGAGTGTTTGTTAGGTCAAATAGGGAGTAGCTTGGCTGAATCTTTGGAAGATCTTTGACAAAATATCTCAACCAATTCGTTTGACCAGTCAACTGCACTCTGTGGCCTTTTATGTGGCCACAAGCTGGATTCTGCACTCTGTGACTTCTCTGTGGCCACAAGCTGGATTTTGTACTCTGTGACTCCTCTGTGGCCACAAGCTGAAACTCTGTGGCCACAAGCTGAAGCAGAATACAGTTTTCCTGAAAATAATTAAAACAACATTAATTCTTATAAAAATTGACACTTTTACCCTCTTAATTGCTTCATAATGACAAAACGACCTTGAACATGTGACTTTCCTATTTTTATTCTTTTTTTATCAATTACATGCACAATTATCTTTAATTCAACTCAAAAAGTCAATTAATGAGTATGCTTTAAAGGGTAAAAACATGACATAAATGACGTTCATCATTGAGCCCCACCAAAATTTCGCAATCAACTTCTGAATATCCTTACATAAGCCTTTTGGGAGCTTGAAACACCTCATCGTGTAGGTGGGAATTGCTTGGGCAATACTTTTAATCAATATCTCTTTCTCCCCCCCCACTGAGAACAATCGCCCCTTCCACCACTGCAAAACCTTCCAGATACGATCTTTTATTTCCCTAAGATCCTTCCCTTTTCTCCGTGAGAAGTTGGAAGGCAACCCCAAATACTTTCCCAAACAATTGATCACAACTTTCACCTATAGAATGTGGGCCAGATAGCTTCTAGACTTAACACAAACATTTGGAGAAAAAAGAATTGCAAGTTTACCAAAATTTATACATTATCCCGACGCACGCTCATAATTGTACAAAATACCTTTTAGAACCCCAAATTCAGACGTCTTTACTCTCAGAAAAACCAAGCTATCATCAGTGAAAAACATGTGAGACACTTTGGGTCATTGTCTTGAAATAGACAACCCCGTCATAAGGTCTTTTTGAACAGCCGACTGCAGCAAATAAGTTAATCCCTCAGCACAAATTAAGAACAAATAGGGAGAGAGAGGGTCACCTTGGCGAAGACCCCTACTTGAAGTAATATTTCGTGTTGGTTCCCCATTGATAAGGAAAGAAAAAGAGACTGTTGAAATACAATTCAACACTAGGTTCACCCAATCTTCCTGGAAGTCCAACTGAATCGTAACTAAACGTAGAAATGCCCATTCCACCGAATCATAGGCTTTGCTCATATCTAGTTTCAAGGCCCCAACCCCCGACAAACCTTTCCTCTTACTCTTCATATAATGTAGACATTCATGGGCTATGATGAGGTTGTCATTAATGGACCTACCTGGAATAAAAGCTGACTCATAAATAATTTCAGTAAAAATACCTTTAAGTCTATTGGCCATTGTTTTCGTAACGATCTTATAGGCCACATTGCATAGGCTGATCGGTCGATAATCAACCATAGTTCGGGGGTTCTTAGCCTTCGGTATCAACGCAATGTGCGTTTTGTTCCAGTCTTTAATTTGTTCCTTCCTGTTCAGAATACCAAGGCAGCTATCAATAGTATTTGGACCAACAATATCCCAATACCTTTGATAAAAGATGGCCAGAAATTCATTGGGGCCAGGCACTTTCGAGGGATGAAATTGTTTTACCACCCCATCCACCTTCTCCCCCGTGAACGGTCGACTAAGCACTTTATTCATCTCTGGAGATACTTTCCGTGGAATAAGACCAGTCACTCTTTCAATCTCCATACTTGACGAGTGTGAGGTGGTGAAGATATTCTGGAAATATTGAACAAAAATTTTGTGCACTTCTCTTACATCTTGAACTCAAACCCCTTCGTTATCCAACACCCAATCAATCGCATTGGATTTCTTCTTATACGTGGCCTTCTGGTGTAACCACTTGGTATTACGATCCCCCCATTTAAGCCAGTTTTATCTCGATCGTTGCTTCCAATAAATCTCTTCTTCAAGTAACAACGACTCTAAGTTACTTTCAATCTCACGAATCACCTGACAGTCAAGGGGCAACGATCTTTTATAAGCCGCTTGGCGCTGTGCTTTCAAACGATAGATCTGTATGGAAAGATCCTGATTCGTCGTTTGCCCCCAAGGGCCTAAGGCTCGGGCACAACTTTGCTGGTTCTGATCGAGATGGCGAGTAATCGGAGAAGTCGGGCTCCAGTCCCCACTTTCGGCAATGATTTCTCTACATTTTTTGTGTAAAGTCCAACTTTCATCAAACCAGAACTGACAATTCTTCTTCTTCCTCCAAACCGAGGGACCCAAATTCAAGAGGGAAAACATAATTGGACGATGGTAGACTTTGCCCATGCCAAATTCATGACTTTATATGGTGGAAAAAGATCAACAAAAAAATCATTAGCAATAAACGATGAAGATGCACATGAATGTTGGGATCTCTGTGATTGCACCATGTGAATTGTCCTCTATGGTAACCCAAGTCTTGAAGTTTACAATCATGTACCACATCCCGAAAGTTTTGAGATGAATGATTGGTCACGCAAATCCCCTCCAAAATTTTTCAGCATCACCAATAACCCAAGCCGAATCATTATCATTGTGCAATCGCCTAATTAGTTCCAAAGTTCGTTCTTTACTTGGCCATAGACACCCGAAAACACCCGAAAACCGCCAATTTTTTCATTTCCAAGAAATTAAACCTAAATATTATTTTAAAATACTCATATCAGAGCCAGGTTTCGATCCTGTGACCTGTGGGTTATGGACCCACCACGCTTCCGCTGCGCCACTCTGATTTGAATGAATAATTAATAGTTATATTATTATAAAATAATTGTTTTTGTTTAAATAAAAGATAGTATAATAACTTAATTTCATTATTAAAATTAATAGTTATATCATTATAAAATAATTATTTTTGTTTTAATAAAAGATAGTATAATAACTTAATTTCATTATTAATTATAACCAAAGAATTCCTCTAATACATCATTTTTAAGTTATGCATAACTACTAATTATATATATATATTTTTTTTTGACATTATCTGAAATAGAAAAATTTATACTATAGTAAAATTTTGGTTTAGACTTTCTGGTCTTCCAAACTTCATATTAGAGTCAGGTCTCGATCCTGGAACCTGTAGGTTATAGGCCCACTACGCTTCTGCTGCGCCACCCTGATTTGATTGAATGAATAATAGTTATATCGTTATAAAAATAAGTGTTTTGGTGCAAGTAAAATTATTAAAAAAAAATTGTATTTTTGTTATTGGCGAATTATACTAAACCTAAATCTTATTTATTTTAAAGAAAATATTCTATATATATATATATATATATAATAAATGAAGATAATATAATTATTTGTTATTATTGTGATTTTATGGGAAAAAAATCATTCAATAAAATCATATACTACCCATTAAATTTAAGAGATGATAGAATATATAAATGTTCATAACAATTATTATTATTATTATTATTATTAATTTTTTTTAATAAAATTATTATTATTATTTAAAAAAAAGTTAAATAGATGTCAGGAACATAACTCAACTAACATATGATTATAATTAGTGACCATGTCAGAGATTCAAACCCCCACTCTAATATGTTGTCAAACCAAACATAGCTCAATTGACATAAGGTTGTGCCCGTGACTAAGAGGTCATGGGTTCAATCATCGTCTTAATCAAAACACTGTTGCAAAAAAAAAAAAAAAAAAAAATTATAATTAAGAGAGAATAGAGAGAATACATGTGCACTCAACTCAATTAACTTCACAATTGACATTATATCATTTTCAAACTCCACGTTATTTACATATCTTCGAGTCTTCCCTTAAATTAAAATCTATTAGCATTGCAACAGAAAAGTAAAGTTAAAGATGAAGATAATTTAATAGAAGTTATAAAACAATCACAAAATAGTGAGTACAAGAAGAAAAATAAACTCAAGTAGAAGAGAATGTCCAAATTTTTGTAAACAAAGTTGGAGATAATTAGGAGATAAAAGTTACAAAATCTTTGAAATCTCATTGAGATAAACACATAAGTTTTAGAAATTAAACATTTAGGTTTTAAATAGTTTATGTTTTGTGTCAATGTTAATTTTGTAATTAAATAATAATAAATAATAAAACAATTCTAAAAAATATGTAATAAATAATTTTTTTAATGAAAAAACCAGAGTAGTACGTGAGTAGATTTTTGTTTCCTTCTAATTATACAATTGTTTTTTAAATAATAGTCCAAAAATAAGTCTCCCTCTTTTTTTTTAAGATAGTAATATTTCTCTTGATATCCTTTGCAAAAAAAAAAAATATATATTTTTGTATTGTGATAAAATTAAAAACTAGTAACCATATTAGCATCATATAATTAGTCTACATAATTAAGTACAAGTTTATACTTTGTATTGTGATAAAATTAAAAACTAGTAACCATATTAGCATCATATAATTAGTCTACATAATTAAGTACAAGTTAGAGGATGTTTAAAAAATCCGAAAACTCAATCCATCCAACTCGAATTGTAAAGAATCAATTGGGTTAGGCAAACTCTTAGGCTTGGGTTTAGTTAACTTTTTAAGGAACCTACTGAGGGAAAAAAAATTTGGTTCAACTCAAACTATATAGGGAAATTGTAGTAAATGACAATTTAAGACTTATTGTTTGCAAATATAGCATGTTTTTAAAAATTTTGCGGATATAGCAATTTCTATCGCTGATATCTTATGACTGATAGAAGTCTATCGCTGATCACCTCAGCTTTTTATAGATTTTTGTCAGTGATAATAGTCTATCAGAGATAATAGTTTATCACTGATAGAAGTCTATCAGTGATATAATAAAGTCTATCAGTGATAGAAACGGGTTTTTTTTGCCATATTTGCAAAACATTTTAAAGTTTGCTAAATTTGCAATTAGTTTGGGCCTGATTGCTATTTGTGCAACCAGCCCAACTATATATATATATGTATATATATATATATATATGTATATATATATGTATATATATATATTTATATGTGTGTTTGTTTATTAGGGGCTCAACAATCTTCTTCTTCTTCGTACGATTAACGTCTCCTTCGACGACTGACGACACCCACACGTCTTATCCCTTCGTACGATTGACACTTCCTTCTCCGTCGCATTTTTCCTTCCATCTTCTTCGTCATCGTCGTTGTCGCCTTCACCTTCAACCTTCAGCTATCGATTTGTTGTCCCTTCCCATTCGAGTCGCCGTTAATCTCACCATCGCCTTTTCCTTCTCCTTCAATTGTTGTCTCTCCATCGCTCTCTCTCATTCTCTCATCTCCCAATTGTTCTCTCGACGGATTGGTTTTCGACCAGAAAATCAACCTCTCTCGACAGTTTTGTGGACCGTCGAGGGAAAACCTCATTCTCTCGATGGTTTCGTCAAACCGCCGAGAGAGGTTGATTTTCTCTCGACGTTTTATCTGGACCATCGAGAGAAAAACTGGTTCTCTCGACGGTGCACACAACCTCTCTCGACGGTCCAGATAAACTGTTGAGAGAAAAACCGGTTCTCTCGATGGTGCACACAACCGTCGAGAGAACCGAATTTTGCTCTCGACGGTTTATCTAGACTGTCGAGAGAAAACCAACCGTTTTCAATGGTTGTGCTAAACCAAATTAGAAATTCATACAAACTCTCACTAAGACATCAAGATAATCGATAAACCTCAAATTAGAGCACTTACCTTAGGTGCCCGTTGTGAAAATTGATCCAAACAACCAAGAATTAAGCTTCAATACAAGAGATTAGAGAGAAAATGAGTTTTCCTCTAAAAAAATCGGAGTTTACAACAATTGGGGCCGAGAGGAATGACCTAAAAATCGAAAAAATGAGTTTTTATAATCGGCGTAGCGTTAAGACGCTCCGGGTCTATGCTTTACAAAAATAATCAAAAAATTTTCCTCCCCTTGACTTTAACTCAAGCCAATCGCTCTGCCAAAATTCTCTTGCACCACCAGACCACTCATCATATTTGGGATAATATTTGACTAATTAATTTATATGGTATAAACACTTAGAACGATTAATCATTATTATGCTCTAAAACACACATTTAAGCTCTTAATTAACGCAATGGTCCGATTTACCCCTAAACAATTAAATTCAACAAAATATAAACATTAAACACAATTAATTCCTTATTTCACAAGACTTAGGAGCTAAATATTATCACTTTTAGAGTGCTATCACTTAGCCATTGATACCATTGTGAGAGAAATTTTTTCAGTGAGATATAAACCATGGAAACAAGTGCCACAAGACGTAAGAGACCACGTTAAACATCGACTCTTGGTGAGTTTATCGTTTAGTTGTTTGTGATTATTATCTAAATATACTTTACTTATGTTTTTCTTTTTTTGCGAACCATTTTGTGATTGATTTGTCAAAACTCGTCGTCCATGAATGCATTGAGAACAATTCAAAAAATTCTTTTAAAGAGTTTAGAGCGAAATTGCTCAAACACAATAAAAAATCATCCACCCTAGCCTGAGGAGGGATGTACACGCCCGCATGACCGAGTAACTTATATAGCAGACTGACATCACCTATGCGATAGATGGGATGACCCTGCATTTAAGGTACATTACTTACATTTGTTAGAGATGTCATATGACACAATTTAGATTAATTTACACTAATAATCTCTTATTTTCTTAGAAAAATGCGGACACCAATAAACAGAATCGAGAAAGTCTACCTTTCAATCATTGCACTGGAATTAAGTCATTCCTTTACGTACACGAATCAATGGTAGGTTGGAAAAACGATTTATGGTTCCAGTTTTTTGTCTTGAATGATTATTGATATGGTAAAAAACTTTGTTGTAGAAAGGAAAAAGTGTGGACTTAGAACCTATTGAATTATTTTGTGCCAAAAGAACACATAAAGAAGGTGAAGATGAGTGGGTGAATGTGGCCGCTCGTGAAAGTTTTGTAAGTTTCCTACTTCCTAAAGATAATTAAGTTTAGCTAAGGTGGTATCAAAATTCTTATATCAATTTATTATCGCAGTATAAATTGAAAGATATGCAAAGTCGCCCCACTCTAGAAGAGACCCAACCACTTTCTGAGGAAGAAATACGTGAAGAAGTATTGGGTAGTCGATCAGGTCACATTAAAGGTGCAGGTTATGGACCAAGGCCGTCGAAATCAAGAAAACGTAGCTCAACCTATCCATCATAGAGAAAACATGAACTAAGTCTTGTTGTGACTCAGACACAAGAAGAGTTGAGTAGCACCAAACAACAATTGAATCAGACCGTAGAACGACTGAATGATACCCAACAAGAGTTTAGACAAATGATGACTGACAATACATCTGAACGAGCTAGAAATGCAGCCGAATTAGCTAGCCTCAAGGAAATGCTTAATCAACTCGTGCATTCACACGGCGGAACATCGAAATAGGTATCAACTCTATTCTCTTGGAATAAAATTATTTGTAGTTCAAGAAGACTTGTTAGTCAAACCAACAAAATCGTTAAGAGATGTTGGGTTTCTCGTCGAAAACCAATCCGTCGAGAGAACTTCCGTGGAGAAAATACAAAATTCTTGTAGTGATGGGTCAACTTTTGTTGAGTGGGTCTCTTCCCGAGGGGGTTTGTTCTCTCGGGTCGACCCCTATGGGAGTCGACTTGGTTCCCTTTTGGCCGACCCTCTATGGGGTCGATTCTTCTAGTTTGATCAATTCCTCTTTGGGGGTCGGTCCCTCCACCCTGTTTATAGATCGCCCTTCATTTTAGGTCTTTACCATTTGGATTTGATTATTTCACTCATAACTAACACTTAAAAAATTGACACAAATGTAAAAATGTGGAGTCCAAAAGTATAAAATAACCATTTAAATTATAATTATTTGGGATTTTTTTAATTTTATTAAATTTAACCCTAAACTTAAATAGCACTTAAACCAATAACATAAAGTATATAAAAAACACAAACAAAAAAAACCCCACAATACGAAAAACTAAAAATTCACATCCATAAAAACAGAAATTCAGCAATCTTAAAGGTATTAATTTCTCCACTTATTCAAAATAAATATTCAATTAATTGATATTACAACTTTAAGATTAAACTTAACTTACTCGGCCAAATGCTATCATAACAAACGATTTTTTTTTTTTTTTACTATAATCATTATTATTGTGGAATACAAGCTATGATTTTATATGCATTATGAACTTCAAGTTGAGATTATTCATTAAAGCGAACATTTTTTTTAAAAAAAAAATGAATTTCTCAAAAGCACAGATTTTTTTTTTACGATACATTATGCCGTTGAGCTATGATCTTATAATCATCTTCGAATGTTTATTATTTATCTATTTATTTATTAAAATTTAAATTAAATTGTCATTAATGTTTTTCATTGAAAATTTTCATTAATATTATTAGTATATTATTAAAAAAATATATTATTACTATAAAATATTATAATTTTATTTAAATAATTTTTTTTTGTATATTATATTTTAATATTATTGTGATGTTACACGAACCACTCTACACAACTACCTAATGGTTGTACACAATCAACATATTTTATTTTTTTGACTTTAGGTTTTATAAACGTCAATTAAAGATGGTCTAATATATTAAACTATTGCCACAATAATTTTTTATTTTATTTTAGAGAATTAGTTTTTGCCCTAAATTTTTAATGTCATCAAATAATTGGATTTTAATTAAATTTTGATAAATGTTGCAATTTTTACATGAAGTTAACATTATTTTAGAAAAATTAATTTTTATTTTATAAAAAAAATACAAATTAAAGAGGAATTATCCAACCACTTTAAACTTTTGTTTCCAAAAAGTAAAAAAGAGTTATAAACAAGTTTCGTTTTTTGTTTTTTAAAAACAGAAAACAAAAAACAAAAAACGTTATTAGACTTATGTGATTTTTGTTTTTAAAAAACAGAAAACCAAAACCAAAAACTAAAATGATTATCAAACGAGTACGAGGTATTAGTTTTCTGTTTTGATTTTTTTTTTTTAAAAAAAATTGTACTTTATTTTCTCAATTTTTTTTTACACTGATTTTATCTCTCCTAAGAAAACATTTAAATTCTTAAAAAAAAAACTTTTTTTTTTTTTTAATTTTCATGACTTGAATTTTGAAAACATTAATAAAAAATAGATAACAAAAAAAAAAAACCATAGATATAGAAGTAATATTTATAAGTTTAATTTCTAAAAATTAAAATATTATTAAACATAGCCTTTTAAAAGATATATGGTCGTGTTAAGTATTAAATCTCTATAATAATATGATGTTATTATGTCTAATATAATAGGTTTAGCGTCCACTTTAGATCAAAACCGTATAATTTTATTTTGATTTTTACACTAAATGTCTCATTTGAATATATAGAGACATTATCACTACTTTTTTTCCTCTTTTTTTTTTTTTTCGGGGTTATATTGCAAAAGAAAGGACAAAGAAATAGGCCATAACTCTTTGATGTTGTCGATATTTATAAATGTACGACTATATATATGTTTACATCTCGATCGAATGTCTGCATTATCGATCGTTTTTTTTTTTTTTTTTTAACTTCTAGCCTATGTAAGACTATATATTGTCATATCTCTCATCACTTGGGCATCTATACACTGATAAAACTAAATTCGAATTAAAAAGCAATGTTATTGAAATGGAGAAATAATAATGAATGAGAAGGGAGCGTGGTTTAACTTAAAGTAATAAGATACAAGTTGGTCAAAAATCAAAATATAAAGAATGAGATCATTTGAAAACAGTGCACCTTGCTCCCACCATCTAAAGTTTGCAGAAAGTTCTACACAAAAAGACCACAGATGTCTTCTTTTCCCACTTTTATAATTATATCTCTAATCGTATTCCTATTCACAATATATTCATTTTATTTGTATTTAGAGAGAGGGATCGAGAATTTGAGGAAGCGACTGGAAGGGAAGCAACAAGTTCCGACGTTCCGATTGCTGATCTTCTGGGAGTAATCCTAGTCTGGACAACATAATGGTTTCGCCACCGAAAAGAAATATGTTGTGCCGGGTGACTAGAATCCTCTGAGATCAATTGAACATGCTGACAATCGGCAAAAAATAACTAATGGTAATCAAATTTTTTTTTTTTTGGTACAAGAAGAAATGTCAACACCTTTGGCTAGGCAAGGTGACCCATTTTTCGATAGAATTTTAGAATACGGTAGGATGTTACATCTCTTTAAAAAGTTGAGATAAATTTAGAGTCGTGTGAACTTAGTTTTTTAAGAAACGAGTTTACCATTTTTTTATGTGATTTTGAACTACTCTTGATAAGATGTTCATGCATTCCTTGTCATCTCAATAAAACTATCAATTTTTTTCTTAATATTTTGTAAACCATTGTTTTTTTCTTAAATGTTTTTGAAAATATTTCTCATTCTTTTTAAGAAATAGAAATCACCACTTATACTCCAAATTCTAAACTAACATTATGATGTTGATTAATTAATAAAATAAAACTCAAAGCTATTAGCTAATAGACAATGAGATGTCGAGGTTTAATCTTTATTTATTTTTATTTATATATATATATATATATTGAACATTTTATTATATGTTTATATTGTTTTTATAAAAGTAAAAGAAATTTTTTACTAATATTTTAGAAAATGTAACCTTACAACTAACTCAAAATTCTTTAAAAAAAAACAACAGTAAATGAAGTATAATTTATGAAAACAAATACATTATCAAATCAAGTTTGACAATAAGACCGACCTAAAGTACAATAGTTCAATTAACAAAGATTGGTCTAGTGATCATGAGAAGACTTGAAACTATTAATGTTCAATTAACAAAGATTGGTCTAGTGATCATGAGAAGACTTGAAACTATTAATGTTCGAGAGAATGAATTAAAAAATAAAGTAGGATAGCTCACGATTAACATTACTTTTATAAATATAAATCACAGGTTTGAAATCTCATCTTAGAAGTTAATTTTGCAATTTTGCCTTTTGTTTTTCTACGATGAAAAGTGAACCTTTTTTGTCCAAGTTCCCCTGCCTAAGTATATGATGCACACATATGAGGAAAACACAACACTTGAGACTAAAAAGTTATATATTAAAATATAATTTTGGTCATTATACTTAATTGGTTATCATTGAATTAATTTGTAGTAAATTTGGTAAAATAATAATAATAATTTTCATTAAAAAAAAAAAAAAAAACAATGCCATATGTTTTCAAAATTTAGAGATAATCGGAAAACTAATATAAACTTTTTCATTTTCATTTTAAAGTTAACCATAAACTAATAGGCTGGTTGCACAAACAACAATCAGACCCAAAATAATTACAAATTTAACAAAATTTAAAACATTTTGTAAATATGACAAAAAATCAGTGGCTATCACTGATAGACTCTATCATCTATCATTGATATATGATTATCACGGATAGACTACTATCACTATAGACTACTATCACTGATAAAATTCTATAAAAAAAATTGAGGTGGACGATAAACTTCTATCAGCGATAGACCATACTATCAACAATAGAAATTGCCATATCCGCAATTTTTTTTAAAAAATGCTATATTTTTAAATATTTTACTCTCAATTGATATCTGTTACAATTTTCCTAAACTAATCGTACACACAAATTAATTTTAAGATTTATTGAAAATATATGAAATAAATTTGGATAAGTCCCAAAATATAATGACCAAAAATGATATTTTAACTTAAAAAAAAAAAAATTAAACTGAAAATTAATGGTGAAGATTTAGGCAAAGAATTAGAGTAAGGTCCATAGGGAATAAGGGAGAAAAAACACCTGTCCCTGTTGAGCAAATTGGAGAGAATAGCTTTCACAAAGTCAATGACTTTGTATATATTCTTAGATCTTGTCCACCTCTACCCAACTTATTCATGAATCCTCTCCTACTCTTAATTCAATAGAGAGAGCCACATTCATATATGCCTAACATGACATTCGATTCGTATGAATTGTTTTAGTCTTTGATTTAAACACGTGAATTTTAAATTATTTGTTTCGACCCTGATAATAATGACCTAAAACACACACAAGTCTATACCGTGAGCTACTAGCTCACGAGAAATTTAAAGAGAAAGATGACCACACATTTTTATGTAAAGTTTAATGATAGAAACAAAATAGTCTAAAGCAAAGCATAGCTTAAATTGTAGGATATCTATGTCTATTTTATAAGTTGTAGGTTTGAATTTTCATATCATATTTTAAAATTAAAAAATTAAATAAAATTATAAAGAAGATGACACATATTTGTTAATTAAATGTGTTGTACTCATCTCATGTTCCATGTGAGGAAGTTTGGCTTCTTGATGAAAGGTTCAATTCTGACATTTATGGCCTTTATTCCATTTTCTTGGAGGATCCCTTATCCCACATTCTAGATAGCAACATGAGAATTTTTAACTTTTAAAGGCTAAAGAATGATTCATGATGACATTTCCTTTTCTATGTTTTGTTTGGAGCAAAAATGATTTGTGTTAGTCCTCTACTTTTTTGAAAATATCATGTCTATCTTTAAATTTTAAAATATTTTAATTTCTATATTTTTCAATTTGAATCAAATTTCTACCTAATCTCTATTTCTTTTTTAAAAAAAAACATTTTTTTCTAAAGTGGTTGTCAGGTCGAAGACTTCATGGTGGGCACAAATGGACCTTTGAAGAACCAGCCTGTTATCCTTCCACTGATAGGAGTCGGAGGTGACGCTACTCTGTGAAGCCAGCCTCACGTGATTCCCTCGACATCTAAGGGCACACCGACCTGTGCTTTGGCTCAAACCGCTATGCCCAACTTCCAACTTGAAATGGACAGGCCAGTGGATCCCTTCCAAAGCCCGACCGACCACGAAGAATCAATCTCCAACCACTTTGACATCCCCACTTGAGTTACAAGCATGTGTTATCATGCTCGACAAAATTAACCTAATCTCTATCTTATAATATCATTAATGAAAAATATGATGTGACATATTTATATTTCTCAAAAAATAAATATTAAAAATATATATGAATAAATTGTTGACACCTTTAGTTATAATTCGTTAAGTGATTTGGTTTGAGTAAATTTTGATTATTTGTGTTTATTTTCTTTGATATGAAAAAATTAAAAAAAGAAAGCTATGCGAATTTAAAAATAGAAAGATGTTAGAGTTATGATTCCCAACATCCAATATAGACACCACTTTTGATGAATGGTAGATTTAAATCTCTGATTTTTTTAATTTATGACATATATTTTAATCAGTTGAATTATATTCGAGTTTCGTTATATAGTTTTTGACATGATATATCGCTACACTTTTCATTTGTGTTTATTTTTACATTTCAGGAGAAAATGGTAACATAGATAATTATGAAGATGGAGACATAACCCATATAGGAAAAGTAAAATTTGATGTTACAATTCCCCAAAAGTAATTTTCATACATGGAATATTTTTCCCACTCATAATTAAGCCCACCTATATCATATGAAAACCTTTTGGGAGGATATGAAAATAATAGCCTTATATTATGGTTGTGAGTGTGGTCCTCGTGGTCTCTTCAAGATGCTCAAGTTTTGTTATCCATGAAGGGTTAAAAATAAAGATTTATATTACGATAGAATTCGAGTAAAAAAAATAAAGTAAGAATCGATACTGAATTTACGTGGTTCACTAATGTTATATTAGCTGCATCTATATACAGAAAAGATCAGAGAGACAATTGTATTACGAATGGAGAAATTAAGATTATAAATTACAGATTACATACTAGAGGAACGACATAGTTATTAGAAGATTTACATGACACTCTTCTAAATGACCTAATACTTAACAGGTCAAAGCTGAATTAATCATTCGTAAGAGAGAATAGTCTTTAAAAAAAGGAGTTGTTCCATCTCTTTATCTTTAGTGGGATCTTCAACATGCCCTCTTAAGTTGATGTCTCTTCGGGTTCACCATTGTTGGGTCAAATCTCATTTTTAGATCAAATACTCGTTTGGGTTTAGTGGACTCGGATACCATATGAGATATCATGAGATTCCATCTTAAAATCATTTGGCAGTAGATAAGTAACTCATGTATCTTATATTGTGAATGAAATTCTTTCAACCTTGTCGATGTGGGATCCTCGACAAATAGCTAAATAAAAAAAATATTTTAAATAAATTGTATCACTTAAAGTACACTAGTCGAAATGGTAGCAAGATATAAGATAGTTGGATGCGTTACGTTAGCTAAAGACTAGAGTATAACAAATAGAAGCTTATAAAGTTTGAAATGGATGATCCATTTTATGGGTGTGGATTTATAGTTCTACGCACTATTCTTAAAGTAGCAAAAATTATTTTATATTTATGTGTACAATATAGAAATATCTTTGTTTTTAGACTTTTAAATATTCTATTGAATAATATATTTAATCTTTGGTCCTTAATTTTTTTTTTTTTTTTTTGGCATAAAAAACTTTTTTAGTTACATTACACAATTAACTTTCACTACTTATTAAATAAGAATGGAAATAGTTAACCCATTCTCAATTACTTAAAGCATATTACTCAACAATAAAGAGTATTAATAATACAAATCCTCACCTCCTACATTTGTAAATATTATATTAATTCATTTGAAAAATATGATATTTAACTATCACCCACATGTTGAAGTGAGCAATTTAAAGAGAGTGAGTCATTTGTAAAAAAGTTAGTGACTTAGTTGTTATTAAATCTTGTGGTTAGTAATGAGTTATAGAAATTAGGTGCAACTAGTTGGCTTGTAGTTAACCTATAGACTAGGTTTGTTGTTGTACATTTCCTGTATATATATATGGTGTAACTAGTGAAAGGAAATCATATCGAAACATTATTCTCCAATTAGCTTTTCAACATGGTATCAGAGTTAAATCGAAAATAGAAATCGAAGTTTTTTTTTCCCTCCTCGCTTCTGCAGTCATGACCGAAACAAACTCTTCCTCCTCTATTGTCCCTCATGAATCTCGAATTATTGTCCAAGATAATACCTCATTTCCGTCTGGAATCATCCTTGATGATACGAATGTTCCGTTATGGTCGCAACTTATGGAGATGCGTATTGGAGCTCGAAACAAATCTGGATTCCTTACTGTTGCCAAGGTTGATAATCCAGGTCTGTCCAAAACTTATCTTACTACGAATGATGCATGAATTATTGATACGGGTGCTACTGATCACATGACAAACAATTCTACCCACATTTCCTCTGTTCGTTCTTCAACCCAACTTCATATACTCACTGCCAATGGAGAAGTTGCATCGGTTACTGGTGAAGGATCTGTACATGTTTCAAATTCCATTACCCTTGATATTGTGCTTGTAGTTCCTTCTTTTTCCTTCAACCTTTTATCTGTTACCAAAATCACAAAGGCTTTAAATTGTACTGTAAATTTTTGGCCTGATAAATGTATCTTTCAGGATATTGCAACACAACGGACTCTCTTGGCGTTGATATTAGACGTGAGAATTTGTACTATCTTGATCTGGACACTACAAACAATCAAGTAGTTTGTCAAGCAAATAACACTAAAGGGAGCCAAAGAAATACAAATATGGCATGGTTGTGACATCGTCGCCTTGGTCATCTATCGTTTAATTATCTTCGAAATTTGAAACCCAGGTTGTTTTTTACATATGGAGTCCAAGTTTAATTGTGGTATTTGTGAAATGGCAAAGAGTCATAGAATTTCTTATCAATCTAGTTATAATAAGAGCACTGCACCCTTTATAATTATTCACTCTGATGTTTGGGGACCTGCTCAAATAACTACTATATCGGGTGCTCGTTATTTTGTGACATTCATTGATGAGTGTACTCGTATGATTTGGATCTCTCTCTTACGAAACAAAGGAGAAGTTTGTTTCGTTTTTCAAGATCTATATAAAATGGTGGCTTCTCAATATCAATGTCGAATTCAAGTACTTCAATCTGATAATTGTGGAGAGTACATAAACTCTGATCTGAAGAAGTTTTGTCAATAAAATGACATTCGACATCAAACTTCGTGTACTGGTACACTGCAACAAAATGGTTTGGCAGAACGAAAGAATCGTCAAATACTTGGAGTTGTTCGAGCTTCTTTGTTTGGAATGAAAGTGCCTCGAGATCAGTATTGGGATGAAGCAGTTCGCCTTGCTGCATATCTTATCAATCGAACCCCATCTCGAGTCATTGATTTCAAAACTCCATATCAAAAACTCCACGAACTTGTCTCAGCACCAATTGACTCGAACCTTGAACCATGTGTGTTTGGTTGCACTGCATATGTCCACAAAGTTACAAGCAAGCTAGATCCACGAGTTGTTCGCTGCATATTTGTTGGATAGGCAAATTTAAAAAAAGGATATCGGTGTTATGATCTCAATGAAAAAAAATACATGTAACTCGAGATGTTACATTCCATGAAGATATTCCTTTTTTCGGTAGTTATGAGTGCTCTCTTTAGGGGGAGACAACACGTAATCTGGGTGAAGACAACACTCATGAGCTTTTACATGCCCATGTTGATTGTTTGAATGATGATGTTGAGGATGTTGATGGCATTCATGAGAATCAAGATAGTATGAGTTCCCAAATCACACCAACAACCATAGAAATTCTGAATGTGTCTTCTTAGGTAACATCATTGCCCTCATCTCTTGAAATACATGAGTCAACTCCTCTTGAAATACATGAGTCAACTCATCCTCCTCTTGAAACTGAACTGAGATATCCGATTAGGATAAATCGAGGGATTCCAAAAATTCAATATGACCCTATTTTTAAAGCTAAATCTAAATACCCCATTAACAATTATACCTCTTCTCATCGTTTGTCAAAAATTCTGGCACTTGTTGGAAATCAATTATCCCCTATATCTATTCAAAGTAATGTGCATGAAGCATTGATGGATTCAAAATGGAGAAATGCTATGAATGATGAAATGGAAGTATTGCAGAAAAATCACACATGAAAACTTGTATCGCTGCCTGTAGGGAAGCAAACACTAGGGTGCAGGTGGATTTTTACAGTGAAACTCAATCCGAATGGAATCATAGATCGCTACAAGGTCAGACTTGTTGCTAAAGGGTATACACAGAAATACAGAATTGATTATGGGGATACATTTGCACCTGTAGCAAAGATGAACACCATACGAGTACTTATTTCTATAGCAGCAAATCAAGATTGGCCGCTGCGACAATTTGATGTTAAAAATGCGTTCCTCAATGGGACTTTGGAAGAAGAAATATATATGGATCCTCCTCCGGGCATAAATTGTGCTGGTAAAGTATGCAAACTAAGAAGAGCATTATATGGATTAAAGCAGTCCCCCCGAGCATGGTTTGGAAGACTATCAACTTTCATGAAGAAGATTGGATACAAACAAAGTGGTGCTGATCATACTCTCTTCATCAAGCAAAACTTTAAGAAGGTAACTGCTCTTATTGTTTATGTTGACGATATGGTTGTTACGAGGAATGACTCAAACGAGATAGTTGCCCTTCAAGAAAGTCTTGCAATTGAGTTCGAACTAAAGGATCTTGAGCACTTGAAATACTTCTTAGGCATTGAAGTTGCAAGATCAAACAACATAATCTCTCTCTGCCAACGGAAGTATGTGCTAGATTTATTAGCAGAAACAAGTATGTTTGATTGCAAACCTACTTAAACTCCCCTTGAGGTGAATCAAAAGCTAACCATTCAACCAGATCAAACTCCAACGAATAAGAAGAGGTATCAAAGATTAGTTGGAAAATAATATATTTATCACATACGCGTCCTGGCATAGCATATGCAGCAAGTGTTGTAAGTCAATTCATGCATGCACCAAGTGAAGATCACATGGAGGTTGTTTATCGAATCTTGCGATACCTGAAATCTTTGCCAGTAAAAGGATTGTTTTTCCAGAAAAATGGAGATCTAGAAGTCAAGGGATATACAGATGCTGATTGGGCTGGAAGTCACATTGATCGAAAGTCGACGTCAGGCTACTTTACCTTTGTTGGACGTAACCTAGTTACGTGGCGAAGCAAGAAACAAAAGGTTGTTGCAAGATCAAGTGCAGAGGCAGAATTTCGTGGAATGACACAAGGTATTTGTGAGTTGCTATGGATAAAACGTATTTTACATGACCTTGGTATATGTTTGTTAAAACCTATGATGTTATTATGTGATAACAAGGCAGCCATAGCAATTGCAAATAATCTTGTTCAGCATGACAGAACCAAACATGTGGAAGTTGATCGACACTTCATCAGAGATATCTTGACAAAGGTGAAATTAGTCTTCCATTTGTCACGTCAAAAGAACAGCTAGCAGATGTTCTAACAAAAGCTGTAACCGAAAAAGTTTTTCAAAACTCACTTACCAAGTTGAGAATGATTGACATATATTCACCAACTTGAGGGAGAGTGTTGAAGTGGGCAATTTAAGGAGAGTGAGTCATTTGTAAAAAGGTTAGTGACTTAGTTGTTATTGACTTAGTTGTTATTAAATCTTGTGGTTAGTAATGAGTTATGAAAATTAGGTGCAACTAGTTGCCTTGTAGTTAGGTTATAGACTAGGTTTGTTGTTGTACATCTCCTGTATATATATGGTGTAACTAGTGAAAGGAAATCATATCGAAGCATTATTCTCCATTAGCTTTTCTACATTACACATATAATTATAAACACTTATCTATACGTAAATACCTATTGATAAAATAAATGAACAAAATATATGCATATCAGCTTTAAATCGATGCAAATGGACAATAATAATTGTAGGACTAAGAGAATGTTTGAAAATTCAAAATTCAAAATAAGATTCTTAAAAAGAAAAAGAAAAAAGAAAAAACTAATTAAAGAGACTAACATATATAACAATTAAAATGTTATGGAAAAAATCTCAAAATTCTAGCACAAAGGTTCATTCAAGACTAAAGTCCGATCCACGAAGATGGGGAAAGAGAGAAAATGAAGTGGCGTCTGTTGGGATTTATGCCCTAAAGTCTCGTAATTAATTAATAATTATTTGATAATTATTTTATTATTATTATTTGTAATTTCTAATATTTATTATATATAAAAATTCAAGGTGATTAGTGTAATTAGTTGACATACAGGTGGATCATGTTCAAGAAATAAACCTAAATAATCTATAGTATATGGATAAGGTTGGGTGTCTTATCCTAGTAACATTATTGGTACGACCCACTTTGTAATTGTTACAAATGATTTGATCCAAATCATTCATATAGAGACATGTGAGTGAGGGTATACAATGAGTTTGTATAAGACTGTACCACAAAATATATAATATCTCTTTATAAATCTGTTATTTGAGAAGATTAATATTTTACAAGATGATCATATGTGACTCGATCTTAATATTGAGTAAGTTATATGAACTCTTACCTGTGATGGCTCGTCCTTTGATTTGTATGGGTGAGAATGATCTTTATAGACGATTCAATAAGCCTACCATTTTGGGGAATTGACCAAACAGGAAGGCTGGGAACATAAGTTTCACAAGATGAAACTCACTCCTTCCCATATAGGGAAAGTAGATGAGTAGTTCCCTTAAGTGTTGATTTCGGGATCTGAACAATGGAGCCTCACCCTCTCACTAACCCGAGAGAGACTTGGTTTATGGTTAGATCATAAATAGGTTGTTCAATAGAAAGTCAGTGGTACTTAAGGTGTAGGATGTAATTACAGAGGTAAAACGAATTTTTGACCTAGCTATAATTATGAACAACTCGTGAAGGATCAACTTGCATGTAATGGTTATATCCATGGACACAACTTGTCTTACAGTGCATAAGAGTGCAACTCTAGGCTTATAGTGGAGTGATCTAGAGTTAATGAATTAAAATTAATTGATTAATGAGTATAATTAGTTAAATTTGTATCATTAGAGCTTATAAATCTGGAGGTCCATAAGGTTTCCTTGCTAGTTCATAATAACATTAAGAGAGGATCAATTTAGTTGAAACAAAAATTTGAAATATACAAATTAATATTCAATATATTAAATGTAAAAGGGAAAAATATATTTATTGTATTTCATCCATGAAATATTAGCGAAAATAGTTTATGTATATTAGATACATTAATATTAAAAACTATATATACATTTGAAATTTGAATGAGATTTAAATTGGTTAAATGTATATTATAAAAGATTAATTTTATGATATTTGAATGAGATTCAAATAAATATAAAAATACATATTTTATTATAATATATATTAAAATATATTTTAAATTAATTCGTAAGGACCCTATAAATAAGACCTTTAGGTTTAGCCAAAAGGTTGACCAAAACACATTCCCTCGAGAATTGTTCTCTCTTTCTTTCAAAGAGCTCTCATAAGCCTTGATTCCGTGTTCGAGTTATAGCGAGGAAGATCTCATGGGAAAAGAAACACAAGAAGATTGTGGTTTTCAAAGGTAATAATACGTTTAACGTTTTATTTGTTTAATTCTAAATAAATAAAAAGAACGATTCCAACGACCCCTGCGGGGTTTGAAGTGTTCATTTCCTTCAGCGCCAACCCAAAAGGTCAGTGCAAAGAAAAGAGGATGGTCGGCTCGACCACGCTCTAGAGGAGCCGACCTCCAGGTCGGCTCGACCACACTCCAGAGGAGCTGACCAACCAGGTCGGCTCAGCGTCATCAAAAGAGTCGAGCTCCTCAGCTATCCGCAAAGGCCGACCCCCTCGTGGGGTCGGCTCGACTGGAGGGAAGAAAGTATCAACCCCCTCCTTAGGGTTGGCTCAGCTAGGGCCGTTACACAACCCCTGTAACAGTTGTGAGTTACAAAGGTCATGGAAATCCCTCTTAATGGCCTTTAATGGTCTCAAAGGGTCTTTATATAAGAAAATGACTCGAAACACAATTGGTAAGACAATATATCTTATTAAAATTTCATACTCATAAACTTGTCATCTCCCTTCTTCATTTCTCTCTCTAGAGCTAACTTGTCCTCCACCGATCATCTTGGGTCGGATCCCATTTTTGGATGGAATACCCGTTTGGGCTTTGTGGACTCTGATACCATATTAGACATCATGGGATTCCATCCTAAAATCAATTGGTTATAGGAGGAGTAACCTATGTATGGTTTATATTGTGAGTGAGGTCCCTTCATCTTTCTGATGTGGGATCGGGATCTCAGATGATGCCTCTTTGGGTTCACCATCTTCAGTAAATTCCGTCCACCAACATTATCAAATTTACACTATATATCTAAAATCGGTATAACGTCAACCAAAAAATATAAATCATCCTACATTTGGAACATCTTCACCGCACCACTCCCCCATTTTTTTTCTTTCAAATTTTTGCATTAAAATATCTCCATTTGCATGTATTTTTTTTTGAAATAGGAAATGTATTAATAAAAGCTAAAAATTAGCTGTGGAATCCAGAGAGGCAAGAGAGTCTAACCAACTTGGGTAGACTATTAACCATACACGTGGGTAAGGGGAGGTTAAACCAAAAGACGCTAACGCATCAGCAACTCGATTGCAATTTCTCGAGACATGCAAGAAAGAAGAAGAATCAAATTTGGAGCAGAGAAGCTTACAGTCTTCAATCCAAGAACCATTTTCATTCAGGGGGATGCTGGAGGAATTGAGCGCATCAATGGCCATCAAAGAATCAGATTCAAAGATGGCTTGGCGAATCCCTAATTTCAGAGCAAGCTCCAGCCCGCTTCGAATAGCCTCCAATTCAGAGTGAAGGGGACTGAGGAAGAAACCACTCTTCGAAGCTTTGGCAGCAACAATCGAGCTTGAAGAATCGCGAATCACAATCCCAACACTTGCTTCAGAAGAGGAAGAGAGCCAAGAGCCATCAACATTTATTTTGAAAAAACCCAAAGGAGGAGGAACCCACTTGTATGGTGAGACTTCTGGATATGGGGAAGCAAATTGAGGTAGGGAATGAGATCTTGAAAGTTCGGCTTTGTAGTTGGAGATCCAAACAATCTTTGAAGCCACATCAGGTATAACAGAGCCTTTATTAGCCAAATTTCTATCATTCCAAATTGCCCAGCAAATAATACAAGCTAACACTAGATCATCTTTTTTTAGGGAATCAAGCCAAAGGCTCCAGTGATCGGTAAAAGACAGGTGATGCAGTTTGCAGAGAGCAACTTTAGGGAGGAGAGCCTTCCAAATTTCTTTGACTCGAGAACAAAACAGCAAGGAGTGAGTGGTGGATTCCTCCTTTCTTCGACAAACAGGGCATAAGGTACCACAATCTACCCCTTTATCTTTTAGTCTACAGAGATTAGGGAGGCAGTTATGGAGAGCTTTCCAAATAAACAATTTAATTTTGCTGTGAAGCTTAAGACTCCAAAGAGATAACCAATGTCGATTAGAGACAGCCAAATTAGAAGAGCTAGCTTCTTCCAAAGTAGATAGAGCTTTCAAATATCCACTCTTCACATTGTAACGACCATCTTTAGAGTAATGCCATATCAAAGTATCTTGAGAAGGGAGTCTGCTTAATGGGATTGATCTGATGGCAGTGACATCCTCAGGGATAAAATATCTTTCCAAAAGCGGGATGTTCCAACTCCTTCTCTCTGTGATTAAATCATAGACAAACAAGTTAATCTGAGGAGCCAGAGGCTGTAAAATACTGAAGGTTGAATCACGAGGAATCCATTTATCATGAATGGCTGAAATTTTAGAACCCGAGCTAACTCTATAACGAAGGCCAGAAGATAATAACTCACGACCCCATAAAATGCTCCTCCAAAGGTAGGAGGGTTTATGGCCTAAACCAGCTGCCATAAAATCACAATGGGGGAAATACTTAGCTTTAAACAAACGAGCCACCAAATTGTTAGGATTAGTCAAGAAGAGAGAAAGAGAGATGAGACTTATCTACAGCCGGACCTACGTGATTCCTATTTATGAAAATGGTCCACAAAATCAATTCATGGGAGCCATATATGTAACTTTTCTTCCTCCATATATTATCACTTCAGCTATGCATTATTGAGGAAATGATAGTTGTTAACTATAAATTATTTGTTGAAGAAAAATGATATGTGAGTTGCATAAATTTATAGTCTTGCATGTAGTGAATTCCACTAAGCATGGATCAACTTTAACGTGTCACTTTCAATATATCTTAGTGGATATGACATCAATTATCATTTAAAAAAAAATCGGTAGTTTAATCTACATTTTGTTGAACTGAAAAAAATATAACTTAACATAAATGGTCAAATTATAAAGTATTCAAATATAATCCTTGAACCACTTTTTCCTCCTTTGATTATATTGAATATTACACTTATTATTATTTTTTGAGTTCAAAATAACACGGAGAAGAAAGAGATTCAAATTTTTAACATTTTAGTCAATATATGTGTCTTAACCAAGCTATGTTTGGGTCAACAATATTACATACTTATTTAATCTTATAAATCAACAAAAGAAAACCTAAACTACATTGATGTTTCACATCATTGGATCTACTAAACGCACAAACCATCAAATGTAATTTTTTTTTTTTTAGTTTAACAAAATGTGAGATGAAATAATTTGAACATTTGACCTCTCGATCAAAGACATATATTTTAAGCTAGTTAAGTTAGGCTACGTTGAACACAAAATAAGATTTGTTCGAAAGAATTATTATAAATCATTTGCTTTAAATCATTTTTAAACTAGAGAGGTACAATTTACTTGGAGCACAACCACCAAGTGCAATTTGTGGTATAAATTCCATAAAAAAAAAACTAATACATACCCAATAAACTTTAGTCCTTGAGTTGTTATAATAATTTTCTTTTAACGTAAATTTAGTATATGCATTATCAATTTTATAACAATTTAATCAACTCTATTATGTAAAAAATTAATCCTTCTAATTTAAAATTTGTAAGAATTTAGTCATATTATTAATATTTAATAATAAAATTTCTTACATATGCATGTCAATATAAACCTAAGAGAAACTAAATATATTTATAAACTAAAAATAATAATAAATTGATACATAATAAAAATTGACTTTTAATTTTGATGAATTTTTTTACGGTAGGAATTAAATTGTTATAAATTTGAGAGTATAGAAACTAAATTATTAGGTGCTAAAGTTCAAAGACTTAAATTCATACCGATTTAAAAGTAAATTTAAAGTTTATGAGCTTGAACTAAATTATTACTTTTATGAAATTTTAGAGACTGACAATATTTTTTAAATATTCAAAACGTTATCTCCGGCCTCATGAAAGGCAGTACATGTCAATTATTGTCGACTTATGTTTACTTTGATTTTTTTAACCACAACGTTATTAATATTATATCTCCGACCTCATAAAAGATAATATGTCATTATCGAAGTATGTTGATTTTCAATTTTTTAACCAAAAATTTACTAAAACTTTAAACACTTTATGGATTAAAATAACTCTATTTTAGATGTGGGATAGTGTAATTCAATAAAGATGCATGGATGTGTGTAATTTTTATGGGAAGAAGATATTGCGTTTTGATGGTGGGACATCATGTCTCTACGAACACTTTTTTTTAAGAACTTTGGGTTTGAAAAGTGGGACAACCTTAATTAATTAATGAATTAACCTTAATTATTATCTGATGGCTGGTTGGTTTTGGTACAGTTTTAAGATCTTCTCTTGGCAATTAATGATTCTTTTAAGGAATAAGGATTGCTTTAGAAAAATATACCTGTTTGATTTGATAGCATAAACGTCAAAATTAATCTTTTTTCCTTTCCACACATAGAATCTGATCTCTTTCCTTATCTTTGTTTCTGCACATATCTCGAGACTATTAAACTTCAACCATAGTTCAACGGATTAAAATATAAATTATCGATCAATAGGTTATAGATTCAAATCATCTATACCTATGGTCATCGGTGTCGTGTTTGTTTTTTAATTACTCGTTGAAATTTATTATTATGGATTGGAACCCCTTCTTATAGAGGAGATTCTTCCTTTTTTTAGGCTGTTTTTCTATATATCTTTATATTTTTTTATTTTTTTTCAATGAAAGTTGGGTACTTTTTAAAAAAAAAAAAATCATCTATACGGCCAATGTGTTAAAAAAAAACTTCAACGGCTTAATTGATATACTTTCGTTGAAGAGCTATTTATTGCCGCCAATAGCGCTTCGCTTGTCGAAGCTGCTTTACCGAGTTTACGAGGTCAGAGATTCAAATTTCTGCCCTTATATGCTAAAAAAAAAAGAAAAAAATTATAATAGGCCAAGTAGATAAAGTATTTATTAGTTTCTAAGTTTGTTTTGGTTCAAACCACTATCACAAACTTTAACAAGTTAACAAGAAAGTTGAACATCACATGACTATATACATTGATATATAGTTTTAGTAGTTGAACATTAAGATGTGTGAAATAATTAGGAATGTTTTGAGTATAGTTGTTCCAAAAGTGGAATATGATTTTTTTGGTAACCAAGTGAAAGTAAAAGTAAAAGACTTTATATCTTATCTTTTGATATACTATATTTCATAATTTCATGATATTAAAAAGATAAATAATTTCAAATATTTCAAAAGAAAGATTATCCATGAAAATAAACACGACATGAAGATAACTTTAAGAGATAACAAAATGTTAAATATATATTTTTTAATATAGTTTTGATCCTATAATAAATGTTTCTTCTCTTCAAGTCGTTTATTTTTTCCGATCATATGAATTTTATACATAAAATATATGTTCTTTATATAGTTTTTGTACTTTTTCTTTGGTGTATTCATATCGATTTCCCATAAGAACAGTCCCAAACAATTTCAACTTAGGATCAGTTGTCTTGAAGGGCAAAGGAAATTTATGACTTCATTCTCCTTTTATTTTTTTGAGGTTGATAAAATCAAAAAAAAAAAAAAAAAAAAAAAAGTTTTAATTATAAGCTTTGAAATATATGGGTTGATTATTGCATTTTGTTTGTGAAAGTAAATGGGTTGAGTATATATCTCAAATGTGACCAAGGTCAAAAAGTTGGAATTCACAATCACATATATTATTGAGCTAATTAAAAAACAATTTTTTTTTAATTGAACTAAAAAAACATTATTTCTAAGAATAATATTATATTTGTAGTTACTTATATAAAAAAATATATTTGAAATTTTCGATACTTAAAAAAATAATGGTAGCGATACTCAATTTGTATTGGAAGAATGAAATGAACCCGCAAGACAAAAAGAACTGAAATAATGAACACTAATATGATGTTGAGCCATCAAACTCTGATGATCAAGTTAGTATTGAGCTTGAGAGAATTTTGATAATAAAATTTTGAGCGTATTTCGACGTACCTCTTCCTTTTGATCTCTTCCGTTACTTAAAGTGTCTCGGACTGCAACGGTAGCCTTTGTATTAAATGAGTCGTCGTTCTGATGGTGTCCAAGACCTATCACTCGAAGAGAGTGGTTTATACTTTGACCAACTCTAAAACATCTCGGGATCAGCGCCCTTCATGGCCGAGCCAACACGAGGGGGTTCAACCTTGTTGGATCGTGGCCGACTTGACCAGGTCAACCTTTGCAAGGTCGTCGCTTGTTAGGCTGCAGGAGATGAACGGTTGGAGTTGGTATGCAATAGTAGATTTGTCGGAGCTGAATTAATGGACCTGATTTGCTGGAGTTGAACTGTCGAAGCTGAACTACTAGAGCTGATCTGCTGGAGTTGAACTGCAGGTGCTGAACTTCAGCTCGTCCCTTCTTGGCGGCTAGGGAAGTCCTCTTTAAGAGGTCGGTCTTTTGGACCCTGAATCTTCTGTGGCCTTTAGACTGGTTGATGATTTTAGGTCGACCCTTCGAGTACTCAACCTTCTATAGACTTTAGACTTGTTGATGATTTCAAGCCTAACCTAAATATTTTAGAAAAACAAAGCAAACCGTTCAATTTTTCTTTACAAATTTATCGATTACTAATGAATAGACATCGTTAATTTCTAGTAGCATTGCAACAGGACAATGAAGAAATTGCAAATAATATTTCTTTTTTGGGAGGACATTCCCTTCATTTTCTAAATGTTTGTAAAATTATATATATATATATATATATATATAGTTATTATACATAGCATTTTCTTTTTTTATTCTTTTTAGTTAATCAATATATTGGGTGTTGGGGTGAGAATTTAAACTTCTAATTTCTTGATGGAAAGTATATATATATTTTTTGACAAGTTGAATCACGTTGAAATTAACTAATTTTAATAAAGTAATTGTGTATGTAAATATTAAAAAAAAAACATTACATTACTTGTTAACTTTAGTAATAGTAATGACAATATCTTTTCATTTTGTGTGATTATTGCAATTGATATAGATTTTGATAGCAATCATTAACTAACCTAAACATTATTGATTTTTTTTTTTTTTTTTTTTTTTACAACATGTTGGGGTGAGGATTGGACCTAGGATTTCATGGTCACTAGACGATACATGTCTTTGAGCTATGCTCTTGTTGGCTTATTGACTACACTTATACAATTACATTATTGACTAGAATCACAGTAATAATTAATTTACGTGTTTTCACTTTTTACAATATTTATAATTTGTATTTATTTATTTTTTATTTTTTTAATGCCAACAAGAACATAGTTCAACGCATGATGTATCGCTTAGTGGTCCTGAAGTCCTAGGTTTAAACTCCCACTCCAACATGTTGTTAATTGTGCTAACAAAATCTAACTCAACTGACATATATGAACTAGTAACTAAAAGATCTTAAGTTCAATCTCCACTCCCACATACAATTTTAAAAAATAAAAACTTAAAATATATGATTAATTATTTATTTAATATAGTAAACCTAGATTTTGTTTATATTATTATTATTAATATTGAAGTTCAACAAAATAATATAATGGAAGACATAATTTAACTTCTTTTTTATTTTTATTATTGTACAATAAATGGTACTATCCGTTACAAAAATAAATAAATAGTACTATCATCGTTGAACTATGTTCACTTTAACCGACAAAATTCAACTTCAAACTTTAGATAATACTTTACCTAGTATGCTCACATTGATGTATGCATTCTACATTATGTTATATTTGTAATTGTTTTTTCATTATTATTATTATATATGAAATCATTAAATGAGAATAAAATAATATAATATAATTGCAACATAAATGATTATATATCTTTGGTTATATATTATTTTTCAACATTTATTGAACAATGAATGAAGAAGAAGACTATTTTTATATTTTATACATAGAGAGGAGTTAGAATAAAAAAATAAATGGAAGAAAAAGGTAGTGGGGGAGAGGGAGACATAATTGTCCCCTCAATGTAATGGAATTTGAATACAAAGATGAAAAATAAAGAGATAAATTAATACAATACAAAATATTATTATTATTCTCTTTTACAGAGATATATGCTTTGTCTCTTTCACTTCACACCCTCCCATTTTCACTCTTCTTTTTTATTTATTATTATTTTTTAATTTTTATTATAACCTTAAAACACTTTTTAGAACAGTGAGCAGAAGAAGAAAGAAGAATCCAAAACCTAATTACTAATCCCAAATTCTTGGGATTTTAAAACCATTGGCTGCGGGACTAATCTCTCTCTCTATCTTACATTCATTTTTTAATCCCTTTTTATATTCTACAATAATGTCACTAATCCCACCATTCATTGCAAAACGGGGCACAAGTATCTGTGGACAAGTAAGAGATCTGTGGTTCGAATCTCCCACCTCTAATGTACTTAAAAAAAAAAAATCTCACCATTCATTTGCCTCTCTATATATATATATTTACAATAGGATATAGAATTCGAAACTCTAATTTCTGGATCAATATTCATATATTATACCAGTTGAATTATGTTCGTGTTGACCCTTCATTTATCTTATATGTATATAAAAAAAAAAAGCATTTGTTAATGTATTTGATTTATGAGTTAGATTTATGTGACTTAAGTGAAAATTACACTAATGATTTTGAGGTTTAGGTTTAGTAATATTTGAGTTTTCATAGGTTTTAAACTCAACAATTTTATCTTTGGTAGCATTGTTAGTCCCTCCATCTGTTTTTTCGTTTAAATAGTTTTTTTTTATTAAAAATATATTTTTTAATTCATTAAATAAATAAATAACATTTTTCTTTTTTTCCTCTTCTCTCATTCCTCCTCTCATCTTCTACATCCTAACATTCATGGCCGACTGTCGCTGCCCCGTCGTCCTCCGCCTGTCGGTGTCGACTTCTTCTTCCTTTATTTTCCCTTTCTCATTCTCCATTTAATTCCCACATGTTTTAAAAAAAAGAACGTGAAGAATGTTGATCTGGAATAACCTAGATTTGGGTTCATTTCAAATTTGAAATTTGGGGGTCAACCAAAATGAATTCTGACAAGTTGGTCAACATGTCGGGCTATGTACTCGAAGAATCTAAAATAATGGGGTTTTGTACTCGGTGGTTTTGAAACGTTTGGCTTCCCTTAGCTCTGGTACTCATGGCGCCACCAAATCCTCGATCTCGCCTCCCGCAGCTACTGTGTCGAACCTTCCGCTGCTATGGCGACTCCGATTCATTATCGTCGGCAAGCGATTACACTTGGCATTGATTACTACATTTGCAAACAAACATTCTTTTGTTTATTTTTTAAACATAACCGAAGGAGAGAAATGGGAGAAGAAAAAGATGGAAGATGGAAGATAGAAGATAGAAGAAGGAGAGAGAAAAGAGAAATCTCCCTTCGTAATAGTTTTTTTTAAATGGAGATGAGAGAAAGGGGGAAAGGAGAAGAAGAAAAGGAAGAAAACAATTCTAGTGGCCAGCGATGGTCATAGGAGGAAGAAGATAGATGATGAATGATGGAAGGAAGAGAGAAGAGGGAGGAGGGAGGAAGGAAAAAGAAAAATAAATAATAAATAAATCATTTTTTTTTTAAAAGAATTCTAATAATTAAAAAATATTTTTTTAATTAAAAATAAGTATAACGTTAGCCTTCCATTAAAATTTAATCAAAAATTTGACAGAAGATAAAAAAAAAACGCACTAAATGCTAACTTCAAAAATAAAATTGTTGTGTTTGAAACCTTGTCACACACATGCTACCAAACCCAAACTCCAAAAATCATTAGTGTAATTTTTCCTTTAATGTATATGACTCGTTTGTTTATCTTTAGACTATTATAGTTTGTTAATCTCATGTATTAATTCATTTTTTAAATGATTTTTTAAAGTATTTAACATTTCGACACACCTTTAAATTTTATGGAGAGTCATTTTGCTCTACTACGTGCATACTAATCTTTATAAATTATAAACGATTCCAAAATGAAATAGAGGTATGATTTAATCATTGTTTATACAAACTTGAACTCCTCTAGGCTTATTATTTACAAAAAAAAAAAAAAATGAATGGGATAATTACAATATGCTCGTCTCTAACAATGTAAAACTATCTGTCATATTATGGCGATCTTCTTCAATAATTTTATTAGATATCATGAGGTTCCATCTCAAAACCAATTAGTAGTAAGAGAAGTAGCTCATGTATCTTATATTGTGAGTGTGGTCCCTTCATTTTTTTTACGTGGGATCCTCAACATGCCCTCTCATCTGATTTACCAGATCCCATCTTTGAACCGAATATTCATTTGGATTTCGTGGACTCTGATACCACATTAAATATCATGTCACAACGGAAGTAAGAACCGCGGTTGAGTTTCGTGGGCTCTAATTCTATCAAATTTCTCAAAAACATACCATGAAAGTTTTAGCTAGAGACAAAAGGATGGAAGCAGCATGTGTTTGTTTTTTCACCCCAAATAGAGAAGGAGTGGGGAAACCACCCACCCACCAATTTTCATTTTTTGAGGGAGGAAAAGAGGTGAAAGTAGAGAGAAGAAAGGGATGAGAAATGATGCAAAAATAGGATGAATAAATATGAATAAAAGTGTCCTTTAAATTTTGGTTTGGTGAAGGGTATGTGTGAATGTTTGAGAGTATATAAAAAATATTATATAGAAGAGGTTTGAAGAAAGAGACATGTCATGAAGAGCATAAATCATGCACTATCTAAAAAGGAAAGGGTAATAATCTCTCTTCCCTTAAACCCATATAGAGTGAGAAAGGGGAATGGTCAAATTTTTGTAGGGTCCCCTCTTTCCCAAAGGGGTAGGAACCTATTTAATGCCCACTAAATGCCTTTCTTCTATTTTACTATTGCTATTTTTTACCCCCTTCACACTCTCAACTATTTCATTCTACCAATCAATTTTTTTCATCATTTTTTTTTAAATATTTTGTTATAGTAGATTAAGTGCGTGTTTAATAGAGAATCGAAATTGTGTTTTATATCGTTTAGTGACCATGAAGTCCTAGGTTCAATCTCTCATCCTAACATGTCGAAAAAAAATGTGTTTTATGTTTTAAGATTGATTGAGTGTAGAAAATTTACGTTTGGTATGTAATCTAGATTCTGTTTCGGAAGACTGCTTTCAGACTCTGTGATTCAAACGATATAAATTTTGAATTCTCAAAACAACATTTTTGCTTTTGTTTTTGGATATCTAAATTTTGAATTTGAAATTTTAAAAGGTAGAATTATATTTAAAATGATAAAAACTTGAATAAATATAATGTTATATGTTATAATATCAATTCATTTTTGTTACATTTTTATATGTATAATATAATATATTGTAAATTATAAAATAATAAATTATACAAAATTTATAACATAAAATATGTTTATAAATTAATTAATAATAATTTATATTCCACCTAATATTTAGTTGGTAACTACTATATTTTTATGGTTTATAAAAATCTTATCAAACAAATTTTGAAGAATTAGTTAAATTGATATTCAATTTCTAAATCTGTTACCAAACGCATATTTGAAAATATGAAATACAATTATGTTTTTTTTATTTTCGGATCATCAACTTGTTGAGTATCCCATATTATAAAGATGAAGAAACCTCACTCAGGGTATAAGATACATGAGTTACTCCTCACATTACCAATTGATTTTAAGATAGAACTTCATGATATCTAATATGATATGAGAGTCCTGAAGCAAACAAGTATTTGGTTCAAAAATGAGATCCAATCAAAGAATGGTGAACCCAAAGAGGTAGGATCCAAAAATGACTTATCTTGAAGGACCTCACCTCACTCACAATCTAAAATACCTGGAAAAATGATGATTAATGAAGTATTTTTCAAAAAAAAAAAAAAAAAAACAACCAATGAGAGTAAGTTTTGTTTGAGAAATGATTACTTTTCACAACATTTTCTTTTAAACCAAAGTGTAGTGAAAACAAAATTAATTGAATGACTGGTCTTTAAAAGTTTAATTTTATTTATTATGTTAAAATTGAGGGAATGTCTTTCTTTTCTTAAATATTTGTTTTTTTTTCTGTAACAGTGGTAATTGTTAAATTTTATTATTGATAATTCTTTTTAGTGTAATTATGATTGATAATTAATTTATATATTGATGTTCTATAATCATAAAAGTTTATTAACTTAATTAGATATTATTGACTAGTCAATGCTTCTTGCTTTTTTTTGTTGTAAAAATTTTATATCTCAATTTTATATATATAAATGATTCTTATTGATAAGTATGTGAGAATTATATCGAGACTATAAAAAAAAGTCTTTCAATTCAGAGCGATAGAAACTAAATATATAATTAAAACTATATATTTAATAAATAAAGTTGTTATTTTTTTTAAAATATTGGAGAGTTTGAGAGATTAATGATTTTAACTTAATGATTATCAAATCATTTTGAAAATGTCCAAAAGGTTAAAACAAATTAGAAACAACTATAAATTAAAATATTATTTTGAAAATGTTGAAACAAATTAGTCAAAACACTATTAAGTTAAAGAATCATTTATGTATTGTCAAAAAAAAAAAAAAAAAAGTTAAAGAATCATTTTCTTCCTTATTTTCTATTTTCAATTTTTAAGAAACATACCAATTAATTAATCTTTTCCTCATCTTTAAAAATTCTTTACAAAATTATATACAAATTCTAAACAAACAAAAAGATTTACTTCTCATTTAAGTTTTTCAAAAGCATAAGAGATAGAAGTGTTATTTTATTATTACCTTTTTAATTCATAAAAATGACAACAATTATGAAAGTTGTATTTTTTAGAAAAACACTTTTCCAAGTAAAACTTCCAAAATATTTTTACCCTAGACAAAAAAAAAAATTAAAAAAAATAAAAAAAATATAAAAAAAAAATAAAAAAAAAATAAAAAAAAATAAAATAATTTTTTAAAGGAAAATTGTATCAGATGTCAATTTAGAGTAAAATAATTAAAAATATAACATTTTTTAAAAAACAATTGCGGATATGACAATTTCTATCACGGATAGTATGGTCTATCGTTGATAGAAGTTTATCGCTGATAGTAGTCTTTTTTATAGAATTTTGTCAGTGATAATAGTCTATCAGTGATAGAAGTCTATCAGTAATAATCATAAAATCTATCAGTGATAGCTACGGATTTTTTGTCATATTTGCAAAAAGTTTTAAACTTTGCTAAATTTGCAATTATTTTAGACATGATTGTTGTTTGTGCAACCAACCATTTTTTCAACCCATAATTAAATTTAAGTCGTTGGATTCAAGTAGAAGTTTAACATGGTATCAGAGTAAGACTTGTATATGTTCAAACCTCGTGTAATATCATTTCCTTTACAATTAATTCACCATAATCCATCAACTTAAACTTTTGAGTTCACCCGTGATCTAACAAACGTAACCAAACGAACCCTAAACAACTATCTCGATCACTCAAGCATCACAACATATGAATTCATTAAGAAAAAGGGTTTTGAAGAACAAAATTAACCATATGAGTCCTTGGAAGAGAGATCAAAAAGTGGAGAGAAGAAAGAAATTGGCAAAGAATTAGAAGAAGAAGAAGAAGAAAGGATGAGATTTGAAATAGGTGTGTGTGTGTTCTGACAGAGAAGAAAGAGAGAGAGTAATAGTCAAAGAGTTAGTGAAATGTCGTTTCAATCTACAGTTTATCCATCAGAACAGGGATGTGTGTATGCAGTCTACCAAGCATTTCTACAATTTTTTTGTCCCCACATCCAACCCCTAGTTTTTTTTTTAATTTTTTTTATTTATTATTTTATATATATATATATATATATATATATATATATATATATATATATATATATTAGGGTTAGGGTTCTTCTGCCTACCTTTTTTGCCCATCTCTCTCTACAAAAAGCTGCCACCAGTATCTATTCCACTGCAAATCCCTTCTTATTTTACACTCACCTTCATTAACATCTCATTACAATTTCATCCCATCATATATATATATATATGTATATATATATATATTCTCAATTCTCAATTCTCGCCATGTTATTGTAAAATTCTTTCTTTTGAACAACCGATTTCTTTATATTTTGTCGTTTTTTGAAAAGATACTTGATTGATGATCAAAGAAAAAAGAAAAAGAGATACGGGAGAAAAGTTTTTCAATTGAATAGTATGACAAATAAGTCATAGTTACAAAATAACTTAGATTTCGAGCACCACGAAGCAACGTTGAGGATGATATCGTCTCAAAGCTAAGACAAAGTCTTTGAACTATATATCATTGAAAATTCTGTGATTATGTTTCAACCGTATGTTCAATAAAATAGCACCAAATTTATACCTTTGTGGTTACGATGTATTAAAGAGAAATTTGAATGAGTAATTTTTTTCTTTTTAGAAAAAAAGACACTTCAATGAATGAGAGAATAGAGTACAAAAGAAAGGTAAGAGGAAAGTCTTTCAATTTAAAAAAAAATATCATAATTACAAAACAACTTCGATTTGAAGTATCATGATGCAACATTGATGATAATTTCATTCCATAACTCATGAAAGGACTTTGATTTATCACTAAAAATTCTGTCATTTTATTGCAACTAAATATACCATAAATTTGCTCCGAAGATGTTGCACCACATAATATGTTTCACATTATGATTCAAAATAATCATTGGTAGCTTTAATTATCGTAATATTGCAGTGTGTGTTAGGGTTAATTTACATAATCGATTTATTCAGTGTAATTATAGTGATTAGTGGTTACTCCATGTATTGATTGATTTGTAATCATAATTATAACCACGTATATATGTCTTTTGTTTTTTCAATATGTTTGCAATTATTGGTTTTTAGCAATTACTTTTGGGATAATTTATCTCAATTATATTAGCGATTTTAGGTTATCCCATGATGTAATATTATTGTACCGGGTACAAATCTCCTATTAATTGTTAATGGAAATATTGTCTTTTTAACATGAAGCTATGTTTGTATACTTACACCAAAATGTTATCGACTTTTTTCGTGTAGATTTAAGATGTTTGCCTCCAATCAAGATCAGAAAACCTAAAATATAGATCGATGCTCGTTTCGATAGCTAAGCACAATAACCAGATTTTATATATTTTAAAAAATTGAATCAAAATCATCAAAGGTTAACCTAGTGGTCATGAAAATCCCTGAAACTATTAATGTCCGTCTATCCCGTGAGATTAGTCGAGGTACGCGTAAGCTGACCCAAACACACTCATAAATATCAAAAACAAAAAAAAAAAAACTGAACCAAAATATAAATGTTGGGAAGACCATATTATGTGGTGCAACATCTTCAGAGCCATTTTATGGTATATTTGGTTAGAACGAAATGATAAAATCTTCCATGATAAATCAAAGTCCTTACATCAGTTATGAGATGAGATTATTATCAATGATGCATCATGGTGCTCCAAATCGATGTAATTATGATACTTCTCTAACGCTTAATTGGAAGACTTTACTCAAGCCTCTCCTTTCTGATGAATAAAATATCTTTAAAAAAAAATGTTGGGAAGACCCAATAGACGCACTCTACACACATTATTTTCCATAGCTCCAAACCCAAAATAACATACAATCCCAAATTAACCCCTTAAGCAAAGATCTCCTCTTTTCATCTTTTCTCCCACCAAGCAAAAGCAAAGCAAAGCAAAAAGGAGCATATTTATCGTATTTGAAAAGTAGTCGTACATATTTTTGCAGAGAGAGATGTGAATCTCAAAAGTCTATAAAAATTTAACCTTACATTTTTCAAAAAACCATTATATATATATATATATATATATATATATATATAATATAAGGCTGGTTGCACAAATAGCAATCAGACCCAAACTAATTGCAAATTTAGCAAACTTTAAAATGTTTTGCAAATATGGCAAAAAAACCCGTTTCTATCACTGATAGACTTTATTATATCACTGATAGACTTCTATCAGTGATAGACTATTATCTCTGATAGACTATTATCACTGACAAAAATCTATAAAAAGCTGAGGTGATCAGCGATATACTTCTATCAGTCATAAGATATCAGCGATAGAAATTGCTATATCCGCAAAATTTTTAAAAACATGCTATATTTGCAAACAATAAGTCTTAAATTGTCATTTACTACAATTTCTCTATAATATACACTTCACATTCTCTCTTTGCCACCATTCTAGAGAGATAAAATAAAAAAAAGAAAAAACAAACAAATAAATAAAGAGGGGTTTGAAATTTTACGAATGAGTTGGTGAATTATACGAGTCATGATGAAGATCTTAAAAGGAAAAATAATGATTAAAAGGAAAAAACAAAAGATAAACAAAAAAGCCTGAAAACATCTGAATATAATAATAATAATAATAATGAAAAAAAAAAAAAAAAAAAAAATAATGGTGAGGTGGGTTTTCTTAGTTGAACAATGGTTGTCTTGTTTTACGCACATCAATCAACTTTCTTTGACCTTTTATGGAAGTGTAATTAATCACAGCATTTATGGTTTCCATGTATATGCGTACGCCTACATATCTCCCTCCATGCACCTGTATTTTCCCAGTCCTATGTACAATTCAAACACACACAAAAAAGTGACAAAGAGAGAGAAAAAAAAACAAACATCTTCATAGTTCACAACCTAAGCTACCTGCTAACTTTCCACAACTATGTGCCAAAGCGAGCATAGCTCAGCTGGCATATGTATGTCTCAATGACCAAGAGGTCTGTGGTTCGAATCCCCCACCCCCGATGTACTAAAAAGAAAAAAAAAACTCTCCACAACTATGTCTACAACTACAACAATTGTTGTTTGAGTATAATACATAATATTGGTACATAAATGATTCAATTTAACATGAACTATCGAATTAAGCTTTTAGGTTTAGTAACGGACATTTTTTCTACCTACCGTAAATGTCAGAGGTTCGAATCTTTCACCTTTCTCGTTCAACTGATTTAATATGAAATTGGTGATTGGTATAGAAGATCTTGCTACAACCCGAGCATAGCAACTAGTTAAGGCATAAAAAAAAGAAAAGAGTAAGAAACAATAGAGAAGATCTTTGCATAAACGTTTATGATGTTATTTTCTATTGATTTCAGCTTTAACTTTTGAGTTTAGTGATGATTTTCATCGTAATTTTAAAATCCGAACAATGAGAGACGAGAAGAAATTGAAGCCAAAAGCACCAAGGAGAGTTGATTAAAAATGGCCAATTCAATTTACAAAAAAGCTTGGGCTAAAATAGCTATATAAAAAAAAAACCCTGGATTTTGTAACATATAACATATATATTTATAAGAATAATGTTCCCTAAAACCCCATATATATAACAAAAAACATACTAATGACATAGAAACCAACCAACCAACCCCCATTAGAACAACAAAACCAATCAATCAATCATGATCTTGCTCAACTTCAGAATAAGCAGGCTCATCCTCTTCATCAAACCCATGATTATGATTATGATTATGATTATGATTATGATTATGATTATGATTATGATTATGATGATTATGGTCACCATTATTATTATTGGTATTATTATTATTATAAGCAGCATGACCATTTCCAAAGGCTTTGATGTGATCTTTGAGGGATCTCTTGTGCTTAAAATCAGAGCCACAAATGCAATACCAAAGCTTGCCACAATTCTTCTCATGAGTTCTCCAATCTCCTCTAACAGCAAAGGCTTTGCCACATTTTCTACACATGAAAGGCTTGATTCCATGCTTGCGTTTGTAGTGAGTTTGAAGGGTTCTAAAATCCTTCAAGGGCTTGGCTCTTGGATGGTCAATGTTGTTGCGACAGCCGGGGGAACAACAATAGCACGGCAGCCTAAGCATGCCGGTTGGCTGCGTGCCTCTTAACGACTCGGGTCCTCGCCTGTATTGAGAACCATGCCCCCACATGTGCATCTATAAGACGCCACGGTAGAGGTGGGGGAAAAAATTAAAATCTTCGAGATTGTGTTAAAATGTTCAAGACTCGTTTGATAACTATCAGACAATCAGGAACTTCTTTGTTTTGTTATCTAAGTTCTAGAAATGTTCTTATAGAGAAGAAATTGTGATGAGTTCATAAGCACATATTTCAAAAACAGGAAACTAAAAACAAAATTATTTTGATAACGAAGACTTTAAAATGTTGCTCCAAATCTCACTAGCTTCTTGGTTGTTCTTGTTAAAAGTTTGTGTTTTTTGAATTTTTTTCAAGGGGAATTGTGAGATGGGTTGTTGGTTGTGTTTAAGAGGGAGATTGATGAATTGGGTTTTGGTGTATTTGATCTCTAGTTCTTGGGATATTGATTATTTGAACAATGTGAGTTGAGGAAAAAGAAAAAGTTTGGTTTTTTTTTTTCTTTGTATGGAAAATGAGGAATTTTTGGAATACCCATTTGAGAAAAATAGCAAATTTTGCATAATTCCAGATCATATTTATTTGGGGAAAAAAGAAAGAAACTTTCCACTACCATGAAGAGAAAAAAAAGGGAATGAGTGGTGGTTAGTAAGTGAATTGAAGCAACATTCATCATCATCATCAATGTAGTACCTTAACAAAGTTGGGTTTTTTTAGCTCTCTTCTATCATATAAAAAAAAAAACAAATTGAACAAAAACAAAAACAAAAACAAACACAAAAACATATTTGATGGAAAAAGAATTGAGATCTTTATGGTTTATGTAATGAATTGGGATTGTTAATCATGAGTGAAAAGAGCTTTGAAATATACAATAGGCAAAAACATGTGTTTGTTTCCCAAGAAAGAAGGGAACCTAACAAGGAGAAAATTAGGAAGAGAGAAAATTGTTTAGTTCCCTCTCTCTCTCTCTTTGGATTATTTAAAAAAAACTCAAATTTGTGTTTTTTTCTTTATTTTCTTTCTTTCCTCTCAACAAACAAAAGCAATTTCCCCCTTCAAAAAAAAAAAAAAAAAAAAAAAAAAAAAAAAAAAAAAAAAACCCTCCAAAACAAGATCAGCAGCACAGAGTTCAAAGTACTAAAGGGAGAGAGGAGGGCACAAAGAACATTGCTTGTGTTGTTCAATCACTTACAAAAAAAAAAAAAAAAAAAAAAGTTACTGAGATTTCACCAACAATTCAGAGTTGGATCAGAAAATAAAGCAAACTACATAAATTCATTCAAACCCCATCATCAACAAATCCATGCAAAAACCAAAAACCCCAACAAAAAAAAAACAAAAAAAAAACCAAGATTTTGTTTTTTGAATAATCAGCATAGAATTAAGAAGTAAATAAAGAAAACAAAAGGTGGGATTTAGAAATTACCTGCATGTTGTTATATCTATTGAAGGTCTTATAACAAACAGGACAAGAGAACTGAGTAGGACCAATGAGGATTTGTGAAGGAGTTGGGATCCAATATTGTCCTTTGTTGAGTCTACTACTCAAACAAAATCCAGAAATTGCAACTTGTTGTTGTTGATGATCTTCATCTTCATCTTCTAATTCCTCTTCTAAATCTTCTTCTTCGTCATCGTTATCGTGATTCGTAGTAGACGACATCAAAAGCGTGGCCATTTCCGAGGCACTAGGGCTAGGAAGCCCTATGTGGAGTGCAACCGTGACCGAACCGTCGTCGTTTCGATCCTTTTCGGTGTTTCCGTCGTTGTTGTTGTTGTTATTGTTGTTGTCAATTTCCATGGCGGAGGAGGAGGAGGAAGAAGGAAGGAAGGGATGGTGGTGGTGGTGGTGGTGATGATCTTGTGATGATCTGGTGGGGCTGCGGCGGAGGAGGGGGAGGGCTTGCCGAAGTGGAGGAGAGGACGGTGGCGCGTGGAGGTGTGTGGGGAAGAAATTGGGAGGAGGGTTTTGGGAATAAGGAAAAGGGTGGTGGTGGAAATTAGTGGGAGAGTTGAATTTGAAGAGATTTGTGAAGAAGTTAGTGGAAGGGTCATCCATGGTTGTGTTTGTGTGAGAATAATTGGAAAAGGGATCTAGTGGGGAAGAAGGGGGAATAGTGTTGTTTTTTTTTTTTTTGTGGGGGTGGCTTTAATGGAGAGGAAGTGCTTTTATAGAGAGAGAAGTGCTTTTGGACGGTTGAGAGTGGGAGAGAGATTATTATGTATGTATATATATAACAATAAGAGCACCAAATTGAAGGGAGATGATAGAAGATAGAGAAGATGGCATGGGCAAATGGGAGTGGAGGAATTTCCAATTACTATATTGTTTTTTTTTTCCTTTACTACTAAGTAGGGTTTGGATTTGAACCTCTCGATTTTCGGGAGTAAATTTCTAATGCTCGTAAAGGTTTAAAATGTTGATGTTGATGAAAATGTCGATGAAAATTATCAATTAAATGCCGATGGAGACGGATATTTCTAGAAAAATCTTAAAAACAGAGAATTCAAAAAATATATATATATATATATATTCAAATTAAGAAATAAATATTTTACCCTATTTAAACGAGTTAAAATACTTATTATCAATATTATATTCATATTAGTTATTTGTTGTTACTTTTGTTAATATTTATTCAAATTTTTACAATATAATAGAAATGTCAATTCACCTCTTACGTCGATGTCGAATTCATGCACATGTGGAAATGTCGATAAAAATTTAATACATTGGTATCTATGTCGATGTATATATAGTACATATTTTTCATTTTGGTTATGTAATAAAATTTTCTATTTTTGGAAAATGATACTTCATTAACGGATAAAAAGAGTAGAGGCTAGAGGAAAGTCTTCCAATTGAGTACAATGGTCGATAAACTATAATTACAAAAAAAAACTTAGATTTAGAGCATCAAGAGACATCATTGATGATGACGTCTTCTCAAAATTGAGAGACGGACTTTGAAGAATCATTGAAGATTATATTGTTTCGTTCAAGCTAGATATTTCAAATAAACTGCAGTTAAGAACTTGTCCCATAAAATGTTTTTTTTTTTTTTTTTTTTTTTTTTTTTTTTTTTTGCAAAAGTCAATACTTCCATATAGAAAAGTCCCATGTATAACTGCTAAATAGACATAATACTTTCAAGACTAAAATTATAAATAAATTAAATAATATTTGAAAGTGGAAGACTAAAGTTATAAATTAGTTACATAATATTTTGTTCCAAAAGTAAAATACATAATACTGTTATGATCTTTTTCTTCCTCTAATAAATAAAATACAATATACTTTTTTCAATCTTGGTATGAACAGAATCTGGTTGATAAATGGAGTTAATGACCGTTTAAAGTTATGAGTTACCCATATTGTTTTTTCTCATTTTTTGAATCAGATTATTTTGGAAAATGTTTTTTTTTTTTTGAGTGCCAAAACAGAACAAACAAAATTAAACCATAGAAAAAGTCTCAATAACATGAGTTGGAATATCATCATTTAGTGCTCGAAGAACCCATGAAGGACCCTTCTTGAGCCAAACTTCATTGTGCTGAAAATGAGTAGCCAAAACGTGAGCCGCCTTGTTTCCATCGCGCGGAGAGAAAGGAGATTTTTGTAATAGATAGAGAAGCACATAAACCTTGAATTTCTTCGACAATGGTTTTTACTTCATTTTGATGACCGTCATTTCCAATGATGAGATTCTAAACTAGTAAGGAATCAGTCTCAAGTGGATTCATTATCAAATAGCGAAAGCAATTGATGCAGACATAATAATTAATTATAAAGGTTTAATTACTTGATTCTCTTCAATAAATAATTTCAATATAGTTTAATGAATAAAGACATTTATTACCTTCAGTCTAAAATTTGATTTTCATTATATATTATTGTCGTACTCTTAAAAAAAAAAAAAAAAAAAACATTCATCTTTATTCTATTTCAATATATAAAAATTTTAAAACATTTTATTTCTAAATTTTGAAATAAGAAATTAACTATTTTATAGTCCTTGGTCGAGTTTTTTAGATTTATTTAATAAAAAACTAACATATTCACACACGTGTGTCTTTTGTTCATTTACTTTGATTGGTAAATATGTACATAAACAAGTGTTAGAACGTGTTTATATAGTAGGTTAGATGATGGATTACAAAGTTAACCTATAGTTTTCGATTATTAAAATATAATAAAGGGTAATAAAAAAATATATTTTTTAAGAACTAACAATAACATAACTCAACTGATATCCAACAATAACATAACTCAACTGATATGAAGTATACACTAGTGACCAAAGTGTTTTAAGTTCGATCTCCCACCTCCACATGTTAAAAGAAAAACTCTCTTGTAAAAAAAAAAATTAATAATAATAATAAAAATAATTTTTTAATACAAAATTTAAACGTATATATGAAAGTTGAAAAATTAATTAAGATCCCAATCTCATTTCGTTTTTTGTTTTTGGTTTTTGAAAATTAAACTTATAACCACTATTTTCACGCACATATGTTTATTTGTTTTGTTATGGAAAAGCAGCGAACTCTAGAAGCTAGGGTTTTATTCACCTTTGGACACGAACACTATTCCGTTCTCAGCGGAAATCCGCCTTATTTTCAAGTTTTAAGTCTACATTTTTTTAACTAAAAAAATAAAAAATAAAAAATATATTTTTTTTTTTTTGAAATTTGATTAATAATTTACACATTTGTTGAAATAAAGATGAAAATCATGATAAAAAAAGTTTGTGAGGAAACAAACATAAATTTTAAAAAAAAAAATTAAAAAAAAATTAATTTAGAGTTGAAGGGAAAAATAAGATTTAAAGTCATTTATTTAATATTGAATAAATTTTGATTTAAAAATATAGAATATTAATAGTCTATATTTTTAAATAAAAAATTATATTAATATTGAATCATTATATATTTTGAGAGCTAAAAATTGTGCAAAAGAAGGATTTAATAATGAGCAATAATTGAATAAAATAGATATCTCTTAAATTTGTTGTATTTTTTTTTTTAATAATAATGCCATACATATCTGCATAAAAAGGGGAACAAGATATAAAGATCCCAAATATTAGATCTATCTTCAAAGCACAAGCAATTATTCAATTTCTTTCTTATAATGATAGGCACAATATTATTTACCATGAAATATGATTGATACATTAATTATCAATATAATATTATATAGTTTTTTTTTCTTTGTTTAGAAAAATGACATAAAATTAGGGGAAATTGTTGTAAATGACAATTTAAGACTTATTGTTTGCAAATATAGCATGTTTTTAAAAAATTTGCGGATATAGCAATTTCTATCGCTGATATCTTATGACTGATAGAAGTCTATCGCTGATCACCTCAGCTTTTTATAGATTTTTGTTAGTGATAATAGTCTATCAGAGATAATAGTCTATCACTGATAGAAGTCTATCAATGATATAATAAAGTCTATCAGTGATAGAAACAGATTTTTTTGTCATATTTGCAAAACATTTTAAAGTTTGTTAAATTTGCAATTAGTTTGGGCCTGATTGCTATTTGTGCAACCAGCCCTAAAATTAGTGCATCTTGAATTTTTAAATAAAAGTTAAGAAGAAGTTAAAAAAAAAGTTATCCCTTTATATACACGCCAACAATTCCATTTTAATATTGTCGAAGTTATATGAAAATAACTTCAAATCTCCATACTCCACTTTTATTAAAAAAAATATATTTTAATATTAAACTTTTAATTTTAATGATTACACTATATATTTATTCAAATTTGATGTTTAAATTCATTTATAAAATAAAAAAATTAAAGTTATACTTTCCAAACTTGAATTATATATCTTTTTACTCATGTAAATAAAAATTGTTTCATTTTTTTACCATCTGTTTATTACATTATAAAAAAATAATTTAAGAAAAGATCATAATCATTTCTTATATATCAAAGAGTTCATACAATAATGATGGATTTTCTTTTTGGTCAAATACTGTGTATATATTGTTTATGTATGTTTAATAATCATTTCATCTTTTGCAACTTTAAAAAATCAGGTAATTTTGTAATCATTTACCTTTTTTTATGTTTTTTACATTAAAATAATATATATTTGAAATTATAGCCCAATTTCAAAAAGTCTAAAATATAGTTTTTAAATTTTGGTTTTCCAAAAAAAAAACACTAAATTAAATTTTTATTGATCTAACAGTATTTTAAAAAGTTAAAAAGAAGAAGAAAAAAAACATTAGGAAGCCGATGGCTAATTTTTTTTAAAAAAAAATTGGCTAAGATTTAATTTTTTTTATTAAATATATAAAAAAATGAAAAATGAAAATGACATTAAAAAATATTAGACTTGTTTGGAAATTAGGTTTAAAAACAGATTCTATTTTAAAAAATAAAAACAGTTTTTTGATGTAGAAAACTTCTTTGTAGAATAATTTTAGAAATAATTGTGAAAATAACACTCTGGGCATAGCTAAGACATAGGCTCTGTTTGAGGTTGTGGTAGTTTATAAAATAATTGTTGTCAACTTTACTTTTAAAAAAATCAGTTGTTTTAGGAAGCAAATTAGTGTTTGATAAATTTTAGTTGTATACTGATTACCGTGTCTGGTAAATAAATATTAAATTATTGTGATTTAGCTAATGACTAAAACTTGACCTACTATAAAAATTTGTATAATTTTTTTTAAGAAAAAAACAATAAGGTATTATTTAAAAGAAAAAAATTGCATTTTATTTATTAATTTAAAAAAATTATAAAATAAATTTTAGTGGCGAAAAAAAATACTAGATATATAAAATAATTTTTAATTTTGGAAAGATTTGAAAATTTGTGAAAAAGCTGATTAGGGAATCTAAAAGCTAGACATATTTTTAGAAAGGTGGAAATGAACGTGTTATGGAAAAGTGATTTTAACGGATTATAAAGCAATTTTATTTACCAAACATAAAAGGCGGTTAAAAAAAATTCTTAATCACTTCCAACCGTGCAGCCATAATATACTATTGTTGCAATAAAAAAAAATAGATTATTTTTTTGTTTTCATATGTTTTTAAAAATATTTTCCTAATTACTTACCTCTCCTAATAGATTTTAATTTAAGAACTACATAAAAAATATGTTAACAGATCAATCTGAAAAATCAGTTTTATAAATACTTTTTTTATAAATAACTTATATCCGATTAGTTGTTTATTTTCTTTATAAAAACCGAAAAAACCTGAAACAAAATTGTTATCAAATTAAATGAGCTTTTAAAAACATATCCGGGTATAGTTTAACTGTTAAGACATTATGTTATAATTGTCAATTGTTCGAATTCAACCCCACCTTGTTTTTTCAAACCAAAAGAAAAGAAAATCATATTTGTCTTTATTTGTACTTAGAATGTGAGTCCATAATTTCATCAAATTAAGCTCAAAATTTAAATAAGTGATCGAAATCAATATCGTCTCAAAGTTAATTTAAAAAAGTCAGCATGAACATAACTTAACGGGTTAAGACATATACTATCGACCAAAAGGTAAGTGGTTCGAATCCTTCACCACACTTATTGTTGAACTAAAAAAATGTTATTTTAGAAAATTAGACATGAACTCAACCCAAAAATCAAACACAAAATTCGTAAAAAACAAAAAAACTCAAAATCAATCCACAAAATGTCTAAACTCAACTACGAAAATACACAATAAACCTAATTAACCACAAAAATTAGGAAATTTTTTTTAAATGATAATATGTAAACATGTAATGAGAGGATGAGAGGAGCTAATAGAAAGCTCTCCAATTTAAAATTATAGTTGAAGTATCATAATTACATAAAAAAAAAATTAAATTTGAAACTTCAAGTAGCATAAATGTTGATGATATCTTCCCAAAGAATGAAGATAGACGACTTATCGTTCAAAATTCTGTCATTTCGTTCAAGTCAATTAAGTTATCATAAACTAATTGTATAGGAGCAATAAAATTAAGCATCATATGCACAACACCAAAATTCCTTAACCCTAATTAAAAAATTCTTGTGAATACAAACAAAGTCTCACATTGGTTAGATAAGGGGGAGATCATGATCATGTGTCGATATGATCCTCTGGTCTAGAACAAAGAAGTGAGTGAGCTAAAAAGACTTAATCATAGGTATCCGTGGTTGAGCTTTAATTAAATAATAACCTCTAACACGGAGGCTCATTGAAACTTTGTTCGAGGAGGAGAATTGTTGGGAATAATACAAACAAAGTCTCACATTGACTAGATAAATGGAGAGATCATGGATATATAAATGAGGACAACTATCTCCAATGACATGAGGCATTTTGGGTGAAATCAAAAGTAAAGCCACCACGAGGGTTATCCTCAAAGTGAACAATATCATACCGAGATATTTGGGTCGTTATCCCCTTATAAAAACATCAAACACAACAACTAACAAGTAAGTTTAGTTTTCATAAAAAAAAAAATAGTTTTTTTTAGTTCAAACAATAAAAGAGGAGAATTCGAACTTTTAAACTCTGATCGAAAATATATATCTTAACCAAGTTCGATAAAACAAAACATGGACTTTGCTAATTTCATATTAATAAACCTTGGGTTAAGTTAACTTAGGAGCAAAAGCAAGATTAGAGTAGTGGTTAAGGGAGTGTTTTGGCTTTACTTGAAAACAAACAAAGATAAGATGACAAATTAAGGAAGTATATCAATTATGGTATTACTTTTACATGCTTTTTCCCAAAACCCTAAACATCATTATATTTTGACTGAATCCATGTGCCATACAAACCTCAAATGCAATGCCAAATATTTTTCAACACGTGCACATCAGGTGCCTTATCCACCACCTTTTATATATACAAATATATTATTTGTATTTCTCTTTAAATCATTTTCAAGAAAAAGAAAATTAAATAAAAAGCCAACTAAAGGTGATCATCATTATGGCATATCATGGTAAAGAAAAAGTAAACTAAAGCTGCTCACTGATTATTTGCATTAATTTAATACAAAGAAAAAGTTAACTATTTATATATATTCTTTTATATTATAGAATTCTTTGAAGAGACCTTTTATATTATGTGCCATAATGATCAAAGATGGGAGAATATGTTGGTCATATTCTAGTTTGATGATTAAATTTTGATGTTGGTTGTATTTTTATATGAAATTCTAAATATTTATTCATTTTTCATAAATTATTTAATCTATCTTACATTCAACACATTTAATTTGGATCATTTGTTAATCATCAATAAATATTTATGTGCACAAATATATATATATATTTTTTTAAATCACATCTAATAACTTAAGTCTCGATAACTATTTAGTTTTTAGTTTGTTGTTTTTTAAAATTAAGTTTATAAACACTATTTTCACCTAGAGGTGATACAAATAACCGAAAAATTGAGCGAACCGAACTGAAAACAGCGAGAATCGAAAGTTTCACCTATGAATTTATTTATTTTGTTATCTGCTTTTTACACGTTTTTTCAAAAATAAAGTCAAATTTTAAAAATTAAAAAAAATTTATCTTTATTTTTAAAATTTTGTTATTAAGAATTTAAATGTTTCACTAGAAATTAAAAAGTATTGTAACAAATTGTAATAAACACTATTCTCAAAAAAAAATAATAATAATAATAATAATAAGACCAAATCATCATTAAAAGATGCAAATGCTGAATTTTTCAAACAATTAACTAAAAAACTTATTAAACTTATTAATGATAATGACTAAATATTTTTCTATCTTAAGTGTTGGATCAAAACAAAATATTTTGAAAGCCATGAAACTACCTTAATTAGGACATTATAAAGCAACTTAGCAGCCTCCAAGTTTGGCGCGTTATTGTGTGTCTCCGTTGAGGGGGATATAGCCTCTCTTCTGTGGTTCTTTGCAGGGTAAGGTGGGTTGGGGGGATTTTGAGGAGCTGTGCATTTTGTGGTGGGCGGTTTGGAATAGGCGTAATCGAGCTCGGTCTACCGGGCTTCGGGCATCAGAGGACCTTGGCTCCTGGGGTGCCAACTATCTGACCTCGTTTCGGGAGGCCAATCGGAAGGGGCTGCCTGGGGGCGCTATGGGCTCAGTGAGGCGAGCGCAGACGAGATGGTCAGCTCCTCCGCAGGGTTTTTATAAGGTCAACGTGGATGCTAGTTTCGTGAGCACTGATGGAACAGCAGGAGTGGGGGTCGTGGTTCGTGATTTCCTGGGTCGCGTTATGTTGGCGGCAGTGGTGTGGGTTCCACATGTGCGGAGTGCGTTGATGGCAGAAGGGCTTGCGGCAGTAGAGGGGCTCCATTTGGCGTGGGAAGCAGGTTTAAGTCCGGTTATCCTAGAGACAGACTCGCATCGGGTTTCCCTTCTGTTTGAGGATGCTTATGAGGATTTATCAGAAGTGGGTAGGTTGATCTCTGATGTGTGTGAACGGTTCCCTCATCCTTTTAGGGACAAATGCAACTTTACCTTTAGGGAAGGCAACATAGTGGCGCATCAGTTAGCACAAATGGCTGTGGATGTGCAACGACGTATGGTTTGGCTGGAGGAAACCCCTCCTGAGATCGAAGCTTTCATTTTGAATGAGTTGGTAGTTGTTTAGCTTTGTATTGAGGTTTGTCCATCAAAAAAAAGAAAAAGCAACTTAGAGACTTTCCAAAAATAAAGGTTAAAAACAAGCTTAGCTAAGCGTAATTGATCTATACTACCTTCCATTGAGATCAGAAGATTCAATCACACATTGTTTCAAATATTATACATAAAAAAAAGACTAAAATTAAAGAGTTTGCACACCGACTAGTAGAAACTCGATGTCCATGGGGCGAGACGGGTTGAGAGTAATGTCTTCCTGCCTCCCATTCCATTACCCATCCCGCGAAGATTGAGTTTTTTCCACAGATAATTTTTCTGGTTTATTATTTATTTTTTAATTTATTCTCCACCATTTTTTTTTTCTTTAAATGCTCTAAGTTTAAAACTGGATAATTTAAAACCTAATAAAAGTCATTTTCAATGTCATAGCAACCATAATTTTTAAAAATTTAAAAATTATAAAATATCTCAATTATAAAATATCATAATAATAAAAAAATTAATAATTATTAAGTCTCAAATTTTTTTTAAAAAAAATCTTCAATTTGTTAAGTTATATATATATATATATATATATATATATATATATATATATATATATATATATATATAATCATTCGGGTAGGGCGGGTATGATATTACTCGTTCCCATCCCATTTAGCAAACGGAGAAAAATGACTCTCATTCCCGCCCTATTCGGTGCGAGACGAGTTAAATGGACATCTCTACATGTGAGAACGATGATTCAAATCTTTAATCTAACATTTTTATTGAACATATATATCTTAATAATTGAGTTAACTTATTTATATATTAAATACATTAGAAATAGATTCATAAAAATACACCAAGTTAAAAAGTGGGTTGGAGAATAATAATAGTAATAATAATAATTATTATAGTATATTAATTAGAGAGATGAGCTTTGTTTGGGATGGGTGAGAATTCCGCAATTTCTGACCTCATCTTTTTACATTCCAATCTCTCCTCAACTCTCCAAAGACAATGCTGCCCCCACCCTCTTTTTTAATTCTCTCACTCCAAGAAAGAAAAAAAAAAAAAAAAAAAATCAAAGTAAGTAGAAGTAGAACTAAACTTATTTTTAATAACTATTTGGGGGGGTTTGATAAACACCAACTCGGAGTTGGATGAACTAAATTATTATTAACTCAGGACTCAAAATAACGACAAATATAGGTAAATATAAAATATTTTGCAAATATGGCAAAAATATCAGTGACTATCACTAACATCTATAGATAAAATGACTATCACTGATTGACTACTATTAGTGAAGTATATCAATAGCTATCAGTGATAGGTTATTGTGATTATCACTGATAAAAGACTATGAATGATACAAATTGTCATATTTACAAATCTTTAAAAAAAAATGTTATATTTTTAATTATTTAAACTACACTAACTTTTACTTAGCTATTATAACTCACGGATTATTATAATCACATTTTTTTTGCAACGGTATTTTAATTAATGCGAGGATTGAACTCATGACCTCTTAGTCAATGTCACAACCTTATATCAATTGAGCTGGTGCAAAATTTGGGCGATAATTAATAATGCATTTAAATTCTTGTCCGGCGTGATTTTTTGCACAGGTGCAAGACCAATCAACTCTCTGAGCTATTATGATTCACGGATTATTATAATCACATATTATTTTAACTCACCCACCACTTCAAACAGTCTCATGATTTTTTTTATTTATTTATTTTTATAAATATTTTTAAAATTCAAGTTAAAAGTTTTGAAAAAAAAAAAAAAACTATAAAGAAAATTGTGAAAAAATAAGTATATTTTTAAAAAAGGTAAATGTACAACACTTAACCTAATATTTTTGATGTTCTTTGTTTGTTTAATATTGGGAAAGAAATAGTGTATTAGATATTTTAATATCCGAACATTTCCATGGGTATATGAGAAGGTGTGGTCGGGTAGCTCCCTTTCTTGAATTCCCTCAAAACCCTCCACTGTTCTGTTCCAATGCAAACCCTTCTTTCTAGCTCACTATTCTCTCTCTCATTACAAAATTTCTGACAAAATCTATGTAGAGAAAAAGTCAAGAAAGAATTATGATATGATAGGATGATCAAAAGGGGTTGTGTGGGAGTAATGAGCATAAGAGAAACAACAGATGGTGAATCAAACAGTGTCATCAAAAGTACCATTTTTAAAAAGACCATACCAAACAAAACACAGTCAAAATAAACCCAGTTGTAACCTAATAAGCCTAACCCATTTTTGTTTGTTTCTTTGTTTACAGAGAAGTGAAGCCCAACCATGTTTAAATCCAAAGGTTATAACCACACAAATCCTTAATGTTAAAGCTTGAATCTCTTTTACCTAAACACACACACACACAAACATAAAGTACATCTTCATATTAATTCTCCCCACGTCTCTTCTGCTCCCCATTGCTAACCTGGATTCACTCCCCCACCTCTCTTTCACCATTTTCTTTTTCTTTTTTCCCCCATTTCACTCAATTATTTCAAATTTAGGGTAATCGGGTGTGGCCCGAATTCCCTGGTCCGACTTGAAAGTCTCGACTTTTTAAGCGAGAAAAATGAGTGGTCATGAAGGGTCTTGAGACTATTAAAGCCTTCCTAGAGGAAATAGGTTCAATCATTGATGAGTCTCGCCTACTTAGGAATTAATTTCCTACAAGTTTCCTTAACAGCCAAATGAGACAGTCTGTCATGTGAGATTAGTCGAGAGATGCGCGTAAGCTGACACGGATAGTACGTCGCAAATATAAAAAAATGTAGGCATAATATGATTTAGGGTTTTTTTTTCTTCTTTCTTTCTTGGACCTATATATATTGTATTTTGGCAAGCATATCGTACTTGTACCCATCTTCTTTCTCTTGTTTCCCTTGCCCATGGTTTTTCTCATTGTGAGGGTTTTTTTCTCATAAAATATATTTGTGTGGTTAGAATTTTCGTACTTCTTTATCATTTTCCTTATTATTATAGTATTTTAGGGGTAAAATTTGAGTGTAATTCGGACTACACCCATCTTTTAACAGTCACATAGTAGAACAAACTCAAAAATATTTAAAAGAAAAAGAGAAAAAAAAAAGTTTGTCACGTGGCAAACTGCATGTTGGTTGGACAACTGGGTGAGCTGCAAAAAGATGAGTGTAACTCGGGCTACACCCAATTTTCTTCATATTTTAGAGTAAAAATGATCTTTAAAGAAATCACTAGTGTGTAATTTGTCTTGATGGAATGGGAGCAAATATAGATCTTGAGTATTTAAATAATGATGACTATCGCCATGAGTATAAAATCTTTTAAATAAAGTCGAAAAGTAAAATCGTACAAATTACTTTGACCTAACATGATAATATTGTATGATTATAAAGATGAATGTTATCCTAACTCATGTCTCACTTTGTTTAATTCATTTCTTGGGTTTGCACAAAGTGTCTCATAATTATTTTTTTATTCACACCTTTGCCATCTATGCAAAAGTACCTTACTTTTGAAGGTACATTATTTAATTTTTACTAGTAGATCAAAATGAAAAGAAAAATCCTCCACAATAGATAATTTCATCTTTGTACAATAAAATTAATGTCTTTGCATGTTTGAGAGAGAGAGAACTAGAGGGATAGGTGGGGACCTATTCTTTCACCTGGTTTTCAGGGATGGGGAAATGGGGTGTTTTGACAGTAAAAAAAAAAAAAAACAAAACAAAAAACAAAAAACAAAAAACAAAACAAAAAACAAAGATCATGGACAATATGAAATATGAACTATTTTGCTGCATTGTCCATTTTCCCTTTGTCTATTTTAAGCCTTGAGGTATATATATAGTCCTAGGCTTTGGTTGTGTGCCTTAACCATTACTATATAGCCTTTTTATTCATGCACTAGAACATGTTTCATACCATATTCAAACCATATTATATAATTTCACACCTTATGTTTGAATTCAATTCACATATTCTTGTGAGTTGTTTGCATCCTCTCGATATTAATTTCAAAATATTCTTCTCATCGAAAAACCTATATAAGAAAACAAAACATACCTAATATCAATCACGTCCAAGAGTTCTTAACCTAGAATTCAAATGTCCCTTCTTCACTTTTACTTAGTATTATTTGTGACAATCTCATGGTCAAATCAACTATTATTTCACATTCTTGAAAAATTTAAAGAAATGAAGAATCCCATGAAAGGGAAATCCAACACCTAAAGCACAATTTTAGTTTATAGAAAAGTATGGGTTAATTTGGGAAAAAACATATTTTCATGTCGAGCAATAAAATATTGATAAAAAAATAAAAAATAAAAATAATAACTATACAAACGACCATTTTTAAGGGCTGGTTGCACAAATAGCAATCAGGCCCAAATTAATTGCAAATTTAGCAAACTTTAAAATGTTTTGCAAATATGGCAAAAAAACTCGTTTCTATCACTGATAGACTTTATTATATCACTGATAGACTTCTATCAGTGATAGACTATTATCACTGATAGACTATTATCACTGACAAAAATCTATAAAAAGCTGAGGTGATCAGCGATAGACTTCTATCAGTCATAAGATATCAGCGATAGAAATTGTTATATCCGCAAATTTTTTAAAAACATGTTATATTTGCAAACAATAAGTCTTAAATTGTCATTTACTACAATTTTCCCATTTTTAATTGACAACTAAAAAAAAATGCCAAACATGTTTTTATTTGAAAAATAGTCGAATACTAGAATCTAAAATGATGTTCTAGACTAAAATACCCCTTCAGACTCTAAACACTAAACTGTAAACTGTAAACCCTCAAATAAAAAAAAATCCAATTTTTGCAAAAAGAAAAAAAATTGGTCTTTTTTCAAAACCATGTCAAATTTTTGGTCATTTATACCTATTTTTCTAATATATATATATATATATATATATAAACATGTATTTTCAACGCCACAAATGAAAGCGAGGGTAAGAACATCTTATCTTTTAGTTTCCGTCATGGTCTAACGCATACACATTCAAACCATCTAAAGTCTCCACACCTATAATTTGAACATTTATTTTAGTTCAACACGTAAAGGTAGGAGATTCAAACCTTTGACTTAATCTTAGTCAAAAGTAAATATCTTAACTAGTTGAGTTATGCTTAGGTTAACAATTTGAATGGTAAATATCTTAACTAGTTGAGTTATGCTTAGGTTAACAATTTGAATGGTGTATTCAATCTAAATTTGTTTTACCTTAAATTGCACCAAAACATTTTATTGCTAGCAAATTATTTTTTCTTGAGAACATCCTACCTATATAAGTATCCTCACAACATCAATATAAGTAATATATACTCAATATTGATCACCTTCAAAAGTTCTCACCAAGAATTCAAAGTTCCTTCACTTTTACCCTATTCATTACAATCTTATAAGTCAAAACAAGTCTATCTATTTGACACTCCTTCTCAAAGATCTTTGGAAATTGTAAAGAAATGAAGAATCCCATGAAGGGAAATTAAATCCAACACAAAAGCAAGATTTCAGTACATAGAAAAGCATGGGGGGAGAAGCACAAGCACCCACATGCATTTGGGTTGGGAGATTAATTTGCAAAGAACAAAACACACAATAGTAAAAAAAAAAAAAAAAAAAAAATGAATAGTTTATAAAAACCCTATTAATATGGCCATATTTAAAGGGAACAAAGGAAAAACATTGAGTAAAAAGAGAGGTTAATTAGGGTTTTTTGTTTTTGTTGGAATGCTATTTTCAAGACAGCACGAGTGTGTAAGAAGAAAAAAAATAGAAGAGAAATAATGAAGAAAAGAAAAAAAAAGAAAAAAAAATTTGAAAGGAAAACAAATAAAAAAAGGACAACGAGTTTCGATGTTGTTGTCTTGTTTTGAAGGTTTCAAGACAGACATTATCTCTGTGGACTCTGCAAATTTTGCAAATCCCCAGAATCCCTATATGCCATACAGATCATCATCATCATATATTGTTGCATACTTGCATTTAATTGATATGTTTTTTTTTTTTGGTTTAAAAAAACATATATATATTGATGTTGTTGTTTTATTATTATTAATGTGTAATGTTTGAGAGGTAAATAATGAAAGGTAAGTAATAAGTTGAGGAGAAGAATAATGTGTGTTTGTGTTCAATCTGAATGTACTGTGGAAACGACGTAGCTACAAAAATGTTGGTTTCATTTTCTTGGATAAGTATCTTCTAAAAATGGAGTCCTATGTTTATGTTTATGTTTTTGTGTTAATTATGTGAGATTCCATGTTAGTTTTGTTCTTAAATGATTTAAGGTGGGTATGGTTAGTGATTTGAAAAGAGAAAACTCAAATTTGAAAAATAAGGTCCTATTTGATCCTTTCATTTTTACACTACAATAAATTCGACTTTTGATGTTAGTTCAAATGATGGCGAATGGCCTGTACAATGTCAGTTTTGATAGAACGCACGTCTTTTAACGGAAAAGACAAACATTTACAAAAACTAAATAAACAATGACAATTTTAAACCGTCATTACCAATATTATATTAAAAAGTAAAGATTTTTGGAGAACATTTTTAAGATCAAAATATCCTTTTAAAATTTTAGTTAATTACATCAATGATGGTAATACAAAATAATTTGAATCTAAATTTTTTAAATTTAAATTGGGTTTAATTACACTTTCATTTTTCAATTTTTCATCTGTTTCATATATATATATATATATATATATATATATATATATTAAAATGCAGCAATTTTCGAAGAAAAAAATTAGAAAAACTAAACTAAAAAGAAAAATAAAATCTTTAAAAAACACCTTAAAAAAATATATTATATTAAATTTGTGTTTATTATATGAAAATTATATTATAATATAGTATAAAAATTATATTATATTAAAATTATGAAAAAAAAAATCATAATAAAAAAATATATAAAAAAATAAAACTAATATAACCATGTTTAAAATTAATCTTAATTAATTTTGAATTTACTACTTCTTAATATTTTATTAAAATTATTAGATGTTAGTTTGCGGTTTTTGAAATTACCTTAAGGATTCAATAAAAATAGAGTTGTTTTTCATGTTTTCAATATTACTAAAAATGTGTTTGGGAGTTTTTTTTTTTTTTTTTTTTTGTAAAGTTATTTAATTAATGTGAGGTGAGGGAATTGAACCCCTGACCTCTTAGTCGCCGAAACGGGGAAGAAGAAAACGAAGAAAAAAAATAGTCGTTGGCGACGACCATAGAAGGGAGAAGTTGGAGGAAGGAGGAAGGAGGAGGATGAGAAAGAGAGAGGGAGATGAAAAAAAAAATATATTCGTCGGCGACGGCCATGGGAGGAACAAGATGGAAGACGAAGATGAAGGAGGGAGGAGAAGGAGAAGGAGAAGGAGAAGGAAAAAGAAAAAGAAAAAAGAAAAAGAATAAATCATTTTAATAATTAAAAAAAATATTTTTAATACAAAATAGGTGTCACGTTATCATTTTGTTAGGACTCAACAAAAAAAATTGGCCGGAGGGACCAAAAACGAACCAAATCCAAACCTCAGGAGTATAATTGTTGGATTTGAAATCTTGGGACCTAAATGCTACCAAACCCATATCGAAGGGACCATTAGGATAATTTTCCCTTCATAATATACCATATTATACATAATTAAATTGAATACAAGTAAAATGAGTGCAACATGAAAGACTATATTTATCAAAGTTCTTACATTTTTTTTTAATGTAATTCTCTAAATTTTAAAATTTAAAATTCAAAATTTGGATACACTATGTTGATGCCAACTTTTGCACAGTGGACAGTACATGCTTCTCACGTGGCTTCAACGGTGAAATTGCAATTTTTGGGACGAAGAGACTTGCAAAACAAAATAAACAAACTTCGATGCAAAAATTAGTAAGGGCGCGCGACAATTGACTATAGAGTTCTACAAATTAGAATTGACTTACTTTCTTTTTGGTATTGAGGCGGTATTTATAATGTTGTTTTAGGTCTTTCTTTTTCCATACTAGGTTTAGGAAAAATGATCGACTGAATCCCCTTTGGCTATGTTTATCCCTCCCCGTAGAAGTAGATAGAGCCTGAAAACCCTAGGCCTGTCATGAAAGCCGAGAAGTGCTCGACCTGGATCTAACCGAGCACACCTCTTTTGGACTCGAGAATTTAACCTTAATTGCTTTAGTGGGCCAAATCCCCTATTTGGGCCGAGGAGTTGTCGGCATTGGGCTTGGCCGACCAGACATCATCTTGAGCCGAGGAGAGGTCGACATTGGGTCTAGCCGACCACACCTCTTCTTCGGTCGGGGAGTGCCTCTCTTAATGGGTTGGGCTCATGTTAATCTGTCCCGATGCTGCTAGAGTTTGAAATGGTTTTTCTTGTGGCATGTGATCTAGTTTGAATAAACCAACTTTCAGTCTGGTCTTTTATATGTGATTATTTTATCCACAACATTAAGTCCCCTACTTTCGAGTTCAAGATTCATATGTTTTAGCTATTTTTGTATGGTTGAAGCAAAGAACTTGACTTGAGAGTAATTGTTTATTTGACTCGAGAGTAATTGTTTCTTTGTTGGCATATACTAAGATCCCCTATATTCTTCAGATACTTGTCCAGAGAGTTCTATCTCAGATTAAATTGATTTAGGGTCACTGTCTGAGCCTTATTAGGCGTTGCTCGATGTTGCTAAACATGAGCGCTCCATAACTGTAACAACTTGACTTCCTATGACATCACTCTAGGGTCATAACCGAAACCCCAATAATTTGTTTAAAACTTTATTTGAGAATTAGAAAAATAAATACATAAATGTTAATAAACATCTCAAAATCGATGCAAATACATTTGGTTCTAGATTTCGGTAAAATCATAAATATAATTAATTAAGTTCATTTAAGATAAAGCTTAAACCAAAACTACTAGTTTTGAAACCGAGCAAATTAACCGAATTTACTCCAATGAATAAAAACGAAAAAATGAATGTGGTAACTTTAACTCTTCTTGTCCCATGACATTATCAATAAATTACATCGTCAAGCGCCTGTACATTCTTGACATTATTTGAAAAAATGTTTGAAGAAAAGAATGAGTATGTTTAAGAAAATACTCAGTAAGCGCACCCCCACTACTGGGGTCAGGTTATGCAAACACATGCAACATGACTGGCCGAAACTTTAATTAGTGGGACCTAAACCTGCCTTTTTAGCTTACCACCTCATTCATTTTCTTCTGGATGTGCATTAATTTCATGTACTAGGAACCCTCTAGGCATGCATCACTTTCATGTACAAGTGAGCATCACTTTTATACACATTAGCTCTACGTACATCACTTTCATGTATTTAGAGCCCCTCAACATGTATCAGTCTCATGCAGTCTCATCTTTCAGGATATGGAGGGTAGTTATCTTACAATTTCATGACTCATATGTTAGACACAAATGAATAAGGTCCCGCCTAAAATATTTTAGATACTAGAAATGATGCAACATGGAGTAATTTTCTCTCATGCATTAATTTTCATCTTTCAGCATGCATCTTATTTATAAATACTTCATCTAAACTATATTCAAACTTTATAATCACATTACATGCATAACCATAACATAAAACTCATCACAATAAAAACATGACCTGCTCATAACATCATTCACCACAATCTCACATCATCATTCATAAATTTCCTCAACAACATCACATGAATAATTTCTTCAACATAATGCAAGCTTTCAGAACTAATACAAAATTACATTCCACATTTCAAATAAGAGTTCCCAACTTAGTCTGAAGGCTAGCCAGTAGTAAGGTTACTTACCTTAAAGCGAAACCCTACAACAATTTCCAACACTTAGTATTACTCTTGATTCTAAAAATTGTGCTGTAAAATCTGCCCAAAAAGTGAAATAGAGATTACATACGCAATTCTTGCTCACCAACACTCCGAAGATAAATTGTTTCAACCCGAAATTGGTTTTCAACACTAAAACTGAGAGAATTTTCAAGCTAGGACTAATCTGGAAAATTTGAAACAAAGCCCAAGTCTTATACTAAAAATTACAATATATGCAATGGATTCGAATAGGGATTGAAGCTTCGTTACCCACAAAAAACCCGCTACAAAGTCGTTAATCCTTTTTGGACAGTGTGCTAAAACGTTCAATTTCACGAATCTAACGTTGGAACAAAGTGGGTATCGACTTTTGAGGTTGGACATAACGTTTGCAACTAACAAAATCGAAATCGAAAAGAATGCGGGTTAGAATCGACGCTCGACTAAACAAGATGAGAGATCAATGGAGAAGGTAGAGGATTACCTGTTTTGCTCGCGATGCCGCCAGAAGCCCGTTGGTCGAACTTCGCCGTTGGAACGTTGGATATTGCGATGTCGAAGATCTGATTAAAGAGGGAATCGTGTGGTGGTGACGATCGGAGAAAAAGAAAAGCGACAGTAAGAGAGCGTCTGAAGGAAGAAGAAAAGAATGCGTGAGAGAGGCGACTGGAAATCGTTGAACCTTTCTTCTTCTTTAATTATTATTATTATTATTATTTTAAACTACTTAATCTTTGTTTGACTTAGACAAACAACTAGCCCTAGCCTCATTTTAAGCACAAATTCTTCATGACACTTGTACTTAAACCAATCGTCGAGTCCGATAACCCAAAAATAAATAAATAAATACGTAAATTACTCTTACCTAGAGCTCGGCTCGTCACACTAACAATTTATTGTTGAGGCCTATGCATAATGTTTTTCTCTTACCTCAGTTGAGTAATGTTAACATTTTTTTCCACATGGTCATTTTGGTCCTGTCGAACTCCACAACACTTTTCCATCACTTTGGTGTGAAATTGTGCGACTTTCAACATTTTTTAGTTTTTCAGTCTCTTGCCTCGTCCTTGTGGACGAAGCTTTTATTTGACTGACCAACGCTTTGGCCCTCATAGCCATTTCCTAAAATTAATCAAGATTTTTGCTACGAGAGCATTATCGAGCCCTCCTTGACTTTTCCTGTCCCTTTAGGATTATATGTTAAGGCTTTAGTGTAATCTCAATCGGCCTACTTCATACTCACTGCAATTAAGCAGACTCTCATGTTCAGCCGACACAATTCTCGCCCCCGTGGCATATCCGTAAATTTAAGCAGGGTCTATGCTAGGTTGCATTCTGAGAAAACAATGAGCTACTCAATTCAGGCTCCAGTTCGTGAGTCCTTCAATATTTATCTACTCTTGTAGTTGATTATTTCTTGATCTTCCTATAGTTATTTTTGAATTATAAACTTCATGAATTGGTTATATTTTATGTGTTTGGTAATTTGCGGAGGTTGGAACGTGTATATTTTGTTGTTGGCTGAGAAATGGTTGGCTTTTGGCTATCCAAATGTAAGAATATTTTGGTCATCTCATTGGTGAGGTCGAATGTTGGGTGGTTTACAAGGATATGTCTACTTATGAGCATGTCTCAGCCTTGGTGCAGGTCGAGGGTTGGGTGGTCTTGATTTGGTCGTGGCAGAGGAATCCTTGCACCTCTCTTCTTCCCATGAGTAGCTATCACCTTTTGGTTTCCTCACGAGCATGCCTCGACCTTGATGTTGGTCGAGGGTTGGTCGGTTCTGACTTGGACGTGGCAAGGGAATCCCTACCACCTATTTTCTTCATTTCTTGTTTATTCTAAGGTTAGCCTTAATTTCTTGAATTTGTTGTCCTCTACTCTGAACTCTTACTCTTGAACGATTCTATCATCTTGATTTACTTCGTCATTTGCTCCCTTATGGGTTTTGAGTGGGTAGCTCCAAGATTTGAAATAGTGGGTTTTGGCTTTGCCCAGACCCCAGTTTTCAGGTTTGTTACATCACTTATTCTCTTCTGAGGCAAGCCTCAGAATCTTGAACTTCTTGATAGGCCTAGTTAGAAACTTGGCTTGCAAAGATTTTGGGATTATGACGTAGTTCTCGACCTTAGTCTTTCCTCTGCATGATTTTATGATGGTTGAGCAGTTGGCTTCTTTTCTCTTATTATCTTCAAGTGCCTTGAGTGTGTGTAAGCTTCAAAAATTGCTTAACATTGGTCGAGGGTTGGTCGGTCTCGGTCTTCTTCTCAGCTTCATCCGTTGATGGTTGATGCTCAGTATTGGTTGAGGGTTGGTCGGCCTTGGCCTGCCGTGGCTGGGATTTCCCTTCCACCTTTTTCCTTCTCGAGGTTGCCATCATTCAACTTTTGGCAGCCTCACGGGTGAGCCTCGGCCTCGGCAATGACCGAGGTCTCTTCAAACAATTTCAAATTCTCCCTCCTTTTTTGTGCTCCTATAATAAGATACCTTGGTGATACTTTCCTTCATCTTTAAACTTAAGGTAAAACTTCTTATTTTCTTTTATTCTTTTGAAGGAGAGCTTGATGGATTGTGCTTTGGTTTTTCTAAGGTTGCTTTATAGCAATTTACAACTTATGGTATCCTTGCCACATAGAATTTTTTTTTTCTGAAGGTAACCTTCTTCTTCTTTAGATATTTCAAATGGTTGAAAATATTTTGACTCTTCGGAGGCTGCTGTTTTTGGGTCGGCCTCAACTGTCTAAACCTTGCTTCGGCTGATTTTTCATCTCTTGTTTGTTTCCTCTTTAACCAAGTCTTGTAATTCAGTCATCAGTGAGTCTTTGGTCTTGGTATCCCCAACTAAGGGCATAGTGGGGCCAAGATCTCAACTCATAAGAGTGATGTGTGGGATGATTCTTTGGTTCTGGTGGTTTCTTTGTGATTCTGAATAGAATGGTTGCTTCCTTTCAATGGAGCTCTTTTGTGTACGATCCATTCTTGTGGATTTTGTATGAGTCTTATTGTCGCAAGCTTTTTAGATATTGTCCAATTTGTTCTGAACGAGTAGTTTTTCATAAAAAAATCTCTACCTTTGGCCTTGATCTAGAACATGAATTCTTAACCTCGGTCTCGGCCTAGGCCTTCTAAGAATGATTTTTCTTGCATTGGCATTGGGGTAAGGGTTGACATTGACTTTGGTGCTGACCAATGGTCTGGAGGGAATGAACACTTCAAACCCGCAGTAGAAGCGTTGAAATCACTGTGATTTATTTAGAATTAAACAATAATAGCAAGTTAAGCAATATTACGTTTTAATATTAATGTATCTAATACATAAACTATTTTCTCTAATATTTTAATGTATCAAATACAATAAATATATTTTTCTCTTCTACATATTTTTTTTAGTACATCCTCTTCTACATTTAATATATCAAATATATTAAATATTAATTTGAACATTTCAAATTTTCTTTTCAACTAAATTGATCATTTTAGCGTAACTATGAGCTCACAGGGGGGTCTTATGGACCTATAGATTTACAAGCTCCAATGATACAAAATTAATTAATTAAAATCATTAATAAATTAACTTTCGTTCATTAACTTTAGGTCACTCCACTATAGGCCTAGAGTTGCACTACTCTTATGCACTGTAGGACAAGTTGTGTCCATGTATATAACCATTACATGCAAGTCAATCATTCACGAGTTGTTCATAATTATTGTTGGGTCAAAAGTCTGTTTTACCCCGTAATTACATCTAATGCCTTAAGTATCATTGATTCTCTAATGAACAACATGTTTATGATCCTACCACAAACCAAGTCCCTCTCAGGACAGTGAGAGGGTGAGGTCTCATTGTTCAAGTCCTGAAATTAGCACTTAAGGGAACTACTCATTTACTTTCCCTATATGGGAAGGAGTGAATTTCATCTTGTGAAACTTATGTTCTCATCTCCCTATTTGGTCAAGTTCCAAAAATGGTAGGCTTATTGAATCGGCTATAAAGATCATTCTCACTCATGCAAATCAAAGAGCGAGCCCTTATAGATAGGATTTCATAACTCACTTAGGATTAAGATCGAGTCACATATGATTATCCTATGAAATATTAATCTTCTCAAATAACGGATTTATAAAGAGAGATTATTTATTTAGTGGTTCAGTCTTATACAAACTCATTGTATAGAGAGACCCTCACTCACATGTCTCTACAGGAATGATTTGAATAAAATCATTTATAACAATTACAAAGTGAGTCGTATCAAATGTGTTACGAAGATAAGACATCCAACCTTATCCATATACTATAGATTATTTAGGTTATTTCGCGAACATGATCCTCTCGTATGTCAACTACATATTGTTTAAGATTACACTAATAACCTTGAATTTTTATATAATAAATATCATAAATTGAAAATAATAATAATAGAATAATTATCAATTAGTTATTAATTAATTACGAGGTTTTAGGGCATAAATCCTAACATGGTCAGCCTCGGCCTCGACAACAACTTTATTTGAAAGAAATTTTTGTTTTGCCTATAACTTCTTCGCTTGAACTTCGATTTGAGTGATTCAAAAAAGGTTGAAATCGTTGTTCCGAGCTCCACGCAAGAAACTTGAATTTAGCTCCAATCTAGAAGTGTTCAGTCAGACCCAGACCTACCATTCCTCGGCCGAGGGGACGTTGATGCTCTTGTATTGGATCATTTTGCTCGTTTCGCCTGAAAATTCTTCGTTTGAACTCTGATTCAAGTGATTGAAAATGCGTCGGAAACTTTGTTCTGAGATCTATGCAAGACACTTGAATTTCAGCTTCATAACTAATTTGGTATCATTTTGAGATAGAATCTACCCTTTTATTGAGTTAAAACTTTCAGAATTTATGTGTTTCTACCATTAGTTGTGAAATTCTTGTAAAATCTTCTTTCTTAGCGTTTGTATGAAATGTTAAGAAAAAATCCTACAAAGGTTGAAAAGTAATACATTTTTGTCCAAGTGTAGGATTTTGCGAGGAAGAATGCTTTGGCGAAGTGAGAAGCAAAATCTGGAGGCAGAATTATCACGATAATATGGAGAAAGCAAAACTTTCGCAAAAAATATACCCGAGCACGTGGGCTGGCAGACATTGTCCCCTTTCGTACACCAAAAAAAAGTAAATCTACTTTTTGCCAACCAATGAGAAGATATAGTCGTTTTAGGGCAACTTTTTGGGGAAACCCTAATGGTATTTAAATGAAATGTTGGAGAACTTTTTGGAGAGGAGCTTTTAGAAAGACATTTTTTACCCTAGTTTTTAGAGAGCATTTTTTTGTACCTTGAAGAATGTGTCACCTGAGAAGATAAAGTTTCCATTGATTCCGGTCGCTGGAGAAGACTGAGTTGAAGCCTTGGCAATGAACTCTTCTCTGTCGCTGAAGTTGTTAGAGCATAATCTTCTTCCCCTTCTCTTTCTTCTCTTCATCTATTGTTTGTTGAACGATTTGAACTCCAATTTTAGTAGTTTTGTTTCTGTCATTATGTTTTCTTTGAGCCATTTTGTGCTCCTATCTTGTAGCATGAACTAAACCTTTCAAGGGAAAAGTTAGAAGTATGAATTAAAAGATTATTTGATGTTTTAGTTATCATTTGTGCAAGCTTTTGAAGCATGTTTGTTTTAATTCTGACAATACATTTTCGACCGGCCATCCATTATGCGTTAATGAGCTTTTTATCTCCGAGAGGAGTAGGAAGTTCTGATTATTCATGTTTTTACTAGCCTTTCATGGTAACTAGTGAGAAGTTTAGAGATATTCACTCACCTAGCACACTAGTGAACAACATGCTTGTATGAATAGAAGTACAACGAGAGTTGACTTCTAATGCTTGAAATACCGAGAAGGTTTCTATGATAATGATGTGTGGTTTAGCTTAAGCATTTGTTTCGCTAAAGCATCATTGTGGCTGATTACTGTTGCGTGCTCAATGTGTAAAGATAATTATGCAAAAGTGTAGAGAGAGCACTTAGAACATGCAAGCATACATGGTCTCACAGCAAGTAGTAAGTATATTTCATTCGTTTTTTCCACAGAGACTCATTTTTAGCTATTCGCGAAGTGTGTTTGTTAAGAAAGATGGGATGAATTTGATGGGGTAAAATTGGTTTTTAATTATCTAATTTTTGCTGAATGTATAAAAGGATATAACATAAACAAATGCAAGTTGAAATTAGATGCAAAGGACAAGAGATGGAATTAATAAACGAGGAAGAAAACAGCTAAACAGAATGCAACTTAGCAGAATTGCGAGAACCGCAATTAATCCGCAATTAACTCAACAGCAAAAGTGTGTAAATGGGCGAATTAAGGGCTACTAATGACTATCCTATAGGCAGTTTATTACGATTATCAAGCTTTGGATCAATTCTCTATACATCAAACTCACTCTATCTCAAGTATCGTCCGATTCCATGCATTAGAGTCTTAAGTTTACTCGACTTCAAAGTAAGGTCTCAAGCATCTTATTTAAGCAGGAGTGTTTAGTTTGTACTAGGGAAACGCCTATTCCTAGGCCGTTTCCTGATTACCATGAAAGGCTAGCATGATTATACGACTCTGAACTCTTACTCCTTCCAGAGGTTAGGAGTTCTTTGGACAAAATGGATGGCCAATCGAAATTGCCCGTAGGATGAAGCTTACATACAATCAATGTTCGAGTGTTAATCTGCCTACTTGATTCACGTTTTTTAGCCTATAGTTCTGTCATTAGCATGCCCCTAAGTGACTTAGCTACTCATGGATATATAGAGAACAGAAATGGTAGATAAGATAGACATGCTTAGAAGGGAAATGTGTTAAAAACAGTAAGCAAAACCCGTAGCAGAAGATGGGAAATGAGAAATGCAGAAATGAACTTTGATTACTGAAATTGTTTGAATGACAAAGGAAAGCTTTGAAAGAAATGAATCCAAGACAGACAACAACGAAATGCAGTAATTAAAACTCTAAACTAAGAACAACAGTGATCAGAAATGGAAATAAGAAGAACAGAACAGGAAAACAGTAAAAGATTGCTGGAAAACTTCGTGGCAGTCGCCTCGAATGAAGGTGATGAAAAGTCAGCCTTGCTTGGATGAATCCAATCGAGAGAGAAGAAGAATCTCCTCTCCTTCCTATCAGATTATCGACTCCAAAAGCTGAGACTCTCACTCCAACAAACGGCAAAGGAAAACAGATGGAAATGGTGGACTGCGAGAAGACTTCTGCGCTTCGAGTGATGACTGAACCTCCGACTTTGACCCCCTTTTATAGTAGTTTGCAGGTGCGTTTGGGCCAAGGAGAACCATCAATCTTCAACGTCATATATCAGAATGGATGGAGGAGAAAGAACGAATCCCTGAAAAGTCGGATCTAAACAGAAAAAGATCAGCCAACTTACGGTTTTAACTTGAATAATTGCGGTCACCGCAATGATTTCGCAATTCATTCGCAATGTTTATTTTTTTATTCTTTTCCTTCGGTTTTCAACCCTTTTTCTACCTATTGTGCATAAGTCCTAAATTAGCTACCTTCTTCTAATTCTCATATTAAAGCATAGGTTTAGGCTAAATGCTAACAAAAACACCTAAATGTGTACATCTTCTTAAGCTAAATGGGTCCTAAATAAGTCACTTTCAGAGACTTAACACACCCCCAAACTTAAGGCTTTGCTTGTCCTCAAGCATACTAAGGACTTACCTAGGCTGTTATTTTATCTTCTTTAACTACTTACCGACTCCCCTATATCCCTATCTCTAGCAGTGCTGTCCTGTGACACACTTCTAAGTTTAGAATTAACCTCTTATCAAGCTTCTTCTGACTTCACCTGCCTACCATACCTACTGTTTTTGTTAAACCCCTACTACTGATCTAACTACTTTTATGATATCATGCCACTATCCCTAAGGTTTCAAATTCTACCAAGCTTTACTCCAGACTCAGTACATGCTTCTAGCTTATTTTTAATGTGTCTAGGATTCCTTAGAGTCATGCCAGTCTTAGTATTAACAGTGACAGTGGTACTTTTAGAGAACAACCTAAACCCTGGCATCACTACATTGGATATACATTCATCTCCCTAGACAAACCTAAAAGCTACAACCTTGTGCTTAGCTCATTAAGGATCAGAGTTCTTTTTACATAGGACATCTAAGCCACAAGATTATAACTCCCAAGCATACATTCTTCTTCCCTATTTCTCCCTTTTTCCTTTTTTACTTAGGTGGAGTCTTCTCCTTGGGTTGCCTTTTGATGCAATGCCACTTGTGGTTTACACACTTGGCACTGATTACTCAGCAACTTGAGAAAGACTCCCCTCTTTATTCTATTTTTCACTTTTTTTTTTTTTTAGGAGAAGAAGAATGCTTATGTCCTAAGGAAGAGAGGAATGTTCCTAGGCCTAGGGTAGCCTCCCCCAAACTTCAACTACTCATTGTCCCCAATGAGTGTTTGAGGTGGCACACCCCCAAACTTGTCCTAGAAGCATCTAGTCCAAAGTAAAACAAAGAGAATTTAAAAATCCTAGGCATAGGCAAAACGTTCTAAAAGCAACTATCCCAGCAGCAGAAAATTTGAACATAATAGAAAGTCTTAAGGACTTATGGTTTATGCATGCTGAGCACGATTCAGAGGCAAATTTAAACTATCAAAGGGTGTCCTATGACACTCATCCAGCATGCTTCAAGATCAGCTATATAAGGTAGCCATGCTAGCAGCAAAAGATAGCATTTAACAGATCACAGCCTAATTAAACAGACAGTCCAAAACATGCAATCAGTCACAAAAATTGCGGGAACCGCAATTATTTCGCAATTCAATCCGGGCAGATATAACATTGATTCAGGCCCCTAGCATGCTTTTTCCTGTTACTCATGCATCCTAAAAATAAAACTAAACTATCCTACCTATTCAGCTAACATCAGACTAGACTAAGCAAAAGAAAAAACATAAAACTAAACATTAAAAACAGATCAAAAGTTGATCCCAAAACAGCATAATATACACGATCCTATCAGAAAGCAGAAAAATTGTCTTTTGTTTCTTAAGGGAACAGCAATACTCCCTTTTGTGCACTTCAAACTAGCACTCAATTTTCGTCATCCTCATCTGGTTGCCTTGGTCGTGGGGGCACCCATGGAGTTAGGAGGTTGGTGGGGAAGTCCGGGAAGATGCATCCCAACTGGTCTGCAACTTCTTTGTCCCTCGCCTGCGCATAGTTGGCCCATTGAGCCATTCTCCTCTGCATGTCCATCAAGCAGGCCATGGATAGGGACTGTTCAGCCGCCAGCCTATCCAACTCAAACTCCATATTCCCCTTCCTTCGCAGCCTCAGGTTAGCAGGCAGCTCCAAATGTCCTGTGTAAGGCAGCTGCTGCTCCAAGCGCTCGGTGGGAACTCCTGCAAGTAAACACAATTTTGTTATAGTGTTGGGGAAAAATAATGGCCCCTTACCTTTTCTGGCACACTCAGCGATGGCAGCAGTGATGACTTCTCCCACGTTGATCGTGAGACCTCTCATTATAGCATAAACCAGCAGCGAGCGGCTCTGGTTAATTGTAGTCTCATGAGTTACTGGGGAGAGTCTTCTTCTGACGAATGAAAACCACACAGCTGCCTTAGCCGTGAGATTGGCACTCATGAGAGTGTGCCTCCCATTGCGTGAGACAGTCCAGGAGGCTTCAGGCTGGCCAATTGTGCGAATGGCCTCTTCTAGCACGGCCTCAGTCGGCTCATCAACTATCCGTGCATAATCTGTGTGCGCTTGGCCCTTGAGACCAAAGGCTTCATTGATGGCCTTGGCTGAGAAATCAACTTCCACCCCTCTGACCACAGATAGGCCATCCTCAGGGCTGAGCACATTGGCGTAGAAATCGTACACCATGCTCGTGTAGGCTGGATTGGGAGGTCTGCAGAATTCCTCCCAGCCATGGTTGAGCACCCCTGCGCGCAAGAACTGCGGCAGGTCAGCAAGTCGATCAAGGAAACCTTTCTCGTGCAATAGGTCCCTCTTCCTCAGCTCAACACCCCTGGATTCAGCATCAGATGAGACATACCTCACTGATGGAGGTTCATCTTCAGGGTAGAGTTTAGCCTTCCCCTTATCGGCTGGTTTGGATGATTCAGCAGCCTCCACCTTGAGGCGTTTGAGTGATGGCTCCGTGCTTTCTTCGTCTGCTGAAGGCACTCTTTTGGCCTTCTTCTTCTTCAGCTTCTTGGATTTCTTGGCCTTGACAATCTTGGCCTTCTTCTTCTTTTTCTTAATGTTGATCTGCTGGAGGCAAGCCCCCAACGTCTCCTCCATGGAATCATCCTGCTGGGCAGGAACATCAGGGCTGTCTTCTCTCATGGGAGAGAAGACTTCTTCTTCCCCAGCATCTCCACTACCTTGCGTAGACTCCTGATAATCCCCATAAGGGAATTCAGGATCAGGCCGTGGAGGATTGTACTCTGCTGATGGTGTCTGCGCAGAACTCAATGGCGAAGATGGCAGCTCAGGGCTCTGCGCTGCTGCAGGCGTCGGATCAGAACTCTGAGGTGCTGGAGACAACTCGGCGCTCTGTGCAGGTGGTGACAACTCTGCGCTTGGCACTGGTTCAGATGGGAGGGGACTGCGCGCAGGTGATTCAGACGGCGACGATCCTTCTTTGGCTGACTCGTGGGATGCACGATCAGGTTCTTGACTCTCCACAGAGGGAGTCGTGGCTGTGCTTGGTTCGGCGGCCGTCTTGACGCTCCACCGGCGTTTCTTGGGCGTGCCCATTGGCTCAGATGGCCCAGCAGGGATCTCAGTGACCACCCTCCACTTCTTCCTACGGATAGGAAGCTTAGGAAGGGGACCGGTGCGAACGGCACCATCGTCTGCAAGGGCGAGAAGCGCTTCCCTCGCAGCCGCTTCAGCTGCGTCGTCGGCCTTCTTCTTGGCGGCGGATCTCTCCGATCGTGTGAACACCATAGCTAAATCTTGAAGATCTTGAGAGAAGAATCAAAGATGGAGAGAATCGCTGAAGTCTTGGAGATCAAAGAATGGGAGAATCGTATCGAACGAGCGCGGTCTAACGGCTATAAATACAACGGAAAAATCCCAACGGCTCTTTTTGCGGATCCAGCAATTTTTGCGCAATTGTAGGGATATTATTTCATAAAAATCTCCAACTTCGCTCGTCCGTATCTTTTATTTGGCTCAACCATTCCTTGATTTTTAAAGCTTGATTTACTCCCCTTGATCCCCTCTTTCGATTCCCTACAAAAACAAATAAAACAAACATTAAATACGCAATTAAAAACACATCACAAAACATACAAACGATAAGCGAAAAAAACAGTAAAAATAAACTAAGGCATTGGCCTTGACTAAACGAGCACAGTAACCACTCGTTCTCTCTCGTTCTCTTTGTCATGCTTCAGTCAAGAGGAAGGCCGAGAGAGTCTTCACATCTCCTTCCTCATAGTAGTGCTTCAACCTGGCACCATTGACCATAAATGGCTGTCCTTGCTGCAAATTTTTAATCTCTATTGCACCATGAACAAAGACATTAGTAATAATAAATGGACCTGACCATCTAGACTTTAGTTTGCCTGGAAACAGTTTTAATCGTGAGTTAAATAATAGTACAAGTTGGCCCTTCCTAAAGTCTTTGATCCTGAGTCTACTGTCGTGCCATATTTTTGTCTTTTCTTTATACATTTTGGCATTCTCATAGGCCATATGCCTAAGCTCATCAAGTTCATGTAGCTGCAAAGATCTCAATGTCCCCGCATCCTTTACACAAAAATTCAATTCCTTCATGGCCCAAAATGCTTTGTTTTCTAACTCAAGTGGCAAGTGGCAAGCCTTGCCATACACCAACCTATAGGGAGACATTCCTAGAGGTGTCTTATATGCTGTTCTATAAGCCCAAAGTGCATCCTCAAGCTTAAATGACCAGTCTTTTCTATTAGGTTTAACTACCTTTTCTAGGATGTTCTTTATCTCCCTATTGGAAATTTCAGCTTGACCATTTGAGTGTGGGTGGTAGGGAGTAGCTACCCTATGTCTGATGTTATACTTAGCCAATATTTTCTCCATAGCCTTATTAATGAAATGTGACCCCTCATCACTAATGATAGCACGAGGAGTCCCAAATCTAGTGAAAATGTGCCTATGCAAGAAGTTAGTGACTGTTTTAGCATCATTATTAGAACATGCCTTAGCTTCTACCCACTTTGACACGTAGTCTACTGCTACTAAGATGTACAGGTTACCTGATGATGGAGGGAAGGGTCCCATGAAATCAATGCCCCACACATCGAAGAGCTCCAACTCTAAGATGTAGGTGAGGGGCATCTCATCCTTGCGACTGAGGTTACCTGTCCTTTGGCATTCGTCACAGTTGTGGGCATAGTTGTGGGCGTCCTTGAAGATTGTTGGCCAGTAGTAGCCACTCTGAAATACTTTAGCAGCTGTTCTTTGACCACCAAAGTGCCCACCGTAAGGAGATGAGTGACAGTGCTGCAGCACAGACTTTGCTTCAGCAGCTGAAACACACTTCCTCAACAACCCATCAGCACAGGTTCTATAAAGTATGGGGTCATCCCAGATGAATTTCCTTGCTTCATGGAGGAACCTCTTCTTTTCTTGTTCTCCCTTGAACACTGGTAATACCTGTGATGCACGGAAGTTAGCAATGTCAGCAAACCAAGGTTCCTCATCGTTATCACGATGAGTCAAAGCAAAGATATGTTCATCTATAAAAGCATCAGTAATTGCGGGGTCCGCAATTTTTTCGCAATTGTGCTGTAATCGAGACAGGTGATCTGCAACCACGTTTTCACATCCCTTCTTGTCCCGAATGTCCAAATCGAATTCCTGCAGCAATAACACCCATCTAATCAATCTAGGCTTAGCATCAGCCTTCCTCATAAGATATTTTAAAGCAGAATGGTCAGTATATACAATGGTCCTAGTGCCTACAATATAGTTTCTAAATTTTTCACAAGCAAATACTACAGCTAGCATCTCTTTCTCAGTAGTTGTATAATTACATTGAGCCTCATTCAAGGTCTTGCTGGCATAATAGACAGGATGTGTGAGCTTGTTAATCTTCTGTCCTAACATGACTCCTACAGCATAGTCACTGGCATCACATAGCATCTCAAATGGGAGATCCCAATTTGGTCCTACTATGATTGGTGCTGTGACCAGTGCTTCCTTAAGGGTTTTCCAAGCTATTACACATTCTTTAGAGAAGATGAATGGCCTACCTAGCTCCAGTAGCTCACATAGAGGCTTGGCTATCTTAGAAAAGTCCTTGATGAACCTTCTGTAGAAGCCAGCATGTCCTAAGAAACTCCTAATAGCCTTGACATTCTGGGGCTCTACCAACTTCTCTATGACCTCTATTTTTGCCCTATCCACTTCTACACCTGCCCTTGACACTCTATGTCCTAAGACAATCCCTTCATCTACCATAAAATGGCACTTTTCCCAATTTAAGACTAGGTTGGTCTCCTCACACCTAGCCAGGACTTGTCCTAGGTTCTCTAGACAGGTTTTAAATGAGTCCCCAAAGACTGAGAAGTCATCCATGAATATTTCTATTATGGACTCATCCAACTCAGAGAAGATTGCCATCATGCACCTTTGGAAAGTTGCCGGTGCATTGCATAAGCCAAAAGGCATTCTGCGGAAGGCAAACGTTCCAAAAGGGCAAGTGAAGGTAGTCTTCTCTTGATCCTTAGGGTCTATAGTGATTTGATTATAGCCAGAGTACCCATCTAAAAAACAATAGTAGGCTCTACCAGCTATTCTGTCTAGCATCTGGTCAATGAATGGTAGAGGGAAATGGTCTTTTTTAGTTTCTTTATTTAACTTTCTGTAATCCATACACACTCTCCACCCTGTGACAGTCCTTGTTGGAATCAGTTCGTTGTTCTCATTGACTACCACAGTTATTCCCCCCTTTTTAGGTACACATTGGATGGGGCTCACCCACTGGCTACTAGCTATGGGGAAAATTACTCCTGCATCTAACCACTTTATTATTTCTTTCTTCACTACCTCTTTCATAGAGGGGTTTAACCTACGCTGGTGATCTACCCTAGGTGTGTGCTCCTCCTCTAGTATAATTTTGTGCATGCAATAAGAAGGGCTAATGCCTCGAATATCAGCAATAGTCCATGCTATAGCCTTCCTATGTTGCTTAAGCAGTAAAATTAAATCAACCTCATGCTGTTCACTTAGCTTAGAAGAAATAATTACAGGCAGCGTATCATTATCTCCTAGATATGCATATTTGAGGTGAGTTGGTAGTGGTTTCAGTTCTAAAACAGGTGGATGCTCAATGGAGGGCTTTAACGGATTTACAGTTCTATCAGTTAAATCTATATTCATACATACATGCTGAGGTTTATCTACAGGCATATTCATTATGTCAGATACATTCAAGTCAGCTAAATCCACTTGTACATATTCACTAGCATGCTTGGTTAACAGTACATGCTCTAATTGTTCTTCCATTAGTGAGTCAACAACATCAATGCTAGCACAAGACTCAGAATCGGAGGGATATCTTAAAGCTTTATAAACACTAAATTTTACCTCTTCATCATGAACCCTCATAGTTAACTCACCTTTTTGCACATCTATTAGTGCCCTACCTGTGGCTAGGAATGGTCTACCTAGCAGGATGGGGACCTCCTTGTCTGCCTCATAGTCCAGGACAATGAAATCTGCAAGGAAAATAAATTTGTCAACTTTAACTAGAATATCCTCGATCTTACCTTCTGGATATGCGATGGATCTGTCTGCTAGTTGTAAAGTGACTGTGGTTGGACGTGCTTCTCCCATTCCCAACTGACGGAATAAGGACAGGGGCATGAGATTTATGCTGGCGCCCAGGTCACAAAGCGCTCTGCCCACGTGCTTGCCTCCAAGTTCTACAGGTAAGGTGAAGGAACCAGGATCCTTCTCCTTCTTGGGCAGCTTGTTCTGGAGGATGGCACTGCACTCCTCGGTGAGGTTCACTGTTTCAAACTCACCAATTATTTTTTTGTTAGTAATAATGTCCTTCAAAAACTTTACATAAGAAGGCATAGACTGTAAAACTTCTACAAAAGGAATGTTAACATGCACTTGCTTAAGTATTTCTAAGAATTTATTAAAATGAACTTCCTGTTCCTGCTTCTTCTTAAGCCTTCGAGGATAAGGAGGTGGTGGCACATATGCAGGCACGTCAGGACGCCTTAAGATAGGTGGAGGCCTTGGAATTTCTTCTACGTCCTCAACAATTGGCTCTAGCCTGGCTCCTGATGTGCTAGTTGGTGGTGGACCTTGGCTTGGCAGAGACTCCAGTGGAGCACTAGACTCAGTGTTCTCTACTCTCTTTGGTGTGTCCTTTGTGTTGCTCACCAATGGTCTTCCACTCCTGAGTTCAATTGCTTGAACTTGTTCCTTGCCATCTCTCCTTGGTACCTCGGTATCAACAGGGAGTCTACCTTGGGGCCTACTTTTAAGTTCATTGGCTAATTGGCCTATTTGGTTTTCCAGGCTCCTAAGAGTAGCTTGCTGGCTCTGAAGAGTAGCATCATTCTTAGCTATATATTCCTTGAGTAGGTTTTCTACAGAAGATCCTACAGGTTGATTGTAAGGTTTTTGGTACATTGACTGGTTATGTTGGGGAGTGAAACCAGGTGTTCCACTCGGCCTTGGTTGGTTAGGATTTTGGTTAGTGTTTTGTTGGCCACCCCATGACAGGTTAGGGTGGTTTCTCCAACCAGGATTGTAAGTTTGTGAGTAGGGGTTGTTCCTTGGCTGCTGCTGGCTTCCTACATAGCAGACCGAGGATGGATTCCCAGGGCAATATTCATAAGGGTGCCCTTCCCCACAGAATCCACAGATTGGTGCCTCGCCTTGACTTGGTTGGGTGCCCATTGACATGGCTGTGGCGGTATTGGCACTGGTTTGGAGATTGGCCTGAGCCATTTGCTTGACTAAGTTGGTCAGGGCATTTATTTGGGTGCTCATGGCGCTTAGAGCATCCTTGTCTTGAGCCCTAGTTGGCTCTACTGGATCATCCGACCACCTACAGTGAGATGCTGAGATCTTCTCCAAGATCTCATAAGCTTCGTTGTAACTCTTGGACAACATGGAACCTCCAGCAGATGAATTTAAGACTTGTCTGGTGCTGGGGTTGCATCCTTTAAAGAAAACTTCTATTTGGATACACCATGGAATGCCATGGTGTGGACATTTAATGAGAAGGTCTTTGAATCTAGTCCAAGCTTCGTGAAGAGACTCATTATCAGCTTGTTTAAACTTTATGATATCATCACGAAAGGTTGAATTCCTATCAGGTGGGAAGTATTTGACTAGGAATTTTTCTGCTAAATCTGTCCAATTGCGGACAGATCCTGAGGGCAATGAATTTAACCATGTTTTGGCTTTGTCCCTCAAAGAGTAAGGGAAAAGATATAGCCTCAGGGCTTCTTGGGAGACTCCAGGGATTAGGAATGTGTCACTAACTCCTAGGAAGTTCCTAAGGTGGTTATGGGGGTCCTCATTTTCTATTCCAAAGAATTGTCCCACAGTGGACAACATTTGGAACATCACTGGTTTTAACTCGAATGAGTGGGCAGTGATTTCAGGACGGATTATGCTGGGGTTCAGCTCCCCAGGCATAGGTACTAGATATGAAAGAATGGCACTATTCTTGTCATTCGCTATTTCGATGGGGTTGCGAATGGCTTGTGCCGGATTTGGAACTATATCGCCCATTTCTTTAGTTTCAGGTGTGGTTTGAGGTACAGGAGGTTGTTTAAAGAGACGTTTCTTTGCCTTATTCCTAGCTCGAAGTGATCTTTCAGGTTCAGGATCGAACTCTAAATTACTATGTGAACGCTCACTCATAAACTACCTTAATAGCACCTGCAAAAGAAATGAAACAGATTAGTTTCACTCAATGATAAACTTGATTTTTCAAACTTAACAACTTCGTTTTCACTTAAAATAAGTCCCCGGCAGCGGCGCCAAAAACTTGTTGCGTGCTCAATGTGTAAAGATAATTATGCAAAAGTGTAGAGAGAGCACTTAGAACATGCAAGCATACATGGTCTCACAGCAAGTAGTAAGTATATTTCATTCGTTTTTTCCACAGAGACTCATTTTTAGCTATTCGCGAAGTGTGTTTGTTAAGAAAGATGGGATGAATTTGATGGGGTAAAATTGGTTTTTAATTATCTAATTTTTGCTGAATGTATAAAAGGATATAACATAAACAAATGCAAGTTGAAATTAGATGCAAAGGACAAGAGATGGAATTAATAAACGAGGAAGAAAACAGCTAAACAGAATGCAACTTAGCAGAATTGCGAGAACCGCAATTAATCCGCAATTAACTCAACATCAAAAGTGTGTAAATGGGCGAATTAAGGGCTACTAATGACTATCCTATAGGCAGTTTATTACGATTATCAAGCTTTGGATCAATTCTCTATACATCAAACTCACTCTATCTCAAGTATCGTCCGATTCCATGCATTAGAGTCTTAAGTTTACTCGACTTCAAAGTAAGGTCTCAAGCATCTTATTTAAGCAGGAGTGTTTAGTTTGTACTAGGGAAACGCCTATTCCTAGGCCGTTTCCTGATTACCATGAAAGGCTAGCATGATTATACGACTCTGAACTCTTACTCCTTCCAGAGGTTAGGAGTTCTTTGGACAAAATGGATGGCCAATCGAAATTGCCCGTAGGATGAAGCTTACATACAATCAATGTTCGAGTGTTAATCTGCCTACTTGATTCACGTTTTTTAGCCTATAGTTCTGTCATTAGCATGCCCCTAAGGGGCCGTTTGGCCCACGGAGTTGGGAGGAGTGGAGTTGTGGGGAGTAAACTTACTCCCCGTTTGGCCCAAGGAGTTGTTTAACTCGGACAAAAAATATCAACTCCCCAGACTTCTACAGTAATTACTATTCAACTCCCCAGACTTCTACAGTAATTACTATTCAACTCTCCTTCATTTTCCTCTCTTTCTCTCTCTTCCTTTTACAATTTCCTCTCTTTCTCTCTCTTCCTTTTACAATATTTTTTAATTATTTAAAAAAAAACATAATTTAAACAAAAATGTGTAAAATGACTAAAAATGCAATTCAACCTATTTTTATTTTAAATATAAATTAAGTTGTTGAATTAAAAGTTAAAATTGGTACTTAAACAAAATTTAAAATGTAGTATTCAAAGAAGAAATAAAAATATAGCTTATTTGGATTCACTTAGATTAATGAATTATTATTTGGATTCACTTAGATTAATGGATTAAAATATTTCAAATTCAGATGTAATAGTTAATCGACTATTGTACGACTATTTGTTTTATTTCAAAACGATCCAAATAAAATGAATAATTAATGTGAGTGATATTGAAAAAAGAATGTGAAGTATGGTAGTCAAAGTTATTTTGGTTATCTTCGAATAAATTTGTAAAGGATACATAAAATAAAAAACACAAAAATTGTATTCTTAAAATTTATTGGAAGAAGTTCTTGATAATAAAAATATGAAAAATTATAGAAAATAGGTTTAGTGCATATGAAATTACGAATTTAAGTGGGTGGAAGCGAGGAAGAACGTGTTTGACACATAGATATGTTTATGTGTTTTTTTTTTTTTTTTTTTTAGAGAAATTTGTAAAATATACTCACACTAAAAAACAAAAAAAAATCTCACTTTTAAAATTCATAAAATTAAAAAAAAAATTAAAGATTGAGTCTTTAAAAAATAATAATAAATATATATTATTGATAGTCAAGGTGAGAGAGATTAAAAAATTAATGTGAGGTATTGTGTTCAAAATTATTTTTTGTTATCTCCAAAAAAAAATTTAGAAAGTAGATAAAATAAAAATAAAAAATTGCATCGTTAGAATTTATTAGGAAAATTCCTTAATAAGGAAAATTAGAAAGTTTGTAGAAAAAAAAATTGTGTAGTAGTAAAATAAACTCAGATTTCAAAACTTGAGGTTCAACTCCCTGTAAAAAAAAATATGGAAAATTATAGAAAAAAAAAAAAAAAAAAACTAAAATAAACCATCATTGTTGAGATACTGATTTACGGGTGGAGTGGATTAGATGGGAGGGGAAGAAAGATGTGTTTGAATATAGACAATCTTATAATTCATAAAATTAAAGATGAGTCCTAACAAAAATATATATATATATTTTGATAATCAATGTGAAAAAATAATGTCAAATATTGTGCTCAAAATTATTTTTGTTGTCTTCAAAGAAATTTGTCAAGATATAAAATAAAAATAAAATATTTCATTTTTATAATTTATTGGAATTGGAAGAAGTCCTTAATAAGAAAATTTTGAAAGTTTGTAGAAAAAAATTGTGCAGAAGAAAACAGCTAAAATAAACTCCGACTTCACAACTCCAGACTAAACAACTCCCTGCTCCAAACACACCACAGACTTCAGAACTCCAGACTAAACAACTCCCTGCCCCAAACAGACATACCTCAGAACTCCCAGACTAAACAACTCCCCAGACTAAACAACTCCAGACAAAACAACTCCAACTCCCCCCAACTCCTTGGGCCAAACGCCCCCTAAGTGACTTAGCTACTCATGGATATATAGAGAACAGAAATGGTAGATAAGATAGACATGCTTAGAAGGGAAATGTGTTAAAAACAGTAAGCAAAACCCGTAGCAGAAGATGGGAAATGAGAAATGCAGAAATGAACTTTGATTACTGAAATTGTTTGAATGACAAAGGAAAGCTTTGAAAGAAATGAATCCAAGACAGACAACAACGAAATGCAGTAATTAAAACTCTAAACTAAGAACAACAGTGATCAGAAATGGAAATAAGAAGAACAGAACAGGAAAACAGTAAAAGATTGCTGGAAAACTTCGTGGCAGTCGCCTCGAATGAAGGTGATGAAAAGTCAGCCTTGCTTGGATGAATCCAATCGAGAGAGAAGAAGAATCTCCTCTCCTTCCTATCAGATTATCGACTCCAAAAGCTGAGACTCTCACTCCAACAAACGGCAAAGGAAAACAGATGGAAATGGTGGACTGCGAGAAGACTTCTGCGCTTCGAGTGATGACTGAACCTCCGACTTTGACCCCCTTTTATAGTAGTTTGCAGGTGCGTTTGGGCCAAGGAGAACCATCAATCTTCAACGTCATATATCAGAATGGATGGAGGAGAAAGAACGAATCCCTGAAAAGTCGGATCTAAACAGAAAAAGATCAGCCAACTTACGGTTTTAACTTGAATAATTGCGGTCACCGCAATGATTTCGCAATTCATTCGCAATGTTTATTTTTTTATTCTTTTCCTTCGGTTTTCAACCCTTTTTCTACCTATTGTGCATAAGTCCTAAATTAGCTACCTTCTTCTAATTCTCATATTAAAGCATAGGTTTAGGCTAAATGCTAACAAAAACACCTAAATGTGTACATCTTCTTAAGCTAAATGGGTCCTAAATAAGTCACTTTCAGAGACTTAACAATTACTTCAAGCTTACTTCTGACCTGACCCTATTTTTCTCATTTTCGTGAAGTTATTCTATTGTCTATTACTTTTCGCGTTTATTTTGTCACTGCATTTTTATCGCATAGTTATCTATGGTTGTATTCTCTATCTTTAGTTATTTCGTTAAGTTATTGTCTTAGTATTTTTTATAGTTACTTGTTTCTGCATTTTTTATGTTCTGTCATTATTTCCACAACCCAACCAAGAACATTTTGTAACAGGTTACATTTGTCTTCATTCGATCTGTACTTAGCATAAACTTAATCAAATCTTTTTGGATACGATATAAAAATACTTATTACTTGCTGCAGTAGACCATGTATACTTGCATGATTTGAGTGCTCTATATTTATTTTGCCCACGCATTGAGCATGCAACAATAACCTATTGGACGAGGGTTGGTCGGCAAGGCTCGGTAGGCCAAAGGGAGTTCGTCAATCTTTTATTGACTTTGTTTGTAATTAGTGTAGTGACTTCCCTTAATCGTCTCAGACGTCAAATCTTATCTTGATGAATATATTGATCTTGAGCCCTTACGTTTAGGGTTTAGGGTTTTGGGGTTGGATGGTAGGGTGAGGATCTGATCCTCCCCTACTATCTGACCTAAAATTGGTCTTCTTCTTGGCTTTGGCAAGGTAAAGATCCGTTCCTCCTCTTACCATCTCGCTTTGGCCTAGAATTAGTCATCCTTGACTTCAGCAGGATAATGATTTGATCATCACATACCATCCGACTTTGGCAGGGTAAGGATTAGATCCTCCCCTACCTTTTGATTCCTTTTTCCCTATTGGTTGAAGTTCATTTAGATGACCACTGGTCGGTTGAAACTCGTCGGGCCAAGGCTTGGTCGACTAAGGGGAGTTTGGCAGTCCCTTGTTGACTTCAACTGCAACTGGTGTAGTTATTTCTGTGAATCGCTTCAGATGTCGATCCCCATCTTGATGGTTTTCTACTGTCTGGTTCATACCTTCTATGGCAATCTTCGTAAGTTTGGATTGCTCTGCAGTCCCGACGATTTCGTCCCCACAGACGGTGCCAACTATTGATGCTAAATTTTGCATGGTGGACGACACCTGCTTCTCACGTGGCTTCAATGGTGAATGTGTAATCTTCGGGATGAAGGGACCTGCAAAACAAAATAAATAAATAAATAACTCAGATGCCAAAGTCAGTAAAGGCGACAGTTGACTATAGAGTTCTTCAAATTAGAATTGGTTTACTTTCTTCCTGCTATTGAGGCGTTATTTATAATGTTGTTCTAGGTCTTTATCTTTCCCTACTAGGTTTATGAAAATGGATCAATTGGGTCCTCTTAGGCTATGTTTACCCCTCCCCCTAGGAGTAAATAAAGCCTGAAAATCCTAGGCATGACATAAGGGTCGATGAGTGTTTGGCCTGGGTCTGATCGAGCACACCTCTTTTGGACTTGAAAGTTCATTTAGGGTCGACCAGTCGTCGACCCTAGTCTCTCTTGAGGGATTTGGTCCTAATAGCTTTAGTGGGCCAAATTCTCTATTTGGGTTGAGAAGTGGTTGACATTGGGTCTGGTCGACCACACCTCTTCTTGGGTACGAAAAGTTCCTTTCTTGATGGATATGGCTCATGTTAATCTGTCTCGATGTTGCCAGATGTTGAAATGGTCTTTCTTGTGTCACGGGATCTGGTCTGAATGAACCAGCCTTCAGTCTGATCTTTTACATGTGATTATTTTATCCACAACACACTAAAAAGATAAAAACGTTTTCAAACTTTTCATTATTTGGGTCACAGAATCCAAAACTGTTTAAAAAAACAAACATGTCAAACAAATATTTATTGAATCCATTTAATTTTAGTAAATCTAAAAACATAAAACAGAATTTAGATTGTATACCAAATGAATTAAAAAAAGAGAAATTTTCTCAAATGATCACCTTTAAGGATGATATTTACAAATATGTCCTAAAGATCTTAAATTTTTCATTTTTCATTTTGATTAATTTTGATTATCATTATGCCCCTCATAAATGTGTTATCTCCATAATACTATTCAATTATTCTCTCTTCATATTGCGTATTAAATTTCAATTTATAATCAATTCTAATTTTCTCTCATCATTTATGTAAGAATGTTTTATACCTTTTTTGGGGTGTTCTTTCTTTCGCAGAATTTTCTTGTCTTCATTTTCATTCATCATCTTAAAAAAATATATATATTTATCCATCATATATATACTTCATAAACATATGTATTTTTATATATATACTCATCATATATACTTCATCTATGACTATATACTCATAGATAATACTATTATTTTTTTTATATAAAATATATGTAATTTTTTTTTATACTCTATATATACTTCATATATGGGTATATATGGTTATATATTTTATATATACTTATAGATATTATGTATTTTTTAAAGAAAATATATGTATTTATTTATATATACCCACATTATATATTTCATATATGAAAATATATATTGCGGAAAGAAAATTGTTTGGTCTGGATACGAGGAGGGAGAAGACAATTTAAATGAGGAGAGAGAAGACGATTTTAATGAGGAGAAAGATGTGATCAATGCTAGTTTTATGATTTCAATTTATTTTCCTTAAATAAGCTTGTTTTAATTTTAATTTGATTGTATTTAAATGTTAGAGGAAATTTAATATAAAATGTTAGGGAGGTTGAAGAATTTGAAAGTAATTGCAGGCCAATTTGTATGAAAAATCTTAAAGTAGTTGGACATTTTTTTTATAAAAATAGGAACGGTTGACATTAATATAATATCATAGGCACAAGGTAGTTATTTGTGTAGTTATCCCTTAAAAAAAAATATTTAGTATGAAATGAGCTTTATATGAATTTTAGAATACGAGTTATATAATTAAAATTGAAATTTAATTACCAAGACATAGTATATGTTCTTTCGAAATTTACCAAGACATAGTATGTTCTTTTAAATTGAAAAATGACAAGTTGTATGAAACGAGCAAGACATAGTATTTCTTTTAGATGTTAAATTGAAATTTATCAAACACTATATTTTTATATCACAATGTAGTATTGAACTTCTAACCTCTTGGTAAAGGGCACAACTTTATACTAATTCAACTAACCTCCATTTGACAAGTCAACAATTATTTTGAGAGCTACAATAGAGTAAGCGAATCTAATAAAACACTTTTTATAATGTTTTATTGGATTATCAAAACGATTTTAAAAAAATTATAATAAGACTTTTGAAGTGTTTTGGAGAAGCATTTAATTAATATTTCTTCCAAAATTAGTACTTTAAACAATAAATACTTTCACTTAAAATCACTTTTTCTAAAAGTCACTTCAAGTTCAAACTTACATTATTAGAAAATAAAATGATAGTTAGAATTGAAGAAAAGTATTTTGTTATCTGCTAAGAATTTGAGTCAACGTGGAGATTTGTTGGAATGCTTTGAATCTGGTATATTTGTTTTATGTTGGAGAATTCAATAGTAATATGTAATTTTTCATATTTCGTAATATAAGTTGTTTTCTTCTTTCTACTCGTAGATATAACTAACACAACGTTAATGAACTACGTAAACTTTGTGTCGATTATCACTTCATTTTTTACTTTTTGCGAAAATTATGTCATAACTATTAGGAAATTATCGTATTAGGAAACTAGTTAGTACTTAGTTAATATCTAGTTAGGGTGAATTAACTAGATATTAACTAAGTACTAACTTGGGTTCCTGATAAAAAAAGGTCTCTTTTCAGTGAAATCTTTGAAATGGTATCTTTCCAGAGAAGTGTCCCCTTCTTCTACAATACAAAACTCAAGGAATCTTTGGAATACTCTTTACCCAAAAAAATGCAAATTCTTCCTTTGGACTGTGATTCACAAAGGTTTAAACACAGCAGAGAAAATGCAAGCTCGTCTTCCAGCGATGTGTCTTAATCCAAATTGGTGTGTGCTTTGCAAAAGGAATGCAAAAACTATGGATCATATTTTTCTCCATTGCCCCTATGCTAAAAGCCTTTGGTCCACTCTTTTAAATGATTCTAATATGTTATCTATTCTGCCGAACAGACTTGAGGATTTTATATCTCAATGTCTTGCTATGCCCCAGGTAAATGTCAAACATATTATGTGGTGCAACATCTTTGGGGCCATTTTATGGTATATTTGGTTGGAACGAAATGACAGAATTTTTAGTGATAAATTAAAGTCCATTCATCAGTTATGGGAGGAGATTATCATCAATGCTGCTTCATGGTGCTCCAAATCGAAGTTGTTTTGTAATTATGATATTTCTACTATAGCTCTTAATTGGGAGGCTTTCCTCTGGCCTCTCATTTGTACTCTTTTCTGTCTAATCAATGAAATATCTTTTTCAAAAAAAAAAAAAAACTAAGTACTAACTAGTTTTCTAATACGGTAATTCCCTAATAATAACAAACATAAAATTATGATTATTTTTTGAATGAACATTTTGGTTTAAATTGAGAAGTACATAAACACAAAATGAGCTTTAATATAATGATGCCATTAATTCCTTTTGTTCATTCAACTTAAGGGGCTGTTTGGCCCCCCGAGTTGGGTAGGGTGGGGTGGGCTTAAATAGCCCACCCCATGTTTGGAGCCCCAACTATATAAGTTGGGGCTGGGGGTTATTATAACCCTCGGGTTGCTACAGTGTTTACTGTAGCAGTTCTACATTAGTTTGTTTTTTTTTTTTTTTTTTTTTTTTTTCATTAAATTTTCCCGGTTTTCTTCTCTCTTTGTTTTTTTTCGAGTTTTTTTTTTTCTATTTTTTTCACTCAATTTACCGATTTTTTCTCTCTCTTTGTCTTCCTCACCTCACGATTTTTTATCTTCTATTTCATCCCAAATTTCTCTCTTCACCGAACTGTCGATTGTTTGTGATTTCCTAAATAATATTTATTTTTTTAACTTTTAAAAAATTAATATGTAATATACATTTAACTATACAAATATAACAAAATGTTGTAGAAAAAAAATAAACTAACATAAACACATATTTCAAACTTCATGTTAAAGAAAACTGTATTTTAAACTCATACTATACAACTATGCATCCCAAATACAGACTTACTAAACCCAGATTATACAACTCTGCACCCCAAACACAGACTATAATAACCCACAAACTATAATAACTCACCCTGCGCCCCAAACGCCCCCTAAGAGAGATGAGAAGAAAGAGGAGACAAATTGGAGGAGATAGAAAAAGGACAAGAACTTAAAAAATTAAGGAAGAGAAAGCAGGAAGGGCTAATGATTGAGTAAAACTGTTGAGAAAGAGATGTGACATCATGTGTAAAAATGTAAACAGTTCATATAATATTCAGCTGGCTGTGGCAGCTTCTTCTGCACAACAAGCAAAAGGGAGCTCTAGCAGCTGACATGAAAAACTCAGCTAATTCTGCCAAAAACTCTCACCAGCTTCCCAACAATGATAATTAATAATGGTGGCAGACCCATTATGAGCTAAATAATTTAAACAACAACTTCAGAAGCTAGGGCTCTACATTATTATTATTTCTCTAAAGTGGACAAATTAAATCATCTTTCAACATGTTCTTCTTTCTCTCTCTCTCTGCTATGTATTGTACTATGTGATGTCATTATTGGTGCTGATTTGAAGGGAAGATCTTGGTTTCAATTAGTAAAGGGGTGAGTTCTTTCTTTGATTTAATGGAAGAGTACAAGCATGAGATCGGTATTTCTACGTATCCATAAATTCGACATCGACATGAAATGTGAATCGATATTATACAAAATTGATGAAATATTGAAAAAAATAAGAAAATGTAACGTGAATATAAAATTATAATAACTGTATTTTAATTCATTTAAAAGTGTAAAAGGTTAATTTATTAATTTCAATATTATTTAAAAAAAATATATATTTAAAAAAAAATTCTAGAAATATTCATCAACATCGATATTTTATCGATATTTTCATCAACATTTCTATAAAATTGAGACTTCGATATTTTCGTCGACATCGACATTTAAATTTTTTAGTACAAATATAATACGTTATTAATTTAATTATTTTTCTCATTAATAAAAGAAATTAAAAAATATTGAAGAGAGAATTAATATGAGATGAATTGTTGAGGTTTCTTTCATAACCATTTCGTTTTTAGTTTTATGTTTCTGAAATTTATGTTTGTTTTCTTGTACTTTCATTATTATGTGTTTCACTAGAGAAACATATGAATTTTTAGTCAAATTTAAAAAACAAAACTAATTTTTTGAAAGTTACTTTTTTTTAAAAAATTTTAAAATTAGCTTGAGTTTTGAAAATATTATTAGAAAGTAGAAAACAAAAAAAAAGTTATAAGATGTGGAAGAAGGATTTATAGACTTAATTTTCAAAAACCAAAAACTAAAAATCAAATGGTTATCAAAACGGGACTAAAATAATTACTTTCGAATTTGAAAGAAATTCGTGGCATATTGAGAATTAAATTAATTGTACCAACATTACAATGCAGTGCATTCTACTATTAATTTGGATACATAATTAGATGACCGAATGTAAAGAGCTAAAAACACTTGTAAAAAGAGATGAAAACTAGATAATGGTCCCATGTAACATTTTTTCATATTAAGATCAATATATATAAGTGAATATATATATATATATATATATATATATATTTTGTAACTCTAAGAAGAATTCAACCCATGTTGTCTATTAAAAGATCAATAAGGAACTCGAGGAGAGAAAAAATTGTATTTAATTAATACGAAGATTGAACTCATGACTTCATAGTTAGGGGCACAACCTTATGTCAATGAGTTACGTTCGAATTGGCAAAATAATAATATTTGTAATAGGTAAAATGCTATTTTGCCTTATAATTATGAATTATTTTGTGAATGGTCAAATTATTGTAGGAAATGATCATATTTATATGGACATAACTTGTAACATCTCAAGTCTAAGATTTCGAGAACTGGAGTTTATGTCTTTCGAGAATAACATGTTTTGCTCTCACAAATCACATAGGAAAATAACATATTTTGCTCTCACAAATCACATACTTCTTATGAAAAGCTTTTTGAAAAGTCAATTAACTTAGAATTACTCCAACACTTAGTCATAAGTTACTCTAGTGACACTTAGTCATAAGTTACTAGTGAACGAGTCACCAAAAAAGAACTAAAAAAGAAGGTCACCCTTGTTGGTTTAGGCAGTAGGCTACCAATTTTTACAACTTTTTTTTAACCGCATGCAAGTAATTATTTTATGTATCATTATCATTCTAATGTTATATCGATTCATTCATGTGTTCGGGTAGTTATGTCGTCTAATAGTACACTAACAATTATTCTTTGCCTTCTTTAGTCTCAATGTCACATCCAAGTGTCACATCAATTGAAAGAAATTAGGGATTTAATAATTGTGAGAATAAATGCAACTTCTCACCTTCGAAAAGATATTATTATCTTTCTAGCTTTTTGGTGTTTCAAATTAAAGTTTTGTTGTAATTATGATTTATCTACCATGGTACTTTAAATAAAAGACTTTTCTTTAGTTTTTTTTTTTAATCTTTTATTCCTCAATAAATGAAATATCTCTTTAAAAACAACGAGAATAAATTGTTCTTTCGTGGGAGGCACAATGAGGGAGAGATATTATATAGAATGAGTTTGCATGTGATTGGACCGGTTGAGGCCTTAGCTCCAGTTATGATTTACTATTTCTTGAACTTTTCCTAACTATAAGAATTTTAGGATGATTTACTATTTCTTGAACTTTTCCTAACTATAAGAATTTTAGGATCTGTCCATAATTTTTCTCTCACGCTTTACGAATCGTCAGCAAAAAAATCTTCTCTCGACGGTTGAAATTTTCGTCGACAGAAGTCAAATTTCTCGTACTTATCTTAATAAAAAGTTAAACCGTCGAGAAAAGTCAAACTTCTTTTGACAATCTTAAAAATCGTCGGAGAGAAATTTAACTTCTCTCGAATTTAATTTTTATTCAAGAGAAGTCTGATTTTTCTAAACCTAAAAAACCGATGTTCTTTGTAACTTTTTCACTTCAGTCGCTTCTCTTCTCTTCTTCTTCTTCGATCTTTCCTCCTTCCCTCACGTTTCTCTTCACCACCTCTTTAATTAATTCACTCAGAAGTTCTTAATTAGGGGGCACAACCTTATGTCAATTGAGCAATGTTCGAATTGGCAAAAAAAACATATTTATTTTTTTTGCAACGGTATTTAATTAATGCGAGGATTGAACTCATGACCTCATAGTCACGGGCACAACCTTATGTCAATTGAGCTATATTCGATTTGGCAAAAAAAAAAAACAATTGTAATAGGTAAAACGCTATTTTACCTTATAATTATGAATTATTTTGTGAATGGGTAAAGCGCTATTTTACCTTATAATTATGAATTATTTTGTGAATGGTCAAATTATTGTAGGAAATGATCACATTTATAGACATAACTTGTAACATCTCAAGTCTAAGATTTCGAGAACTGGAGTTTATGTCTTTCCAGAATAACATGTTTTGCTCTCACAAATCACATAGGAAAATAACATGTTTTGCTCTCACAAATCACATACTTCCTATGAATAGCTTTTTGAAAATTCAACGAACTTAGAATTACTTCAACACTTAGCCATAAGTTACTAGTGAACGACTCACCAAAAAGAACTAAAAAAGAAGGTCACCCTTGTTGGTTTAGGCAGTAGGCTACCAATTTTTAAAACTTTTTTTTAACCGCATGCAAGTAATTATTTTATGTATCATTATCATTCTAATGTTGTATCGATTCATTCATGTGTTCGGGTAGTTATGTCGTCTAGTAGTACACTAAAAATTATTTTTTTGCCTTCTTTAGTCTCAATGTCACATCCAAGTGTCACATCAATTGAAAGAAATTAGGAATTTAATAATTGTGAGAATAAATACAACTTCTCACCTTCCAAAAGATATTATTATCTTTGTAGCTTTTTGGTGTTTCAAATTAAAGTTTTATTGTAATTATGATTTATCTACCATTGTACTTTAAATAAAAGACTTTTCTCTAGTTTTTTTTTATTATTATTATTATTTATCTTTTATTCCTCAATAAATGAAATATTTCTTTAAAAAAAACGATAATAAATTGTTCTTTCGTGGGAGGCACAATGAGGGAGAGATACTATATAGAATGAGTTTGCATGTGATGAGGAAGTTTAGGGTTTACCTAAAACTCCATATTCCAATTACACGCATTAATTGAGGAGGAAAATGGAGTTTTATTAATTATAAAACTCACACACTTACAAGAGGGAATCTCCTCGATATAAATAGCAAAATCAGGAAGGAAGTTTACAAATAACAGAATAACAAAAATATAACAGAATACAAGTAATTTGTTATCTATTTGAACAAACTATTACTCCCCCTCAAGTTGGATCATGGATATCAATGACTCCTAACTTGTGCATGACCGAATGAAGTGTAGAAGATGGTAGTGCCTTAGTGAAGACATCAGCTAGTTGCGAGTGTGATCGAACGGGTAATAATTTGAGGAAACCATCAAGAATCTTATCTCGAACAAAATGGCAGTCAATTTCAATGTGCTTTGTACGTTCGTGAAATGTCGGATTAGAAGCTATAGATATAGCCGCTTGATTATCACAATAAACCACTGCAGGAAGCAAGGAAGTAATGCGAAAATCAATAAGCAATTGATGTATCCACACAAGCTCACTTGTAACGGCTGCCAATGCTCTGTATTCAGCTTCAGCTGAAGATCTAGAAACGGTGGGTTGTTTCTTAGATTTCCAAGAGATGAGAGAGTTACCCAAAAAAACACAAAAACCAGTTACCGATCTTCTTGTATCAACACATGCGCCCCAGTCGGCATCAACAAATGCCCGAAGTTGAAAACTCGAAGTGGGCTGAAGTAAAATCCCTTGGCCAGGAGATTTCTTAAGATAACGTAGAAGATGGTGAGCTGCCTGAAGATGTAGAATAGACGGATGCTGTAAAAACTGACTCAAACGGTGGACGACAAAAGAAATATCTGGTCTAGAAATTTGCAAATAAAGCAAACGACCAATAAGTCTCCGATAGGCAGTTGCATCATCGTCAGAAAGAAAGGGTCCAGTTATCTTAGACAGTTTAAGGTTTGGATCCATTGGTATAGAAGCTGGTTTGGCATCGAGAAACCCAGTATCTTCAAGTATTTGTAAGCAATACTTCCTTTGTGATAAAGAAAGCCCTTGTTTAGATCGAGACATTTCAAGCCCAAGAAAGTATTTGGCAGAGCCAAGGTCTTTTAACATAAAATGAGACCGAAGTATGTCTTTGACTTTAGTAAGTTCGGTTGATGATGGACCGGTGAGAAGTATATCATCGACATAAACAAGTAATGCAACAAAGGTGGCCCCCTTTCCTCTTGTAAAAAGTGAATAATCAGATTTGGATTGAACAAAACCATGACTGAGTAAGGCATGAGAAAATTTATGAAACCATTGTCGAGAGGCCTGTTTTAAACCATAGATGGATTTATGCAGCCGACAGACAAGTTTCTCCCCTTGTTTAGCAAGTATTGGAGGTTTGTATCCCAATGGTAAGGACATATAGACTTCTTCAAATAAGTCGTCATTAAGGAATGCATTATTAACATCCATTTGTGCCAAAGACCAGTCAAAAGATGTGGCGAGCGTAAGAAAAATCTTGACTGTGACAATCTTAGCAACTGGAGAGAAAGTATCAAAAAAATCAATACCTTCTTGTTGATTGTACCCTTTTGCGACCAAACGGGCTTTATAACGTTCAACGGTGCCATCAGCCTTGTATTTAACCTTGTAAACCCATTTGGATCCAATGACATGATGCCCATTAGGTAAGGAAACAATACTCCAAGTGTTGGTTCTTTCCATTGCAGCGAGCTCATCACTCATAGCTTGTCGCCAATGTGGAAAAGGGACAGCTTGATGATAGTAAGTAGGTTCATACTCCGTAGATACATTCAATAAGAAATTCTTATGAGAATTAGAGCATTTGTCATAAGACACAAACTTGCCAAAGTAATATGGTGTAGGAGATGAAACAGTAGGAACACTTGTTAAAAGATTGCAATGGAAATCCCGTAGGTAATTAGGTGGACAACAAGAGCGATTGGATCGTCTGGGTTTATCAATAATAGGAGTGGGTGGTCGAGCAATATTAACAGCAGGACTAGCACCCTCATTTGGAGATACAACACTTGTACCAGAAACAATAGGAAGAGGAGTAGTGGGACTGTGATTGGAAGTCATATCACCCATAAACTCACTAGGTGAAACAAAGCTTTCCTCATCATGTAAGGATGGTAAGTGCCCATTATCAGATATGGGTTGTGGCAGAACAAATTCTTCAAGAAAATCGAGAGAGGCAGTAGACGTTTTAACAGTATGGAACGGAAAAATTTCCTCAAAAAATACAACGTCTCGAGAGATAAAGATATGTTTCTTAACAATATCATATAACCTGTACCCTTTGATGCCAGGAGGATATCCGACAAAAACACAAGGACTAGCTCGGGGATCAAACTTGGTACGATGGACTGTGAGAGTAGAGGCATAAGCAAGGCAACCGAAAACTCTCAAAGAATGATAATCAACATTAGTGCCATGAAGTACACAGTAAGGTGACTTATTTGCAAGTAATGGCATAGGTATGCGATTAATAAGATGGGCAGCGGTCAGAATACAATCACCCCAAAAGGATAAAGGCACTCTTGACTGAAAAAGAAGAGCCCGAGCCACATTCAGGAGGTGTTGATGCTTCCTCTCAACCACAGAGTTTTGCTGCGGAGTTGCTACACAAGAATATTGATGCAAAGTGCCAATAGAGGCAAAGAATTCCTCAAATCGTAGTTCTGGAGCATTATCAGACCGAAAAGCCTTGATTTTCTTAGAGAATTGTGTCTCAATGAGCTTAAAAAAAACGAGGAACTATATGTAAAGCATCATTCTTATTTCTCATCAAAAAAATCCAAGTATAACGTGAGCAATCATCTACTATGGTTAAGAAATAGGAATATCCAGCATGTGTTGGAGTCTTAAAAGGACCCCAAACATCACAATGTACCAAATCAAAAACGTTATTACAAACATGATTGTTAGAAGGGAAAGATAATCGTTTCTGCTTTGCCAAGGGGCATACAGAACAAACATGATTATGAAATGAATCAGAAAAGTCTAAAACAGTCTTCAAATTATTCATCCGTGCAAGGGAAGGATGTCCCAATCTTTGATGCCAAGTGACAGAGTTTCTACATACCCGAGCAGAAGATATTAAATGTGTGGAAACATTAGTATCTTTGGGTATATAGAACAAATAGAGTCCGTCGACACAATCAACCTTCCCAATCGTTTTCGACAGTGATTTGTCCTGAATGATACAAGAACAACCAAGAAAATTAACAGAAAATCGATCATTCCGCAATAGAGCACTGATTGACAAAAGGTTGTATGTGAACTGAGGCACATAAAGTACATTATGCAAAACGACTTCATCTGATAATCGAACATCCCCAACAAATTCCACAAGAAAACGCATCTTAGTAGGCAGAATAACAGATACATTATGTGCTCGTTGTAAATTATCAAAGAGTGATCTGTTATAACAAATATGACTGGATGCACCAGAATCCACTACCCAAGAGTCAAGATGTTGGTTGTAAAATGCTGATAAGGCAGTAAAACAAGTACCTGCGACGTGACTTGTCTCGGCTGATGTAGGCCCATCAGAAGGAGTTCCGGTGAGATGAGTTTGGAGAAGGTTCATTAACTGAGAATATTGATCAGTGTTTAAGCTTGCAAAAAATGCAGACTGGCTAGTCTTAGGGCCTCAGAGACACCAGAAAAACCTTGAACGCTCTTCTCATGGTTCTGATTGACTGCAGAGCCTTTAGAAGAAGAAGAATTGGAACGTTGATTATGAAATTTGTGTCCTGGTGGATAGCCATGCACTTGATAACAACGATCAATAGTGTGGCCTCTGATTCCACAATGTGAACAAATAAGCCTTGGTCCATCTTTCTTTCGATATCGATCAGGCACTCCTTTCTTGGTGTTATCGGATGCCGAAAAAACAGATGATTCAGCAGCTACAACGGGAACTCCAACAGAACGTTGATGTTCTTCTTGAATGATAAGAGAGAAAACTTTGTTTATAGTAGGCAATGGATCTAACAAAAGTATCTGCGCACGAATTGCCGCGTAGGATTCATTGAGCCCCATAAGAAAGATCATCACGAACTCAGATTGAAGATAATCAAGCATGGATTTCATTCCACCACAAGTGCATTCCTCGATTGGTCTGTAATCAGTGAGATCCTGCCAAATCGTTGTGATTTTAGTATAGTATGCTTCAATCGACATTGAAGCTTGAGTGGTGGTGACTAGTTGCTTCCTTAGTTGATAAATCAAGGGACCGTTCGTTTGATGATAGCGCTCTTTCAGCATATCCCATACATCCTTCGCAGATCCAGTATAAGGAATACTTGCAGCAATGTCTTTTGAAATTGAATTGATAATCCAAGAGGTAACAATGTCATTATTACATTGCCAAGCAGTAAGTAAATTTCCTTCAGGTTTCTTGATCGTACCTTTGATGAATCCCAATTTATTTTTGCCAGATAGAGCCATCAGCATGGCTTTGCTCCATGAAGTATAATTGCTTGCCCCGACTAGCATATGCGTCACAAGAGTTGTAGTTGGAGCGGTTGAATGGTGTAGAAGATAGGGATTCAACTGAGCTTCGATCGTTGTTGAATCAAGAACAGTTGTTGCAGAAGCGACAGAAGCTTCGGCCATGGCGATTAAACTGAAGCAGAAGAAGAAAAACTTCAACGGAGGGAAAAGAAAGCAGAGAGATGAATAACTCTCCTTTCAATGTGAGAGAGAAAAAAAATGAAGGAACCTTCTCTCAGTAGAGAAAAATTGAAGGGACCCTTCTCTCAGTAATCCTCAAATGAACACGTATAAATCCACGCGTTGCTCAACGCTTTTTCAATGCTCTGATACCATATTCCAATTACACGCATTAATTGAGGAGGAAAATGGAGTTTTATTAATTATAAAACTCACACACTTACAAGAGGGAATCTCCTCGATATAAATAGCAAAATCAGGAAGGAAGTTTACAAATAACAGAATAACAAAAATATAATAGAATACAAGTAATTTGTTATCTATTTGAACAAACTATTACTCCATACCACGGTTGTACTAAAAAATTTCCTACGAGGGAGAGATATTATATAGAATGAGTTTGCATGTGATTGGACCTCCTGAGGCCTTAGCTTCAATTATGATCTACTATTTCTTGAAGTTTTCCTAACTATAAGAATTTTAGGATCTGTCCACAATTTTTCTCTCGACGCGTTACGAATTGTCAGCAAAAAAATCTTCTCTCGACGGTTGAAATTTTCGTCAACAGAAGTCGAACTTCTCGTACTTATCTTAATAAAAAGTTAAACCGTCGAGAAAAGTAAAACTTCTCTTGACAGTCTTAAAATTTGTCGGAGAGACGACAGTTTAATTTTTCGTCAAGAGAGGTCCGATTTTTCTAAACCTAAAAATCCGATGTTCTTTTTAACTTTTTCACTTCAGTCGCTTCTCTTCTCTTCTTCTTCGATTTTTCCTCCTTCCCCCACGTTTCTCTTCACCACCTCTTCAATTTTCCTCCTTCTTCATCCACGTTTCTTCTTCGATTTCTTCCATCTTCCTTGTCGGTTATTAATCATAATCTAACTTTTTGTCTTCTCTCAACAAACTCATTTTCTACAAAATTGCTAGCAGCAACATCTCTTCTCTCATCTTTCTTTATTCCGTACATCTCAAACTACTTGCAATATTCTTGTTTTTTCTTTATCTGAATTTCCATTTTTTTTTCTAATTTGAGGTCTTGAATCGGATGTGAAGTTGAATTGTAAGACTTTGTTTTTGTAATAAGTGTTGATTCTTGATAGGTTTATGGTTTAGATTTTGTCCGTTTTTACTGACTTGTTCTTTTGAAGTGAGAGTTTTAAATGTTTTTGAATTTTGGGGTTTTGGATCTTTTTGTTTTCAGCTCTACTTGATAATTTTGGAGTTTTGGTTTCTCATCTTAGGAGGATTCCTAATGTGTTGTTGATTTTCTCTATACTTTGTTTTAATACTACAACTTTGGATTATAACCATAGACGATTGTTACAAATATTTGATATTGTGTGTTAATTTTGATGAAAATGAGATGAGCGGTGACCGTAATTCATGAGTTTATGTAATTTATTTTAAGTTTAGTTTAAGTTATTAAGTTTAGTTAGTCTGGTTACAAGTTTATGGTAGTTTAGTTTAAGTTTGATTTTTTAAATTGTGAGTTCTTTGGAATATATAGATAATGCATGATAGTTAAGTTTTAGATGTTGTTTTCATAAGTTTTGAAAATGTTGTCAAACTGAGCATAGCTCAATTGACATAAGATTGTGCCCATGACTAAGAAGTCATGGGTTCAATCCTTGCATTTATTAAAACACCGTTGCAAAAAGAAAAAAGTTTTGAAAATGTTAGGTAAATTTAGTGCTCATGTGTTGTTATAAGTTGAGTTATCAATTTTGAGTTTATGTTCTTAAGTTTTAAAAGGGGTTGGGTAGTCAATGATAGCCAATATGATTTGAGTATATGAGTTCAGTTGATACCTATTCTTATTGGCGCAAGAATTTGGCTCCTCCCCTAAGGCCCGTATTGATGGCCGGTAGCGTTCCGTCTCGGATCTGCAAAGAGAAAACATAGGTTAAACTTGCACCGGTGAGGAACTCGGCCCAACACGCTCTGATGCTTAAGTTAGTCAAAAAGTAGTGAGAAGGTCGAGTAGTAGAGTTGAGAGTAGATGGTCTAAGAGTGGAACATCTTCGTTACCTGACAAGGAAAATAACACTCTTCCTTATATAGTAGGGGTGTGTGAGCTACACGTGTCAACTAGGATTGGTCGTCCCCCTTATGATGATGAGGGAACAGGCGCCGCTTCGCCAGCCTGAATGTATGAGGCATGCAACATGGGTGGGTAGTCGAACAGATGTAGTGGCGGCGTCCCCATGATGGCCGAGGTGTCGCCATGGATGTGACCGCCTGGTCAGTTGTGTCTTCCGCTAGGCCCATATCGAATTTGATTAACCTCTGGTATTAGGGATCGAGGTGTGGCGCAAGCGTGATGTCAGGCGCTGATGTCATGCGGACCTCACCCTTATTTGGAATTCTCTCCTAACAACTCTTATAGATTATATTTAGCATATAGAAGACGGTTGATGCTTCTTCGACCGTTGATGCTTCTTCTAATTTGAAAGTGGTTTTCTGTACTTTTTCTAATATTTAATTTTTGAGTGGGGGAAATGATGAAGAAAAGTTACGAAATTGGGATGAGAAATGGAAATATAAGAAATTTGGAGGACGAAAATGAAAAAAAAAAAAAAAAAAAAAAAAAAGGGGATGCTTTTGGCTCCATTTGATTTTCTAAATGTGTTAGGTAAATTTAGTTGGTATGGATGTTGTTATATGTTACACATTTTGAGTTTCATGTTAGTAAGTTTTTAATTTTTTTTTTTTTTTTTGTTATGTTCTAATGAATTATTGATTTTTTTTTCTTTTTTTTTCAAGTATACTTTTGAAAATTATATAAAGTTGATAATAATATTGAATAACGTGTTTTTCTAGGCTTAATTTTATTTTGTATTCAAACTTTCTACAAACAAATTGTAAGAATAAATTTGGATTATTATAAATAATGTGCTTTTGTATAATTTTGTGTACAAGTTCTTTAGGTATAATAAGCTTCAAATTATAAAGGCATTTCAAATCAAAAATATTGAGAGTAATAAAATAAAATAAAAAATAATAATAAAAAGATCTTGAAGATATGCCGCAAACCGTTGAGAGAAGTGTGATTCGTAGAAAGAACAACTTCTCTTAAACTCGTCGAGAAAACCACCTATCTCGACGGTAAAACAAAATAATCGTCCAAAAAAAATTCTCCCAACAGAGTTTTACTAACGGTTGGTGTCGACGTGTTGGCTTCTCCCGACACTTTTTATGCGTAGAGAGAAACCATAATTCTTGTAGAACTCTCTTATAATAATCAAATGAGAGTTCCTTAGATGCAATAGAATACTATGTTAGGACTATACAATATTCTCCGTATCCCTATAATGTTATAAATATTATATCAACTTTCGTATCCTATAATGTTATAAAACAACTTTATAAACTTACGTACTCCACCAGGGGCGGATTTACCGGCCCCCCCCCCCCCCCCCCCCCCCCCCCCCCCTCCTCAACTTTGAGAGAGTACTAATATATATTTAGTACAGCACAAATTTTATAAAACCATCCCTTGTCACAGTGGTTAAGGCTTGCTTTAGCCCCTCAAGGCCCAGGTTCGAGCCCCAGTATCTTCATTCTTCAAGTTTATTTTTATTTTTTATTTTTTTCGTTTAAAGTATATTTGTGCAGTTTTTCCTTTTTTTTTTTTTTTTTTTTTTCTTTTCGTTTTAAGTATATATTTACAGTTTTTCCTTCTTCCAAACTAATTGCAAATTTAGCAAACTTTAAAATGTTTTGCAAATATGGCAAAAAAAATCTGTTTCTATCACTGATAGACTTTATTATATCACTGATAGACTATTATCACTGATAGACTATTATCACTGACAAAAATCTACAAAAAGCTGAGGTGATCAGCGATAGACTTCTATCAGTCATATAAGATATCAGCGATAGAAATTGCTATATCCGCAAAATTTTTAAAAACATGCTATATTTGCAAACAATAAGTCTTAAATTGTCATTTACTACAATTTCCCTATATATTATTGTGTTCAAAATTATCTTAAGCCCCCCTGACTTCAGGTTCTGGATCCGCCACCGACTCCACATGACCGTACTTTTATATTTTACATATCCAAGAGATATCAAATGCCAATAAATAAGTTATTGTTTTTATTTATATACCAAAAAATTTATCTACTTCCTGTAATAAGATCTTTATCTACCTTTCTTAGGAATAAGGAAAAAAATATTGAATTTATAATAAAATTTAGTGTTTCGAAAAGAAAACAAAATATTTAGAGGTGCGCATCTATATCGATATCGATTTTGGCACAAATCGACACTAAAAATCAACCGGTCAACTTTTGTCTAACATACATAACCAAAAGAGAGGGACGTTTCAGGGGAGCCCTAAGAAGACATGATCTCAAACGAGCTGATTGATGCGTGATAACACACATTCATTTAAGTCATTATTTAGATGAAATTTTCAATAATGGTTATTTTCTCATTGGCTCAAAATCCAAAATTCAAACAAAAATACTAGTTCAATTTGAAAAACTAATTTCCCTCAACCCAAACAAACCCAACTAAAAATTCAACTTTATTTGGTTCACATCAACAAATTGCCTTATTCAAAAGCCAAATTAAAAGCATATTCTCCACCATTACATTGCCACATATATATATATATATATATATATATATATATATATATATATATATATATATATTTTTTTTTTTTTTTTTTTTTTTTTAAAAACCATATAATATTATAGTAAAATTTGCTTGTTGCCGATACAAGTATTTTTGGAGAGCCCAACCACCTGCCATGATTTGATTGGTGTCGTAACTTTGATTTTCTTTAAATTAACAACTTCTCATATTTTCTCTCTCCTTTCTCTGTCTTCAAGGCCATGAAATTTTAATGGAGATTATTTGAAATTTACAGGGCTGAGTGGGATTTTAGAGGAAGTGAAGGAAAGAGTGAGAAATTTCACGGTTGGATTCATCAAGAGAAAGGTCGATTGAATTTTTTTTTTTTTTTTTTAAGAAAAATCCCAAAAAAAAAATGGTAACAATTTTTTTTTTATTTGTCTAGAGATATTCTTTAGAGTATTGCAAATGCATTAAAAAATAGTTAACCAACAAAAAGAAAAAAAATACTTATTGTAGAGAAAGGAAGAGAGAGTGAGAGATAAAATTGAAAACAAAGGTCATAGAAGTGGAGGAAAGAGAGAGAAAATGGAAGAAGTTGTTTATTGAGTTACGGAAGAAAAAAATCTAAGTAAACGGGTGAAGAATATTTTTTATTTAAAAAATAATATAAATATTGAGTCAATCAAATCGTGACACGTGTTGGGATGCAAAAGATACTGGTAGCCTAGGCGGTAAGCACCTTCTTCTTCTAAGCTGTAAGCACGTTCTTCTCTAATATTGCCCAATACTAACCAATTAAAGCCTATTTTTATGCCAATGCAACAAACAAACCACTCCAATTTCCCACCACCAATTTTTTTTTTCTTTTTCTCCAACTGTTTTGGCCCAAAAATATCACCAAAAAACCCTATAAAATCCTTCCACCATCTCTCATTTTCTTCAGACCCGCTCAGTTCAAGCTCAATTTGCAAAGAAAAGAAGATCAGTGCTTTTTGTTTAAGCGGGTCTCTCTTTTTTCTGCAAACTTTTTGATCAGTTTCTATTATTTTTACCTAATTTCCCTCATCATCACCATGAACATGAAGAAGGTGACCTGCGCCGTCCTCGTTGCCGCTGCCGCCGTGAGTGCCGCTATGGCCTCTGGTGAAGGCCCGTCTCCCGCCCCGGGCCCGTCCTCCGGCCAAGCCTCGGCTGCTGCTGCTTTGCCTGCTGTTGGAGCCTTCATTGGTGCTTCTATTGCATCTTTATTTTCCTACTATTATTTGTAAGAAGTACTTGAGTGAGGGAAGAAAAGAATAGGAGGAAAAAAGGGAATTTATGTAACATGGGATAGAGAAACTTGTTAAAGAATGAAGTGATGGTGTGGTTTGGAGGAAAAAAAATATGTTTATTTGATGATTACTTAATGAGAAAATCTATTTATCAATTATATTATTTACACTCTTTTGTCTCTATCTTTACCAATTCTAAGGTATAGTTTAGTGATAGGATAATTTATACTATTACTTTTTAAAGCTTTCAAACTTTATATTTATTGAACAAAATTCTATATAGTAGAATTTCAACCCAATTTTGTACATGTGGCTCAATCGTAGGGTGTTATGAGTCCTAACACAATACTGAAAAAATAATGTGAAATATTATAGTCAAAATTATTTTCTTTATAAATTAAAGAATAGATAAAATAAAAAATAAAAAATCAGAATTTATTGAAAAAAAAAATTAATAATGAAATTTTGAAAACTTAAAAAATAAAGGGTTGGTTGCACAAATAGCAATCGACTCAAACTAATTGCAAATTTAGCAAACTTTAAAATGAAAATGTTTTGCAAAAAAAAATCTAAATGTTTTGCAAATATGACAAAAAAAAAAAAAAAAAAAAAAAAAAAAAATTTGTTTCTATCGCAAAAATTTTAAAAACATTTTGAATTATTTTATTCTAAATTTTGTCACAATTTTCCACTAGAATCCGATCCAAACTAATTGCAAATTTAGCAAACTTTAAAATGTGCAAATTTAGCAAACTTTAAAATGTTTTGAAAATGTGGCCAAAAAATTCGTTTCTATCTAACCGCAATTTTTTTTTAAAATATGCTATATTTTTAATTATTTTATTCTAAATTGATGTTACAATTGTAGAAAAATAAATGTACAGTGAAAAAAAACTAAAATAAAATAAATTCAGATTTCATAACTTTAAGTTTAACCATTTTTTGTCTCAAACACAACACAAACCACAATTTTGAACTCTAAACAGAGTTCATAACTCTTCGATTAATAATTTCAGACTTATTAACTTCAACTCTCCAACTCTTTCCTCCAAACATCCCATAATCTAAAGTTTTGATTCTCAATCACAACTATACCATTATTTTCTTTCATGAAAATAAACATTATTAATTAGTCCATTTAAATTTTCAAAAAATAATAATAATAATAATTAATTACAAGTTTAGTGATTAAACATTTAAGTTTGGTGTATTTTGTCTCGAAATTTTAAAAAATATTAGGTACTTAACTTTTACTCCAATAAATCTTTAAATTTTTTATTTTGTGTCCAATGTTATCAAATAAACTATACAATTTCAGTTGTAATTGAATAAAAGAGATTATGTCATTAAATAGCCTTTACATATAACTATATCAACATAAAAAAAAAGGTTGTACTAACAACTTGAAAGACTAAATTCATCTCCAAAGATCCTACAAATATGAGGATGATTATTTGACTAATAGAATATTTCAACATTTCCTCCCTTAAACTGAATGCGTGCAAGCATCCGTTTACATCGGCTTCAGAACAAACACCTAAAGATGTACGCAACTTTACGAAAGCATCCAGCTTAAGTGGCTTTGTCATTATATCGGCTAATTGTTCACTTGTGTTGCAGTAAACCAACTCCACATAGCCATCCTTTGTGAGATCTCGAAGGAAATGAAAACGTACATCTATATGCTTACCTCGACCATGCATTACAGGATTCTTCGAAAGCTTGATTCCAGAACTACTGTCACAATAAATCACGGTTGTAGTATCTTGATTCTTACCTATTTTTTTCAGCACCCTCTTCAACCATATTGCTTGACATGCACAAGAAGATGCAACAATGAATTCAGCTTCAGTGGTAGATAAACTTACTACTGGTTGTTTCTTTGATAACCAAGATACCGCTCCAGAGCCAAACAAGAACACATAACCCGAAGTGCTTTTTCTATCTTCCAAGTCTCCAGCATAATCACTGTCTGTATAGGCAATAAGTGCATTATTTCCTCCCTGCTTGTAGAAAATTCCAAAATCAAGCGTTCCTTTTAAGTATCGCAACACTCTTTTTGCAACTTGTAAATGAAGTTCAGTAGGATTTTCCATGTACCTGCTAAGAAGACCTACTACAAACATCACATCTGGTCTAGTAACTGTAAGATACCTGAGGCTACCAACTATCTGTTTAAACTGAGTTTTGTCTACCTTAGTGCCACTTTCATCCTTCACAAGTTTGCAGGAACAATAGGATTTAGGACTGAGTTGCTTTTATCCATGCCAAATCTTTGCAGAACTTCCAAAGCATATCTTTTTTGATTGATGAATACACCTTTGGAATTTTGAAGAACTTCAAGGCCAAGAAAAAACCTCATCTTACCAAGATCTGTCATTGCAAACTCACTCTTCATGGAATTTTTAAAATTTGAAACCATTTGTTCATCATTGCTGGTAAAAATCAAATCATCCACGTACAAACTTATAATCAAAATTTTACCTTCTTTGCTTATCTTGATAAAGAGGGTATGTTCATAGTCACATTTCTCAAACCCTTCCTTTATAAAATAAGCGTTAATGCAACTATACCAGGCACGTGGTGCTTGCTTAAGGCCATAGAGAGCCTTTTTCAATTTATAAATCTTGTGTTCATGTCCTTTTTGGACATAACCACTAGGTTGCTCCACAAAAACCTCCTCATTTAGCTCATCATATAGAAAAGTTGATTTAACATCTAGTTGATAGATAGTCCATCCATGTTGAGCTGCAAGAGATACAACTAAACGTATTGTTTCCATACGTGCTACAGGTGCAAAGACTTCAGTGAAATCCACCCCATGTTGTTGAGAATACCCCTTCACTACGAGCCTTGCTTTGTATTTGTCAATTTCACCCTTTTCATTTAACTTGGTTTTGTAGACCCATTTCACTCCAATTACCTTCCCACCTGCAGGTAGCTCTGTCAACTCCCATGTGTCGTTTCGTTTTATCGCATCCATTTCTACATTCATGGCTTTCCTCCATTTCTCGCTTTTTACAGCCTCTTCAAAGTGAATGGGGTCAGAAGTTGCAAACATGGCAAATTGAGTTTCTTCTTCAGAAAGACCCTCCCATGTTTCATAGTCTTGCATCCAAGTTGGTTGTCTTCTAATTTGCTCTTCATGTGAGCTCTCCTCATCAGGAGAATCAGTGGTGGGAATGGTTTCCTCCTCTTCTATATTAGCTTCATTTCCAGTATGATCCACTGTTTCTTCCTCTCGATCGCCCCACTCCAAGTTGCATGCAATTGCTTTTTCGTGTTTTTTATCCCAATCCCAACTTTTATCTTCTTCGAAGACAACATCTCGACTTACTATGATCTTTTGTGAAATAGGATCATAAAGTCTATAGGCCTTCGATTCTTCACTAACTCCCAACAAAACACAAGTAAGACTTTTATCATCTAGTTTAGCACGTTTGTTATCAGGCACATGAACATGAGATATGCAACCAAAAACTCTAAAATACTCCACCGAAGGTTTTATTCCACTTCATGCTTCTTCTGGGGTCTTGTTTCTTACAACCAAAGTTGGGCTTCGTTTTAAAATATGAACGGTCCAGTTGACAGCTTCAGGCCAGAACAGTTTAGGAACTTTCTTTTCTGAAATCATACTTCGTACCATATTCATAATGGTTCTATTTTTGCGTTCGGCGACTCCATTTTGTTGTGGCGTATATGCAGCTGTCAATTGTCTTTTTATGTCATTTTCAGCACAACATTTACTAAATTCTTGTGATGTAAATTCTCTTTCTCGATCTGTTCGCAAAGCTCGAATTGGTGTGTTTGTCTCCTTTTCCACACGAACCTTTAATCTCTTGAAAACATCAAAGGCTTCTGACTTTTCTGTCAAAAAGAAAACCCATGTTTTTCTACTGAAGTCATCAGTAAAATTAAGTAAGTACCGTTTTCTGCCATTGGAAGTAGGTTTGATTGGTCCACAAATGTCAGCATGTAGTAATTGAAGAATTTGTGTGGCTCTCCAGGTGCTTATTTTTTAAAATGAATCCCTGTGTTGCTTTCCTACTAAACAATCTTTGCATAACCTCGAAGGAGTCTTGAGTTGTGGTAAGTCATTCACCATTTCTTTTTGTTGGAGAGTTTTAAGACCTGTAAAACTCAAGTGTCCATATCTACAATGCCAAAGCTGCACCATATCCTCTGTTATGGTATTAAAACAAACCGATGTTATAGGTTGAGAAATAACTTCTAAAATAAACATTCGATTTGTAGACATTTTCATATCCATAATCAAACTTTTTTCTTCATGGAACACCTTACATCTACCATGTTGAAACATAATGGAAAGTCTTTTCTCCTGCAATTGGCCAATGCTCAACAAATTGTTTTTCAACTCGGGTACATAAAAAACTCCAGTAATAATTTGGATGGTTCCCTTCACTTTCAATCTAATGTTCCCCTTTCCCATAACAATCATGCTGGAATTGTTGCCTAATTTGACTGATTCTCTAAATTTTTCATTTAAATCAGAGAAATACTCTTCTTACCACACATATGATTACTGCAACCTGAGTCAAGATACCACACATCTTCTTTGTGATTTTTGCTCATATTTGAACAAGCCATCAACAACAACTCATCTTCCGTCTCAACAAAGTTTGCTCCTTTCTCTTTATTTAGACATTCCCACTGGAAATGTCCAAATTTGTGACAATTATAACATTCAATTGTGGATTTGTCAAAAAATTGGCGGCCCCTTCCTCGTCCTCGTGATCCTCTTCCACGTCCTTGACCTCGTCCTCCTGACTCATCATCGTGAGTTATCTTCAAGGCATGTTCTTCGTCAACTTGAGCATTCATACGTTGCTCATGCACCAACAAACTGCTTTGCAACTCATCAATAATTAATGTATCTATATCATTTGACTCTTCAATAGAACATACAACATAATTAAATTTAGGATTCATGGATCTCAAAAAAATTTCAACTACATCAACATCACCTTTCTTTGCACCAACAACTTTCATCTTGTTGACAATGGTAAGAGTTCGAGCAAAATATTCATTCACAGGTTCTCCAGCCTTCATGTGTAGAACTTCAAATTCCTTCTTAAGTGCTTGCAAATGTGCACGCTTGACTCGATTTGTCCCTTGATACTTCTACTTCATAGAATCCCATATGTTCTTTGACGTATCTTTGTCCATAATTGTTTCTAAAATTGAGCGATCCAAAACCTGAAATAAATAGTTCTTGGCTTTCAAGTCTTTCAGCTTTTGATCGTTGATGTTCTTCTTTTGTGCATCTGTGAGAACCACATCTTCCGCTATTGTAGGAAGTCCATCTTCTATCAATCCCCAATATTCCTTGGATCGTAGAAAATTCTCCATGAGCATTTCCCAATGATCATAATGCCCATCAAATTTTGGAACTGCTGGTTGCACAAAAGAACTTGAACCCTCCATGTGTTTTTGAAGACTGCTGCTTCAAATTTTGATCAGACCTTATGATGGCTCTGATACCAAATGTTATCAAATAAACTAAAGATACTGAAAGATTGTGTCTGAATTTCAGTTGTAATTGAATAAAAGAGATTAGACCATTAAATAGCCTTTACATATAAGTGTATCAACATAAAAAAAAGGTTGTACTAACAACTTGAAAGACTAAATCCATCCCCAAAGATCCTACAAATATGGGGATGATTATTTGACTAATAGAATATTTCAACATTCAATAGGGCATTGACTTGTCAAACATTTTTTTAAATTTACCTACATATGCTAAACATAAAATTAAGGCATAACTTTATGCCAATTGAGCTATGCTCGATTTGACAACATTTTTTAGAGTTTATTGAACCAAACTAGTAAACACAAAATTAAAAAATTTAAAATTTAAAAATTTATTAGAAAAATTTCAAGTACTAAATAGAGACAAACTTGAATTTTTTTTTTTTTTTTTTTTTGCAAAGGACAAACTTAAGTTTTTTTTCAACATGTAGGGTGCGGAATCGAACCTAGAAACTCATAATCACTAGTTCATAGTCATATCAATTGAGGTATGTTCTTGTTGGTGCAAACAACAAACTTCAAAGTTTTTTTTTTTTTTTTTTTTTTTTTAACTAAACTTGTAATAAAAATAATGATATTTAGGAGGCTCCCAAATTTTTTCCCACTTCTACCCTACAAAACTCCATTGGATTTCTTCCATTTTCACATAAAGTGTATTTGCCTTTTTTTTATTATTATTTGTTTTTCATATTTTATTTTAGGATTATCTTCCAATTCTCTCCTTCAAATTTTAATTTAGAAATATCTTCCAATTATTTTCAAATCTCCTAAAATCATACATTTACAAATTTACATAAATTTTGTTTTATCTTTTTAGTTCTTTCTTCACCCATTGTTTTCATGTTCGAACTTATGACGGGGGAGAATAACCTCTGCGCCCATTTATTTCTTTGTTGAAGAAAATCGTTGACTACAAGTTTGACAACTTCTTAAGAGTTCTAATCAACATGGTGAGAGAGAAAAATTATGAGTGTTTTGACGGATTTTGAGGTGTTGAAAGATCAATTAATATTCTCGAAATTAAAGCCAATGACAAAATTAGTGCAACCGAGAATGATTTAATTCTTCCGAAAAAACGATTTCAGAACCAATATATATTTGAAGCTTCGTGAGTTTTGTGATTTAAACGTCCAATGATATAACGATTGTTATGCTTTTGGACGACGACGAAGGTGGGAATGAATGTTAAAAGAACAAAAGATTTCCGTAGGAAGCGAAAATGTCTAAAGAGAAAATATAAATATATTGTGTATTTAGAAATCAAATACACAATATTTACTAGAGGTTCTTAATCGTCTCTCGTGCCACGAAGATTACAAGGTATTTGTGTGACTCAATGTTGAATACACATTATTTTTACGTGTTAGGATACAAACAATATCCCACATTGGCTAGAAAAGGGAAAGATCATGGTATATAATGGGTGGCAATTATCTCCAATTGGTATGAGGCCTTTTGTGTGAAACCAAAAGCAAAGCCATGAGGGCTTAGTCCCAAAGTGGACAATATCATACCATATACCATTGTGGAGATGTCTGGGTGCCCGTTGTCCTTAATAAGTGGTATCAGAGCAGATATTGACGAGGGTCGTGGTTGAGCATTGTTATGATACAAACAATATCCCACATTGGCTAGAAAAGGGAAAAATCATGGGTGTGGTACTTTAGGGTCGTGGTTGAGCATTGTTATGATACAAACAATATCCGAGGGTTTAGGCCCAAAGTGGACAATATCATATCATTGTGGAGATGTCCGGATTGCCCGTTGTTCTTAATATTACGTTTTGTGAAGAAAAAAAAACTTATGAAAAATGGTGGGAGCAAGCATAAATTTTGATTCTTGAGAAAATTGACATTTTCACTCTCACACTATCATTTTATCTAATAATCGTGTATTTGTCTTACTCAATATTCTTAAACACTCTAAAATACAAGGTTTTTGTGTCCACAAAACTTTAGCCTGAAAAAAAAAAAAATTGTCATTAAGTCAACAATCTTATCCCCAAACTTCTTCGTTCCCCTCACCTTATTCGACATTTTTCCGCCACCCTTCTTGGTTTTACTCTCAACAAATACACATTTTCCTTTTCCTCTCCAAATTTGCAATTTCTTTTTTCATTGGAGTCCATCATCCCCTTTGGTTGCCTTGAAACAGTTGTGAGTACAACTTCGATCTCCACTACTTCTCGAGGCTTAGAGTTCTTCATTTGACTCTCCAACTTTGTCGTTAGTGCGTTTTCTTTGCTATCCTTAGAAGTTGATCATAATTAACTACCACAATTTGCTTTTGACCTTCGATTTCTTATATTTGGCGTTCGTTTGGGGTGTTGCGATTTCTTTAATAGATCGAGTTGTGTTCTTTCAAATCCATTTCGATCGTCGTTCAAGCAAAAGTATTAGGTAGAATTCAGATCGAAGACGAGCAAATTGGAGCCTTCCTAGAACACCTTCCATTTTTTTTTATTTTTTTTTATTTTAGAATAGGAAGTTTGTCATTTTTCAAAATTACACTATATATATATATATAAAAAAATATATATATATATATTTTTCATTACTTTGAAAAAAAAAAGAAAAAAAAACTTGATTGGACCCACCTAAATTTTGGATCTAAGCCCAAAGTCATATTCCAATCAACTCATCTCTGTTTTCACCTTCTTATCTTTCCTTCCTCTCCTCTCTTTTTGACACTCATTTTTCTCCATCGTTACTCTTTTCTCGAAGCTTCTTCCACAGAACTTCCCACAACAGACGCCGCCACTCGCCTTCTTCCTTGCTTCTGCCCAATCAATTCCTCAACCTCGGATCTGGGTATTGTTTCTTCTACTTGTTCTAATCGCTGTTCTTCTTTTTCCTGTTTCGCCAATCCTCTGGGTTGCAGACTGAAGTTGTGATTAGAAGATTGAATTGAATTGAATACGCTTGAAAACTGTATTGTTCTTCTGGGTTTCATTCTTTATTGGAATTTGAATTGTCATTTTTGTATACTGAACTTAGAGTGAAATTAGCTTCACAGAGTCGAAAGTAAATTGATGAAACTATTTTTCCATTTTCGATTGTTGTGTGGTTTTTTATTCTTGGGTGTGCTGCCATTTTTTGTTTTGATGATCTAACTCTGCAAATGGGGTCATATTTGACGTTTTGTATCTGTTGTTCTTTGTGCCTCTTCCATTGTTGATGAATTTTACTTTTCCTCCTTTCCTATTCTATCCTACTATGATCATGTTTGGGAGTGGTTTTGAAATGGTTAAAATTACTTTTGTGATGTTCAAATTCACTCTCAATCATACATTTAATATTCTAAATCAATTTTAATGGTATAAAAATTGTGTTTAAAAGTGTAAAACCACAAGTTAAATTGATTTTGAATGATTAGAAGAGGCGTATTCGGGAGTGATTTTGGATTTTAACCATTTCAAAATCACTCTCAAACATCCCCTAATTCAGTCTAGGGGTGTTTCTTTTTCCTTTCTGTTTACTATAGTTTTAGAAATCAATGTGCGATCATCTATTTTTCTTTTTCTACTTGTTTCTCGAGAGATTTAGTTAATTTATCTAGATATTGATAACTTTCAGATGGATTTGAGAGATAATAGTGAAAGGTGTCTTCTGACAGTGGACGCAGATGCGGGAGAGGAAGGGATTGAGGGAGGATCATTCGAGAGTCCAGCTGAAACAGAATTAATTGAATGTGATGGAGATATTATTCTTGAGCCTTATGAGGGCATGGAATTTGAATCTGAAGATGCTGCAAAGATTTTCTATGATAAGTATGCCCGTCAAGTGGGATTTGTTATGCGTGTGATGTCCTGTCGTCGTTCTGAAAAAGATGGGAGGATACTTGCCCGAAGACTTGGATGCAACAAAGAGGGATATTGTGTCAGTATCCGAGGTAAATTCGGGGCAGTTCGGAAGCCACGTCCGAGCACACGAGAAGGTTGTAAGGCAATGGTTCATGTCAAATTTGACAAGTCTGGGAAATGGGTGATAACAAAATTTGTAAAGGAACATAATCATCCTCTTGTCGTTTCTCCTCGTGAAGCTCGACAGACCATGGTGCGTGTTTCGCTTCCCCCATTTTTAACTTCGATCAAACATCATATATTACAATTGTCAATTTCCTTACTTTTGTTCTCAATAAGACTGGATTTTTTGCTAGTATGCTTCCTGATGAGGCCTAAAAGTTAATACACTAGAATCTGCATAGATGTTATGGAATTGGGAATAATTGGAACCTGCTTTGTGAAAACATATTTTGATTCATTGAACCTTAGCTTTCTTTAAGCAAGGAGAGTTATTTAATGGATCGTTCAAGAGAATCAATTATATTGTTTAGGGAGGTGGTAGTGAAAAAGTCTTTGCCTCTACACCCCTTAAAGTCTTTGCCTCTACACCCCTTAAAGTCTTTGCCTCTACACCCCTTCAACTGCTTAATGGGGACTCATCTCTATATGATTAGAGATCGTGTATATTGACGGTTAACTGTAGTTGTTATCTTACTTTTAGGGAGAAGCTTCTAGTTTCATCAACTTTTCTAATCTTTGCATCCTCCTACCAACTTGCAATGTTACACACAATTTTTTTGATATCCCTGAGTGTTCGGGTTAGCTTGCGCGCACCTCGACTAATCTCACGGGACAACCACCCGACCCTACTACATTTCGTTGACAAAGAAACTCGTAGGATATTAAATCCTAGGTAGGTGACCACCATGGTTTGAACCCATTCCCTCTAAGCACTTTATTATTTTCAAGGCCCTTATTGACCACTAGGTCAACCCATGATGGTTAATGTTACACATTATATTTCTCTTTCTCCATACTGAATTTGGCCTATATTTTAGATTGTTGTTGATTTTCTTGCCCCTTTTCTTTGCATTATCATGTCAAACATGGGCGGTACTCATATACTGTGCCTTGGAGAATTACCTTTATTATTGAATGTGCATAAATCGAGGATGGAATGGATTTTTCTGGGGTGCCCCTGGGCAGTTTCGTTTGACTTTGTTGGGGTTGCTTAAAAAAAAGAAGAAGAAGAAAAAGTATTGTTTCTTATCTAGAAAAGACAGAAAATTTGTGTCTGTGATTGAGTAATATATTTTAACGTCTCTGGGCTATATTAGAGTTGATTTTAACAAGGGATTAAACCCATTTGAAGTCAGTGACGTTATAGAGTTTAAATGAAAAGAAAATTTGTTGGATTATCGCCATAATGATATACCTCTCAAGTCTCAATGGGTTGGAGATAAAAATGTGTGTTGATTTTCCGATGGAAGGACATGAATTTTTATTTTTCTCAAAAACAAGTGTATTAAAGGAGCAACAATTTTTAAGAGGCAGGAAGACTAGGGGTTTTGACTCAGGGACAAATCTTTTAGCATGTAGGATTCTTGATTATGCATAATGTTTAAATTACTCCTAGTATAATTGATGAATTTTAAAAAGAGGAAAACAGAGATGAATTTTGTGAAGTTCATCCAAAAAGAAATGTCACTGGACACATTACAACTGCAATTTTTTTCATTTTCCGTATTGCTACATATTTATGTTCACTATGTTACACAAAGTTTCACTTTTAGCGGCTCATTGAACTATTGCTTGCATAGTTTATTGAGGCGCATGACACTGCTATCTCTTTAACTTGGAGTATGGGTGTAACCATGATTTTCAGTCAGGTTTATTAGGAAGAAACCTGCCCCTTTAACCAACTAAAATGAATATATCAGCTAAAACTGACCTGATCATGGTTAGCAGTCAGTTAATAGAGGAGGAAAGAAAATTCACTTTGGCTTAGCAAAGAAAAAGTTATATAGGTAATATACTTGCTGACTTGAATAGACGATTCAAGATTTTTTTTTTTAAAAAAAAAACCTAAAAAGAAAGTAGAACTTGTTGTTACTTTTGATCTATGTAATAACCGGTAATTATTAAGCAAATTACATGCTAATTCCTGGGAAATACAAATATGGACTCAATATGGCTTGTAGCAACGCCATTTCTCAAAACAATTTATATTAAAGAGCTGGCTAATTTTGTTATGAAATTCTTGAGGATGACGTGCCTTTCTTGCTTCTATACCATGGAACAGATTACAATGAGCAAAATCTCCTTGAGCCTGCCGATTGCCATCCCTCCTAAGCCATACTTACAAGCTTCTTACTTTATTTTATTTTATATTCGTGAGTGTCTGGGTCAGCTTGCGTGCACTTCGACTATTTTTACAGGGCAATAGTCTGACCCTACTACATTTGGTTGTCAAGGAAACTCTAGAACACTAATACCTAGGTTGGTGGCCACCATGGCTTAAACCCATTTCTCTAACCATTTTATTATTTACATGACCCTTATTTAGACCACTAGACCAACCCATGGTGGTTAACAAACTTCCTACTTCTCATTTCTATATCCTCTTTCGTTCCAGCCATTTGGAGTGCAGTAACCTACTACCACATTGTCACTCGATAACTATCCACACACACAAGACAATAGAATTATCACTCAAAGTCTTTCCCATCCCACGTGCTAAAACCTATTAGTGATGGCTTAACTGACACATTTTTTAGGATTCAAATCCCACCCCCCTTCCCCCCTATTTGATTTTTGTCATTAGGAAAAGTAAAAACGTTTCATACTTGCTAACTTGAACATCCGAGCCCTGTTGCCCCTTTTCGACCACCAACTCACTCCTTCCAACACCTAGCCCATTATGTTTTCTAGCCTCTCGTTGTATAGGTGAAATGGATTGGCCTTTTGTATATTTTAACATGTTTTGATGCTTTCAAATATGCCACACTTGTTCGGTTTGACATCTGTGTGTTCTGATCCATTGAAGCAATTAAAATGTGCTGAACTTTCACCCCTGACTAGGCTGAACCACCTAGCATATTTACTTACTCATGAATATTCTACTATACCATGTTTATCTCTGAGTTTGGAAAACTAGTGAACTTACACGAGGTTGGGGATTTCTTAACATTTAAAAGATTAAAAAAGGAATAAAGCCTCACCTAGAATTGTAGAAGTTTTTAGGACCATTTGTATGCTCATAGCTAAATTCTTTCTGTGGGTGACTGACCTATATTTATATTGTTGTATCATGATTACAACCATTGATTTTGACTTTTTCCTTATAGGATGAAAAGGATAAACAAATACAGGAACTCACTATAGAGCTGCGGAATAAGAAACGGTTATGTTCGACATACCAAGAACAGCTGGCTGCATTTATGAAAATTGTTGAAGACCATACCGACCAATTATCGAGAAAAGTTCAAAATGTAGTTGGCAACCTTAAAGAATTTGAGTCCATTGAGCAAGAACTATTGCATCCTAGATAGCCTTGCCACTGAGTGAGTATTTGATTGCTGATCGACTGTTATGCTTCCCCCCAATATTCTCTTTCATCTTGAGTCGTTTTCACTGCATCAAAAGTATTTCCTATGTCATATAAGTACAACTAGATTCTTATGCAGCGTGGTCGGTGACCGTCGATATTTGGAGGTTGGTAGCGGACAAAGAACAACAAACCCTTCAGAAAGCCACTAAATGGCATTCTTTACAGTCCGTCCTGCCCCACCCCAAACGCGGAGCAAGCTGTAGAAATGAGCATTGCAGTGTTACTTCTGTATACCATAGCAAGCACTGGCATGAAGTAGAAGTATTTGCAGACATCTGAGCGGAGAGACGGTTTTTGAATGAAGAGACGATTTAATTTACCTATATAAATGGATTTTATTGAATAACCAATGCAGTTTTTCAGAAATTTTGGTGAAATTTCCTTTGCTTGTGTATATGTTTGCATCTGATACTGCAGTTGAACCATCCAAATCCCATCCTAGATGCCCACGTAGGTATATTGAGAGAAGCAAGATTAGAATTGTTCCATTATTGCTTAATTTACTATAAATTTCTTTTAAAGTGACTGGAAAGCTGTTTGATTTTTCTCTACTTGGTGGTGTTACGTCTTCTTGAAGTTGAAGATGTACTTTTCTTTTTCTTCAGGTGACTTAGATGCATAACTTATGAATCCCTCGTTTAGTTTTTTTTTTTTTTTTTCACCATTGGTTATTCTAGTGGTGATAAGAGTCGATGTAAATAATGGGAGAATGAGTTTAAGTTGTGACCAACCTAAGATTTGATATCTTAAGAGTTTCTTTGGTAACTAAATATAGTAGGGTTAGATAGTTGTCTTGTGAGAATTGTGAGGTGCACGCAAATTACCTTGGATTCTCACAGATATGAAAAAATGGTTCTTGTCTCTGACTTGGTTGTATGGGAAGTAGTTTCAACAAGGTTAAAATATAGGTTTGTGAAAGTGAGCATAAGCCCTAAACCCTAAACAAGGTTAAAATATAGGTTTGCCAAAGTGAGCATAAACAGTAATTGACATGTACTCATTCTCTTGAAGTTGGAGATTTGAATTTTTTCACCTCTACATGTTGAACTCAAAAAATATATATATAATAATAAGTTTAAATACTATTTTGGTCTCGGAATTCTTTGTTTTTGTTCATTTGGTCTCTATACTTTCTAAATGTTCGTTTTGGTCTCTCTACTTTCAACTTTTATTCATTTTAGTTCTTGTACTTTCAAAATGTCCGTTTTGGTCTGTATAATTTTAAAAGGTTACTCATTTAGTTTTAGTTTGTAAGATTTATACACAGTGGAAATTTTTTCATACAAATTTATGGTTACATTTCAAGAAATTTGGTAAGTGAAGTGTCAAGCTAAAATAAGGATTTATAAGAAATGAGATAAAAATGAAAATGAAGGAACCAAAATGGTCACTTTTTAAAAGAACAATAACCAAAATGGACGATTAAAAAGTATAGGGACTAAAATGAACAAAAGTTGAAAGTAGAGAGACCAAAGTAGACATTTTGAATGTAAAGGAACCAAAATGAATCAAAGTCAAGAGTACGGAAACCAAAATAGTATCTAACCTAAAATATGATTGGAATGAACCTAAGCAAGAGAAAGACTTTTGTAGAGAGGAGACATCGAGGATTATATATGTCTCAACTAGTTGAGTTATGCTTAGGTTGACGGTTGGGAGGTGTTAAATGTGAGAGTTATGTAAAGTTTAGGAAGGTGAGATGGTTCAACCCTATATCAAACAATTGAGAAAATTGATATAAAATAGGAGATATTTAGAGAGTTTAGGAAGGTGAGAGGGTTCAACCGGCCTATATCAAACAATTGAGAAAATTGATATAAAATAGGAGATATTTAGAGAAAAGTACGTTCTGTCGTATTTTATTAAGTTTAGGTAGAAGATACCTGAGGTACCATATTGAATAATTTAGTATTATTTGTTTTGTTTAGTACAACAAATGTGAGGTATGCAGATTTGAACCTTCGACTTCAAGAGAAGAAATAAATATCAATTTCGTTGAGCCTAAAATTATAAATTTGAAAATAAGGGATTCAACATGAAACAAAGTTGTATTTCATATTTTAATATATGTGTTAATCTCAATTTAAATTGTTGTTCAAATGTGTTTTATAAGATATTTATAAACTATAAAACTAATTGTACCAACTAAATATTAGATTGAATATAAACTATTATAAATTAATATATTTTTTTTAGTACAACAAATTTGGAGGTACAAAAAATTTGAACCTTCAATCTCAAGGGAAGTAATACTTCTTTCTTCTCTTTTTCCTTTTTCTCTTTCTTTCCCCTTTTCACCTCCACCAGAATTCGTCGCCGACTGATTTCTTTCTTTCGTTTTCTCTTCTTTTTCCTTCTTCTAGAAGAAGAATAAAGGATAAGGGGGGAGAAGAAGAAAGGAGAAGGGAGAGGGGAAGAAGAAAAAGAGAAAACGAAAGAAAGAAAAAACAGTCGGCAACAGGTTGTGGTGGAGGTGAAGATGGAAAATGGAAGGGGAAGAGAGAAGGAAAAAAAGAGAAGGAAGAAGAAAAAATGAAGGAGAAAGAAAAAGAAGAAAAAATAAAAAAAGAAAAAAAAATAACCAGTTGGTGGCGATAAGTTGTGGTGGGGAGGGAGAGAAGGAAGAGGAAAAAGATGAAGGAAAAACGAGAAAAAGTCGATGATGAATGGAAAAGGAAAAAGAACAACTTAGGGACCCGAAGTGGTTTTTTTTCTTCATTTTTTTAGTTAAAAAATTGTAAAGGTGCTGGATCAAACCATCAACCTTTGAAATGATAATGAGTATTTTATCCACTAAACTATGTTAGAATTAACAAATAAATTGAATTTATAACTGAAATACTTTATTTACTAAAGTTTTTGTCTTTTTAAATATAAATCTTCATATTTTAAAATTTTAAAATTTTGAATTTCAAAATTGAGATAGATTGAAAACATAAAAATGTTGTTTCCAAAAACATATATGTGAAACACATATTTATTAAAATTAGTGAATCTGAAAACTTAAAATACAACCCTTGCAAATCAAATAGGCCAAAACACTTTTTAAAATTAACAAACCTATTCCAAACAAAATTAAAAGTTTAAAAATTTATTAAACTCTTTAAATTTTTATAAGGATCAAATAGATACAAATTTAAATGTTTAGAGAGTAAATTTGTAATAAAAAATAAGCTTTAAAAACATTTTTAATCTCCCGATCTTTCAAGTAATAACTTATTCCCTGAATTTTAGGTTGCAACAATCTAGTCTATAAACTAAACCGAGTATAGCTGAATTGACATCAAATTAAAAGTGAATTTTAATAATATTTTTCATGATAGATCGTTACAAAATACAGAAAGCATTTAAAGATTAAATTGTTACAAATAAAAAAATATTGACTAATGAAATTGGTTCATTTTCATTTCTCTACTAACAATCGTCTCTCATAGCTTTTGTCTGTCATTGATCTGTCAAACTTCGAGGCAACAACGACGGCGCCAGGCATCAAAAGGCTCTCTCGCCGGACTGTTACCGGAGTTGGTCCACCCGGCCCTGGGAAGCCGTTAGGGTTCGTCGGAGTCCCGATCCTATCCGCCGACGGTGATTTCGAGCTCAGTCTGATCGATACTGTTGCTGGAGTGAAGAACCTGGCGTTTGTTCTCATCTCGATAACTGCCTTCAAGTAATCACTCTTCCTCCTCATGGTTTTATGAGCTCCTTACGCGTTTGACACGAGGATGCCCATGTTCTGCAAATCCAGAAGTATGTTTCACTTTAATCTGATGCAAATGCATTCTCAGTTCGTACCTGGCTTTTCAATTTACTCTGTATTTTTCTTTTTTTCTTGCAGGAGATTAAGATGACTCAACCATCAGTGATACTTGCAACTGCTAGCTATGATCACACTATTAGGTTTTGGGAGGCCAAAAGCGGTCGCTGTTACCGAACTATACAATACCCAGATTCTGTCAGTTCATATATCCTTTCTGACTGGTTTTTCTCTGTGTTTCTTGCTTATTCTGCATTATGTTTTTCTTTTCTTCTGTTAGCAATTTTGAAAGAGAATGGTTGTATTACAAATTTGATAAATAGGAATCGGAACATTATGACATACTTAACTGTCTTAACTGTCGTCTTTGTATGCTACTTGAGCCTTTTAAAAAATTGGAACGAGTTCATCTTGTTTGTGATGATTTTAGGGGGAGGAAACAGAGGTGTGGCTTCGGAAACGGAGTAGTAGTTGAAAGACTTTACAGTTTAGAAATTATGGATGGGTGTGTTCAAAATCTTTTTCTTGGCATAACAGTTTAAAGAGTAAGGATTACTGGGTGGGGGAATAGTCCTCTGCTCTTCTTTTTCCTGTCTATATCACTTGTCCTCCAAAAAGAATTGTTCAGTGGCCGATGTTCTTATCTCTTCGGGAGCTCTCTTTCTCTTTCGCTTGGTTTTTGCCGTCCGATAGGGAAATGCCAGACGTCTTGGCTCTCTTATCTTTGATTGGGGAGTTTGTCCTTAGGCCGGATAGAAGAGATGTTTGCTTTTAGAGTCCTAACCCTTATGGGGGCTTTTCTTGTAGTTCGTTTTTTCAGCATTTGTTTGATCCCTATCCGGTTAGTGAGTGTTTTTTTTCGCATTTTTGTGAAAGGTGAAAGTTCCAAAGAAGGTTAAGTTCTTTGATTGGTAGGTCCTTCATGGAAGGGTTAACACTTTAGATAGGCTTTCGAGAAATATGTCTCATTTGGTTGGTCCTTTTTGTTGCATTCTCTCTCGGAAGGTAGAGGAAGATCTCGATCATTTGCTGTGGAACTACGACTTTGCTCGGGCCGTTTGGAGTCTCTTTTTTGACATGTTCATCCTTCAGTTTGCTAGACACAGAGGTTGTAGGAAAATGATCGAGGAGTTCCTTCTCCATCCGCCCTTTCGAAAAAAGGGGAGATTATTGTGGTTTATAGGGGTTTGTGGGGGGAGAGAAACAATAGAACCTTTCGAGGGGCTGAGAGATCTCCTAGTGATGTTTGGTCCCTCATCAGGTTTCATGTCTCCCTTTGGGCTTTGGTGACGAAAACCTAATTATTCATTAGGTCTTATCTTACTTGATTGGAGTCCCTTTATGCGTGCCCTTGTATTCTTTCATTTTTTTTTCAATGGAAGTTCAGTTTCTCATAAAAAAAAAAAAAAAAAGATGCTTGTTTAAAGACTCATGAATATTAGCTGTCAATTGTATAGTTTAAAACTGTTAAACATCTTCTATTTGACACACACACACACAAAATCTCCCCTTTAGTTAATAGGGACGAGAGTAGGGCTTAGCCATGATCAGGTGTCCTTCCCTAAAAATGCAACTTGGCTGAGATCTTAATGGAGAAGATTGTGTGGCCGTGCAAATGTGAAATTTAGGTTTGAGAGAGGGATGCAAAAAAACATGCTTCTTCCACAGGATTGTGGCTTGAAGTTTTTTTCTAAACATTGGACTAGATCGATTGGGACTTCTTGGATGGATTCTTCTTGTTAGATTAAAGGCTTTGGACCTCAATGGAGAATGTGGATTTGGGATTGTATATCAAGTGAAAACTTCTCCATTGTTATCAGCAGTAAATCAAGAGTTTAATCCTATCTAGTCTCTTACCAGGTTCTATGTTTTTTTGTGTGCGACGCGACTTTTTTGTAATTATCTGTAGGTCTTAGTTTACTTGATTGGAGTCCCTTTTTTTAGTGGAGCTCCCTTTTGTGGGCTTTGTTTTTTTTTTTTTTAATGCCTTCATATTCTTTCATTTTTTCTTAATGAAAACTCGGTACTTTATTTATTTAAAAAAAAAAAAAAAAAATAGCAGTCAAAATTCTATAAGAGGTATCTATAAAGGGGATCATTTATCTCCATCAATGCACAGAATAAAGGAAGAGGCAATTTATAAATAGAAAGAATTTTGATCCTTCAGTTGGAAGATTTTGGGGAATGGAAGGAAAAAAACGAAGAAAGAGGACTCATGCCACATCATCTTTGTTTTTTATAAATGTCTTCTTATATTGATAGCTTATGAGTTTTCTTTAAAAATGAGTCATAGCTTATGTTGCTTTATCTTTAGTTGAGAGACAGTATGAAAGGAACAACATGAACACGGACACTCACGAATATAAAAAAAAAAGTAAAAAAAATAAAAAAACATGAAGTGATGAAGTGATGAAGTTAACTTTGAGATCCTTGTGTGTAAAATATTTGTTATAATGAAAAGGAAAAAAAAATCAATTTTAATTTAAGAGTAGGACCGAACACTTTGGTTGAGCAAATAAAAAAAAACAGTTTGTAAAATGCTACTTGCATTGTGGTAGTTCTGCCTCAGGGCTTTGCTTAACTAACTAGAAGTTAGCCTACCCCTTGTTTTTTTCCTCGCAACAGTTAATTGTGAATGCTTTTTACTCTCTTATTTTCCTAATTACCATAAATAATGTGCGCAGCAAGTTAATAGACTGGAGATTACCCCAGACAAAAGATATTTGGCTGCTGCTGGTAATCCTCACATACGATTGTTTGATATCAATTCAAACAGCCCTCAACCAGTATGTAACCTGCTCATATTACTTTAACACCTTACTGTTAATATCTAATTTTTTTTTTCTTTTTTTTAGAATCTCTTTAGATGAAAGCTGAGTGAAAATAAATCTTCCCTTCATTTTCTAATGAGTTTGTTCTTTCTATTTTTACCCCCAAACTATGGCAGATAATGAGTTATGATTCACATACTAATAATGTAATGTCAGTGGGGTTTCAATGTGATGGGAACTGGATGTATTCAGGTTCTGAGGATGGCACGGTAAAAATATGGGATTTGAGGTAAAGATAGCATTCAAATTAACGTGCCATTATTTGATTTTGTACACATGTTTAATGTTGTTTAGACTTGAATTCAAGTTTATCTGGACTTATTTTGAGAAATGCAGGGCTCCTGGTTGTCAAAGGGAATATGAAAGTCGTGCTGCAGTTAACACTGTTGTTCTACATCCTAATCAGGTCATTTAATCCCATCTCTACCCCTTTTAGCTGTTCAATGTCATTTTAATTCAAATCCTGTTAGTCCTGCTTAAGTAATGGAAGTTTGTTTCTTATCATAATAATAATGATGATGATAATAATTATAATACTGCACAAGACAATTCACGAGCGTCTCCTGAATGTCATTTTTCATCTAACCAATTCTGTCTTGCTTTCCTCTGAGAGATTCATCCTAGGAAAAACTACCTTACCTTGTCATTTTGCCTTTGCATTGATAACCAGAATTTCTGTCATTTGCAGACTGAACTGATATCTGGAGATCAAAATGGGAATATCCGTGTGTGGGATTTGACTGCAAATTCATGCAGCTGTGAATTGGTATTGCTTTGAGCATTTCATTTGTGTAATCGTAATTGAATGTGCCTTGTTATATTATGTTTGCAAATTCTTATAGATTGCCGTATTGTTCTTTATGATGCCGGGCTGACGGACTATATAAGATGGAAGATTTTACTCGAATGCGAATAGCATCTTTAGGTGAAAAATATTTGTAACAATTTCTAAATATATTATTGCTTAAAGCTTGAGATGAAATACCCTCAGGACAATGATAAGGATATTTTTTAGGGGGTCTGAAGTTTTAGAGATAAAAGAGGTTGTTCAAAAATCAAAGATTTCAGAAGGGCAGTTCGATGGTAATATAATTTGTTTTAAGGAGTTTATAGAATCAAAGAGTCTAGTGGTGGATACTGGGTTTTAAGGATGCTAATGTGACGTGTTCCAGGGTGACTTGGCTCTCTTTGGAAGAATTTTGGTCAAATTTTGTGTGTACTAAGTCGGTGAATTTTTAAGAATGTCAAGGACCTATTGGAGACAAAATAGAAAGTCTAGGGACCTATTCGACACAAAATTGGAAGTTTAGGCACAAAACTTTAAGGACTAAACTTGTAATTTAACATATTTGTAATCTCCTAAATGGGAGTTTTGTACTTCATTTACTACGAAAAAAGAACAAAAGTTAACTACTGACATGGATACATCCCAATAATCTATGTGATACCAGGTGCCAGAAGTGGATACTGCTGTAAGATCTTTGACGGTTATGTGGGATGGGAGCTTGGTAGTTGCAGCAAATAATCATGGCACATGTTATGTCTGGCGCTTGTTACGTGGCACCCAGGTTTTACCTAAATGCAAAATGCTAATTATTGTTGTTGTTTTTTTTAACAAGAAACAACCTTTTCGTTGATAGATGAAAAGGAAAAAAAATGCTAATTATTGTTCTGCTGTACAATTTAAATAGTGCAACTCATTTTTTCTTTTCTTTCAGACGATGACAAACTTTGAGCCACTTCATAAACTTCAAGCACACAAGGGATACATTCTCAAGTGTCTTCTTTCACCTGAGTTCTGTGAACCCCACCGGTCTTATTCCTCAGAACTCCAATACATTCTCTCTTCTTTTATTTCTTCTTGTTCGACAATATATATGTTTGAATAATTGATTGTTGCAACTTGGATACTATACTTCTGCAAATTTATAATATTCACATGGCTTCACATCTTCTAGATACCTTGCCACTGCATCTTCTGACAGCACTGTCAAAATCTGGAACGTCGATGGTTTCACATTAGAGAAGACACTTATAGGTATCTATCTACTTCTCATTTATTTAATGTCATTCCTATAAAAGACATGGTTATTTTATTTCTGTTCAATTATTATTATACTGGATCTTACTGGTGATTAACGAGAAGCAAGTGTAGTGCTTGATTTTGCAATTCTATGTGCTTTTCAGGACACCAACGCTGGGTGTGGGACTGCGTCTTCTCAGTAGATGGTGCATATCTTATAACAGGTGATTGTCCTTATTTATTGCTTTGAAAGCTTTGATCTCTTTTGATCATTATGCAAACCGTCATGGATTTGGCCTAGTGGGCAAAGGGAGTAAGCAATACATCTAGATATCAAAGATCCAAACCAAAGTAGCTATTTTCCAAAGACAAATTAACCGTAAATGTTAGGTGGTCTGGTTGGTCGTCCTATGATATAGGCAAAAAAGAGGTGAATATTCAGTTATAAAGAAAATAAACTTTAATTACAAGAATCTCACCTAGAGAGATGATTGAGGAGGGAAAGAAATAATAGGACTAGAGAGACTAAGAGGGAGCTTAGTGTTATCTGGTCTCTTATCCGGTCCGGTTCTATATTTTTTTGAACAAGATACAACGTTTTTCATTAAATTAATGAAAATAGACTAATGCTCAAAGGATACAAACTCCACATAGGAGCGAGGAGCGATAAGAAACAACAGTAAAAAAAACAAAATACTAAATAAAGCATAAAAACAAATTACAAAGGATACATAAAAAAAAGACTTTGCAAGAGAAAACTAAAGGGAACCTTTGCCATAGGCTGAAACAGAACAATTGAGCCAGGACTGATTTTCTACCAAAAAAAAAAAAAAAATTAAAAAAAAAACTGCGAAATTTTCTCGGATCTGGTTCTATGTTTCTTTATGGTTGTCGGTCACGTGACTTTTTTGTAACAGGTCTTATTTTGCTTGATTGGAGTCCCTTCTTTTAGCGGGCTCCCTTTTGTGGCTTTTTATACTTTTATTTTATTTTATTCTATTATTATGTCCTTATATTGTTTCATTTTTTCTCAATGAAAGCTTGGTTCTTTAAAAAAAATAAAAAAATTGCAATTAAAACTGAAAAACTTCTGTTATTTGTTTTAGTTAATTATTTCTATTTTGGAATTCTCCAAAAATATCGATGTATCCGTTAAGCCTTTCCTCCTGTATGTGCAAATAACTTGGGATGCTTGTGAATGCAGCTTCTTCTGATACAACTGCAAGACTCTGGTCCATGTCAACTGGGAAAGAGATGAAGGTTTATCAAGGTCATCATAAAGCAACTATTTGTTGTGCCCTCCACGACGGAGCTGAACCATCGTCGTGTTGAAACTGGAGCAATGTTTATAGCATGCGGTATGCAGCCACTTCCTTGTCCATCATTTTCATTTGTAAATTATAAAGATTTTTGGTTGAGGCTTCCAGGAAGTAATGTTTAGTTATGAACCAAGTAATACATTCTTAGGCAATGGTGATGAATAATTTGTCAATTCTCTCCAACTGTGTTTTGATCTGATTCTGAGCATTAATCAGAATCAACCCGCCTAATCAACCTTTTGTGCTTCAAAGCGAGTGAAATTCAGTGTTATTTATATGAAGCTAAATTATAAAAAAAAATATCTCTCTACTTTGACATTTGTTTAAAAAATATTTCATCCTTTTGAAAGTTATAATATTACTCCGACCTTTCATAAAATACCTTTGGAATATAGATCCATTAGAATTTTGAACAGAAAATTGGCGTGGCGGTGACCTAGAAGGAACGAAGGAACAACGTTATGGTGACTTGGATGCTTGTTTGGAATAAGTTTGAAAGAACGACATTCAAACACGTCGACTTTTTGTCCAATGTTCTAACAATTTTTTTTATTTTTTTATTTTTGAAACAAATAGCAAAGTTGAAGTATATATATATATTTTTTATAGTTTAGCCTTATATTGAATTTAACACAACTCTGGTGGTTTATATTGTTGAACATGTAAAATATGAATGAAACTTGAATGATGGATGGATAAGATCGGTGCCAATTTCAGGGGCACTAAAACGTGGAATTCAGTGGGGTTCTCCGGTGGACAGGATGTGATTTTAATTGACGAACCATTTGGAATTGATTAAAGTATTTAGGGAGAGGTATTGCCGGGGGTTTGAGAGTGATTTTGAAATGGTTATTCACTTTTGCCACGTTGATAATTACTCCTAAATATGTCTTTAATCATTGTTATGAAAAATACTTTAAATGTTAGATCAATTAATCCTTGAACTTTGGTAGTCAATATTTAAGAGATCTAAATTATAATTTTGAAGTGATGTAGTAGGATTAAGAGTAAATTCATATTACTCATGGTTAAATCTTTAGTTTCATTAGTTTCATTTCAGGTTTTAGTTTACTTTTCATTCTCTATAAATAAAGAATCTCTCTCCAATATTCATTAACTTATCTTTCATAATACGATTTTTGAATAAATTTCTTGGAGAGAACTCTCTTTAGTCACTTAGGCTACATCAAATTGGTATCGCGACCGTATGTGCCAATTCTTATTGGCGCAGATCGCAAGATGGAGCTTCGTGAGTTGTGCTCGTTGTCGAACAACGTACACCTAATTACAAGGAATTTTCAAGAATGGAGAATGACAAGACAAGAAATATGACTAAGAAAAGATCCAACAATCGATATAGGCAAGAAAAATACAAATACATTCAAGAACAATGTTGGAATTTCAATTCTAGCGATTAGGAAGATGATTTCAACATAACTGTTGTTTCAAAGAGAGAAGAGAAATGAGAATGCAACTACTACATTTTCATTCAATAAAATCTGAGCTTAAATACATTTTCTAAATGCTAAAATAGCTTAGTTAACTCTATAAAAACAGCCACTAACTCTAACTCCACAAAACTAGCTACTTACTCCACTAACTATAAATATATCCACTTACCCCACTAACTTCAAATATAACAACTGTCTAAAAATAGACTTGTAGCTTTGAGTTAACTAACATACTCCTCCTAACTCAAATGCTGCAAACATCTAGCTTGCTCCTAACACAATTACACTACTTCTCTCATATACCTCACTCAACAGTTTAGTCCCTCTAACTGGTGCATCATCAACCAGTTCATCATGAACTAGAGAAACTTCTTGTTGTTTCTCCTCTGCTTCTTTTGTCCAGTCCCACTTCTCATCCTCCAAGAATTGAACATCCCTACTAATCACCATCTTCTTTTTGTGAGGTTGATAGATATTGTACGCTTTGGACATCATGGTGTAGCCTACAAAGATTCTTTGTTTTTCCTTTTCACTCAACTTGTCTCTCTTCACCTGTAGAACATGAGAAAAACACAAAGAACCAAACACTTTCAAATTTTCCAGTTTTGGTTTAGTATTGAACCAAACTTCATAGGATGTCTTCTTCTTCAATACCCTTGTAGGTAGTCTATTCAATAAAAATATTGATGTGTTTGTTGCTTCAGCCCAAAACTCTTTTGACAAGTTCTTCTCATGCAACATGCATCTTGTCATCTTCATAACACTATTGTTCTTCCTCTCACTAACTCCATTTTGTTGTGGAGTATATGAAACAGTGAGTGGATGCTCTATTCCAGCTTCTTCACAAAATAAATTGAACCTTTGTAACGTGTATTCAGTCCCGTTATCGGACTTCACCACCTGAATCTGACAACCACTTTGATTCTCAACCCATCTTTTAAATTTCAGAAATACTTCAGCTATTTCAGACTTATGCTTCATGAAGTAAATCGAACACATTCTGGTATGATCATCAATAAAGATAATGAAATATCTTTTACCATTGAGTGAGAGAGTTGGTTGTGGTCCACACAAGTCAGTGTGGATGAGCTGCAACTTCTCTATCGCTTTCCAAATTGACTTCTTAAATGACAGTCTTGTTTGCTTCCCTGTCAAACAAGCTTTGCAGTTTGTTTTAAGCTCCTCCAGAACTGGTACTCCAACTGTCATCTCATTCTTCTGCAAATACTGCAACCCCTTCTGATGAAAATGTCTCAACCTCTTGTGTCATAGCTCAGTGTCCCTCACTTGACACTTGAAAGCTATTTGTTCATTCTCGAGTGGATCCAATAAGAAGCTCTTATGCTGCATCTTTATTTTGAACAACTCATTTCTACTAGAATCGAAAATAAGACATTTTCCTTCTTCAAGTAACACTTTGAATTTCTTCTCTACTAGTTGACCAACACTTAACAAGTTTTGATCGATCTCAGGAACTAGGAGCACTTCAGTAATCAACTTGGTTCCTGCACAGCTCTCTATTGACACTGTGCCCTTCCCCTTCACTTCTAGATACTCCCAATTTCCTATCTTCACCCTCGACTTGAATGACTTGTCAACGTCCTTAAACAACTCCTTATCACCTATCATGTGATTGGTACACCCACTATCAACCAACCAACTGCCACATTGAGTGACTGATGAGAAACAGGTAGCCATAAAAGGTCGATCTCCTTCTTGTTGTACTGCAACATGTGCTCCTCCTTGCTGTGGAGATCCCTTACAGAATCTCTCTATGTGCCTCATTAAATGACACCTTCTACACTTCACATCTGGCCTTCTCCAGCATCTGAAGTGTGGATGATTATGCTTCCCACAGTGCTTGCATGCACTGCCCTTGCTGGAACCAACACTTCCATCATCCTTTACAGCATAATCTGAGCTACTGCTGCCACTTTCCTTTCTCCCTCTCCACTTCTTCTCTCTTCCACCTTCTCCCTGCTGCATTCTGACTTTCAGTGCCCCATCAATGCTTCCTTCTTTCCTCATCAACCTCCTCTGCTTTTGTGCTTGCAAAGCACTTACTAACTCTATCACTTTGAGTTTAGAGAGTTTTTAGTATTTTCTAAGGAAGCAATGGTTACTTCATATTTCTCAGGAACTGAAACCAGAATTTTCTGAACCAATCTATTGTCAGATAAATCAGTTCCTAATGCTCTTGCCTTGTCGGCAATCGCAATCAACTTGTCTGAGTATTCTTTAATGGACTCAGAATCCTTCATTTGCATTCTCTCGAATTCCCTCACCAAGTTCAACACTTTCATGTCTTTGATCCTCTCATCACCTTCATACTCACCTTTGAGGAAGTCCCATATCTCCTTTGCTGACCTCAAGGCCATAATTTTGTTCAATATGGATGAAGACATAGTTGCATATAGGCAAGCTCTAGCCTTTGCCTTCTTGGTGACCCTCTCCTTGTGAGTCTTGATCTGGTTGATTGTTGAATTATCGGAAAGTGCAGCAACCTCATAGTCGCTCTCAACTGTTTCCCAATAATCACAAGCCTCCATGTAGGCTTGCATTCTGATAGCCCATGCTTGGTAGTTTTCGTCATCAAACACTGGTGGAGCCAGTGAAGAAAGATCGCTCGATCCTGATTCCATCTCACTCAAATCTCAAAGTGTATCACTCGGTTTCACTAAGGAATATCTTACTAATTCTCACTCACAGACCTCTTAAGAATTTAGCTCTGATACCACTGTTGTTTCAAAGAGAGAAGAGAAATGGGAATGCAACTACTACATTTTCATTCAATAAAATATGAGCTTAAATACATTTTCTAAATGCTAAAATAGCTTAGTTAACTCCATAAAAATAGCCACTAACTTCACTAACTCTAAATATATCAACACTTACTCCCCACTAAAAATAGACTTGTAGCTTTAAGTTAACTAACAATAACAACTCGATCCATGCTCATTTTTTTTAAAGATCCTATCAAGATCTAAATTGTAATTCCTATTGTAGTGATTCCAGTGATTCCGAAGAAGAAGACCATGTTGCAATTTCAAGAATGTTCAAGAAATCTTACAACACAAGAAAGAAGTTCAAGACTAGGAAATGTTTCTTTGAATGTGAATCACGCCCATTGGAGGCAAAAATGGAAGGAAATCATGACAGACACTTCAACAACCATGATGAAATCTGGCGTAAGGAATTAAAAAAGGGAATGGATGAAATCTGGCGTCTTTTGGAAAATGTATCTAACAATTTGGATTGTTTTACAACCAAACAACAAGAACCAGAAAAGGCAAGAATGACAGATTTTGAAAGTAGTAGTCAAGAAAATGGAGAATTCACCCGAAGTCAAGAACTCGTGGATTATATGAGAAATATTCAAGAAAATACAATGGGGAGGCTGTTAAGTCTCTGAAAGTGACTTATTTAGGACCCATTTAGCTTAAGAAGATGTACACATTTAGGTGTTTTTGTTAGCATTTAGCTTAAACCTATGCTTTAATATGAGAATTAGAAGAAGGTAGCTAATATAGGACTTATGTACAATAGGTAGAAAAAGGGTTGAAAACCGAAGAAAAGAATGAAAAAGTTAGCATTGCAAATGAATTGCGGAATAATTGCGGTGACCGCAATTATTCAAGTTAAAACCGTAAGTTGGCTGATCATTTTCTGTTTAGATCCGACTTTTCAGGGATTCGTTCTTTCTCCTCCATCCATTCTGATATATGGCGTTGAAGATTGATGGTTCTCCTTGGCCCAAACGCACCTGCAAACTACTATAAAAGGGGGTCAAAGTCGGAGGTTCAGTAAGCAATTCGAAGTGCAGAAGTCTTCTCGCAGTCCACCATTTCTCTCTAAATTCCTTTGCCGTCTGTTGGAGTGAGGTTCTCAGCTTTTGGAGTCGATAATCTGATAGGAAGGAGAGAAGATTCTTCTTCTCTCTCGATTGGATTCATCCAAGCACGGCTGAATTCCCATCACCATCATTCGAGGCGACTGCCACGAAGTTTTCAGCAAGCCTTTACTGTTTTCTGTTCTTTTCTTCTCATTTCCATTACTGATCTTTGTTGTCCTTAGTTTAGTCATTTCAATTACTGCATTTCGTTGTTGTCTGTCTTGGATTCAGTCTTTTAAAGCTTTCCTTTGTTATTCAAACACTTAAAGTAATCAAAGTAAGTTTCTGCATTTCACAGTTCTACCTCGTTCTGCTACGAGTTTTGCTTGCTGTTTTACACACATTTCTCTTCTAAGCATGTCTACTTTATCTACCATTTCTGCTCTTTACATATCCATGAGTAACTAAAATCATTTAGGGGCATGCTAATGACAGAACTATAGGCTAAAAAACGTGAGTCAAGTAGGTAGATTAACACTCGAACATTGATTGTATGTAAGCTTCATCCCACGGGCAATTTCGATTGGCCATCCATTTTGTCCAAAGAACTCCTAACCTCTGGAAGGAGTAAGAGTTCAGAGTCATATAATCATGCTAGCCTTTCATGGTAATCAGGAAACGGCCTAGGAATAGGCGTTTCCCTAGTACAAACTGCACACTCCTGCTTTAACAAGATGCTTAAGACCTTACTTTGAAGTCGAGTAAACTTGAGTCTCTCATGCATGGAATCGGACGATACTTGAGATAGAGTGAGTTTGATGTATAGAGAGTTGATCCAAAGCTTGATAATCGTAATAAAATGCCTATAGGATAGTCATTAGTAGCCCTTAATTCCCCGTTTTAATCAGATTCGCTGCTAATTAATTGCGGAAACATTGCGGTCCTCGCAATTCTGCCTTTTTAATCATTCTGTTTAGCTGTTTTCTTCCTCGATTATTAATTCCATCTCTTGTCCTTTAGGTCTAGTTTTAACTTTAATTTGTTCATGTTATATCCCTCTATACATTCAGCAAAAAGTAGTTAATTAAAAACCAATTTTAACCCATCAAATTCATCCCATCTTTCTTAACATTCACACTTCGCGAATAGCTAAAAACAAGTCTCTGTGGAAAAAACGAATTAAATATACTCACTACTTGCTGTAAGACCATGTATGCTTGCATGTTCTAAGTGCTCTCTCTACCCTTTTGCATATTTATCTTTACACATTGAGCACGCAACAAGTTTTTGGCGCCGATGCCGGGGACTTGTTTTAAGTGAAAACGAAGTTGTTAAGTTTAAGAAACCAAGTTTATCATTGAGTGAAACTAATCTGTTTCATTTCTTTTGCAGGTGCTATTAAGGTAGTTTATGAGTGAGCGTTCACATAGTAATTTAGAGTTCGATCCTGAACCTGAAAGATCACTTCGAGCTAGAAATAAAGCAAAGAAACGCCTCTTTAAACAACCTCCTATACCTCAAACCACACCTGAAACTAAAGAAATGGGCGATCTAGTTCCAAATCCGGCACAAGCCATTCGCAACCCCATCGAAATAGCGAATGACAAGAATAGTGCCATTCTGTCATATCTAGTACCTATGCCTGGGGAGCTGAACCCCAGCATAATCCGTCCTGAAATCACTGCCCACTCATTCGAGTTAAAGCCAGTGATGTTCCAAATGTTGTCCACTGTGGGACAATTCTTTGGAATAGAAAACGAGGACCCCCACAACCATCTTAGGAACTTTTTAGGAGTTAGTGACACCTTCCTAATCCCTGGAGTTTCCCAAGAGGCCCTTAGGCTATATCTTTTCCCTTACTCTTTGAGGGACAAAGCCAAAACATGGTTGAACTCGTTACCCTCAGGATCTGTCCGCAATTGGACAGATCTAGCAGAAAAATTCCTAGTCAAATACTTCCCACCTGATAGGAATTCAACCTTCCGTGATGATATCATAAAGTTTAAACAAGCTGATAATGAGTCTCTTCACGAAGCTTGGACTAGATTCAAAGACCTTCTCATTAAATGTCCACACCATGGCATTCCATGGTGTATCCAAATAGAAGTTTTCTTTAAAGGATGCAACTCCAGCACCAGACAAGTCTTAAATTCATCTGCTGGAGGTTCCATGTTGTCCAAGAGTTACAACGAAGCTTATGAGATCTTGGAGAAGATCTCAGCATCTCACTGTAGATGGTCAGACGATCCAGTAGAGCCAACTAGGGCTCAAGACAAGGATGCTCTAAGCGCCATGAGCACCCAAATAAATGCCCTGACCAACTTAGTCAAGCAAATGGCTCAGGCCAATCTCCAAACCAGTGCCAATACCGCCACAGCCATGTCAATGGGCACTCAACCAAATCAAGGCGAGGCACCTATCTGTGGATTCTGTGGGGAAGGGCACCCTTATGAATACTGCCCTGGGAATCCATCCTCGGTCTGCTATGTAGGTAGTCAGCAGCAGCCTAGGAATAACCCCTACTCACAAACTTACAATCCTGGTTGGAGAAACCACCCTAACCTGTCATGGGGTGGCCAACAAAACACTAACCAAAATCCTAACCAACCAAGGCCGAGTGGAACACCTGGTTTCACTCCCCAACATAACCAGTCAATGTACCAAAAACCTTATAACCAACCTGTAGGATCTTCTGTAGAAAACCTACTCAAGGAATATATAGCTAAGAATGATGCTACTCTTCAGAGCCAGCAAGCTACCCTTAGGAGTCTGGAAAACCAAATAGGCCAATTAGCCAATGAACTTAAAAGTAGGCCCCAAGGTAGACTCCCTGCTGATACCGAGGTACCAAGGAGAGATGGCAAAGAACAAGTTCAAGCCATTGAACTTAGGAGTGGAAGACCATTGGTGAGCATTACAAAGGACACACCAAAGAGAGTAGAGAACACTGAGTCTAGTGCTCCACTGGAGTCTCTGCCAAGCCAAGGTCCACCACCAACTAGCACATCAGGAGCCAGGCTAGAGCCAATTGTAGAGGACGTAGAAGAAATTCCAAGGCCTCCACCTATCTTAAGGCGTCCTGACGTACCTGCATATGTGCCACCACCTCCATATCCTCGAAGGCTTAAGAAGAAGCAGGAACAGGAAGTTCATTTTAATAAATTCTTAGAAATACTTAAGCAAGTGCATGTTAATATTCCTTTTGTAGAGGTTTTACAGTCTATGCCTTCATATGTAAAGTTTTTGAAGGACATTATTACTAACAAAAGAATAATTGGTGAGTTTGAAACAGTAAACCTCACCGAGGAGTGCAGTGCCATCCTCCAAAACAAGCTGCCCAAGAAGGAGAAGGATCCTGGTTCCTTCACCCTACCTGTAGAACTTGGAGGCAAGCATGTGGGCAGAGCGCTTTGTGACCTGGGCGCCAGCATAAATCTCATGCCCCTGTCCCTATTCCGCCAGTTGGGAATGGGAGAAGCACGTCCAACTACTGTCACTTTACAACTAGCAGACAGATCCATCGCATATCCGGAAGGTAAGATTGAGGATATTCTAGTTAAAGTTGACAAATTTATTTTCCTTGCAGATTTCATTGTCCTGGACTATGAGGCAGACAAGGAGGTTCCCATCCTGCTAGGTAGACCATTTCTAGCCACAGGTAGGGCACTAATAGACGTGCAAAAAGGTGAGTTAACTATGAGGGTTCATGATGAAGAGGTAAAATTTAGTGTTTACAAAGCTTTAAGGTATCCCTCTGATTCTGAGTCTTGTGCTAGCATTGATGTCGTTGACTCGCTAATGGAAGAACAATTAGAGCATGTATTATTAACCAAGCATGCTAACGAATATGTAGGATTAGATGTAGATGATTTAAATGTATCTGACATAATGAATTTGCCTGTAGATAAACTTCAGCATGTATGTATGAATATAGATTTAACTGATAGAACTGTAAATCCGTTAAAGCCCTCCATTGAGCATCCACCTGTTTTAGAACTAAAACCACTACCAACTCACCTCAAATATGCATATCTAGGAGAGAATGAAACACTGCCTGTAATTATTTCTTCTAAGCTTAGTGAACAGCATGAGGTTGATTTAATTTTACTGCTTAAGCAACATAGGAAGGCTATCGCATGGACCATTGCTGATATTCGAGGCATTAGCCCTTCTTATTGCATGCACAAAATTATTCTAGAGGAAGAGCACACACCTAGGGTAGATCACCAGCGTAGGTTAAACCCCTCTATGAAAGAGGTAGTGAAAAAGGAAATAATAAAGTGGTTAGATGCAGGAGTAATTTTCCCCATAGCTAGTAGCCAGTGGGTGAGCCCCATCCAATGTGTACCTAAAAAGGGGGGAATAACTGTGGTAGTCAATGAGAACAACGAACTGATTCCAACTAGGACTGTCACAGGGTGGAGAGTATGTATGGATTACAGAAAACTGAATAAAGAAACTAAAAAAGACCATTTCCCCCTACCATTTATTGACCAGATGCTAGACAGAATAGCTGGTAGAGCCTACTATTGTTTTTTAGATGGGTACTCTGGTTACAATCAAATCACTATAGACCCTAAGGATCAAGAGAAGACTACCTTCACTTGCCCTTTTGGAACGTTTGCCTTCCGCAGAATGCCTTTTGGCTTATGCAATGCACCGGCAACTTTCCAAAGGTGCATGATGGCAATCTTCTCTGAGTTGGATGAGTCCATAATAGAAATATTCATGGATGACTTCTCAGTCTTTGGGGACTCATTTAAAACCTGTCTAGAGAACTTAGGACAAGTCCTGACTAGGTGTGAAGAAACCAACCTAGTCCTAAATTGGGAAAAGTGCCATTTTATGGTAGATGAAGGGATTGTCTTAGGACATAGAGTGTCAAAGGCAGGTGTAGAAGTGGATAGGGCAAAAATAGAGGTCATAGAGAAGTTGGTAGAGCCTCAGAATGTCAAAGCTATTAGGAGTTTCTTAGGGCATGCTGGCTTCTATAGAAGGTTCATCAAGGACTTCTCTAAGATAGCCAAGCCTCTATGTGAGCTACTAGAGCTAGGTAGGCCATTCATCTTCTCTAAGGAATGTGTAGAAGCTTGGAAAACCCTTAAGGAAGCACTGGTCACAGCACCAATCATAGTAGGACCAAATTGGGATCTCCCATTTGAGATGCTATGTGATGCCAGTGACTATGCTGTAGGAGTCATGTTAGGACAGAAGATTGACAAGCTCACACATCCTGTCTATTATGCTAGCAAGACCTTGAATGAGGCCCAATGTAACTATACAACTACAGAGAAAGAGATGCTTGCTGTAGTATTTGCTTGTGAAAAATTTAGGAACTATATTGTAGGAACTAGGACCATTGTATATACTGACCATTCTGCTTTAAAATATCTGATGAGGAAGGCTGATGCTAAGCCTAGATTGATTAGATGGGTGTTATTGCTGCAGGAATTCGATTTGGACATTCGGGACAAGAAGGGATGTGAAAACGTGGTTGCAGATCACCTGTCTCGATTGCAGCACAATTGCGAAAAAATTGCGGACCCCGCAATTTCTGATGCTTTTATAGATGAACATATCTTTGCTTTAACTCATCGTGATAACGATGAGGAACCTTGGTTCGCTGACATTGCTAACTTCCGTGCAGCACAGGTATTACCAGTGTTCAAGGGAGGACAAGAGAAGAAGAAGTTCCTCCATGAAGCAAGGAAATTCATCTGGGATGACCCCATACTTTACAGGACCTGTGCTGATGGGTTGTTGAGGAAGTGTGTTACAGCTGCTGAAGCGAAGTCTGTGCTGCAGCACTGTCATTCATCTCCTTATGGTGGACACTTTGGTGGACAAAGGACAGCTGCCAAGGTATTTCAAAGTGGCTATTACTGGCCAACAATCTTTAAGGACGCCCACAACTACGCCCACAACTGTGACGAGTGCCAAAGGACAGGTAACCTCAGTCGTAAGGATGAGATGCCCCTCACCTACATCTTAGAGTTGGAGCTCTTTGATGTGTGGGGCATTGATTTCATGGGACCATTCCCTCCATCATCAGGTAACCTGTACATTTTAGTAGCAGTAGACTACGTGTCAAAGTGGGTAGAAGCTAAGGCATGTCCTAATAATGATGCTAAAACAGTCACTAGCTTCTTGCATAGACACATTTTCACTAGATTTGGGACTCCTCGTGCTATCATTAGTGATGAGGGGTCACATTTCATTAATAAGGCTATGGAGAAATTATTGGCTAAATATAACATTAGACATAGGGTAGCTACTCCCTACCACCCACACTCAAATGGCCAAGCTGAGATTTCCAATAGGGAGATAAAAAACATCCTAGAGAAGGTAGTCAAACCTAATAGGAAAGACTGGTCTTTCAAGCTTGAGGATGCACTTTGGGCTTACAGAACAGCATATAAGACACCTCTAGGAATGTCTCCCTATAGGTTGGTGTACGGCAAGGCTTGCCACTTGCCACTTGAGTTGGAAAACAAGGCATTTTGGGCCATGAAAGAATTAAATTTTTGTGTGAAGGATGCAGGGACATTAAGATCTTTACAGCTACATGAACTTGATGAGCTTAGGCACATGGCCTATGAGAATGCCAAGATGTACAAAGAAAAGACAAAAATATGGCATGACAGTAGACTCAGGATCAAAGACTTTAAAAAGGGCCAACTTGTATTATTATTTAACTCACGATTAAAGCTATTTCCAGGCAAATTAAAGTCTAGATGGTCAGGTCCATTTATTATTACTAATGTCTTTGTTCATGGTGCCATAGAGATTAAAAACTTGCAGCAAGGACAGCCATTTATGGTCAATGGTGCTAGGTTGAAGCACTACTATGAGGAGGGGGATGTGAAGACTCTCTCGGCCTTCCTCCTACATGAAGCATGAAATTAGAAACGAGAGAGAACGAGTGGTTACTGTGCTCGTTTAGTCAAGGCCAATGCCTTAGTTTATTTTTTCTGTTTTTATCGATGATCGTTTGTATGTTTTGTAGCGTGATTTTAATTGCGTATTTAATGTTTGTTTTATTTGTTTTTGTAGGGAATCGAAAGAGGGGATCAAGGGGAGTAAATCCCACTTTAAAAATCAAGAAACGGTTGAGCCAAATGAAAGATACGGGCGATCAAAGTTTGGAATTGTTATGAAATATTATCCCTGGAATTGCGCAGAAATTGCTGGATTCGCAAAAAGAGCCGTTGGGATGTTTCCGTTGCTTTTATAGCCGTTAGAAGGCGCCCGATTGATACGATCCTCTCATTCTTTGCTCTCCAAGATTTCTGCGATTCTCTCCACCTTTGATCTCTCTCTCCAAACCTCCAAGATTCGACAATGGTTTCCACTAGGGCTGAGAGATCCGCCGCCAAGAAGAAGGCCGACGACGCAGCTGAAGCGGCTGCAAGGGAAGCGCTTCTCGCCCTTGCTGATGAGGGTGCTGTACGCACTGGCCGTCTCTCCAAGCTTCCTATTCGTAGGAAGAAGTGGAGGGTGGTCACTGAGATCCCTGCTGGGCCATCTGAGCCAGTGGGCACGCCAAAGAAGCGCCGGTGGACTGTCAAGACTGCCGCCGAACGAACCATCATCAAGACTCCCTCTGTGGAGAGTCAAGAACCTGATCGTGCATCTCACGAGTCAGCAAAGGAAGGTTCGTCGCCGTCTGTGTCACCTGTGCGCAGCCCTCTCCCATCTGAACCGGTGCAAAGCACAGAATCATCACCGCCTGCGCAGCGCGCCGAGTCATCTCCAGCGCTTCAGAGTTCTGATCTACCACCTGCGGCTGTGCAGAGTCCTGACCTGCCGTCTTCGCCATGGAGTTCTGCACATACACCATCAGCAGAACACAACTCTCCACGGCCTGATCCTGAATTCCCTTATGGGGATTATCAGGAGTCCACGCAAGGCAGTGAAGATGCTGGCGAAGAAGAAGTCTTCTCTCCCATGAGAGAAGACAGCCCTGATGAGCCTGCACAGCAGGATGATTCCATGGAGGAGACGTTGGGGGCCTGCCTACAACAGATCCACATTAAGAGGGAGAAGAAGGAGGCCAAGAAGAAGGCCAAGAAAGCCAAGAAACTGAAGCAGAAGAAGGCCAAGCGAGTGCCTTCAGCAGACAAAGACAGTACTGAGCCTTCGCTCAAACGCCTCAAGGTGGAGGCTGCTGAATCTTCCAAGCCAGCCGATAAGGGGAAGGCTAAACTCTACCCTGAAGATGAACCTCCGTCAGTGAGGTATGTCTCGTCTGATGCTGAATCCCGGGGCGTGGAGCTGAGGAAAAGGGACCTGTTGCACGAGAAGGGGTTCCTCGATCGACTTGCTGACCTGCCGCAGTTCTTGCGCGCAGGAGTGATCAACCATGGCTGGGAGGAATTCTGCCGACCTCCCAATCCAGCATACACGAGCATGGTGTATGACTTTTATGCTAACGTGCTCAGCCCTGAGGATGGCCTATCGGTGGTCAGAGGGGTGGAGGTTGATTTCTCAGCCAAAGCCATTAATGAAGCATTCGGTCTAAGGGGCCAGCCTCACACAGATTATGCACGGATAGTTGATGAGCCGACCGAGGCTGTGCTGGAAGAAGCCATCCGCACCATTGGCCAGCCTGAGGCCTCCTGGACAGTCTCACGCAATGGGCGGCACACGCTTATGAGTGCCAACCTCACGGCTAAGGCAGCTGTGTGGTTTTCATTCGTAAGAAGAAGACTCTCCCCGGTAACTCATGAGACTACAATCAACCAGAGCCGTTCGCTGCTGGTTTATGCTATAATGAGAGGTCTCACGATCAACGTGGGAGAAGTCATCACTGCTGCCATAGCTGAGTGTGCAAAAAAGGGTAAGGGGCCGTTATTTTTCCCCAACATCATCACAAAGTTATGCTTGCTTGCAGGAGTTCCCACCGAGCGCTTGGAGCAGCAGCTGCCCTACACAGGCCATCTGGAGTTGCCTGCACACCTAAGGCTGAGAAGAAAGGGCAACATGGAGTTTGAGTTGGATAGGCTGGCGGCTGAACAGTCCCTATCCATGGCCTGCTTGATGGACATGCAGAGGAGAATGGCTCAATGGGCCAGCTATGCGCAGGCGAGGGACAAAGAAGTTGCAGACCAGTTGGGGTGCATCTTCCCGGACTTCCCCACCAACCTCCTAACTCCATGGGTGCCCCCACGACCAAGACAACCAGATGAGGATGATGAGAATTGAGTGCTGGTTTGAAGAGCACTAGAGGGAGTATTACTGATCCCTCAAGAAACAAAAGACAATTTTCCTGCTTTTTGATAGAGTAATGTATATTATGCTGTTTTGTGGTTAAGTTTTGATCTGTTTTGGATGTTTAGTTTTATGTTTTTCCTTTTGCTTAGGATAGTCTGATGTTAGTTGATTAGGTAGGATAGTTTAGTTTTATTTTTAGATTGCATGAGTAACAGGAAAAAGCATGCTAGGGGCCTGAGTTAATGTTATATCTGCCCGGATTGGATTGCGAAATAATTGCGGTTCCCGCAATTTTTGTGACTGATAGCATGTTTTGGACTGTCTGTTTAGTTAGGCTGTGATCTGTTAAATTCTATCTTTTGCTGCTAGCATGACTACCTTATATAGCTAATCTTGAAGCATGCTGGATGAGTGTCATAGGACACCCTTTGATAGTTTAAATTTGCTTCTGAATAGTGCTCAGCATGCATAAACCATAAGTCCTTAAACCTGTCTGTTATGTTCAAATTTTCTGCTGCTGGGATAGTTGCTTCTAGAATGTTGTGCCTATGCCTAGGATGTTTAGATTCTCCTTGCTTTGCTTTAGACTAGATGCTTCTAGGACAAGTTTGGGGGTGTGCCACCTCAAACACTCATTGGGGACAATGAGTAGTTGAAGTTTGGGGGAGGCCACCCTAGGCCTAGGAACATTCCTCTCTTCCTTAGGACATAAGCATTCTTCTTCTCCTAAAAAAATTTTGTGATAAATAGAAAAAGTGAAAAATAGAATAAAGAGGGGAGTCTTTCTCAAGTTGTTGAGTAATCAGTGCCAAGTGTGTAAACCACAAGTGGCATTGCATCAAAAGGCAAACTGAGGGGAGACTCCACCTAAGTAAAAAAGAAAGAAAAAAGGAGAAATGGGGGAAGAAGAATGTATGCTTGGGAGTTATAATCTTGTGGCTTAGATGTCCTATGAAAAAAAGAACTCTGATCCTTAATGAGCTAAGCACAAGGTTGTAACTTTTAGGTTTGTCTAGGGAGATGAATGTATATCCAATGTAGTGATGCCAGGGTTTAGGTTGTTCTCTAAAAGTACCACTGTCACTGTTAATACTAAGACTGGCATGACTCTAAGGAATCCTAGACACATTAAAAATAAGCTAGAAGCATGTACTGAGTCTGGAGTAAAGCTTGGTAGAATTTGAAACCTTAGGGATAATAACATGATATCATAGAAGTAGTTAGATCAGTAGTAGGGGGTTAACAAAAGCAGCGGGTATGGTAGGCAGGTGAAGTCAGAAGAGCTTGATAAAGAGGTTAGTTTTAAACTTAGGAGTGTGTCACAGGACAGCATTGCTATAGACAAAATATAAGGGAGTCGGTGGGTAGTTAAAGAAGTAGAAACAGCAGCCTAAGTAAGTCCTTAGTATGCTTGAGGACAAGCAAAGCCTTAAGTTTGGGGGTGTGTTAAGTCTCTGAAAGTGACTTATTTAGGACCCATTTAGCTTAAGAAGATGTACACATTTAGGTGTTTTTGTTAGCATTTAGCTTAAACCTATGCTTTAATATGAGAATTAGAAGAAGGTAGCTAATATAGGACTTATGTACAATAGGTAGAAAAAGGGTTGAAAACCGAAGAAAAGAATGAAAAAGTTAGCATTGCAAATGAATTGCGGAATAATTGCGGTGACCGCAATTATTCAAGTTAAAACCGTAAGTTGGCTGATCATTTTCTGTTTAGATCCGACTTTTCAGGGATTCGTTCTTTCTCCTCCATCCATTCTGATATATGGCGTTGAAGATTGATGGTTCTCCTTGGCCCAAACGCACCTGCAAACTACTATAAAAGGGGGTCAAAGTCGGAGGTTCAGTAAGCAATTCGAAGTGCAGAAGTCTTCTCGCAGTCCACCATTTCTCTCTAAATTCCTTTGCCGTCTGTTGGAGTGAGGTTCTCAGCTTTTGGAGTCGATAATCTGATAGGAAGGAGAGAAGATTCTTCTTCTCTCTCGATTGGATTCATCCAAGCACGGCTGAATTCCCATCACCATCATTCGAGGCGACTGCCACGAAGTTTTCAGCAAGCCTTTACTGTTTTCTGTTCTTTTCTTCTCATTTCCATTACTGATCTTTGTTGTCCTTAGTTTAGTCATTTCAATTACTGCATTTCGTTGTTGTCTGTCTTGGATTCAGTCTTTTAAAGCTTTCCTTTGTTATTCAAACACTTAAAGTAATCAAAGTAAGTTTCTGCATTTCACAGTTCTACCTCGTTCTGCTACGAGTTTTGCTTGCTGTTTTACACACATTTCTCTTCTAAGCATGTCTACTTTATCTACCATTTCTGCTCTTTACATATCCATGAGTAACTAAAATCATTTAGGGGCATGCTAATGACAGAACTATAGGCTAAAAAACGTGAGTCAAGTAGGTAGATTAACACTCGAACATTGATTGTATGTAAGCTTCATCCCACGGGCAATTTCGATTGGCCATCCATTTTGTCCAAAGAACTCCTAACCTCTGGAAGGAGTAAGAGTTCAGAGTCATATAATCATGCTAGCCTTTCATGGTAATCAGGAAACGGCCTAGGAATAGGCGTTTCCCTAGTACAAACTGCACACTCCTGCTTTAACAAGATGCTTAAGACCTTACTTTGAAGTCGAGTAAACTTGAGTCTCTCATGCATGGAATCGGACGATACTTGAGATAGAGTGAGTTTGATGTATAGAGAGTTGATCCAAAGCTTGATAATCGTAATAAAATGCCTATAGGATAGTCATTAGTAGCCCTTAATTCCCCGTTTTAATCAGATTCGCTGCTAATTAATTGCGGAAACATTGCGGTCCTCGCAATTCTGCCTTTTTAATCATTCTGTTTAGCTGTTTTCTTCCTCGATTATTAATTCCATCTCTTGTCCTTTAGGTCTAGTTTTAACTTTAATTTGTTCATGTTATATCCCTCTATACATTCAGCAAAAAGTAGTTAATTAAAAACCAATTTTAACCCATCAAATTCATCCCATCTTTCTTAACATTCACACTTCGCGAATAGCTAAAAACAAGTCTCTGTGGAAAAAACGAATTAAATATACTCACTACTTGCTGTAAGACCATGTATGCTTGCATGTTCTAAGTGCTCTCTCTACCCTTTTGCATATTTATCTTTACACATTGAGCACGCAACAGAGGCCTCTAGAACATCAATTTTCAAGATTCATGAATCAAGATTATGAAATTTCAAGAAAAGAAGATTTTTACCACGGATATACACACCAAAACTGTGAAGATAGACCCGAAGAAATGCTCCAAGAACAGAAAGCTCACCTTCCAAGAATGTCGAAATGAATGTTTCTTGGTTCAAAATTCCAATTGTTCCAACGAAGAATATGCTTTTTTTTTCATGAACTTGAAGTTAAAAGATTATGATTTTTTTCAATAAGAGAAGTGTTTTCTAAAATTTGAAAATTATTTCGATGAGGAAGAGGAAGTTGAGAAAGAATTGAAGTTGAATTTCCTGTGCGAAGAAGAAATATCAAACGAAGATGAAGAAATTTTATTTTACCTAGACAATTTTTTTTTTATTATTGTGGAAGACAATTCACACCAAAAGCCAATTAAAAGAAAATAACTGAGAAATTAAAAGAAAGCAATACAAATAGAAAACACAAGAATTTAGGTGGAAAACTCCAAAATCGGAGAAAAATCACGGCTCATCCAGAAAGAACTTCCACTATGTGAAAAATTGTTACAATCACACAAAATTCTCTCTCCCGATCCCAATTACAAGACACTCTTTAATTTGCACTACTCACACCCTTTTGCCCAACTCTAACAATAGAGAATACAATAGGAAATTTAACTAGAGTATAGCACACCAAGCTTAAAATGTTTCTAACTAGAATTATTGAAACTCAAAGCCATAGGCTCCTATAGTCCTAGGAGCACATGACTTACCTGAATCTTTCTCAAAATCCCTACCATTTATACATGGTACCAATTGAGCTATGCTTGGTCACTTTTACTCCCTTTAATTAGACAAAGAATGAGTAGTATATTCGCTTATTTAGAGTGTTTTGGTTGGAGTTGAATCAGAAGTTTAGTTAAAATAATCTTTAGCTTTGTTTTTGTTTTATTTCTATTTTCACCTTTTTGTTATAGTATTGTGTAAATAAATACTTGTTGAAGTGGAGTTTGTCGTGGAAAATGCTATAGAAAAGTCGTAGGAACACGAGCTTAGAAGAAAACAGGTTGATTCTTAAAAGAGGAAAAGAAAACACACGACCTATAGTTTCTTCTAGCTTACAACATATATTTTGTAATTTTAGACGGCTTATTTTGTAGCTTTTTCATTCTATGTTCTTAAACTTCAATTTTAGCATGAATTAACTTTTTAGAGTTTATGGAACCTAGAATTTTTTGAAGCACTTTTGTTGTAGTGAATGCAATTGTTGATCATTTCATTTGTGGGTCATTTGACTCGTTTCTTTCTAAAGATGACAAAAATATCGATATCGATATCAATATCAAGAATTCAATTTTATGGATATATCGATGGATAATTTTGTAAATCAATTTAAAAAAAAAATTATTTAAATTAATAATTAAGTTAATTTTACTTCTAAATTAAGTTATAGATCTTGTTATTAGTATCTATATCCATATTGGGATTAATAGATGGTATTTTTTTTTGTTATGTTTTACGGGTGTTTATAAAAGATATTAAAGATATTCATCAACCCTTAATATCTATATCGAACCCTTCGATTTACGGAAATATCGAAACTAAAAAAGAGAGATTGAAGTAGTTGTGACGATTCAATAATATTATTACTTCAATTCGGAGTTTTTAGTTGGATAAATCTTAGCGATGGAATAATAAGTTATAATTCACTGGTTGATTGTATCGATAACCATTTCTTTCTTTTGGCGTGAGAACTTATCATGAATCTACTGATTTCTGGCGCGTCCGTTATTGTTGTTGGGTTGGTCGTCAGGCTTGCTTCTATTGGACTTGAGGTTGGTCAAGGTATTGCTGCGAGCCAAGCTGTAGAAGGGATTGCGAGACAACCCGAGGCGGAGGGGAAAATCGCGAGACATATCGACGAATATTTTTATGTTTTAAGACTAATTACCTTAGGTAAGATTCTAGCTAGTTTTTAATCCATAAGAGATGAAAATGAGTGAAGATGCACAAACAATACAAGTCCAATCAACAAGTACATTCGTTATTGATTGGATAATTAATATGGGTATATAAGAATATATATTGTTAGCTTGTAAAACCAATTAAAGTTGGGGTTTGAGAGTGTTCATAATGCTGTGTCTGTGTTGTCTCAAACACAGAAGAGAAAAGTAGTTTAGTTAACTCCATAAAAACAGCCACTAACTCCACTAACTCTACAAAAATATTCACGTACTCTACTAACTCTAAATATATCAATACTTACCTCCATGAACTTCAAATATAACAATTTACTAAAATAGACTTTAGTTTTGAGTTAACTAACCGTTTGCATGGAAATATGTTGAACTTAGGTTAAATTGTAGCTCGTGAATTTGAAGAGAAAAAAATCGAGTGCTAAAATGTGAATTTTGTTAACGCTAGACTTTGAAAGTTGCTTATGACAACAATTTTTTTTTTCATTAAGCTCTCTTTATTGTGAGTTGAATTTTAGTAGGGTTATTGACGGGGATAACTTCCTTTGGCAAATAATCTATCAAGACTAACACTTTTTAAAACTATCATTTTTAGTCTTTTTCAGTGCAATCTTGGTCAGGATTGGACACCAAGATTCACTTTTTACTTTTTTTTTTTTTCTTTTTTTATTATTTTGAGAAGAAAAAAAAAACACTTAGATCTTGGCATTGCAACTAGATTTGTTTTTTTTTTTTTTAACTTTAAATTGACAAACTTATTAATGAGAAATATTTTCTAAAAACAATCGAAAATAAATAATGCTTCATATGTTTTATATATATATATATAAATAAAAGCATGTTCCCTCTAAACTTTTGCATTTGTTTACAAATTATCCTATTATGACGTTTTATCTTGCTTGTTAAGAAAATTTCAAAATATAAAGAGAAAAAAAAAATACAAGATTGCAACAAGACCTATATGATTTATTTATTTTTTAACTACAAATTCCTGTACATAGACTTATTCTCCCCTATAAATTCAAAACATTTGTCAATTTGAAAAAATAATAATAATAATAAATAAATCTGGCTGCAATCCTAACAAGGATCGAAGAGTTTTTTTTTTTTTTTTTTTGACATGAATCTTGGTGCCCGCAGGATTGCACCGAAGGCTAAAAATGATAGTTTCCAAAAAAAAAAAAATATTATTTGTCAAGGAGGCTATTCGGACAATAACCCATTTTAATATTTAGTTAATAGTAATGTCTCCATTAATTAGGTAAAAATTTAGACATTGTATCTCTCTCTTTTAAATTGCAATGATTGTAGAATTGTTGCGTTCAATTTAGTCCTCAAGGAAACAATATTTCTTATCATTACATTACATGTTTAACCGTAAATTAAATTTTTACATTAGAAAACGAAACAGATCAAGAAGTATGCAACTCAATGTCCACAAGCCTATCTCGAAAGCGATGGTAAAGGCAGACTGGATTCTCAATTACTCCTTGTAGGTTAAACCGGCCAAAGCTCGGGTCCTATGAGTAGAGATTCGGAAGGGGTCAGGTTCCAAGTTGGGCCCGCAGCAAATTCCCTCAAACTGAATGTCGACGCGGCATGTCATCCTACTCTTCACAAAATGGCCTACTCTTCGCAAAATGGCCCATTTGGCGCAATCATCCACATCCAAGAGGCAGCAGGCAGAATCGTGGTGGCCAGTACTGAGGTGCTCAATGCTCGTCTGGACCCTTCTCGGCGTAAGCAATGGCGCTGCTCCATGAACTTCAGATGGCAGAGAAAGATAGGATTTCTGGTATGAGCATCGAATCAGACACCCAAAACCTTGTAAAAGCCATTGAATCCCATTGCTTGTCGTCGCCACCACAGGGGCCAATCCTCCAAAAAAATCTGATTGGCCAAACCTTAGCAGACTGGGGCTTATTTTTGCTCTGTTGTTTTTTCAAATTGGCTTATAAGCCTTATCATTAGTGATTGTAGCCTAATGAACATTGAACACATTTATTAAAGCACTTATGCTTCAAACCGATTACATTCAATTCTTTTTTTTTTTTTTAACTTGATAGGATAAATTATAAGTTTAAAATTTTAGACCTTAGGTTTCGTAAAAAGCACTTGTCCATAAATTCAACTAGATATCATCTCTCCATACATATAAAGTTGAAATCCTGACCATTCTCTTACCAGTAAAAATAAATTTACAAAACCATAAAGAGAAGAAAATCTAACAAATATCTAAATGAGCTCTGTTCCAGGTGACCATATGGAAGATCATATCAAAAAGTAACATAGACAAATGGCCTATATGCTAAAAATTAGTAGCCTGTTTACAAAATTTCTGAGCCATTTTTAGACTTCTTAACAACCTTGCACACTCGTTTCTATATGTTAAAACTATATAAATGATACAATGATAAGCTAATAATACAAAATCTTGCAGCATCCAAAATCTACATCCGCAGACTCACTCTCTTCTAATGCCCAAAACTAATTAAAGGGTGGGTAATTAAATAATTCAAAACTCATCAGACTTCGATTTTCTGCATCAAATCAAAGCTACCGGTACCCATCTTTACAGGCAAACCAAGACAGATCCTAGAAGATGGAGTTTCCAAGGTGTCTACCTCCCCATGGAATGCAGCTTGAACGATGAACTTCCCAGCCGTCTCGAAAGTCATTCGACTGAAAGGAGATATCGACTCGGCTATGCCTCCTAGTCGATTCATTGGTCGGTACCCACCAGCATGAGTCATATAATCAGCAATGAGAGTTAGATGTCGAATATTGACAGATATTCCATATGAATTGAAAATATTTCGAACTTCTCTTATTATGGTTTCCCTAGCAGCTTCCACTCCATATGTTTGTAGAATGGCATGAACGTCATTGGAATATATATATCTAGCATCAAGCTCATCTTGCAACTCCCACAGCGTCGAAAAGTCAACTCCAGAGGTTTGCAATGCAGGAACTTTTTCCTTTTCTTCTGGTTTGATATTCTTTCTTTCCCTCACATTATTCCCATGGTATATTACCTGACCTTCCTTGCACGTAATTTGTTGACAGCGGATGATTTTGCCGGAGCTTTGAATAGACACCTTCTGGGCCGTTCTCTGAGCGATCTGGTTATGCAAGCAAGAAAGGAAGTTCATTAAATGATGACAAAAGAATTACATCCACCCTAGTAAAGAGGAACTACAGGAAAATGTGTGCTATTATTGCTATTTGCTCGTCTATTTGTTTTTGCACACAAACACGTTTCAATTTGAATGTATAATGTTCTCTCGGGACGACTGCAGTATGAGTATCGGAGTGTAAGTAAAACCTATGGGAGATAGTCTAGCAAAAGGGTTCGAACCTATTAATTTGGGTTCAGCTATCAAAAATCTCTCGGACACCTTTCCAACATGGTGATATATGGCTGATAGCTACCAAGGGCCCATGGTTTTTCTTTAAGCTAGAATCTAAAGCAGGACCAGGATAAGGCCACTTCAAAGGGAGATTGAGAAGGCATAATTCCAACTACCAACGGGGCAACGCACACAAGAGGTTCAAGGAAAGTTGTTCAACAAAAAGGGGGAAAAACATAAAAACTTTCCACAGCATCGTGCAAGGGAATTGGCCTTCATCTAAGTCCCATTACTTCGGTTCAAGTTATTATTTTTGTAGGAATGATAGAATATAGAAGTCTCGGTTTTTTGTATCGCTCATCTTTCTTTATACTCTTTTAATTTGTTTGATTACTTTTTTTTTTTTTAGTACAACTTCGGGGTGGGGGGATTTGAACATCAGATCTCATGGTAAGAGGATAACTTTATGTCAATTGAGCTATGCTTGGTTTGACAATTTGTTTCATTACTTTAATTAATAAACTAATTCGGTAAAGAAGACTAACTAAAAAGAAACATCCTTAAAAGACTAATCATCAACTAAGATAATTCAACTTACTAATTCTAGATTATTACACTCTTACATCCTTAGATATTATGGACCACACAGATAATAAAATTAAAATTAAAACAAAAGGAAAAGTGTCAACAAAAGTACGGAAACATATCAAACTGATTATTTTCTACAATTACACAAGTCCGAACATGAACTCAACATTCTGAAATGAAAAGAACATAATCTACTATAGAAAGGAATAAAAAAACCAGATCTAGATGAAAAGAGACAACGAATGTGAGAAAGTACCTGGGTCAGTAAAATATGAGGTTCATCGGTAAACTTAAGATGCATCTCAAAATGATTTCCCTTGGCTTCCACAAAAAGTGTTCTATCATTCTCCTTTCTGGAGAATTCTGATTTACCTTTCTTCTTTTTGTTTGCTGTTTTGGTTTTTTTCTCTTTCGAATTGGACTTGGAGACATCTATTATCTCAGTTTGATTCTCCGATGTACTGTCTTTAGCAATTTCCATCATATGATCGTTGGTTATTTCAGCATCATCACCTTGATCAACTTCACTTTCAAATCCCACTGATGGTTCTTTCGCATCGAGTTCCTCTTCTGAATCTTCTTCATAATCAATCTCATCAGTACCTTGAAGCTTTTGTTTTTTAATGTCAAAACCAAGATCTTCACCAACATCTAAGTCGTTACCAACATCATCATCATCATTTTCTTCATGTTGTGATCTACTGACTTCATCTCTTTCATTCGAACCGTATGATTGTGAATCGGGCACAAAATTTTTTATACCGTTAATTTTTGACAGTAATTCAATTTCATTTTGGATTGAATCTTCCAACGCCCTAACAAACACAAATTCCAAAATTTCTTTCAAATCTTCTGAAGATACATGAGCATGCTGTGGATTATTTTCAAGTGGGTAAAATCTTATTTCAAGCTTATAAATACGGCATATCTCTCGCTTCCGTCGAGAAAATGGCACGACAGTTACTTCCATACTCTCTATTATGTCAGCTACTGTAATCTTCTTCAACTTATTAGCAAGATACTTTCCATCATCCCTGTCATATAACACACGTCAGTATTTCTGGTTCAGTATAATATTGGCCAACATGTAGTAATCTATACTTTCATAGTCTCAATAATGGCATCTAACGGTACTCTTCAATTAGTAAGGTTAAATTCACCTATAAAATCACTAGTGAAGTTAACTTGTGCCTGCAAAATTCACATACAATGCCATCTATAAATTTCTCTTTCCCATGGATTGATAAGTATCAACTTTCCCTCCATTTATCTTTTTTTAATTAAAAAAAAAATGGAAACAGAACAAATACAAATGTAATCCTTGACGAAGTCACTATGTAGACTGAGAATATTAACTCTATGGATATAATATATAGACTGGTAATAACAAGATCAGACAAATAATCATGTAGCGATGAATCAAGAAACACTCATTTTAACTTACATTGAATAGCCATCTCGCAATGGGCATGTCATAATTGGTGTCTTAATATCTTGTGAAGCAGTCATCAAGATCTCTTGAAGGCGGGGAATCCCAAGCGTCACATTCATCTCACCACGCCCAGCATGATGGAATGTGTTCAACCTAAGATACATAATTCATTTCAATAACATAAGAGAATTATAGTGAAAATCAGCCACAATATAACTTTTTTTTTTTTTTAATGAGAAACGGTAACCATTCATTGATATAATGAAGCAGCCACAATATAATTGATCTAATGAGATTAAAACTTTCATTGAAATAGCTCATAAATGGGACATTGACATGAGTTAACACGGTATCTAGCATATACTTCATCATTCACATGACACTAACATCGGATGTTATAATATCCCTTTCGGGACATCCCTTACAATTGGAACAAAACATTGAATGTTATAGTGTTGAAACGAAGTTGGAGAAAAATATCTTATAGAAAGAACTTGAGAATGTCACTACTACTTACAACATACTCATAGAATTAAAATTAGTACAGGAGCAGATGCTTCCAGCATATAGAAAGAACTTGAGAATGTCACTACTATTTACAAAATACTCATAGAATTAAAATTAGTACAGGAGCAGATGCTTCTAGTATCGATGGTGATTGGATAGAGTTCGTATTTTATTTAAAGAAATTTTTTAATAACTGTCATTTTAACTATAACCAGTGTTTTTAAAAGCTCGAGGCGCAAAAAAAAAGTGCGGTTTTTTTTTTATGAGGCACACAATAGACAAGTGTTAATGAAAAGTTCAAGAAAATAGAGCTTTCACAGGATTGAAAGAATATTTATGTGTTTCTTCCTTCAAATTAGATTTTTTTTAAACAAAAAAGTAGGAAAGTCAGGCTCGAGGCGCGCGCCTCAAGCGGGCTTCATGAAGTGAGCCATGCTTCTTTGAAGCGAGGCGCAGAGGCTGCGCCTTGAGCCTAGGCTCGCGCCTGAGTGGGCTTTTTAAAACACCGACTATAACATGTTTTTGAAATCAAATTTTTGTTTCATATAAAAAAAAATACAATAATAACATGTTTTCGTGTAGTAATATGCAAAGCTTTTATACTTCAAATCATTAATCATTGGAGGAGCTTTTTTTTTTTTTTTTTTTTTTTTATAGAAAACAGTAACCCTTCATTGATATGATGAAATGAGATACAATAGAGAGATCTATCCAAGAACAAATACATAAAACACCTCCAATGATAGCGAGGGACGAAAGATCGTCAATACAAAAAGGAGGAGAAAAAACTCCAAGAAAAAGCTAATATTGAAGGAGAATCCATAAAAGAACTCGTGCCTCGAGATTTGTCCATGAAGATGCGAAAGCTTCTTTCCATCCAAATAATCTAAATAAAACCCAAACAAAACAAGACCAATAGATTCCTTCGCCTTTTTTTAAAGGGGTGACCCATAATAAAGAGAGAGATAAGGGATAGAATATCACCCGGCCAAGGAAAGTCTCATCCGAAAGATGCTTGAAGGAAATTCCAGAATGAGATTGTGGAGGAGGTTGTGTCCTTCTTTTCCAATCTCTATGCTCCGGAGGTGGTCGATAAGCCTTTCGTAGAGGGGATAGACTGGTGTCCGATCTCTGAAGAGGATAGGGACTTATTGGAGTCCCCCTTTACTTTAGAGGAATTAAAGAAGGTTGTCTTCGAGTGTGACAGGAATAAGGCGCCCGGGCCGGATGGTTTTTCCATGGCCTTTTATCAAGATATCTGGGAGGGGGTTAAAGGTGACTTAGAGTGGGTTTTTAAGGAGTTATACGACCATGGTGTTTTGGATAAATCTATGAATGAAACATTTGTGTGCCTTATCCCTAAGATAGATGGAGCGACGAAGATTAAAGATTTTAGACCCATTAGTCTGGTCACGAGTGCTTACAAAATTATTGCAAAGGTCCTCGCCAACAGATTGAAAAAGGTTCTTCAGTCCACTATTTCTGAGGCCCAAGGGGCCTTCGTTTCTGGTCGGCAAATCCTTGATCAGGCCCTGATTGCTAATGAGGCTATTGAGGATTACAGAAGTAGGAAGCTTGAGGGGGTGATTTTTAAGATTGACTTTGAGAAGGCCTATGACCATGTTGATTGGCGGTTTGTTGATAAGATCTTGCTTAAGAAGGGTTTCGGGTATAAGTGGAGGTCGTGGATTTGGTCTTGTATCAGTTCCGTCAAGTACTCTATCCTCATCAATGGGAGGCCCAGGGGGAGAATTAGCGCTACTCGGGGTCTCCGCCAGGGAGATGCTTTGTCCCCCTTTCTTTTTATTTTGGTGGTGGATGTGCTTAGTAGGTTGATTTCAAAAGGGGTGGAGGGGCGGATATTGGAAGGTTTTGAAGTGGGTAAGGACAAGGTGGCCTTATCGCATCTTCAGTTTGCCGATGACACTGTTTTTTTTTTGTGCGGGGAAGGAAGAGTCTTTTCTTACGCTGAATTTTATCTTGAAGTTCTTTGAGTCCATGTCGGGCCTTAAGATCAATAGGAGCAAGTGTCAGATCATTGGCTTAAACGGAAATTCAGATAAGATGCTTAGATGGGCGACCATGGTGGGTTGTGAGGTTGGTTCCTTCCCTATCTCCTATCTCGGTCTCCCTTTGGGACACAGGTCAAGGAACATTGCTTTTTGGAATCCGATGGTTGAGAGAATTCGTAAGAGGCTTTCCAATTGGAAGAAGAGTTTCTTCTCGAAGGGAGGGAGATTAACTCTTATTCGTTCGGTCTTGAGTGGTATTCCGGTGTACTTTCTCTCTCTTTTTAGAGCCCCAAGTTCTGTTTGCAATTCTATTGAAAAGTTGATGAGAGATTTTCTATGGGAAGGAGTCGAGGAGGGAAGGGGTTCGCATTTGGTTGGGTGGGATACGATTACGAAGCCGGTTAGCCTTGGGGGTTTGCAGCTGGGGAACTTAAGGCTCCGCAACAAAGCCCTTCTGGCCAAGTGGCTTTGGCGGTTCCCTGTTGAGTCTAACACCCTGTGGCACAAGATCATCGCTAGTAAGTATGGCCCTCACCCCTTTGAGTGGGTTTCAGAGGGTTTTAAAAGCACTTTCAGGAATCCGTGGAAGGATATTTCCCTTGAGTTCCCTTCCTTTTCTAGCTTCGTGAGGTGGTCGGTTGGTAATGGGGGGATACTTACTTTTGGGAGGATACGTGGGTGGGTGAGCGTCCCCTTTGTTCTTTGTTCCCCCGTCTCTTTCACCTGTCAGATAAGAAAAATCACTTTGTGACTGACGTTGTTAATCTTTCGGGGAATTCACCTCCTTTTTCCTTCGGGTTTCGTCGTGCTTTGTCCAATAGGGAAACGACGGAGGTGGTGGCTCTTCTTTCTGTGGTTGAGGGGGTGAGTTTTTCGACTGAGAGGAGGGATCGTAGGGTGTGGATCCCTAGTCCAGGTTCGGGTTTCTCTTGCGGCTCTTGCTTTCATTCTTTGTTGGACCCGTCCCCGGGTGGTGAGTCGGTGTTCTCGGCCCTTTGGAAGGTGAAAGTTCCAAAGAAGGTTCAGTTTTTTATTTGGCAGGTTGTGCATGGCAGAGTTAATACCTTGGATAGGCTGGTTAGGAGGTCGAACTGGTTAGTCGGCCCTTTTTGTTGCATTCTTTGCCGGAGAGCGGAGGAAGACTTGGATCATCTCTTGTGGAATTGTGCTTTCACTAGGGCTGTTTGGGATTCTTTTTTGGAGGCGTTTGGCCTTGTGTTGGCTAGACCCAGAGAGCTTAGGGAGATGATCGAGGAGTTCCTTCTCCATCCGCCTTTTCGCGAGAAAGGAAAGTTTTTGTGGCAAGCAGGGTTGTGTGCTGTCTTGTGGGGTTTGTGGGGGGAAAGAAACAGTACGACCTTTAGAGGGGTTGAGACGGATCCTTTTAGGGCTTGGTCTCTCGCTAGGTTTCATGTTTCTTTATGGGCGTCGGTGACGCGGTTATTTTGTATTATTCGTTAAACTTGATTTTGCTTGATTGGAGCCCCTTTTTATAAGGGGGTTCCCTTCTCGGGCTGGTTTTTTGTATGCCCTTGTATTCTTTCATTCTTTCTCAATGAAAGCTTGGTACCTTTTCAAAAAAAAAAGATAAGCACATGTAGCAACAATCACTATCATTTAAATTGGCACGACCCTTCGAATAAATAGCTAAGGTTGGAGCTATATTTATCATAATTGATGCCCGAATTGAGGTTCGATAACTCCCTTTTCCCAGTTTCGTTGCTTGTTTGCAATTTTCAAAGACTTTTGTTTATTTGGAATTGGCATTATGCACATCCCTTTCTTAATCAACCAAGGGAAAACAATAGCCAAGCTATGTGAAATCTCATCCTCTGTAGGAAATCCTTCTTGTCCACCAAAATCATCCTTCTGTGCATTGTTCTCATTATCAAGATTGGGGGGCTGTTGATCAAATGAGGAATAATGAGGAATTTGGAGGGTCAATGGCAAGTGGTTTTATGGCTAGAGGCTCTTCATTTTCGAAAGAGTCATCCGGTTGATCAAAGAGGTTGGTTAATCCAGTGGGTGAGACAATAGAAATATCTTGACATGCCTTGCTATAGGTGGGAGAGTCTTCACAAGATTGTGAGCAAGGGGATGAAAGAAGATCATCCGAGTCATTTAAAAACTTACCGGAATTTGTGGAATACTTTGTACCAATAACAAGGTGAGAACTTCTATTGTTGATGATAATGGGTTTGAGCAAAGGTGGCGGTTTAATGACTAAAAAAGGGGGAGGAGTAGGTTTTAAGGGGAGAGATTTTTGTGGGCCAAGATGTATAGAGAAAGCTGTTTTTTGTGTGGTTTTTTTTGGTTGACTGTGATATGACCAAGGAGGGATTTTTGGGATTATGGGGAATAGTAAAGTTGGTAATTGGAGGGTCAAACTGTTGACAAGATGTCTGATTGATAGCCTCGGTAGTTGGTGCTTGATTTTGGGGCAAATAGTAAGGGAGAGAAGTCAAAGCTACAGAATAGCTTCCCCTTTTATGATGTTTCTCTGCCCCCATTCAAGAACAGCCTCTTCTTCATCAATGTCGGGTACAACACATTTTCCTTTTTCCACGGCTCGATGGTACGGAGGGCTGATGGGCGAGTGAGTCTGAGGTTCATTAGTCGCGCAAGCATCAAACATAGAAGGCTGGCCGGCGCGTGGGAGAGCTGCAGCAACGCCTTTTTTGGGAAGCGATCTTCCATGGATTCCGACCTTAAATCCGATGGAGTGTTCTGCAACAAAGAATGGGTCAATGTGCACTATAATGTCCGATTTTGAAGAAGATGGTAGGTTGATCATTGCTGGAAGAAACCCATTTCCATTTTCCTTTACCTTTAAACTCACTTCCATCATGTCCCCATCTGAGATAGAGTTTTGTTGGCGGTTTCAATGTATCCTCCACAAATATCTCCATGTTTTTTGAAAGTTTCCATAGTCCATAGTTCAAAAGGTAAATGTCTCACCTTTATCCATCCTCCATATGATGGAATTTTCAAGTTCTTCAGATATGTCTCTACGTTCCATTTTTCAAATCTAACCCTGAATGCTCCAACCTTGTACCAACCTTTTATGTTGCAAAATATTTGTCCTTGTTCCTTATCTTTGACAGCAAGAAGTGCCCGATCTGGTTGAATGGGGCTAATAGAGACGGCATCTGTGACTTCTTGTAGCATTGCTTGGTGTATCTCATGCCAATTATCATGGAAGTGTTCACGAAAAATAATGATGGCTTTTTTCTGGGTAAAAATCAGCTAGGTCCCAGGAGGAAAGGTTATTTTTGTGGGCTACCTCTACGAAGGGATTTAGAGGTTTAGAATTTTGTGAACCTTGTGTGATCTGTAGAGCTTCTTTGTATGTGGTCCTTGATGCTTCATTGTGTGATGGTCTACTAACAGTGGGGTTGGTGGCCACTCTAAAAGGGGGTTTGACATCAATGGATTTGTTGAAGTCTTTAAGGAGAGAGATAAAGCTCTTCCATCTCGATTTACTGTTGCCAATGGGTATAATAACTTTATTTAGTCCACCATTCACTCCAAGTTTGGCAACTTCGGCACAATGTCCTTTCCTGTTTGATATTTTTTCCACCCATAACTCATACTCTGTAAGACGGCTTTTCACGAAAAAACTCTGGGTGAGAGGGGCTTCAATGAGGGTTGTGAAACTAGAGAGAAGCCATTGTTGTGATTCCTTTTTTAAAGAAAGAGTGAAGGATTTGTCTCGATTAGTTTCAGTGAGTTTAAAGCCTCTTCCTTCCACAATGGAGAAGGTCTTACGGTCAATGGTGACTGAGAGCGAACGAGGTGGATGATTCCGGTCCATTCCGGTTGGGATGGGTACTCCGGCGGTCTAGTCGGAGAGACATGTGGCTGGGAGGGGTCGGAGGGGAGAGAGAGAGCTTTCATTTTTTCATGATTGGTCTTTTTGGTAGAATTTCTATAATCATTGGAGGAGCTTTTATAATTAAATAAAAACGAAGTAGTATACGAGAGGACTTTCATGAATCTATCAGCCACAAAAGCTTTTCATGAATCTATCAAATAAACCCTAGCAATGGTCTTGTATATACATGAGGTAAGGCTAATAGGTATCCAATCCCCAACCATCCTTGTATCCACCTTTCCAAGACTTTTTGTAGAACTTAACGGTGAATCACTCGGGCATAGGGGATTAATTAGAGTTAAGGTCATTTATTGCAAGCCAAATCTTGCTTGATAAAGGGGGCTTTCTAAAGCCAAGTTCTATTTTTGCAAAAATGGAATCCTGATGAATAGGATGAGGGAGACATCTTGAGCCTTTCTTTTTGGCAGAGTTGCTTGTAAACATCAATGAATTCATTTTCCATGTTCGAGTCATGATGGAGGTCTATCCCCCCTCAGGAGAGGACTGCAAGTTTTTCCTCCCCTCCGATGTCCCAAGAAGTTTAGTGTACTCGTAGATGAATTTTAACCCCCACATCTAATCTATTTTATATTCCTCTCTTTTAAACAAGAGCAAGAAGGTAACTTTTTTTTTTGTTGTTAAGAAGGGTACTCACTAATCAGCCAACTCATTTCCTAACCAGGACAGTGTTAGGATACCAATACCGAAATAACGTAACAAACACTACGATAGAATATATTGCAATATCAAAGACGTTACAATCAGTGTTTTCAAAGCGCAAGGAGCACCGCAAGGCGACGTGCTCCTTGATAGCCCGAAGGCGAGAGGCGACAAAAAGGCGAGGCCCGAGTGAAGCGAGGCCCAAGTGAAGCGAGACCCGAGTGAAGCGAGACCCGAGTGAAGCGAGGCGCACTAAATAAAATACTAAATAAATATTATATATAACTATTTTATAGGTACAAAAATAATAAATACTTAATTTAAAAATATTAAAATGTGAATAAAATGATTTTATATTTGAATACAATTAGAAATAAATAAAAATATTCAAGAAAGTTGAGAGTTATTTTGGAATGTGGTAAAATAAGCTCTAAATAATGTCATTTGTCAATGTATTAGGACATGCAGCATGCAATTTAAATTTTTTTTTTTACTTTTCTTTTCCAATGACTCTTGTTCTTCCGGACTTAATTTTTTTTTTTTTACTTTTCTTTTCTCCCGACTCTTCTTCTTCTTGAGACTTAAATGAATCTTAAAAAAATTTTGACTTTTCTTTTCTAAAGACTCTTCTTCTTCAGATTTTTTTTTTTTACTTTTCTTTTCTACGGACTCTTCTCTTCCTCTTCTTCAGACTTAATTTTTTTTTTACTTTTCTTTCTAATGACTCTTCTTCTTCTCCTTCTTCTTCTCCTTCATATAAATGACTCTTCTTCTCCTTCATATTCTTCCACTTTTCTTTTCATTGTTCAGACTTTTCGTTTTAATCATCAAGACTCTTCTTCTTCTCCTTTTCTTCTTCTTCGTGGCTGACTTTAGAGTTTTAAGTTAAGTTTAAGTTTTTAATTTTTTTAAAAAAAAAAATAAAAAAAAAAACTGAAATTTATTCGGGGGCGCGCCTCCTTCACAGGCGAAGGCGCGCGCCCGTTTGAAGAGCGTCACCTAGCCCAATACAGAGGCGGATAACCCTGAAACCGCATCGCCTGGGTGCGCCCGGCGCCCGCCTCAATAACACTGGTTACAATATAACAATAGCAATTCGAGAGGGCTATATCTCTCCCAATGAGTCCTAAGGACAATCCACCAAAATGATTCCTACCTTCTAAGGTCCCTCACACACTCTATTTATAACCAAGGCTTCCTTAGCTAATTACCACTAATAATCTCATTATACCCCTAAGACCTAACTAGGTCTCTCACAGACAGCCTGGGAAAAGGAAAACATAGTTCATTCTTTACCAAGTATCTATACTTTTTTGGTAAGCAAGTATCTATACTAATTAAGATGATTTATTCCTAACCATTAAGAATAGCTTAAACCCAAGTCTTATTCAAAGAGAAATAACATGATTAAAGCCTCAAAATAAGAAACACGAGAGGGGGCTCTTACGTCATTTGTGTTGATGGCTCTCCAATAGACTGAGCAGCAAGTACACCAACTGGTTCTCCAGGTTGTGCAAGACTTGACAGGTACTTATTCTCAAACAGTCTGACAAAGTCATCTTTTTGTACCAGACCAGGAGCCTTATCCTTCGAGAGTGAATTATATATGAACTCTGCTTTCTCTTGAAGAACTGAAGGCAACTCATTGATGTATAGATTATCCTTGCCAAGTGGATGATGACTTTTTTGGGAAATCATATCTCGGTTCTGAAATAAAAATAGGTATGATGTAACCAGAAAACAGACAAACAATAAATAAAAAGCTCTATTAAGCATCCAGATTTGTGAAGGATACAAGTTCTTACATCTGCGAGTGCTTCAAATTTTGTAATAAAGGCTGTTTTATGGACATCTACACCATCCTCGCCATATTGAAATTGAATAATGGAGCCATCAGCATCACGTACAGTGTGATCGTAACAAACTTTTAGAGACTCCAGATTTTTAATCAGGCATCTTTGTAGATATCCACTGCGAGATGTCTTAACTGCTGTATCAACCAACCTATGAGAGGGAAAACTCACGGTTTATATATCAAAAAGATGTCAAGAAAATACTGATCATATTTCTGTAATAGCTAAGAATTCTTGTATGTTGCTCTTTAACCAAAAAGGCTTGAAAGAAAAACAAAGGGACAGATGCAAGAGATCGAGTGTGATATGACAAATATGGAGTTTTATGAATTTAACGTAACCATTTTCTTTTCCTTATTATATTATAATAAAAAAAATCATTAGTTCCAATCAGATCCGAAGAATGAGAAAGAAATCAAGACCATAATTGAATTTATTATTTGTTAATTTCTCTTGCGTACCTTTGACTTAATAATTCATTGGAATGAAACGATAATGTTTCCAGTTAAATACATATTGAAGACAATTGTTTTTCAAACATATTGAGGAGGACAATTAAGCTGGAATTTTCATCATTCCTCATTTATCCTTGAACTGCACATTAAAATGCAGATTTTTCAAACCTGTAAATAACCTTTGATCAACTTGGGAGGAGATATGTCAAACCTACTAGGCATAGGTTCCCTCTGGCCTATTTTAGGCTGTAACCCTTCTTTTTTCATAATTTGTTTCTACTTCTTGTCCTTAAACAAGGTTTCTTGAACTGAAATGATGATCTGGAATCCAAACTTGACTTTAATTTTAAAATAGCTAGGACAGTATAAAATGTGCAAAATAGTGGGGCTCCATGCAGATTACATAATGCAAAAGTATTTTTAACTTCTGGGAAGAAAAAATAAAAATAGCCACGTCCTATTGCTGCCAAATCACACATGAAGATACTGCAGGATCAACAGAAATCCAGAAGAAGTTTAATTTACCCTTCACGGCCAGCCATGCAATGGAAGTAATATTCTTGAGGTCGAAGACCAGTAAGAAAGCGATCAACAATGAACCCTCCAGCTCGTGATGCCCAATCCCAAGGCGGAAAGCAGGGTAATGTCTTTCCTGACACCATTCTGGGAACTCGTTTGCCTTCTAACAGCTGCTGGCCTAAATGTGAAGATATTTGTTGAAAATTAGCCTGTTCAAAACAAGACATTTTAGGAAAAACAGAATAATCTTAAAATAGAGTAAAATTTTGATTGAACGTTCATTTAAATTTCCATCTAGATACATTTAAATGCAACGAATAGAAGAAAAAAAATATTTAAACGGCATCACAAGTCAATATAAGTTCAGGAAAGATGGTGGATTATGTTGAAAAAGATGGAATCCATAGACAGTAGATCTGCAAATTTTTTTGTATTCATTTGTTTCTTCTTCTTAGTCTTTGTATTTTTTATTGCCGCATTTCACTTTCTATGTAACAAAGAATACCACAATCCTCGATTTTATCATGTTCAGGGAAACTATAACATCACAGTTGAACTCTCTAAGGAAAAAATTAAACCATTATTCTCTACAGGAAAAAATGAGTCATGAAACCTACTATTTGAACTCTCTAACATTGCTCAAACAGTTCAATAGAAAAAAGAGTAGCATTTACAAAGGCATAGGATCCTATTTATATAAGCTTCTAATTAACCAGCTAACAACTATACCAACTATTTTTATTAAAAAAAATTAAAAAATTAAAAAGAAGAAAAAAAGAGTCAACTAACAGGAACTATACAAACTACCTATTACCCTAACTTCTGTTTTAAGAGAAAACTACTACCCTAACCACTAGTAGCAAACAAACAAACACGAAATCTGAGCTATTAATATCAATTAGAGAGAACATAACATTGCAGGATTTCGAATACATGAAACACATGACCTCTCATTCTGTTACCATATTATCACAAGATCAAAAGGTTTAAGCTTATAGGTTAAAGTATATTTAATCTTATGTTCTTAAGAATGTCGTGCGTAAGTAAGATCCCAACAAATATTTGAACTTTGAAATAAGAGAATAGGTGCCTGTGGGAGAAGCATTATATAGGTGACAAATACTTTGATACTCAGAATCGCAAAGAAACCTACCGTACCACCTTTTGCCCCAGAAGTCGTCATCAGAGAAATGCAGTTCTTTACCGAGGGTTTTAGCAAGGCCTCAGACAGTAAATCTTTGAGGACCTTAGAGTTTCCAGTCCTTTCATTAAGTTGGCTGGTCATTTTTCTATCCAATGATGTTAATGCAGATTCTCCATTGTTGCAAATAGTTTTTTCAATATTCAACTGCAGTGTCATTGGGTCTGCAAATCAAACAAATCAAGTCCAAATCCATCAAACTGAGAAAGTCCAAAGTAAAAAACAAATAGATTACCACACCTACAGGCTACAGCCATAATGAAAATATTTGTCATGGCAGGCCTCACAAGTTTCCATGGCGAATGTTGCTTATGGTCTTTAAATAATCTAGATAACTAGGAAAAATTAAATGCTCATATATGTGTCTTTTCAAATCATTTTCTTGCTATTTATCTACAATTAGTTATTCTTCCTTGTAGGTTAATAATGGGTAGTTCTTATGCACTTGCAACAGTTTAATCAGTGTGTAAGAGTAAACACTATATCCAAAGAAAACTAAGGCCTTTTATGGGAGCTTAGTCATGGGAGAATCAATACGGTGGATCATCTTCAAAGGAGAGTGCCTTATTTCTTTCTTTCTCCCTCATGGTGTGTTATGAGCAAAGCAAGTTCAGAATCTCAATGTCATCTATTTAGCTCTTGTTCTTTTGCACAACAATACAGGAAATCTTGTTTTGGAAGGCTTTGGATGGAGCATGACAATGCCTGGAAACATTTTTTTATCTTTTATCATTGAATTTTGTGGGACACTCTTTCAAAGGAGATAAGAAAACACTATGGCTTGCCTTTAACCGTTCCTTCTTTTGGTCTCTATGGTGTGAAAGGAATGGGCAGAATCTTCAATAGTTCAATGACAATCCTTCATTAGTCGATGGCTTTATGGATTTGGTCTTATTTAAAGTTATTTATTGGTGTAAACGTTCACACCCTTTTAAAGATTATAATCTTTCTACTTTAATTTATAACTGGAGATCATTTTTGTAATCCACGTTGGGAGGCTTTATCTTCCCTTTTGTACATTTCATTCATCAATCAATGAATTTTTTTTGTTTCGTTCTAAAAAATTAAAAATAAATAAAAATAACTTAATGCATCAAGCACTAATAGTGAACATTACCTAATTTTTCTCCATCCTTGACCTTAAGAAATTCAAGATGCACCTGTTCACCAATTTTCTCGCAGATTTCGAGTTGCTTCTCTCTCTCCTTGTCCATACATTCTATCAACAAAAGATCATCTACTCCACAAGTGAACCCATGCATCTAAGTAATGAAAGATGAATGTGCAAGTATTATCAGTGCCAACTTGTCACATGAGTTATTAACTAAAATTTGTCATTTTGTATAAAGAAGGAGAGTAAATTTGAACTAGTACACCATCACCTGAAGAAAAACGGTGAACAAACGACTCATTACAGAGAGCAAGAGGCCCGCAGTATTTGAACCGTAAAGCTCCTGCACTGTATGCACTAAGCCATAGTCACCAAATTGAGCCTTATCTATGACACCACGCACCAATTCATTTTTAAATATTAGCAAGCTATCATCATCCAAACGCTGAGCCTTCAATTTATCAAACTTTGAGTACTCCTTTTTCTCAGAATTCCCTTCATCAGGAACTTCACCTTTTCCAAACTTATTTCCATTCCATGTTCTTTTTCTCTTTGATTTATCACCATCAACCACTTTGACTTTGGAAGAATTATTTCCCATATGTCTGCACTTAAAAAAACCACGTGGAATTTTCACATCTTTTTCTACACAAAATGGTGGGGAGCCTCTAGTGATATGATCCAATAAGGCTGTGACAACCTGTAAACCAAAAGAAAATAAAAATGATTACAGTATCAGAAATTGACCATGACTGCCAGAAAACTATTCACAAAAGAACAAACTATATTCAAATCCAGAGCAACGCAAAGAAAAGCAAAAGCAAACAACGATAGTTTCCTAATTTGAACTCATTTTAGACACCTTGAGTGGGTTAACATTGCTTACTCAAGTTCAAGCCATATAGAAAAAATCTCAACAAAACACAAATCCTCTTATTTGCTAAAGAGTAGCATATGCCTATGAACTCCTAATATTTATTCTGTTTCCTTTGCGTGATGAGATATCTTTTCATGTCTAGATGCAACATTAATGTGCATTATATCTTTTTTTTTAACAAGAAATGAAAGGAGACTAATGCTCATTGGGGTGAGAGAAAAATAAAACAGTTACAGAGGATAAATGAAAGCGTTTCACTTAAAATATCTTATTTGGTAGCAAACATCCAAGAACCTGTTTTCCTGTCCAAAGAGGCTCTGGTTTCCATACGGCAGGAAGAACAGGTAGCATCTCAGCTTCAAAATCTAAAGTGAAAATCTTCTGCCCAGGTTTCTCTGAAGCACATGGTCTTGACGTTGAAATACCGGAACTATAGAGAAGCTGGCTAAAATCATCAAAATTTAAAAAAGTATCCTTCTTCGTGAGAAGCACAGCACTTATAATGTGGTCCTGAAGAATACATGCAAAATCAGGTGGTTAATCTCCGAGCTATATCAATTACATCAGAAATTATATGAAGAAACAAGCTCAGGGTTTTTACAAAAATTTCCTTTGAAAATAACGTGGTACCTGAATCAAGGCTCTGATGGGTTCACCACTGGTGGGTTTGACATATTGGTTATTTGCATTCACAAGGTTGTAAGCTTCAGCACGAGAAATTTCATCTTGGGGAAAATGAACGTTCATTTCATCACCATCAAAATCAGCATTATACGTACTGTAATTAGATGTAACCAAATTGTCAATGGAACATGCTCTCATTGAAAATAACACAACATGTTATACAAGTATTAAGTATATACAAATTATACACACTGGTACCTGCAATTTGCATAGTGCATTCGAATAGTTTTCTCTCCTTTCAAAACACGAACAACATGAGCCATTATACTAGGCTTGTGAAGTGTAGGCTGTCAAATAGAAAAGAAGAGCCAAACCCATGAAAAAATAGGATATAAATAGACATCCCAATGTTAGAACTAAAATGCAAGTCAATTCTAAAAGCCAGTTTACACCATCTTTACTTTATGTAAATCATCATTGAAAAGTACGACTGCAAAGGACTATAGAATGCCCGGAGGAATATCATATCAAGCATGTATAATATTTCCAATCCATTTGTTCAAAATGACATAGAAAGGCCTCATTATATGCAACGCCAAATACTCGTGATGAAGCACCAGTAAAATTATAGTATGGCGGGAACATGCGTGTATTCACGCCAGCATAAACAACTTTTATGCACTTCAAAGAGTCTGATATATGCAATCCATCTAATGGATAATTTTGTGAATTATTAATTTTATCATACAAGGTTACTCTTTTTAATAAGAACCATGACATCAGCTCACCCTATCTTCTACTCTCAGGTCACATCAAGGAATTTCTTTATTAAAGCTTTTCAACAAAATCGACATTTTCTTTTTCTTGATAAATCAAGCTTTCACCGAGAAGAAATGAAAGATTACTATGTTTCCTATGAAGAAAAAAAAAAGGACCAATGGGCATACAAAAAACAGCCCAAACCAAAGGAGACAACCAACTAGCTATACAAGAAGGGGTTCCAATCCATAAGAATAAGACCTAACAAGTAATTAGAAAAATCTATCGAGACCAACACCCAGATTAAGGCGTTAAACCTAGCTAACAACTAAACCTCCTCCCAAGCTCTCTCTCAATCCAATTCTGTTATTCCTTCCAAGCCAAAGACCCAAAGGAAAGCAAAGAAGCCAACTTGCCACATAACCAAATCGACATTTAATCAAGCCTTACATCTCAACCCTCAACTGCTAGGGCAGCTTCTTTCAGGCTCATTTTTTGTTAAGAAACCGAGCTTTCATTGAGACTTCTTTCAGGCTCATCATATAAGGTATATATTACACAATAATAAAATTTGCAAGAAACGAGACAACAGAAAGAGGATGAAACTTAAGAACATTTTTCTAAACTTTAACTAACTAAAAGTAGGATTCTGAATAAGGAGAGGAAGTAAGTCGAGATCCCATCCAAAACAGCATGGATGAGGATAAGTCTTTCTTATAAAAAAAAAGCCCTTTTTCCAAGAAAAAAGACACTTTTGAATTTTTTTCTAAAACGGGATTCCAAAAAGACATGCACTTTGGATAGTGACCTAGAGGCAGCCCAAGGTAAGAGAAAGGAAGGTAACTCATCTCACACCCCACAAGAGAAGCCCAATTACCCAACATCAATGGGTCACAAATTTATACCGATAATCGAGCTCTTACCTATGTTATTCTTAAGGCAAATAAGTTTCAAAGAATGACAATAAACCACACACACATGCACACACACAAAAACACTCATTATTAACAAAAGAGTTCTCCCTTACCTGAGCAAAAGAAGGTGTGATCTGCAAACTGAAGATGTGAGAGGTAGATTTTAATTTTATCCCTCCCCTCTTTGAAACCCACTTGGAAACCCATTTTAACAAAGTAATCAGCAACCAACTAAAACAAAATAAAAACTATGACTAAAAAAGGGGAAATTATTACAATGTTGTCCTACTAATCCACTACATCACATTCATTTTGGAAGCAACTATAACAATAAATCAATAATGACAAAAAAGGCATAATCCTAAATTCAAGACTTATGAACATTCCAAGGAGTCACTTCCTTGATTATGTCAAATAACACAAAAGTTTACCTGCCGATTCACAAGAACGACATCTCCATCTTGCAAATGGCGATTCACAATTTTCCCTTCAAATTCATAATCATCACTTCCTTGATCCACAACCACACCACGAGAGGATGGTAATTTCCTCGAGATAGAAATGCGTGATTTCTGACTTGGCTTCAAGTTCAACTTCACTGTAGCTAACTTATCGATGTAATGTGTGGCTCCTGGATGGGTTTCAGGACCATTAATTATAGCATTTCGTAACTTTTGAACATTCCAAGGAGTCACTCTCTGGAAAAAAGTAACAATAAATGAAATAAAACAGGATCAGTTTTTCAATGAAAGGTTGTTATTTGTTAAATAAATAAATATGATCAGTTTTCTAGCAAAAATATATATATGCAAAGAAGACAAAACAAAGAAAGAAAAAAAATTACCTGCGTAATCACATCACATGAGACGTTAAAAATGCAATATCTCAAGTGAATCAACAGATATCTTAACTAAGAAGGTAAAAACAGATCAGATTTCTGTTTTGAAGCATAATCAGAGGGTTTTCCAAAGTAATATCGCCCTTGTTTGGATTGTTTTGAAGCGGCTCGCCAGAAAGCTCCTTCATGGCGTTCCCTTTCTAAGCCCTATGTCAATTTCTCTGTACAGGATATTAATCTTAATTGGTCTGCTTTTATTTTCTCATTGTACTTTATTTCATTTACTACTTTTTATTCACTCTCTTGTAGAGTTTGTTTCCTTATGAGCATTAGTCTATTTTAATTTCATCAATGAAAAGTGTTGTTTCTTACTGAGCAGGTAAAAGTACCAAAATTCTTTCTTTTTTATGAACAAAGGTTTTCGGATGTTGATTCAGAGGTCAGCGTGAGTAGTGTGGAGTCCGTCTTGCCCGATATGAATAACTTCACGAATAATTTTTCTGAAGATTGATTTTCAGGAGATCTAATTTCTTTATTTAGGGATTGTGACAACGAGATTTCTCTTCATCCTTCCTCAGTTCCAAGTAAATTTGATTCTCTTATTGCAACTTGTGGATTTCAGATGCGTGAAATTCCTAACCTTGCTGATGACAACTGTGGAAGGGCTTAATTATGCTTTTTGCAGCTTTCCCTCCTTGGTTTCTCGTGTAGGCTTTTCTCCCTCCAGGCTTTTGGTTTGTTCTGAAGGAGAGCGGTTTGATTTTGGATGTCTAGAGGATTCAGGCTTTTTGTTTGCCTCTTGTCTGTTTTCTTCGTTTGGAGTTTAGTTTTCTGGAATTCTTGGCCTTTAGGTCTCCTATTGTTGCCCCGAACTTGCCATCGTCGTCTTCAAGTTTTGGTTTTCAGTGCAGATTTTGTTGGTGTTTTGTTGCTAGATTTTCTTTGGATGCTATGTTGGTTTTCTCTTGTTTAAATTTTGTTCTTCTCTCTTGGTTTTTTTCTCTCCTTTATGGAGCTTGTATCTTTGAGCATTAGCCTCTTTTCATTTTTTCAATGAAAAGTTGTGTTTCTTGTTCAAAAAAAACATATTAAAGTTATAAAGTTCTATTTTTCCAACAAGAACCAAATATGTTTAGTAAAAGCAAAAGAAGAAGTACAAAAATAAAAGAAAATGATGAAGACTATGCTAAAAAAAATAAGATAAAAATATTATGTTTCAATAAATAAAAAATTAACAACTAACTATTATTAAAAATAATTTTAATATTTGGAAGCGTAACGGGGCAACACCCTTAAAACTAAGTTAATTACAAATTTAGTACATTGATGGTTGTGTTATATTTAGTTTTTCTTTTCAATGAAAAACGAACATTCAGTAAGGAGATGAAAGAAAAAGGGAAAAAACTAAAAAGAAACAACGACAACGAGAGACCCACAATAAGGGCCCGACCAAAATGGGGACAAAACCTCCAACAACAATTGCATAAAATCCCGTGTGGTCGGTAGGTCGGCGTCCCCAACCACTCCAAAACCGTTGAAAACCAAATTAAGGAAACCGACATGTCGGTGGTCGGCGTTGTCCGTCGATTTCTGCCCAAAATCGACGTCGACAGACCGATGAACACCTCTGGTACCTAAGCACGGACACTTCAATTTGGCTAACGTGTCCATGTTCGACACGTGTCGGACACTTGGACACTTGTTAGACACTAGTTGTACAAAGTCAATATGAGATCAACATTTATTAGACACGTATTGAACACTTATTATGCAATAATATAGGACAAAAATAGTAAATTTTGAGCGCGAAATACATCAAACTTTTTTTAAGTATATAAGTGCATAAACTTATTGACTTCAAATTTCCATCTGGTATCAATATGATATATATTTTTTAAAATGTATAATTTAATAAACGTGTCTTTGTCGTGTCCGTGAGTTATAAAAATTGGCATGTCACCGTGTCCGTGTCGTATATGTGTCTCACATCCATATCCATGCTTCTTAGTATGGTACAAGGTGGGTAAATTTGATCTTAAATTCTACATGAGGAGTCTCGAAGCATAAAAAGGGAACGAATTGTTCCCTTGTATGGAGGATGGATCAAGATCAGAAACTTATCTTTAGATAGATGGGACTCAAACTTTGAAATACATTGGTAATGCTTGTCGAGGCTTTTTGGGAGATAGAAAAAAAGACTCTCGCGTCTTGATCTTTTAGACGCTACAAACAAAGTTAAGAAAAATCACTTGGTTTCATCCCAACAGAAATCGTCCTCCCATCGACATCTTGAGCTGCCACACATTTACCCATTTTTCTCAACTGAATCACATCTGGGATATATGATCGGAGTTCATGGAAAAATCCCGCCATAAGCGCCCACTGGAGCACAGTACCCAAGGTTTTGGAAAAAGAACAGTCTTTTGGGATCGTACTCGATAAAACCCCATTTGTAGAAAAGCCAGCTTCTTGTCGTGACACCACCAATCCCATCCCTCCCGATGGTCCTTCACTTGAACACATTAACTATCCCCTTGACTTTTCCATCATCGAAAAACCCACTCCCACAGTCTCATTCGACATGCTTCATTTGTCCAATTCAAACATTTGTGTTAAGCCTGAATCACCCTTGCAACCAAACCCAGAACCCATTGTTGCACCCTAGCAAACCAACCAATTAGTCGACCTAAATACCCATTCTCCACTCAACCCAAATGTCTTACCTCTCGTTACCTTCCCACCCGAACTCAAGGCGAGCGCCTAAGGCGCCGGGCGCACCCAGGCGAGGCGTTTTCAGCATCTTGCGCCTCCCACATGGGTTGGGCGACAGTCTTCAATCGGGCGCGCACCTTGCCGCGCTCGGTGGCGCCTTCGCCTCCACGCCTAATTTTCATCTTCTGTTTTTTTTTAATTTAATGTTAACTTAAAGAAAATTTAAGCTCACGAACTCCATTCAGACGCTAGAGGGAGAAGTAGAGAAAAAACAAAGGAATAAAAAGACAGAAGAACAGTCGGAGAAGAAAAGAAGGAAGAGAAGTATAAAAAAAACAAAAGAATAGAAAGAAGAAAAGACAGGGTAGAAGAAGAGTCTCATATTTGTTGGTTGCATGAAATTTGGCAGATGGCAGTACTCTTACTCAGAAGATAGTTTCTAGGAGAATTAAATACAAATGGTTGCATGAAACTGCCATCTATCAACTTCCTCCCATAAATACAAGGTTTTATATTTAAATTTTTAACGTTTAATAGTTAATACTTAGTCAGATTATTTTTTTTATCAAATAAAATAAAATTCATCTTTATATCTCCACTTTTTCTAAACTAGTTTAATTATTTTTAATTATTTTTTATAATTTTTAAATGATTTTGTAATATTTTTATGTTTTAGAATTGAGAATTTATAATAATTTTTATCTATAAATATTATAGATAATATCTATTAATTATTTTATTTAGTGCGCCTCGCTTCAATCAGGGGACGCATTTTTATCGCCTTCAGGCGATTAGAAGACTCGTCGCCTTAGAGTGCGCCTTGCATTTTGAAAACACTGACCCAAACCCGCCGCTCCGCTACCCGACCCGGTGGCCCTCTCGTCCACTGTTTCCCCCTTTTGTTTTCCATCACAAACACTCGGGCAGCTTCCATCAATCAAGATTGAAACGACAGGACGTTTTGGGATTTATCCTAGAAGAAATCTCAAGGATGAAGAAATTACAGAATGGGCTGAATTGGCAATCTTACTTTCCCCCATCCAGCTCTCTCCTTCCACTGATTTTTGGCGTTGGAAGCTAGAAAAAGACCGAAACTTCTCCACAAAATATTTCTTACAGGACCTCACTACCCATCCGGTATTTGTCAATGATTGGCAACACAAGGAAATTTGGGAAGGTCCCTATCCAAAGAAAATCAAAAAAATCGTCTGGGAAGTTGCACAAGGTGCCATCAACACACGAAAAACTCCAAGTCGCATGCCTTACATTGTAATTTCACCACATTGGAACTCCATTTGTAAGAACGTTGCAGAGGTCTCTACATTGTAATTTCACCACATTGGTGCTCCATTTGTAAGAACGTTGCAGAGTCACAAGACCACCTCTTCTCTCATGCCCTTTCGCCTCTCTGTTCTGGACAAATACAGTGAATGACTTTGAATGGTTGACTCCTTTACCACAACATGCAAGTCTCCTCCTTGCTTCCACTTTATCAGGGCACCCTTTGAAGAACGAAAAGAAGCTTCTTTGGGTGAACATCATCAAAGCTTTCTTTTAGGTCACATAGAACGAATGGAACCAGAGGATCTTTCGTAGCAAGGAAAGGCCTTTTGAACACCTTTTGGATAGTATTACCTTAACCTATTAACTATATCTTGGTGTAAATTGTCTCCTCGTTTTAAATCTTGTACTTTTGTATCACTCACTAAGTCACTACCAATTGGAGAAGTCTTTTGTAATGCCTTTGGTTCGGGATCTCTCTCAATTCTTTTGTAATTTCATACATCAATGAAAATGTTGTTAAAAAAAGGATCAAAGAACTTCAAAAAGTTTTCATCACAACCTTAAACTTTTAATTTTGATTCTAATAAGTCATTTCCGCTAATATTATTGCTTAAATGTTGACATGACATGTCAATTAACTAACTATAAATGATTTAGCACAATAAACAATCGAATTTTTTTTGGCCAATTTACCCTTATTTTATCCAACTAATCGACTATTTTGTGTCACTACCTCATGTTGTCATGTCATGTCAAATCATCACTAGTTAGTCTAATCAGCGTGTTGTGGTTTAAAACAAAAAACAGTACATACCATATTCAAATAAAGAAGATAATCAATATTACTACAAGTAGAAGGCTTGTTTAGATTAGAATACCTCTGGATAGGACAATCTCAATGCAAAATAGGGGGGAATTCCAATTTCATTAACTGCCAAGTAGGGATCTGGTGAAATGACGGATCGGCATGCAAAGTTAACCCTCTTTCCCATCATCTTTTGACGAAACATGCCTTCCTTCTTCTCCAATAACTGACATATTCCCAAAGAAGCATCTTTTTGACCTGGACCTGCCATCAGAAAGCATGGCCACCATTCAATAGCCAGTTACATGACTTGTGTATAACATTGATGACAGTACTAACCTACTAAGTCATTTCCGCTAATATTATTGCTTAAATGTTGACATGACATGTCAATTAGACTTACGAGAAATGATTTAGCACAATAAACAATCGAATTTTTTTTGGCCAATCTACCCTTATTTTATCCAACTAATCTACAATTCTATGTCAAAGCTTCATCTTGTCATGTCAAATCATCACTAGTTAGTCTAATCAACGAGAAATGATTTAGCACAATAACATTTATTACTTGATTGGACCCCTTTTCTTTAAGGAACCTTGTTCCGGGCTTATTTTTTTTTTGGATGCCCTTGTATTCTTTCATTTATTCTCAATGAAAGCTCGGTACCTTATCAAAAAAGAAAAAAAAAACTAACCTACCAAAAATAGCAAACAAGGTACTACTAGGTTAATTAATACAATGAACAGTGGAAAGTAGTGGCAAAGTGCAATTTGAACAATGCAATGATTTTGTGACCATGGTAAGGCAGATCCTTTCAAAAAAAAAAAAAAAAAATTATATTCGAGAATGTCCAGGCCAGCTTACACGCAGCTATATTAATCTCACAGGACAACCGCTTGACCCTACAACATTTGGTTTCTAAGGAAACCCGTAGGAAATTAATTCCTAGATAAGTGGTCACCAAGGATTGAACTCATTCCCTCTAGGAGGGCTTTAATAGTCTCAAGACCCTTCATGACCACTAGGCCAACCTTTGATGGTTAGGCGGATCTTTTCAATTAGTGGCACAAATACCGCATTATTTGAAGGTGGGTTTTTATTTAGATATCTCAGTCACAAAGTCCTAAGGAAGAATATAAGAAAGCACCCTAATCGAAAATTTAGAAAGAAAAAAAAACAAAAGAAAAAAGGTAATCAAGAAAATCAAGCAAGACATATTGAAAGAAAATTAAGTCCCCAACTTCAGTTTCTCCCTTTTCGATATTTAAAATTTCTGTGACATATTTCATTCAAGTATACCCGGCAAGTAGGATGCAAGCCAGAGCCAAAAAAAAAAAACCAAACCAAGTCAGTTTAATCGGTTTGAGCAATATGCGTTGATCCTTTCAATTTACTTAAATATAGAACCAGAAATAACTTTGTCAGTTTCAATTGGTTCAAATCGATTTTGGTGAGTTTGGTGATCAGTTTTGTTGTTTGTCAGAAAGTCAATTCAGTTTTCAAAAAGAATAGTTTTGACGTCATTTTTTTTTCTTAAACTAATAGGTCAAGTTCAGCGTCAAGATAAACTTAGCCCCATTCTCAATCGGTTGTCATATTACCAAGGTAGAGCTTCTAAGTATTACATTTGATGCAGATTTTTTTTTGTGGATAGACTGCGAGTATCTGGTCCAGCTTGCACACACCTCAACAATTCTCACAGAACAACCGTCTGACTCTACTACATTTGGTTGTCAAAGTAACTCGTAGGATAATAAATCTTAGGTAGGTGGTCACCATGGCTTGAACTCATTCCCTCTAAGCCCTTTATTACATGGCCCTTATTAACCCATGGTGGTCAGATACAGATATTATTCAAGCCAACGCAATTGTGCTTGTGCATCAGTTTTTTTTTGTCAAAACCATATCCAATGTGATAAACATCAAGTGTAAATGTGGCAAAATAATTAGTGCAGAAAGAAATATATTTTTTGGTCAATATAAGAAACACCTGTTTTGGTCAATATATGTTTTACTTTTATCCAATAATAGAAAAAAGAAAATGGCCAATCAAAATTTTTAGAATAACTTAATTACAAGAAAATATGACATGAAATCCATTGAAAGTCAAGTTATGTGGCCAGTGGCCAGGATTAGTACTGAATTTTAAAAATAAATTTTCAATTTAAATCTGAAAAAGGAAATGTAGCCAAATTGGTGTTTTTTGGGCTGTTCATGACGATGCAAGCAGGTAGATTTTTGGAAAATTGGAGCAGTGGCTGTCAAGTTTTTTGCAACTCCTTAAGTTCGGCAGTTGTTATTTGAATGTATGAGGGAATTTGTTTAGTTTTGTAGTTTTAAGCTCTCTTTCAAGGCAGCAGTGTTCAAGGTTGTGTAACTTTTCTAGCTTTGATTCTGTTATATTATGTTGATACTCTTTGTAATTTTTCATTTCATTGATGAAATGAATAATTCTGTTTCTTAAAAAAAATGAAAATTAAACCAAAAAGAAAAGAAGCCATAAATTGAGAATTGAAGCATTGCAAAATGCAAATAAATTGAAGGCCAATTCATAGAAAACTTGACGTAGAATAAACATGCTTACCAGTTGCAGTTTTGCTATCAAACAAAACATTGATAGATTGTTGAAGATCCATCCATAGCCTCACTATCTTTGAGTGTTCTGATTTGTTAGCATGAGCATTTCCTAATGATATATTCGACTGTAGCACCTTGTTCAATAACACAGTTTGAGGATGCTCCATTACCTGAGAACACAAATTAGCAGCAACTCTTTATGAAAACATGTGCACAATACCACATGTATTGTTACAGTTATAGCTAGATTTTTTTTTTTTAAAGGTACCGAGCTTTCAATGAAAAAATATGAAAGGATACAGGGTCATACAAAAAAAACAAGCTCCAAAGAAGGAACCCCAATCAAGCAGAATAATATTCAAAAAATAATTACAAAACAACCACATCTCCGACGCCCACTGAGAAACATAGAATCTAGCAAGAGACCAAACAACGCAAAGATCCGTATCTAGCAAGAGACCAAACAACACAAAGATCCATCTCAACCCCTCTGAGACATCAAACAGCATCAGGGGCATACAGTTATAGCTAGATTCATTAGATCTTGGGTGAGGAGAAAAATGTTGCAGGTTAAAATGCTAGGGATAAGAACTATTAGTATATTACAGAAGTAAAACATACAAGGACTCACGATACCAATTCCCAAACCAATTAAATAAACGATTGTTTTTAACAAGATTCTTTACTCTATTAATAAGGCGGAAATGCAAAAGCTAGCCATCAGAATATCAAATGCATTGTCCTTTAAAAATATAATTGACAAATAATGTATTAGAGGGGAGGCAAAAAGAAATCCACTGCAATTAACAAGAAATATTATAGTTATCAGTAATCATCCAATTTCAAAAGCTTCGATTTTTAGTTTGTTTCCATCTACTACGTTTAATTCATTTCCATGCATCAACTTAAGCGGTTCCTAAAATAAAAGGGATGCGCGAGCGAGTGATCATCATTCATCAAAACGTCTTTAGTCGTACACACACAAGAGAGAATATACTTACAGAATCACCTGCTTTTGCAGGGGGGCGGAACTTAATTGGAGGGACTAGAACAGTCTCTAAGAAAAACATGGAGTGGCCTGCTTTATTTCCATATCCCTTATGCTGAATATCACTAATAAACGAGCAGAGCGTAGCTTCATTCTTCCACAAACGCTTCAAGATAGCTTGAACCTATTAAAAAAATAAAGATAATAAAAAAAGGGATTTGAAGAAAAGAAAGGGAAAATTTGACAAAATAAATTGACACTACCTCAGATGGCATCAAATGTCCCGAGGAAAAATTATTTTGCATTAAAATTTCAGGAGAAATTTCCTCAGAATCTTCTACAGAGGCCTTGGTTGCAGTGTCATCAAATGCATCTCCTGCCGATATATCGATAACAGTAGTGTGCGAAACTGTAGTATCTTCCTCAATCGAGGATAATCCTTCAGCCCCACTACTTACACTTATGGGCTTGCAACCTCTAATTGCATTGGCCCTCTTATGGGCTCCAGGCAAGTCAGTCTGCATCCACCATGAAAAAGAACTTGAAATCAAATCCCTAAAACTTGTGCAATATGACTTGAAAGAGAGTTCAAGATTTCCAATGAGTAAATGGTTCAAATGAAACAAGTACATCAATTATATTTATCATCTATTAAATGGTTCTGCTGTCCAATGTGGAAGTCATTGAATGGGTAAGTCATCAATACCTAAAACAAACTATTCTTTTTTTTTATGAGAATACCTAAAACAAACTATTCCAGATACTTTATTTGCTCGATTACGAATGGGCACTTTAGTCTTTACTAAAGGTTTCAATGGTATCAATCTGTTTTTTTTCTAATTCCTATTGAAGCACATACACAGGGGTGGATGGCATTACAGGGGCAAACAATCTTATACCAAGCTTCCACTCACTAGATAGAGAAGATCGGCAAGATTTCATGATATGTTGTCAAGCTTACTCCTTCCCATTTCAGGCACATTCTCAAAATTATGCCTTGAAGATCTTTTTCCTCATTTATCATTCATGCGGTTCATTGTTTTATGTAAAAAAAAAAAGGCACCACTACATTCAACCATAATGAAGTAAAATTACAACTCCCAGCAAAACTTTGGAAGTGGTATTTTTCACGATCAATCTTTCCCATTGCCATTTAATAACCAATTGATGTATTATAGCCTGAGTAACAAATGTTTTATGTCATTTTCAAAATCAATATTTTACTTCATTGTTTAATAATGTAATGTTTTATCGTAGAAAGTAGAGACTACATCTCCTATCAAAGCAAATGATAATGTACTCAAAAGTTAACTATTCATGATTTGCTATAATTATGCAAGTATTGATTAGCATATTTAATGACTAATTATGAGAATATTGGGGGGTGTTAGATGGTCTTGGACTTCACCACAAGATCTTTGTATCTTAATCTCGCAAGGGACGGCCCTTCAGATAGAAACGAGCTCTATAAGCACATTTGAAAAGATTTTTATCCAAAGAAGGTTAAATTCCTTATTTGGAAGCTTAGTCATTCTTGCCTCACAAATGACCGAATTCAAAGAAGATACCCCTGGATAGCCCTTTCCCCAAACTGGTGTTGCCTGTGCAGAGCAGAAAATGAATCCCCAAAGCATCTTTTTGTGCAACGTCCTTTTTCTCAAGCTATTTGGATAGTTTTTTTTAAAGCATTTGATTGGCCTCTGGCTCTCCCTCACACAGAGAAGGATTGGCTGAATTTAGTGCTCAATGATCATTCTTTCAAGGGTGATAAGAAAGTTCTTTGGCTGCAGCTCAACAGGGCTTTCATTTGGGTTCTTGGAATGAGCAAAATGCCAGAATCTTCCAAGAAAAGGAAAAAAACATAGAAGCCATGTCGGAAGCTATTCTTTTTTGGCCCTATTTTGGTGTAAGAAAGTTCCTCCCTTTTGTAATTACAGCTTAAGTTCTCTTATGTCTAGCTGGAGATTCTTTTTGTGATTATCTTGGATGCGTTTATCCGCTTTTGTATCATTTCATTTAATCAATGAAATGTTTCCTATCCAAAAAAATGTTATATGTTACGATCTCCTTGATAATGTTTCCTTCTATGAACCTTCTTTTTAAATAAGTTTTTTTCTACAATAACATACAAGTGTTTTTTTTATCAAAAGTTGATATCATTAATAACCTTTTCTACCAAAGGAAACCTTCATTTAGAGAAATGGAAGAATAAAAATAGGAACTAAACAAAGGACCAGAAAATAATGGAAAAGAGAAGAAAACAAGAACAAAAGAACCCGATATAACAACAATCAAAAGAGTTGGTAAAGTAAAAGAACAATAATTGAAAGAGTGACCATGCAATGGGCATGTAAGAAGAAATACCGAGTGAAACCAACCAAAAGTTGGTCTAGTAATCTTAGGATTTTTGGCACCACAATGTTTGCATTGTTTCACTTTGGCCTTCACAAATTTATCCACGACAGATATGGCTTCAGAAAATTGAAGAGAAGTCCAGTTTTTTGGTTGCATGTTCTGCCTTCCATTGCTATACTTTGAATGTGAAGACTCAGTTGGCAACTCCGAATCAAACTCTTTGGCCTCAACAACATCACCATTCAAAATGAGCTCCAGTTGAGATACACATTTTTTAACCTACAGTCAAGAATTAAATTGGCTTGTATTATTTGTGTATAGAAGACGGAAAGAGAGGGTGTATAAAACTAGAGAATTCTACCTAACAACATCCTTAGACTATAGTAAGTTTACCTGGGATTCACCAGCCTGAAAATGGTGGCAAGAGAAACAAGTGCGTTGTAGAAGATTATGGAGAATAATAAATAGCAAGGGGTTATACACAGGTGAAACAAGGTCAATGTGACCACAATGACCAGGACAGTAAAAAGGCCTTTGTCCGCAAGATTTGCAACTACATAAACAAAAATATCAACCAAATAAAAAATCACAACAGAGAATAAGTAAAAAATAACTTTAGAATACAAGACAAGCTCAAAACTGTAGATGAAAAATATGTCATGTCACCAAACAGTCTCCAATTGCTATGAATTGAAAAAGGAAGATATAGCAAAAACTCTAGTAGTATCTAGAGGCTAATAAGAAGCTTTAATACTCTAAATCTGCCAAATTTCAAAATTTCCCCAAAAAATCCTTTTGTCCATGTCCATTCCAAGCCAAATTTACCCAATGAGAACACCGCTCTGCGTTAACTGACCCAGAAAGTTGCCTTCCTCATAAATTTCAGATTATCAAGTAACTGGCAGAACTAATCACCAATATTGTAAAGGGAACACCCGTTTAGACCAAAAAGCTCCACAGTTTCACACAAAATTTTACTATCAATCAAACAAAAGATGAAAAAAACTATATTTGGAAGAAAACTAAAAACTAATCCAGGATACTCACAGTGTTGTCTCATCTAAAGAACCCATTGCTGGATCATAAAGTCCGCCAGATACGGGTCTTCCCATACCATCTAACAATATGGGTGCAGTAACTTTTACAGTACTGTGTTTGCGAACCTCCCCTTTAGTCATGAAACTGAAGAAGACCTCCTTAACCGACTCGGACGCACCCTGCAATAAATTGTCACCATTAAGGAACCTACACTACTTTTCAACATCCTACCCTATCATACCACAAAAGCTCAATTTTCCAACATAAAAAGAGTTCTACAACTAGCAATTGACTCAACTTCATTCAGTAGAAGCTTAGAACCATTAAACATTAAGTACAACACTTGAAAACACACAGCAACAGAGGAAACAGCGATTGAGAGAAACAGGCATTGGTACCTCTGTGGTCTGAGCCATGGCTAAAATTCTTGGTCTCAACCTACTCAAAACTCAACTCGCCGTCACTCCTAGGCTAAAATTGTTCCACCCCGAACTTGGTCTCAACACCAAAACAGGGGTTCCCAAGGTTGAGACAATTCGAAAATTACTGTGCCGTCGTCAAACCTTACTGGACAGCAAGTCTAAAGCCACAAAACTCGCAATTTCGACCCTGGAATGGAATGAGTGTTGAATTTTAGGGCTGAACATAACATATTCGAAACTAACTAAATTGAAATTGAAAGAGATTCGGGTTAGAATGGAAGCTCAAGCAACAATACAGTGGCGGACGGAGGAGAGGCGGCGAAGAGGAGAGGCGGCGACGGCGACGGAGGGGAAAAGGGAGAGAGCGGCGTGCGGCGACGTTAGGCTGTGCGGCGGCGGAGAACGATTGCGTGCGGTTGGAGCGGCGGAGCGCAATGGAGTGCGGAGCGGCTGGGCAAACGGAACGGCGGCGTGGAGGTCGGAGAGGGAGAGAACGGCTGAAGGAGGAGGGATTTCGTAAGGGGGGCTGGCGGCGTTGGGTGTGCTGCTGAGCAAACGAAGAAAAGAAAAAAAATGCTTGAGGGGGGTGGCGAACTTCTGTGTACGAAGAAGAAGAAAAAAATTCTTATTTTATATTTTTCTTTTCTTTTATTTTATGTTTTAATAAATAATAATAATATTATTATATTTTTAATAAATAATAATCATTATTGTTATTATTATTATTATTTTTAATTACTTCTCAAATCAAATAAACCTAGTTCACTTAATCAACTTTAAGTCCAATTCTTTTTAAGCTCAAATTCCATGATCCTTCCACTTATCCAGTATCGAGCCCAATAACACTAATAATTAAGTAGCTTCTCTTACCTGGAGTTCGGGTCGTTACAAGAAACAACTGAGCTTTGAAGAACACTCACCCCTGTTCAGATGTGCAAACGAGAGCAAGAAATTTAAAATCAAACGTGAATTGAAAACTTGTTTTTTTTAAAAGAAACAAAAAAAAACGTTCCAAATAGGTTGGATTTGGCAGGATTTTGAACTTTTTCTTCTTTCTTTTTAATTTACGCCTCCCTCCACCAGTTCATATGCATCATACTTTCTTCAATATTCAAGCAAACTATTTCTTCCAGATTCAAGAAACTTCAACAGCATTCAAGCAAATTGGTTGAACATTGGTTGAAGAAGTAATCAACAAAAAAAAAAAAAAAATGTTTCGTTTGATTCTCTTCTTCGTGGATGAATAGAATAAATCAACAAACCAGAATAAAAAATCCAAACCTCCAACGGCGCAGGTTAGGGGTTGAACCATTGTTTCTGAGAAAAAGAAGAAGAACAAAACAACCGAGATAAGTAACTCTGATTGCTCGGAGAAGAGAGGAGAGTTCGTCGGATGGCTGAGACTGCAGCGTGCGGCGAGCGACGACGGTGTGCGGCGGGGGCGGGCGTCAGACGACTAAGACTGCAGTGTGCGGTGAGCGACGACGGTGTGCGGCGGGGGCGGGGTGCAGTAGCTAGTACTACGAGAGGAGGGGAGGGGGCGCGTTGAATATCAAGTAAGGTTTAGAAAAATACGAAAGCTTTAGAATGGTTTTTAAAAAACCAGTCTTCTACAATTGCAAGGTGCAATGTGTTGGGTTTTATGTCCTAAAACTCGTGGTTTGTAAACAGTTATGTTTGTAAACACTCTATTTAGTAATAAAGAGTTATTAAATTTTAATTCAGTAAAGGAGTTTACTGGATTAAAGTGAAACGTGTTTAGTTTATCCTATACCAATAAACTAACACCCTTGGCATCTTCTGAAAACTTGAGCTTCATGTATGACATGATTGTGGGTCAGGCTCAAGTTGACTGCCAACACAGTCTATAGTATATGGATAAGGTTGTGTACCTTATTCTGGTAACATTATTGGATGTGGTTCGCTTTGTATTGTACAAAACGATGTGATCCGAATCGTTTCACATAGTGATGTGAGAAGCGAGGGTGTCTTGTGCAATGAGTTTGCATAAGACCGAACCACGTATTAAGTCGCTCTCTCTCTATAACTTCGTTTACTGATGAGACCGACTTATACATATTGATGGTCTAGGTAACTCAAGCTTAATCCTGAGCTCGCTATGAACTTCTGTTTATTCGGAAGTATCCTTTGACTTGTACGGGTGAGAGTGACTCATTAGCGTCGACTCAATAACCTACCATCTTGGGGATAAAGTCGAATAGGTAGTTGGGGACATAGTATAGCAAAATGGAATTCACTCCTAACCCGTTTCAGAGTTAGTAGATAGGTTGTTCTCTTAATAGCTGACTCCAGGGCTTGAACAATGCGCGCACATCTTCTCTTAATCAGAGAGGATGAATGATCTGCTGGTAGAACCACTGATCAATTGTTCATTAGAGGTATCAGTGGTACTTAAGGAACAAGATGTAATGCAGGGGTTAAACGGTTTAAATGACCCAGCTGCGATTACGAAAAACCTGTGAAAGATCGACTTACCGATGACGGTTATATCAAGAGGACACAATATATCTACAGTGAGAAGAGTGTAGCCTTTGGACTTTAGTGAAGTCTTTGAGGGTTAACGAATGTTGATTAATTCAGTTAAAAGAGTTTTGACCGAATAATCTCGTATCGTTGGAGCTCATGATCTGTAGGTTCTTTAGGTTCTTCTGGTTAGCTCCCATAAAGCTGTGTAACAGTGCTATAAGGAAGATTTTGGAGAAATCCAAATTCAGATATGTTGATAGAGGTTGAACATATTTAAATATGATTTAAATATGTGATTGGAGGAATATGTATTTAAATATGATTTAAATATTTGACCGGAGTAAGTCGTGTTTAAATATGATTTAAATACGAGACCGGAGGATAATATGAATATGATTCATATTGGAAAAGTAGTTTTTCAGAAAATCGGAATTAGTTTTATTAATTAATTAATATTTGATATTAAGTTAATTAATAAAATAATTAATAAAATTTGTTTTAATTAATTAAAATTATTAATTATAATAACTAATTCAAATGTCCAACATTTTGCATGTTGAACACTTGGATCCCACTTGGAGATTAAGTTGGAATGCTTTTCATTCTTCTTGGTTAAGCAAGTTTGCTCTCTCTAGTTTCTCTTCTTGGAAATTCTCTCTAGCTCTCTTCAATGGTTGAAGGTGAACTACGAAAAATTTGTTGAAGCTTGATGGCTTGGTGCAAGTAATTGAGGTGTTCTTGTGAAAATTAGAAGAAGTTGAAGTGTTCACCTTTCTTCCCTTAATTACTTCATCAATTGTTGAAGTAAATTAAAAGTTTGGAGAGGTTTTGGCATTGTTGAAGTGTTCAACATAGCTCAAGAACCAGGTTCTTCATCTTCTTAATTTATCACTTATCATCTTCTTCTTCCTCTTCCTTTCCCCTCTCAACTAACCCCTTAGTTTAAGGAGTCTCACTACTCCGTTGCATAGCCTAAGGATAGCGGGGACTACACTAAGGGCGATCCTTCCTGTGCTGTGTTCGTGCTGAGTTCGTGACCGGAGGAGAGGTAGAGTTTGAAGGGGCAGTAGAGGTGCTGAGAAGACGAGAAGACAAACAACAAAACAAGGTATGTTTTCCCTTGTTTTGGCATTCTGGTAGAATTACCAGTCATGTAATACCGATAGGTAATTTACCATTTGCCTCCTAAACGTTGTTTCTTAAGCATTTAGGGTTTGATTCTTCGGTCGAGATTTACCGGTTGTGCTTACCGGTGGAACTTTACCTAAGAATCAGACCGATATGTTTTTACCGGTCGAGTTTTATCGGTTTACCGGAATGACTCACTGAACCGGTTTACCGGTGGTAATCTTACCGGTCTAGTTTTTACCGATGTGATTTAATCACAAGGTATTACCGGTCGGGGCTTCTCGGTAGAATGCTTCTATAGCATTTACCGGTCGGGGCTTATCGATGTGCCCTTTACCGGTCAGATCTCACGATCTTTACCGGTGGCACATCGAGGTGCCTTACTGGTGGGTCTTTACCGGCCAATTATGGGGTTGACTTTACCGGTGACTTTCGAGAGTCGGAAAAATGCTAAGTGTTGGTATTTTTCTTTACTCTCTATTTGTTGCTTATTGATTAATGAAGATCCTCAGTCAGCTTAGGCTTCTTTCGCTGCGCCTCTGGTTGTGCCGGGATCTTGGTCCATCACAATGCACGTTTTATTTCAATTTTATTTTATGGTAAATTTATCAAATTAATAATTAAAAAAATTCTCATCTTACTATATCTATAAGGGGCTTAAGGTAGAAACTTTCTCTTTTTGTCCCTTTCTTTTTCATTGTGTCTCAATTTTAACTTACACTTTTGATGGAGCGCATGTAGCGCAGCGGAAGCGAGACGGATCATTGGCACTCTAATTTCATCAATTTAGCTAAATAAGAAACATGCACAAAGCTTTGAAATAAAAGGAATTAGAACACATACCTCTTGTAGTTCTAAAGACTTCTCTTCCAATGCTCGAATCTCCTCACGAACCCTTCGAATCTTCCCTCGAACTCCTCGAGAACCACCTCCGGTAGTCCCGCTATCCTCGGGCCGAGCAACGGAGTGGTGGGACTCCTTTATGAAAGAAAAAGTTTGGAAGAAGAAGATGGGAAGATGAAAGTGATGAGGATTTTGTGAGAAGAAGTCTAACACTTAGCTTTCTAATTTCTCAAGTAACATGAACTCTTCATGCTCATCCAACATTCAAACTCTTTGAAAATTCATCAACTTCAAACCATTTGAACTTCATCCAATTTATAGGCAATTCACATGCAACAAAGTCTTTGCTTAGCATGACACCTCAAATTGGATGGATTAGTCTTCAACCAAGTGTTCCAAAATTGATGAGTTTATATGCATGTTGTTGGTGATTCACAATCCACTTCACAACTTGGATAAACCCACTCAACTTGGATAAATCCACTCAACATGGATAATTCCACTTTGACTTGGATCACACTTGTAATATTTTGTCATTTTAAAATTAATTCATAATTAATTTTAATAAGCAAAATAAATTATAATTAATTAAACTTTTTAATTAATTAATATTATTATTTAATTCAATATCAAATATTAAATAATAAGACTAATCCCGGTTTCTTAAACCGAATCATCACACATGAATCCCTATTCATGTTTTACACCGATCCCATATTTAAATCATATTTAAATCATATTTAAATATGTCCATCATTCTTCCAAAACCGAATTTCAATAAATTCAAATTCTTTTTCTCTCATATTGTTACATGGCTTAATCCGAGCTAGCCAGGAGAACCTAAAGGACCTACAGATCATGAGCTCCAACGATACGAGATTAACCGGTCAAACTCTTTAACCAAGCTAACCAACATTCGTTAACCCCCGGAGACTCCACTAAAGTCCAAGGGTTGCACTCTCCTCACCGTAGATATATTTCTGTCCTCTTGATATAACCATCATCAGTAAGTCGATCCTTCACAGGTCGTTCGTAATTACAGCTGGGTCAAAATAACCGTTTTACCCCCGTAATTACATTTTGTTCCTTAAGTCCCACTGATCCTCTAATGAACTATTGGTTTGTGGTCCAACCACCAAACCGATTGGTATGTGATCTCATCACTATACCAAGTCCCTCTCGGGCCAATGAGAGGGTGGGATCCCTAGTTCAAGACCCGGAGTCAGCACTTAAGGGAACAACCTCTCTACTAATCCCTCAGAGCGGGTAGGAGTGAATTCCATCTCGCAGGACTATGTTCCCAGCTACCTACCCGGTCTTATCCCCAAGATGGTAGGCTTATTGAGTCGGCGATCTCGGGCCACTCTCACCCATACAAGTCAAAGGATAAGCCCGAATAAACAGGAGTTCATAGCGTGCTCAGGATTCAGATCGAGTTACCTAGGTCATCATATGAAAAAGTCAGTCTTTACAGTAAACGGAGTTATAAAGAAAGAGTGACTTGTTTCGCGGTTCAGTCTTATGCAAACTCATTGCATAGGACGCCCCCACTCACATGTCTCCACATGAACGATTTCGGATCACATCGTTTGTACTCTACAAAGTGGGCCGCGTCCAATAGTGTCCCCAGGATAAGGTACCCAGCCTTATCCCTATACTATAGACCGTTCTGGCTATTACTTGAACTTGATCCACAATCATGTCATACATGAAGTTTAAGTATACAACCTATAGCCATGGGTTCTTTGTTTATTGGAGTTAGGTTAAAAGTAAAAACAATTCATTTTATTCAATAACAACTTTACTGAATAAATCTCAATAACAACTTTATTGCAAAATAGAATATACATTCAGTTTACAAACCACGAGTTTTAGGACATAAAACCCAACAAACTCCCACTTGGACTAAAACGTTAGTGGAGTATTACATGCGGGATGAGAAAAACTGGAATATCAAATATTTCCATGGCTTTTCTCCCACTGTCCTACTGTACAACTCGTAGTCCTAGACTCACTAGGTGCCCCTCGAACACTTTAGCCGTGAGGGACTTTGTAAACGGATCAGCAATATTGTGCTCTGAGGCGATCTGCATGACGATCACGTCTCCTCGATGCACTATCTCCCTGATGAGATGATATTTCCGCTCTATGTGCTTTCCACGCTTATGGCTTCTTGGTTCTCTCGAATTTGCCACAACACCAGTATTATCACAATAAAGTGTGATAGGCAAATTCATATTTGGAACAACTTCCAAATCCGTCAAGAACTTTCTAAGCCATACAGCCTCTTTCGCAGCTTCGCAAGCCGCGACATACTCAGCTTCCATGGTGGAGTCAGCAATACAACCTTGCTTTATACTCCTCCATACTATTGCCCCTCCGTTAAGAGTGAACACTGATCCCGATGTGGATTTCCTCGAATCCTTATCGGTTTGAAAATCAGAGTCAGTGTATCCTGTAAGGATCAAATCCTTCGCGCCATACACGAGCACATAGTCTCTCGTTCTCCGAAGATACTTGAGGATGTGTTTAACGGCAGTCCAATGATCATATCCTGGATTGGACTGATACCTACTGACAATTCCCACTGCATAGCATATGTCGGGTCGTGTACATAACATGGCATACATCAGACTACCGACTGCTGATGCATAGGGAATTCGTCTCATATCCTCAACTTCTTGAGGTGTCTTAGGACACTCTTCCTTTGACAATTGAATTCCATGCCTGAAAGGTAAAGAACCCTTCTTGGAATTCTGCATCGAATATCGTCTCAACACCTTGTCGATATAAGATGCTTGAGACAGCGCTAGCGTTTTGTTCTTACGATTCCTTACGATTTGAATCCCTAGAACAAACTGAGCCTCTCCCAAATCTTTCATTTGGAATTGGGTCGCTAGCCATTGCTTAACGTCAGTCAGGAACCCTACATCATTCCCAATGAGTAGGATATCATCTACATATAAGACTAAGAAAGCTACAACAGAATTGACTATTTTCTTGTAGACACAAGGTTCGTCAACATTCTGTTCAAAGCCATAAGATTTGATCGCAGTATCAAACCTTATATTCCAGGATCTAGATGCTTGCTTCAACCCATAAATGGATCGATTAAGCTTGCAAACCTTTTGCTCTTGACCGTGAATTATGAACCCCTCTGGTTGAGCCATATAAATACTCTCTTCAAGATTGCCATTCAGAAAGGCTGTCTTGACATCCATTTGCCAAATTTCATAATCATAAAATGTGGCAATGGACAAGAGTATTCTAATCGACTTTAACATGGCAACAGGGGAAAAAGTTTCTTCATAGTCCACCCCTTCCCTCTGGGAATAACCCTTTGCCACAAGTCGAGCCTTAAAGGTTTGCACCTTACCGGCTTGGTCTCGTTTCCTCTTGTAGATCCACTTGCAACCGATAGGTCTTTCACCATCAGGTTGCTCTACAAGATCCCAGACCGAATTGAAGTACATCGACTCCATTTCGAGGTCCATGGCTTTAAGCCACTGGTCCTTGTCTATGTCATTCATTGCCTGTTTAAAGGTCAATGGATCCTCAACGCCGTCATCAGGTATGACGACCTGGGTTTCCGTTAAACCCATATAGCGGTCGGGTTGTCTCACATCCCTCCCACTACGTCGAGGTATTCTCAACTCTTGAGAAGGACCAGCCTGATCAACAACTCTTGTTGACCCATCTGTAGCTTTCCTGGAAAGTTCGGTCAAAACAATTTTGCTCGAAGGTTGATGATCTCTCATGTGGTCTTCCTCTAAGAACGTGGTGTTTGTCGATACAAGCACCTTGTCCTGTTGAGGATCGTAAAATAGACCACCTTTCGTTTCCTTGGGGTAGCCTACGAATAGGCATAATTTTGAACGATGTTCCAACTTCTTTGGATTGGTCACCAACACATGTGTCGGACACCCCCAAATTCTGAAGTGACGTAAACTACCTTTACGCCCTCTCCATAACTCATAAGGTGTTTCTGAAACACTCTTAGAGGGAACCATATTCAAAATATATACAGCAGCCTCTACTGCATATCCCCAAAACGAACTAGGCAGTTGAGCATAGCTCATCATAGATCGAACCATGTCTAACAGGGTTCTATTTCTCCTTTCGGACACACCGTTCTGCTGTGGTGTTCCGGGCGCTGAAAGTTGGGATACTATTCCATGTTCTATCATATAGTCCTGGAATCTTAAATCCATATACTCTCCACCTCGATCTGATCGGAGTGTTTTAATCGTTTTACTTAATGTGTTCTCAACCTCTGCCTTATACTCCTTGAACTTTTCAAGAGCTTCGGACTTATGATGCATTAGGTAAAGATAGCCGTACCTAGAATAATCATCAATGAAGCTGATGAAATATTCATACCCTCCCCGTGCTTTAACACTCATCGGACCACAAAGATCTGAATGTACAAGCTCTAGAGTTTCTTTGGACCTATGACCTTTTTCAGAAAAAGATCGTTTGGTCATCTTGCCCTCAAGACAAGACTCACATGGTGGTAAAGAGTTGTCCTCTAACTGATTTAGGAGACCACTCTTAACCAATCTCCCAATCCTATTGAGATTAATGTGGCCTAGTCTCAAGTGCCAAAGATAGGTACTTGGAGAAAGTTTCTGCCTTTTAGTTTGAGTTTGAGCTGTTTTAAACATCTCGGTGTTCAAAATAGCTTTTGCCTCTGTTGGTCTTAACACATACAAGTTGTTTTCAAGTTTCGCAGAACATATATGTACACCTCTTTTGCTAATGAACGCTTCATTAAAATCAAAAGATACTTTATACAAATGTTCAAGTAAACAAGAGATAGATACAAGGTTCCTTTTAAAACTAGGAACCAACAGTACATTTTCAAGTAAAATGAAACTATCTCTATATAACAACTTGACAGCTCCCACTGCCTTGGCTGAGACAACCTCTCCTGTTCCAACCCTGAGAGTTATCTCACCTTCAGCAAGCAGCTGCCAGGAACTAGTTTCCTGGAAAGAAGAACAAACATGGTTAGTGGCTCCTGAATCCAGTATCCAGGCAGAACTATCATGTTCCACTAAACATGTTTCAACAACGAGTAAATCATATTTACTTAGTTGTTTCTTCTCAGCTTTCCTCACCATGAGGGTATCATGATAGACCGATGAGGACGGTTGTCCAAACATCATCTGTAATGAATCCATGATCTCCTTAGCGGAGACCATTACCTCATGCTTCTTAGTTAACACATCGGATGTGCTGGCCAAGATGTAGACTCGGGCTTTATCATTAGCCCTAGTCCACCTGTCAAATGCATCTCGAACAGTTCGAGTTGCAGATGAGCTAGGAGGGGGAGGACATTCCTCTGTTAAGACAAACCTAAGATCATCGATAACAAGAATCGTATTCAAGTTCGATTTCCAGGTCGAGTAGTTATCGCCGTTTAGTTTATCATAAGCTAGTAATTGGATAAACGAGCTAGACATGCTGAAAAAGAATAAATTCTATTAGTGAATTGATTTTAACCCATTTCATAACAACCAATCAAGAATTTTAGCAAAAGTAATAATGTACCCAAAAAAATCATTATTAATTTGCAACGATACTTCAGTGAGTCAGAGCAACCGCTACCGAGGGGCAGTCAATCACTCCTTCACTGAACCAAGACATTCTTGACTAAATGCTAATACTAGAATAACTCATATTCCTATAGCACCTTAGTTATCGCTACTTCGGTCAAGAATCTACTAACAACTTAGTAATCCTTGTAAGTGTGACCCGCCATTTTCAGAACTCAGAGGTCGGCCCCAACAGTGCAACCGAATGGAAATGTCAGAGTTGGGAATGGACCTAAGAGACCCTATCCATTTCTGGAGATTGAGTTGTTCCGACTCCCATGAAACGGCCCTCCGAATGGACGGTGCTACTATGGGCAACCAGCAGGCGGAACATGGGAATCTCACGGTTCAACCTAATGGAGGAGACCGCAGGATGTATTGACATACTTCCTTCTCCCACTTACTATAAATACTTTCTCCATTCACCTTGCTCTTGATTTATGCAAACACCATCCGAATGGGGATGCCCTATTGACATCACGAGGCCGAGCATAAATCTCACGGTGTGAACTTTGCGGAGAACGTAGGAGGAGATTGATATATCACATATACCTTCTCAACACCACTACTAAGTATTTTAGAATGGTTTGGGTATAGTTTTACTTAGGTATTATCCGGCTAAGACAATAAAACCTAAGTCTAGGTAGAACATACTTTTACCTAAGATGTCTAGGTGATAAACGTTTTATAACCTTACACCTCTCACGTGCATGCTCATAAAGCCGGGTTAACTTAACTCAAGTACCGGATTGATCCCCAGGTAGGAGGTGTTCCGTAAACCGTCATCTTAAATACCTCCAACCTTAGTGCAGGATCAAACCGGGTGAGTTCTCTCGTAACCTTAGCTTTACAAGATATCGACCTATTTTAACTATTAAAACGAATCGATACTAAATTCCTAATCGCATTGGAATTCTTTAACCCTTAGTGAGCATGCATTTATCTTTGTTATAGATTTTAAATGTCTATCTCATTTTACAACGCTTTATAAAACAAAGACATTCTATAACATGCTTCCTAAGCTAGAATATAACCATTACATTCAATTTATAACATGCTTCCCAAGCAAGAATATAACAATTATATTCAACTAAGGCAACTATGTTGTATGTTTAATTTCACAATTAATATAACACTTATATTAATTTTACTTTTAAACAAGCAACATCCAATTCATAAATTAATATAACACTTATATTAATTCTCATGAATTAAGCATGCATACTATACAACATAACACTTATATTATACTTTCAATGCATGCAACATGCTTCCTATGGTGGGATTTGAAATCTATATGGCATACTTTATGCACATACAAGATACTTTAATTAAAACATACATTCACAATGCATAATTAATTAAACACACTAAAGTGGACCGGTTTTGGCATCACGGACAAGCAAGCAACTACATTATTACAATAATAATTCATCAACTAAGTTGAGACGCTTCCGAACCCTTCGAACCGCCACGAACCAGCTTGAATTTGCTTGAACCGGCCAAAAAAACAGCAACTTCAAAACTTCAAAAAAAAATTGAACCGGTCCATAACAACTGTCCCGACTTCAATAGCCCGTAACTGGACCAATACCGACCCGAACTGGACCAAACGAACGCTGAACCGGACCTCCAGAGGGTGAAGAACAAGGAACCGGTCTGACTTTCAGTGAACCGGACCACCCGAGGACCGAACCGGACCGTTTCTTCCACCTTGCGCTGAACCGGTGTTGTGCTGGAATTTTGCAGAAAAAAAAAACAGCAAAAAACAGCATGCTGTTTTTTCCGACACCCGAGCTTCTGTCTTCGAATTGAAAACCTATATGGACTCTAATGACTCCGAATTTTTTACAGACTCTTCTTCACACATTAAAGCCCATACACGCCCGGGCAATTACAAAACAAAGTACAAATAAAAGCTCAAAAAAATATGCCAAAACCGGAATCACACTTTAGACGCCCAGAAATTTAATTTCTAAAACAAATACCCACCGAGCTTAAATTGATGCAAATTGAGTGACCAAAAAACGCTCTGATACCAATTGATGGAGCGCATGTAGCGCAGCGGAAGCGAGACGGATCATTGGCACTCTAATTTCATCAATTTAGCTAAATAAGAAACATGCACAAAGCTTTGAAATAAAAGGAATTAGAACACATACCTCTTGTAGTTCTAAAGACTTCTCTTCCAATGCTCGAATCTCCTCACGAACCCTTCGAATCTTCCCTCGAACTCCTCGAGAACCACCTCCGGTAGTCCCGCTATCCTCGGGCCGAGCAACGGAGTGGTGGGACTCCTTTATGAAAGAAAAAGTTTGGAAGAAGAAGATGGGAAGATGAAAGTGATGAGGATTTTGTGAGAAGAAGTCTAACACTTAGCTTTCTAATTTCTCAAGTAACATGAACTCTTCATGCTCATCCAACATTCAAACTCTTTGAAAATTCATCAACTTCAAACCATTTGAACTTCATCCAATTTATAGGCAATTCACATGCAACAAAGTCTTTGCTTAGCATGACACCTCAAATTGGATGGATTAGTCTTCAACCAAGTGTTCCAAAATTGATGAGTTTATATGCATGTTGTTGGTGATTCACAATCCACTTCACAACTTGGATAAACCCACTCAACTTGGATAAATCCACTCAACATGGATAATTCCACTTTGACTTGGATCACACTTGTAATATTTTGTCATTTTAAAATTAATTCATAATTAATTTTAATAAGCAAAATAAATTATAATTAATTAAACTTTTTAATTAATTAATATTATTATTTAATTCAATATCAAATATTAAATAATAAGACTAATCCCGGTTTCTTAAACCGAATCATCACACATGAATCCCTATTCATGTTTTACACCGATCCCATATTTAAATCATATTTAAATCATATTTAAATATGTCCATCATTCTTCCAAAACCGAATTTCAATAAATTCAAATTCTTTTTCTCTCATATTGTTACATGGCTTAATCCGAGCTAGCCAGGAGAACCTAAAGGACCTACAGATCATGAGCTCCAACGATACGAGATTAACCGGTCAAACTCTTTAACCAAGCTAACCAACATTCGTTAACCCCCGGAGACTCCACTAAAGTCCAAGGGTTGCACTCTCCTCACCGTAGATATATTTCTGTCCTCTTGATATAACCATCATCAGTAAGTCGATCCTTCACAGGTCGTTCGTAATTACAGCTGGGTCAAAATAACCGTTTTACCCCCGTAATTACATTTTGTTCCTTAAGTCCCACTGATCCTCTAATGAACTATTGGTTTGTGGTCCAACCACCAAACCGATTGGTATGTGATCTCATCACTATACCAAGTCCCTCTCGGGCCAATGAGAGGGTGGGATCCCTAGTTCAAGACCCGGAGTCAGCACTTAAGGGAACAACCTCTCTACTAATCCCTCAGAGCGGGTAGGAGTGAATTCCATCTCGCAGGACTATGTTCCCAGCTACCTACCCGGTCTTATCCCCAAGATGGTAGGCTTATTGAGTCGGCGATCTCGGGCCACTCTCACCCATACAAGTCAAAGGATAAGCCCGAATAAACAGGAGTTCATAGCGTGCTCAGGATTCAGATCGAGTTACCTAGGTCATCATATGAAAAAGTCAGTCTTTACAGTAAACGGAGTTATAAAGAAAGAGTGACTTGTTTCGCGGTTCAGTCTTATGCAAACTCATTGCATAGGACGCCCCCACTCACATGTCTCCACATGAACGATTTCGGATCACATCGTTTGTACTCTACAAAGTGGGCCGCGTCCAATAGTGTCCCCAGGATAAGGTACCCAGCCTTATCCCTATACTATAGACCGTTCTGGCTATTACTTGAACTTGATCCACAATCATGTCATACATGAAGTTTAAGTATACAACCTATAGCCATGGGTTCTTTGTTTATTGGAGTTAGGTTAAAAGTAAAAACAATTCATTTTATTCAATAACAACTTTACTGAATAAATCTCAATAACAACTTTATTGCAAAATAGAATATACATTCAGTTTACAAACCACGAGTTTTAGGACATAAAACCCAACAACTTTAAAGTCATTCGTCTCTGTTTTAACATTTATTTTTTCCACGGACCTCATTCATTTAATGTCGGAAAAACCATTCATTCATTTTCTCTTCATCTTCTACTCTTTAACTTTAGAAAAAGACCTTTCAATATCTATAATTTGTCATCTTCCATCTTCAATGCTAAAAGGTTACATTGCATTCAAAGGAACAAAAAAGATATACAATGCAATCATTGCCTATTTATCTTCTTCTGAGCCAAAGCGAGCAGGACTCAGCGGGCATATGTATGTGTTGACGACCAAGAGGTCTGTGGTTCGAATCCCCCTACCCCAATGTACTAAAAAAAAATTCTTCGAAGTTGTACAGGTGGTCAAGGAAGAGGGAGGGTTTAGGTATTTTGTTATTGTGTATTTCATTTTTTAATCGTGAGCTGAATTGTTTTGTTGGGCCAGTTTTCAATTTTTTTTTTCTTTTTTTTTTTTTATTATTTAATCATATATAATATAAAAATGGAGGAAGAAAGTATGGAAGTAGAATTACTTTTCTTTTGATTTTTATAATTTTTAATATATAACCTCTGGAAAAAAAAATACACATATATGTAAAAAAAAATGAATGAGTGTATAATTATTTATTTTACAAGAGAAGTAAATATTTTACTAAGCCGAGATTGTTGGAAAGATGTAATTGTAAATTATTTTTTTTCCTATCCATTAAAATTCATTGGGTTACAACTTCCAGAACATTTTCAAGAAATTGTAAAAGTGTTTTATTAAGCTAAAATAAAATAAAAATAGCGTCTTCTACTATCATTTCAATATAAAAGTATCTACAACTATTTTAGAAAATTAACTCTCATTCATTGCTGGTAAATCGTGAATTGGTCAATTGGTCAAAATTAATGCAAAATGATGGATCAAGTTCTCAATCAAAGAGTATAAATATTTGGTTAGATTTTTTAATCAATCAAACAATACATCTTATTGTGTTTCTTCACCCAATTTCTTTGAACAAAAAATAATTGAAAGTTTCATTTTGTTTGGTTTATTTCTAACGAGGTTTATTGTGTTATTTTGGTTTTAGAGAAGAAACAAGGAACATAAGAGCAACATTAATACATTACCTTTAAAAAAAAAAAATGGCGAGAATATCATTATTCTATTTTGTCCTTTAAAAAAAATGATTTGTAAATATTATTTTTGTTTTCTTAAATTTTATTCTTACATATTCGGATAGTGGTATGTATCGACAATGTCTTATTCACATTGTGCTAATATGCCTCTTATTTTAAAATGATAAATTTGTACGTGCATTGCACGTATTATCGACGTATTATTTCTTCAAACAATAAATCTTAATTAATTTTGAGATGGTGGATGAACTCTTATTCTATTGAAAACATTACTACAACTCATAAATCTGGGTTGCAATGAATGAATCATTTAATGTTTTTTTTTTATAACTGTCACTCATTCAAATTCTGGAACAAAATTCATCCGCTCTTTCCAGTACTTTTTTAAATGTATATATTTAATATAATAAGTCTTAAGCAAGTAGGGGCAATTGATGAAAATGCATAATGCATTTGGAAGAAAAAAACATATTGCAAAGCAAACAACAAAAGTTGTTTTTTTTTTTCTTCTCTTTACAAGAGAAAGGAATGTTATATATCGGTGACTCGGACACAAACAAAGTATTGTTAGATGATGAAGAAGAAAAAAAATAGGAAACTTAGGCGACTTGAAGAGGCGGGTGCACTTTGAAAGTGAGGTAACTCTGCAATACTTTTTTTGGAAGTTTTCTTCTTCGAGTGATTTATGTTGTTTGCTATAGAAGGTAGGAATCAAAGTTTGTAAGAGACCATCACAACATCAATGAAGGAAGAATTTGTGTTTTTTTGCATATGCTCTATGATATTGTCTTCTTTGAAACAAGATAACATAAAGAAACTCTTCTTTAAACAAAAAAATAAAGAATTATTCCTTAATGTGTTCGGTAGGTACGTACATGACATCTACATAGATCACCTTGGTCCAATAAAATAGAGGGAGTAGCTGCGGCGAGAGGAGGGAGGGTGGGAGAAGACGACCAGATATCAATGAAGCAAGAGAAGAAAAATTGACTATTTTCCTCGACTTTTAGCCGTCAGATAGGTAATAGAGGGCACGATGACTAAGAGTGAAGTTAGGGTTTTCAATCATAATTTTTCATTTTTTTTTTAATTAAGACGACTGTTTTTTGAGTTTTTGAACTTGGTATGATATGAAATAGTTTGAAAAAAAATAATCTTTCTTTTGTATTTCTTAATTTGTATTATTTTAATAATATGTTTAATTTAATTATTAATAGTCCATTTGAAACAACCATTCTCTTGAATCACTCTCCAAATCAATTCCAAACTTTGTCTTTGTTTCTATATATCTTCATTTAGTTTAAAACTCAACAAAAATTAAAAACCACACTATATTTACATCAATTTTTAGGGTGAGATTAATAATAATAAAAAAAAAATACTATTTTTTCTTTAAATTAAAATTAGAGGATTCTACTTGCATCCCATGTGTATCTTACTAGTTTCAATAAAATTGTGTTAAATTAATTTGACAAAATATTGTTGTTTGTCAATTTTAAGGATGTTAGAATTTGAGTACACTTCTCATGGTCAACCACAAGAGGTTATTAATGTTGTCTTTGGCCTCATATCCTATAGGATTTAGGGTTTAAAGTTATAATTAAAGTTTAACCAATATTATTTTATTTGTTATAAATACTTTTTTTTACATAATAAATGAATATTATTTAATCTTTTGTTTTTATCACCATTTTTTTTTACTCACATGCCCATTTTAAAAGAAAGAAAAGAAAATTCAGCACAATTTATTCATCCTAGCCCATACACTTCATCCTACTTAACTTGAAAAGAAAATGGTTTTTTACCCTAACACTTTAAAGAATCATTATACATAAAAGACGATCTTTTAATTAAATTTTAGATTTGTCATTCACTAAAGTAGGCCCAACAAAAAATTAAAATGATTTAAATGTTTATATTAGGTTTAGTTGCAATTACAACTAATTGATTAAAAATATTACAAAAATAATTGAGATTGATTATGAAATTTTATAAACGAAGTATATATATTGGATTATATATATATATTCTCCTATTCTATTAAGATACAACATTTTGGCTTTTTTTTTTTTTTTTTGGAAAATTAAAATCCCTACTCGCTTCTTTGGATTGGACGTATTCACGATGGCGATGAAACTCACAAAAGCTCTCACCGCCAAAGCTTCTTGCGACTGCGACGTGTTGACGACGGCAAGTGACTGCGACGGTGGTGAGGGACTGCGACAAAATTGAGTTGGTCTTCTTCTGTTCCAGATGTGCGACGACAACATTATTGTCCCTTTGTTCCAGCAGCTTTGGTGTGGAGATGGTCTTCTTCTCCGGCGCGACTGCACCTCAAATCTGAAAACATCGACACCCACGCACCGACGAGCTTCTCCTTTTCGCAATGCTCAGATGTGCGACAACGTTGTCCCCTTGTTCCAGTAGCTTCTGTGTGTCCTCCCAGTCTGTTCGAGCATGAGTGTTAGTAGGGGCGGATCCAAGAGTTTTTGTCAGGAGGGGCACAATTTCAATATGGTTAACTGAAGTTTAGTCTATGAAAATTCTGATTTATGTCTATATATACAGTCCTTGAACTTTAAAATGTGGGTAAAACACTCTAAAACTTTCAATTTTGAACCTAATAAATCCTTAAAATGTCAACCTCTTAGTCAGGGCACAACTTTATACCAATTGAGCTATACTCGGTTTTGCAATAATAACATATTTATTAGATACAAAATTAAAATTTTCAAGTGTAATTGAGTCATAGTTGATTTTTACTCATTTTTTTTTTTAAATGTCTAAGACCTATTAGATACAAAATTAAAGTTAATGAATCTAAACTGTTTAATTTTAGAATTCCCTACTTAATTAATTAAATAAATAAAATTCTGTTTTTTTTGTTTTTGTTAAATCTAAAATAATTTAACAAACTGAAAAACAACTTTGGAGAGCTCGAACTGGGGCTGCAGCAGACAAAATATTCAAATTTCATGCCCCTTAGCATCTCACCAGAACATAATGTTGTAACATTTTTCGATTTTCTAAATACAAATAGTTAAACTGTAGTTATATTTTTTAAACTTTTATATATAAATTTATAAAACTAATAACACGTACCCTGGCCCCATGTGGCTCCGCCCCTAACTGTTAGGGAGGAAGAGAGTGTTGTCGAAGAGAGAGAGAGAGTGTCAACTTTAAGCGACGTGAGGAAGGAGGAGGAAGAGAGAAAAAAAATTAGAGTTTTATATATATGGAGAAAAAAAAATAGGGTTTATATTTTATAAACATGATGTATATTTAATAATATGAGTATATTTTCTTGTTTCATTTCATGTTTATAATTCATAAAAAAAATATAAACAAAGTATATAGGTTGGAATATATAGTATATAAACGAAGTATGTTGGAAAAGTTGAAATATTTCAAGATGTGAAGTTAGGTGGGAAAAAATGTTGACTCGCGACAAAATGTAAATAAGAAAAAAAAATTAGTATACATTAAAACATGAAATATAAAATTTGTCATAAAATATTAATGAATAATATAAATAATTAAAATTTTATTTAATAAAAAAAAATATGCATTAAATTACAATCTAAACATGAAGAAAAAAAAAATTACAAAATTATTTGAAAATTTCGGAAATTAAAGGACATTTTAGAGATTTAAAAAGTAAAAGTTATAAAGCCATAATATTTAAAGTCTACTAACATTTATAAGTTCTAAAGCCATAATATTTAAAGTCTACTAACATTTATAAAATATAGGGTGAAAAGTGACATTTTACCATAATTTCAAAAAAAATAAAAATAATAATAATAATAATAATAATAATAAATAAATTGTGAGGAATAACTAAGAATAAATAGCAGTACTCAAAAAAAAAAAAAAAACTAAGAATAAATAGTCCAGTCGAAAAATAGAAGGTTTTGTATTTGAATTCAATAGCTACCTAAATTTTAGGGGTGAAAAATGAACAATTTTCTTTTCGATTATACCTCCTGTAGATAAACGTTATTTAAGGTCAGCTCACATAACAGATTTAGATTTTTTTTTTAATTATAAAAAACAATATCAACCCAACTTCTACTCAAATCCCACGCTGACATAAAATATTCACCCTAGGATCTCAAACAATTATGGTTTTCCAAAATCGAAATCATCTTATCGATTCAGTACGAAAGTGTTCACTCGAAACCCAACAATCGTTTTCTTTTACATTGTTCTTACCACCAGATTCGTCTGTCTTCACCACCGAATTAATGGTTGCCCATCAGATTAGTGTTGCTTTCGGTGGTGTATAGGGTGACAAGAACATCTACAGCAACTTCAAGGTTTGCACCGTTAATGTACCCCGAGATTCAACCCTTGATGAACTCCACAATTTGATCGCTCAACTTCTCGCCCTAGATGACCAAGCAAAGATCTCACAATTGTTCCTGTTTAGGAACGGAGAAGAGAAATCGTTGAACACGAGGCTCTCGAAAGACAGTGATATTGTGTGGGTGCTAGCAGGGTATTTGAATCGTTTGTACTAAAAATGTTGTTTGTTCATTGATATTGGAGCTATAGATACAAACACATATTGGGGCGGCGAAGTATTAAGCCGAATAGGAATTGATCATCTCAGAAGAAGATGGATTTTCACTTCGATATTGACTAGTGGTAACCAGGTCGAACTCAAAGAACCAAAAATTAACTTCTCTTAATTAAATTCTAATTGCGGCGATAAAAAAATAATAAAATCAGGGAGAATTTAGTTGATAAAAATTAGAAACATGCAGATTAAACAAAATAAGCTAACGAAAAATTAAATGCATGACATTAAACTTAAGAGAAAACAACAATTAAAATGAGCGTCTAATTTAAAGGTGTGAAACTGCTCTTGATGCAATTTCAGATCACTAGAATTGCTAAACGAATTTAGCTAAATACTCAAGCACTCAGTTTGCTTGCTCAAACCCGTAACAAGCAACCCAATAAAATTAATTAAGACCGAAATAAATCTCAATTAAACATAGCATCTAATTTTTTTTTTTTGAATTAAAACATAACATCTAATTAACTAGGCACAATCGTTTCATATTAATTAGATGCTAGTAACGGAAAACACTAAGATTGATAATCAATTTGGATATCCTAAATTAATTACCCGATTTATCTTTTATCCTAAAGTCGATCATGCAAGCTATGTGATCATGAATAGCTGATGAAACACACGTGCACTTTTCAACTTTTGCTACTTGGCGATTGAAACATGACAATTACGGATCATGCAATCAATTTTTAACAATTTAGACATGCAGAAACAATTAAAGAGTCAATTTAATCACTCCACCAACTCCTACTCCATGGGCCTAACGAACCTAAATTGTTTAAAACTATGGTAATTTGTAATGACAATATATTAGATTTATCATTAGAATATGAAGTATGATATAAAAGACCAATCAATTTCAGGCTAATCTTGTGGTGGCATGTAATTTGAATAATACTTGAAACTTTTTTTTTTTGCGATATTTTGGTTAATGCGAGGATTGAACCCATGACTTCTTAGTAAAAAACACAACTTTATGCCAATTGAACTATGCTCAGTTTGACTTAATATTTGAAACTTATTATCTTGTGAATTCCTAATCTTATTTGGTGAGGAAATATTCTGTAGTATTGCTCTAGGTCCACTAAAATAGGTACTGCACTTTACCTTAAAATTTTGAGAATAATACATGAACTTTATTATCTTATGAATTTCTAGAGCAATTTTTGCACATAAAAGTTGGCTATATCTAATCGTCATTTGTTTAGAAGGACAAAGACATGGGCCACTTCAACTCCATATGTCAAATCATTTGACAAAACAAGACCAACTCTTAAGACAATAGTCTAATGGTCCCATAAAAGATAGTGTACGTAGCTATTGTTGCTAGTTTACTCTTTTTAATTCTTTTGGACATTTGAGTAGACTAAGACTATGTTTGCGATTCATAAATTAAGTTTGAATTTGGATAATTTAGACACTGTTTGATGACCACTTAAGTTAAAGTAGTATAAAAACTCAATATGATAATTCTTTTATTGTTTTACTTTAATTTGGTTATCTAAGTTTAGTTTAAGTTTATGTAAGTTTAGTGTATAGTTTGGTGGGTTTTAAAGGTTTTGGTGTAGGAAGTTGGTAGAATTAACAAACTTGTAGTTTGGATGAATAAAAATATAATGTTTTTAAACTTTTAAACTTGTAGAATTAACAAACTTGTAGCCAACATAGCATAGTTCAATGTCATGATGTATGGTCACCTGAACATCAGCTTCTAGGTTCAATCCCCCACCTAAAAAAAAAAAAAAAAAATTAACAAACTTGTAGAGAGAGCTTCTGCACCTCTCTCCAAGAGATACGATTCGGTATAGAATCGGCTCAAGGAGAGTGAAGAGGCGACAACTCTCCTAGCCCAGCCCACGGGGAAGCCTCTTCTTTCTGGTCTACATCAAGTGGATTGAATGCCCCACAATCAGAATCAAAGAGGATGGGTCAAGGAGAAGTTCGGGACGAAACCTGAGTGGATCTGCGGCAAAGCGGAGCCTCCGGGGGTATGGCGGCTTGTGTTGTGACGTCATTTCGGATTCCCGGCCTATTTCGGCACTAGTTAAATGGGGTTAATCACCCAGATCTTGAATCAACTTCCATGATCAGTCTTTCGACTCAGTCGATGATGCAACCAACTGGTTTTGTAACAACATGATGTTACCGCTGATTAGCGATCATCAAATTCTTTCATACACCTTGGATGCTAAACGCCCCTTTCAGTTCCTTGTTAATATGATTACATCTAACAGGGATAAAATCCCTATTACCCAAGACGCATCTGCGAGTGCATATCAGATCATGAGTTACTTTTTGTTGGATGAAACCCTGGGGGTATTGGCATAAAAAAGAGGGCCTAATGCGCCTGGAACTATGGCACCGAAACGGGTCTGCGGGCCGGCAACCCGACTAGCTAAGAGCAACTCCAAGCTTGAGGAAGAATACGATATCACTAAAACAACCGTCGAAAATCGATTATGCTCCTGCGGAAGTATCTACTCGTTATGGAATCTCAGGTGTCAAAGTGTGGATTTCATATATAAAAAAAAAAGGGATGTGTTATATCGGCTGCTGGCACGGAGTTAGCCGGGGCTTCTTCCTCGAGTTCTGTCATGATCGCGCACTCGACGAAAGAGCTTTACAAGCGGCATTGCCCTTCTTCACTCACGCGATATTGCTGGATTGGGCTTTCGCCCATTGTCCAAGATTCCCCACTGCTGCTCTCCGTGGGAGTCCGGGCCGTGTCTCAGTCCCAGTGTGGTTGATCATCCGAAAAGACCAGCTAAGCATCATTGGCTTAAAAAAAAATGCTTATTTGATAATATTCTTATTTTCTTTCTAATCTAATTTTAACTTTTTATTTTAATTTTTAAAACAAAGATTTCAAAAACATTTTAAAAAAGTATATATATATATATATATATATAAAATATGTGTAGTTTTCACCATCATAACTTTTTAAATTAAAAGTTGTATTGGAATCCTTTAATTCATGAATGACAGAAATCAAATATATCTCAACCGACATAAAATATGTGTCCTCAACCGTGAGGTAAGTGGTTCAATTCCCTTACTCCCATCTATTATTAAACTAAAAATAATTCATAAGAATCGGAATCAATTACATTATTTGATGACCACTTAAGTCAAAGTAGTACAAAAACTCAATATGATAATTCTTTTATTGTTTTACTTTAATTTGATTATTTAAGTTTAGTTTAAATTTATGTAAGTTTAGTGTATATAGTTTGGTGAGTTTTAAAGATTTTGGTGTATGGAGTTGATAGAATTAATAAACTTGTAGTTTGGATGAATAAAAATATAATGTTTTTATATTTTTAAACTTGTAGAATTAATAAACTTGTAGTTTAAAAAAAATGCTTATTTGATAATATTCTTAGGGAAATTGTAAAAAGAATGTCAATGTAGAGTAAAATAATTAAAAATATAGCATTTTTTTAAATTTATTTTTGCAGATATGACAATTTCTATCATAGTCTATCGCTGATAGTAGTCTATCACCTCGTTTTTTTTTTTTAGAATTTTAGTCTATCAGTGATAATAGTCTCACACTCATAGTAGTCTATCAGTGATAATAGTCTCACACTCATAGTAGTCTATCAGTGATAGTCATATATCACTGATAGCTTCTATAAGTGATAGCCACTGATTTTTTTGCCATATTTACAAAATGTTTTAAATTTTGCTAAATTTACAATTATTTTGGGTCTGATTGTTGTTTGTGCAACCATCCCAATATTCTTATTTGCTTTCCAATCTAATTTTAACTTTTTATTTTAATTTTTTAAACAACGATTTCAAAAACATTTTAAAAAGCATATATAAATTATAAGTGTAGTTTTCACCATCATAACTTTTTAAATTAAAAGTTGTATTTGAAACCTTTTAATTTACCACTGATTAAATCAAGCATATCTCAATTAACCGACATAAAATATGGGTTGCGGGCAGAGAAGAACGGACATGGAAACTCGGGTCAAGGCGCAGCGTAACTAAGAGAGTCATTCCATTTAGGGCGAGCCCGTGTGGTTATGGGGGCGGGCACGAGCGGTCTGGTGTCCGAGCCAATTGGTCAGACGATGACGACTTCTATGTGTCCTCAACCCTGAGATAAGTGGTTCAAATTCCCTACTCCCATCTATTATTGAACTGAAAAAAACTCATAAAGAATCGGAATCAATTACATTATTATATATGAAATGACAATACAATTACAATGATTATGGTACACTTCTAGGTGGATGGGAGTAATGACATGAATTTGAAACCCTAAATATATAAAACTTTGCATATAATCAAGCAAGACTAAAAATGATCATAAAAGGCAATGAATTATTATTTGAGTAACCAAATAAAAGAATATAATTTTTACAATTGATGATATGAAGCAAAATCCAAAATTGAATATTGTAATGTTATAGTGAATATATTCAATCAAGATCATCAAAGAAAGTATTAAGATTATTCTTGGATTGCTCCTCAATAATGGAATCAAGATCAGGTATTGGTCCAGGAATGTTCATCCCTGGGATCCATTCTATTTCTGAATTATTTTCTTCATTTTCAGTCTTTTTTTCTATCTTTTTGGTTTCCTTTCTGAATCTTGGACTTTCTTTTTCACTCTCTTTTACTTTCTTTCTCCTAATTCTCTTCTGCATATTCAAAACTTGAGGATCTGCATCTTCCCTAACGGGTGTCGCCGTCCCCGTCACCTCCGCCACCGCCACCGCCGCTCGAGATTGGAAGCCGCCGCCATCGGTGCTCACGTGGCATGTGTTCACATTCTTCCTCCTTATGTTACTTTTCTCATCCATCGTCTCTAAAATGTAAAACCCAATACAACAATGCTGATCGAGAGAGGGAAAATGAAATCAAATAACAAGCCCTCTCCCTTTGTTTTTATATGTGTATATTCATGGTGTTCAAATATTATATAAGTATCTGTTTTATATGATATTAAAAAATGGTTGAATTATAAATATTATATAAGTATGTGCTTTGTCACATATTGAAAAATGGTTGAATTACAAAATATTATATAAGTATGTGTTTTTGCAATATTGAAAAAGGTTTGGTTGCATAAATAGTAATTTCACCCAAAATAATGACAAATATAGCAAAATTTAAAACATTTTGTAAATTTGACAAAAAAAAAGAAAAAATTAGTGACTATATCTATCATTGATATCCATGAATAAATTTACTATCACTGACAGACTACTATCAATAATAGTCTGACAAAATTCTATAAAAAACAAAAACAAAGATCCTATGAGTGATAAAAATTGTCATGTTTGTAAATCTTTTAAAGAAATACTATATTTTTAATTATTTTATTCTAAATTGACATCTCATACAATTTTTCACTAAAAAATGATTGAATTATAAATATTATGTAACTATGTGTTTTTGTAGGATATTGAAAAAAGTTTTGTTATATAAATAACAATTCCGCCCAAAATAATGATAAATATAGTCAAATTTAAAATATTTTATAAATATGATAAAAAAATTAGTGACTATCATTGATATCTATAGATAAAATTACTATTATGTCGAATAATTGTATTTAGGCTACGCTTATTTCTCTTAAATCAATCAATGATAATTTTGATTGTGGGACCACGTTTACCAAAATCTGCAAACATAATCAAAGTATGAACTCACCTCAAAATATGGAATCCCATTACACCCTTTCTCTACCAAACTTGAGGTGGTCAATAAGATTTTTATTGATTATTATGGGAGTCACCACCTTTTCTTTTATTTTTATTTTTTTTTCTTCTATGTTTGCTCCTTTCTATTTTTTCTTTGGAATGTCAAAGGAAGTCATGATCACCTCCTTCACCTTCTTCTTTCCTCCGACCAACCTCGTCGTCGCCCACCTCACTCTAGCCAATCTCTACACCACCGTCCATACGTTAGAAATGAGTTTCATTTTCTTTTTATTTAAAAGAAATGGATTTTCTTATTCTTTCTCTTTCAAGTAATGAATTTTCTTTTTCTTTCAACAAATCATTTTACGCCTCTTTGCCAATCTCATTTTTCTTTTTTCTCCACAAGTTTTTGAATTCAAAACTTGTGAAGATAAAAGAGAAACTCGTTTTGATAAAAAGATGAACTTGCTGGTATTAGATAAAAGGTGAACAAATTGTGGAGAAAAAAGAGAAACACATTCCTTAATGTTGAAACTTAGTTGAAAATTGGGGGTTGTTTTTCTTTATGAGAAAGAAACATGAATGGACGAATGAAAAATAGAAGAGATTGAAGTTCTAATGACGAAAAACGAAGAAAGAAAAGAGAATAAACGGAGGGAAGTGAAGATTCATGGTTAGAAAATGAGTTTACGAGTATTCACACAAGTCTGCACACGAGTAACGCTCAGACAACTAGTCAGCACATGATTATGAACACGATTAAGTCGAAATGATATTATAGTAAATTAACGAATGATTATGTACAAATAAACAATGATATTTTGAATTAGCTTTTACTAAACATATAAACTAATTAAAGTCTTAATTTATTATGATTGTTGGAGAAAATTCATTAACAATAAACATGACCTTAATTAAAAAAGTGCATCAATTATGATGAATTTAACTCCCAGTGAGAAATATTCAACACCCTAAACAATATTATATTTTATATAACTACAAACAATAAAAATGGATTTAAATTATTAATTCAAAGGTTTGTTGTAAAAACAAAAAAAATGGATTTAAATGCACTCCCAATTTTACACATAAAGTTCAAATAATATCAAAACTGTACAAACCAAATCAATTGTGTAAATCATCAAAGAAAGTAAGAAGATCAAAATTACACTGCATGATGGGGTAAAGATCAGGAATGGGCCCTGGAATTTCCATCCCTGGGACCCATTCATCAATATCAAATTCATCCATACTTAAATTTAAATTTGAAATTTCTTTTTCTTTCTTCTCTTCTCCTCTTCTTCTCTTCCTTTTTGACCTCATTTTTTTAAATATCTCGGGTACTACCATATATGTCGGAAATTCGTCATCGACGCCATTGCTGTTCGAATTCTTCGGCAGTCTCCCTCTCCCACGCTTTTTTTCCATCGTTGTTAGAAAAGAGTCGGTTATCTTTTTCTTTTTCTTTTTGAGTTCAACAAATGTAGGAATAGGAGATCGAATCTTCAACTTCATGATTACTTACCACTTAAACTATGTTCAAATTTAATGGAAGCCCTTGAGAGGATCTTGAATTTTGATTTTTAAATAGTAGAGTTTGGTTGTTCTCTACTTCTAATCAAATGAGGAAACCTAAAGGATTTAGGTTTTGTTTATCTTATCCTTAAATCTTTTAACTAAACTTTTTAAAAAAATATTTGGGATTCTACCTAATGTTGTTTATAAATTAGAAAATAATTAACTAAATTTAAATAAAAAAAAACATAGGAATGGGTAGTTTTTTAAAAGGTAGAAAACTAAAAAAAAACCATTATCAAATTGGAATAGAAATTGTAGGTATGAAATGAGTTAAAAAAGTTGTATATATTTATAATTGCAATGAAAATTTCAATGTCCTCAACAAATCTTCATGAAATTATTATACTGTGAAGGGATTGAACCTCTGACTTTATAGTCAAAAACACAACTTTATATCAATTAAGCTATGCTCAATTTGATATAAATTATTAATTTGATCTTTACAATTTGAATTTAGTTTCAAGATATTTAATTAATGCGAGGATTTTACTCCTAACTTCTTAGTCAATAACACAAGCTTATGTCAATTGAGTTATGCTCGGTTTGAAAGTAAATAAATAATTTAAACTTAAACTTTCACTTATGACATCTGACTGTAAAAGAGATTAAATAAAATTTTCAAAATATCATTATCAAACACCATTTTAATTTATCAATAGGACCCCGAGAAGGGAAAAGTAGGGGCAGAGAAAGGAGGGAGAGTTGGAGGAGAAAAAATACTTTAAAAAAAAAAAAACTAAATAAAAAATTTATATATTTATATATATATTTGAAATTATAGTGGTAGCCTATTTCACTCTTTTTATTTGCAAATATGTATAACATATTGTCAAATCGAACATAACTCAATTGATATAAGATTGTGTCATTGACTATAAGATCATAGATTCAATCCTCGCATTAATTAAATATCTTTGCAAAAAAAAATGTATAACATATTAAAAAAAGAATTACATATATTATAATTTTTTTTTATAGTTTATCGGTGATAGACAATTTTTGGTCTATCGGAGACATATCTCTATCACTGAGAGTATTTTTATAGTTATAAGTGACATACCTTTATCACCGGACTTCCATCACTGATAAATTGTATCATATTTGTAAATATTTGTAAATTGTGCTAAATATTATTATTTTGTGTTAGATTGTCATATATGCATGATATTAAATTTTCGTTGACATGTTGACATTTCCATCGATACTTTCACATATCCATAGGTTCGACATCGACATGAAAGGTGAATCGACATTTCTATCATATCGTACAAAATCAATGAAATATGAAAAATAAAAAACAACAAAATGTAACCTAACATAAATATGTATTTTAACTCATTTAAAAGTGTAAAATGTTGTCAACAAGAGCATAACTACATGACATGATGTATCGCCTAGTGACCATGAGGTTTTAGGTTCAATCTCCCACCCTAACATGTTGTCAAAAAAAAATGTAAAATGTTTATTTATTAATTTTAATATTTAAATATATATATATATATATATATATATATATATATATATATATATATATATAAATCTTCCAAAAATATCCATCCACATCGACATTTTATTGATATTTTCATCAACATTTCTAAAAAATCGAGACTTGATATTTTCGTCAACATCGATATTTAAAATCTTGGATATTTGCAATTGTCCCTAATATATATATTCAAACATCAACATAATTTAATGTTCGCAGTTCCCTTTGTTTTTATATGTATATATTCGTGGTCATGAGTTCAAATATATAAGTATGTGTTTTGTAGGATGTTGAAGAATGGTTAAATTATACTTCTTGTTGATGCCAAAAAATAGTCAACTGTGAAATTATATATCAAGAAACGAGAATGTGTCTGCAGACAAAGATAAAATGATGTCTTGAACCGGTGTGGTGCTAACCGCAAAGGCTTCGACGACTAAGTCAGTTTTGAGAGAGGTTTAACTAAAATGGGAAGAATCCTTGAAATGGCTAGAAAATAACTTAACTTTCTGTCTCTTATCCTTTCATTTTATAGACTTTCCATAAGTGTTCGATTTCACAAATGTACGAATCGTTTCAAGTAATACAGTAGTATACGAATTATCGTTCTCCACCTAGAATAAAAGTTACTAATTACCAAATTTTTTAGGTTCAATTTTATTTGAGCAATTGATCAATTAAAGGTGAATGAATTATTAAAATGATTTGAACTAAAGTAATTAAAAACACTAAAACTAACACAACAATGGTAATTTAAGATAATTGAAACTTTAGAGCAAATATTTTATCGCTATCTCCTCCTACTCTTCAATCATCAAGATTTAGAATTATTTGATTTCTAAATTTGTTAACAAGTTCTACCTATAGACGTGTTCTTCTCTCAAGTAATAACAATATTCATTGAAAAAGTAAATTGCCTATATTCCTATGACAATTGCCACAAAACCTACAAAGATATGTCTATCTCTAGTATAACTTGAGAAAAACAATTAAGGATCGTCATCAATGATAATTGTCTCTCAATCTCAAAGCATTGACATCAATTCAAAGTAAGATTAGCCAAATCCTAATATGCATTAAGCTCATAAAATTTTTCACAATCCAATATGAAATCAAAGTTCTAACAATTAACAATGAAGAATAGGATTCAATAATGATTACATCTACGCTCTATATAAGAGAATTAGTTAATACTGAAGCTCTATTTGGGTGTTTGGATCTTCAAAATGAGTGTTCAAGCATTTCTCTATGGCTTCTCGTCAATCTCCCTCCTTTTCCACTTTTAAACTATAACAAATTGATTTTATACTTAGGGCAAAAGTCGTCGCAGCGCCTAAACGCTGTAAAATCGTGAAAATTTTTCGTCTCAGTAGTCGTAGCGCCTAGGCGTCGTGCATCCTTCCAATCATGTTGTCTGTGGCGCTTAGGTTCTGTATTTTTTTATTATTATTATTTTAAATCGTTGCACTTTAAACTTTGGCTTGAAACATCTTTTTTCTTCAACTTTCTTCCAATTTGCTTCTATAATTAAAAGAAACAATAAACGGTTAAATTAGCCGATAAAATGTCCAAGTAAACCAACAAAACAACTAAAAAACAACCTATTTTACTATGCCTAAAATAAACTCATCAATAGGTAGTCGTTGTAGATCGTTTTCGGCATTTAAGTAGCCTCTTGATGGTTGGTTATAACGTTTGGTCATTGATGGCCTTGTAACCGCTTGTGTGGGGGCGGTTTCTTCTTGTTATGGCCGACCCCACAGGGTCGACTTCGTATCTCTTTGGATTGGCCCTCTTGTGGGTCGACTTTCGTCGTTTGAACGGACCTCGAAGAAGTGTGAACCTAAACCCTGCTCAACCGGTCAACGAAGAAGTTAGAAATTCGAATCCTCTACTCCCAAAAGTTGATTCAACTAAAAAAATGGATAAGTGCGTATATAGACCATTTATATTTTATAGAGTACCCTAATTTCATAAATGTCCAAATTTGATTAATTTTTCAAGATTTGTGTCTAGTATAGACCATTTATACTCGAACATTATCACCTTTAACCAGGTCACTCTTCATGTGAGCATACCCCTGTCGGATAAGCTCGACCACGAGATCAACCATGACTATGTCCTTGAGGCACACCGACATGGTTAGGTATGGTTAGGTAAGGGGCATGACTCTGATACCACTTGTTAAGGACAACTAACATCCTCATTGTAATGAGACCCTCATGGCTTTGCTTTTGGTCACCCCAAAAGGCCTCGTTACAATGTAGATATTGTCCCTTATTTATATACCCATGATCTTCTCCTTTCTTAACCAATGTGAGACTTTGTTTGTACTCACAACACATCCTCTATATTAACTAAGTTTTTTTAGGCTTTTTTTGTACCGTTAGTTGTGAAGAAAGTGAGCCCTATAGGTAGTGAATAAGGGCTTTAGGTGAATAAGGGCTTTAGGTTAAATGATGAGTTATTTGTGTTAGATTTGCTTGCCAATATAAGCATACCTCAACTCAGTTGTTAGAAAACAAAAATTGTATTTCATTAGGCAGAGGAGGAGAACAAAGTACTGGTTACCTAATATACAAATAATAGAAAGATTTGGAATATTTATATACATTCACATATGCTTTAACAAGTGAAATAGCCACCTGAAATTGGTATCAGCTCCAAATTGTTAAAAGAAAATTGAAAGATAATAAATTGTTAGAAAAAAAAATTCTTAGGCTAAAAAACATTCGTTGATCGGAAAGGAAACCCTAGGACGTCGAACAAAGAAACAACGTAGATGAACAGAGGTAAGGACACAAAGAAACACAAGGAGAAGGAGAAACCGAGGGAGAAAGGGATCGAATTTGAGACCTCTTGCTCACATAGTCCATACATTATGCCGATTAAGCTATGCTCATGTTGGCGTGCAAATCTTTTCTAAATGTGTTATATTTGCTAACAGGAAAACTGAAATAACCACCCACTGCAATTACTCTATTATTACCGGGGTGAGGAAGGATTCTAAGTCATAGTTTGTAATATATATATTTATTTATTTATTGTGAATAAAAAAGATGAGAAATTGTGGAGAATTTAACATTTATGTATACTAAATTGCATATCTATTAGTATTTAAAAATTTAAAATTTAAAAGATAAAAGGAAAAATGGACAACATATATATACTATATAGATGTATTGGTTATTACAGAGTTCATAAATTGAAAGAGACATAATAAGACGAAAATATAAAAAGGATATTCCAAACACACTTTTAGATCACACCTCAAAGTAAAACATTCACACTTGGCAACAAAATTTCTTGAGACACATTCCCAATGTGCAGCCTGCCTTTCTAGCTTCTTCTCCATCTCATTATTCTTCTCAGCCAAAACACAACAAAACCAATTCTTCCCAATGTGCAACTGACATGACCTAATAAATGCAAGTACCATATTCTCGGGAGAATTTCTAGTACATTTAATAGAGTGAGTGTCAGTCAAACAACTATTTTGGCACGTGTCATTTTTTTAAAGGCAGTGATATGGAAAAACTCCATACCACCGATGTAGTAGAAATTCTCCCCCATATTCTCCATGATTCATTTGTGAAAATTGTGAAAAACCAGATGTTGAGACCAACAGGAAAACCAATTGCCATGCTTATATTGTTGGGAAAAATACGTGAGATATAAATAACGCGGAATAACAACAATATTATATCTCACGTTCCCACTTCACAGGTTAGAACCAAATAAGTTATCGATCACAAAATACAATAATAAAGATAAGGGAAAGAGAGAACGACACCGTAAATTATACTGGTTCGCCCCGATCTTGGGACTACGTCCAGTCTTCTGCAACTGCAGGTTCAACTATAATGGAGATTACAAGAAGCCTCAACTCGGTGCTACAAACTACCCTCAATAGTCGAACAATGACTTTTGACTTCCAAGTATCACAATCCGATAGCTTGGGATCAACAAAAAAAAGGAAACCGCTCAAACAAACCACATAAATTCCTTCTTCTTCTCTCAGTGGCTCACTGTCTCAAATATAAAATAAAAAGGAAAGCAGAAGGGCATATACGAATTTCTTTCTTATTGTTGATAGATTTTTAAGCACCCACCAATTTCTTCTTTTTATATAAAGACCCACCAACATGTAAGCCAATGAAATTAAACTAACCTACCTTTCATCCAATCAAGTTAAAACCTCCTTGATTAAGTAATTGAATTTTGGGCTTGTATGGGCTTTGGTGGGCTTTGGTGTTTTGGCTCCATCTTTCCTAACAATCTCCCACTTGGAGACAAAACGACGAACTTGCCTCCTACTGCAACGAAACTGGTCATCTTGGCAAACTCCAAGGATCTACTCCCACTACAACTGTTATTTCTAATCTTCTTGGCAAACTCCAAGGTTTAATAAAAAAAACCTGCAAAATAACAAAAGTTACAAAAGACAGGTAACCATCAGAAAGTAACTGTAGTGTATCTGTGCTCGCCCCGAGGAATGGGCTCGCTACGTGGATCTATCTCCCAGACCAAAAAGACAGACACGTACTCCCACTTCAGCTAAGTGGCAACAACTGACATCTTCTTCAATCCTGAATCACTATTCTTGAAGAAAATATATTTTGAGAAGGGTTTGAATCTTCTATTCAAACCTGTTGCCAAACTAGAGACTTTTCCTTTGACCTTAGCAACTGCTCTTGCCTTCCACTTTGATGCCTCCACTCGCCTCGGCGACTTCTTCAATTCGTTCGAGCCTCTGACAATTGAGGGTTGACAATAGCCATCAACTTTCTCTTCTGAACTTCCCAATTGTTTCTGAATTGAAGGATCATGATCTAACTGATCAAACTTGGCTATCAATGCTGCTGGCTCACCTCTAAAACAACCATCTGCAGCTTTAACTGACATCCATTGTCTCTTTGATCCTTTGGCAACATTCAACTGACATCTGTACAGTGTAGAATTTCTGTGGCCAACTGCCACTACTTGGGATCCCAGTATGAGTTTACACTGGCGACTGCCAAACTCACACTTGTAGCCTTCATCTGTCAACTTGCCAATAGAGATGAGATTCATCTTCATTCTAGGCACAAACCTGACATCATGCAATGCCAGAACACTACCACATTCTAACTTCAGACTAACATCCCCAATCCCACTGGTTTTGGAGACTCTGCCATCACTCATTCTCACTAGACCATGACATCCTCTTGTGAAGGATGTGAACAAACTTCTATCTGAAGTTATGTGAACTGACGCTGCACTGTCTAAAATCCACTCAGATGAATTATTAAAACTTTCTGTGTCACTTCCAACACAGACACATGCATCGACATCATCAACTATGTTTGCCTCATGCTTCCTTTCCTGATCCTCTTTTAGTTTTCTACACTGACTTTTATAGTGACCTATTTTGTGACAGTAAAAGCATTCTATTTCCTTATTCCTATTTCCCCACTTCTTTCCACTACTACTCGGTTTCATAAATTCTTTACCCTTAGTCAAAGCTAAAGCTGATCCCGTAGTAGATGACTCTCTACCACTACTCTTTCTACGAATTTCTTCAGCTAGAGCTAAATCACAAACCCCTGAAAACTTCAGAATATTTTCTCCTACCGAATTAGACACAGCTGTCTTCATCGTTTCCCAACTTTCAGGTAAAGACATTAATAACTGAATAGCGTATACTTCATCAGTAAAATCTATCTTAACAGACTTTAACTGATTTACCAAAGTGGTAACCTCATTGATATAGAAATTTACAGATGCATCTTCAGCCATTTGCATGTTAAAAAATTTCTTAAGAAGATATGCTTTACTATTAGCAGACGATTTCTCGTACCTGTTTGTAAGCGCTTCCATTAGCTTGATTGCGGTAGTCTCATTGGCTACAAGACTAACAACTTCCATTGTCAAACACATTCTGATGTTTGCAACTGCTTGTTCATCGAGATCTTCCCAATCTCCATCTGACATCTCTTTCGGTCTCTCTTTCAGTGCCTTGTGCAATTTCTTGCAGGTTAAAAAAATCCTTCACCTGCATCTTCCAATAACCAAAATTTCCCCCATCAAATTTTGTGACTCCTTCGAAACTCTTTGGATTCGTCGCTCCCATGATTTATGAACCAAAAGCTCTGATACCACTTGTTGGGAAAAATACGTGAGATATAAATAACGCGGAATAACAACAATATTATATCTCACGTTCCCACTTCACAGGTTAGAACCAAATAAGTTATCGATCACAAAATACAATAATAAAGATAAGGGAAAGAGAGAACGACACCGTAAATTATACTGGTTCGCCCCGATCTCGGGACTACGTCCAGTCTTCTGCAACTGCAGGTTCAACTATAATGGAGATTACAAGAAGCCTCAACTCGGTGCTACAAACTACCCTCAATAGTCGAACAATGACTATTGACTTCCAAGTATCACAATCCGATAACTTGGGATCAACAAAAAAAAGGAAACCGCTCAAACAAACTACATAAATTCCTTCTTCTTCTCTTAGTGGCTCACTGTCTCAAATATAAAATAAAAAGGAAAGCAGAAGGGCATATACGAATTTCTTTCTTATTGTTGATAGATTTTTAAGCACCCACCAATTTCTTCTTTTTATATAAGACCCACCAACATGTAAGCCAATGAAATTAAACTAACCTACCTTTCATCCAATCAAGTTAAAACCTCCTTGATTAAGTAATTGAATTTTGGGCTTGTATGGGCTTTGGTGGGCTTTGGTGTTTTGGCTCCATCTTTCCTAACATATATACAAGCCAAACATTTCCGAGTCATTTTCCTCACCATCTTCTTGATCACTTGTTGAAGAAATAGGAACATCACTGTTTGTATTTTTGTCACTTGTTGAGCTCTCGATTTGAAGAAGATTTCAAAGTTATTCAATGGGATTTGAAAGCTAATATACCTGTTGTCGTCATGCACCAAAGATGTCCAATTATACAAACAACTTGGAATTTCTCCCGAAAGATTGTTGTTTGAGAGATCAAATACACGAAGCATTGAAAGATTGCACCATTGTCTTGGGATGGTTCCATTGAAATGGTTAGATCGTAGGTTTAGCAAGTTTATAGATAGGAGCAGTAGCATGTATGTTATATCCCCTCAAAATGGTGCCTCTTTGGGAAGATTGTTGTTTGAGAGATCAAATACACGAAGCATTGAAAGATTGCACCATTGTCTTGGGATGGTTCCATTGAAATGGTTAGATCGTAAAATGGTGCTTCTTTAGGTTCACCATCTTGGGTCGGATCTTATTTTTAGACCATATACCCATTTGGGTTTCGTGGGCTCTAATACCATATTAAACATGGTGAGGTTCCATCCTAAAATCAATTGGTGATAGAAAGAGTAGCCCATGTATGTTATATTGTGAGTGAGGTCCCTTCATCTTTCCGATGTGGGATCCTCGTTGTAATTGTAAGAGATTTCAACTTTGTCAAATTCACCAACTGAGCTTCTGTTATAATTGTTTCTCATGAATTTTCTTCACCAGAAAACACAATTAATTCTGAAAGTTGCCCAAAACTTGGAGGTATAGTTCCATTCAAGAGGTTATCACCAACGTTCAATTGTTGCAATAAGGACAAGTTACCAATTGAATTTGGTAGTGAGCCACATAAATGATTATTTGAAAGGTCTAAGTCTCTTAGATTCTCTAATGTCCCTAGTGAAGTTGGTATCTCCCCCACAAGTTCAGTTCTATATAGGTTCAGAACCTCCACATGTGGGAACAATTTGAGGAACTTCCCAATAGTTCATCAATTGTCCCACCAAAAGAGTTGTAAGTAAGATCAAGAACATGTAACTTGCAAAGATTTAGCAAACCAATTGGCATGTGATCTCCAATATTCTTTAAGTTGTTCCCTCTTAAATTAAGATATCGAAGATTCTTCAATTTCACAAGGTCTCGAGGAATTGTACCATAAAATTGATTGATACTTAGATTTTTTTTTTTTTTTTTTATTTTGATTAGATTGGGGGTGGGGGATTCGAACCACAGACCTCTTGGTCGTCAACACATACATATGTCTGCTGAGTCATGCTCGCTTTGGCGATTGATACTTAGATCTAGTGTTGTGAGACTAGTAAGATTAGTCAACCACAAAGGCAAAGGAGAATTTATTAGATTGTTTGATAGATCAAGGACTCTAAGAGAGCCATAGAAGAATAAGAGAAATATTGAAATATTGATGAAATGGTTGGTCATATGTAGGAAACTTTAATCCTTTCTTATTCTTCTTACACACCAAATGCAAATGGTTATATATAGCCATTCAAAGATACTTTTTTTTTCATGAAGAAAGGTTCATGTCATGTAATAAAGCCATCACATAATAAGAATTTTTATCACACATGACCTTCTGAGTCCCGTAATATTTTTGGATCCTTTCCCTCTAAAATAATATTTTTTTGTCTTTTTGCTGACGTCATCAAAACTTCGCTTTGTTGAGCACGAGCACGATTGCGAGGAAAAAATCTATAATATCCTTCGCTGAGCACGATGATACTATAGTAGCTCTTTCGCAATCATGCTCAGTAAAGAATATTATAGACTTTTTACTCACAATCGTTTTCAACAAACACGTGTGGTTGTGGGGCTTGACCTTTGAGCTTTGTGTTCCCACAAAAGAAACAAAATACCTTGAGTATTAACACTTAGTTGACCCATGGACCTCACACAATGTGATACACAAAATTTCATTCATTTAATTTATTTTGTTTTCGTTTTACCCTAAAATCGTGCCTTAATTGAAAATTCAATTTTAAGATTCAACCCTAGATTTTTTTTTTTCATTTTTATTGTTTTGTTGATTATTTATATTTTAAAATTTGTTTGATATATATATCCTTTTCATATCCGTAAATTATAATTATAATGGAGGTTTGGTTCGGATTTGAGATCATCTTGTTGCATGATCATGGCGTTGTTAAAAAGATATGGTTGTCGAAAAATTTGGGGAGAATTGTACGACTGACCCCCTATTTTGGCCCATTTGTCAAAATGACCCGGATTTGAAAAAAAAGGGGCAAACTGACCTTTTGCTTGCGTCAGCTAAGCGAGTATGAAACTTCTCGCTAGGGACATTTGACTTCATTTACCCATGAAATCCCAATATTGTCTTTTCTGCCATTGTTTCAATTCAAAACCCCCTGATAAACCGCCTGAAAGACTTTCCGTATTTCCCATTCGAAAGAATTCGTATTTCCCATTCCCCTCTCCCCTCGTTCCGGCGATTCTCCGATTCTCCATTCAATCTCAGGTTTGCGATTCTCCGAGTTTCGATTCAATCTCAGAGTTCAATCTCACAGCTTTGAATCTTCTATTATCGAGTATCTTCTACCTATATCTGGTAATTTCAAAATTTATTGATTGCATTGAGTATTTTTTTCACTTCATTCAGTCTGAACTCTCTGTTTTTTCATTCTCCGAGTTCCATTGAGGCGACTGCACCTCCATCAAATTCCACCAGTGATTTTTCCATTCTCTGTTTTTCCATTCTACGGTTTATTTTTTCGTTGGCCCGTTGATTTTGTCTGTTATATATATATATATATATAAGTTCACCCCTTTCTGAAAGGGTGGAGGCTTATTCAGATTGTGTGCATTGTTCAATGTAGTCACGACAGGAGTTCGTTTTGGTCTAAACAAGATATTGGTAGGTTTTGTAACTAGAGCGATTTAGGGCGTGAAGGATTCGGTAACTAGAGCGATTTAATGGCAAACCGAGAGCGAGTATTGTGACACGTTGAGCGACTATGCACTAACAACTAGCGAGTAATTTATACCGAGAGCTACCATTTTTTAGCGAGAGCGATTTTCCGAATAACCTAGAGCGAGTATTGTTTTGCGAGAGCGATCTATTGTAGCTAGAGCGAGTAGTGTATTCCGAGACCGAAATGGCTTAGTAGCTAGAGCGAGTAGTGTATTCTGAGAGCGAAAATGTGTAGTAGCTAGAGCTAGTACTATTTAGCTAGAGCGATATTGTGTGGTAGCTAGCGCGAGTACTGTTTAGCGAGAGCGATATTGTGTAGTAGCTAGCGCGAGTACTGTATAGCGAGAGCGATATTGTGTAGTAGCGAGAGCGAGTACTGTTTAGCGAGAGCGATATTGTGTAGTAGCTAGAGCGAGAGTATTGTTTTGCCAGACTATTTTGTATTTCACAGCGATTTGAACGTTGAATTAATTATTTTACACATGTGTTCTCTCTGGACGTAGAATTGAGTAAAATGGCACATGTTCTGAAGATTAGCGAAGATGATCGATTCCCAGGACAAGTAACAAGTTTATCACACATTTCAGCCGCAAACAAAGTAATCAAGAAGAAGCTCTCTACGGAACAAATTAAATTGTTTAGGACCACTGTCTTCGGTCGGCTGGTGGACGTTGATTTGGTTTTCAACAGTCCCGTTGTTCATTATATTTTGTTGAGGGAGGTCAGTGATCACAGACCAGATGTCATGTCTTTCTATCTTAATGACAAGATTGTCACATTTTCAAAGAATGAGTTCCTGTTAATGTGCGGACTCTGGCCCCCTCATGATTCAGTTGAGAAGGGGGAGTTGTCTACACGGCTGCGTAACAAGTACTTCAATCATTTGAGGAAGAAGGATACATGCCTTCTTAAAGATTTTGAAGAAACTTATAAGAATGTTGCATTCGAAAGTGACGAGGATGCGGTGAAACTTACCCTTGTATATTTTGCTGAGATGTCCTTGATGGGGAAGGAGAAAAGTAAGGGAATTGTTGACCTTACCCTATTAGATGCAGTTGATAATTTAGAATACTTTAATTCTATTGACTGGGGAACAATAGTATGGGACCAGACATTGTCAAGTCTTAAGAAGGCTATGTCAGACAAGGTAGAAAAGTTTAAAGAGAAAGTAGCACATAAGGCGAGCTATGTGACGAAGTATAGCCTCACAGGGCTACCCCATGCCTTCCAGGTAATGTAGATTCTGTAATTGATCTATTTGCACGTTATTTTTACAGTGGTGATAATATGTTGTTCACAGGTTTGGGCTTACGAGACAGTATCTACTATGGAAGGAAAGATTACTGTTAGAACGAACGGGGATGCAATTCCTCGTATGCTTCGATGGTCGTGCAGCCACTCATTGTCGGCCAAGCGCTTGGAAGAAGATGTCTTCAAATCTCCTAAGGTTAAAATATTAATAGGCAATTTGATAACATAGTTGTGTAATAGTAATACTAATTATGTTTGTATTGTAGACTGTTGTGACCCAAGACCTACACATGTCTGAGGCAGAGCGGGATTTTATGGATACAGAGTTGTCCCGCAGGGCTATTTTTGTACCAACACCTGTGAATCCACCACCACATCTATATCAGTCGGTCGGTGTCACCCTACCTTCAGAACCAAGTACCGGAACATTGGTTGTAGAAACATCAGAAATGGTATTTGGTGACCACCGGGGTTACATGGAGGAACCGAGCTTAGAAACAGCGGAACTGGTAGGCGTTGAGAACCAAAGTGGGAGGGAGAATGTTGTAGTAACACCTGAACGGGCAGGGGATGAAAACCGAGTCACTTTAGAAGCAACTGAATCGGTGATACCCAATATTCAAAGTCCACGAACCCCACTTGCTGACGACCGACGTGGGATGGAGGAAGTGAGGTTGGAATTGCATTCATTAAGGATGCGTGTTGAAGGGATTGAGGAGCAAATCAAAGACATGAAGAATGACATGAACAAGAAAATGGATACGGTCATTCAGATGCTTAGCCGGTTCTGTAAGGTGTGTGTTTTGAGGGTTTTGTAAGGTGTTTGCTTAGACTTCTTTAATACACAGATTATTTTCCTCTAACTATTTTCTCATTGTCTAGGCAACAAACGTAGTAGTAGATGATGTTGCTGAAGCTGGGGAAAAGAATGAACACGAGGACAATATTGGATTTGATGAAGGACGGTCCAGTCCAACAACCTCGAGGACAATAGAAATTGGTCGTGACATTGGGGACGTTCATCACCAGGTTCAATTACAGACTGTGGATCGTTTATCTGATTGTGAAACTTCACAAACATTATTTAATGACCCGCCGGTTGAAGATGATGGTCAAAAGTTGATTTGCACCACCTTGTCAAAGGTGGATGAGTCTGCTACCTTGGTTGTAGAAGAGCTTCGCAATGTTGAAGCACAAACAACCGATGCATCTCCATCATTTGTGCCTGGTGTTTTGAATGTGGAACCTGAGTTGGGTACAGAAGTAACAAAAACTGCTCCTGATGCAGTTGTTGTTGATGAATCTTGCAACAGTCGTGGAGGTGATATGGTTGCACCTGCACGTGAACGGAGTCACGATGATGATATTGTAGCTATTATCGGTGAGTCTTGCAGCAATGAGTGCGGTGAAACGGTTGAGGAGGATGTAACAGAAACTGTTATCGCTAAGCAGCTGGCCATCTTCAATGAAAAGCGAATGCAATACAAAGCGATTTCGTCATCCGACTCTCAGGTATTTAGTATTTTTCCTACATTGACTTTGTATACATAATCAATTACACTAACAGTAACCATTTGCAGTCTGGCCCTAAGGAGGTTGATGTTGATAAATTTACCATGGACGTTGATGTTGTAGACCAAACAGATCACATTGATGACAAGGTAATCTTTTTGTTTGTTCGTAACAACGGAATGACCATGTACATAAGAAATAACATGATATTTTTGGGATGCAGGAGGCGGCCTTGGTACGTCGCCTTAGTAAAAGGTCGAAGAAGGACGTCAAAAAATATACCCCAGAGGAGAATAAAAAACGTAAAGCAGTAGTAGTGATTTCGAAGGAAGAAACACACCCTGAAAAGAAGAAGAGGAGACAAAATATTAGTATAGCCCCGGGTGAGTTTGTGGTACCAGACTTTATAACTTCGCACGTCACGGTGTATAATCTAATGTTTCCGATACCGGAAAATGTTTCCACCGTTTATAAGGGATGGATGAAGTCAAGGAAAACAAATAAACACAAACGTAATGTTTTATTTTGGAGTAGGGGCAAGGCGTATTTCCGAAAGTTCGAAATGAATGCATATGTTGAAGGAGATGTAAGTACCCTGTGACTTGAATTCAGGTATGTGTCACATTTTTTCAGTTTTTGTCTATCTAAATGTTTCTTACTTAATATTAGGAAATGAACATTCTAATGATGTTCGTGCGTCGCAAGCTTGCTTCACGTCCAGATTTATGTCCTGTTAAATTTACATCTGTCAACACTTCGTTTATGGTATGCAATAATTTTTCTCGTACGAATTTTTAATGACGCCTCGTTAGCACACTGTTATTCTCAGTTCTAACAAATTACTATGCGTAGGATTTTTTAATGGAGCCACACGGTCCCGCTAAGGCCGCCAGGTCAAAAGACGAGGCCGCAATTAATTCTTGGTGGGCAGGGACCGATCAATCTTTCATGGACTACGTATTGGGAGACCATGAAGACTGTTCCACACCTTGGTCTGACCTCACATTCGTTTTTGGCCCAATCAATGTTCATGAACACTGGATGCTCGCGTGCATTGACTTAAAGAAACAGGTAATAAATGTATACGATTCACTTCCATGGCATGTCCCCGCACTGGAGTTTAAAGTACGTACGCATCCGTTGTCCATCGGGTTACCATCACTGTTGCATGCATGTAAAATGTACGAAGAACAGGGAAGGGTGAAAAAACTTATTTGGCCAGTACGTAGGGTTGATGTTGGAACTCCTCAGAAGGGTAGCAAAGATTGTGGTTATTTCTGTGCAAAATTTTTTGAGTCTGTAGCGACCGCTAGTGAGTTTGACGACATTGTTCAAACAAACATGTCGTTATTCAAAAAACAATATGCTGTTCAACTTTGGGCAGACAAATTTTTTTGGTAATATTAATATGAACCTTTTTTTATTTAGTATTCTGCTTAATGAAATAAAATGAATACCGTACATTATAAAACATTTCTTCTCATACCGGAAGTACTAGGGTCATGATCGAACCTACTTGCCGACAGTGGGGCATTACATCTCTGTCTATTGTGTCCGGTATTCCCACAACGACCACATCTACGTGTTCGACGTGGTCGTTCACCAGCAGAAGGAATACGTTGAACTCTGCGGCGACCAATTCGAATTACGGTCTTCGGAGGTAGGATATGAACAGGAATGTAGCCTGGGGGTTTCTTCCATTCAGATACATGTCCAACCGGACATATTGGTTCTGCGTATGCGGATACGAGAGATTCCACGGTATATAGGTTGCTGCATAGTGTTTGGGGTTCTTTGTGTCTGAACCTCGCAGCCATTATAGCATGACTACAAGGAATTTCCATGGAATCGAAAAACTTACAAGTGCACGTACGATTTTCAATGTCCACAATACCTCCAAAATTTGCGTCTTGAACGTTGAATCTCCACTGATTAATTGGTTCTATTTGGCATCGTCTCCCCATGTCTGAAGCTTTGGCTAATATAGAACGAGCGTAATCTGATAATGTGGTTGTGCGTGCCACCCATTGCTCACGCCTAACCCTAAACCATTTTTGAATGAACGATCGAACGAAATCTAGCAGAGCGGTAACTGGCAAATACCTTGCTTCCCTTGTTAATGCATTCAGACACTCCGCACTGTTACTGGTCATATTGTCATATCGTTTGTCTATCTGACGACATCTAGCCCATCTCTCTATGCCAGCGGCTTCAAGATAGGATGCAACCAAGCCATTACGGAATAGACGTATCTGATCCCAATAAACTAGAAATTCGGACTCACGATACGCTCTAGAAGCCTTCTTAAACAACTCCACAATCGCCGAGTTTTTAAAAAGTCTTTCTAGATTCCCTTTGATATGGTATGTACAGAGTGCATGGAATGCATTCGAAAATACCTCTTCAACTGCATTCGCTATGGTGGCATGACGATCTGACAAAATAACTAAATTTCCATTTTCTCCTATACAAGTCTTCAAATTGGTCATGAACCATTTCCACGAACGGTCGTTCTCATTATCAACAACTGCAAAAGCTAATGGATAACACTGGTTGTTGCCATCCATTGCAACACCTAAGAGCATACAACCCTTGTATTTTCCTTTTAAATGTGCACCATCGACAATCACCACTGGGCGAATGCTACTCAAGTATCCCCTTACACAAGGTCCTAGTGCCATGAAGACGTATTTGAAGTGAATTGAATCTTCCAACTCAATCTCAAAAATAGTTCCAGGATTTTCAAGTTTTAGGGCTTCCCCATACGCATGTAATATGTCATACGATTCTTCAGGAGATCCCCTCACAAGGCTCTGTGCTATTTCTTTCGCCATCCACGCCTTGTCGTAGCTTATATTCACCCCAAAGTCTTTTTGCATATCCTCAATAATTGTTTTAGGGGTATACACACGTCCTATTCCTGCAAATTTTCCTTTTATTAACTCACCAACGACCCTGGCAGTTGCTTGTCTGTGGTCTTGATTGAGAGAGTCTATTGAACACGTATGTGTACCAACATACTTTGATATACGAAACAGATCGCAACCATCCATCTTCATACCTCGTAGTCTCCAAGTGCACTCTAAATCGATACAACCTAATGTGTACAATATAGTAGTAGACTTCTTAACTCGAAATTCAAAATTACGCTTCATTGCGTACACATGCATCCTCATTTTTAAATCTGTCTTTGAAAAGAATATTTGTCCTTCGTGAACATCCAAATCAGAACCTGCATGATTTTGAACAATCAATTCACTACAAACTCTACCACTTGGTGGAGTTTGCTCATGTTGTTCAGAACCAGCTTCATCTTCGACCGATTCATCATCACTACAGTACTGTTCATCATTTTCTTCGTTGCTTGTCTCATCCTCTTCATTGTCATCCGGTTCATACATCTCATCTTCACTGTCAGTTGTCACATCTTCGACCGCATCAGCAGGTGTATATTCCTCATCATCTTCATCAGCTGTATCGAACCAATCTCCATTTAACCATCCTTCATTTTGTCCTTCATTTTCGTCATCATCTTCATCGTCATATTCCTCATCAGCTTCATCTGTTGGGTCCCCATGTTGTGCCAAATTCATATCAAGTGTATCGTTATTATTAAAACTATCTTCTACATGCTTCGGTTCCTTTGTTATAAAAATCTGAAACTGGTCAACATTAGGTTCTTGCATAAAAAACCAAACATCATAATCAGTATTCAACATGAATGGCGGTGAGGCTAAAGCCAACTGGTAGGAAACCCTCATTACTATGTTGTAATCTTCGTGGCTGATATTGGAAACCTGATAAATTCTTTGGCATAGTTCTTCATAATTGATAGTAGAAGGGACATAAATACCTTTTAGTATACCACGTTCGTAACAATTATTTTCCTCATCCCACAGACCATCGTATCGAATAAACAATTTCTTCATGGCCATCTTCCTCGATCCTCAATGAACAAGCGACATAAATGATAGTAGAAGGGACACAAATACCTTCGTTGAACAATTTATCACTTGTGTATGTATCTCGTTATCTCTCATCCACATAATATTATATTATTTTTCACAAGATCAATTGATTTGAAAGGCAGGGTGGCGGTACTTCGTCTAGCCTTTAATTCTTTCTGAAGGTGGGTAAGCAACATCAATTGATTTGAAAGAGCGAGTTTCATTCTAATTTTGTTTCTCGCTCTAGCTACAGGTACCTCGCTCTAGCTACAGGTACATCGACCATATTGAACGAGTAAACTTTTCCATTCTAATTTTGTTTCTCGCTCTAGCTACAGGTACCTCGACCATATTGAACGAATAAACTTTTCCATTCTAATTTTGTTTCTCGCTCTAGCTACAGGTACCTCGCTCTAGCTACAGGTACCTCGACCATATTGAACGAGTAAACTTTTCCATTCTAATTTTGTTTCTCGCTCTAGCTACAGGTACCTCGCTCTAGCTACAGGTACCTCCACCATATTGAACGAGTAAACTTTTCCGTTCTAATTTTGTTTCTCGCTCTAGCTACAGGTACATCCACCATATTGAACGATTTCATATCTCGCTCTAGCTACGTCTTTGGTCGCTCTCGTAACCATCATCAACGCTCCGTTTTTGTTCAATTCAATTTTGATTATAACGATGCGTACAGAAGGTGGGAAAAAATCTTTGTAATCATTGCACACGCTGTGTAGGATTTCAAATATTTCAATTTTGATTAAGTGCATCGCTCTAGCTAGAACGATCCGTACAAAATTAATTGATTCCAACGCTCGGTATTAATGGAAAATCTCATGGAAGGATTCTGATGACAGTGTCATCATCATTGAACTCGTTCTGGTGGCGCTCGCTCGAACGATTGGATTGGACGATGTTAATTGATGGAACTCGTTCTGGTGGCGCTCGCTCGAATGATTCAACGATATTAATTGTAATCTAAAATTAAAACAACTTTTTCCCCAACGGCACTTGCATACGAAACGACACATTCTTTTTACAATATAAACTGGTATTACTCCTCCTTTCAACTCAAACGTCTTTAAACCTTCCACATTCTTTCTTCAGAGCTTCCAAATTCTCTCTTCAGACCTTCAAAAATATTTACCAATATGTGTTCAGACGACTCATTCGAAGACATCTTCGGACGGGATAATGGTCCGAATGACGTGAACACTGATAGCGAATCAGAAGAAGATCCATTTTACTCCTCACCGCCGAAGTCACGCGGAACTTCATCTGATAGCGAAGATCCATCTTACCACAGCAGACCTGCATCATCTCAGTCATCCGCTCTTTCACCACCGAATCCACGCGGGGCTTCACCTAACGAGCGGGAGACCTCTCCTATTGAAGAACGTGAGGTTTCCAGCCCAAGTGTGAACCAACCTCATCCGCCGTCCCCACCTACCATGCTCTCTCGTGCTATGGAGGTTGAAGTAAACAAACCTTCACCGCCGCAGGAAACGTTAAAAAGAGCTGGACCAAGCGTAGCAGACAACATTGGAAAGAAAAGGAAGCCTGCTCCATTTGTCATCATCGATGACAGTGAATCAGAGTAGTAGGGAGGATGCTTCGTTGGGGTTGTTGAAGTTTTATTTTTTCCGTTTTTTTTTTTTTTTATGTTTTTATATAATATGCTATTTTAAATTACTCGCTCTTTCATCATTTGCATCATTTGCCATGAAAATGAGTAATAGATAGATACTAGCTCTGATTTAAATTAGAATATTACTTAAAAACATCAAAAAAAAAAAGGATATTAACGAGTAACTAGAATAACTAGAGCGATCGGGTATCTAGCGAGAGCGATCGAGTATCTAAAAACTAGAGCGAGTAAGTGTGTAAGAAACTAAAGCGAGTAAGTGTATAAGAAACTTGAGCAAGTAAATCGGGTATCTAGCGAGAGCGATCGAGTATCTATAAACTAGAGCGAGTAAATCGGGTATCTAGCGAGAGCGATCGAGTATCTAAAAATTAGAGCGACCGCCAATTTTTTTTAAAAGCGACCGCCATTTCTTATTTATTTTTTCATTTCTTATTTATTTTTTCCTCTCGCTATGTTGCGGGTTGCCTAGAAAAATTAAAAAGGTGAGGGTACTATTGGAACAAAAATCCCCCAAATTATCTCTGTATTCCTCGGGATCCTCACCTGACGCAAGCAAAAGGTCAGTTTGCCCCTTTTTTTCAGATCCGGGTCATTTTGACAAATGGGCCAAAATAGGGGGTCAGTCGTACAATTCTCCCAAAAATTTGGTCCATTCCAACCCATGCCCATTTTTTGTGGCTGTGAAAATAAATAATAAGAATAAATTAAATATGATCTATTTTCTAATAATAATATTAAAAAAAAAATTAAGAAAGGGTTGGTGACATAAATAGCAATTGGGGCATGAAAAATATAGCAGAATATAAAATATTTTGCAAATATGGCAAAAAAAAAAAAAAAAAAAATGATAGTCACAGACTACTAATAACTATTGATAAAATGACTATCACTAATAGACTTATCAGCGATAGTTGTTGACAAAATTCTATAAAAAAAAAAAAAAAAAAAATGTATCCGTAGTTATCATTGATAGAATTCTATCAGTATCACTAATAAAAAATGTCATATTTACAAACATTTTCAAAAAATGTTGTTGGCGCAAGATTTTGGCATCCTCCTTCCCGCTGCGCTTCGTCGTCGGATGGTGGTTGTCGGAGTTGGCAGGTACCTGCACAGAAAAAAATGAACTTGCACCGGTGCGGGGATAGGCTCACGGGGCTCCGATGCTTAAGTCAGAAAGATCTGAGCGTAAGTAGGAGTAAGTGACTCGAAACTTGTCTCCAATGTGTATTGCTTTTTTGGTTGCCTTAGATTGCGTACCTCGTGCATGCCTCCTTGGGCATGCTTTATGGAGTGCAAGATCGTGGGCCAGTCGGGTCGACCCATCTTTTCCTCATCATTAGGATCCCAAATTTCGGAGGGTTGGTGTGGACCAATCACCGTCAGTCCATACCGATCCTTATGATGAGGATCTTCGATCCCCTCGATCCAAGGCGGATTGAGGGGGACTGGTGTACCACTGTCTTATGGGATAAGGCAGGATCAGTGTCACATCAATTCACTCGTCATCCCGACGTGGGGGCGTTGGCGGTATGGCAACAATCGACATGGGAATGACCTAAGGTCATCCTGTCGTGGGCGACCGAGGGGTCGGCCGTTCGCCTCACGCACGTCCGATGATACCCTTGAGGGCTTGATCTTATGACGTCATGACATCACGTGTTTACCTCAGGCTGAGGTAGCCAGTAACAAGTGTTATATTTAGAATTATTTTATCCTTAAAAGAAGTTGGTGGTCATACTTTCTCACTCAATATTATTGAGTTCTCAAAAAATCAACTTGTCATCCTTCCACCAAAGTGAGAGGTGAGACTAGCTTATGGCTTCTATGAAGTCAGCCTCACGCGGTTCCCTCCTCCATCCGCCTGCCAACTGCAGAGGGGTTCGATTCCCATTATACGCGATGTGACAAAAAAGACGGATTCAACAAGATATGCCTCGCCCCTTCCACCCAAAAACCAATGCCCTACCCTCTTTCGAAATGGACAAACCAGAAAATCTATCAAGGGATCCTACCCATTGGACCAAACCAACCCTCCAACGCGAAATTGATTCTAATTTGAGTTAATTTCAATCCATGTGAAGCTGTTGAGGAAATAAATATTTTATGAAGTGGAAGAGGAGGTTAAGTAAGAGTCTTGTGTTGGATGTATTGTAGTGAAGTGAAGCAAAAAATTGAGTTCTACTTGTTAAAGCTAAAATATGGGAGACAATTTCTAAGTTCAATTATAATCTTTCATATTATCTAGGATTATCTTCATTTTTTCAAAAACAATTTACATGATTTTATTTCATATCAGAAATGGAATTAGAAAAAACATTCAGATTTATACATTTTTTTTTTTTTTTTGGCCCATTCGAAATTAAATCTCATCAAAACCATCGTTTTGCCTAGTGTTTCTCAAGTTTCTAGCAATTCATCGACACCATCCTAATGTTATACGTTCTTCGGGAATTGTAGACCTGATTTTGAGAAAGTTTGTCAAAATTGAACTGGCCTAATTTTGTTCGCGAGCCCACTTTTTCATTTTTCTCTCTCCTCCCTCCCCATTTTCTCTTCTCCTCTTCTCACCATTCTCAAATTCATCCTGATTCGCCTTCTCTTCTTCTCTCTCACCATTTTCAAATTTCAAAAAATTTCTCGAATAAATTGAATTTTGACTGAAACTGTGAATGAAGTTGAGTTCTCAATCCTTGTGTTGCATCATTCGATTGGAGTTGCAGTAGCATTTGCAAATCATAGAACAGAAATAAAGATTTACTAGAGAAAAAAATTGCAACAGAAACAAACCACGATCATGCAAAAAAAAAAAAAAAAAAAAAAATTGGTTGGGATCGTGGTTGCGTCTGAATTTTTTTTTGGCATGATTCCAATTATTTTACACTATCTCAATTTTTTTTTTTTTAATACAATATGAATATTTGTTTTTTTTACACTGGATTTTTTTGGCGTCGTGATTTTTTTTTATACAATTGTGGATTTGTTTTATTTATACTGGATTTTTTTATAAGTGGATTTGTTTTATACGATGGTGGATTTGTTTTCGCGATCACATTTTTTTTACGGATTTATTTATTTCCTGATGCTCATCTCAAATCTAAGCTTTTTTAACACAAATCTTTTTTTCTATGCGATCACATTTTTTTTTGCAAATCAATGACCAGAAATTTGAATTGCAGTAAGAGGAGACTCCATATTCAAATTATTTTTTTTACAAATCAATGGCGAGAAATTTGAGTTATAGTAAGAGGAGACTCCATATTTAAATTATACACGATCTCAAATTTTTTTACATCCACAATTTCTATTCGAGAAAACTTTTGGTATTTAGAAAGGTGAGAGAAAAGAAGAGAAGGCAAAGAGAAAAATAGACGAAATTGAGAAGGGTAAGCGTGAAGAAGAGAAAGCATAGACGAATTTGCGAATTTGAGAAGGTGGAAGTGAGGGAGAGAGAAAGCAGAGAAGGGTAAGCGTGATGAAGAGACAGCATAGACGAATTTGAGAAGGTGGGAGGGAGAGAGAGAAAGCAGTAAGGGCGCTTGTTTAATTCTCGCATAAGTTCGTGTCTTTGACTAAGGTCATTTGTTTAATTCTCGCATTAATTAAATATCTTTAAAAAAATATATATATATATTTTAAAGTTATGTAATAATTATCTTTAAAAAAAAAATAAAGTATATTTTAAAGTTATGTGACAAGTGGGACTAAAGTCCACGAATTGTAAAGTATATTAGTTATGTGACAAGTGTGACTTTAAATAAAAGTCTACGTATGGTAAGCGCAACTCAATTTATAATTATTTTTTGTTTGACAACATATGGAAGTGATTGAGCTATGTTCTTGTTTTGACAACTTAGTTTCATAATTTACAAAATTGATCTAGTTGGTTAAAATAACATATTTTGGATTCAAATCTGGTCGCCTCCTATTGTTATTTGATTATGTCTAATTTGATAGTAATACTACAAGTTTTCACGAAAAAATAATTGAATAAAATTCAACTGTAAAACTAGAAGGTTGTGTTAAAGGTCTTGAGGACAATCGATTCCAGACATCTCCACAATGATATGATATTGTCCACTAGACATAATCTTTATGACTTTGCTTTTGATCTCACCCAAAATATCTCATACTATTGAAGGTAGTTGTTCTCACTTATATACCCATAATTTTCCTCATTATCTAGTCAATGTGTGATTTTGTTTATATTCCCAACAAATTATATATCCCACGATCGTTTTCTAGTTGTAATAGAAAGTTTGAGCTGGAAATTAAATAAACAGCCTATGATTGTAATGGTAAGGAAGATAAAATAGTAAATAAGAAAACAGTCCATATAAGCATAATTCAAGTGACATAGACATGTACCCTTCTAATAGAAGATCAGAAGTTTGAGTTATCTGTCCTGTCTATTGTAAAAAAAAGAAAAAGTTGTTATGAGCATAGTTCAGCGATAATTACCGTTTGCTCATTTTCTTGAAGTTGAAGTATTAAATATGTGTACCCTACATTAAAAAGAAATAACCAATCTACATTCACAAGTCACACTCAAAGAAGTCAATTCATATTAATTTATGCACAAATAAACGAACTCTCAACACATTGCAATAATTGATTTACTATTCTTGTGGTTGAATCTTTTTTACATAAGCTCTCTTTAATAGTGTAATTATTATTTGATTTTTTCCTCCAATTCGTTGGAGCATATAAGTCGGGGTATTTGCACGAATGACCCGTCTCGGAGGCGTAATGTCAAATGAACCACAAGTTTAAACGGCAAGTTTCTGACATTTTATAATAATTATGTGTGAAAAGTCTATAGTGCTCTCGTGCTCATCTCTCTCCCAAAATTCGCGATTCTCCCTATCGTGATACTGAACATTCACTATTTTTCTTCTCTACGAATCATGATGCTCATTTACTTTCTAAAAAAAAAAAATCGCATTTTTTGAAACTCGCAAAGAAGAACGTTGATTATTAGCTAATGGTACTACAAACTTTTCACGTGATAGGTAGTGCCTAAGCACGAAGCCAAGAAGACAAAAAAAACTTGTGTTTTTAAAATCTGGGTCATTTGACATTACGCTCCCTAGAGGTCATCCGTACAAAAATCCCATACAAATTGCCTAGACTAACTCAAATTATAAAATATCAAAGAAATCAATCTCTTATTCAAAGCAAGGAAGAGAAGAAAAAAACTCTCTTAAAAATATCAATCAATAGAACACTCTCTTCAAGCTTAACACTAGGCATCACCAAGAGTGAGGGAAGCAAATAAATTCAGATTTTAACCCAAAGAAAAAAAAAAAAAAAATGTCTCCTCTAGCTTCATAAACAAAAACGATTGCTGAAAATTGATTATAAATTATAACCCCATAATTTCTTTTTCTTTTTCTTTTTAAGAATTTTACCATATTTTTTTTTATTTTTTTTAAAAAAAAATTATTTATTAGTACATTCCCGGTGGGGAGATTCAAACTACAGATCTCTTGGTCGTCAACACATACATATATTAGTTGAACTATGCTCGCTTTATCAATAATTTTACCATTCAAAAGTGAGGTTTCGAACTAATGGTTCATGAAAGATACTACTAATATATTTTAATCAATGAAATTATGTTCATTATTTTTTTTTTTTTTTTTGTTAAATTATGTTTAGATTTGTACCCCTATTCATAATTTTTCTAAAGTTGGTTGTACAAACAACAACCAGGTCCAAATAATTGCAAATTTAGCAAAATTTAAAATATTTTGTAAATATGACAAAAAATCAGTGGCTATCATTGGTATATGACTAGACTAAAATTTTATAAAAAACTAAGGTGATAGACTACTATCAGGATAGACCATACTATCTGATAGAAATTGTCATATCTGCAACAACAACAAAAAAAAAAAAAAAAAAAAAAAAAATTAAAAATGCTATATTTTTAATTATTTTACTCTAAATTGAGGTATGTTATAATTTCTCATTTTTTATCATTATATAAAGTCAACCATAAAATTTACATAAATCATAAAAGAAATAAAAAATACAAATTTATGATCAATATAGTTGCCAAATTGAATCATAGTCGTAGGACAAAAAAAAAAAAAAAAAAAAAAAAAAAAAAAAAAAAAACTCAAGTTGGAGAGAATCAAAAGATGCCAAAGACATAATCATAAAAAAAAAAAAAAAAGTAGTTAAAGTCATAAATGTTTTATCAATTGAATTGAATTACACAGTCAATTTAAAATAACAAGTTTCCCTAAAATAATTTACTTTAAACATATCAATTAAAAAAAAAATATACTTTAAAATACAAAATTAAATTTGAATTTAAATAGGGTTGGTTGCACATAAAAACCCAAAATAATTGTAAATTTAGTGATGTTTCCACTTTTTGGTATTAGACATGAATAAATAATCTAAAGTTTAAAACTTTTTGCAAATATGGTAAAATATCAGTTGCTATCACTGGTAGACTTTATGACTATTACTATAGACTTCTATCAGTGATAGACTTCTATCACTGATAGACTATTATCACTAACAAAATTCTATAAAAAAGACTACTATCAGCGATAGACCATACTATCCGTGATAGAAATTGTCATATCCGCAATTTTTTTTTAAAAAGTGATATATTTTTAATTATTTTAGTCTAAATTGACATATGTTACAATTTCTCATTTAAATAAGCCTATAATTACGGAAAGAAAATAAAACTTTCAAATTTACAAATATTAAATTTCATAGGTGTTTGGGACACCAACTTAGAATTTGGTAGATTGTGTTATTATAATATACTCTATGTTTAACCTACCAACTATTATAACTTATCACCAATAAAATAACTATTATAACCCACAAACTATTATAATCACTGACTATAATTATTCATTCAACGCTTCAAACAACATAGATGCGTTATTCGACAAAATGCCAATATAATCATCTCCAAACACTTCTAAAAAAATCTCAGTAAAAACTATTGTGAATTGAATTTGTTACCTTCAAATTTGAGAAATAATTTTTCTGAATTTATGGAATTGTTATAACTACTCGGAAATTTAATTATTTTATTTTTCTTTACAACAGAGGATGAGAGACCCAATGAACTTTTGCTCTAAGGTAAATAGTTAGATAATGTTGTCAATTAAACATTCTAAATCTTAAATTATCTCAAAATTATATGATTTTTTTTTTATATTTCTTTTTAATGTACGAGAATTGTTGCAATCATACCCCTAAACTTCGTTCTAAAAGAAAATTCTAATCGCTAATATAGTTATAAAAGTATGGTTTAATTTCAATAATATCATAACTTTTAAGAAGGATTGAAATATGTGACCCAAAAAAATATTGAAATGGAAAGTTTGCAAACCATGGATTTTACAATTAAGAATGTAATTGTAGCAACCTCTATATTTCAACGGTGTCATTACATTTTGAAAATATATATATATATATATATATATATATATATATATATTTTTTTTTAGTACATAGATTGGGTGGAGTCGAACCACATATCTCTTGATCGTCAATACATACATAAATTGGACCGGCACAAAAATATTTAGATTGGTACACCAAAATGGAATTTTAATATTTTAAACTTTAAGGTGAGAAATATATAGCAGTATTAATACATAATTGTAAAAGTCATCCCTAATTCCCTCCACAAGATGACAAATCCAACTGCCCATCAGTCAACGGGTTGACGCAATCCTTAAAAAAAAAAATGTAATTTAATTAGAAAAATAATAATTCTGTCTTTTCAATAAATAAATAATAATAATTCTGTAAATAACAATATTTTACCATTATACATTCATAGCTTAACTGAACATAATCGCGAACAAAAAATATAATCGTTGTTGTAAAAAAAAAAAAAATATAATAATAAATGGTACCAGAGTTTTTTTGATTTAGTAAAATTACAATTATATGTAAATTAATACAAGGATCGAATCCATGACCTCTTAATCACTGACACAACTTTATGACAATTGAACTATGTTCGGTTTGACAAAGAGGAAGTTTGTTCATATTCTCTATAAATTAAAAATATATATATAAATATCTTAAAAAATTGAGTCATTTTACGTTAAAATTGGGAAGGGTGATATGTGAAAAAAAAAAAAAACTCCTTATTTAATGGTATTCAAACTTCGGTCTTCAGCGACACCCCTTGGCGGTTTCTTCCTTGTGTGTCAGAATTTATTTTTTATTCGTTTGCTGATTTTTATATAATGATTTGAGTTTTTTTGTATCTGGGTTTGCCAGCAAAATCCCAGAATCGCACGTTGTTGTTTAATTCCAAGTTTCTCTCAATGGAAATCTCGATCTGTCATTGAATTTTTCTAATTCCGACCAATCTGCTTCGGGTACTTCTTCTTTGTTCCTATACTCTTCCATTTTCGAATTCTGAAATCAATGGTGTATTCTGGTCAACTCAATCTGGTTATGGTGAAGATTTGTTATCTGGGGTAGTGTAAATATTTGGGGATTGATTTTGTTCTGTATTTCCTTTGATGGGTTTTGATTTTTAGGTAGAATGTTTGATTTTGATGTTTTTTTTTTTTTTTTGGTTAGAATTAGAAATGTGATGTTTCTAGCTGCAGTTTGAAGTTCTAGGGATTGAAATTTGGATTTCTTGAAATTTGTAGGGTTTTATTTTTAATCCATGTTTTGTTTGTTGTTATTTTGTTTTAGGTGCTTGGGAACTAGGGTGGAAAAGTTGTTTTGATTTTGATGTAAATTCTACAGACACTGTTAGGAGGAGACTGAGAATTGAGATCATGGCTTTTGCTCAGAAATGGAATTGTCCATGGTCTCTTGGGGCTTCAATTGCTTCTATAATTGCATTGGTTACAGTGGTTCATTTGTTCTTCTTTCCTTTGGTGCCTTCTTTCGATAACTTAAGGCGATTTCCGAATGCTGGTTTTGCTTTTAACCAGTCTACTGAAGAAGCCTATAACAACAACCATGCCAAAGAATATCCAGGTCCAGCCATTGATTTGAATCATAAGTTTCCTCCTGATTCTCACCATGCAGTTGTTTATCATGATGCACCATGGAAGTCTCATATCGGGCGGTGGCTTTCGGGTTGTGATGCCAATACTAAGGAACTCCAGATTGTTGAGGTAGTGAGAAATTGAGAAAAATTATCTCTATAGTTCACCCTCTAGCTTGAGTAAGAGTTGGTTTTTGTTTGATTCGATATTCTTTTCAATCGTGGATGATAGGTAATAAGTATAGACACAAACTTCTTCATTTGTCTCTTAAACTAGGTCTCAAATAATATCAAATGATAACTGCTCTCTTTCCATATAATTAAGTTTCTTCAGAGATTTCTTATGGAAATTTATTAGTTTGACTTCTGCTGTGTGACATTGATCTATTTATAACTAACTAAATCTCTTCTGGCAGTTATTAGGTGGCAGTGGTTGTAAAAATGGCTGTAGTGGGCAAGGTGTTTGTAACCATGAACTTGGACAATGTCGGTGCTTTCATGGATACAGTGGTTAGTTTTATCTCTTCTGTTTATCTATCTTCATCATTTTTTCTCGAGAAACTGCAAGTAAAAATCTGTATGAGGTTTTCCTTCTGATGTACAGTTGAAGTTATAAAAAAAAAAAAGACTTTAGTTTGAGCTCAAGTTTGATTGAACTATGTGTCTTTTGATTGAATTTCCATCAGTAATTTGACTTATTATCCTCATTTGTTGCTATAGAGAAAGTGACAAAATTAGTAATTATACTGATTTGATCATTTGATTAGTTACCTACCTTATTTGCTTTTCTTCTGAATACAAACCAACACATGGCCAAGTAGTGGTTATGCACTTCACTCACTAACAGTGGCTCAGTTGTCATAATCTAATTCGTTTGAGGTTTGCATTGGCCATTGAGGATTAAAAATCCTACATCTACATCCACTTGTAACTTTGTGAAGAAAGGAAAACATATATATATATATATATATATATATATATATATATATATATATATATGCACTTCTAGACAATTTTCTTCAGAAACCTTTAAAAATATTCCATTCCAGCTCAATTGTTTTTAAAGAGAGAGGTAGAACGAAAAAAGAAAAAAGAAACTCCCCCTCCCCCCAAGTCTTTTCTGTTATTTTACTATATTTTGAGGTTGATATTGTAGAACTCTTTTAAATTAATCTTGGCTGCTTGCAATAGGTGAAGGATGCTCTGAGAAAGTAAAGTTAGAATGCAACCATCCTGGTTCAGAAGAGGCACCATATGGGCCCTGGGTTGTCTCAATTTGCCCTGCAGCTGCTTATTGTGACACAACAAGAGCAATGTGTTTTTGTGGGGAAGGCACAAAATATCCAAATCGTCCAGTAGCTGAGGCATGTGGTTTTCAAATGAGGTAACTATAATCCATATTCTTGAGCTGAAATGTATCTTCTCTTAGATGATACCTTTTTTTTTTTTGATTTGATGATTTCGTGGTATCTGTTATAGGCCATCCTCTGATCCTAATGCTCCTAAAGTTACTGATTGGACAAAAGCTGATTTGGATAATATTTTCACCACAAATGGAAGCAAACGAGGATGGTGCAATGTAGACCCAGCTGAAGCATATGATGCAAAGGTGAAATTTAAAGAGGAATGTGACTGCAAATTTGACTGTTCGATGGGGCGGTTCTGTGAAATACCTGTATCTTGCATTTGTATCAATCAATGCTCTGGACATGGGCATTGCATGGGGGGGTTTTGTCAGGTAATTTTTTATGTATTTTTGTTTTTTTTGGTACATGTGTAATATTTTCCCTTTTCTTTATTGGGTTGGGGGTGAGGGGAGCTTAATGATTTCCATCAAATAGGACTATTCTACTTTGTTCCAAGGTAGTACGTAGTAGGTCTATACTCACAAATTTTTATAGCTTAAATTTACTTCAGGATGTTGAAAATGTAGATTTCGTTAGTGCAATAGTTGATGGCTCTATTTTCAGAAAAATCTTAGAACGCCTTCAACCTATCATGTTTTAAGATGTTGTAACCTTTTTAAAAAGATCAGTTGTCAAGGGACAAGGGGTCCCTTCCCCAAAGGCTACTAATTACAAAAACACCTTCCAAACCAAGTTAATGAGGAAAGTGGATTAATTACAAAAGGACTTGTGTTGGCTACTCCAATTAGAGGCCATGAACTCCCTTGTGTTGGCCTCTTAAACTTTTTCCTCAATAATTGGTTTAATAATAGTGCTATATGTTGTGAATACGTCTTCAACTTAAAGTTTTCTAAACCATGAAGTAATTTTGCAAAAAGTAGTCGCATTGGATCATATGAGTTGATGAAGATTAACTTTTACTCCTTTTGCACTCGCAACAGAGTCGTTAAAAATAATTCTAGTGGTCATAAATGAATACTTTTTGTTGTTATTGTTAAACTACAACCTTTCTGTTCTTAGTACTGTAACTTTGAAATGGTACACATGCTCATTTTTATACTTTTCCCTGCCCAAGACATCATCGAACAAAGAAGATACCTTTTTTACAATTTATGAAAGGACATACCTGATTCAAAACGCACATGAACTTGCTTAGGACATTAGTTAATCCAAATGTTGTTACAAGCCACTGATAAATTCTATGTTTATCCTTGAAAGCAATTGAATTATCATTTCATATACCAGTTCCTATATCAATCTATCTTAGAGAAAATAGTCGTAGTGCAATTAATTTATGGATGTAGAAATCCATACGTTGAAAGTTAACGGATGATTTTCATGAACACATAGAACATCTTTGGATAAAGGAGGAATTATGACAAATTCCTCCTAATTTTCTTGAAGGAAATCCATTGGTATTATTATCATTATTCTATTATTTGTGGATAATCAATCACTTCTCATGCTGAACAGCTAAATCTGGTATGTACTGCAGTGTAACAAGGGCTGGTATGGAGTTGATTGCAGCATTCCATCTGATCAAGTATCTGTGAGAGAATGGCCTCAATGGCTACTGCCGGCTCGAATCGATATACCCGATCGCCTGCATATTACTGAAAACAAATTTAATCTTAAACCTACCGTGAATAAAAGAAGGCCCTTGATATATATTTATGATTTGCCCCCAGATTTCAACAGCCAACTACTTCAGGTCTGAATGAGATAAATTTTCCATTTCTAGCCACATTCCTTCCTTAAGCAAACTTCATACACAGCATTGATTTGGTGTTGCAGGGGCGTCACTGGAAGTTTGAGTGTGTTAACAGAATCTACGATAACAGGAACGCAACAATATGGACAGAGGATTTGTATGGTGCTGAGGTATGGTTTCTTAAGTAAGATGTTTTTGGGTCAAGTGGTGAGTTAATATGGTTATCTGAGCTAGTGCTCTTGTGTTCAAACATTTGCAATATCATTTCCTCTCCGGTTAATATTGACAATTCACTTGTCAGGTGTTGTGTTTACTTAACTTTTGAATTTATGGGTTATTTAATGCTTGAACATAGCTCAGTGTAGTCATCCTCTAGAATACACTATAACAAAGATTTTGTGCTTATCTCCTTGTAGATGGCATTCTATGAAAGCATCTTAGCTAGTCCACATCGAACATTGAATGGTGAAGAAGCAGATTTTTTCTTTGTCCCAGTTCTTGATTCATGCATCATAACTCGGGCCGATGATGCTCCTCACTTGAGTTTGAAGGTAGGCATGTACACGCATTTATTGCAGATCTGTTTAGCATATTACTATGTGGTATATGTCTATGTATGACCTGAATGTTTTCCATCTTTATAAACTGCTAAAGTAAGTATATTGTCTGGTCAAATTCTTTGAAACTATTAGATGGAAACGTAGGTCCCATAATATGTCATTGTTCTTGGGCCTTTTTCTTCTAAAACTATGAAACAGTATATATTTAATTCATTGATGAAGCGGGCTACCCCATCTGGTGAATGGATAGGTGCAAGCAAGAATGATAGAGTTGTTACGGAAATGTCTTCTTGTTCTTTACAATCAAGAAATGAGAAATGTGTTTGGTATCATTATCCACCATAGCCAACTTAAAAGGCATATTAATGTGATCTACCTCTATGATCATTATTGTTTTTTTTTTAATTATACATTGAACTTTTCACATTTGTTACAAGAAGGATATTGATCAATAAATAAATACTCCGTATGTGTTTTCTGATCTTACTGTTGTATGCTGGTATTTTGTCACAATTGTTTATATATTTATCTATACATGGTTTCTTATTTTTCCTTCAGTTCTCAATCTTAACTATTACGACAAGTCAATCTTCTCTCTCTTATTAAAGAAGATTTATGATTCTATCTGCTGTTAGTTCCTCATCTAGCTTTGATAAGAGTCGAGATGTGTTGACTCTACAGATTTCTTCACGAGCCCTGTTTATGTAGGAAAAAGAAATGCAACAGACACACTAAATACTATTCTGGATAATACGGAAAATACGGTCATGAGTCAACTATTCTTTAAGCAATGATGTTTGATTGAGTTGAGGAAAGTAGTTTGATGCCCTTATTTTTCAGGACTTCATGGGCTTGAGGAGCTATCTAACACTGGATTTCTACAAGAAGGCACATGATCACATTGCTGAGCAGTACCCTTACTGGAATCGCACTTCTGGACGAGATCATCTATGGGTACGTGTTTGGTTGGTTGGTGGTGGGGGGGGGTGGGCGGGGTTAAGGCGATCCTTGCATTCCTAAAGGAAATTTGCTCATGTGTGCTTATATAACTTCTCTTCTAATGGTAGGTGATGTGTATTCTACTAATATATCAACTTTATGTCTGAAGACAGTTCTTTTCATGGGATGAAGGTGCTTGCTATGCCCCCAAGGAGATATGGAACAGCATGATGTTGGTTCACTGGGGTAACACAAACTCTAAGCATAACCATTCAACCACAGCTTATTGGGGTGACAATTGGGATAATATACCTTCTAGCAAAAGAGGAAATCATCCTTGCTTTGACCCCGACAAAGATCTCGTGGTTCCTGCATGGAAACGTCCTGATGGGAGTAGATTGAGCAAAAAACTTTGGGCTAGGTACTGTTCATTTATTCTTCTAAAACATCTCTAAGTCTTTTCTCTAGATTTTTTGCTTCAGTAAAAAAAAGTTGAGTTGGTTTAAATCCGTAATACAATAATCTGCAGACCACGTGAAGAGCGGAAGACGTTCTTCTTCTTCAATGGAAATCTTGGACCTGCTTACGCAAAGGGAAGACCGGAATCCACGTAAGATTTATAAGAGTTATTTCCAATATTGGATTGTTTCCTTTGGAATATGTGGAGAATTTTCCTACCGTGCCGCACCAGAATTTTTTTCTTTAAAATGGTGATATTTGAACAGCTACAAAAATGAAAAAAAAGGAAATTAATTAAATTTAACCTTTTTGTTGCTTTGATGTGAAGGACAATGTTTCAACTCATTGTTAAAAGTTATTTATGGATTGAGCTATCAAGAATTGGATATTTTTCGAATTTGCTCAAATGACCTAATGAATAGCTTGGTATTGTTTCCCTTCTCAAAAAGAATAGCTTGGTTGTATTGTATCCAGGTATAGTATGGGTATTAGACAAAAAGTAGCAGAAGAGTTTGGATCGAGCCCGAACAAGGAAGGAAAACTTGGGAAACAACATGCAGACGATGTTATTGTTACCCCATTACGTACTGAAGATTATCACAAAGATTTAGCAAGTTCTGTTTTCTGCGGTGTGATGCCTGGTGATGGTTGGAGCGGTCGTATGGAAGATAGTATTCTGCAAGGATGCATCCCTGTCATCATTCAGGTAAACTGCACCTTCTGTTTCTTCTGATGTGGAATCATGCATTGAAGTCTAGATGTTTTAATGCTCATCATTCATTCAAATTTGTTTTCTAGACGCTCTTATATCAAAATAACGAATATGCTAGAAACAGGACCGGTAACATTAAATGTGGCTCGTGGTCTCCTTTTGCCTCTTTTTCTTTATTCTTTACTCTCTTTCATCAATTCTCTTTCTTCTCTTCAGATGTGAACAACCATGTTGTTATGATTCTTTTCTTTTCCCTATTTTGCAGGATGGAATTTTCCTTCCATATGAGAATGTGCTCAACTATGAGAGTTTTGCTGTTCGAATAGGAGAAGATGATATTCCAAATTTGATCAACATTCTTAGGGTAATGTTATGCTTAATTTAACTTGTGAATGAAGTTGTAACTTACACCGAAGAAATGTCGATTCATTATGCTTACGGATCTTGGTTTGGTTTTGTAGGCATTTAACGAATCAGAAATTGAATTCAAACTGTCAAATGTACGGAAAATCTGGCAGAGATTCGTATACCGAGATGCTGTTATGCTGGAAGCTCAGAGACAGAAAGTCATTTACGGATTTCAGGAGGATTGGGCAGATGAACATTCTCAATTAATTGAAGATGATGTTGTTGCTACAGTTTTACAGGTAATAATTATTTTTCTTCTGATAAATGATAAAGGGTAAAAGCTTTAGTAATTAGAAGTTATCTGTTTTGTATTTTGTCCGAATAGGGTCTTCTCATCTATATATAACTACTCGATGACTAAAAGAGTATGCTCCTCGCGCTTCTAGTCTTTGGTATCCACAGGAAGGAACAGAGTTGAAAATCTTTGAAAACCTTTCCTTTTTGGAAACTTTTTTGGAGCTCTCTCTCAGTCAACTAAGGAATCAAATTGAACAGAAAAATAAAAGAAAATTATCCCACCCCTTTCTTTCTGACCTGATCTCTTGTGATTGAACTCCATGCTAAATATTTCTTCCAATCCCTCACTGGTGAACTGGGTATCACCACCCAGCCATCTGAAGAGCCAATGATAGAAGAAAAAAAACGAAAATAAAATTTCATAAAGAATTAAACTGTATTTCTCGAACTCTAGTAACCACTATGGGTTGGCTTAATGGTACCGGAACATGTGAAAAAAAAAGTAAAAGAGACTTTTTAATGTATTTAAACTCCATAGTAGCCACCTATCTAGGATATTAAAGTCCAATGAGCTTCTTTACAATCAAATGTTGTAAAGAGTTTGGGTGTCGTCTTGTGAGATCAGTTGAAGTGCAATTAACTTGGCAAGGCACATATACAAACTCAGATACTGAAATAAGTAATGTGATTTTTCCAATTACCTGATAGGCTTGATACTATAATGCTGAAAATACTTTTGTAAATTATGTCAGCTTAAAGTCCAATTATGATGAGACCCAAATTTTGATTGAAGATAGCTAGTCAACACTAAAGTTGTTGAAGTCTGAGATTGCTCATATTTATCCAGTTTGTGGCTGATGTGGAATTTTTTATCTACCATTGCATATTATAGCATAATTTGTCTATGCCTAGTTCTTCTCTATTGAAACTCATATGAGCTTATTTCTTGATCTTAAATTTTCTAGTGGATTATCATGCAGCTTCCATCTTCATGATTATTTTTTGAAAGTATGTGTAATCATGTAAGTATCTGGAAACCTGTAGTTGACATTATTTGGCTTGTCACTGTTGTTGTCTTGAGTAGGTTCTACACTACAAGTTGCATAATGATCCTTGGAGGCGGAACGTTCACTCGAAAAAAGAGTTCGGGTTACCCCAGGAATGTCTAATAAAAAACAAATGAAAAAGATAGTCCTACATATTCAATACTCAAATATATTGCTGCATTCATCATGGCGTTAAAGATGGCAAGATGGCAGCTTATTTTTTGCTTCCAGGCATTCCTCGACTACATAAAAACCTGAGTAGATAGCATCATCCTCTTCGATAATGCCCAGAAGCCCAGCTCTCTTTCTTTCTCTTCTCAAATGTATGATTGATTTTTGAACCAAATGTAAACCACAGAGAATAATATGATTTGTTCCATCATTCCACACTCCCACACAAAGTATATTCATTAAGGAGGTTTCTTGTAGCCGTTTGTTATATTTTTTGGGTAAGAAGGATCAAGAAAAAGCAATAGAAGTTCTTGCTCATAGCCCCTTTGTAGCAGTTATTTGATTCAAGTGTACTTGCAAAGTTTCTTTGTGTGGTTTCTGAAGTTCTTGCTCATAGCCCCTTTGTAGCAGTTATTTGATTCAAAGTGTACTTGCAAAGTTTCTTTTTGTGTGGTTTCTGATTTAAATAGTTTTATCCTTTTGGGTGGTTTGATCAGACCCCTTTTTGTGGTTTGGTGGAGGATTTATATGGCATTTGATTTCGTTGATAGGGCTTAAAATTTGGGATTTTTGTACGGATGACTCGAAATTTTCACCCGTTTGACAAAATGACCCGAAATAAATAAATTAGGCAAACTAACATTTTACGTGCGTCAGTTGAGGATTTCGAGAATCCCGCCATAATTCTACGTTCCGATAGTGCCCCTTGTCCTAAATATTAATGTTTTGTATTTAAGAAGGTCTAGGCAACCCGCAAGCTAGAGAATTCGGCAGATCTGGTTTCGTATAAATTACGATTTTGTTAACTATTATTTGCTCGCTCTCGTTATATACCACGGTCGTTCATCCACGCGCTCGTCTATTTTTGAATTTGCACTAGAGCGAGAAAAGTTTAGAGTAATCTGATTGGATCGCTCTCGTTATGAAATTATCGCAGACGCTGAAATATTATGCAACTCGCACTAGAGCGAGCCAAATGATTAATTCACAACATAAATCTAATTGTGCGAGATAAATAGAAGTTAAATTAGTCATTACATTAATGGAAAAGAAAGAAGACATTGATAGTAGAACATTACAAACACAAAAACAAAAAAATAAATTAAGCAAAATAATCGGAATCCAGGCGTCCTACTCATCCAATTCGGTGTCGTTGATGATCACCAAAGGAGGCGGCCTCTCCTTCCTCTTCTTCCCGTGTGGTGCCCTTGGTCTTGCTTGTGCGGCCGCTTGTGCCCTCTTGTCTCCAGACTCCTTAGCATGGGGGAGGATTGAAGGTGGGGACCGAGGAGGAGGCTAGTTGACACTCGAGCTGGATATTTCTCGTTCCTCGATAAGATTTGTATCTGACTCAATTGGTGAAGGAGCGCGGAGCTATGGGGGTGATGGCATAGAGGAATGCACTCGAGGGTAGTGTGGTGTTGCGTGCTCAATGTGTTGAAATAATTAGGCAATAAGAGAGATAGAGCACTCAGAACATGCAAGCATACATGATCTTATAGCAAGTAGTACGTATATTTCATTCGTTTTCCCACAGAGACTTATTTTTAGCTATTCGCGAAGTGTTTTGTTAAGAAAGAAGGGGTGGATTTGATGGGGTAAAATTGGTGTTTAATTATCTACTTTTTGCTGAATGTGTAAAGGGCAGTAACATAAACAAGAACAAGTTAAAGCTAAGCTAAAATGACAAGAGACGAGATTAATAAATGAAGGTAAAGACCGCTAAACAGAATGGAAACTTAGTCGGAATTGCGGGGACCGCAATTCTACCGCAATTATAATGACAGCGAAAGTGTGCAAATGGGTGAATTAAGGGCTACTAATGACTATCCTATAGGCATTTTTATACGATTCTCAAACACTGGATCTACTCTCTATGCATCAAACTATCTCAAACTCATGTATCGTCCGATTCCATGCATTAGATTCTTTAGTTTACTCAACTCAAAGTAAGGTCTTAAGCATCTTGTTATGGCAGAAAGATATGGTTTGTGCTAGGGAAACGCCTATTCCTAGGCCGTTTCCTGGTTACCTTGAAAGGCTAGCATGATAATATGACTCTGAACTCTTACTCCTTCCAGAGGTTAGGAGTTCTTTGGACAAAATGGATGGTCAATCGAAATTGCCCGTGGGATGAAGCTTACATACAATCAATGTTCGAGAGCTATCCTACATGCTTGGTTCACGTTTTTTAGCCTATAGTGTTGTCATTAGCATGCCCCTAAGAGATTTAGTTACTCATGGATATAAGGAGAACAGAACTAAAGGATAAAACAGACATGCTTCGAAGGGAAATGTGCTTAAAACAGTAAGGGAAGGCAGTAGAATGAAAAGGCAGAGACTGTGAAATACGGAATTGAAACTTGATTACTTGATTGTTTGAATAGACAAAAGAGAGCTTAAAGCAAATGACAGAGAGACAGAACACAACGAATTATCTTAATCTAGCTATTAGAAAAGAAACAACAACAAGGCAGAGTTGGAAAAATAGAAATGAAGAACAGAAAGCAATAAACAGCTCGAATGACTCGTTGCAGTCGCCTCGAATGAAGGATGAGAAAGGACAGCCTTGCTTGGATGAATCCAATCGGGAGAGAAGAAGAATCTCCTCTCCTTCCTATCAGATTATCGATTCCAACAGCTGAGCTTCGCAACCCAGCAGACGGCAAAGGAAAACAGGAGAAAAGATGGACTGCGAGAAGACTTCTACGCTTTCGGATGATGATCAAACCCTCTACTTTGACCCCCTTTTATAGTAATTTGCAGGTGCGTTTGGGCCAAGGAGAACCATCCATCCTCAACGTCGTACTTCAAAATGGATGGAGGAGAAAGAACGAATCCCTGAAATAACGGAAAATAACAGAAAAAGATCAGTCAACTTACGGATTTCACTTGAAACATTGCGGTTTCAGCAATGTTTCCGCAATGCTGCCGCAATGCTCATTTTTCCTTCTTTTAACTTCGGTTTTTAATCCTTTTCTTTCCTTTTGCACACAAGTCCTAATTTAGCTACCTTCTTCTAAATCTCATATATAAGCATAGGTTTAAGCTAAATCCTATCAAAAACACCTAAGAGTGTACATCTTTCTAAGCTAAATAAGTCCTAAAAAGGTCACTTTTGGAGACGTAACATGTGGTAAGAAGGCTCATCTTCCTCGCTATCCTCGGACATCGTCGTGGATTTATACGACGACCCACCAGAGTCGTAGTTCATGTCGTATTGATAAGGCACATGACTCCTTCCATATATGTTTGAGAATGAGTCGTCGGAAGACATGACAGTGAAATGTGGAGAGTGAAGGTCTGATAATGGAGAGAAAAAGAAGTTATTTCGAAAATGAAAATGAAGTGTTAGAAGTTAAGCATGATCAATAAATATACGATAGGGTGTCGTTTTGTATGGATGTGAAGGAGTTATTATGCATTGATATTGTTCATTGTCAGGCCACAATTGGCAAATCTAACGAGTAGGGGTGGGGGTTCCTATGTAAACTGGTAGCGAGAGCGAGCCAATTTATTATTCTACTGGTAGCGAGAGCGACTTCACTTCTACATCGATAAGGTGGGTTGCAAGAGAATACAATTATATGGAGGCAATGGCAGTTGAAGTGTGTTATAAACTCGTGGGAGATATAAATGAACCTTCATGATAAAAAAACCTTTCAAATCAATTTAAGTCCAATTAACCGTAGACCACCAACCAAGCGAGTGAGTGTGAGGGTTCTTCATTCTAGTTGTAGCGAGAATGAGATACTTCATTTGAATAAATAATCATTTTTCTTGAAATCAGATGTGAGAGTAATTGTACGGGCGTGAGGGTTCTGATTTCTACAGGTAGCGATAGCGAGCTAATTAATTTTAGGAAATCATCATTGCACCTTGAAAACTGGCAGCGTGAACCTTTCAAATCACATTGAAGAAGGTTTAGGGTTTAGTACATATACATTAGATGTGTGGGTAAGTGAGCGAGCGAGGGTTCGAATTTTAAAATGTAGCAAGAGCGAGCTAATTTATTTGGAGAAATCATGATTGCTCCTTGAAACCCTAAACCCAAAAATTTCAAATCAAATTGAAGATGAGATTTCAAACTTCAAGTACTTCCAATGTCCAAGTTCCTTTTTTACGCAGGTAGTGAGAGCGAGCTGAGGGTTACTTACTTATAGTGGTAACCAGAGCGAGCTTAGATGTATGTAATTTTTTGTTTTTTCAAGAGCAAGCTTAGATGTAGCGAGAGCGATAATAGGTGCAGGTTCTTACTTATACCGGTAGCGAGAATGATTTCACTTCTACATCTAAAGGTTGGTTGCAAGAGATTACAATTATATGGAGGGAGAGTGGTAGTTGAAGTGTGATATAACCGGTGGGAGATCTAAATGAATCTTCATGATCAGAAACCTTTCAAATCAATTTAAGCTCAATTAATCGTACACCACCAACCTTTCAAATCAATTGATGATTATAAGAAATCTTCTTACACATTAAGTAACATTGAACATGAATCACGTAATTCACGCACCCATTGAGGAAAGCATAGCAAGTAGACACTTTCATTCTTGCATTTAAGTTCACCACATTCACGTAAGTTCTTTGTAGTTATTGCGATCTTGCATGTAGAATAAGTGTTTTTCCCTTTTTATTTGAGTTCAAATATATAATAGTTGGTAGGGAGATAACGCAAAGTCTTTGTTTATTAGGTACGACGGTGTTTGGGAAGAAGATAATAATTATTACAGGGGTGAAACACTAAAAGGTATTTACGTCCTGATGACAGTGAATTTTGATGAACTCATACATACGAGGTTGCGAACATTGGTGAGTCCCATTTTAACATTGTAATGAGGGTTAAATATGAATTGGTTTTGGAATCATCCCCATTATATATTAAAAATGATTACGATGTGCGTTTTTTTGTTCAACAACAAAATGTTGAGTCCTACCAAATATGCATAACAACGGAACCAAAGCATGATGGAGTAGATAACGTAAATGCAAACGTGACGGATGCAATAAGGTCTTATACCGATCGGGAAATTAATGAAATACAGTTGGTCGATAGCTCGGATCCTTGGGAGACACGTAACCAGATTCGTGAGTTGGACTTAGAAAACGATGGAGACAATGAAGACTAGAATGGTACATGGGACTTCCATAATCAGTTACGTGAGTCTGGCGTTGGGGAGGGTGCAGACAATGAAAGTTGGTTAGAGGAAGATTGGTTGGATACAAATAACGGAGAAGATGACCTATATGAACCATTCGGGGAGATGGAAGAGAAGACTACAACGGATGAAGAAGACGAGTTATATGAATTGGTGGATGAGACAAACAAATGAGACCATAGATGAAGAAAATGAGTATATGACTTATCAGCTGAAGATGAAGCGGCAGATGTGGAAGAACCAATTCTTCTTATTCAGCGTAGTACTCCCGAAGTGTGGATGATTCGCTCAGACTCGGTGCATTATTTTGTGTATGGGCATGCAGTGGATAAAATGGTAAAGCATGCAATGGATAGTGAAATGGATGAAAATAAACAAAAAAGTGAGTTTCCTACCGTAATGACACAAGCATATACCAAAGCGCTAACGTGTAATATTTAAAAATATTTCAAACTCGATCCACAAAAAATATGATGAAAGAACTAGTAGTGCGTTGTCAAATACGTAAAAAATTACTAACATGCGCTAGACGTGGTAACAAAACAAATAAAAGGTGGTTGGTTGGTTGTTCATGCGGTAGCGAAAATAAACGATGTTCTCATGCTTATGTTATAGAATATATTGACCATGACAATCCTACTGGAGTTCAAATGCATGCTTATGTGATAGAATATATTTTAACCTATGGATCTAAGCAGAGAGATCTGCAAGCGAATCCACGATGGTTCAACACTATGCAAGCGACCGAGTATTACTACCACAATGCTCATTATACTTCTCTCTATTGCTAACAAGTGGAGCGTATGCCTGTTCACGACATGTATATTTCCCTACCACGAGCTCTATCTTAAGTAATTCGATGAATGATCTTCTCTCGGACGTTGTTATGCAAAGCTACCTCTGTCAGTTGATCAGAAAGGTAAAAATGTATTTAAAGACAACACTCTTAAGAAGAAAATACCAAGATGCTTGCAAAAAGATAAACTTATATAAACATGATTATAAGAGTTGGGGTCGACAACCAAGTCTTGAATATAAAAAGTTAGCTACTCATGAAAGCGATAAAGAAAGTGATTAAAGGAAGGCGAGTAAAGAAAGCAGTAAAGAAAACGATTAAAGTGCACCAAAGAGTGTGAAGCGGCGGTCGCAGCTCGACAACGTTGACGGGTTGTCACTTTCTCCGGTTGTTCTCAGTTTGACAGTCTACCTCTCCTCCTCTTCTCGAAAACTTGGTAGAACTTTAGGAAAATAATACTAATACAACCAAGCTTATTTTTCTCTTCAGAAATGACGATATTTATAGGCGAAGAAATCCCAGTTGTGGCTTTCACGTGGTTCTAGACAAAGTTGCTTTTGGACAGAGGCATCAAATGCGTGAGCGTCGTCAGAATCTGATTTGGTCGGCTCTATCTGCACAGTGCTTGCTCCACGTTCTCTGGTAGGGGAAAGAGACATATTCTTGGATAAATATTCTCTAACGAAGTGGTAGGCTTATGTTGTTGCCTTGTTTCCTGAAAAAATAAACTTATGTAAATTTCTAGGGCAACAGTAGGATATTATGACATATTTTCAATAAAAATACGATAAAGCCTGTACTGCAACTAGTGCATGATACTTATGCAATAAGAGCTTAAAACGATTGAAAGCTAGCGGTTTTCTCATGCTTTAGAGATAAAATAATTCAATTTTAGGCACTAAATAGCGGTCATCAGACGCGCTATATCAATGGGAGTCATTGTCAAGTGGAGGAAATACGACAAGTAGTACAATTGTACATAATGATGATGCTTCCGCATGGGATTTAGTAAAAGGACAAATATTCTTTTCGAAGAGTGATTTAATAACCAGGCTATTCGTGTACGCCATGAATCAGAATTTTGAATTTCGAGTTAAGAAATCTACTAAGACGTTGTACACCGTAAGATGCTGGGATATTATAGATGTACTTGGAGACTTCGTGCTATGAAGATCAATAGTTGTGTCCTGGAGACTTCGTGCTATGAAGATCAATAGTTGTGTCCTCTTCGAGTATGTAAGTACGTAAATACGCATGCATGTTCGATTTTTTTGAGTACATTGGGGGTGGGGGGATTCGAACCACAGACCTTTTGGTCGTCAACACATACATATGCCCGCTGAGCCATGCTCGCTTTGGCCATGCATGTTCGATTGACTTCTTGAATCATGACCATAGACAGGTCAGCGTAAAGGTTAGTTAATAAAGGAAAAGTTTGAAGTTGTGTACAAACCTAAAACCAGAGGATATTAAAAAATCATGAAACATTTTGTTTTTTCAAAAACTATTTCAAACACACTATAAAAAGACTGTTACTATATACAAAAGCATAATTTTTGAAGAAACATAATCGTCATCCGAGTGTATAAAAAATTTCCAATAGGATTTCATTGCTGATTCAAATCGCTCCTTTTTCTCTGCGACGATCAGAACAGCGGCAACAACGACGATGGAGGGAAGCAAAACCAAGAAGAAATCAGCTCCTGTCACTCTGGACCAATTCGTTTCCCTCACGGCCCCACTTTTAGACATGGAAAAGGTCTTAATTCCAAGTTTGTTTGAATTTTTTATCTTCTTGGAGTGAAATTCGAGTGTAAAATGAATGTTGAGTTGAAGATTGTTTGTGCGACTTCTTTAGCAATCAATGGAAACTTTAACAATAATGTGTGTTTTTAATCTTTTGTCAGTGACGAACTTTTACTTGTGGGTATTTTGCGATTGATGTGTATTGGATGATGCAAGTCTTTTAGCTTTGCTGAAATGAAGATTCTGATTTTGCAGGATGCAGAAATATCTGCGTCTATTAGCTCCGGTGCATCCCGGAACTTGGAGACTGCGCAGAAAAAGGGTTCTACTATTCTCAATTTGAAGTGTATAGATGCTTCGGTAGTTTTTAACTTCATATGTTGGATCTTTTGTTGGAAATTGAAATGAAAACCAATGTGATTATGCATTTCTTGTTTTTGTTTTTGTTTTGTTTTGTTTTGATGATGACAGTAGCGTTTTCATTTATTCTTGGATTTCTGTGATGTTCTTGTAGATTCTAAATATCTGGGTTTTCTTACATTTCTTCTGCCTTGGATTTTGTTGTTAGAGTGGGCTCATGGGAAAGACGCTTCTTGAGCTTCAATCAAACAAGGGAGATGTTCTTCCTCCGCACAAGGTAAGATTCGTAGACAGTTCCCTCCATCTACTCATGGAACTCTAGTTTTGAAAATTATTAAATTACCACTGGATCACATTTCTGTTCTATTTTTTTAATACACTGATTCACTTGTGGACTATGATATTAGTTTGATTTATGTGGCTTAAATTGTGAATAATTAATATGAAATGAGAGGAAATGACATTGTTTTGAACTCTAAGGAGCTGTTTGGAGCGCTGAGTGAGTTATTATAGTATAATAGTTCGTGGGTTATAATAGTTGTGAATAGTAAATACTATTGAAGTCGGTATAGTTACTTTATTGACTGTGGATTATAATAGTCGGTGGGCCAAACGTAGACTGAGTTATAATAATCCAGTCCACCCAACTCCAAGTTGGTGCCCCAAACACCCCCTAACTTCTTGTTCTCATAGACCTTAGGTTATTTTGGTCATAAATTTAATCATTTCAGTTCATTTTTTTAATTAATGTCCCTCACATGTGACATTGTGAGGTTTGGTATTACGTTTGATTTGTGAGGTCTAACATATGAATTATTAATATGAAACAGAGAAGAAATTACACGATAAGGGTTTGAACTCAATATTTCTTACTTCCATATTATGCTAAATCCCTGCCGGACCTAGAAGCTTGACCTGTTGTTATAGAATGTATTTTATTATTTAATTCGTCTCAACATTCAGTGTAATTGAAGCAATAGTTTTTCTCAAGGAGTCAAATCATCACTCATCAGGATAATGATGCTGATTTTTCAGGTCTCTGTTTGATTGAGGTCTACCAATAAAAAAATTCTTTCATCGTTTCTTATCCCCATAAAAAGAGAAATTATTATTTTTCCAATTATAAGTAACTACTTAGCTTGTAAACAGAGTATTTGCAAATTGCAATGATTCACGTAGCCTAGACATGGTAATCAGAGTACTTCTTGTCAGGATAATAGAATAGAACATTTTAAGGGATTATGCTTAGAAGCAAATGATTGCAAAAATTTCCTAAGGTATGCAAACTAACACTCTGCAATTCATGACACCTGCTAGTGTCATGGTTTTCCTGATATATTTCCATCTATTCTTCCCATTCTATCTATTCTCCTTTTCATGTTATGTAGTTTTGCACCAGAGAATGATCTTCGTGTCCCCTCAATTACAATCGAAGGCCATTTTTGTGCCTGTAATGATATTCCCCCTACTCCCTCCCTTAATTGATGGCTTATGTTACTATGTATTGTTGCAGTTTAGCACACATGATGTGGTGGTTTTGAAACCCAACAAAGCTGATTTAGGTTCTCCTTCTCTTGGGCAAGGTGTAGTTTATCGGTTGAAGGTAAATTTCGCTACAAATATAGGATTATCATTTTTTTTGTGATTGGTCTGATATGGATGATTCTCCTTTTCACTGTTGGTACTGTTAATTTAGAGATAAGTTGGTACTGTTAATTTAGAGATAATATCTACAGGACACATCAATTACTGTTGCTTTTGATGACATCCCAGAAGAGGGTTTATCCAGTCCTCTACGGCTGGAGAAAGTGGCAAATGAGGTTTGACCAAACAAAGCTTTTACTACTTTATTGCTGTTACTTTTTAACAATTATGAAGTTTAAATTAGTTTTTATTTTTTGTAATTTACATGTCTAAGGAAGACATATTTTCTCATTTATAAATTACCTCTTTCATCCCTTCATTTACTAAATTAATAATCTTATGAGTTATGACAACAAATTGAAGAACCCTGGGAATTGTATTATACTTATTTGACTATCCATTGTAAAAGCAATTCTGATATTTACTTCTGATGCAGGTGACATATCGTAGGATGAAGGATGCCCTGATACAATTGAGCAAAGGGGTACATAGAGGACCTGCTGCTGATCTTATTCCTGTATTATTTGGAGAGAGACAACCATCAATGTCCAAAACTGAAGTTAAATTCAAACCCTTCAACTCCAATCTTGATCATTCTCAGGTTAATGAGCTGATTATATACATTTCCTTACATATTTACGTTTTCTTCATAGATTATTATTTTTTTCAAGTGGGTAGTGTGTGGTTATTGGTTAATACATGCATTTATGCTTTCATTCCTAGAAAAATATTTTTTTGACTTTGGGTGAGATCTTGCTGTTGAAGAGTTCAAATTTATGTTAAACTTTTCTACCTTGTGGCTTTGTTATTGTTTTTTTAAAACTTATGAGGAGAAACTTTCAATTGGGTATGATGACAATATGTTTGAAGTCTATTTTCTCCCTTGAGGAGTTTACAAAAATGTACCTCAATCAGAATAAAATTACAAGGGGAAAGGGGGAGATTGTTGGGAAGGAGAATAGTTGCGAACCTCAACATGACTAGGGCTTCTAGCATATAAGACATGCGTTCTTCCCTTTTGTCCATTGTTATTCTTAATGCACAATTTTCTTATTTATTTAAAGAAGAAAAGTTGAGTCTAGGTAAAGGTTCTTGACTATATGCTTTTGACATCATGGGAAACTTGTATTCTTGCTTCTTGACATAAGCCTGGTTCAGATTTTGAAGTGTTCCTCTACTATTTCCTTTCTATTTATGCTTACAGTTTTACATAGTTTACTCATGTAAGCACCTCTGTATTATATGTTTACTCCTTTTCTTCTCCTTTCTTCAAAGAAAGATGCCATCTCGAAAGCCCTGTCAGCAAAAAACGTATTTCTGCTGCATGGTCCCCCAGGAACGGGAAAAACCACAACAGTGGTAGAAATTATCTTACAAGAAGTAAAGCGTGGATCAAAAATTCTAGCTTGTGCTGCTTCAAATATTGCTGTCGACAACATTGTCGAGAGACTTGTTCCTCATAGGTAACTAAATACTGCAATTTTCTCGAGTTAATGGATCAAATGAAAACTGTTTATTCCAGAGAAAAATAATTTTTGTCATCATATAAAGATTATTTAGCCAAGACTGGACATTTATGCACAAGTTTCTTACAACTGATTATTTATTTATTGTTGCTGGAAAAATGGAACTTTGTTGAAGAGATGGAAGGAATATGAAGATAGAATACCCAATGAACTTTTTTAAAAAAAGCTTTTGATTCATTTTCTTGCACCTGATTCAATATCATAATTTATTTTAATAAGAATTGAGATGCCATGAAATATGACAAATGTCGAATGTATGTAGAACGTAAGCAAATATTTTTTCATCATATTAAACTTTGTATCAATTTTATTTCTTTCTTGTGGCATCTCTTGTTTATGTCAGATATGACTTATTAAGCGAAATGTAAGTAACAATTATTTTTTTGACTATGTTCGTAACTTTTCATATATCAATGAAAGGTTGTGTTTCCATTAAAAAAATGTAAGTAAGAGTAATTGCTAAAATAAGGCCCGCCATAGGACAAAACTTCCAGCATACCTAAAAGATATACAAAACACTTGGAAAAGACTAGCCTAAATAGGCTTAAAAGTCTACACAACCCAAAGATTTAAATAAAAATAGACCTCCAATGATTAGTAATAAAAAAGAGAGGAATTTTTCCACCTTTCAAAAAATTAGGGCTCTCTAATTAAAGCATTAAAATGTACGACATACTGTACCCCCACTACCCCAAAAATAAAATCCTTTAGTTGAAGCAAGTTTCTTATACTCCCACTAAATTACCTACCCTAAGGAATGGGCAAAAGTATAGTTTGTAGAAAAGATTTCCTCTTACGGGAGAAAAGAGTTGTACCTAGCAGTTTTATCTGTGGCATTTTGCATCCTTTGGTTAGGAATAAAGCTATGTCTAAAAGTCTTGAACAACTAACACGAAATATCAATGTATAAAGCATTTATCATTTTCTCCTTTTGAAGCATTTCTTTCCATTTCATGGTTGACTGGTATACCAAACTTTGGTTCATTATCAAGTTGAATGTTATTGTGATTGGTTTCACAAATATTGTGCAGAACCTTATATAGAAATATATATACATATATATATATATATATGTGTGTGTGTGTGTGTGTGTGTATGTACATCAGTACATGTATGCATGTGCATGTACACTACAGACATATATGTATATATGTGTATGTGTGTGTATATGTATGAGCAAAAGAATGCAGGGAATATTTGTAAGAAAAACAATTAGTATATCTTTTGATTGAAATGCCATGTTTGGCATAACCTCTAGGCACTTGGCTTGTTGAGGAATCTTGGATAGACTGCTAATGCCAATCATGATTTGTGGTCTTTATTTTTTCCGCCCTGTTATTATTTGCATTATTCCCTCTTTTCTTTTTTCCTCCCCAAAGTGGGTAGTAAATAAATACATCTGATCACTTATCCTAACATCCTTATGATTAGAGTAAAGTTGGTGAGAGTGGGACATCCTGCTCGTTTACTTCCTCAAGTGTTGGAGAGTGCTCTAGATGCCCAGGTATACATAATCATCTATTTGGCAGTAAGAACTAAAGCAGATTCTTTAGCTTCGTGATGGTATTTTTTTATGTACAATAAACCAAAAAAATCAGATATTTTTATTTTGAACATGATTTTTTCTCTACTTGATCATGTGATCATCAAGCATGTTGCATAATGAACATATGAAGACATCTCAGGGAACTTCTTATTTAGGAACTGACCTATGACATTGTTAAGACTTGAGTTATTCTTCGATTGACCCTACCAAGTTTTCTAGTTGCTGTCTAGTTCTCTGGCTGATGTAATTTCTGGTCCATTGCCAAGTAAAATGTTCTTCTCACAAATTTCTTCGATATTAGGTCTTGCGTGGGGATAATAGTTCTCTTGCAAATGACATCCGGAAAGAGATGAAGGTAAAACTTTGACAATGCCTACACTTCAGAGTCTTGTTTCTTATCTACCAAATGTTGCATGGGTGATTGTAGCATGTTATTAGATTTCTTGTTCCCCCTCCTAATTCTAGGAGTTAAGGACTGACTACCTTTTGTGGTATACATTTGAAGTCAAACATATTGTTTAGGGTTTTACACTTTTACTCAAGTTCCTCCAGATGCAAAATCCTTTTTCCTGACTTGGTATATATAAAGCTATCAGCAGCCTTTCCTATCTTATATTCTGCTGGATTTTAGATTATAATTTATTTTATTCATTTTGCAAGTTAGGCCCAACTTACGCTAGCAGAAGCCTGTAATGTGGTGGACTATTTATAGTGCACAGCCTATAGAGTTTTGGGGGAATGAATGGGTTGTTTGACTACTTTGACTCTTCACTCTAGTTATTTTCAGATTTTAACCTTTCGATGAAAGTATTGAGTAAATAACACTAAAGGAAGGGAGAGATCGACACAGCCAATTTTTAATGTGGAAACCCATCTAGGAAGAGTCTGAACTCACAAAACTCAAGGTTGCTACACCTATCGGCTATCGAGAGCACTATGCCATAACAGTTCTTATGCACTGACTTTTGAAGTGAACTGCAACTTACTGTATGCTTGTTTGAGGTGTAGTGAGCACTATGATTTGTGCTTTCTTCTTCCTGCAAAGAAGTTACACAGTTCTACTTCAAATCAAGTTTAGGGCAACCAACGGGTTTTCAAAGCCTTTATTCTCTTCCAGAAAGATTCTTTTACAAACTGAAATTCCTAGCTTCTTAAGAAAAGTACGAATGAAAAGTTCATGGATTGATTTCTCTCGTCTCATAGCTTTCAGCACATACAAGATGTTGAGAAGAAAGATGGACACTCAAACACTCAAACTCTCCTACAAGAATAGCACTTAACTGGGTGTATGAAGGCCTAGAAAACTCTCTGAATCTCTCAACCTTTGTTCTCTTGGTCTTTTGGGTGTTTTGAAGTGAGGGGAGGAGGCATTCTATTACATAGTTTGGTTGAAGTCAGTGATCTTTATCTGTTCACAGTTCGTTTGTGCGATCACTAGCTCATTTATTCAAATTTGCCCTTTGTTAGTGCAAGGGATTTGGTTTGATGAAATAAGTTTCCCTCTTATTCGAAAAATTTAATTCTTCTTGAGCTTCTTCTGAGCAACTATTTCAGGCATTGAATGGGAAGCTTCTGAAAGCCAAGGACCGAAACACACGGAGAGACATCCAGAAGGAGCTTAGAACTCTGTCAAAGGAAGAGCGGAATAGGCAGCAGTTAGCTGTAACAGATGTAATAAAAAATTCAGATGTTGTTCTAACAACTTTGACAGGGGCATTTTCTCGAAAATTGAATAATACTTCATTTGATTTGGTAATAATTGATGAAGCTGCCCAAGCACTTGAAATTGCATGCTGGATAGCTTTATTAAAGGTAATGGTTAACAATGCATCACTGAAGTCTAAATATTGACTGTCTGTCTAATGCAGTTGAGACAGATTGTTTCTCAACTATGGATGTACTAGTGTATTCTTTTCATGTTATTGCTTGCTACCCTGGCGTCTTCTCTTTCATACATTTCTAACTTCTCACTTAAGTTTTGATGTTCTCATTTGTTGTTCGGGTAGTGATGATTATCTTGGAGACGTTGACTTGAAAACAGAAGTCAAATTTTTAAAGAACACATTCTTATTTGAAATGCAAAGTTTTTTCTGTTTCCCTAAAAAAGGAAACTGTGGAGAATGCTTTCTAGAAGTTCCACGAATTTCTCGGATTCAAAAGTTGATGTCGGCAAATATGTAAAAATTGTTTGTTATAGTGTCAATGTCAAGCACAATTTAAAAGAGCTGATGCTTGTTTCAGGCGTCAAGATGCATTCTTGCTGGAGACCATCTTCAGCTTCCTCCAACAATCCAAAGTGTTGAAGCGGAGAAGAAGGGACTGGGAAGAACCCTATTTGAACGCCTGGCTGAGATGTATGGAGATGAAGTGACATCGATGCTTACCGTCCAATACCGTATGCATGAACTTATCATGGATTGGTCATCCAAAGAGCTTTATGATAGTAAGGTACTTGTTTCATACCTGGATGTGATCTATAGATTGTACTTTTATTTGTTGGATTTAGAACTGTTTGGCTGATCATAAACAATAAAATTATGGACTCCGATTGCTGAATTACAGATCAAAGCTCATGCAAGTGTTGCTGGACATACGCTTTATGACCTTGAGGATGTGAAAAAGACATCATCAACTGAACCTACCATTCTGCTCATAGACACAGCTGGGTATTGCATTCCAACTTTAACTGAACATTGGGTAGAAGGCACAAAGTAATTCCATCTCTCTCTGCACGGAGGTTGACCAGAAGCGAAAATGATAATGAAGGCCCCGTTCGATAATCATTTGATTTTTGAAAACTAAGCTTATAAACACTACTTCAGGTTTCTTTGTTTTGTTTTTGTTATCTACTTTTTACCAATGTTTTCAAAAACCAAGCCAACTTTTAAAAACTAATTGTAGTTTTTAAAAACTTGTTTTTGTTTTTGGCATTTAACCAAGAATTCAAAACTTTCTTTAAGAAAGATGAAAGCCATTGTGAGGAAATGGCGAGGAAACAAGCTTAATTTTCAAAAACTAGAAATCGAAAACCAAATGGTTATCAAATGGGGCCGAAGCTTTTAATCAAAATAACAATAAGCAAGGTTACATTTTCTATATTATTGGAAATAGGGATGACTACAATATGGTTGTCTGAGACTAATTATTGATACCTAATGCTTGTGTGCTAATTATGATGGTGCATAATGATCTTCAGGTGTGAAATGGAAGAAAGGAAGGACGAAGAAGAAAGCACATTAAATGAAGGTGAATCTGAAGTTGCTATGGCTCATGCAAAGAGACTGATCCAAAGTGGCGTTCAACCTTCTGATATTGGAATTATCACCCCTTATGCTGCACAGGTTAAAAATGTTCTCAACTGAGGCTTATACGACAACGCCAGTCGTCTAGAGACGATGTTTAAGGCAACATGTATTTTGCCTTACGATCTATCTAATTTGCAGGTTGTGTTACTAAAAATGTTGAGAAGCAATGATGACAAACTAAAAAATATTGAAATCTCTACAGTTGACGGCTTCCAGGGAAGAGAGAAGGAAGCTATAATCATTTCCATGGTCCGATCAAATTCAAAGAAGGAGGTATCATCTCTTGTATAACAACTTATGAACTTCAAATTTTTAAGAACTTGGGCACTAGAAAAATTCTTCTAAAAACATTGCAGGTAGGGTTCTTGAGCGACCGTAGACGAATGAATGTAGCTGTAACTCGAGCAAGGAGGCAATGTGCTCTGGTTTGCGACACTGATACGGTAACTCATGATGCATTTTTGAAGCGATTAATCGAATATTTTGAAGAAAATGGTGAATATCTTAGTGCTTCTGAGTATCAGAATGAATAGTATAAATTTCTGGTAAAATGTGGCTCCCAGGCTCTTCACTTCACTCTTATGTCTTCTTCCATTTAGGTCTAGGGGGAACTGTTATCTGAAAAGTGGAATTTATAGAATTTTAAAGTTTCTCCTAAGAGAAGAAAAATTGATTATATGATATTTATACAGACCATGTTTGATTGTAGGATAGTTATTCCATTGTTGGCAATGGCAGGTTTCATTGGCAAAGTTTTTGTTAATGATTTTTAGAACTAAAATAAATATTTAAATAATGATATTCAGTTGAGAATATAACAAAGCTAATGAATTGGGGAGATGAAAGATGTGAATGTTGGTAGTTTTCTCAATCCTTCTCTAGTTATGAGAAAAGGTTTTGGGTGTGTTTTAGGATGCTTTTTGAAAAAATCTTTAATTCAAACACTTGTTTGTATAAGCAAATTAAATCATTCATTTAAAAGTACTTCGGTTGCTTTTTATCTATTTTAAAAAAATTCAAACTATTTTTAATTTCTGAAATTTTTTAGTGTTCAAATTGGTTAAGAACTTGAGAGATGAAAACTACCATTAAAAAAATTTATAAAAGTAAAATCATAGTGTGAACAAAGGAAGTAGATACTCTCGTAGTAGCTGCTTACACACTCGAATATACTCGAATACACATATGAAAGTGCACAAGTTCATTCCTTCTCGTATGTTGTCTCAAGCAATGTTTTAGAAAGTATGAATGAGGCATGTGTGGTTCTTGCTCGGGACCTACGCATATAAGTCGAGCAACCATCTAGCCTTGTAGCATTCTGCGGTGCCATCTTCTTTGAGTCGAGCAACCATCTAGCCTTGTAGCATTCCGCGGTGTCATCTTCTTTGAGTTTGGTTTTGAATATCCATTTGGAACCAATGATACAAAGTGATTGTGTTCTAAGTGTTTTCATTGCAGCCTTCCAATGTGGTGTTTTAAGAGCAGTTCTATAGCTATTTGGTTAATCATCAAGAGAGGTGGGGGATGTTTATACTCAACTCAACTCAACTGTCCCTTCATCCTTAAAAAGAACCTAGCACCACCTCACTTGAAAATCAACACATGACACATTCATCACAATCTCAATCAATCCCTTTGATTTCATCTTTGGTAATAGCTTAGTTTAAGTTATTCCGTAAATTACTACTTTTTCAAAATTGTTATTAGATTATGTAATTCAAAAGATGGTTAGGGTAACATTTTTATATTTTCAACAATTTATATTTTTTAATTTGAAAATTGAAAATACGAGATTGGAGCACGATCGCGAGAAAAAAGTCTGTAATTTTTTTGGCTGAATACGAGGATGCTATAGTCGCCCCCTTGCAATCGTGCTCAGCGTAGGGTATAACAGACTTTTTTCTTGCGATCGTTCTCAACAAACGTGTGTTTGTGCTTAACATAGGTAAAAAAAACACGAGTTTTCAGAAAGTAGGTCAATTGACATTACACCACCTGAGGAGGATTATATGTGAAAACCCCCACTAATCCATCTGATGCAACTCATTTTCACCATAATGGAAACTATGCTCCAAACTTAGGGATCAAAATGATATTTTTTCCAATGTTTTACTAACGGAGTTAGTTCATTACTAGGAATGGACACAAATAAATCAAAAATGGATCAGACCGGCCGAAACTGACAGAACCAACATTGATCGGTCGATTTTTTGACATTTGCGGTCATAGTCAATAGATGGAAGAAAATCGGATCGACCCACCGAATTATTAAAAAATAAAAAATAAATTAAATGCTGTACCCCCTTTCTCTTTGAGAAGAGCAACCACCTCCTTGAGAGAGGTCATTTAATCAAAAATCAACCTCAACCAAATTTGGTGGAGCCCACATGAAAATTAACGTTTTTCAATTTTAAAAGAATGTGTTAGTCATTGAAAGGCAGTGGTATGGAGACTCCATACCACAGATGTACTAGAAATTCTCCCCTTGTGATAGTAAGATCTTTTGAATTGACCATAAATTCTTCTTAGCATTATTTTAAGTGTAAAACTTGTTTGCGGGCTACAAGTATTTTTGCAGCCCAACACCGGTCATGATTTGATTGACTAATATTTAAACCATTTTTAAATAATATAAAAAAAAAATCACGCCTTTTACTTGGTTTTTGTCCGTAACTTTCCTTTTCTTATTCCAGAATTAACAACTTCTCCTACTTTCTTTCTCTTCATTTCTCCGCACTCCAAACTTCAAGGCCATGAAATTTCAATTGGGGTTATTTGAAATTTGCAGCTGATTGTGTGTTATATAGGCATAAATTTTCAAGTGAATTTTTAGAGGAAGTGAAGAAAAGAGTGAGAAATTTCACGGTTGGATTCATCTGAGGTTGGTAAAGGGAAAAGGTCGATTGGATTTTTTGGTTTTTTTTAAGAAAAATTCAAAAAAAAATGGTAACAAAAAATATTTTATTTGTCTAGAGAGTTTTGCAAGGAAGAGAGAGTGAGAGATGAAATTGAAAACGAAGGTCATGACAGATGGAAGTGGAGGAAAGAGAGAGAATATGAGAAGTTTTTTATCTGACGAAAAAAAAAAGTTAGGGAAGAAAAAAATCCAAGTAAAAGGTGTGAAGGTTTTTTTTTATTTAAAAAATAATATAAATATTCAGTCAATGAAATCGTAACACGTGTTGGGCTGCAAAAAATACTTGTAGCAGGCTGTAAGCAAGTTTTACTCTTATTTTAAAAAACTAGTGTCTATGTCAATTATCACTTTGACTAGCAAATGGTGAGGTTATCTCTCACATTTTTAACTGAATTAGCCAAACTTTATGACAAAGACATTCTTGTTGGAATTAATTAATTAAACTAATTCATAAAGTAGCAATTGTAATCTCAAAAAAAAAAAAAAATTAAAAAATAATGTAGCAATTATATTTATTATTAATGGACATACTAATTCATAAAGTAGCAATTGTAATCTCAAAAAAAATTAAAAAATTAAAAAATAATGTAGCAATTATATTTATTATTAATAGACATACTATTTTTATTCTATTTTTTGAGTTCATTTAGTGAATGTATTTATTTTTATTTTTTTGGAGTTACCTCTGACCTAAAGTATATATTACTAGCTAATAAATCAGTAGTTTGAATCTTCCCTTCATTGTCAAACAAAATAAAAAAAAATTGACACAATTGTCAAAAAAAAAAAAAAAAAAAATTAAAAAAAATTGACACCAAGAAGCATCTTCCACCTCGAGGCCTGACTCAAAGGGAAATGTGGCCACCTGCAAAAAAAAATCTCCATCATCATACGTATGATTAAGAAGCCAAACTACCCTTCTTGCAGGAGTGCTCCAGAATCCGACCTTCATCTTTTGTGGCAATGCAAGAGAAGTGAGAAAAAATGACATTTTAGCTCGAAGTTGTCTGATTTAGTTTTTGTTTATGTTGCTTCTCTTTTTTGTAGGGCCATTTAAGTTTATGGTCATGACGAGCTCGGGCTTTTTGTGATCATTAGATCAACAATTTGGTACAAGAGAAATGAAGGGGTTCATGGATATCCCAATTTTATCGCTAAGGACTCGTTGACTGGACTTTGAACCAGATGGAGGAGCTGGATGAGAGGAAGCACATACCATCAGGAGCGCTGCCAACCGGACCAACAACCATTAGTGTTTGGACCAAGCGCACCTACTCCACGACTGAAGACAGTTCCACTAATCCTAGTGTCGAGAGCTCCACTTCCGATCTTCCTCGGTGGCACCCTTCTCTCTCTCTCGAGCTTTTATAAGCTCAACGTTGGCGTTGTTGTCATTGGTTCTAAGGTGGGGCTAGGTTTGATAGTCAGAAACTTAGGAGCGGAATCAATGTTAGCAATGGAATTGTATCTTACATTGGATGTTGTTGTTGAAACAACAAAGACGGCTTTGTTCAAATGTGTTTCTAAGAGTATTGATGCAGGTCTTCACCTCTTTTGGGCAGACATAAGTTCATTAATACTTTGGAGGCTTTGAACCTAAAAGGTTCAGTTTATCCCTTTTTGGGCGGAAACAAGTTCATTAATACTCTGAGAGCTTTAAACCTAAAAGGTTAAGTTTATGAATGAAATATATACAGATTTTCGTTGATGGCCTACTATCCTTTCAAAGTAGTGGTCACAGTCAGGGCTTCTTGCACATACACTGAATCTGCAATTTGGTTACCCACGAATTAGTTCGATATACGTGAATCTCACTTCATTATGAGATATGAATCGAAGACCACCCTACATGGGTGTCGACAACAGTCCTCCAAGACTTTCCTTTATGATATTTTTGTTTTTTTGTTCTCTTGTACTAAAAAAAAAAGTCTCCAATCCATATGTCAACACATGAGTTGAGTAATTGAAATGTACTTGTATCTTTGAGGGTCATAGGTTCGATCCCCCACCCCCACATTTTTGTTGTACTAAAATAATAATAAATAAATACTCTCCAATACATACCCATATATATGATAATTGGTGTTGAGTTATACTCATATTTGGAATCTCCAATATATACTATAATTCTTCGATTTCTAATTTTTCATGGGTCCAAGTTGCATAGTTGAAAAAGGTCAACATCTCATGTCAATTATCTCCACACAAGTTTGGTATATTTAGATCCATACCATTGGTAGGACAAAATGCCTCTTTATAGTTTCACCATGACATTAATATTGTCCATTTTGGATCTAAACCCACATGAAATTTACTTTTAATTTTACCCAAAGATTCTCATATATCAAAAGAGATATTGTCATGTATTAAATTATATTATAGATCATTGTTGCTCTTCTAACTAAGATGTGACTATGTTGGAAGATATTGTCTTGTGACTATGTTGGAAGATATTGTCTTGTACTTAATTATATAATATAGATCTTTAATTATTTTAATTTTCTTCGAGCTATATGATTTTAATTTCCTTCCATATAATCATTTTTTTTTTTTTTTTTTTTTTTTTTTTTTTTTTTTTTTTTTTTTTTTTTTTTTTTTTTTTTTAAGTTCAACGACACGTGGAATAGAGAATTCAGACCTTAAACTTTTGATCGATGATATGTCTTTTTTTTTAGTACATTGGGGGATTCGAACCACAGACCTCTAAATCATGTTTGTTTTGGCATCGATGATATATATCTTAATGAATTGAGTTATTCTTAAGTTTGCCTAAGTCGCGTTAGCGTTTTCCCAGCTAACAACTCTCTCATTCCATTTATTTCATTGATCACCACTATTTTGACAAAGTATATAACCCTTCAAAAAAAACAAAAACAAAAACCTCAACTATCAAAGTTGTACTTCAACAACCTACGGACAGAAGCACAAGCAATAATACACTATTTCATGCAAAAACAAAAAAAGACAAAACAAATATGACTTTTTTAACGTAGGATTCTGGTGGACTCTTCAAAATCCCAAATGGAATTGGGAAAACTTAGATCATCTTCATAATTAACATGATAATCATAAACTTCAAAGTTTCCAATCTGATGATCATCTGATCCAATAATATTGGGATGCATGTCCATAATAGAGTCCCAATTAAACGTTTTGTCACTAAGCACTTCAAGTTCATCACTGTAGTTATTAGATTCTGATCCCAAAGAACACCCTGCATTATTCCCTTCCTCTCCTTCTGATTGAATCACTTTCTCCTCTGCTTCTTTCAAAATCCCAAGTTGTTGTAGAAACTCATTTAGATCAATTTGTGGCTTCTCTTCTACATCTGATCTTGTCGTTGTCGTTACGGTTGTCGTTGTCGCCTCTTCGGACACCTCGGACACCGAAGCTTCGTCGTCTTTCTCTTTCTCCCTCTTGTCTTCAACTTTCTTGTGAGGATAAGATGAAGAAAGTAAAAAGAAGATATTATAAATATCAATGTCCAGAAAAATATCTATAGAAAAGAAAAATCATAGAAGTCAAGACAAATTTAGAGTGTTGTTAGAAAGTGATCAAACAATTTAATAAATGGTTAGAAAAAAAAATAGATTTTTTTAAAAATCTTTATATTAATAATACTATATTCCCATCACAATTTTTATATATTTTGTCAATACTTTTACCATGCAAAGCAAATGTTAGCGAGTTGGTTTTGGCTTGCCCCTTTCTCTAATAAAAAGAAGGTATCTTCATCGAGAATTTAAGTATTGTATACGTCATTAATCGGATCCTTTGTACGTAGGAACTATCCACTACATCGATAAATGCACATTCTGCTCGAGAGGGCATCCATGTGCATTTGACTTGAGTTGGGAAGAGTCATATTCCTATTAAAAAACTCTCTGCTTGTATTTCCTTACTGGCTCCGCTTTCTTTTCAGAAGCGGCTTTCTCGATACAAAAGAAAAGGACGACCATTATTCAATTTGAATGTAAACCTTCCCATCAATTTTCTTTTAGTTTTCAACTCAAAAGACCTCGATAGCTGTATTCACTCGTGTGGAACTTTGGCCGCATTCTCATCCACTCTACCTATGATATGTTATATACAAGTCGATTATAAACCTAGAAACATACACAAATGTCATGTCATATCGACGAAAGGACAAAAAAAACATCGAGAATAACTGGGTGTGAACAGGGGCGGAGCTACACGGGGGCCAGGGGGGCACGTGCCCCCCCTCAAATTATTACTTTTAAATATTTGTATATAAAATTTTGAAAAATATGCCTACAGTTTGTCTATTAGTATATTCAAAATCGAAAATTCAAGTAATACTATTGATTGGTTTGGTGGCAAGGGCACAAATTTCAACCTCCATTCCTCAAGGAGCCCCGAGTTCGAGCCCTCTAGTTGCCAATCCCAACTTTTGTTTTATTTTTTATTTTGTTTTATCATTTTGTTAAAAAAACATATGTTAAATTTTAATACTTATAAATTATATACAAATATTTAAAATTATGTTTATATTAATAGAGAATTTTCTTCTAAAAACAAATTATATACAAATATTTAAAATTATATTTATATGAATAGGTAACTACAAGTTTAGTCTTTTAATTTTTAAATTTGTTTTTAATAGATTGTTTAAATATTTAAAATTATATTTATATGAGTAGAGAATTATAAGTTTAGTCTTTCAATTTTTAAATTTGTTTTTAATAGATTGTTTAAACGGTTTAGATTTATTAAATTTAATTTTCTAAATAATAGGTGTTAGACATTTAATTTTTTTTTCCTAATAAAAAACAACTTTTGAGGACTCAATTAAATTTATTAACTATAATTTTGTATCTAATATAGACATTTAATTTTTTGTCGAGTAAAAATCAACTTTTGCGAACTCAATTACACTTGAAAGTTTTAATTTTGTATCTAATAAACACATTATTATTTTCAAACCGAACATAACTCAATTGACATAAAATTGTGTCATTGACTAAGAGATTAGGGGTTCGACTCTTGCATTAATTAAATATGTTTGTAAAAAATAAAAAAAAAATACGTTATTTTTTTCTAATATGTCTTTATTAGATACAAAATTAAAAGTTTAAGGATCTATTAGGCTTAAAATTGAAAGTTTTAGAACACATTTTAAAGATTAAGAACTATATAGACATAAATCGAAAATTTCAAAGGCTAAACTTGCCGTTAAGCCTATTGGAATTGTGCCCCTCCTGACAAAAAATCCTGGATCCGCCCCTGGGTGTGAACATAAAAGTAATTGAAAAGGATACCTTGGAAGGAGAGAGAAAGGGAGGAGGAGGAGTAGTTTTAAGTTGCTGAAGCCTGTGATGAATGAGATGAACACTAGGGTTCGCATTGAGATTCAGCATGAAACCAGGAGGACGATGATGATGACGATGATGATGATGAGGGAACATAGAAATGAAGTTTTTAGAAGGAACCCATTTCAAGATATTATGATTAGAATCAGAATTGATGGGTTGAGAGTGCAAATGGGGAAGATTGAGATAAGCATCAGAGCCATAGAGTTTAGCAGCAGCTTGATCATAAGCCATGGCGGCTTCTTCAGCAGTGGAGAAGGAGCCTAACCAGAGGCGGGAGCGTTTCTTGGGCTCGCGAATCTCGGCCACCCATTTGCCCCAAGTCCGCTGCCGGACGCCACGGTACTCGCACGACGCGTTCTGAGGGCCGCCTTTGCCTCTGGAAGGACCTTTCTTCCATGGCTTAATGACAAGTGGGGAAGAAGAAGAAGAGTGCCATTTTTTGTCTCTGCTGCTGCTGCAACTTTCCATTGTTTTTGGAGGAGCTTCAAGATGATGATTATGTGGGAATTTGGTGATAGGAGCGCCTCAAAATTATATCAAATATATGTAGGGAATGTCATGTGTTTTTGGATTAAATATGCTCACGTTTGGAGATCGCATTTATGTATAATATATACTTTTCCTTTCCTTTTATTGGTTTTCTTTGTTTATAATAGACCACCATGTGACCGTTAGTGTTGTTGTATGCATATTTTTTTTTACATTGGGGAGTGGGACTCGAACCTAGTACATCCGTGGTATGAAAAAACTTCATACCACTGCCTTTAAAAAATGACACGTGGCGAAATGGTTTAAAAAAATAATATATTTAATAGTGTAGGTCCCAGTTAAACAATTATTTCGCCACGTGTCATTTTTTTTAAAGGCAGTGGTATGAACTTTTTCCATACCACAGATGTACTAGAAATAGCGATGCTCGCTTTGGCTATGTAGGCTCGCTTTAGCTATGTATGTACTTTGTTATATGCTGGTTTCGTAAACTAAGTTTTAATTGTCATGTATTCTTTTTAAGTTTGGAGATTTCATTATTTAAATAGAAAATAAAAAATGAGGAAAAAATATCATAAACAGTTGCGACATAAAATTTTGACAAATCTAAGAGTTCAACCTTCCCAAACATCTCAGCGTCTCACACCCACATGAGCATATATATATAACTCAATTCATGAAGACGTTAGTGACTCTCTTAGTATATCTCCAACCTAAACATAATTCAATTAATGAATGCAAAAGTAACATCTTTTATACCAGCGATCAAAATTCATCGCATTTGAAATGTTTAGTTAGAGAAAGAAAAAAAATACCCTAAAAGAAAGGTAACTTAGATTCGATGTAAATTAATGAGACAACAACTTGAAATTAAGAGTCAACACGAGCCTAGCTCAACTGACATGATGTATTATCTAGTGACGTCACGGGTTCAAATCTTCTCCCCATCCCACATCCCACATGTTGTAAAAAAAATACTTGAAACTAAGAAACCGATGTTTCAAAATATTGGAAATGCAATCTTCTACCTGATCGGATAAAGTTGACATTATTAGTTTATGCCAAAGACGTTGACATACTTTTTAAAAACATCTCAAAGAAAAAGGGAAAATATAGATAGGGTGGTTAAGGTGGTGCTCTACAAAATAATTTGGGCATAAAATTGAATTTAACAGAACTTTAAATTAGAGCTTTTAATCCTCATTTTAAAAAAGCTAAAAAAATAAATAAAAATGTCCTTTAATCTTCTCTTATTTGACTTGAATACCGTTTAACTTTGTCTTTTCTCAATTTCTAAGCAAATTATAATGTATCGACCAGAAGTATATATTTTTAAAAAAAAAATGATTTACACAAAGATTTATGCATATCGATATTTTATCGATACATCCATAGATATATCCGTAAAATTGAAATATTGATATCAACATGGATATCGATATTTTCATCATTGATCACATTCAACTATTTATTATACTTGAATGTTAATTGACACCATAAATGACCCAAATTTTAGTAGTAAAAGCCAAATTTGTAGCTTATTAAGCGAGAGCATAGCTCAATTGACATGATGTATGAACTAATGACGAAGAAGAAAAAATAGGGAGTGTAGCCAAACAAAAAATGAAAATCAATTTTGTAGTGACACGTGGCGCCATACGATTGAGTCACCCTCGAGTAGTGTTGATATAATAAACAACAAATTTTGAACAGCCATTAACGAGAGAAGGAAATGGATTTAGGTTGAGTAATTAAGGAACAGAGAGTAAAAATAAATGTTTTTCATTGGATTCTAGGGTTGAATTGAAGAGAGAAAATCACCTCAGTTCATTTTTGAAGTTCACGGGCTCTTCTTTTTCACATGTATTTCTGCCATGATTCTTGAGAGACTCTCATCTTCATCTTTATCCCATGCTCATCTTCATATACAAGTTTGAATTGTTGCTACAATATATATATAATAGAATCTCAACCAAGCTAAGAAATTACACATGTTACCCACATCTAAATAAATGGTCCCAATCTCATATCTTAACTCACATAACTCCAAAATCTCATCATATACCTAAAATATGCTTACTTCAAATCACATCCTACTATCTCAAAAACGAAAAAATAAAAAACGCTACGCAATATATTCCCGGACTACTAGATATACATGGTAATTTAATACCGTCTACCATATCGTTCCAACCTTCTCGAATAATTTCAACTTGCTCAAAATGACTTTTGACAAGTTGCAAACCAGATCTTGTTGTATTTCTTGTGATTCTAGTGCAGTTTTTCTTCACTCAAAGTCAGTCAAAGTTTGGAGTGAAGGTAAAGCCAAAAGTTCATCTACCATATTGATTGTGAAATCTTCTCTCCTGAAACTCCTTTACAATATGATGGTACCTAAACTCTAATGGTAATGCAAGTTTAACGTAGTCAACAACCAAAACTTGTAGGAATAACTCTTTTGGTCATATTTGAGAAACTCGAGATCTTTTCATATTTTAGAGTAATGTTCTCATTCAATAGAAATTATTTGAGAGGTCGCCACATTGTGACAAACAATTGTACACTATCGGATGCAAGAGAGAGACTGAAAGAAACTGCAAAGTACTTCGATTTTGTATTCAGCATTTATTAGAAAACATAGAGTTAGGCTATAATAATTACAAAACAGCTTAGAAGAATTAGAAGTATTAGAAGTAGACCAAGTAGAAGCAAATAGAATAACCAAATCCCAAAAACAACCCTGTTAGTTTCTTAATTACAAAAGATTATGGAATTTCTTTCAAACCAAAAGCCTCCAAAGGATCTTGGCTTGACCCTTAAAAGAAGTTACACAAATGAGTTGAAAGAGGGCATTCTGAAGCTTCGCTTGGCCAACACAGCTGGAGATTGAATAACCCAAACAACCTTGCCCAAAAACCATCTGCAAAGGAGCAGAAGAAGAAGAGTTTTTTCTTTTTCTTTTCTTTTCTTTTTTTTTTTTTTTTTTGGTGAGAAACCGAACTTTCATTAAGAATAATGAAATGAAAGGAGGGCATACAAAAAAACAATCCCATAATTACTACAAGAAGAAGACATGCATCAACGTCCGACGTCTCCTCACGCCAATTAGGGGTTAGGGCAGGACTACTAGTAAGAAATTAAGTTTGCAACTACAAATACCTTAAACCTTATGAAAATCAATTACTTAAGAAATCAAGTGGAAACCTTTAGAAACAAGAACTTCTCAATCTACTTCACTGGAAATCAGCTGTCAAGAGCAGATGAAAATATAAAACTGTTAAATAATTATGGAAAACTGACCCGAATCACAGTATTTCTTTCATCTAATCTTTCTTTGGACTTCTGCACAAGCTCCTCCATTTATCTTTAAGATCTACTGGTGTACGATCTTTCAGAAACAGATTACTACCAAATTCTAAAATCTTTTTCCAAGGTATCTTTGGAATTCTTTCAACAGAACTAGAGAATTCTCGAACTCCCTCCTGCAGAAATAAAAGTAAATCTCAAATAAGTATAATGACATGCAAGGAACATGCAATCCCAACAAAAAACATAGACAAGAACAAGACTAGTGAATAACTTCTTTATTTTCTAGTTCTTATGAAAACAAAGAAAGTGAGTACCAAAAATAAAACATTTGATTTATGTTACATGAAGGTAATATGAAATCCATCATGATCAAAACCGTGATAAGCAAACGTTTAAAATCATTTTTACCATACACTCTTTATTAGAAAAAAAGTTCATGGACAAAAGAAGACTACCCTTAGTGTCTCTTCCTCCTCAGCTGTCCAGAATAGTTTCTTCCGTCTTGATTGATGAGTTTCTGGATACGTACTGGTACTACTGCACAACAAACAAGGTTTAGGATTGGTGTTTTTTAAAGCGCGATAGTCCTTTGAAGCTTAAGCGCTGAGTGCAGATAAAAACTCGCTTTTTCTTTAGACACACAACAGAAAAATGCAGAAAATACTTTAAAAAAAATATAAAGAATTATTGAAATTTTGTAATAAAAAAATTAGAGGATTTAAGCGATTGTTCAATAAAAGAAGACTTTTTAAATGACATTTTAAATTTCTTTAAAACAATTATTAAAAAAAATCACAATGAGGTGCTTGGGGAGCGTGACTCAGTGAGGGCACCTCACTTCTTTGAAGGAAGGTGCCCCAAAGATAGAACATGACAATTTTTCTCCCACCAATTTATTATGGATTCTAGTTTTCTGGTTTACACAATTATTCCATATTCTAAACCAAAACAGGAATGAAGGGTAGTAGCAAATAGTAACTAACTACTATAGAAGTATGAAGAAACTAACTGATGATATTTCCGTCGAAATCCTACGGAGTATCTAGAAATGATAGACTCGTCATTGTCAACATTAGAAGATTTTTCTCCAATATTAATTGCATAAGCAGGTTTCTTTTCTTTGTCGTCAGTTTGGTAATGTAAACCTTCTTGCGTCGCCAATGATTCAACTGGCCCTTGATCTTCATGGAGAGTATCATAAATGTTATGCTGCTCTACGGCTTTTTGACCATCTTCCAGTTCTGCAACATTGCCTTGACACTCTAGGTCCACCGATTCCGCTACTGACTTGCCTTTGCCTTGACACTCTTGGTCCACAAATTCTAGTACAACATTGCCTTGACACTCTTGGTCCACCAATTCTGCTACTGTATTGCCTTGATGCTCTTGGTCCACCAATTCTGCTACTTCATTGCCTTGATGCTCTTGGTCCACCAATTCTGCTACTGTATTTACTTGACACTCTTGGCCCACCAATTCATCGCCGTCTTCCTCACCAGATAAAACATCAGGTGCTACTCTCAAAGGACTTGCCTCGTTTTCTCTATGATTGGAATTGGCAATATGTAATGGCTTTGACAGCTCTATCATTCGCTCATCTGTAACTGTAGTGGATTGATGGTCAACAACTTCATTAACATGTTCTCCGTCTAGAGTTACTTGATTGTCTTCAGTTTCCAAGTCCACATCTAGAGTTACTGTATTTCCTTGACACTCCTGGTCGGCCAATTCATCGCCGTCTTTCTCTACAGATAAAACATCAGGTGCTACTCTCAAAGGACTTGCCTCGCTTTCTCTATGATTGGAATTAGCAATATGCAATGGCTTTGACAGCTCTATTATTCGCTCATCTGCAACTGTTGTGGATTGATGGTCAACAACTTCATTAACATGTTCTCCATCTAGAGTTACTTGATTGTCTTCAGTTTCCAAGTCCATATCTTCGCAAATTTTAGCAACATCCTCAACTCCAGCTTTTCGTGAAGGATCAAGATCTTTCTGTTGCAATACCTCTTTAATAACTATTGACTGATGTCTGAAACTAGTATTGATAAACGTAGCAACCTTTTTCTTTTCCAATGCAACGTGCTTCTTAGCTTCAAGGTATTCTGATATAGTAAGTGAATATAAGCAGAAAGGACAACAAAAATCGCCTTCATGATTCATCCTAGCCGAGGAACTCAAGCACTTGTCATGAACCACCAAAGGACAATCACTAATATTACAAGACAACAACTGACCACCTTCATTACATTTCACACAAACAGTCGGCTCACTCCTGTCAGCTAATGGAAAAGAATCGTGATCCACCATACATTGAGAACTAAAGAATTCTTTTTTTTTCATTGCAATATCTATCCTTTCATTATGATACCCATCACTATCACTTAACATATCTTTCTCTTCCTCATCAGCATTCATGCCAACATCAATATTGGTAGCAACAGCCTTTGACAGAATTCCACTATGAGACATAGTATTCATTTCATTTACATGATTATGATTCCCAAAGTCATTCTCGGGATCATCAGTGATGATATCATACAGGTTTCCTTCAGCAGGAGAAGGCTCGGGATCATCAGTGATGATATCATGCAGGTTTCCTTCAGCAGGAGAATTATTAGATATTGTTGGTTCAAAAGGCAGTTCACTTCCATCTTTCACTTTCTCGACATTAATAACTTCAAGCATCTCACTATCTTGTGTATGATCCGGCATAGTATAACAAGGAATACCTGATTCACCCTGATGCAATTTGTCAGTAGCAGAACACTGTCCAAACTTCTTTGACCCAAAATGCTCCTCCTCTACAAGTTTGTCTTCCACCAAAAGTTCGTCCAAGTGATCAGTATCATCTATCTCATTTTGTGGCAGAATTCTTTCAGGTGAATCTTCTAACACCTCTGTTTGATGTGAAGAATCCACTTCCTGTCCTGAATACAAAGAATGTGCAGAATGCTGCTTAAGCTTCTTAACGTTTATATTGTAACCATCATCACAACCAGGTAACTGTCCAGCCTCATCTTCAGATGTAAAGTCATCAGCACTCCTTTTAGAAGGTAACAAACTAGAGCTACATGGGTTCACCACTGATATTCTTCTTTCATCCTCAAGAAGTTGTGGGTTTCCTTGGCCTTCTTCTTTTTCACCTTGAGAATCAGAGGAGCTATCATGTCTCCATCTGGGCTCGATATCATCCTCATTATTCAGAGAAATGCCATCCCTCTTATTCATGTATGCCAACCCAGCCCTCCACCGCATTAAGAAATCAGCATATGGATCAGAGGAGCTACTATCATGTCTCCTACTGAGCTCGATACCATCCTCATTATTCAGAGAAATGTCATCCCTCTTATTTCTGGGTTTCAACCCACTCTTCTTCATTAAGAAATCAGCATTTGGATGGGTACCATCAAGAATAGAATCTCTCAGCTGTTCAAAAAAGAATAAAACAACCGCATTACAAATTGCTATACATGAGGTAGAGGATGGAAGCAAAAGAAGTAGAGAAAAGTCTTGAATTATCTTCACCTGATGTAATGAACAACACACGGATGCTCTTTTTTGAGCGATGAAGGGTTTAACATTCCATTTTAACATATCTGGTCCAGCCACTCTCAAGGCAGATTCTGGAGTCTAACAACAGCAAACAAAAACAATACAAAAAAACTGTTTCATTGCATACCCAATTCTAGAAAACCAGAATGTATCTATTTGATACGGAGATAAAATCAGGCTCAGTTCACTTCAAAAACACATTGCATTATAGTGCCATTCAGAAATCTACTACAAGGTTATGAAGAAGTATTACCTTCTTACATATGAGTTTAACAACACCTTCACAGGTCTCAGATGAATCAAACACAACTTTTGATTCATGAGCAGGAAGACCATTTTCTCCACTATAATTTAAAGAACCAAACAAACCCTCCAAGCATTTCAAAGCAACCATTTCCCCAGCATTCTTTCTAATATCCTCAGGTAATCCTACAGCCTTCTCAATCACATCTATAAAAAGAGAGAACACAGACTAATACAATCAACAACACGCAAAAAAATGATCGAAAAGCATCTTGAGAATGGATAGTGAATACCATGTAATAGAGATGGTGTCACTTTCTCAAAACTTGCAAGGGCTTCGATGGTCCAAATCCAAGCCTGAGCTAAACTGGAAGCAGATAGGGGTTTTTCTGAATCGGTTTCACTCTCCATTGGGAATCAGTACACAAACTGCACAGATTCAACAAAGCTGCTCCGTTCGCAATATTTCCAAATGAAGCTTTGAAGTATGACCACTGGATAATACAAATCGAAAGGTAATGCCAAAAGGAAGAGGATGAAGAGACAATAAACAGGAAACACGATCTTTTAGGGGTGTTCTGCCATTATAATGAACCATGGAAGAATAAAAAACGACCTTACATGGATCATTCAATGGCTCGATGAGAGAGGAATTGGAAGAAGATATGAGGATTCCGAAGAACGATAGAATCAGCGAAGAACAACGAGGAGATTTCGAAGAACAGTGGAGAATTTGAAGTAACTAAAATCAGAGGTTAGGCTTTCGAATTTGTAGTTCAGAGGAAAATTGTTTTGAACTTCTTTTTTGCCCTTTATTAAAATTCATTTTTTTTTTCCACGAGGGTAATTTTTTTTTTGAAGGGACCTACGCATGAGGGTATTAAATCTTCGTCCACGTCCAAGTGTGACATTTTCATTGACATTTCCACGTCCATAAATTTTAGGGGTGAATCGACATTTACATCGTACAAAATTGATTAAATATTAAAAAAAAAAAAATCTTCCAGAAATATTTATCGACATCGACATTTTATCGATATTTCCATCGACATTTTCATAAAATTGAGACATATTTCTGTGACATCGACATTTAAATCTTTGGACATCTACTTTCTCTCCTCTCTCTTTTATTTTAGAGAAATTATATTTTTGATCCAAAGTTTTTTGAATTGGGTAGAATTTGAGTCCTAAAAGCTTCAAACTAAACATTTGTGGATTTTGCATTTTTTGTCAGTCATTTTTTCTCTTAAAACTTAACGAAAAGTTGACATGGTAACTATTTTTTTATTAAAAAAATATATATTTTTTTTCTTTTTTTTTCTCTTTCTCCTCTTTCTTGAAGCTCTCGACTTTGGAGGCAGTCGCAAACTCATTGAGGCTCGACTATCCATTCAAGTGTCAATTGGCGGACAGCGTGGCTGTTGGAGGAAGAAGAAGACGAAAGGTTGAGGGGAAGGGGAAAAAAGAGAAGAAAAAAAAATTAGTTGTCACATCAGCTTTCCGTTAAGATTTAACTTAAAAAATTGACGGAAGGACAAAAAAAACGCCTCAAATGTCAAACTCAGAGACAAAAAAAATGTTGAGTTTGAAACCTTAGGGACACAAATACTACAAAATTCAAATCTCATAGACCAAAAATGTAATTTATTTATTTATTTTTTTCTCTCTACAACTTCATTTTTTGTTCTCTCTTTTCTCTCTAAACCTCACACATTTCTTCTCCTTTCTTTTTTTACAAACCACCTCTCCCCCAATCCTATGGGATTGTTTGAGACGCAAAGTGGGTTAAAATAGTTTAAATAATCTATATTTTGGTGCATAATTCTTTAGTAAGTATGTGTTTGAGATACATATTTATTTAACATACAGTTCTATTTATGTTGGTTATTTTTTTTTTATACATTTTTTTTTTGTTGTATTATACACTTAATCTATATTAGATATTAATTTTTCAAAACTTAAATAATAAATATTTGTTCTCATCAATTCTAATATTTTTTAGATTTAAGTTATATTATTTTACGTACATTTGACCATTTTGGTATGCAATAATATTGTTTAGGATGCGCAAAATAATTGAGATTCAGAAAGCATTTCATTCATTCATCATCTTAACCTCCATACTTGGAGATATACAATGGCAAATAATTGACAACTTCATTCTGCACCCACACACACACAAAAAAAAAAAAAAAAAAAAAAAAAAAAAAAATTGGAGTTTAATTGCCAATTTAAGGCCACATCCACAATTGCACAAAAAAAAAATAGTTTAATTACAAAGTTTCCAAAAGTATAGTGTAGTGTGGTATAATAATAGTAATAAAAAAAGTATGAGAAGAAGGTTGATCAATAGTATTTGTTGAGGAGGAACATGCAATATTCTCATTTCAACTCCATTGGGATGTATTTGAAGCTCTCTTGGAATGAGACAAATCAATCCGTTTATGGACGAAGGTAAGGAGATCTTGGTCAATCTGAAAAAATGGAGACAAATTTTGAAACTAACTTGGAAACTGAACAACCAAAACATGCAAGGAAAAAATTATTGAACATTTTGTAAGGCGGATCTCACAGACAACACAGAGAGAACATTCGAGAAGACGAAACCAACGAGGAAAGACGAAACGAGAGAATTACTTGGAGGAAAGAGCATTCGTGAAGATGAAGATCAAATGAGAGCATTCGGGAAAACGAAACGAATGGAAGATACGAGAGAGGAGAGAACGTTTGGGAAGTGCAACTCACTGACTTCTACCGTAGGAACTATAGCAAAACAATGGGTTAATTAAAATTCTACGCCGGTTTGCATAACCGACGGGCCAAACATGGAGTGAGCTAGCTCACTCCAACCCATGATAATTTGGGACCCAAAGAGCCCCTACTTACTTTTTTTTACTAGAAGCAAAGTTCTCCTTCACCCAAGATATGTACAACAATTTTTTTTCAATTTCACATTTTGCTTCTTTCATTATACACCTTGTTTTCTTTCATTTTATTTTTGGTAAATAAGACTACAAGAATAAATCAAAAATAGAAAGGTGAAAGAGATAAACAAAATAAAAAATAGAAGAAAAAGAAGAAAAAAGAGAAACACAATCGAAAATATAGATATAAAGCAAAAAGGAAAAAACTCACATGGTAATATGAATGGAAAAAAAATGTAACAAAACAAGTAAAAACAACAATAATAAAAAGCAAGCTTATAATAACTTCACTCTACATTGGCTAAGCAACCGCTCCACCTATCTAATGCTTTGTTACATGAAGTGGATAGCGTAAAGAGACAATCTTTGATGTGACAATCCACACAAAGCGATATCGTCTCTAGAAGAAACGATAAACATCCACATGGTGGAGCTTGTCTCTTCAAGAGACGATTTTCATCCACATATTTAAACTACTATATTTTTATAAATAGTTTGAAAACTGCAATATTTATTATATTGGTTAAGACATTATCACTTCGAGTACTCTACTTCACATAAGTAACTTTTTTAAAAACCAACGGCGAAACAACAACCAGCCTCATTGAGAGCAGAGACAACCCAGTTCGAAAACTCCGAATGCCAAAAGAAAACTTCTTCTCCTTCCACAGAAGAAGTTATAATGGTTACAAACGCGGAACTCCAAACCCTAAATTCCGAACCCCATGCACTTGAATTTGCAATTGGCATAAGTTGGAATCTCCATTAGCCAACAAATTGAGAAATGATACATAGCTTGAAAGAAACATTAGAATCATTGTGAAAACAAAGCGGATAGAGACTTCTAAATTTCTAATGCTTCTTTCAACTCCAACCGCCATTAAACCCTCACAAAACCCTCTGAACCAAAACAGCTTCGAACAAAACTTCAGGCAAATCTGCAACCTTCTTCTCTCCTTCACCCGTTCCAGATCTCTCGTTAAAGGCCTCCAGCTCCATGCCCACATCGTCAAATTCGGATTTCAAACAATTCCTCTCGTTTCTCATCATCTAATCAACTTTTACTCCAAAACCCAATTCCCACTTTTTTCTCTGCAGGTTTTCAATGAAGCTCCGAGCAAATCTTCCACCACTTGGAGCTCTGTTATCTCTGCATTCGCCCAAAATGAGGCCCCTATTCTTGCCCTGGAGTTCTTTCGACGAATGTTGAATGTTGGGATTCGGCCTGATGATCATATTTTTCCTAGTGCGACTAAGGCGTGTGGGTTTTTGTGTAGGTGTGATGTTGGGAAATCTGTACATTGTCTTGTTGTGAAAACTGGGTTTGATTGTGATGTGTTTGTTGGAAGTTCGTTGGTGGATATGTATGCGAAATGTGGGGTGATTGGAGATGGGCGTAATGTGTTCGATGAAATGCCTGAGAGAAATGTGGTGTCTTGGAGTGGGATGATTTGTGGGTATGCTCAATTGGATGAGAGTGTTGAGGCATTGACATTGTTCAAGCAAGCTTTGGTTGAGGATATTGATGTTAATGACTTTACTTTTTCGAGTGTGATTCGGGTTTGTAGCAGCTCCACTCTTCTTGAAATGGGGAAGTTGATTCATGGATTGTGCTTGAAAATGAGCTTTGATTCCTCGAGCTTTGTTGGGAGTGCTTTGATTTCTTTGTATTCGAAGTGTGGGGTTATAGAAGGGGCTTATCAAGTTTTTGATGAGATACCCATTAGAAATCTTGGCATGTGGAATTCAATGCTCATAGCCTGCGCTCAACATGCTCATACAGAGAGAGTTTTTGGATTGTTTGAAGAAATGGGAAGTGTGGGAATGAAGCCCAATTTCATTTCCTTTTTATCTGTTCTTTATGCTTGTAGCCATGGAGGGCTGGTTGAAAAGGGACGAGAATATTTCGATCTAATGAAGGATTATGGGATTGAACCAGAAGCTCAGCATTATGCCTCTTTGGTGGACTTGCTTGGACGAGCTGGAAAGTTACAGGAAGCAGTTTCTGTGATCAAACAAATGCCAATGCAGCCCACTGAATCTGTTTGGGGAGCTTTATTGACAGGGTGTAGAATCCATAAAGATACAGAAATGGCAGCTTTTGTGGCTGATAGAGTAGTAGAACTGAATAGTACTAGCTCGGGTTTACATGTTTTGTTATCAAATGCGTATGCTGCTGCTGGGCGATATGAAGAAGCGGCCCGGATGAGAAAAATGCTGCGCGACCGAGGCGTGAAGAAGGAGACGGGTTTGAGCTGGGTTGAGGAGGGAAACAAAGTTCACACATTCACTGCAGGTGATAGATCTCATGCTAGATGGGTGGAGATTTATCAGAAACTGGAAGAGTTGGAGGAGGAAATGGAGAAAGCCGGTTATGTTGCAGACACGAGTTTTGTGTTGCGAGCAGTTGACGGTGAGGAGAAAAGCGAGACAATTCGATATCACAGTGAAAGACTAGCCATTGCGTTCGGGCTGATTACCTTCCCACCGGGGAGGCCTATAAGAGTTATGAAGAATTTGCGAGTTTGTGGCGATTGTCATGAAGCAATAAAGTTCATGTCCAAGTGCTCTGGAAGGGTTCTCATTGTTAGAGACAACAACCGATTTCATCGATTTGAGGATGGAAAATGCTCGTGTGGTGACTATTGGTGATTTGATATGTAATTTAAGTTTAGAAAACGTCCATGAATTATATGCAAAACAACACAAGTTTAAGCATGAACTGTATTTCTTTTGTAAAACTCATTCTTGCAAATTGGTCTCTTTTTTTTCTTCTTCTTGTTTTGTTTGTGAATATTGTAGACTCGTACGCATAAACAATCAATACATAATACATGTAAAAAGGGGGCTTAGGGGCTAACTCTGGACGAAACCGAGCTATGTTTTGCAACTTTTGAAGTTATTCAAAAGAAATATCGACAAGACGACTCACCGTGAGCTTACTTAGTTACATTCATATCTAGATTGTTCAAAAGCAAACGGATATGAGATTACAGTAGATGTTGTTCACTTTGGTAATTTTTTCTTTTCTTTTTTTGGTAAGAATTCACTTTGGTAGTTTAGACTAAAGCCATTGTAGAGATTGTCATGTCATTCATCAAAACTCCTAGTCAAAGCTAGGAGAGTAAAATGAAGCAATCATATGATATGCTTTCGATACTTTAGAACGCATTCGTACTTAAAGTGCAAACTTGGTTCGTATCGAAAAAGAATAGCTTCCTATTATAACCTAAGGTACAACCAAAGGAGTTTAGGTTTGGTGACTTGGTGCTCATGTTTTCTATCACATTCATGAAACCAACAAACTTAAACCCAACTAGAAAGATCCATATATGTAAATGAAGTTAAAAGCACATTTAACCTAAAGAATTTTAAATGATTCAGACATGTCTTTGAGCATTGAACACTTCTCAATTCAAGCTCAATTTTGTGTAAATTTATACATTTGCTTTAATGTGAATAAAGCTGCTTTACTTCTTGAGACCTTTAGCCACACAACCTAACATGATCAAATCCTAAACAATTTGGTGACATGATGAGTCAATTTCATCTTACCTTTGGTTTGTTGTGTAAAATCCCTAACGCTAACCATTTGTTGAGCTCAAAGATAATCGATATGTCGATATATCGGTAAATTGAAGGGTTCGATATAGATATTAAGGGTTGATAGATATCTTTTATACATACCCATAAAACATAAAAAAAAAATATCATCTATTAATTTTAATATGAATCTAAATATTAATCTTTAACTTGGTAAAAAAAAAAAAAAAAAAACGTAATAATTAATTTAAATATATTTTTTTTACAAAAATATTCATGAATATATCGATAAAATTGAAATACCGATATCAATATAGATATCGATATTTTCATCCTTGAGCTCGATCAAGTTTAGGGTTTAGGATGAAGATATCAAGTTTAGGGTTTAGGATGAAGCTTACATCGTTCCTAATCTTTCAAATAATTATCAATTTGGTCCTAAATCTTTTTAAATTCTTAATTTTATCCCTAAATCCCTAATAAATTACAAAAAAAAATCTCAATTAAGTCCATTTGTAAACAAATTATTAAAATTTATTAATAAAAAGTCCATGTATCATTAAGAAAAACTAAAATAATCATTTTTTGAACTGTCAAAGAACTTAAGTAGACATTTTATTTTATTTTTTCAATATATATATATATATATATATATAATAAATAAACCAAGCCATAGGGGCCTAGCCTTCATTTTGTAAGATAACTTATGACTACCAAAATGGATAAATTTTAGAACAAACATAAACATTTTAAAAGTTCAAAACCCAAAATAAAATAAAGATTTAAAACCTAATATTCAAAAACAAAGAAATTGTCCTTCAAATTCCATTCCATAAATTAACCAAATTTCAAAGAGAAGAAATTGGAATAACTCATAAATTAATCCCTTAGCCTACATAAATAACTTTATTAAAAAAACACATCCAAGCATAACTTGGCTGCCCGTGACTAAGAGGTTATGGGTTCAATCATCGCATTAATTAAAATATCGTTGCAAAAAAAAAAAAAACTAATGATATATATACAAAATATCAAAAGAAAAAAAAAAAAACAAAGAAAGCATCTATTTCAAAAAGATTACAGAAAGATTTGGGTACATGAATATTTTCTCTGGAGATTATTAAAATGATACATATCCAAGAACTGATCCTTCATACAAATCAGCATCAATTGATTATGACTTGACCATTAGAAAATTACCCCAAATTCTCATATCTCAATCATTCCATTGGGATAATCTACAAAAGAATCCATTTCCTTATCTTCACCAAAAAAAAAAAAAAAAAAAAAAAATACACCACTAAATGGAATCAAGTTCCTTCTCCAAACAAATTTCTAATCAATCCACAAGCTTTTTCAGAGAGTGCTTTTTCAGAAAGTTAAAAAATGGGAGAGAATAAGTAAATGAATGAAGTGATGAATTAAGATGTGAATGTGATATGATGTTCATTACAATTAAACATGATGCTCCTCACAACAGGGAATTTTGAGAGAGAGAGACAAAAAATAAATGGCAACCTTATAGAGATCTAAAAATTTTCAAAATATTGAAAGCAAAAGAATAAAAATCTAACCTGGGTTTTTTCTAAATTTTTCGACATTAACTAAGAGGCTTTCTCACCTTCCTGACTTACTTTCTGTTGTACTAAAAATGGTGAAAACGAATCATCTCCTTCGAGTGACGGTGACTGACTAACTCCCCCCCTTTTGCCTTGTTACTATGCATCTTTTCTTCCCATGCCCGAGACAACAAAAATCGAAAAAAAGGCATGTTATATACCGAAATATAACTGTAGTTAACTACCTCCACCGAAAAACGACTTCAGTTCTGTTGCGCGACGAGATGATCGAGCTGCATTTGTTCCAGCCATGCTCCCAATGCAGCATGATCGACTGACTCCATTTGGGAGTTCATGTTAGAACTCTCACCAGAAGATGCAAAACTATCGCCACCCGAATTGGGATGCGCCTGCTTTTCTTTTATCTCAGTTGGAGATTCTTTCACGAGTGATTGAACCCATGATAAATCTGGCTCTTCTCCATTGTTCCCGAGCTCAAATGATGATGATCGCCGAAGTTTACCCATTTCATCCGCCGCATTGACTGCCCAATCAGGTCTTCCATTAGAAGGTCCCCATTTAGACCAAGAACTTGCAGGGGAACCAACTAAAGAAGCAGAATTCGCACCAAGTTCACGCGAGCTGAGGCTGCGAAACTGTTGAAAGTTATCTCTTTGAGCTAACATGGACAAGCGAGAGCCCATCGGGGAGATGGGTTCCATATTTCGTGGAGACATCCTCCCAGATGATGGAACACCAAAAGAGGCCTGCAATAGATGGTGATCAACATTTTTAGGAGAGAAATTTGTATTGATTGGTGACAACATATTCTGTTGCTGCTGAAATTGATTGATCACTGCTGATTTGTGTGTAGGGGAGAAAACAGCTGAAGCCAAAGCTTGATCAGAGTATCTGGGAGACGAACTCTCAGCAGAGAACAGATCGTCGAGATTCGAAGGGGTCAGAGTTTTCATCCGACCAGAACGGCTCAATGAATTTGAACTTAATGGTGGCTGAGAAAGACAATTCAAGTCATTAAGGAGCTGCTGTTGTTGCATATCAAAATCACTCAGATAATCAAAGTCCTCTACAGGAATGTCTCTTGCACTCAGAGAAGATCTTAGGCGGCTGGATTGAATATTGCTTCCTGGAAGATGCAAGGCAGGTACATTCGGTTGGGGCCAAGCCAAGGACGAGTGAGACATGCCATTTGCAGAGGGAGACATCGGAGGGGTGAACAGTGATGGAGACATCACCGGGACCGAAGATGGAGAACCAGGTAGAAGGTTCATGACTGTATTATAATCCATACCAGAAGTACAAGAACGCGGTGAGGGAACAGCAGAGCCAGTCGAAACATACAGAGGTCGCAGTTCCTCAGTCGTGTGTGCAAAGAAGCAGACTCTTCTTGAGCAATTCGTGCCATCTTTGCAAAGCCGGGTACGATATTGTGCTGGGTGCAGCCAGCACTCGAACACCCCATGAGCATATTCGCACATATCTCCCCGTCTGCAAGCACCCTTCCGAAAATCGGGACAGGGTACACAGCTATAATGAAACTTTCTTGGATCCCTCCTCCTAGCATTTTCTCCAGGGTGGACAAAGGGACACTCAGTCCAATCATGAGAGTAAGCCCGTGAGCAGGGTCGAACCTTGAACGAATACATTCGGAATTCATCAGTCGAATAGATACTGTTCTTGATGTCTGGAAGAGAAAGATCAACAGGGTATTCTTTCTTCTCAGATGCAGAATACATAGGAAAATCACTTAGTTTCGACTTTGTTGGAGAAGAAACTAACTCCGATGCGGATGAGGGGGCATTCAGAGGAGACGAAGGGCGAGGAGAATACGAATTTCTAGCGCCCGTTAAAACATCAAGATTTCCTTCACCAGACAAACCATTAGTTTTAAGAAGTTCTGTAAGGATTGATTTAAGCTCCGCGTGCCTTAGGGGGGCAACAATCACATCAACAGGTCGATGTCCATTCCCATCAACCACATTAGGATCAGCACCAGCAGCTAAGAGCCGCTTCACAATATCTACAGCATTAGCAGCCCCACCTGAGGCTGCACAATGAAGGGCAGTGCTTCTGTCAAGACCGACAACGCGGTTCACATCAGCACAAGAAAGAGAAAGAATAAGCTTCAGAACCTCAATGCTACCATAAGTAGCAGCAACCATTAAAGGAGTTCTCTGCTCATTAGTCATCTGCTTCGAGCCTCGCAAGCGGCCATACCATAAACCAATCTCATCAATACCAGAAGGGTCGCGCTCAATCGATCTCTTAAAGGCATCGATGTCATCATTCGCAGCAAGCTCAAGCAGACTGGAAAAAGCATCTTCTGTTTCAACAGTCAAGTTATTCATGGCCGAGTCCAGGAGCATACACAATCAAATGTACAGAAGAAATTTCTCAACGACGATACTGGCTTTAGCTCTAAACCACAGAACATGCTTCATTCATCGGGAGAAATGCCAGCTGAACTCGAGAAACCATGCCACAAAAAAGAGTTGAAATTTAAGATGAGTAACAATCAACAAGAAAGTACAAAAGTAGAGGGAAAAGTTATCAAATTCAAATGTTAATGTCAGTGGAATAAAACTGGAGAAACAAAAAATATACAACTCAAAAATGAATTCTTATCCCCATATCATTTATAGCAAAGAGAAGTGGGTATGATTTATAAAATGAGAATGAAGATAAATTCTTTAATCAGATTCAACAGATTCTATGAGCACTAAAATACAGACAAATTCCTAAAATCCCTTCCCATCAGTAAATTCTATTAAAAGAAAAAATAACAGTCATGAAGACAAGAAAATTGAAATACAAACTGCAAATAATATTATCTCTTTTTTTATTAAAGGGGGAATCAAGAACAAAACTGTTAATTATATACATAATTATCACAACAATCATTTATATTTCCTAAACCTAAGTTAAAAAAATCCAAAATAACAAAATAAAAAAATTCTTCTAAAAGACAATTATTTGTCAAGGAGATCAATTTAATTAATATTTAAAAAAAACAAGTTTCATTTCATCAAATAGATATTTGATGGATTTTGTTTTCTAAAAATACACTTTTTGTTAGAAGTGTAAGAGAATCTCAATAATACTCGATAATAATTTTGTAAAAATATATAAACTCTAAAAACGATTGAAAAAAAATCCCTAGGATCCTCTATTTTCAAGGCGATCCAAAACGACATGGATCAAAATCAAACCAAAACAAATACAATCAAATTCGAAGGACAGAATCGCGGATGGATCATCAAAATTATCCTAAAATTACTAGAAAATGGTAAGAATCAACGAGTAGCAGCTCAGATCATTCGAAGAGAAATCAAAACATTTCTACAATTCCGTTAGATTAGAAGAACATCGACGGAAGTAAGGATCGAAGAGGGAGAAAATCATACCAAAAATTATGGTGAATTCAAAGAGTTCGATCTTGAGGTTCGAAGAGAGCGTTTGACTCTGGAGAGTGAGAAACTGTGAGTAGAGAGAGAGCGAAGAAGAAGAGAGCTTGTTCTTCCTCCATCTCCAACCCCAATGTTTTTCCAAAATAAAAAATTAATAAATTTTAATTTAAAAATAAATAAATAAAATTATTACATTATTTTTTTATTATTAATTATTATTATTTTCCTCGTTTGAGAAAATCGCTCAACAAAAACAAAAAAACAAAGCGCACTGAGTAATATTCCTCTACTCCTCATACACATCATAATTTCAAATGAGATTCCGCCACGTGGAGTTTGAGGGTAGTTTCGTCATTTAAATACATACGTGGCATTATTTGATTTGGTACTTCACGATAAAATAATTTAACCGCATCCATTGTGTCAAAATTCCAGGGAAATTCATCCTAAATTCACTCGACATGAAAGTTAAAGTGGACTTGGGCGGTAATCCGCTGCGACTCGCTCACACTAAAATTTCCTTACAAAGTAAGAGTAAAACTTGTTTAAGTATCTTTTGCAGCCCAACACGTATTAAGATTTGATTTGATTGACTGAATATTAATATTATTTTTTAAATAAAAAAAATCATTCACTGTTACTTAGATATTTTTTTTGAGTTACTTTTCCTTTTCTTCTTCCTATAAACTTCTCCTATTTTCTCTCTCTTTTCTCCACTTTCTCATCTGCTATTATCTTTGTTTTCAATTTGGTCTCTCACTCTTTCTTTCTCTACAACAAGTATTTTTTTTCAAATTTCAAATAATTCTAATTGAAATTCTATGACCTTGAAGTTTGGAGTGCAGAGAAATAAAGAGAGAGAAAGTAGGATAAATTGTTAATTTGCTGTAATAAAAAAATGAAAGTTACGAAAAAAAACAAGTAAACAGGTGAAATATTTTATTATTATTTAAAAATAGTTTAAATATTAGTTAATCAAATTTTGAAGATACTTGTAGCTTAGACAACAAGCAAGTTTTACTCCCAAAGTAAATGATGACGTGGCAGGAATATATGTTAGATTTATTTATTTTTTGGTGTGATTGATTGGGTTATCCATAGGCGAGAAATGAGTAGGTTGCACGCGTGAGGAGGAGCGCACGTGGGAGTGGGTGCAGAGGATAGAAAAATTGGGGATTTTGTGGGAACCGGGAACCGGGGGGGGAGGTGGAATGGAAGGAGGCGTTACCGGTTAGGTAAGTAAAGGAGGGAGAAAGGTAACTGGGAGATCCCGGTGATGCGCGCGTGCGTGGAGTTAGAATAAATTGAAATGTAATGAAGGCTGGCGTCCGCCAATCAGATAGATTCGGAGCTCTGGATCTTATCGTACGGAAGCGGACATCAGATTTTAGTCAATTCTGGTTAATTGTCGAGTCAAATCACAAGATTGAGAAAAATAAATTTAATGTCACTTTTCATATTGCTAATTAATTTTTAAATTTTTTAAAAGTGTTTAATAGATTGTTTAATTTTTTTTTTTTTTTGACCTGATACGAGCTTAAACTTGTAATATCTAAAAATAAATAAATAAATAATAAGAAGGTAAGCTAAAATCGGTGTGGTGCTTATCACACGGACTCTGACTCTCAAGTAGAAAGAAAGACGAATATAAAAAATATTTCTCTAATCAAGAAAGTATCATTGGTTTATTCTTTTACTTTTATAACACTTCGCTTCTCATATAGTTGTTTATGATCGTTTTTCTTCCTTAAATGAATTTATCTCTTTTGTAACTCTCGAATGTTACAAAGGTTATGTAAACCTTGAGAGAAATTATTTCCTAGCTGGTCGGTCTTCTCTTTGGCGGACCCTCCCAATCTCTTTGGCTATTTGGTCCCTATGGGGTCGACCTCTTCTTGCTCGGTCATTCCTTCTGAAAGAGTCAATCCCTCCGTCTGATTCACGAGTTGACTTTAATTGAGTAGGTTTTTTTTTTTTTATATAGTTTAGTCTATTGAATTTTGGTTTGATAATTTTGCCATAACACATATCATATATAAATTTGAATTCTGTGTCTAAAAGAACGCTAAAAATTTAATTTAGTGTCTAGTAAATTTGTGAATTTATAATTTTAAAAGTTTAGGAATTAAATGACAAACATCTCAAAGTTTAGAGACTAAATTTATAATTTAAGATAAATTAAATAACTTTTTTTAAAATAAATCATTGGTTTAGATTATATTGTTTGTGATTATATATATATATATATATATATATATATATATATATATATATATATTTTTTTTTGTCAATTTTAATCTTTCTTGTTTCGGTTCATGTCCATGAATACTATGCACTACAAATTTTTTTGTTAAAATAAAATAAAATAAACAGTCTATTTGTTTTAGGGAAAGAGTAATTCAAAGCGAGCTCGACTCTGATATAGGTATGTGTTGACCACTAAGAGGTTTGTGGTTTGTTGACGACTAAGAAATTTGTGGTTACAAACTTCCACTTTCAATGGAGTAAAAAAAAAAAGTGAAAATTGGTTAAAAAGAAAATTTTATGATTATTTATGATTGTAACAATTTAAACCTTAAACTTTATTGTATTAATTTACAACATCGTTTAAAAAATTGTTAGTTTTCACACTATGGAGACTTATAACATATCAATAAAAATTTTAAATTTTCATACAATTGATTCATTAAAGGTTTACGGGTTAAAATTACAAGTCTTTATATTTTTAAATTAATATTTTTCAAATAAAATTTAACCGACTTATGAAAATTTATGTTTTAAATTGTTATCATCATCAATTTACGATATTAATAGATACAACCTCTAAAATTAAAAAAAAAATCATGAGTTATTTAATTGATACAACTATTAAGTTTAAAGTATATATATTATATATATATATATTTTTTATTTTATTTATAAAAAAACAATTAAAAAAAATATGAGTAATGTGACTATTTATCGGAGTTGACCAAGAAAAAAAATGTGAAGAGGAAGAGAGATGGTGAGGGGAAGAATAGTGAGTAAAAAAAGAAGATGTGGGGCCCAGATGGTGGGACCAAGTGGAGATTTTGCAGTTAAGATGTGGAAGAACGAAGAAGAACAAAGAAGAAGATTTATTTATTATTTATTATTATATATTTTTTAATAAAATCAAAATCTAAGATGGTTGGGGAGGGTAACAATCACGTGCCTTACAAACACGTTACACAACAACAAAGTGGATAAGGACAACGTTGGATTGGATTCGACCACCCTCATTTTTTCTTCCTCATGCTTAAGTTATCGCTCCTTCCCTTCGTAAACTCGATAAGGTGGCTTTCTCTTCTGACCCGACCCGATTAAACTACTGTTTTTCCTTTTTCTAGAAAATATGATGTGAAAAATGATGTAAAATTCAAAATTGAAAATAGTGATTTGACCATGATATTAAATTTTCGTCGACATATCGATATTTCCACCTATACATAGGTTCGACATCAACATGAAGGTTGAATCGACATTTTCACCATACCATACAAAATCGATAAAATATTAAAAAAAAAACAACAATAAAAGCTACGTTATATACTATTATATTAAGTTAACTCATTTAAAAGTGTAAAATGTTTATTTATTAATTTAAATATATTTTTTAAAAATATTCATCGACATTGACATTTTATCGATATTTTCATAAAATTGAGATATCGATATTTCCGTCGAAGGATTTAACTACTCTCCTATTTTTTTAATTTTTTTTTGTTAAATTAAATGTTTAGTTAATGAACTCAACTATTATGTTTAAAGGTATAAATTAATTTTTATGAAACATAATAGTTGATTTTTGTTAAATTATATGTTTAGTTTCCAAACAAGACGTTTTGTTTTTAAAAGTACTCGTAAAAGATATATAACAAAACAAAAGGAACTCGTACGTAGAAGAAATGTTTATAGATTTTATTTTCAAAATTTAAAAAACAAAAAATCAAATGGTTATCATATAGGAGATTTAAACTTTCAATTATGTATCTAATAAATTCGTGTTTTTTTTTTTCAATATTGAATGGATCAATAACTTATTAAGACACACAAAATTAAAAATTTAAACTCCATTCGATAATCATTTCAAATCCGTTTATTAATCATTTGATTTTTGAAAATTAAGCTTAAAAATATGAATTTATATGAGTTTTTTGTTTTGTTATATCTACTTTTTACACATATTTTCAAAATTCAAGTCAAACTTTGAAGAAAAAAAAATGTTTTAGAATTTAGCTAAAAATTCAAATATTTCATTTAAGAAAGATGAAAGATGAAAGTTATTGTAAATAAATGGTGAGAAATCCAACTTAATTTTCAAAAACCAAGCTTTTTTTTTTTTTGGTTTTCTATTTTTTTTAAAAACAAAATTATATATGTTTGATATATATTTTTTTTAAACATAAAAATCAACACCTATTTGATAATGGAAAATTGTAACAAATGTCAATTTAGAATAAAATAATTAAAAATATAACATATTTTTAAAAAAATTGCGAATATGACAATTTTTATCGCTGATATCTTATGGCTGATAGAAGTGTATTGCTGATCACCTCAGCTTTTTATAGATTTTTGTCAGTGATAATAGTCTATCACTGATAGAAGTATGATAAAGTCTATCAGTGATAGAAACAGATTTTTTTGCCATATTTGCAAAATATTTTAAAGTTTGTTAAATTTGCAATTAGTTTAGGCCTAATTGCTATTTGTGCAACCAACCCTTTGATAATTGTGTTTATATATACATATATATTTTTTTAAAAAAAAAAAACTTGAGAGGTAAAGATAAATGTTAGAGAGAGCAAAATAGGTGGACACAGAGAAATAAAAGCAAATTATCAATTATATGTGAATATTAATAACTATTAACACAAATTTAAATCTCATTTTGGTCTCTTTATAATTGTTTTAATTTGGTCTCTAATATTTTAAAATGTCTATTTTAATTTATAAACTAAAAAAATAATCATTTTGACTTATTTTATATTTAATTTTGCTTCTAACAAATTAATAATTTTAAGCGTATATACTAACTTTGTTGATGTGGGCATGTATTCAAACTATATATAAAAAAGTTGAAGGTATAGTAAATAAATATTAAATGATAAAATAATATATTAACGACGAAATAATAATTTTTTTAAAGTTAAAAAGAACATATTTTAAAAGTAAAAAAAATAAATAAATAAAAAGAGAAAAATGTGTTTAAACCTAGAATATATTCATGTTGTTATTGTTGATTATTTTATTTTAGTTACTAATTTTACTTAAAAGAAATATTTTAACTTTTTGAAATCTAGCTTCTCGAGAAATCAAGGGGAAATGAAAAACTAAAATGGTAAACTTTATAGGTTGCGCCAATTGCAGTTTTGAGCTTTCAATTTGAGAAATTATCCCCAAACTTATGAAATGGTTGTAAATAAACTTTATTAATATTACTTTCTTAACTGCAACTTAAAAAATGTGCAAACTTTTCCTATGATTTATAAAGTTATAAACTATGTGCTTCTTGCAATTATACCCTTCAAACTCATTAAATTGTTACAACTATTAACTATTAACAAAGCTATAATGATATGATTTGATTACGATATATATATATATATATAGAGATATAAATATTAGTTATGTTGGCGCAAGAATTCGACTCCTCTCTTTGCGGGCCGAAATCGGTTGACCAACGACGCTCCGATGCGGACTTACAAGAAGGAAAAAGAAGTAATCTTACACTGGTGAAGGGCTCGACCCAACACGCTTCGATGGTTTAAGTCTAGTGATGTTGAACAGTAGAGTTGAGAGTGAATTGTCCAGGAGTCGAGAATCTTAGTTACCTCACAAAAAAGAGTGATTCTTCCTTATATTATGGGTAAAAGGCGCATGGAGTGCACGTACTTATGGAGGTCAGCCCCTCCCCTCATGATGATGAGGGGCTGATGTCGTCTGTCAGGCCGAACACTTTGGGACAACGTCGGCTGATCATCACACGTTTGCAGTGTCAGTGGTTGTATGAATTGTCTGGGCGCTGCCTTGGATGTGACCACCTCGTCAGTTGTGTCCCCCGGTCTCGTCCATGCCGAATTTGATAACCTCCGGTATTGAAGATCAAGATGTGATGGAAGCGTGATGCTAGAGACTGATGTCATGCATATCTCATCCTTCTCGAAATTGTGAAGGATATTGATGGTTTGTTTGTAATAAACTATTGGAGAATAATGAACCTACCTCCTAAGTTGGAGAGAAGTCAACACATTATTCTCCTAAGTTGTAGAACCATTAAACTTTCCATTTTATTTGGTTGTTGTTGTAACTTATTATAGTTCATAAATAGGTAATTTGTAACCTATAAATACCTACATTTATCAATGGAAATGTCAAGTGATCATTTCATCATTTTCATACCTTTAAATGGTATCAGAGCTTTTGCTCTCAATCTCTTTTCTTCCTTAAGCGCAACGATCAACTATGGCCATGGATAATGCCACTACCTCTCAAGGAGTCATCACCCCCAACACAGAAAATCTCACATTTTCACTCCAACTCATCAACATCCCTCGTCAAAACATCTTAAAACTTACCTCTACAAACTATCTTGCCTGGAAACTTCAAATTGAAGTCATCCTAATCGGTTATGACCTCCACAAATATATTGATGAATCTCATCAATGCCCACCCAAAACCATCTCCATTGCAGACACCTCATCTCCAAACCCAGCCTTTCTTCCATGGTTTCGACAAGACAAACTTTTGTTTGGTGCCCTTGTCGGTTCCATCTCCGCTCCCCTTGTACCCCTCATCCAACAAGTTGCCACCTCCTGTGAAGCATTTAAAATTTTTGAAAACACATATGCTCGTCCGACTCGTGACCACATTAAAAAAATAAAGGATCAGCTCAAACGAGCCACCAAAGGCTTCAAGACAATTTCTGAATACATGCAATTCATTAAGTGTCGATCCGATCAACTCGCTGCTCTAGGAAAACCTCTAGATCATGAAGATCTTATTGAAAAAATACTTGAGGGTCTCGATGATGACTATCGCCACATCGTTGACATTGTTGAAGGTAGAGACATACCTATCTCATTTGATGAGCTCCATGAGAAACTTATCAATCGAGAACTGTTTCTTCAGCAATCAAAACCGACATCCTCTCTACAACCAATCACAACGAATGTTACCTCAACACAACCTGGTGGTCAACGTCGCCCATTGACACCTCGATTAGGGTCATCCTCTCAACCTCCTCAGTCAGAGTCAACCCCTCGTCAACATCGCCCATATCTCGGTAAGTGTTAAGGTTGCCGGAATGTGGGTCATATTGTCACAAATTGTCCGATCTACCAATTGATTCCCTCTTCCACCCCTAGACGAACGCCCTCATCCAACAACAAGGCAGTAACCTCTGCATGGCAACCAAAAACACATACAACCATTGCCACTACTTCTACGACGCCTAATTGGCTTCTTGATAGTGGTGCATCTCACCATGTAACTGTCGGCCTCAACAATCTCTCCCTCCACACTCCTTATGATGGTCCTGACGACATTGCCATCGATGATGGTACTGGGTTACATATATCACACACTGACTCTACTTCTCTCTCAACTCCTATAAAACAATTTCAATTGCATGATGTTTTATGTGTTCCTAACATGAAAAAAAATATTATTTCCATATCTCAATTTTGCAAGTCCAATAACACTTCTGTTGAGTTCTTACCCTCTTTGTTTCGCGTGAAGGATCTGTTGACGGGGGCAGTATTGCTGGAAGGACAACCTAAAGATGGTGTGTATGAATTGCCTACCTCCCCCTCCTCACCTCGTCCATCTACTTTTACTAGTGTCAAAGTGTCTCACAATGAATGGCAGCATCGCTTGGGTCATCCATTCAGGTCAATCCTACGCCACATTCTCTCTACATTCCAACTAGCGGTACATTCCTTTAGTCAAAAGACCTCTTATTGTAATGACTGCCTTAGGAATAAAAGTCATAAATTACCTTTCTCTCAATCATCTCTTGTGTCTCACTCCCCTCTCCAAATAATATTCTCTGACGTGTGGACTTCTCCTATCTATTCCATTGATGTGTTCAAATATTATGTCATTTTTGTGGATTACTTCACACACTATATATTTGGCTTTACCCTATCAAACGCAAATCTGAGATTGCAACAATTTTCCCCCGTTTTAAAGCACTTGTTGAAAACTTATTTCATAAAAAAATTGTGACTCTCTACTCAGACAATAGGGGGTGGGGGGGGGGGGGGGGGGGGGGGGTGGGGGGGGGGGAGAATATATTGGACTTGCGATCTAATTATCTACAAATGGAATCTCGCACCTCACGTCCCCTCCACATACCCCAGAACATAATGGCTTTTCTGAACGTCGTCATCGTCACATAGTTGAAACCGGTCTTTCACTCTTGTCTCGTGCTTCCTTACCTCTCACTTTCTGGTCATACGCGTTTCTCACTGCCACTTACCTCATTAATCGTCTTCCCACTCCCACACTCGAGTCAGTCTCTCCTTATCATAAACTATTTGACTCTCTACCAAATTACTCAAAACTACGCGCGTTGGGTTGTCTCTGTTATCCTTGGCTCCGCCCTTACTCACCGCACAAACTTGCTAGTAGATCCATTTCGTGTGTCTTTTTAGGCTACTCGTCCACTCAAAGTGTTTACTTGTGTTACGATCCCCACACTCAGAAACTCTACTCATCTCGTCATATTCGTTTTATTGAGTCTGATTTTTCCATGTTAACTTTCAAACCAAGTCTCGCACGACCAACTGAGTCCACCAGCAACACTTGGTTACCACAGCATATCCTCCTTCCAACCACCTACACACCATCTACAAGTTGCTCCCACAACCCCTCGTCAATCGAACCTGCCACACAACTGGACCTGATCGCACAACAAACTCCTCTCATCCCATCCCTTGCCCTTACCGACCCGAAGCCTCTTCCACCACCTATTTCAGAAATCGATTGGTTGCTAAGGGGTTTCATCAACGCCCCAGCGTTGACTACCATGAGACGTTCAACCCAGTTGTCAAACCCACCACAATTCGACTTGTCCTTTCCATGACTGTCAGTAATGGTTGGGATCTTCGTCAGCTAGATGTCAACAATGCATTTCTCCAAGGCACTCTTACTGATGATGTCTTTATGACTCAACCACAAGGATTTGTTGATCCTGATCAACCTCACCACGTGTGCCGCCTATGAAAGGCCATTTATGGTCTTAAGTAGACTCCCCGAGCTTGGTACAATGAGTTTCGACAATTTCTGCTTGCATCTCACTTCTCGAACTCGGTCGCTGACACTTCTCTGTTCATACAGACAACTAACAATGATACTATGTTTCTACTTGTATATGTTGATGACATCATTGTCACAGGTAACAATGTTGTAGCAGTCCAGAATTTCGTCTCGGTTCTTGCTCGTCGCTTCTCGCTGAAGGATTTGGGTAATCTCCACTACTTCCTCGGGATTGAGGTGGTTCCTCATTCCCACGGGTTACTCCTCTCTCAGCGGCGATACGTCATTGACTTACTTGCTCGAACAAAGATGATTGATGTTCGCTCTATCACTACACCTCTAGCTACTTCACCAGTCCTTACTCTTCACTCTGGCTCAACACTATCTGACCCAACCGAATTTTGAACCGTTGTTGGCAGTCTTCAATATCTCACTCTTACTCGTCTCGACATCGCTTATGCAGTCAATAAGTTGTCACAGTTCATGCATTGCCCGACGACTGATCATTGGAATGCTGTCAAACGAATTCTCCGATACCTATGTGGCACACTTGATCTTGGTGTTTTCCTTCATCGCAAATCACCCCTTACTCTCCATGCATACTCAGATGCAGACTGGGCAGACAACAAAGATGACTTCACCTTCACTAGTGCGTATATCATATATTTGGGTAGGAATCCAATCTCTTGGTGCTCGAAGAAGCAACGTACGGTGGCTCGCTCATCCACTGAAGCCGAATATCGCTCTGTTGCCTCTACCGCCGCTGAGGTTCGTTGGATCACTTCTCTTCTCGGCGAGCTTGGTCTAAGTTCCACACAGATGCCAGTTATCTATTGTGACAACGTGGGAGCAACCAATCTATGCTCCAACCCATTCTTCCACTCTCGTATGAAACATGCGACACTTCATTACCACTTTATCCGTGAACAAGTTCAGGGTGACATTCTTCGTGTCACTCATGTCTCATCAACAGATCAAATGGCAGATGCGTTGACCAAACCATTACCTCGCATGCGGTTCAACCACCTACTTTCCAAGATTGGTCTCTCTTCTCGGAGCTCTATCTTGCGGGGGAATATTGAAGAATAATGAACCTACCTCTTAAGTTGTAGAGAAGTCAACACATTATTCTCCTAAGTTGTAGAACCATTAAACTTTCCTTTTTATTTGGTTGTTGTTGTAACTTTTTATAGTTCATAAATAGGTAATTTGTAACCTATAAATACCTACATTTATCAATGAAAATGTCAAGTGATCATTTCATCATTTCCATACCTTTATACAAACGACTTTAAATTTTTTTTTTTTTTTTTTTTACATTTTCTCTTAAATTAAAATCTCCCTCAAAAGTTTCATATGAAAATGGCCTTCATGACAAAATTTAAAATTTTGAAATTAATAAGTGTTTAACTACCTCATTTTTAATATAAAAATTGCATATAAAGGTGACGAAGAACTGCCCAAAAATAGTAATAATAAATAATTCCAACTATAAAGGCAAATAAAAGAAGGAAAAGGAAAAGGAGATGGGGCAAAATTGAAATATTGTTTTTCACATTTTTCTAAAAAGAAGTGAAAAAAAAAGCATTTTAAAGTATATTTTGTAGAATCTCAAGTCATTGAAATACTAATAATTGCCTTTTTAAAAGCATATTTTGATTAAACTTCTAAGGCCCTCATTGGGCCGCACCTGTTAACATTTCATTATTCGGAAACGAGAAAAAGATAAAATAAAATCAATCACTCTCATTTTTAAAACACTTTTTTTTTTTTTTAAAGTAGGGCATATTATAAGATAAGAATATGATTTGTGAGTACTAATAAAATAAATAATAATAATAATAATAATAAATATATATATATATATATATATATATATATATATATATATATATATGATTTGTGGAAAAAAAGAAAGAAAGAAAGAACTTTAAATTAAAAAAGAAGCGCCAAATCTATTATTACCGGATATAAACAAATCTCATTCTTCATTTAATATAATTTAATTAAAATATATATATATATATATATATAGAGAGAGAGAGAGAAATTGTAATAATTTAGAATAAAATAATTAAAAATACAACATGTTTTTAAAATTTTTGCGGATATGACAATTTCTATCGCTGATATCTTATGGCTGATAGAAGTATATCGCTGATCACCTCAACTTTTTATAGATTTTTGTCAGTGATAATAGTCTATGATTGATAGAAGTCTATCAGTGATATGATAAAGTCTATCAGTGATAGAAACAGATTTTTTTGTCATATTTGCAAAACATTTTAAAGTTTGCTAAATTTGCAATTAGTTTGAGCCTGATTGCTATTTGTGCAACCAACCATATATATATTTTATTTTTTTTACAATAATATTTATTATTGCAAGGATTGAACTCATGACTTCTTAGTCAAAGACACAATCTAATGTTAATTAAGTTATGCTCGGTTTGACAATATATATCATTCTTGACTTGTGTTTAAATAATTATTATGTTTCTGATTTTAAAAAGGGAGTCTAGTATGATAGGTAGGGTGAGTATTCGATCGAACGGTCAGAGTCGATTTTCGGCCCAAATCGACGCCGAACCGATCAAGCTAGTTTCTAGTATTAGTATTAAAAACTCGATTGTTTTTCTTTTCTAGATCATGGAATTGATCAACCAGTTCGGTCGGTCGACGTCGGCACGAAACCAAATAAGAGGTAGAGGGAGAATATAGATGGAGGCGGTGGAGGTAAACAACGAGAGAAGGCGACAATGTGTCTTCATCTTTTTCTTCCCAAGGTACTGAACATGCAGAACGTTTGCGTGTACGAAAGACTATTTGTTTTCCCTTTTTAAATAATTTTCGATTAGTCGATCGGTTTGAATGTTTTTGGGTTAGTCGACCGATCGACTGTGATGCAAAACCAACTTCGACCGTAAATGACTACAAACCGACCGGTTTTGGGCGGTCGTTTCGATTCGATTTGTTTTGCTCACCTCTAATGAGATAGGTCAATCTAAGTTTTTTTTTTTTAATTATTATTATTTTAATAATGCTATTTCTATTTCCAAACTTATTATAAAAATAATGTTATTTTTAAATTTATTATAAAAATAATGTTGGTTTTCAATACTTTCTCTAAAAGAGACTAATATAATGAAATGGAAGACATCATCTCTTTGAGAGGTGATATCTATTGACATGAAGAAAGTAAAAAAAAATATATTAATAATAATAATAATAATAAAAAAATTGTCAAGTTGAATGTTGTCTTTTAAACAAACGACATACACATCATGTAAATAAATATACGTCACTGCCATAGTTTGGCTTCAAAATTACAAATATAACATTATGGGGGCGTTTGACCCAAGGAGTTGGGGGAGTTGGAGTTGTTTAGTCTTCTAAAGTATGTGTGTATGGAGCAGAGAGTTGTTTAGTTTGAAGTTCTGAAGTAGTCTGTCGTGTGTTTGGGGCAAACAGTTGTTGAACTTGAAGCTGCTTTCTTCTACACAATGTTTTTCTACAAACTTTCAAAATTTTATTATTAAGTACTTCTTTTTATTTCAATAAATTCTAAAAAAGAAATTTTTTATTTTTATTTTACTTATTATTTACAAATTTGTTTGAAGAAAACAAAAATATTTTTTAACACAATACCTCATATTATTAATATATATATATATATATATATATATATCCATTTTATTAAGACTCAACTTTAATTTTATTGTCAAATTGAGCATAGCTCAATTGGCATAAAGTTGTGTTTGTGACTTACAGGTAATGAGTTCAATCCTTGCATTTATTAAATAACCATTGCAAAAAAAAAAAAACATTCTAAGATTGATTTTTGTTTTTGTTTTTATTAATGTAGGTATATTTTACAAACATTTTAAAGAAAAAAAAGAACAATACATATCTTGATTTTTGTTTTTGTTTTTATTAATGTAGGTATATTTTACAAACTTTTTAAAGAAAAAAAAGAACAATACATATCTTACCCTCACCCGTCAAACACATTTTTCTCCGTCTCCACCCTCTTAAACTCCTCATTTCATCTGAATCTATTATATCCGGAAATCAGCATCTCAACAATAACCGTTTATGTTTTTTTTTTTGGTACAATTTTTTCTCTAATTTTCCAATATTTTCATTGGTAAGAACTTCTTCCAATGAATTTTAAAAATACGTTTTTTACTTTTTTTTATCTTATGTATCCTTCACAAATTTCTCCGAAGATAACAAAAATAATTTTGACCACAATACTTCACATTCTTTTTTCAATATCACTCACATTAATTATTAATTTTATTTGGATAATTTTGAAATAAAAGAGAGTCGTACAATAGTATTAAATATTACATGTGAATTTGAAAGATTTTAATCTGTTAATTTTAACGGATTCAAATAAATTAATGTTTTTATTTTTCATTGTAATAATACTACATTTTGAATTTGGTTTAAGTACCAATTTTGATTGAACAACCTAATTTATATTTAAAATAATAAAAATAGGTTGAATTGTATTTTTAGTCATTTTACAGATTTTGTTTAAATTACGTTTTTTTTTTAATAATTAAAAATATTGTGGGAGGGAGAGAGAGGAAGATAGAGAAATGTGCTGCCTTGAAAAACGGGTCAGACTTGAATAATAATTATTGTAGAAGACTGAAGAGTTGAATAGTGCTTTAGAAGTCTGGGGATTCAACAAGTCCGTGGAACAAACGGGGATAAAAGTTCTCCCCCAAACTCCTTGTCAAACAACTACTTGGGTCAAACACATAAACGTTCTCCCCCAAACTCCTTGTCAAACACGCCCTATCAGATAAGTTTTATCTTTTTTGTTAATAAATTAAAATTTAACTTAATTTTCTTTCTGTTTTAACCTTTTATACAGATTAAATATTAGACTCTAATTTTTCTCATTTTAAGAAAAAAATAATATTAATTATTTAAACATTTTCTGATTTTTTCTTGTAAAATAAATAATTAGTATCCTAAAGAATTTAATTAATGCACTAAATTATTTTATGATTTTTATTTATTATTATAATAGTTAAATTATAGTTTATTACAATTTTTTTTTTAGTACAACAATTAATTATAGTTATAACTTACTTTTTCTTAAAAAGAAAAATAGTAGTTGTATATTATTTATTTGTAAAAAAAGATATAAAAGAATGGTTAATTTTTTTTTTAGAAAAAAATTACAATCTAATATTTAGTTTGTTTAAAAAAAAAAAATAAATAAATAAAAGAAAGAAAAAGAAAATTAAGTTATATTTTAATTTATTTAAGAAAAGATAAACTTTACAACATAATACTATATTTGTTTAAAAAAAAACTAGAAAAAAAGAAGTGCAACACGAAAAGAAGAAGAAAAAAAAAAAAAAAAAAAAAATCGCACCTCCCTTGTTTTTAGAGACAGACCGCCCGGTTACCAAGGACAGAAAACGATGGTGGCAATGTGTAATATTTGGTAATATGATGTGTATGTCGATCCAATTTGACAATTGTTTATCATATCAATGAATAACGTCTGTTTAAGGGGGCGTTGGAGTTGGGAGAGTTATTGTTTAGTACGAAGAGTTTTGAAGTATGGGAGAGTTATTGTTTAGAGAGTTGTTTAGTCTAAAGTTCTAAAGTCTGTGTATTTGGAGCAGAGAGTTGTTGAACCGAGAGTTCTGAAGTGTGAGTTTATTTTAGCTACTTCCTTTACACAATTTTTTTCTACAAATTTTCAAAATTTCATTAGTAAGGATTTCTTCCAATTTCAAAAAATTCTAAAAATAATTTTTATAATTTTTATTTTATATCCTTTACAAATTTCTTTGAAGACAACAAAAATAATTTTGAACAAAATATGACCGACCCTTTCTTTTGGGCCAACAAGAGGCGGCCCTGGCCCTTCTACCGCACCCTGGTTTCCTATATGGACCTTGAGAAAAAGGTGGTCCTTCTCTCCGCCATAAGTCCATCCTCGATCTTTTCTTGCGTGGGACGGGTCTTTCGGGCCTTAGCCCATAGCGGTGTTTACAACCATAACAATAAGTACAAGAAAAACTTCATGTTCTATCTAGCACAATCCCCAGTCAGTATCAGTATGTACACAAAAATTTGCATAACCTTCAAAAGGACTACAAAATTCCTCATTTGAGAAAGCAAAACTTTCAAGTATATAAAGAAAAACATAAACTTCAGAAGCATACCATATTTTTCTCATTCTTGTTTAAGGAATTTGAGAGAAAAACTCTTCTAGATCAGTTGCGACCAATCCAAGTTTTCGAGAAAAAATTGCATCTTTCACATCAATGTTGTTATTTGTATGTACATCGATCGCCTCGAGTTTCATGTACTCATACAGGTTGTGAATAGTTCCATCTGATACCAGGAAAGAACATGAAGAAACAATGAAAGAAAATTATTATCAACATTGAGTTCTAACAATTTAAGGTCATTCAATAAATATTCTATGTAATAACGTTTATGATGTTGTGTATTTCCTATGCAACCAATTGGATTCATATTATTATTTTATTTGGAGGGAAACCTAATTTATTATGGAATAATTTTTTTCTTAAGAAACCAAGCTTTCATGGAGAAATATGGACATACAAAATTTATAATACAAGGACTAAAGGATATGCCCCAAAAAAAAAAAAAAAAAAAGTCCACATAACTACAAAAAGGTTGGGGTGGACACAAATAAACCAAAAACCGATCGACCCGACATCGGGCAGTCGGGGTCGATTTTGTCTCGTCGGTCGGTCGGAGAGCCAAAAATAGTGCAAACCGACCAGTTTTACACATTAAAAAAAAAAATGGCATCAGACCTTGAGATCTGTAGCTTCCTTGAGAAGAGGAAGAATTTGTAGGTCTTACTCTTTTGAGGGAGTAATTTATTTATTTTTTTAGAAAAAAAAAACTACTCATTTTTCGTTTCTCTCTTTACCCTCTCACTCTCCGCAATATCCAACTCTTCATCTTCATCATTTTCTCTCCATTTTTTTTTTCTTTATTAAAAAATCCAATCTTTTTTCACAAATAAATCGAAAACCGACCGACCCGACATCGGGCAGTCGGGGTTGGTTTTGTCTCGTCTGTGGTCGGTCGGAGAGCAAAAAGTAGTGCAAACCTACCGATTTTACACATTAAAAAAAAAAAAAATGGCAGCCGGCCTTGAGATCTGTAGCTTCCTTGAGAAGAGGAAGAATTGGTAGGTCTTCCTCGTCTGAGAGGGAGTAATTTATTTATTAAAAAACTCTGATTTTTCGTTTCTCTCTTTACTCTTTCACTCTCCGCAATATCCAACTCTTCATCATTATCTTCATCATCTTCTCTCCATTTTGTTTTTTTGGAAAAAAAAATGATTTTTTTTCTCTTTATTAAAAAATCCAATCTTTCATCTCTTTTCTTCCTTTTTTTTTTTTCTTCTCCTCTATTTTTCTCACCTTTTTGAATGAGGTATTTCTCTCTTCTTCACCTCTTCTCTTTTTTTCTTTTCTCCTTCTTTTTTCATTGATTTTTTTTTGGTTTTTGTTCGTCGGAGAATCGACGTTATCAAATTCTCTAAAATCGATTCCGACCGACCGATGTTCACCCCTACAAAAAGGTGCTCAAATCCAAAAAAATAAGGCCTAACTAATAATTACAAAGGACCTTAGCCATCGCGGCCGAAACTTATTCTAAAAGGAGGATAAAGAAAGATCTCCTCTATCATAGCCCTGCAATCCTTATTCCACGCCGAAGAAACACCAAAAGCCATGAAAAACCCTAAACCCTTTCTATTTATTAGACCTAGAAAACCAAATCTTTCCCAAATTGTCCTTTTGATGATAGACCTAGAAAACCAAATCTTTCCCAAATTGTCCTTTTGATGATTAATTCTTAATAAAAGAAATCAAGCAATGGCGGACCCAATCTCTTCCAACCATGACCCACTTTCTCGAACCCAAATTCCATCAAACCCCATTTCCCCTTCTCCGCCGCACCACAAAATCTCCACCGCCCATTTCAATCCGATGCGGCAGCTCCGCCCGCGAGCTCCGATCCCGATTAGACTCCATCAAGAACACCCAAAAGCTCACCGAAGCCATGAAGCTCGTCGCTGCCGCCAAAGTCCGCCGAGCCCAAGAAGCGGTAATCAACAGCCGCCCCTTCTCTCAATCCCTCGCCAAATTTCTCCATTTCATTACCCAACAAATCCAACCAGACGACATAGATTTCCCCTTTCTAAACCCTAGACCCATCAAAAAAGTCGCCGTCGTCGTCTTCACCGGCGACCGAGGCCTCTGTGGGGGTTTCAACGCGTCGGTGATCAAAAAAGCCGAGACCCGATTGGCCGAATTGAAAAATCTCGATCTGGGTCACACCCTAATCAGCGTCGGCAAAAAGGGCAACTCGCATTTCCGCCGCCGCTCCGATGTTCAAGTCGACCGGTTCATCACCGGCTGCGGTGGCAGTTCATTACCCACTGCAAAAGAAGCCCAAGCCATTGCAGACATTGTGTTTTCTCTGTTCATCAGCGAAGAAGTGGACAAAGTGGAACTAATTTACACAAAGTTCGTTTCTTTGCTGAAATCTGAGCCTGTGATTGAGACTCTGCTGCCATTGTTGGGGAAAGAGGAAGCAATGGGAGATGGGGGGTTTAGATTGACGACAAAGGAAGGGAAATTGAAGGTGGAGAGAGAGGGGAAAATGATGGGGAATTTGGGGGAAATTTCGCCATTGTTGGAGTTTGAACAAGACCCAGTTCAGATTTTGGATGGGATGATGGCTCTGTATTTGAACAGCCAGATTTTGAGGGCTTTGCAGGAATCTTTGGCGAGTGAGGTCGCGGCGAGGATGAATGCCATGAGTAATGCTTCTGAGAATGCAATGGAGTTGAAGAAATCTATTTCGATTGCTTATAATCGAGAGAGACAGGCTAAGATTACAGGGGAGATTTTGGAGATTGTTGCTGGATCTGAGGCTCTTGAGAGATTTTGATTTTGATTTTGAACTTTGTAGTAGAAAATTAGATTGGGAAGTTTGACATAGCCTAGATTTTTTCAAGGTGTAGAAGAATGGAATGTTTGCCAACATTATAGCTTCATTAAGGCATCTGAGGATTAAGGAATGGCAGACCCACTCTTGGTCGGTCTAACCAATTCCTTTTGATTGGTGAAGTGTTTCAAAATATTCACAAGAACAAATTAAAATATACCTACTAATCTTCATGTCCCTTTTCAAAGTTATCATGATCTATGGAATCCATATTCTAACATCAAGTCTAAGCAATGAGAATCATATGGTAGCCAAAAAATATGTGGTCATTTGCTTCTAACAATCACCCTAACAACAAAGGTTAAATAAAAATACATTAAGCAACTTGAAAAATTATAAAATGTTAATTTAAAGTCTTAAATAGCAAAAGCGTTAGCTTCTGGGAAAATTGTACAACTGACTGGTATTTTGGTCCGTTTGTCAGACTAACCCGAATTTTAAAAACAAGGCAAATTGATATTCTACTGATATCATCACATTTTTTTAATATTATTTTTCTCGCTCTAGTTCGTGTTCGGGCTGATCTCGCTCTAGCTCTAGAGCAATTTCAGATCTAAAACATTTTTCAGATTCGAAAATTTTAGATTTTGTAGATTTTTCAGATCTGAAAAAATTATGGTTCTCGAATCGTCATGAGAGAGTTGATGTCGATGGGAGTCGATGAGCTCGAAAGCTCGCGTCGCGTTCCTCTTCGGGCCTTGTTTGTTGAAAGCAGCAAGGCTCGTTGCGGCCCGCGTCATCGGTTGCTCGGTCTCTCGGATGCAGTGCATTTGGCGGCGCTGTCGACGAGTCAGGTTGTTTGAGAATGCAGCCCCAATTGGGCGGTAAATTCCGTCCAAGGCTAAATATGGGCGAGAGGCCGATAGCAAACAAATACGTTGGATTATGACTGAACGCCTCTAAGTCAGAATCCGGGCTAGAAGCGACGCATGCGCCCATCGCTCGATTGCCGACCAGCAGTAGGGCCGACGAAGGGTTGAATCTTAGTGGATCGTGGCAGCAAGGCCACTCTGCCACTTACAATACCCTGTCGTGTATTTAAGTCGTCTGCAAAGGATTCTACCCGCCGCTCGGTGGAAATTACGTTACAAGGCGGCGCCCGCGACTCATCCGTCACGAAATTGCAGGATCTCGCGAACTACCGAGTCTTTGAACGCAAGTTGCGCCCGGAGCCTTTTGGCCGAGGGCACGCCTGCCTGGGCGTCACGCAGTTGCCGAGAGTCGTGAATAATACGACAAGAATGCTCCGCCCCCCGCTCGCCGAGACCAGGGTAGGGGGCAGGCGAATTCGTTTGCGTTCCTAACTGCCGAATCAACTAGCCCCGAAAATGGATGGCGCTGAAGCGCGTGACCTATACCCGGCCGTCGGGGCAAGTGCAAAGCCCCGATGAGTAGGAGGGCGCGGACATTTTTTTCCTTGGTGCCTCCTGCACACTAACAACATCAATCCCATACAAAACATTCACAGTATCCACATTCACATTCCCATCAGGTTCATCAGTTAATGCATCCATTTTAAACTCACTCTTATCTCCATCTTGTTACGACTTCTCCTTCCTCTAAATGATAAGGTTCAGTGGACTTCTCGCGACGTCGCGGGTTGGGCGTCACGCATCGCTTCCCCCCGCGCAACCCCCTCTTCGGGTGGGTTCTTTGCGCCGGCGGGGAACACGCTGGCCTCCCGTGCGCACCGTCGCGCGGATGGCTTAAATTCGAGTCGAGGTTCCATGTGAACGACACTTGCACATGGGTTAGTCGATCCTAAGAGACGGGGGAAGCCCGTCGTCACCGCGGTGAATAGGAGGAAGAAAAAACGTGATAGAGGAGAGAGAGAAAAAATGTAAGAAGAAAAAAATAGGTTTAGAGGAGTGAGATAGGGAAAGCGAGAGAGCTAGAAAACCAGCAAGAAAAGATATTAAAAAAATTGGTGATGATGTCCGCAGATGGTCAATTGACTTATTTTTTAAATTCGGGTTAGTTTAACAAACGGACGAAAAATAAGGATCATTCGTACAATTTTTCCATACTTTATCACCAAGCAGGTCATGACAAAGGAAAGCATGCATCCATGGTCTTTTATGTCAGCATGTAATTTGGCAGAATCGTTGATGAACAATTTAGAAGTTCTCAAGTTTTTCAATACTGCCAAAAACTTGAGAACTTCTAAATTGTTTGAGACCCCAAGAGAAGTCTAACCAGAACAGATTAGATTGATTAATCATTAGGAGCTGGAATTTACCTTCAGCAACAATGGCTTCATAGTCGGGGGGGTTAGCAATCCAATCTCCATTGGAATCTTTCATGTGCCTTCTATCAGAAGCAAAGTGGCGAAAAACTATAGGAGCATGGATGATTCTGAAAAGCCTGTCCCCAGGAATAGCAGCTTTTGATTAGAATTTTGATGAACCACCGTCTGTATTGACAAAAACTTGTCTAACATACTACAAGATCATTGCAATACTATTTCTAATTCTTGACAGACGGAAAGACTTTTACAAAATAGTTTTCTGTAGAATAATATTGTGTCAAAATTAAAATTGATTCAATAGGAACAAGAATAACACGATGGAGTCGATATTCGACGTACCCAATTAGTCAACATAATACCAACATAAATATTAAAATACGTGTTGTGTTTACAGTAAGATTTAAGAAGTACAAACACAAACACCATGACACTTTGTTTTTATTGGAAAAACAAGGACATAGATGGGACACAGAGAAGATAAAATAAGTTTTTGAAAGTATATATTCAGTAAATCTCTTGGGAATTCTCCTGTTCAAGACTTCAACTTGAATCCCTTGTGAACATATGCATTTTTGAAAGCATATATTCAGCAAAAATGCTAATATAAAGAAGTTTCTGGGAAGATGTTGATGGAAAGAAACAACAGAATATGCAGAGATATTTTTAGAGTCAAGAAAGAAGTGTGGAATATTGTTCACTTTAAAATCTCCCTTTGGAGCTCCCTCTCAGTTCTCTTTTGCATTTTATAGTTTTATTTTAATCAATGCAGATGGACAATTTTTTTTGTATTCCTCTAGGCTCTATTGGGTTGAAATCTTATTGCATATGTGCATACACACACACAATATCAGACAGCAGTTTTAAGGACTCATAGGCACAAATGTTTTTCAACCAATAAAATACAACAGCTCGATCATTGTGAACATATGCATTAGAAAAAATGAGTTGCAGCTGACAGGCTCTACCTTCGATACTCAGGGGAGATCTGAAATGATGGCCTGATAGCTTGTGACACATAGCTGCCCAGAGGGAGAGGTAAAGGAAGAGTTGAGTCTAAATCCCACACTAAAAAAGGAAAATCACCTTCTTTCTTTCTCTGTCAATTGAAATGAACTCAACATCTCAAAAGTAAAAAAAACAATAAAAACTTGCAGAAATGATCAAAATAAAGTTCTAATGCAACTTGCTAGGTAATTGTTAGGAGTATACAAACAATATCCCACGTTGGCTAGATAAGGGAAAGATCATGGGTATATAAAGAGGACAACTGTCTCCAATGGTATGAGGCATTTTGGGTGAAACCAAAAGCAAAGCCATAAGGACTATGCCCAAAGTGGACAATATCATACTATTGTGGAGATGTTTGGATTCGTTGTCCTTAACAGTAATTATGATTCAAACAACTATTGTTAAAGGAGGATAAACTGTCTTACCTGAATGCAAATGACATGGTAATCCCACAAAACAAGACCATCCGCTCTTTTACTGGCTTTCTGATGCCAAAGAGGAATCTAAACAAAAGAAATTTGGGGGGAGAGAGAGAGTTAGACAATTAATTTGTAAACAAGGATTTCACTCAGGAAAAGATGAATTTAACAAGATTTTATTTGACCTGAACAAAATGATCAATACTATGCTTGAAAGTAAATCTTGTTTTCAGGGCAGACGTTTGTTTTTTAAATTAGAAACAAAACAACAATTCCATCCATAAAATGACATGAAAAGAGAAACAAGAGAAGTCTTTCAGAAACCTCTAGGCCAAGAGATTAAAAGTCTCATCTAAGTCGTAGCTATATTAGGACATGTCTAGGAGTGATTTTGAAATGGTTAAAATCACTTTTGTCATATTCAAAATCACTCTAAAACATGCCTTTAATAATTCAAAATCAATTTTGATTGTATGCAAATCGCGTTTAAAAGTATAAAATCAAACATCAAATTGATTTTGAATGATTAAAAATATGTTTCGGGTGAATTTGAACATGTCAAAAGTGATTTTAGCCATTTTAAAATCGCTCTCAAACATACATAAGAGATTGTGTAATTGCAAAACAGGAAACAACAAAAAATATGAAGTGCCAAATGTTTTCCACCATCTTCTTGACATTCTAAACACAGCCCTCCTATTTCTTTGTAACCAAACTTCCGATAAAGAGCCTGCAATATAATTTTTCTAGAATCTCCACATGATTATTGAACCTAAGGCTACCAATGATAAAAAAAAAAAATATACTTTGAATCGCAATAAGAATGGTCAGAGTGATTTAGCAGAACTTGTTCATACTCAGAAATGACCAAATTAGCAGAGAAACAACAACATACGTGCCTGCTTCTTCTCATTAGAAATGAAAACAACAAAAAGATCAGCTCCCTCAGCATCAGCCATTCTGTTTGTACATAATTTCTTGCAAAGAAAATAAACATTCTCCTCACTGCAAAATTGAAGACACAAAATACTTCAAAATTGGCTAACACAAATTACACCTCCTTTTCTTCGTATGGATTGAGCACACAATAAATTCTCTTCAGGATTGTAGAAAAACCAATTCAAGACTGTGTTACAAGTATGAAACTTCATAATTAATTAATATACCCTATCCAATTCCAGTGCAATACAACTTATTGTATATGAATTTTCTCTAATATGCATTATGTTTTGGGACTTATTTAACCCATTCTGTTTACGTCATTAGAAGACCATATATAAGCGACGTTCACCCCTAGTTTATAATCTCTCTCACAAGATAGTAAGACGTTTTCTTCCTCTGCCCGTGGACGTAGTTAACACACTGTTAGTGAAGCACGTAAATCCGTGTGTTTTCTTTCGTTCTATTCTTTGTTTGACGATTACTATCATAACAAATTGATCAACTAAAGTAATTTCTTGCAGTTAGTTAGGCTGAAGTTCAAAGTTCCAACCAAACCGAGCATAGCTCAATGGGCATAAAGTTGTGGCCTTGACTAAGGGGCCAAAGGTTGAATCCCCGCACGAAGTTCCAGAATTACACTACGAAAAGGGTATTAGAAGCATAAATTGGTGAGAAATTTTAGTCTAGCCCTCTTCATAACATCTTTTTCTTTGGGTCATTTGGGACATGGGCAAATTTAGCAGCATATTGTTAGAAGAACCTCACGAAGATATTCAAAAAGCCATGTTAAGAACAAAGAAACAATGAGTAAATAGAGAAAAATTCACAGGAAGGATTGTCAAGGCAATGGCAGCAGAAAAAACTCAAACGATCTTCGATTGATTACCAGTAAAAAGGCGTATGGCGGAACTGAGAAACGTCCAAATCGCTCGATTCTACACTTGATGTTGTCGAAGCCATGGCTTAATTGGCTAGCTCCTGTATCCCTGAAGGAAAATAGCAAGTTCCTTTAGAAATCGATTCCCAAGTGAGAGTGCCTTCAAGCGAAGCGATTTTTCTATAAACACTTCCAATAAGAACACAAATGAGTATTCTTGCAAGAGCACACGTAGATTTCTTTTTTTTTAGGCGTAAATTATAATCAAACAAAAACTTTTATGCTCACTTTATCTTCTTTTTTTTTTTTTTTTTTTTTTGAAAAAATAACAATTTTGACTTTCAATTCTTAAATTGTATCCATTCTAACTATAAACTTTGGATTTCTATCGATTTAAACTTCAAATTTGATAGGTTGTATTACGAGTTTTCATGGATCGGTCGGAGTCAATTTTAGAAGAAAATTGTTGATCAACCCGTCAGTCAATTTTTTTTTTAATCCGAATAAATTTTTATAATTTATCTTTTTTATTTTCAAATTATTATAATTTTATGTTGTGTTTTGCCTTTTCTAAATTATGTATTTTTTAGTTCAAATTATTATAACTTTTCTTTGTTTTGAAATTTGAAATTATATTATCATGCACCAATGAGCAATGACCAAACATCAAATTTAATTTTTAATGGTTTGTGTTAGTTTGTTTGTTTTAAAGGTTAGATTAATTGCTAAAACACATATGAGTTTCTTTGATAATCTTTCTTTTTGTCTTTTTTCTTCCCATTTCTCATTAGAAAAGATTGAATTTATACAACACAACTCTAACCCTAACTTCTCAAAATACATATAAATACTAACTAGATAGTAACTAAGTACTAACTAATTTCCTAATACGGAAATTCCTTAATATTAATGTACTCAAATATCGTTTTAGAAATGATGTTTGACTGTAAAATATTAAATATCTATTTTTTTTAATTGATTTATTTTTACTTTACTAAAATTTGAATATTTTATCCTTGACTTTTGTCCAATTTTAAATATTAAAGATTTAAAATCAAAATCAAAATAGAAAATATATGTTACATAAGTCCAAATTTCAAATTTCAAACTCCAAACAATAATGAATACACATGAAATTAAATATAGTCTAAAACGACATACAACTAATTAAGATAAGTCCCTTTAAAAAAAAAAACTAATTAAGATAAGTCTAGTTCAAAATAACTAATTAAGTCTTCATTATAAAAGAAAACATTAATATTAAATGACAAATATCATAAAATCAAATTTCTATGTTCGAAAAGTCTTTAAGTTCTTCAATGTTTTTTTCTTCATCCATGATAACTCGAAATTAAAAAAAAAAAAAAAAAAAAAACTTTTATGATTGCAAATAACATAATACTCGAGCAAACAAAAAACAAAGTACAATACCTTCTTCAATTGTTGAATCTTCCTTCAATTGTTTGATAAATTCAAAATCTATCGGGTTAAAAGCAGGGGTGGACGGTACAAGGGACTAGGGGGGCCATGCCCCCCCCCCAATTTTTTTAATTTTGTTTATATATGTAGGTAGAAATATTTGATATTATATATACTCCCCCCTTCCAAATCAACTATAATTGCACTTTGTCTTGGTCGTTAGAGGACCAACCTTTTATTTATCATATATGATACATGGGCTCAAGTCCCATCGGATACACATTAATTTTTTTATATTTTCTTTATATTTTTTCTTCAAAATGTCTAATAAGTTTAACATCTAATTTTGTAAGAATTGTATTATTTTTGTCATTGTAATTTAAAATGTCCAAATTTAGCCTTTATATTTTGAAAAAAAGTCTTAAATTTAATTCTTACTATTAGTTTATTTATTAAGTTTTTCAAATATAATCTAATATGTATTAATATTATCTCTATAAATTTTAGAAAACATATATTCACATTATATTGTGTTTTTTCTTAAATACTTTTTTTTTTCTTTTCAAAATATGTAATAAGTTTTTGAACATTTAATTTTGTGCTTAATAGATCCACAAACTTTAAAAAATGTTCACTATATTTTTCAACTTTCAATTTTGTATCTAATAGGTTTTCGAATTTTTAAGTTTAAGTCTAATATGTCTTTGTTATATTCGACATTTTTTAAAATTCAGGGATTTATTAGAAACCTATTGTTTATTTATTTTTCTAATTAATAAGACATTGAGATGGGTTAAATTATATGATGATATTAAGCTTATTTGAATTTAGTCAATTTTTTATTCACTTACCTATTTTTTATCACCAATAATTCTTTTTGAAGGTCAATATAATGTGTGAGTGTGAATTCAAACGATTTTTTTTGTGATAACTTCTTTTTTTTATATATAATTTTTTTTTTGGCCCCCCAAATACGAATGTCTGGATCCGCCCCCGGTTAGAAGTGAGTCAATTTTGAGTGCATATAAGAACCTCAACTGTCCTTAGAGCCAATGAAGAATGAGACGAGTCAACTACACATTCTCCATTACTAAAAGCAGACTCCGATGCTACAATCGATACTAGAATAGCCAAAAGATCTCTACTTATTGCACTAAGAACCTCAAATCGATGACCATTTTGCTTCCACCAATGAAGTATGTTAAAAGTATCATCATTCTTAGCAAAAGTTTCTAGCAAATACACAACAACTTCTGACTCCTTATCGAAAGTGGTAGTCTCGACATTTGTGAATGAACGTGCAAATCCTCATTTATGATTCACATCAACATTCGTTGGCAGAACCCTATTATTCGTAATGACACTACCACTTGCAGTACCACTAGAAGAAAATGAACTATATGCATGGAAGAGATACCTCAAAATCTTCTCTACTTTATCAGTCATGTTTGTAGCAGCAATTGGATCTAACAACTTTTTGAAACAATATGATAAAAGTTTCAACTTATATCGTGGATCCAACACAATAGAAACATACAATAGCAAATCCGTCTTCTTACAATAGCAAATCCGTCTTCTTATTATTTCCCCAATACTTATTAATTTTAGTCTGCATGCTCTTGGCCACTTTGCAAAGAGTTTCATTTCCAACATCCATAGAATTCAATTGTATGAAATTTTGAATTGTGCTAATTGATAGCACACTAAATGAGCTATCTTTAGGGCCTTTATTATGCTAGTTTTGGAGTTTAAATGAATGTTTTAATGATATTATTTGTCTAAATAGTAGATTTCGAGCATTTGGAGCAAAGCGAAGCTTTTTAAAAGTAATGACGTGAAAAAGAAGCTTAAAAGATGTATTTTGATGACCTAGAGCCAAAAGAAGAAGAAACCAAACCAAAAAAGTCGGGTCGAGACGCTATGGGAGCGTCTCGACGCTCAAAATAAAGCCAACAAGTCAAAAAACCCGAGGGGACAGCGTCCCGACGCTCATTGAAGGGAATGAACTCTTCATTCCTCGCAGCGGAAGCGTTTGAAAAACGGATTCTTTGATTTATTTAAAATTAAATTAAGAATACATGTTAAGCAAATATAAAATTACCTTTGATGAACCATCATCTTCTTGTGTTTCTTTTTCCACGAGATCTTCCTCGCTATGACTCGAACACGGGATTAAGGCTTCTGGGAGCTTTTTGAAAGAATGAGAGAACAATTCTCTCTGCAGAGGGTGAATATTGTGTTTGGCCAACCTTTTGGCTAAACCTAAATGTCTTATTTATAATAAGGCTTTTAGGAATTTATTTTATTTTATAAAATACATTTTAATATCTAATATATTAAAATATGTATTTTATATTTATTTGAATCTTATTCAAATATTATAAAATTAATCTTTTATAATATACTCTAAACCAATTTGAATCTCATTCAAATAACATATGTATATAGTTTTTAATATTAATGTATCATATACATAAACTATTTTCTCTAATATTTAATGTATCAAATACAATAAATATATTTTACTCTTCTACATTTAATATGTCAAATATATTAAATATTAATTTGAATATTTCAAATTTTCCTTTCAACTAAATTGATCATTTTAGTGTTACTATGAGCTAGCAATGAGACCTTATGGACCTACAGATTTCTAAGCTCCAATGATACAAAATTAATTAATTAAACTCATTAATTAATTAACTTTTATTCATTAACTCTAGGTCACTCCACTATAGGCCTAGAGTTGCACTCTTATGCACTGTAGGACAAGTTGTGTCCATGGATATAACCATTACATGCAAGTCGATCCTTCACGAGTTGTTCGTAATTACAGCTGGGTCAAAAGTCCGTTTTACCCCTGTAATTACATCTTACACCTTAAGTACCACTGATTCTCTAATGAACAACCTGTTTATGATCCAACCATAAACCAAGTCCCTCTCGGGCCAGTGAGAGGGTGAGGCCCCATTGTTCAAGTCCTGAAATCAGCACTTAAGGGAACTACTCATCTACTTTCCCTATATGAGAAAAAGTGAATTCCATATTGTGAAACTTATGTTCCCAGCTCCCTGTTTGGTCAAGTCCCCAAAATGGTAGGCTTATTGAATCAGCTATAAAGGTCATTCTCACCCATACAAATCAAAGGACGAGCTCTCACAGGCAGGAGTTCATAACTCACTCAAGATTAAGATCGAGTCACATATGATCATCCTGTGAAATATTAATCTTCTCAAATAACGGATTTATAAAGAGAGATTATATATTTCGTGGTCTAGTCTTATACAAACTCATTGTATAGGATACCCCTCACTCACATGTCTCTACATGAATGATTTGGATCAAATCATTTGTAACTGGGTCGTATCAATAGTGTTACCAGGATAAGGCACCCAACCTTATCCATATACTATAAACTGTTTAGGTTATTTCTTGAACATAATCCTCCCGTATGTCAACTACATACTGTTCAAGATTACACTAATAACCTTGGATTTTTATATGTAATGAATATTATAAATTGCAAATAATAATAATACAATAATTATCAAATAATTATTAATTAGTTACGAGACTTTAGGGCATAAATCCCAACACAAAATAGCGTCGAGACGTTGTATTTCATAAAATAAATAAATAAATAAAGTTTACACAACATCCATTTTGAATCCAGGTCGAGCGCACGCATAACTCACCCAAGGAGCGCTCAAACCAACAAAGCATTCAGAGAGTTTTGTGATTTATCCTGCATTCGTAATATATATACATGTAGCGTCGAGCTATAGCGTCTCGACGCTGACTTTCCAAAAATGATTCACGCATTTTTTTGAGGCAGCGTCGATACGTTATTCCTAGCGTCGCGATGCTGCCCCGATTTTCCTATAAATATTTCTCTTCCTAATCCGATTGAGAGGGGTCAACTTTGGGAGATTTGAACCCTATTTTCGAAATACACTCATTGGAGAGGCGAATGGATACTCTAGAGAGCTGAAGAAGAGATTTGGAAGCTCAAGAATGTGCAGATCACATCGGGAACGAGGTTTGGCACACTACAAGAGTTTTCTTCTTTACCTTTGATTTTATTGCATTATTTTATGGATTCTAAACTTTGTGTGAGCATTGTTTTAGTGATTATGAGTAGTAGACTCTTACTTAGGGAATTGATGTAATCGTTTTAGTTTTTATGTTTGATTAATCTAAGTTATTCATATTGCAACAGTTATTCATGTGTTTGTTTGTTTAATGTTTTTATTCTTCTAGCCAAAATATAAATTGTTGCTTGTTTATATTCTAGCTTAAAAAAGTAGAGTTTATAGTAGAACTCGAACACATGACTATTTGTAAATTCTTGCATGAACATGAAGAATTCTCTTAGGGTCATCAATAGAAGTTCAATAATGCCTTTTTTTTCTATTAAAAACTAGACAAATATGTTAGTTTTATAAGAAAAGAAGAGAATTAATTCGGCTCTAGCGAGTCAGTTATGAGTTTATTTTTCTTGGCCTATAACTGTATGTATGACTATTCTTGGATTGATAGATTAATTAAGCATGAATCTATTCGATGAAATCAATTCCCTAGGTTGTTCTCTCAAAAGGTTTCCCATTATTTTTTAGTCTTTTAATTTTCACTCAATCTCAAAGTCTTTTTAGTCTAAATAAAATTTGTTGTTAGTACCTACGGTACTCAATTGGTCTAGAAAATCAATTATGTGAACGATACTCTTACTTAAATCACTATATTAAAACTTGACCCGTACACTTGCTGTACGCATTAAATCACACAACACTAAACTGGTGGAAAATCACATTAGAAGTAGTGTACAAAGACCTATAAATTTTTAAAGTGACACTATAAAACACCTCCAAGAACGTAACCAACATTCTAGCCTCCTCCCAATCTTTTTTCTGGGTTTAACTCCATCCACCAAACCGGGTTCTTCAAACTCTAATATCTCAAAAGCTTATTGGAACTTTGTAGCTGCCTCAACCATCATATATGTAGAGTTCCATCTAGTGCTAATGTCAAGGCACACCGAACTCCTATAAGAAATATTTTGAATTTCAATACACTTTTTAAGACTCGTTGAGCGTGCAAGCGAAGACCTCAAAAAATTTACAACATTTCGAATCTTACTAATGCACTAATGATAATGCTCCTTGAAAGCATTACATACAATAAGATTCAATATGTGGACACAACATCTAACATGCAAGAAATCACCGTCCAATAACAACCCACTACTAAATCTCTTAATTAGAAAAGCAACTGCAGTATCATTTGAATTGCATTGTCAACTGTCAAAGTCATAATTTCCTCAATCCCCCAAATCCTTCAATTATTTTCAATGGTCTTATCAATTGTACCCCCTTATGATTCTCAATTGTAGTAAAACTAAGAATCCTCTTATGCAAATTCCAATCAGAGTCAATAAAATGTGTTGTCAATACCATATAATTCAGATTTTGTACCGAAGTCCAACAATCTGTGGTGAGAGAAACTCTATAACCCTTTGTCTTAAACATGTCTTTCAAATGTTTCTTCTCACTGACATATATCTTAAGCACATCTCTAACCATAGTTATTCGAGATGGAAGGTGAAACTTAAGATTATAGCAACCTATTAACTTTTTGATAAATCTTTGAAAACATATGCCCTCTATAAACTTAAAAGACAATTCATCTATGATAAAGCACTCAACAAGAGCTCTTCGACAACTCTCCAAATCAAACGACTTGCAAACAAGTGTTGCATCACTTTCACCAACATTAATCACTTCATTCGATTTGAAACCAATTGTTTTTGTCTTGTTTCTTTATTCCTTTGGTAAGGGTATTTCTTACATTTCTATATGGTGTTTCAAAGTCTCAGTCCCATTACGTTTAGAATGACATGCATACTTAACCCCACAATATTTACAATTAGCATAACGATTTTCAGGATCACAATCTTTCAAATTCTCAAATTGAACCCAACATTAATCACTTCATACGCTTTTTGGTTGGACTCGAACAAACCGCTTTGCCTTTGCTTATTTTGGCTCTCTTATTCTTTGTATTCTCCTTCTCGACTCAACTTTCAAGAGTATCTACATTTTCCCCGTAGAAGTAGAACAAAGAATTACATACAATTAATATTAATGTGGGATCCTCAAAATGATATGTTGTTGGTCTATTCACTCCAAATAATATTATGATACAAATTTGGTTCAAAATTGTTTGGTGAATCTACTTACTTCCATAGTTCCATATAGACATTTACCTACTGACTTCCCACGACTTCAAAAAAAAATGAAAATTTGCTTCCCTTTAACAACATTTTTTTACAGTTCTAATAATCTACTAATAAACTAATATTTTATTCTATTTCAGGACGGGGGCTCCAATCATTTTCAACTGGGCAATGATACTGATCTGAATTCCAATATATCGTATATGGTGTTGTCTAAAAGGATTGTATTGGTATATGATTTAATTTCATGATTGCCATGAGGCTTGAACCATAACTACTTTATATGGTATTGTTTAAACTTTATTCTTAATTGTTATCCTGTTTTCTTCTTCTTATATTAACAACTTTAGCAGTTCGACGTTTTTTTTTTTAAACATTTACCTAGACTTCCCAGAACTTAAAAAAAAGGAGAAAAACTTGAATCCATTTAACAACAATTCAATTGATAAGGACAACAAAACTCTACATATCTCCACATTGGTATGAAATTGTCCACTTCCTCATACCAATGGAGATGACTTTGCTTTTGGTTTCAAACAAAATGCCTCATACCAATGGAGATAATTGTCCCCACTTATATTATGGATCAATCTCTTCCCTAACCAATATGTGGGACCTTGTTAGCACTCCTAACAATCCTCCCCTCGAACAAAGTACCACTTCTAGCGATCTATGGGCTACTCCTTTTTATCAATCTAGTCGACTTGTCACTTATATACCATGGATCAATCTCTTCCCTAACCAATGTGAGACTTTGTTAGCACTCCTAACACCAATGCCACAACAAATCGAAGAAAAACAATCAGCACAACAAAAAAAAGTAGAGAAGATGATTTCCTGTGTTTGTTACCTTATGTCTGTAGAAGAGTCGTCAGAAGACTCCATTTGTAGTTGAAAAATGAGAGAAGTCGCGTGGAGGAAAAAATATTTAAGTGTGAAGGCGTAACTCGTGAGGATAAACGACGGCGGTTCAGGCGAAGTTGTAGCGTGACTGTGAGGGCGAACTCGAAGGGAAGGCGGAGTAGTTCAGGCGGCGGCGGAGGTTCGGGCGAATAGTTGCAGCGAAAAGGGAAAGAGAATTAAGGTTTTGGCGAAGGCGAACACGAGAGATATCGTGGAAGCGTGTTGTTGAAGCCAAAAATATTTTAATTTTATGTTTTATTTAATTTAATTTTTATGTATAAAAAAAAAATCTCAACATATTGAAGTGTCGGTCGGTCGGTTCTCGACCGATCGAAAATCATATTTTCATTTTCAAAACCGAATCTGACCGAAAACTGACCGTCTGACGTCGGTTCGGTCGTTCAGAGCGATTTTCGGTTTGATGGCGGCCACCCCTAGGTTGTATCAATTTTATCAATTTAAACATCAAATTTGAATAAATGTATCAATTTATACCGTCGAGTAAGTGTTCGTTTCAATCTCCGTTAGAAAAGTTTCTCACATACGCTCAAAGCCACGTGTTGCTCTATGATAGATACTTGTTTGTTATTTTTAAAAAGAAATTATATAAAAAAAACTAAATCATTCCAAATTAGGGAACCGCCATCATGAAAATCAGCCAACGAACCCTCGAAAATAGGACCCACATGAAAACAAATAGAATCTTGTGTTCCCTCCCACATTTGGTGTTGTTACCAGCGACGGTGAGTGTGAGGAAGATCCAGGTGGCAACGTCGTTGAAGGCGACGACGACCATGGCGATTTCGCCGACTTCGACGGTGAGGAGTTTGAGCTCGACTAAAATGCGGGCAAGAATATGGAAAGCAGTGATGGAAAGAGCGACGCCCATGGATACAATGAACTGGTCGTAGCCGAACTTGTTGACCCTATTGACGGTCTTACCAATTAAGGTGACGTCGATGCTAGAGAGGAAGGGGATCACAAAGATTCTGGTAAGGGCAACTTTGAAAGCCTTGCGCCCGCTGCAGAAGATGAAGGAAAAATTGAGCTCGAGGCCAACGAGAAATAAAAAGAACAAAAAACTAATATTGACGACCGATTCGAGAATGAAGGTAGTCCATCGAGGGAAAACTTGGTGCAAATGAGATCTGTTTCTACTAAAAGTCATTGAACCGAGTAGAATCCTGCCCTGAAATTGAAAAACCCTCCATTAAAGAAATGAAAAAAACAGTAGAATTAGAGAAGATAAAGAGTGGAAAAAAAGATTTGCACTAAAATTGAAAAACACTTGAGAGTCTACTTTATTTTTTCAACAATTTTACTTTAAAAAAAATAAATAATAAGTACCTATCAACACGTGACTTTGGACATGTGTGGGAAAACTTTCTAATAAGGATTGAAACTAAAATTTAATTGAGGGTGTCAATTGATGCACATATTCAAGTTTGAGGTTTTAATTGATGAAATTGAAAGTTTAGGATTAAAATTGTTACAACCGGCCAAGTTCATGGTTAAAAATGAAATTTTTCCTATATTTTTCTTGGAAAATATCTATTTTTAACCCAAAAAGATTTTACGTTTTCAAAAGTAATCTATTTTTGTTAGTGTCAAGATGCATAAACATAAAATATGTACCTTTAACCAAGAGGTTAGAAGTTCAAATCCTCCACTTCATATGGTTGAACTCAATATATATATATATATATATATATATATATAAAGTCATGGCACACTCGTAGTAAAATGTATTTTTGCCCACGAAATTTTTAGGGAAATTGTAGTAAATGACAATTTAAGACTTATTGTTTGCAAATATAGCATGTTTTTAAAAATTTTGCGGATATAACAATTTCTATCGCTGATATCTTATGACCGATAGAAGTCTATCGCTGATCACCTCAGCCTTTTATAGATTTTTGTCAGTGATAATAGTCTATCAGAAATAATAGTCTATCACTGATAGAAATCTATCAGTGATATAATAAAGTCTATCAGTGATAGAAACGGATTTTTTTGCCATATTTGCAAAACATTTTAAAGTTTGCTAAATTTGCAATTAGTTTGGGCCTGATTGCTATTTGTGCAACCAGCCCAAATTTTTATCTAAAAAAAAAAAAACCAATTTAGGAGTATTTTGATATACTAACTTAAGAAGCTGCCCCAAAATAGATTTTAACTTGGTTTTTTCAAAATAAGTTTTTCTAACCATTTCAATTTTGTTTCTGTCTTTCTCTCTCTGGTTCCCTCTTTGTCTTCTTCCTCCAACCACGCCGTTTTTCACCTCTGATCTGCGAGCAATGACGCTTTTCACCTCCGGTCAACGACCGACAAACCAGAAAATCCATAATCCAAGACAAACAAAATAAATTTCTTTCTTTACCATTCTAACTAAATGCCCTTTCCTTTCCTAAACCAAAAATCCGACCCATCTAGTGTGACCATTTGCAGATTTGGTTTCGTGGCTTCTCACCTTCTTAGATCTGAAGCAACACAGTGGTGTGTATGTTTTTTTTTGTTTTGATTTCTTTTCAGATCTAAAGTTTCACCTTCGCATATTTTTTTTCTTCAAAATAAAAATAAAAATAAATAAAAATCAACACAGATGCGAGTTTAGAACGACGATCGATGGCTAGCGGTGAGACTAAGATGAGAGCTGAAAGGGCTGAAGGTTGTCGTGAGCCAAATGGCTCAACCCGAGTTCCGGGTTTTTTGTACACCCCTAGGTGTTGTTACCAGCGACGATGAGTTTGAAGAAGATCTAGGCGGCAACGTCGTTGAAGGCGACGACGACCATGGCGATTTCGCCGGCTTCGGCAATGAGGAATTTGAGCTCGGCTAAAATGCGGGCAAGAATAGGGAAGGCGGTGATGGAAAGAGCGACGCCCATGGATACAATGAACTGGTCGTAGCCGACCTTGTTGACCCTATCGATGGTCTTACCAATTAAGGTTACGTTGATGCTAGAGAGGAAGGGGATCACAAAGATTCTGGTGAGGGCAACTCTGAAAGCCCTACGCACGCTGCAGAAGATGAAGGAAAAATCGAGCTTGAGGCCAACGAGAAATAAAAAGAACAAAAAACTAATATTGACGACCGATTCGAGAATGGAGTAGTCCATTGAGGGAAAACCTGGTGCAAATTGTTGTGAGTGCAAACAAAGTCCCACATTGGTTAAGAAAGGGGAAGATCATGGGTATATAAGTAAGGGACAACATCTACATTGTAACGAGACCTTTTGGGGTGACCAAAAGCAAAGCCATGAGGGCCATGGCCAAAGTGGACAACCTCATTACAATGTGGATGTTGTTGTCCCTAACAAGTGGTATCAAAGCCATGCCCCTTACCTAACCAATGTCGGTGTGCCTCGATGACATAGTCATGGTTGATCTCGTGGTCGAGCTTATGCCCCTTACCTAACCAATGTCGGTGTGCCTCGATGACATAATCATGGTTGATCTCGTGGTCGAGCTTATCCGGTAGGGGCATGCTCTCACAAAGAGAAACACTGACGTGAGAAACCTCTCTAATGAGGATTGAAACCAAAACTTAATTGAGGGTGTAAATTGATGCACATATTCAAGTTCGCCCATATTTGTAGGATCTTTTAGTACAACCTTTTTTTTATGTTGATACCTTTATATGTAAAGGCTATTTAATGGCCTAATCTCTTTTATTCAATTACAACGGAAATTCAGACACAATCTTTCAGTATCTTTAGTTTATTTGATAACATTTGATATCAGAGCCATCATAAGGTCTGATCAAAATTTGAAGCAGCAATCTTCAAAAACACATGGAGGGTTCAAGTTCTTTTGTGCAACCAGCAGTTCCAAAATTTGATGGGCATTATGATCATTGGGAAATGCTCATGGAGAATTTTCTACGATCCAAGGAATATTGGGGATTGGTAGAAGATGGACTTCCTACAGTAGCGGAAGATGTGGTTCTCACAGATGCACAAAAGAAGAACATCAACGATCAAAAGCTGAAAGACTTGAAAGCCAAGAACTATTTATTTCAGGCTTTGGATCGCTCAATTTTAGAAACAATTATGGACAAAGATACGTCAAAGAGCATATGGGATTCTATGAAGCAGAAGTATCAAGGGACAAATCGAGTCAAGCGTGCACATTTGCAAGCACTTAAGAAGGAATTTGAAGTTCTACACATGAAGGTTGGAGAACCTGTGAATGAATATTTTGCTCGAACTCTTACCATTGTCAACAAGATGAAAGCTGTTGGTGCAAAGAAAGGTGATGTTGATGTAGTTGAAATTTTTTTGAGATCCATGAATCCTAAATTTAATTATGTTGTATGTTCTATTGAAGAGTCAAAGGATATAGATACATTAACTATTGATGAGTTGCAAAGCAGTTTGTTGGTGCATGAGCAACGTATGAATGCTCAAGTTGACGAAGAACATGCCTTGAAGATAACTCACGATGATGAGTCAGGAGGACGAGGTCGAGGACGTGGAAGAGTATCACGAGGACGGGGAAGGGGCCGCCAATTTTTTGACAAATCCACAATTGAATGTTATAATTGCCACAAATTTGGACATTTCCAGTGGGAATGTCTAAATAAAGAGAAAGGAGCAAACTTTGTTGAGACGGAAGATGAGTTGTTGTTGATGGCTTGTTCAAATATGAGCAAAGATCACAAAGAAGATGTGTGGTATCTTGACTCAGGTTGCAGTAATCATATGGTAAGAAGGAGTATTTCTCTGATTTAAATGAAAAATTTAGAGAATCAGTCAAATTAGGCAACAATTCCAGCATGATTGTTATGGGAAAGGGGAACATTAGATTGAAAGTGAATGGAACCATCCAAATTATTACTGGAGTTTTTTATGTACCCGAATTGAAAAACAATTTGTTGAGCATTGACCAATTGCAGAAGAAAAGACTTTCCATTATGTTTCAACATGGTAGATGTAAGGTGTTCCATGAAGAAAAAGGTTTGATTATGGATATGAAAATGTCTACAAATCGAATGTTTATTTTAGAAGCTATTTCTCAACCTATAACATCAGTTTGTTTTAATACCATAACAGAGGATATGGTGCAGCTTTGGCATTGTAGATATGGACACTTGAGTTTTACAGGTCTTAAGACTCTCCAACAAAAAGGAATGGTGAATGGCTTACCACAACTCAAGACTCCTTCGAGGTTATGCAAAGATTGTTTAGTAGGAAAGCAACACGGGGATTCATTTTCAAAAATAAGCACCTGGAGAGCCACACAAATTCTTCAATTACTACATGCTGACATTTGTGGACCAATCAAACCTACTTCCAATGGCAGAAAACGGTACTTACTTACTTTTACTGATGACTTCAGTAGAAAAACATGGGTTTTCTTTTTGACAGAAAAGTCAGAAGCCTTTGATGTTTTCAAGAGATTAAAGGTTCGTGTGGAAAAGGAGACAAACACATCAATTCGAGCTTTGCGAACAGATCGAGGAGGAGAATTTACATCACAAGAATTTAGTAAATTTTGTGCTGAAAATGGCATAAAAAGACAATTGACAGCTGCATATACGCCACAACAAAATGGAGTCGCCGAACGCAAAAATAGAACCATTATGAATATGGTACGAAGTATGATTTCAATAAAGAAAGTTCCTAAATTGTTCTGGCCTGAAGCTGTCAACTGGACCGTTCATATTTTAAATCGAAGTCCAACTTTGGTTGTAAGAAACAAGACCCCAGAAGAAGCATGGAGTGGAATAAAACCTTCGGTGGAGTATTTTATAGTTTTTGGTTGCATATCTCATGTTCATGTGCCTGATAACAAACGTGCTAAACTAGATGATAAAAGTCTTACTTGTGTTTTGTTGGGAGTTAGTGAAGAATCGAAGGCCTATAGACTTTATGATCCTATTTCACAAAAGATCATAGTAAGTCGAGATGTTGTCTTCGAAGAAGATAAAAGTTGGGATTGGGATAAAAAAACATGAAGAAGCAATTGCATGCGACTTGGAGTGGGGCGATCGAGAGGAAGAAGCAGTGGATCATACTGGAAATGAAGCTAATATAGAAGAGGAGGAAACCATTCCCACCACTGATTCTCCTGATGAGGAGAGCTCACATGAAGAGCGAATTAGAAGACAACCAACTTGGATGCAAGACTATGAAACAGGGGAGGGTCTTTCTGAAGAAGAAACTCAATTTGCCATGTTTGCAACTTCTGACCCCATTCACTTTGAAGAGGCTGTAAAAAGCGATAAATGGAGGAAAGCCATGAATGTGGAAATGGATGCGATAAAACGAAACGACACATGAGAGTTGACAGAGCTACCTGCAGGTGGGAAGGTAATTGGAGTGAAATGGGTCTACAAAACCAAGTTAAATGAAAAGGGTGAAATTGACAAATACAAAGCAAGGCTCGTAGTGAAGGGGTATTCTCAACAACATGGGGTGGATTTCACTGAAGTCTTTGCACCTGTAGCACGTATGGAAACAATACGTTTAGTTGTATCTCTTGCAGCTCAACATGGATGGACTATCTATCAACTAGATGTTAAATCAGCTTTTCTATATGGTGAGCTAAATGATGAGGTTTTTGTGGAGCAACCTAGTGGTTATGTCCAAAAAGGACATGAACACAAAATTTATAAATTGAAAAAGGCTCTCTATGGCCTTAAGCAAGCACCACGTGCCTGGTATAGTCGCATTGAAGCTTATTTTATAAAGGAAGGGTTTTAGAAATGTGACTATGAACATACCCTCTTTATCAAGATAAGCAAAGAAGGTAAAATTTTGATTATAAGTTTGTACGTGGATGATTTGATTTTTACCAGCAATGATGAACAAATGGTTTCAAATTTTAAAAATTTCATGAAGAGTGAGTTTGCAATGACAGATCTTGGTAAGATGAGGTTTTTTCTTGGCCTTGAAGTTCTTCAAAATTCCAAAGGTGTATTCATCAATAAAAAAAGATATGTTTTGGAAGTTCTGCAAAGATTTGGCATGGATAAAAGCAACTCAGTCCTAAATCCTATTGTTCCAGGCTGCAAACTTGTGAAGGATGAAAGTTGCACTAAGGTAGACAAAACTCAGTTTAAACAAATAGTTGGTAGTCTCAGGTATCTTACAGTTACTAGACCAGATGTGATGTTTGTAGTAGGTCTTCTTAGCAGGTACATGGAAAATCCTACTGAACTTCATTTACAAGTTGCAAAAAGAGTGTTGCGATACTTAAAAGGAACGCTTGATTTTGGAATTTTCTACAAGCAGGGAGGAAATAATGCACTTATTGCCTATACACACAGTGATTATGCTGGAGACTTGGAAGATAGAAAAAGCACTTCGGGTTATGTGTTCTTGTTTGGCTCTGGAGCGGTATCTTGGTTATCAAAGAAACAACCAGTAGTAAGTTTATCTACCACTGAAGCTGAATTCATTGCTGCATCTTCTTGTGCATGTCAAGCAATATGGTTGAAGAGGGTGCTGAAAAAAATAGGTAAGAATCAAGATACTACAACCGTGATTTATTGTGACAGTAGTTCTGCAATCAAGCTTTCGAAGAATCCTGTAATGCATGGTCGAAGTAAGCATATAGATGTACGTTTTCATTTCCTTCGAGATCTCACAAAGGATGGCTATGTGGAGTTGGTTTACTGCAACACAAGTGAACAATTAGCCGATATAATGACAAAGCCACTTAAGCTGGATGCTTTCGTAAAGTTGCGTACATCTTTAGGTGTTTGTTCTGAAGCCGATGTAAACTGATGCTTGCACGCATTCAGTTTAAGGGAGGAAATGTTGAAATATTCTATTAGTCAAATAATCATCCCCATATTTGTAGGATCTTTGGAGATGGATTTAGTCTTTCAAGTTGTTAGTACAACCTTTTTTTATGTTGATACAGTTATATGTAAAGGCTATTTAATGGCCTAATCTCTTTTATTCAATTACAACGGAAATTCAGACACAATCTTTCAGTATCTTTAGTTTATTTGATAACACCTCCAACGACGACGACGTTTTTCACCTTCGATCCGCGAGCAATGGCGTTTTTTACCTCCAGTCAACGAACAACAACTTCCTCGACCCTCACGGTTCTTTTTCTTATTTTTCTTCGTTTTTCCTCCTAATTTTTGATCCATATGAGGAATATCAATGCCTTCAAGCGTGAGCTTGAAAATATTTTTTACATTCGGTTAGAATAATTTTCTATTATTTTGGGTTCAATTTTTTTTTTTAGTTAAAGTCTAACCGTATCATCAATAATGTGTACAATTTTTTTTTTCTGTAAAAAAAATATATATATTTTGTGTGTGTAAATTTACTAGTGTTCTCCTTCCTCTTAGTATGATTATTCTATTGAAATATGGTGAGAAAAATAGGGAGCAAAATTTACATAAACAAAATATTAAATAAATGTTTGCTCTGGGCTTCAGTTTTCTTCACAGTCATCTATGGTGCTATCTGACTACTCTAATGCTGATTGAGATGGTGATCCCACTTATCGACGATCCACCGCAGGTTGCTGGTTTTACTTAGGAGATTCCCTCATTTCTTGGCGTAGTAAGAAACAAACTATTGTCTCTCGTTCTAGTACTGAGTCCGAATATCATGCACTTGCTGATGTTACTTATGAGTTTGTACTTATGGCTTTGCTGGCTTCTTGAAGATATGAGAGTTCCTCAACAATTTGCTACTATATTTCATAGTGACAATCACAGTGCTATCCAGATTGCTCACAATGATGTATTTCATGAACACACCAAGTACATTGAAAATGACTATCACTTTGTTTATCATCATCTCCAGAGCAACACTTTTCGGTTACAATCTATCTCTACTACAGAACAACCCGCATATATCTTCACTAAAACACTATTTATTGGTCGCTTTATTCAGTTACTTACCAAACTCAATTTGGTTTCTACTCTATCCTCTTGAGTTTGAGGGAGAGTGTCACCGTATATCTATCTTCGTCAACTAGGGTTGTATTTTAGTTATTCTTTCATTATTTCCTTTAGCCACTTTGTAGAAATCGTATTGTAAATCTCATTACTTTCATATTGAATAATATACTCTCGATATACATTTACATTATCAATTATCCATCCATCAACTTCACTCATTCCTGCCAAAGTGAGCATAACTCAACAATAATTGACATACTCCATTCCTTCAGATCAAAGGTTCGAATCCCAAACTCTTATTTGTTGTACTAAAAAAAACTCCACTCATTTGTTTTTGGTGAAAATTAAAAATCTATAACAAAATATATTAAAAATAATATAATATTGAAATGAAAATTATAATTATACAAAATTTATTATATAAAACATGTTCATAAAATAATTAATAATAGTTGAGATTCAACCAAATATTTAGTTGATAATCACAACTATTTTTATTGTTTATAATTTAGAACAACTTTTTAAATTGAGATTTTAGTTCTAATTTTTCTACCAAATACATCTCGAAAAGCACTAAATGTTAAAGATTAGTGTAAACACATCCACTTTGTTAATTTTTAATTATTTGATATTAAGGCAGTGTCACTCATTTAGGTTAGTGCCACGTATTTAGAATAGTGTCTTCTGTTTTGGAGGGATGTGACTTAGTGAAGATGATTAAAGAAGTTTAAGGTTAGTAGTTTAGTATTTATTTATCTATAAATACTTGTAGGGCATGTATGGGAGTGATTTTGACATAACCAAAATCAATTTTCCATTGCCAAAATCACTTCCCTTTAAAATAAATATGTTTGGCAAAAGACAAAATTGATTTTGCCTAAATTTAAAATTATTTAAAATTGATTATTAAAGCATTAGTTGATAGATGATTTTGGTTGATGTGATGGACGGAGAATCATCACTCAAATTTGCCCTCATTCTATTCAAATGTGAAAATACAAATTTACCCTTAGATTTAAGAAAAAATTGAGAAAACATTTGTGCACTATAGATGACGGGCACTATCCGTCATTGAAACAAATATATATCCCAACGCATATGGTGCGTTGGGTAAAATGTACCTAACGCATACAGTGCGTCACTACTTTACCCAACGCCGACTTTATCTAACGCATTTTGAGGTTTTTTCGATGCATTTTTGCGTTAGAAAATCCCTGAATTGTTGTAGTGTTAATTACTAAGATACAGGGTGGGAAGGATATTCTTTTCGGATTTGGGTGATGAATTTTGAAGGTTGAAATTCAAACATTGTTATCTAGGATTAAGATGAGGCTTTAGGGGATATGATCAATGTAAGCAAGAATAATCCTACCTCGAGCGACATAGGAAAACGAAAAAGCGAGAATTTTTTGAATTTTTTTTGCTTTGAAGTATTATATGAAAAGATAAATTGGTTAGTCAATAGTTAAATAAATGTTTAGTTAAATAATGTCTTTAATTAATGTCCTTTTAGTAATTTAGCAATTTTAAAATCAATTTTGAAACCAAATATGAAAAATTCAAAATCACTTCTACTTACATGAAAATCACTTCAACCAAACATGAAAATGGTTGTATGAAAATTAATTTTACAAAATTAATTATACTTAAATCACTAATTCATCAATCACTCCCAAACATGTCCGTAATGTTTTCAATTTAATGCATTTCAATTGAATCACTTCTTTCGTGCAATTTCTCTTTTGTTTCCACTTTTTTCTCTTCGTTTTTTTCGTTACACTAAAAACATGAAATATAGTCCTTTCAATTTTTGTTTTCAGATCACTATCCAAATACATCCTTCTTGCACTAATTCAAAAAATCTCCTATACTTATTCAATCAATCGAGTACAAAATATATAGTGTCGTTTTCGAATGCATATAATTAAAGACCATTTTCACTCAAGATTGAGAGAATAAGAGACAAGCGATTGATTCTTTTAAAGCTCCATAATTTCATCTAAAGTAGATTTTCCTTTTAGGAAATTAGAGAACCATTTGGCTGAAAGCTTAGGATATCTTTTTCGATCCAAGTCATCCAAATCTACATAGACTAATCCATAACTTGATTTATAGCCATCCAATAACTCGAACACATCAAGAAATGACCATGTGAAATACCCTTTTATATTTGCTCCATTCCTACAAGAATTTCAACATGAAGTCAAAATGTATACATAAAATAAACTCTATTTGAACAAGATATTAAGTGCAATCATTGGTTATGTAGATTAGATGTGAAAGATGAAGACTTTATTTATGAGCAAGGACAAATGTCTTTTTATGATGCATTTTGGGTAGTTTAAGATTAAAACTAAGATACAAAACATTAATATATCATATAAATGTGAAGATATGAAGACGTGCTACATATATTGACTTCAACTACGATATCAAATTTAAGATACAATACATTAAAAATAGTTTGTATCTTGCATGCATATTACTACTTAATGAAAGATTTTAAGACAAATCTATTAGCTTATTACATAAAGTTTTGTGGATTATGAGATGAATTTTGTGATGGGTATTTTGTAACGAGTAAAACTTGCTTCCCGGCCAAAGCGAGCATAGCTCAGCTGACATATGTATGAGTTGACGACCACGAGGTCTGTGGTTCGAATCCCCCCATCCCCAATGTACTCAAAAAAAAAAAAAAAAAAAAACTTGCTTCCTGGTTGGGCTACAAGCATCTTTTGCAGCCCACCCATGTGGCACATTGTGTGGATTAATATTTATATCATTGTTTTTAAAAAGAAATCCCTAATTTTCTATACTTAGATTTTTTTTGTTCCACTTTCTCTCTCCTCTCACCTCCTTCATCTTTTGAAGGCCCTTCCCCTCCGGTCCTTCAACCCCCTCCTCATAACATGAAAATCGATTTCCTTATTTCTTTTCCTTCATTCCTCCCACTGGATCTATGTCCAACACTAAGATTAAATTTAAAAAAGGAAAATCTATTTTTTACTCCCTAAAAAAGCCTCAAATTGAAATTTGTATCAACCCACATTGTCTTCTTCTCCTCTAATCCAAAACTTCTTCCATTACAATCCACACACATCACAAATCTCACGGGGATGAACAAAACCTCTAATTTTTCCCCTCCTCCAATTTCAAAACCGTCGTCGCCACTCCAATCAGCCTCCCCTTCATAAAACCGTTGAAACTTTCACCTCTTTTAACCTTTAACATCCTTAGTTACTGTCTGAAATCGGAAAACATTTAACGTCCTCATCCTGTCGAAGAGAAAGTGAGATTTTTTTTTAATCCATTGAGGTTGGAGCTCGATTTCCATGGTCACCGGAGGAGGAGGGGTTGAAGGACGAGAGAGAAAAGGGAAGGACAGTTGAAGGAGGAAGGAGAATGCGGAAGGAGAGAGAAAATGGGCAAAAAAAAACGAGACAACAACCGTTAGAAAATTAGGGAGAATTGTTTTTTAAAAAAAAATGATATAAATATTTATCCACTCACAATGTGCCACATGGTTATGCTGCCAAAAATACTTGTATCCCAACTTGCAAGCAAGTTTACTCTTTTGTAACCATGTTTGTTATCTAGACTTTGTTTATTCAAAATCCTTGATAAGAAAGTCATTCAAAGTATGAGTTTTTATTATAGAACTTGTTAGGGGTCAAATGGAAAGCTTGAACGAAAGAGACTCAAAGTGGAGGATGTACAATCTAAGAGAGGGAGAGGCAACTATATCAAGGAAGAAATTCTTCACAAAGTCCAAACTCTTCCTTCAAAATCAATCTCCTCAAAGGAAACTTTAAGAACATCAACTTAATTAGCCTTGTAGTGTAGGAAAAGATTCGACCACACGTACCAAGTTGAGGAACAAGCTCTAGTTGCACTTTTACTTAATGAATTCGTTGCATTGGACTCGACCATGCTTGCAGGACTCTACGACATCAGCTCATGTAGTCGATAGCACGGATAAATTATCTCAATTTTAGTCTTATTTTGGCCTAGATAAACTATACATAAGAGATGACAAAGGTCTTGACGTATCACACATTGGATTAAGAGCAAGTAGGGACAAACTTTGGGCAAGGGAACTAAAAGGGAAGTATTGTATGCATTGATTAAGTTGAACCAAGAATTCTTCCAAACCATTTTTTACCTTAGCAAGCACCGATAAGGCGCTAGACTCGATATGACATAAGAGAATTGGACACCGAAATGATTTAGCTTTGAATGTTTAAGTAATTCTCATTTGCTCAATGTTACTACTAGGGAGGACCCTCCCCTATTCTTTCTTGCGAAAATGTTAAACATTATGTAAACTTTGTAGATGATGTCTCTAGATTTTTTTGGTCCTACTCACATAAGTTGTTGAATTAACCCAAAACATTTGAAGACTTCAAGAAAACAATAGAAGTATATAAAAGTTTAAGATGATTACCTCAATGCATCCAAAACTACTCCAATGTGGTCATGCATGTATTTCACTCTTGGCACATCTTCTAAGGATGAATTTCTCTCAATTGGGAAACCTAATAAACAATTCCAAGCAAAGTGCATGTGATTAATTCAAAGTGAGGTTAATTGTCTGTCTTTACTATGGAGCAAACCTAAATTAAAACCTCTTTGCATTGAAAAAACAAATGCTCTTAGTTTTTTAATCTGCAATGTCTCTTTATTTTGAACTTTGTAAAAGGTACTTTCAAGTAAATTTTAGCTAAATTATATATATATTGTTACGATAAATCAATAACAAAGAACTAATAAGCGCAAAAGAAAACGACACAGATTTACGTGGTTCACGAACGTCGTGTTAGCTACGTCTACGGGCAGAAGGGAGAGCAGGATTATTACGAAATAGAAGAGAATTACAAAGTGACAATTAGAGGACAATGACACCCTTCTAATGACCTAATACAAAATGGGTCAAAACTCAAAACGAATAAGTAAAACCCAAATCAGATTTTTCCTTTAGAGGCGTTGCCCCCATACCCTACCAGGGCGCTTCGCCCCTGGACCCCGACTCGCTGACCGGTCAGCGAGACTCCCGTACCGAACCCGTCGTAAAGGGTCATAACAAATTCAAAACATTTCAACATATATAAAACAAAAGAATTATTAAAATGTTTTTAAATCTCATATTGACCACAAACCTGTAAACTTTCAAAATGCAATGTACTATCATGCAACAAAAGCACATTATTTAAAGTAAGTCAGAGAATTGTTTATAATCAATCTAGCTAGAGAAAGAGAGAGACCATTTTCATAGAGAATAGTAGGAGGGTTGCCAAAATCTTGCTTCAAATACTCTAGCACTCCTCCCAGTCTCTGCAATACAATGTAATACCATGTGTAAAAACAACCCAAATTTTTAGAAACTAAAAGAAAAAAAGTATAGTTTTAATTAAAGAACTGTTTTTGTGTTAGAAACTGGACTAAAATATTTAAAAAAAAAAATGATGATAGGAAAGTGAAATTACTATCAAATGAGATCTTGAAAAGTCAGTTGGTAACGTTCCTATTTCTCGTTTACTGTTTCTTGTTTCTAGTTTTTAAGAAAAACAAGTGTTTGAAAACGTTTCTAGAAAATTTTGCAAAAAATTCTGAAAAACAACAAAATCAAGTTTCTTGTTTCTTGTTTTTTAGTTTGACATAAAAAAAAAATAGATATTTAATTTTAAAAACTAACTTATATATAAACATCTTACAATTTTAAAGCAAGAAACAAGAAATGATTATCAAACATATTTCTTTTGAAAAAGAAAGAATGGGAATGACAGAAGTCCGCTAAATAAGCACTAATTGGTAAATAAGTGCGGAAGCTGCTAAAAAAACAATAAATAGTTTCTAAAATACACCGTTTCTGTTTTTCTTTCTTAAAAAAAGAGAAAATGAAAAACAAGAAACAAAAAACGAGAACGTTACCAAACGGGACCTTAAAATTTCCAACTCTCACCTTAGAGGACGTTGAAGATATTTCCACGGTCGTTCCTGTGTCAAAATGTCGCACAAGTTTAATAATAAGGTCATTATCAATTCAACGAATAGTTTAAAAGGAAATATTTATCTATTTTAAAGAAATTAATTGGCTTTTATATCAAATTTGATATGAAAACACACCAGTATGTGCTTCAATATCACCAAAAATATCTCTATTTTCTATGCTGAATTGGCTAGGAACATATTTGATCGGCATTTCGCCATAATATATGATCCCTATAAAGTCATAAGCGCCCTTCACTAAGTTGTATTCATCCTTTGTGAAAATTGGCAATCTTGAGCCCACCCTTTCTTTCATCATATTGGAATAGTCTCCAAACACCAATGGATGGAGGATCCTACAATTAAATAAAAATCAAAGAAAGCTTAAACTCGAAGCTCATCATAAATCCATGGATTAAATTACGAGTTTAGTCTGAACTTTTATATCAAACATGGTATCAGAGCCCACGAAGCCTAAACAGGTGTTCAATCCAAAAATGGGATCCGACCCAAGAATAATGAACCCAAAGAGACACCATCTTGAAGGAGCATGTTGAGGATCCCACAATAAAAAGATGAAAGGACCTCACTCACATATAAGATACATGGGTTACTCCTCTCATTGCCAATTGATTTTAGGATGAAAGTTCGTGATATCAAACACTTTAAGTTTGTGTCTATTTGGTCCTTCAACTATAAAAAGTTTCTAATAACTTTATTAGACATTTTTTAAAGTTTAGAGACCAAATGGATACAAACCTAAAAGTTAACTAAACTTATAATTTAACGACCTAAATTCATGTGTCAACTCGATTCGAGAATTTTAGTTTCAATTGACCGAAAAACTTACCAATTATAAAGAAATTCCTTGCCTATTTGAGCCGCATTTGCATCCTCTTTTGACTTGGTAGTAGGAGCAAATGAAAATCCATAGATGGTGATCCCTACATAGCCATGTTGTTTGTCCTGTGCATATAAATATATTAAAACGTCCTTTAGCAAAATAAATAAATAAAAGAACAGTTCTTTTTTACTGACATATGAAGGTGGAGATTGAACTTAGGACCTCAGTCACGAGTTGATACATCAGTTAAACTATGCCCTTGTTGACAAAAAACAAATTTATTTGATTTAATGCTAATGAATATATGCATATATAATCAAACCACGTTTTAACATTGAATCTTGCTTTAATAAGAACTTTTAAAGTCAATGACTTGATTGTTACCGTCCATCCAAACATAGTTCAGTGAATAAAGCCGAAAGTATACATAAACTTTAAAATATTGGTCTAAGAAAACTTCCACACATTACCTTGTACATTCTTCTATACAAATTTGTAGTTGATGCATGTGCTAATAAACAATGATGCATAACTATGTATGGCTCAGTTGTGGAGTTGCCTTTAGAGCATTTTCTTATTCCAAATGGAGCTGAACATCTTTGTGGTGGCAAAAATCCCAAGTCATATCCTCCAAGAACAAATACATTGGGCTCATTGATAGTTGTCCAATGCAATACCCTATCTCCAAACTCTCTAAAGCAAATTTCTGCATATGAAGTGAAATCTTCTCTACATTCACATTTAAAATAAAAGTTCATTTTAGTGTTGCAACCAAATATACAAATGTAGGGTAAAAGGGCATCCCAAAAATTCTTACACAATCTTTGGACTGATCCATCCTCCATATTCATCTTCAAGTACTTGTGGAAGATCATAGTTGTTTAAGGTTACATGTGGTTGGATACCTACTCAATCATGTAACAAAATCAATAAGAACATGAACGACAAATTTATCAATTATTATAGGAATAAATACACTTTTGGTCCCCCAAGGTTTGGAGTTAGTGTTCATTTGGTCCACTTTTAATCTCCGAGGTTTGGAAAATGTATCTAAATTCCCATTGAGCTCAAATTGACCGTTCGTTGACTAACAGAAAAGTAATGTGGCAATTAGTTGGCTTGCTCATAAGACAATGTGAGGTGGATCTTCTCCATCTTGGCGTGTCATCTCCCTCCTTCTCAACTCGTTCACCATCGCTCCTATTTCATAACCATCGCCGCATTGATCGTTTAGAATAGAAAATCCTCAACAAGAGGGGAGCTTCCCTTCATTCGAATTTGAACGGAGGGAAGCTCCATCTCATACAGATATAAACGGGGTCAAAGCAAAAGAGAGAGTTCCCTTTTTCGTTCAGTTCGGAATGTTCCTCTCGTTCGTTCAGACCTGAATAGAAAAAAAGAACTCACTCTTTCGTTTGTTCAGACCTGAACGAAGGGAAAGCTCCCCTTTCCATTTCTTTAGATATTGATGTTGCAGCGGTTATGGAGGAGAGGCGACGATAAATGTTGATAAGAAGAAGGAAGATGGCAAGTCGACAAAGGTCCCTTGAGAAGAAGAAAGAAGAGAGAGGGAGAAGATCCACCTCACATTGTCTAATCATCAATTTTTAATGTATAATTTGTCTAATCAGCAAGCCCTAGTCATCAACTAGCTACCACATCACTTTTTTGCTAATCACCTAATGATCAATCTGAGCTCAAAGACCATTTAGATACCTTTTTTAAACTTCGAAGACTAAAAATGTTCATTTTAAAACACGAGGGACCAAATAGACACTAATCTCAAATCCGAAGGAACAAAAGTGTTCATATTATGACTGATAAAATTTTCAATAACCATGACTAAGTAGCTCATTGATGAGATTGTTGTAGTACTCTAAGCCCTTTGGGTTCAAAGGTCCTCTTCCATCTGAGAAAAAAAAATGCAATATGTCAATATATCTCCTTCTTTTCTCTTCCTTCTTATGGGATACTATTATTATTTTTAAAAGGACTTGTGTGATTACTTGGAATGAGTCTTGACCATGAGATGGAAAATCTATATGCATCAAGTCCCATATCTGCCATAAGCTTGACATCTTCCTACAACAATAACAAACATGAACTTAATTAATTAACCAAAACCAACTATTCATATGTACCTAAATTTTGGTATGAGAAAAAGAAACCAATTTCTAACTCTATTTTTTTTTAGTTCGGGTGGAGAATTTGAACCTCCAACCTTTAGAGATGAAAGAAATACTCTTTAACTAGGTGACAATTTTCAACTCTAATTGATAATAATAAAAAAAATCTAAATGAAAAAGATAGGAGGACGTTAAAATCCCCTCCAAACCTTGTATTTATGATATTGATCGCATCCTACGTCCACGTCTCCTTCCTGTTCTCCTGTTGTTCAATTTCCACAACAAAAAAACAAGAGAAATTTTAATATCTAGCTTCTTTCAAAAATATTTGTTTGATATCATGAGGTTACATCTTAAAACCAATTGACAATGAGAGGAGTGACCCATGTATCTTATACGGTGAGTGACGTCCCTTTATCCTTTCAATGTGGGATCCTCAACATGCCCCTCAAGATGGTGCCTCTTTGGGTTCACCATTCTTGGGTAGGATCCCATTTTTAGACCGAATACCGTTTGATATCATGGGATTCTATCTCAAAATCAATTGACAATGAGAGGAGTAATCATGTATCTTATAACGGGAGTAACCTCCCCCTTTTGAAGGTGAGATCTTCAACAATATTTAAGAAATATGTATTTTTTTAAAGCTCTGGCAGATGCAACAATTATTTTAAAAAATAATTATAATTATAGCAATTCTTAAAAATCAATAAATTATTTATTAACTTAATGAATTTATTGATCAACTTACACAATAGTGATAAGTATGTTTTTATTTTAAGTTATTTTCAGAATTTCCACTAGCATCAAAGAATCCAAAAAACAGTTTTGTTCCAAACAGATATACTTTAAATCTATTTGATATAAATCTCAAAACAAAAAAAACAGAAATTGGATACCAAACAGCCCACAAAATCCAGTGACCAAAATGAAACAAATCTAAAAGTGCAGGGATCAAGACCAACAAAACCTCAAACTTCAGGGACTGACAAAACTGATAATCTTAGGTTTTTCTCTTGATTTTCTCTTCATTTCTCATTAGAATAGGATGTATTTATACAACCTTAATCTCCCAAAGCGTATACGAAAACTAACTGAATACTAACTAAACTCTAACTAGTTTCTTAATATGGTAATTCCCTAATACCCTCCCTCAAGTTGGAGCATGAATGGTCACAAATGTCCAACTTGAAAATAAAATGAGAATAGGAAAACTAACTGAATACTAACTAAACTCTAACTAGTTTCGTAATTCCCTAATACCCTCGCTCAAGTTGGAGCATGAATGGTCACAAATGCCCAACTTGAAAATAAAATGGGAATAAGATAAAATAATAGGAAACTAGTTAGCGTTTAGTTAGTATTCGGACCAAAATGAAACAAACCTTAAAGTTGAGGAGCAAAATATATGATTTATAAAGAAAAGCTTAAAAATTGTAGGAAGTAATGTTAGAGAATATTACCAGATTGAACAAAAGTATCCCAAATGCTAGGAGTCCTCCCATCTTCCTTGGTTGCTCCTTCCACCTTAACATTTGCAACAATCAAATCATAAATAAAACAAAAAACCAAATTTGAAAAACATAGAAAACATCAAACAATAAATTCCATTTGGTTTTTGAAACAGACCTGATAAGCAGTAGTTCCAGACCCAAAAGTAAAATCAGCTGGAAAATCAAATCTACTATAAGAACCATCACCATAATCAATGGCTCCTACAATGAAAACCAGCCAAATAAACAAACAACTAAAATCCATCATCTTTTGGTTGTGTTTTTTTTGTTTTTTTTTCTCTGCTATTTATATATTTTCAACTTCGTTCGGTAGCGTAGCGTAGCAGTTGGGCATGGCCCCAACTCTAAAAAGTTATCTTTTTGTCAGAGTTCTTCGAGATGGTTCCCAAGACATTAATAATAATTTGCAGAAAAATTTATTCAAACAGACAAACTCTGATTTCAATTATTTTTTTTAATTTTCCTCTATAAGCATATTGCATCGTTGTTTGGGCAACCAACCTTCACATACTTTTACATTGATATAATATTATTCACTTTGAGCAACTTTACATTTCACCGAAAGGATCTTATGTTAATGGATATGTGAAAGTTTTTAGTGTTTCGAAATCATTTTTGTCATGCCAAAAATCACTTCAACTTAATGGTAGATAAGGGCATGTTTAGTTGTTGATATAAAAACACAAATTTAAAAAACAAGAGATTTAATGAAAAAGAGTTGTATTTTATGTTTTATGTTTTCAGATGTGTTTGATAACAACTTTAAAAATTGGATCTCAATTTAATTAATTCTTGAAAACCGTTTAAAAGATTTTGAAAAAAACATAAAACTAATTGTAAACACCAACTAAATATTAGGTTGAATATAAACTATTATTAATTAATTTATGCACATATTTAGAGGTGAGTAAAACAAATCGAAAAATCGAACCGAATTAGTTCGGTCGATTTCTGCTAATACTCGGTTGAGTTTGGTTTCTACCAATGAAAAACCGATCAGTCAGTCGGTCGATCAACTAGCCCAAAATTATTAAAAGCGACCGAACCATCGACTAAATTTAAAAAAAAAAAAAAAAAAAATCGGCTGGCAAGATGCATGCACAATACTTTGGGAAGAGATGTCTTCCTCTTTTCTTTTGTTTTTTTTGAAATATTCTTACTCTCTCTTTCCAATGACATCTCTTCCCAAGGAATACTACATTTAATAAATAAAAAAAGTGTACTTTTTTTCCTTCTATATTTCTTTTATTTTTCACCATTTTTCATCTTCTTCCCAAGTCATCTTTCATTTCTTTCGTTGTTCATAGGTTCTTCACATTCCATCAATCTTCAATCTTTATAATCATCTTCTCCCTTCCCTCCGTTCGTCTTCATCATCGTCATCTCTCTCACACCTCCATCGCTACTGTCTTTCGTCGTCGTTCTCTTCTTTTTCACAGTCCGACGTGGTTGAATATTATTAATTAATTGATAAACATATTTTATGTTATAAATTTTTAGGTTGAATATTATTAATTGATAAACATATTTGATGTTATACTTAAATATTAGGTTTTTCATGCTCTTCAAATTGGGAGATAAATGTTAGGTAGAGAGTGTTTTTGTTTTTTTTTTTGTTATAATATATTGGGGTGGGAATTGAACCTAGAACCTCATGGTCACTAGGCAATACATTATGCCGTTGAGCTATTGTTGGCTAGGTAGAGAGTAATTTTGGTAGTCGTAGTAATTAACAATTTTGTTATTTTTTACAAATTTGTTTTTAGTTAAATGTTTGATCCAAAAAACAATGGTAATATATTGGAAAGAGAGATGGAGCGGAATAGAGGTGAGTTGCTGGGTGGGTTGTGGGTCGGGTCGTGGGTCCAAAGTACGTCTAACAATCCGTGCCACGGAATATCCTCCGTACACGTCACACTCTTTATTTATTTTTAATTATAAAAATCAAAATTGAGTGTCATGCACGTCATCCCACCTCATCCAATTCTTTCTTCACTCCATTTCCCTCCAAAAATAAAAATGAATGAGTTTGTTAAAATACATTTCAAAATAATTTCAAAACCATCGGGTGATAACAACCACAAAAATGGATACCTCATTTAATTTAGTTGTGTACATGTTATATAAAACAAATTAAGGCTATCGCTTAGATACTCTAGAGTTCGATGATGGCTACCTACTTAAATTACTTTATTATTGTTGGGTTTTATGTCTTAAAACTCGTGGTTTGTAAACTGTTATGTTTGTAAATAATCTATTTCGAATAAAGAGTTATTAATTTTATTCAATAAAAGAATTTACTGGAATAAAATGAAACGTGTTTAAGTTAACCTATACCAATGACCAACACCCATGGCTGAATATGAGTACTTGAGCCTCATGTATGACATGACTGTGGATCAGGCTCAAGTAGTCAGTCAAAACGGTCTATAGTATACGGATAAGGCTAGGTACCTTATCCTGGCAACACTATTGGATGAGGCTCACTTTGTATTGTACAAAACGATGTGATCCGAATCGTTTCACATGAAGATGTGCGAGTGAGGGCGTCCTGTGCAAAGAGTTTGCATAAGACCGAACCGCGAAATATGTCGCTCTCTCTCTTTACAACACCGTTTACTGATGATACCGACATTTTCAATTGATGACCTAGGTAACTCGATCTCAATCCTGGGCTCGCTATGAACTCCTGCTTATTCGAAAGTATCCTTTGACTTGCACGGGTGAGAGTGGCCCATAAGCGCCGACTCAATAAGCCTACCATCTTGGGGATAAAGTCGAATAGGTAGCTGGGGACATAGTACAACAATATTGGAGTTCACTCCTAACCCGCTCTTCAGGGTTAGTAGATAGGCGTTGTTCCCTTAATAGCTGACTTTGGGGCTTGAACAATTAGCGCGCACACTCTCATGAGATGAGAGGGTTAATTGATTTGTTGGTTGGACCACAAATCTATTGTTCATTAGAGGTGTCAGTGGTACTTAAGGAACAAGACGTAATGCAGGGGTTAAACGATTTAAAATGACTCAGCTGTGATTACGAACAACCTGTGAAGGGTCGACTTGTCCATGACGGTTATATCAGAGGACATAATATATCTACAGTGAGGAGAGTGTAACCCTCAGACTATAGTGGAGTCTCTAGAGGTTAACAAATGTTGATTAGTTCGGTTAAAAGAGTTTTGATCGGATAATCTCGTATCGTTGGAGCTCATGATCTGTAGGTCCTTTAGGTTCTCCTGGCTAGCTCGGATAACGCCGTGCAACAATGGAGGAGAAAAGAAAAAAAAAAGAAACGAAAAAAGAACTTGAATTGTTCAAATTCGTGTTTTGGAAGAATGAAGGACATATTTAAATATGATTTAAATATGGAAGTGGTCTATTACATGAATAGGATTCATGTGGAAAAAAGTAGGTTTTCGAAAAAACGAGTTTAGTCATATTATTTAATTAATATTTGATATTGAATTAAATAATAATTATTAATTAAAAAATTTAATTAATAATTATATATTTTTTTTATTTATTAAAAAATTTAATAAATAAATTTATTATTATTGTTTTTTAATAATAATAATAATTAATTAAATATATATATATATATATATGTGTCTTGCATGCAAGACATATATATTGATATATATTATTTATATATATATATATATATAAAAGTTTTGGCTAAACTTAAAATAAAAAGGCATGAGTGCATTTTTGGGTTTTCAAGTTTTACAATTGAATTGGGGAATTCAATTATGGTTGGTTTTAGCCTTCGTGAAGAGCCCATGTTGCCTCTACCTTCTCCTTTTCTTCTTCTTCCTCATCTCCTTTCTTTTCTTTTCTTCTTTTTACGGAGTCCCACAGCTTCGTTGCTCGGTGCCGAGGGTAACGAGACTACCTGGAGTGATCCTCGGGACGTTCGTGAGAGGAGTTCGAAGAGATCGTGACGAGGAACGGTCGACGGAACTCGAAAAAATTTAGAACTTCAAGAGTATGTTTTCTAAATTTTCTTAATTGTTTTCTAATTGTTAAATTGATGAAATTAGAGTATCATCGATCCAAAATCGCTTCCGCTGTGTATATTGCTCCATCAGGAATGTCCTCCAGCTCCTGGCTCGAGTGCTTCTCGAAGTGTTCGAGAGGCATACGATGGATGGATTAGGGCTAATGATAAATCTCGAGTCTATATCTTGGCAAGCATATCTGATGTCTTGTGCAAGAAGCACGAGGGGATTGTTTTCGCTAAGGAAATCATGCTTTCATTACAAGGGATGTTTGGACAACCATCCTCATCTCTTCGACATGAGGCCCTTAAGTTCGTTTATAACTCTCGTATGGTGGAGGGTACCTCTGTTAGAGAACATGTCCTTAACATGATGGTCCACTTTAATACGGCGGAAGTAAACAGAGCTTCCATCGACGAGAAAAGTCAAGTCAGTTTCATCTTGGAATCTCTTCCGAAGAGTTTCCTTCATTTCAGAACCAATATGGTGATGAATAAAATTGAATACAACTTGACTTCTCTCCTAAACGAGCTTCAGACTTACCAGTCTCTGCACACCTCAAAAGGAAAGGAGAAGAAGGCAAATGTTGTCTCTTCAAAGAAATTCCATGAGGGGTCGGGGTCAGGGAGTAAGCATGAATTCCCTTCTGTGAGTAATAAGATTATTCAGAAGAAGAGAAACAGGAGAATAGGTAAAACCCCTACTGTAGGCAAGGGAAAATCTTCTGACAAGGGAAAGTGTTTCCATTGTAATGAAGATGGGCACTGGAAGCGTAACTGCCCCAATACCTTGCGCAAAAGAAAGCTGAGAAGGAACGATAAGGTAAATGAGATTTATTGATTGTCGTAACAGTTTAGTGGTATATGAGTGTCATATTTAACTAATCGTGTTTATTCTTCATTTCAGGAAACTAGTTCCTGATAGCAGCTGGCCGTGAGATGACTTGTGAAGACATCGTTACAGCTAATCTAGTGAAGTCTTGTAGTAGTTGTTGTATAGAGATAATATCATCCGATGTATTTATTTTCTATATTTCTAGTTTGAACTGAACACTTGTATATGTTATCTTTTGTTTGTATATAAAGAACTGTTTTTTTCGCAAAATATGTATACCGTTGTGTTCTATTAAACTCGAAAACAACTAAAGGGTTAAGACTTACAGTGTAATAAGAAAGCTGTTTTTATTCAACAATGGTTGTTGATCAAACTGGAGCTTCTCAATCGTTGAGAAATCCTTAATGCAGTGGGAGGGATGTGAGACAACCCAGACCGCTGTATTGGCTTGTCTTAAACTCGATGTTGTCATATTCGATGATGACATTGAGGATTCATAGACAAGGCCAAGTGGTTCAAAACCATGAATCTATGAGTGGTTATGAGACCAAGCCTCTAAAGGTGAAAACCTTTTGGGCTTGACTATCTGGTAAAGGGACTGTCCCGAAGAGAAAGAGTTTATTGTGTATACTCTTCTTCTCTTGTTACTAGACGTAAGTTAATAGATGACTCTTATCCATTCCCATGTTCTATTTGGATAGAATAAGGCAAATGGATATCAAGACTAACTATCTTGATTTGAGTATCTATTAGTCTCAATCAGAATAGATTCATAATTCAAGGACAAAGAGCAAATGGTTTGCAAGCCTATTCGATTCATTTATGAATTAGAATAATTATCGTTATCCTGAATGGTAAGGTTTGATATGCTGATCAAATCTTATGGTTTGGAATAACAGTTTGAACAAAATTTTGATGAACCTTGGTATGAGAATGATCCGATACTTGATCATCGTTGAGAACTTTTTTTTTTCACAATAATATATTCCTTTAGTAAACTAGTTTATAATGTTATGCACATAAAATTTGTAGTTTTAATATAAAATTTATAAATAATTTAATTACAAATATTATGAAATAGTGAACAACTAGTATATAATCTAGTGATCAAGGAGCTACAAGTTCAATCTCCGACCTCACATGTTGTAAAAAAATTTAGAGTAAAATAATTAAAAATATAACAATTTTTTAAAATATTTACAAATATGACAATTTTTATCACTAATAGTAGTCTATCACATCTATTTTTTTTTTTATAGAATTTTGTGAGTGACTATCACCATAGTAGTCTATCAGTGATAGTCATTTTATCAATGGATATCCGTAATAGTCACTGATTTTTTATCATATTTGTAAAATGTTTAATATTTAGCTATATTTGTCATTATTTTGGGTTTGATTTTGTTATTTATGCAACCAACCCTTTATAATAAAATATATTTTTCCTCGTAAAATTAAAAGTGAAAGAATTTCATTACCTCCCTCCCCAAAAAAGGTTAATCCTTGCAATCTAAACATTGCCATTACCACGTCTTTTAAAGCTTCTATTTTTTTCCCTTTAGAATTATACACACAAAAAAAATTATGTCAATGAATCAATTTAAGATCATATTTGAAATTTCTAAATATTTGAAATTTTTATTTTTAGATTTGTTATATAATTTCTTATCACTGGTCTCTTATTGAATTTATCTCTTCTTCGATTTTAAGATTTATGATATATTTAGAGTTTATCTCTTCTTCGATTTTAAAGTTTATGATATATTTAGGGTTTTGCGTTTTTCTAAGTGCTTTTTTTTTAATTTAAGAGTAATTTGATTCCTTTTTATGAAAACTCTCTAGAGTTGTGGCAATTTGTGGAAAAAAAATAGAAAATATGAAGGGATATTTGGCCAGATGCCCTTGAATTAAGGCCCATTCGAGAGATTGACGCCCGATTTTAAAAAGTAGTCAAAATGACCTTTTGCTGACATCATTCTCGCTGAGATTTCTCTCGCTCTCGCTCTCGTTCTTTTGCGGGCTCCATTTTATAACTAAAAATTCTCCATTCTCGTGAACGTGAGCGAGAGCGAGAGAAATCCCAGCGAGAATGATGTCAGCAAAAGGTTATTTTTACTAATTTTTTAAATCACGCGTCAATCTCTCGAATGGGCCTTAATTTAAGGCCATCTGGCCAAATATCCCGAACATAAATGAAAATGGATCCTAATCTAAAAGTTACTTATATGCATTTATTCCACTAATTATTTAAAAAAATAAAAAATTCCCTATGGGCTTTAATATAAACTTGGGCCTTACAAGTAAGAAGCCCATCAATTTGAACCTATTTCCTCTCATCTCTCAGTTTTACTCTCCCTTCTCTCCACATCTCAATCTCTCATTATTATTATTATTATTTTTTTTTTTTTTTTTTTTTTTTACATTGGGATGGGAGGATTCGAACACAGACCTTTTGGTCATCAAGTCATACATATGTTAGCTGAGCTATGCTCGCTTTTGACCTCATTGCCTTGATCTTTCATTCATTCAATCTCCCTAACTCTTTCAATGTCTATATATATATATATATATATATATATATATATATATTTTTTTTTTTTACTTTATTGAGATAATAATTAGGTAAAAGATGTTTGCATAACCTTTTCATAATTACATTAAACCATTCCATATATATAAAATAGGAAAAAATTGCAAAAACTACAAACCACACCTAAACTATGTGGTTGATTTATAATTACACCACCTAAAAATTTAAATTGATCAAACACTCTTGAAGGATGAGAGTTGCTACAATTTCACTCCTTACACTTTTAATTTGATTAATCACTCCCTAAACTATGAGGTTGGTTACCATTAAACTCATAATGTTTTATATTTATTTATTCACTAAAATGAATTTGGATGAAATTTAAAGTTGAGAAAGAAAATTGAAAAAATGAATTGGACTATAATGATTGAAAATTTGCAATTAAATAATAATTAAAAAAAACATTTAGATTTTAAGACGAAGTCGGGTCAAGTTTTGATTTGGATTAAACGATTAAAATATTGATGTATCGTAAATTGAATAGCACTACAAGAATTTCTGGGTAACCTGAAGCACAACAACGTTGGAATAACGCCACATGCGTCGGGTAAACCCTAACCCGACGCATGATCAACGCGTCGGGTTAGGCGACTTTATACGACGTGTTGACCAGACGTCGGGTAAAGGGACTTTTCCAGACGCGTGGTCAACGCGTCGAATAAAGTCTCCTAACCCGACGTGTTGAATTAGGTTATTTTTCTAGACGCTGGGTCAAATCGTCTAATACGACGCGTTGAGCGTCGGGTTAGGTGGTTTTTTTTTATAAATATTATTGATAAATATTTTTACGATTTTTTGTTATTTTAATTACCTAAAAGTATATTGTATGTAAATTAACACTACCATTATTTTGTATGGTAAATAATATTATAAACATCTAAAAGAATATTCTATGTAAATTAACACTACCATCATTTTAGATGGTAAATAATATAATAAACGTCATTATATATTAAAATGTAATATTTTATATTTTTAACAAAATAGTCACAAAATTGTAAGCCTTCAAATGTAAGAGACTCATCTAAATTACTAGCCTTCTTAAAGCACAAAAATACATCTAAATAGTTTGTAGCCATCCACAAAAATACTTACATGTGCATCTCGTTTTTCCCGTCTTATTTATATGACACTTTGCCACTTTTATTTCCCGTCTTATTTATATGGCACTTTGCCACTTTTAGAAACTGTCTAACTATTTCGATATAATATCTAGAGGATCTATCTCTAAGCTTAATCCAATCCTTATTCATTTTCGAATATACTTGAGTGAATTACTACAAATAGACAATGCTCGATCCGGTAGGAATTAGGACTAAAAGATAGACAAGGGTGTAACTAAAATCATGATGAGAGAAATCTAATCTATAAGATATTAGACATCATGGGTTCCATCCTCCTTAAAACCAATTGGTTATAAGAGGAGTAGTCCATGTATGTTATATTGTGAGTGAGGTCCCTTCATTTTTTCGATGTGGGATCGGGATCCTCAACATAAGATCCGTATAAAGTTATTAGAAGATTATTCATAAACGTCTTGACTAAATGAAAACAATGGATGATTTAATGCCTAAATTCAAGTGGTGTATAGAGAGTTTAAAAAAACCCTTTTGGTTTGCATTTTTTTATATACATGTGTTTTCACGTATGGATTCAATGAAAACAATGGATTATTTAGCTAATCCAATTCAATTCTAAGGGTTAACCCCTTGTGTTTATGCACTGGTTATCACAAGAAAAAATGTAAACTAAATAATTGGCATCAAACAATTCTCATTCAAACTCCACAAATCTCACATGAATCGAGAACGATTAAATTTAACAAATTGTAAATTAAATAACACGAATCGGGAGTACCTGAGGTCTGCGGTGGGGGAATTTGAGGAAGAAGAAGACAGAGAGGAGTGCGGTGGCGGAGGTAGCGACGTTTGAGGGTTAAATATAATTGAACAAATTGTAAGCTAAATAACACCACGAACCGGGAGTACCTGAGGCCTGCAGTGGGGGCGTTTGAGGAAGAAGAAGACGAAGAGGAGTGCGGCGACGACGTTTGAAGAGAAAAGAAGTGCAACAACGACAGTTGAAGAGGAGTGCGGCGGCGACGTTCGAAGACGAAGTGCTGGGACAGTTGAAGAGGAGTGCGATGACGATAGTTGAAGAGGAGTGCAGTTGAAGACGAAGTGCTGCAGCGGAGGGAGGGTTTTTTCGCGAAGGGCAGCGAAAGTCTGATTAAGGGAAGAGGGGTAAAATGAATCATGATGATGAACTTTTAACCTAAATTTTACCCGACGCCTGGACCGGACGTCGGGTAAAAGGCGTCTGGAAAAGAAAGATTTCTTGTAGTGTAGTTCGACATCAATATTAATGATCACTCGAAATCGAGGATTCAACTATTGATGTCTATCATGATTTCAATTTTACAAATATATTGACATGGATACTAACAAAATGAGTTGATTGCAACACTTAAAAAATTAGGGGTGTACATGGGTTGGGTTGGAGGGTTTTTCAACCCAACCTGAAAAATTTCGGGTTTGTGGATTCCCAACCCAACATTTCAGTCCACCCAACTCAACCCAACCCTTCAATTTTCGGGTTGGGTTGGGTTGTCGGGTTGGTATTTTTTTTTTAATTAGGTAAAATAAAACTAAACTCAACAAATTTATAAGAAATTTCGGACTAAAAAATTTAATCCACTTTCAATACAATTAACTCGTAATTAAGTACTAATGAATATTTAACAATAAAAAAAAAACAAAGCATATCAAAAGCAATCTTAATGCTTGCAATTAGAAAATCAACGATCATGACTTCATGCCAATCAGAATATTTGACTTACTGTCTTGTTAAAAAAAATTATATGTCATACAACAATGGTCATGGAATTCACGAAGTTCAGCCATAAGAAATCATAATGCAATTGATTTAAAAAAAAAAACAGACATAGTTGTTTAGAATAACTCAGCGTCAGAATAGTCGGAATAGCTCGACGTCGAAGACTCGAAACCACGTCGGAGAAGAGAGGCTAGCGATGGCTAGTTGAGAGGCGGAGAGAGACGACGACGAGCTACAACGTCGGCGAGGTGGAGGCTGAGATTGGCGACGTTAAGTTGAGAGACGGAGGGCGACAAAGACTGAGATCGGCGACGGAGACTGCGACGTTAAGTTGAGAGCGGAACTCCGAGCGAAGACGGCGAGAGAGAAAGACGAAAGAGGTAGGTGGGGGAGGCAGAGGCGGAGGGAGAGGAGGCCACTTGTAGTTGCGTCTTGCGAGAGAGACGAGAGAAAGGTGGTTGAATCGAATGAGAAAGGAGACCGGTCCAAGACCTAATACATTATAAATTATATTTATATGTATTTTGGTTCGATTCGGTTCAGGTTGAATCGAACCAAAATTGGTTCAACCTGCAAACCGACTGGGTTGGGTGGGCTGGGTTGCTCGGGTTGTCGAGTCTTTTGTACACCCCTATAAAAAATAACATGATGGGTGATTGATCAAATTAAAAATTAATGTAATTATAAAAACCTTATATAGTTTAGGAATTTTGCCTTTAAAAATATATATATTCCAATATCAAAATGTGAGTCGATTGAAAAAGTATTTGAATATTGGACTCAATTTCCTAACTACTACGATGGTGAAATTCAAATAGAAAATTAGTCCAAATGCAATGGTAGAGAGAATCATTTATCAAAATCCTCCAACGATTTTTGTTTGTTGTGCAATGTACAGAATAAAAATGAAATTTTAACAGTTTTCAAGTCAAAATTGTAGTCTCAAGTCCAAATGTAGTAACACAAAAATCAGTACCATAATAGACCATTTTCATTCAAATCTAACAGGTCATGTTTGGACCTGTTTTTCTGTGGACTATGGTTGAAAAAAAAGGAATTTTAAGAATAGACCATTTTCATCCAAATCAATTGAACCAACATGTCCATTTGTTGGGCTAATTAAATTCTTGTTTGTTAACCATTTGATATTTACCAAATCGAGCATAGCTCAATCGTATAAAGTTGTGCCCTTGATTAATAATAGGTTATGGGTTCAATTCTTGCATTAATTTAAAATATTTTTGCAAAAAAAAAAAAAAATATATTTGATTTTTAATTTTTGGTGTTTTAAAATAGTGTTTGTTTTTTCACTATTTATTTACTATGATTTTCATTTTTTTTAAGGAAATATTCAAATTTACAGCTAAATTCTGGAAACAAAAACAAATTTTTAAAAATTATATTTTTTAATTTTCAAAAATTAGCTTAGATTTTGAAAACACTTAAAAAAAAATAAGATAAATTGTAACCGATGTCAATTTAGAATAAAATAATTAAAAATATACCATGTTTTTAAATTTTTTGCGGATATGGCAATTTCTATCGCTAATATCTTATGGAATTCTATCGCTGATCACCTCAGTTTTTATTGATTTTTGTTAGTGATAATAGTCTATCAGTGATATGATAAAGTCGATAGAAACGCATTTTTTTGTCATATTTGTAAAACATTTTAAAGTTGGCTAAATTTGTAATTAGTTTGGGCCTGATTGCTATTTGTGCAACCAGCCCAAAAAATAATGTAGATAACAAAATAAAGGAACTCCAAATATAAATAGGGTGTTTATAGGTTTAATTTTAAAAAACTAAAAACTAAAAAAATTAAATGGTTATCAAAACGCGTTCCTAGATTTTAAAAACTTGTTTTTATTTTTAAAATTTTGTTAAAGTTTTGAATGTTTTCTTAAAAAAGATAAAAAAAATATTATAAAAAAGTTGCGAGACTTAATCATCAAAAATAAAAATAAAAAACTAAAAACCACATAATTAAGAGGACTTATTGTTTGGTTTCTTTGAGATTCAAAGTCTACTGGTCGAAATTACGAATTTAGTCATCAGCTTTAAAGTTTGAGTCTATTAGATCCATAAACTTTAAAAAGTGTGTAATTTGTCATATTAAGGGCCCGTTTGGGATTGCGATGGAAATATAAAAAATCAATTTTAAAAAAATCTTAACCATTTTTGTTGTTTGGTAAAACAGATTTTTTTAAAATTTATATAAAATCACTTTCTAAATTCCTTCTAAATTCTTTGATTTTGAGAATCTAAAAATAGTAGTTTTAGCTTTTAACTTCTCGATTAATCTGAGTCTTTTCTATTAAAATATTTTTGTTGACCACATATATCCTTCTACATCCTTCCTTCTCGATTAATCTGAGTCTTTTCTATTAAAATATTTTTGTTGACCACATATATCCTTCTACATCCTTCCTTTTTTCATGCAACTAATTTCTCTTCTCAGTTCACACGAGTATTGGAAATAAGATTATTTCACAGTTTTTTTTAGCTATAATTTTCTTCTTAATTTAGATGAAAAAGTAGAAACAGAAGAAGAAGAAAAAATGGCCACTCAAAATTTGTTTTAGATACAATTTCTTTTCCTAACCTTTTATCATATAAATTTGAAGGAATATCAAAATATTATTTCTAATTTAAACTATAAAAATTATAAATAATTAAATTATAATAATTCATATATATTAACATATAAATAATTATTTTTTAAAAAACATATAAATAATTAATATAAATAACTAAAATAGTATGTCTATTTTGGTCTTTACTTTCAAGCCACAACAATTTTGTTTGAAGTTACCCAACCCTATCATGTGCTTGTGAATTGAAATTTACGAAACACTAATCAGCTTCATATCACAAATAATTTTTCTAAAAGCAAAGCTGAAAGCAATTATTTTAAAAGCTACCACAATCCCAAACGGAACCTAAGTCTCTAAACTTTCAATTTTATTTTTAATAAGACAAGAGTCTATTAAACTTTAAATTAAAAATTTAAGAACCTATTAGATACCAAATTAAAAGTTAAAATTAAAAGTTAAAAGATATATTAAACACATTTTAAAATTCGTGAATCCATTAGACAAAAAGATAAAATTTAAAAAATTTATAGAGGATATTAATATAAACTAAATTTTTATGCAAGTCTTCTAAGTTTTGGGACATTATTTATAATTTACTACGTGTATAAATTTTAATGCATTATTTATACGGGTTGGTTGCATAAATAGCAATAATCATGTCCAAACTAATTACAAATTTAGCAAACTTTAAAATGTTTTGCAAATATGGCAAAAAAATTCGTTTTTATCACTGATAGACTTTATCATATCACTGATAGTCTATCAGTGATAGATTATTATCATAGACTATTATCACTGACGAAAATCTATAAAAAAACTGAGGTGATGAGCGATAGACTTCTATCAGCCATAAGATATCAGTGATAGAAATTGCCATATCCGCAAAAATTTTAAAAACATGCTATATTTTTAATTATCTTATTCTAAATTGACATTTGTTACAATTTCTCTTATTTATACCTCTATATATATATATAGACAAATTTAAAATTTTGGAAGGACTATGACTCCTTTAATTTCTTTATATGTTTGTCCTTGTTTGATACTTCATTTCCTTTTCAATTAATATTGATTTACATTAATTGGGTTTGTTGACTCAGAAATTCTTTGAAGCGCATCAGAGATCAACAAGGTCTGACACGCTCGAGAACAAACGTTTGACTGAAAAATTCTTAAATGAGGTATTTTTCCAACTATATTTCACAAATAAAATATCAATTTTGATGAAAATCTCCAACTATATTTCACAAATAAAAGATCAATTTTGTTGAAAATTCTCAACTTTAACTTGACTGATTGTTATTCTAACAATTTTGCCTTTGGTTCAACTTTCTCACTCTATAGATTATTATTATTTTTTTTTTTTTTTGTCAACATGTAGGAGTGGAGACTGTCCATATCAATTTAGCTATGCTCTAGTTGGTTCACTCACTCTATAGTTATAACATTATATTTTTTTTTTTTTATAATGATTTTTTTATTTTTTTTTGACAACATATAGAAGTGGAGATCGAACTAAAATCTCTTAGTCTCTAGTCGTTAGATGCTATGTTGTTGTTGGGTTTCATAAGGAAATTTTTCATTTTTAGTAACTGATTTTTATAATAATTACGTATTATTATTTTAATGATTTTTTTCTCAAAAGATTTTTAATTAATTTTAATATATATTTACTCTCATAAATTTTATATTCACATTAAGTTCAAATATATACCTCATATATATCATCTATAGAGTTTTTTTTTTTCTTTTTTTTCTCATTGTAGCCACATATATCAAGTTTTTTTTGTCATACATATAGCCCCAAACACAACAATATAAGTGATATTATTAAACTAATATAATGCAGTATAGATAGTGCATTTATATATTATTCTCTTACGCAAATATATTTATTTCACATATTGCGAATTTCGTCATATACCCTCGATATATTTTGTCATTTGTAAATATATACTCGTATGTTTTTCACCACCATCATATCAATTGTAAATATATACTCGATATATATATATACCTAGGGATGGATAAACGTAGGGGTGCAGGCCTCATCAAATTATTAAGGTACAATTATTTGATGAAATTGATTTTTTAGGGTAAAAAATGATTTTCTCTAAAATAAAAAGATCAATTTGTTGTCTCTATAGTTTAATACATTAGACAATCTTTAGTTGACGCTTATCATCCCTAAAGTCAGGAAAATAAAATATGTTAATTGAGTAAAGTGGTTAGGTACATTGTGTAACATCACAAAAATATTAAAGTATAATATACTAGAATTTTTTTTTGAATAAAATTATAATATATTATAGTAATAATATTTTTATACAAAAAAAAAAAAATATATATCTATTTTTTAGAATACACTAATAATACTAATAATAATTTCTGCAAAAAAAAAATATATATATATATATATTAATGAATTTCAATTTCAATAAATAAATAAATATTTGATTTGAAATTATATATAACTTGAGAATTTCAAACAAAAGAAAATAAAAAAAAAACTGAAATATATATTTTTTTTTTTCGTTTTAAAATTTTGTTAAGAAATGTAAAAACGTTTTCAAAATTTGAAAAAACCAACTAAATTAGTTAACCAACAGACATGTTTTCTATAAAATAAAAACCAAAAACTAAAAACAGAAATTGAATGTAGTACTAAACGGTCCCTTAGTAATTGAGTTTAACTCAATAATATTATAAGTTTGATGATATAAACGACTCTTAAATTTAGGTCTAGTTTAAGATTATTTAGGCGTTGTTTGATTACGCATTCAATTCTTATTTTTGGTTGATTATTTTTTATTTTTAGAAAACAGATCTTTTTGATAACCAATTGAGTTTTGGGTTTTTAAGTTTTTAAAAACGTTTTTACATTTCTTAAAAAATTTTAAAAACCAAAAAGGAAGGTTTTCAAAAACAGGTTTTTTATTTCAAAATTTCAATTAGTATTTTTTCTTTCAACTCTATTTAAATTGTCAGACAAATTAGATATAATTATTGAAATTACCTTCAAATGTTTATTTATTGAAATTGTAATCAAATTGTTATTAATATTTTTTACAATAAAAAATTTCATTAATATTATTAGTATATTCTTTAAAAAAGAAAGATATTATTAATATTTTTTAGTATAAAAATATTATTAATATAATATATTATAATTTTATTTAAATAATTTTTTTCTAGTATATATTATATTTTAATATTATTGTGATGTTACACTAATATACCTATTCACTTTACACAATTAAAATATTTTTATTTTCATGATTTTAGAGTTGATAAACGTCAAGTAAATATTAATTAATATATTAAACTATCGAGCAAATAAATTCTTTTTATTTTAAGAAAAATCAATTTTTACCCTAAAATTTTAATTTCATCAAATAATTGAACCTTAATTAAATTTTGATAAATGTTACAATTTTTTTCGTTCTAATAAATTAACATTATTTTAGAAAAATGATTTTTTATTTTATAAAAAAAAATACAAAATAAATAATGATTATCTAATAATCTAAACTTTTATGTTTTCAAGAACTAAAAACTAAAAATAATTATCAAACAAGTTTGATTTTTTATTTTTTAAAAACACAAAATAAAAAACAGTTATCAAACATATATGATTTTTATTCAAAAAATAGAAAACCAAAAATAAAAAAAATTAAAAATTAAAACAAAACATTAAAGGTTAAATACGTTATCAAACGAGACCTTTAACTTTTTCCATTTAAGTTTTACTATATGATTAGAAGAATAAGTGCTCAAATTTAACATTTGAGAGACAAGAAGTTGATGGGTATGATTTTTTGTACATTTTTTTCTTTAGAATTTGACCCTATCATATTGATGATTGATTTAAGTGAATCTAATATATGAAAATATAGCCAAAGCGAGCATAGCTCAACTTGCATATGTATGACTTGATGACCAAGAGGTCTGTGGTTCAAATCCCCCACCTCCAATGTACTAAAAAAAAAAATATATGAAAATATATGTGAGCTATTTTGTAATTGCATAACTTTTTATAGTAACCCATAATGAAACTAGTTCATTTATGGGAGGAGGGCTTTTATAAAAGTAGGGGATGCCAAAAAAAAATGAAGAAAATAAAGAAAAAAAAAAAAGTGCAACATTAAATTAAACAGGAAAAGTAAATATTGAATATTTTAACCCAAAAAATAGATAATTTTAACATGGGCAGATATGTAAGGTCCTTTCACCTTTTTTGGGCAGAAAACCCTAAAAAAAAAAAAAAGAAAAAAAAAAAAAAAAAAAATGGTCCAAATGATGTGAACATAATTTCATTCGAAGTTGTATTAGAGTAAAATAATTAAAAAATTATTATTTTTTAAAAAATTTACAAATGACAATTTTTTATCACGAATAGTAGTCTATCATCTCTGTTTTTTATAAAATTTTGTCAATAACTATCACGGATAGAAGTCTATCAATAATAGTCATTTTATCAATGGATATCAGTGATAGCAGTTAGTGATATATAGTCACTGATTTTTTTCTTTATTTACAATTATTTTGAGCTGACTGCTATTTATTCAACCAACTCTAATTTCATTTAGTCTTTATAATTTTACAAGATTTAATTTAATTTTTATGTTTTGAGTTTGAGTTTGAATTTTAATTTTAAAAATATATATTTTGTCTTCAAAGTTTAAGTTATATTTCATAAATCGTTCATATTATTACCATATTAAACGAGTTATATTTCCTAAATTGTCCATATTATTACCATATTAAACGAGTGGATTGAATTCTCTAGTAGGTAAAAAATAGTTTAGGAATAATCTATGGTTATGAGGTTTAACAAAACTATATAACAACTAAATTAAAAATAGGGCTGGTTGCACAAATAGCAATCATGCCAAAACTAATTACAAATTTAGCAAACTTTAAAATGTTTTGCAAATATGGCAAAAAAACTCGTTTCTATCACTGATAGACTTTATTATATCACTGATAGACTTCTATCAGTGATAGACTATTATCACTGATAGACTATTATCACTGACAAAAATCTATAAAAAGCTGAGGTGATCAGCGATAGACTTCTATCAGTCATAAGATATCAGCGATAGAAATTGCTATATCCGCAAAATTTTTAAAAACATGCTATATTTACAAATAATAAGTCTTAAATTATCATTTACTCTAATTTCCCTTAAAAATATACTATAAAATAAAAATAATAATAATAACTAAATTAAAAAACTAAATTAAAATTTTAAAACAAAAAAGGGAAATATTAAAACCAAATGAAAGTAAATTGAAAATTTTGAAACTTACAAATTGAATTAACAAACTATTATATATATATATATATATATATATATATATATATATATATATATATATATTTTTTTTTTGGAGTAGAAAACAGAAAGTATAAATTGCAACTTCGTTATATGTTGGGGAATGATGGCTTTGGTTTTATTTATATATATTTTTTTTTTAATTAATTTATTTATTTATTTCAACAAAGGCTGCGTGCGCATGCAACCTAGTAAAGGTGATGGGTATGTAAGTTTTAAAGGTATGTTTTTTTTTAAATACCTTTTCAACACTATTCCAAATGTTTTGTCAATCACATGTATCTAGAAGACCAACATTTAGATCGGTTCAAATTATTATTTTCTTCGATTAAATTCTTTCGACAAACAACCTTGGAGATGTTTTTTTTTTTTTCTTTTTTTTGCAAACATATCTAATTAATGCGAGGATAGAACTCATGATCTCATAGTTAAGGGCACAACCTTATGTCAATTGAACGAATAATTTAGAGGGAAGGGGTTGTTTTTTAAATTATTTAGAAAAATATGATAATTTAAAAAAAAAATCAAAAAATAAGTCAAACATTTGTCACTTGGAATGCGCTTCTCCAACAAGGACAACACCTCTGTTTGATAAAAATAAATAAATAATTAAAAAAAAAACCTATTTGATTAGGCCAACACCCAACAAACCCTTTGAGTTTTGAGTTTTCTTGTATCGTGTCTTTGCTCTCACGAAAAGAAAAAAAAATCAACAAACCTTTTACATTCCATTTTTCACCTCCACTCCACCCTCTCTTCATCAATGGTGGATAAAAAGATTAAAAAAAAAAAAAAAAAAAAACTCAGATTGATAATCTATTCGCCATAGAAAAACTCATATTCAATCTCTATACTACAACCAATTCAGAGTTCCAACAATATTTTAGATTTCAAGGTAAACGAAAAACGCACTCGTCGAGTCCCATGGAGATAGCGTCGGCAGCGACTTCGACGGTGAGGACGATGGAGGAGGAGGCATTGACGCCAAAAAGTCTGGCGGCGAGAGCGAAAGGAACGATGTATATTATAAAGTAATAATTGTATGATATTTGAATAAGATTCAAATAGGTATAAAATACATATTTTAATATAATAGATATTGAAATATATTTTATCAAATAAAATCAATTTCTAAAGGGGCGTTTAGCCCAAGAAGTTGGAAGAAGTTGTAGTTGTTTAGTCTGAGAAGTTGTTTAGTCTCGAGAGTTCTAAAGTATGTGTGTTTGGGATAAGGAATTGTTAAATAAAAATATATTTAGTTTTGGGAAGATTCTATTAAATACCAATCAAACCCAAAATAATGTCAAATATAAAACATTTTGCAAATACGGCAAAAAATCAGTGATAGTCACTAATAGACTGTTATCACGTCGATAAGTAGCTATTACTAATAGTTAGGATAAAAATTGTCATGTTTGCAAATCTTTTTAAAAAATGCTATAGTTTTAATTATTTTATCCTAAATTGACATTTAGTGCAATTTTCTTTTAGTTTTCAGATAAACAATTTAAATATTTATAGTAAAAATGATATTTTCATGTTTTTATTTAAACTTTTATCAACAATTAGTTAACTTAATAAATAATTCTTTAATTTTTGTAATGATTTAAATTTATTTTGAGATAAAAAAGAAGGTTAAAAATCTTATTTTGGTCTATGTATTTTGTTCCATAATTTATGTATTTTAAATCAATCTTTAAATCCTCTCAAAAAAAAAAAAAAAAAAAAAAAAAAAAAAATCTTTCTTTAAATTAGTTTTCATTTTATTAATTTATATCAACTTTATAGAGATAATTAAAAATATTTTAAAATATTTGATAAATTTTTTTTAAAAAATTAATTTCACATACAAAAAAAAAAAAAATAAATAACTTGCTTTTAGAAAAACATTACTACCTATTTTAAGTTTCATTAAACAAATCCATATCATACTCAATGATTCATTTATTATAATTTAGTAATCCAGAGTATGATTCATTTATTATAATTTAGTAATCCATAAGTTAAACTAACTCTCTAAAGCTAAAGGTTCTAATTTATACCTATTTGTTCTCCGAACTTTAAAAAATGTTTAATAAATTTTTAAGCTTTCAATATTTTGTGTAACAATAGGTTTATGGACTTTAAAAATGTCTAACATGTCTACTATCTATTTTTTTTTTTTTTAATAATAATAATATTTAATCTATTAATATAAAATTAAATCTTATGTCTAATGAAGCTCTAAACTTTTAATTTTATGTTTAGTAAATCTCTAAATTTTAAAAATGTCAAATAAGCCAACAACATATCACACACAAAATAAAAAATGCAAGGAATTATTGAATCCAAAATTAAAAGATTACACATTTTAAAGTTTAGAGACCAAATAGACACAAATTTAAAACTTTTGAGTTTTGTCCCCAACCTAAAATTCTGGATCCGCCATTCCACGTTCATTAAAAAAAAATAATAATAATAATAATAATATTAATTAATTATAAATATTTCCATCTGACACAAGCATCTCCAACTTTACCATCAGTCTTCCAGTTTTGCCCCTCCTCCCTCACCATTTTCCATGGATTGTATGTAAAAAGATTTTTTTTATGCAAAATCTCTACTTTTCAAAACTAGTTAGTTTCATAATTTTTGTCTTTTTTTTTAAAAGATGCATTCAACTATTTTTTTCTTGACATGTGAATTATGATTTTTTTTTTTTTAATATATAACTTTTTCTTTTTTTTTTTTGAGATATTTAAATAACGTGGGGTGGGAACTGAACCTTTGACGTATTGGTCATTAGTTCACAATTATGTCAAGTTATGTTCAGACATATGTTTGTTTTTTTTTTTTTTTTTTTATAAAAAAATTAGTCTATTTATTATTAATCATTGTTTCTATTTTTATCCCCTCCTAATATGGTTGATAACCATTGTTTCTATTTCATTCAATTATTATTTAAAACTGCCAAACCGAGCATAGCTCAATTGGCATAAGGTTGTGCCCGTGACTATGAGGTCATGGGTTCAATCCTCGCTTTAATTAAAATACCATTGCAAAAAAAAAAAATTATTATTTAAAACTAGTCTATTTATTATTAATCTTTTATTCAATGAAATCCAAATGAATTTTTTAAATAGTATTTTTTGTTTTTTTTTTGTTGAAATTTAGCTGACCTTTCACTAATCATTTTGAAAAATAAATGAAGAAAATAAATGTAGTTCCCACAATAAACGTGTTTAAATAATGAAACCACTTGTTAAGTTAAAAAACAATAACAAAACAAAACCATAATGAAGAATTATTTTTGAAAACTTCATTGGTTTTTTTTGCTTAAAAGATTATTAATGAGAATTTAGGGACGATGAGGATGTTTCTACAATGTTCTTACTCCATTCTCCAATTTAGAGAATTATATACAAAGTTTTGGAAGGTCACGGTTTTAGAAGGCCACAGCCAGACACAACTCGCTCGGAAAAAAAATAATTTAGTATTGTATCAATTAAAATCTTGAATTTTTATAGATGCATTAATTTACACTCTTTATTTGATTTAATTTAAAAAAAATGTTAATTTAAATATATAGAAACGTATAATTATAGTAATTAAACTACTAAACTTTCATATAAGTGAATTAATTGTATGAATGTTTAAAGTTTAATTGATATAATTATAAATTTTCATATGTCTGAAAACTAACCATTCTTTTAGGATGTAAATTGAATCACGTATGAATTTTGTTACGGACTACCTTAAAATGAGGTCAGCTAGCTGCTGACGTCACGACCCACTTCATCAAGAAGTCGAGGCCACGACGTCAGCACAAGATACCCCAACGATCTGGGGTCGACCCCACAGATACGAGCCTTCAGACCATTCGAGGACTCCTTGTTGCCATGTTGCCTGTCGATCAGTGTGAGGAATGACTGACAAGACGACCGTCATTTTGGAAAAGAATACGGACAAGCCTAGACCGTCCACACCTCCTCCCGTAATTCAAGGACTCCCATAATAACGAGTGGTGCAAAACCGTCGAGTGGAATCCGCACAATGCTGCCTATAAATACTTCTCTTCTGGGATCTTCATGGGGAAGTACGAAACTCTAATTCATACTCTAAAATACTCCCACTTCTACTCAGAACACCCTCTGACTTAAGCATCAGAGCCTTGTGGGGTCAGTGCCACACCAGTGCAAGGAACATCTACTTTCCTATGCAGGTTGAACGAGCGACTAACGACAGTTGAGTCACCCACAGAGAACTCGACGAAGGAAAGTCCAGATTCTTAAGCCAACAAATTTCTTTGGATGAAAAAAAAAAAAAAAAAAAAAAAAATTCTGAAGACTTTGGAAATATTTATTCACCTTGGTAAAATGAGAAAGAATGGTGAAGAAAATAGTTTTTAATTTAGACCCCACAAAATGATGAAATTAGTTTTCCACCTTGCTTTATTCTTGGGGTCCATTTGTAGACTAATTATTTGTCTTTTATATAAAAAATAAAAATTGATTAATGCAATGTCAAATTGATTTACACCACCTTTTGTGACATTGGAATCTCCCTTTTGTTCTGATCACCAAAGTAACTAACATGAAAGTGACTTTTATTTTCTCATCTTATTGACTATTATTTTCTCTCCAAATCTAATCATCCATTACTATTCAGAAAACTTGCAATAATCACATTATAACTACTATAGCCAAATTCATCTTAAAATATTATTATTGAGCTATGTCACTCTACCACAATATTTACCATTTTACCCATTTAGATTTAACATTAGACCAAAATTTTAAACCATCAATTAGTGTACAAATTTTAACAACTAATTACAACACTTTTCTAAAGAAGCAAATTTACCTCGTTATTTTTTTTTTTTAGTACAACAAATGAAGTATGTAGATTTGAATCACTTCAACTTCAACAGAGTTAAGACAGGTCAAAAATTGTTGGATTATGCCCACTTTGATAATTTAGCTCATTTTTAAGAAATAAAAAAGATTAAAATTATGAACCATATATCAAAAGTTGACCTAGTGACAAGTTCGTCTAGTTCGGTTGGTAGAGCGCAAAGCTCTTAATCTTGTGGTCGTAGGTTCATTTGTCAAACCGAGCATAGCTCAATTGACATAAGGTTGTGCCCTTACTAAGAGGTCATGGGTTCACATTAATAAAAATACCCTTGAAAAAAAAAAAATTCGGGACTTATTTTCTCTTAAAGAAAATGAGTTCAATTTTTTTTTTTTTGGTGGTTATTTACTTAAAAATTAATAAATTGACTTGAATAAAAAGTGAAAATTGAAGAATGACATTAAGTATATAGAAAGGTTGGAATATAGTATTGAAGATATTTGCTTTTCTTAATTTATTTTTAATAATTTTTTCTTTCATTCACTCTTTACATTGATATAGACTAGGTATTTGATTATTCAAAATGGATTTTAACCAACCCTATATGCACCCCTAAGATATAAATATAACTTTATAATATGTTTGGAAAATTACCATATAAGTTTAAATTTATCAATTTAGTCCCTAAACTTTTAGATTTATGTAAGATTTTTTAACATTAAAAAATTTCTAATTGGTCCCAAAATTTTCAAATTTTGTATCTAATAAGTCCATAATTTTTAAAAACTATCTAATAAATTCTTACACTTTTAATTTTAGTATCTAATAAGTTCTTAAAGTTTCAATTTTGTATCTAATTTGATTCTCGACCTATTCGACAGTTTTTAAAATTCACGAACCTTAGACACAAAATAAAAAGTTAATGTCATATTACACACAAAAGTCAATTTTAATGTCTAGTAAATTCGTTATTTTTTTTTTTAAATGTTGAATATGTCAATGAGCTATTAGACACAAAATAAAAAATTATGAGACGACCTACTAGACACAAAAATGAAAGTTCAAGAGCTAGACTTGTAATTTAACCTACCATACATTTTGTATATGTATTTAAATCTTTTAATAATTTTTCAACTTTCAAATTTACAATATTTTAATCTTTGAGCATTTAAACATTTTTTTATCATAAATTTTACCTATATAATTTTGATAACTTCCGACCCCAAGAAAATGAGTTGTATATATTAGTAATCGTTGAACTATGGTCAGTTTGGTCACACTCGTTCAAATTTTTTGTATAGATTTCGTAGTTGAGTCCATCTTTACTTTGAATTTGGACATTAATATTGAACATGTGAGCAACAACACTTATAATTTGAGCTTAACTTTCAAAAATGTTTTTTCTTTTTTCTAAACGGAATATTGAGCCGACAATATTGAGAATGTCGAATAATATATATATATATATATAGTTAGTTTAAAAAAGAATAATGGTTGGTAAAAGAAGAAGGTAACGTGCAATTTGAAGTTTAGAAATCTTCACAGATCTCGTATTACTAGTGGGGCTGTTTGGCTTCTGGGAAAATGCAAAATTTTCTCGTCAAAATTCCCCAAAACCTAATTAATATTTTAATATTACTGTGATTCATTGAATTTGTTAAAACAAATTAACAGCTTTTTTTTTTGTTTAAATTTTAAGAGTTAATTTCTTGGGAAGAGCAAAGGGTCAGAAAACTGACATTATCTCAGTCGCCAGCTTAATCCTACAATTATTATACTCTATTAATTAGTTAATTTGTTGATTAATATATATATATATATATAATAATATATAAAAAAAATTATTGTATACCGTAAGAATATAGTTAGGTCTCCATAATTAAATTAGGGTAGAAGATTGAACCGCTAACCTTTTAGTCAGAGTACAATTTTATCACAATTGAATTTGATAAAATTTAGACGGTAATAATATATTTAAATTTGATAAATTGTAACAGATGTCAATTTAAAGTAAAAATAATTAAAAATATATCAGTTTAAAAAAAATTTGAAAATTTCTATACTAATAGTATGGTCTATCTGATAGAAGTTTATCGTTGATAGTAGTCTACCACCTCAATTTTTTATAGAATTTTGTCCGTGACTATCACTGATAGTCATATATCAACGATAGCAGTCTATCAGTGATAGCTACTAATTATTTTCCATATTTGTAAAATATTTTAAATTTTGCTAAATTTACTATTATTTTGGACCTGATTGCTGTTTGTGCAATTAGTCCTTTAAAATTTTGCACAAATGTATTATCAAAATTTAGGAGGTAATAATGCATACGTTGCTTTCGTTCACCCGTGATAAAAAAATATAATAAATATGTATATATTTATATTGAAATTTAGGAGGTAATAATGCATACGTTGCATTCGTTCACCCGTGATAAAAAAATATAATAAATATGTATATGAATATTGATTTTTTTTTATTTTTTTGCAACGATATTTAATTAATACGGGGATTGAACCCATGACCTCTTAGTCAATGATAAGCTATGTTCGGTTTGATATAAATATTGATTCTTTGTGGATATTTGGAGGATTTGAAAAACTATATTGTGTCGGTTGATATTATTAATATATTTTTCTTTTATTTGGTATAAAATTCAGGGCCATGTGAAGCGATTACGTCCTTATAATTATTATTCATCATGTCGAGACAAAATGCTACCCACTTCGCTTTCTCTCTTTATATAATTAAACTATATTATATTAAATGTACTCAAAAAAAAAAAAAAAACTATATTATATTAAACCATAATTCTAAGTTTTTCTTTCTTCTTTTGATAGGGTTGTCTAACCTATAAATTTAGAATAGACACGAGTAAAGTATAATTTTACTATTAAAATATTAGTAAAATTTCATCTTTACAAGTTGTTGGTTGTTAATTCAAATATAGATTATTAGATAGAGAAAACATATTTACTTCTCTGAATTTAATAGTTTGATGTCAAATCGAGCATAGTTCAATTGACATAAGATTGTGTTTGTGACTATGAAGTTATGGGTTCAATCCTCGCTTTAATTAAAATATCGTTGCAAAAAAAAAAAAAAAAACTTAATAGTTTGATTCTCTATCTTCAAGATATGGCAACAACAAAATAAGTTAATATTAAAAAAAATGCTTAGTCATACTACTTACTATATATCTTGACTTCTTTCCCATAGTAGATTGTCCCTATAAACCAACTTGGATCGATTTGGTCTAATTTTGGTTAGACCAAAATCAAAACTACATACATATAATCAACTCGAGCTAGTCAAAGCGAGCATGACTCAACTGACATATGTATGTATTGATGATCAAGAGGTCTGTGGTACTTCAAATTTGTTGTATTAATCCTTAATTCTCATAACCACAAAATCAACCGAGCAAACTACAAGTATACTTCAAATTTGTTGTATTAACCCTTAATTCTCAATCGAAGTTCCTAGTGGTGCAAATTAGCTTTTATTTTCTCATAATTACGAGTTTTTTTTTTTTTTTATTTAATTAATGCGAGGATTGAACCCATGAGCTCATAGTCAATAGCACAATCTTATGTCAATTGAGCTATGCTTGATTTGACAAAAATTTGGACGGTAATAATGCATTTAAATTCTCGTCTCGTGCGTGGTTTTTTGCACAGGTGCAGGACCAATCAACTCCCACTCTAGACTATCTAGGTGTTACCCGTTGCACCAAGTGGTTGTTTGATAAATTGTTTTAAAATTAAAATGTAGGCGGTAATAATGCATTTAAATTCATGCTCCGCACGTAGTTTTTTGCACAGGTGCAGGACCAATCAACCCTCATTTTGGACTATCTAAGTGTGTTACCCGTTGCACTAAGTGATTGTTTGATAATTATGATATTTAGTATTTAGTAAGAGTGAAGAAAAAAGATTGATGGAAGGATTATATTTGTTTAATATAGAGTACAAATATTCTTTTGTATGTATTTTGACTTTTTGTCCCCCAAAAAAAGAGGTGAGATTGAAAATGATTCATGCATGAAACAAAGTAAGGGTCACTTATCATGCCCAAGAAAAAACCCTAATAAGAACAAAGAAGAAAAATAATATATATATATATGAGACCTAAACCCTAAAGTTAGTGGCTTAGTTTATTATACACTTTGCTAACGGCGTATGCCAATAATCAATGAATAAATCATTCTTAGCACATCATCGATAGAGACGCCCACCATAACAAATTGTGAAAATAAAATCATATAAAAATTAATAAAATAGATTGAAGATTGGATTCTCTTCAATTCCTTTATAATTGATTAAAAAATTATTTTTAGACCCTAAATGTAACAATTTAATCCTGAAAATTTGTAACAATTTAATTATTATCATAAAAAATATTATTAAGATTTAATAGTGATTTCATACCTATGTTAATCGATAAATTGATTAGGAACAAAAATATGTTCATAAACTATAAAGACTAAGTTGTTACCTAATAAAAATTAAAAATTAATTTTAATGAAACTTTTTATGATAAAGATTAAATTGTTGCAAATTTTAAAGTATAGAGATTAGATAACTTAAAGTTCAGAAATTAAATTGCTAAGTTTATGCACCAAAATATTTTCTAACTTTTATAATTTTATCTAAAAAAATAATAATTTTATGATGAATATTTGTGCGTGTGTTTTTTTTACAACGGTTGAGGTGGGTGGAATCAAATATGTGACCTCATAGTCACAAGGTCGTTATGACGGTTGAGCTATGTTCATGTTAGTTATATTTGTGTTGTTATTAACTTCGTTTTTTACGTGTATTAATTGTAATTTTTTTTTTGAATTAAATTTTGATTGTTATTGAAAGTTAGATTTATTGTTGAATCGTGTGAGACCTGTGATATCTAATTACATTTTATTAATTGAAATTGGAAGTTTTTTTTTTTTTTTTTTTTTGAAATAAACTTCATTAAATATTAAAAAGAACTTGTCACACGGGCTACAGGATAGACCATTTCCTTCTCCACAATAACATGAAGCCAAGAAGGAAAGTTGGACAACCATAAATGAGAAAGGGAATTCGAAAAGGCTTCTTTAGCCAAGCGATCAGCAACTTGATTCATCTCCCTACCCACATGCATAAACTCAATCACCTGGAAGTGTTGAGATAAGGCTTGAATTTCATACACCCAATTTGCTATCTCCAATAAAGAGGTTTCCTGCTTGGTAAGGAGTTTAATCGCTTGCAACGAGTCCGAGCAGAGATGGACACAATCGTGACCCAATCGAACAGCCAACTTCAAAGCTTCCAAAATGGCTATAATTTCAGCGCACAGAGGAGGATATTGTTCAGGGATGTTCTTCGTCATTGCAGCAACCATAGTCCCTTCACCATCTCGAAAAATCGCCCTAACACCAATACTTGGACTCCCGTCTTTACAAGCACCATCTGTATTAATCTTGACTCCTCCTGCGGGCAAGGGAGGTATTTCTCTCGCCTGCGCCACATGATGAGCAGCAAACGAGAGCACTGAAGAGTGTTTTGCCCCATGGTTTTTGAATTCGGCCCAGTAGTGTAGGAGCCAATCTTTACGAACCTCCGGATCAGGTATCTGATTTCCCCTTAGTTGAGTATTTCTATCATTCCAGTTCGACCACAAACACAAAACTAGCATTTCTAACTCCTCCTCCTTCGCAACAATACAAATCTTTGCCCAAGTTTCAGCAAACGATAGGGAATCACAGATTAAAGGAATAAGTTGTGGGACAGTAAGGAGCACCATTTGTTTCGCCCTCTTGCACCCACATAAAGCATGAAACACTGATTCCCTTTTCTTCTTGCATACAGGACAAAAAGGTACCACATCCAATCCTCTATTTTGTAGAATTTCCATAGTAGGAATAAGTTGTTGAATTGCTCGCCAAATGAAATGCCTTACTTTAGAAGGAATCTGTAATTTCCAAATTGATTTCCATTGTTGATCCTGCTGTATCAAGCTAGTAGAGGCCAAAGTATGACATTTCAACTGCATAAAAACCTTATAGCCACTTTTCACAGAATATTGACCCTTCGAATCATAATGCCATATCCATCTGTCATCTATAGGAACCCTACTAATAGGAATTTGTCGAATAATTTCCAAATCTTCTGGACATACAGTGGATCTTAGTTTTTCAAGGTTCCAAGAACCCTGGACTGTTTGATAATCAGCCACAGTATCCTCCACATTTGACAGGTTCGTAGGAATAACTCGAAATGTAGTAGCTCTCGGGATCCAAGGGTCTGTCCAAAAATTAATGGACCGCCCATTTCCAACTCTCTTTCGGAGCCCCTGTTGGAGAAGTGACCTTCCCCATATAAAGCTTCGCCAAAAATAGGACGGATTGTTACCCAGATTAGCATCAAGAAAATGACAGTCAATTGCATATTTACTCTTCAAGACCCTAGTCACAAGAAGTTGTGGGCTTTGTATAAGTCGCCATACTTGTTTTGCCATAAGTGCTTGATTAAAACCAGCCAAATCACAAAAATTGAGTCCACCCAACTCCTTGGGATAACACAGTTTATCCCATCTACACCAATGCATTTTCTTTTTTTCGGAGGTGGACCCCCACCAAAACCGAGCAAAATATCGTGTAAGGTCATCACAGAAACCTGTAGGGAGTTTAAAACAACTCATAACATAGGTTGGAAGCGCCTGGGCAACGCTCATTGAAATTGGAAGTTCTATGTGTGTGTTTTTTTCTCTTTTAATATGATGAATATATATATGTTCATTCATAAAATTGAAGATCTATCTAATAATATGTTTGGGATTGATTTTGAAATGATTAAAATTTCTTTTGTCATGTTCAAAATCACTCTAAAACATGTTTTTAATCATTCGGAATCAATTTTGACCCTTTGCGAGGTTTGTCTCGGATTTTTGGGTTGTCGAGGTCGGCTGGTCAAACCTTTTTAGGGCTCACCCAGCTTCTTGACTTTGCTTCCTCCAAATCTAAGCGGAGTTGTGTGTTATTTCATGCGACTACGGGTCCTTTCAGACTGATTGTATGTGATTAATGGCCTTATCTGAGGTGTGCCTCAAATTTATTTCTTGTATTTTAACCCATCGTTGTTTCCCCCCTGAATTTTTGGGTTGTCGAAGTTGACTAATTAATCCCTTTTAGGACTTAGCTAGTGATAGCACACAAAATGAACTATCTTTAGGACCTATTTTATGCTAGCTAGTTTAAAGAATTAAACGTGTATTTTCGCGATTATATTTGATTATTCTGTAGATATCAAGTATATGGAGTAAATCATCGTTTTTAGATGTGTAATACGATGAAAAAAAACCAAAATACTTCATGTTGAAGAAATGAAGTGAAGAGAAGAAGGAAAATCAGTCAAAATAATCTGAGAGCATACCGCCTAGGCGCCATGAAATAAATGAGAGAAAAAATAAAACAGACAATTGAGCTCAAACTCAAGACGCTAGCACTCAATACAAATTCTCATAGGGGCAACTACAAGAATAGCTGAAACGAGACTATGCAAGATGAAAAATAGCTAAACTAATTATTGGGTTGAAAAATAGCTAACTCCTATAATTAGAAACTTCTTTAGTATGTAGTTGGACGAAACTACCCTCCAGTCATTTAACTGTTGAACTACCTACAAAAATGAGAGATCGAATTAAATGAAAAAAAAAAAAAAAAAGTGAACGTTAAAAATTGAACTCATGCCCCCACAAAAAAAAAAAGATTTATTCCGAGAGAAAATGAGGGAGAAAATAAGGATTTATTAAAAAAAAAAAAAAAAAAAAGAATCCAGGAGAAAAATAAAGATTTATTTTAAGAGAATCCTGGAAAAAATAATAAAAAAATTAAGATATGGTCAAACCAAAGATAACAACCACCAATTAAATCGAAACATGTAAACAAAATTCAATAAAATCTAATCTGGAATATTAATTCAAATTAATTTTTAAACTAAAATTTAAATTTTCGGAGACAGTTGTGACAAATTTTTTAATAACGATACTCTCTATAATTTCTAATGTGTATATATTCGAAGTTACATGTACATACAAGTATATCATATGAAGTATATGTGTATATATACAAACCATTAATTGGTGAACGAACATGTAAGTATAACATAGCCCGTAAGAAAATTATATAAGCAATTAAATTTTTCAGCATATTGATGTTTATAGAAACTAAAATGTTCATAGACGGTTGTAAGAAAATTATAAAAATGACACCCTCGATAACTTCTAGTGTGAGTATATATTCGTAGTTACATCTATAACAACGTACATGTAAGTATATCATATGAAGTATATGCGTGTATATACACCATAAACCATTAATCCGTGAGCATTGAACAAATGATACTAAAAAATTTAAAATGTTCATAGACGGTTGTAAGAAAATTATAAAAATGAGGGTCCTCTATAACTTCTAGTGTGGGTATATATTTGTAGTTACATCTATAACAATGTACATGTAAGTATATCATATGAAGTATATGCGTGTATATACACCATAAACCATTAATCCGTGAGCATTGAACAAATGATACTAAAAAAACATTAAAATTGGTATGCATGTTGAGTTTATCCGGAAAAACGTTCAATCAATTGTATCTTTACCTGCAACATTGAATTAGGAGATTTGCAAATCTTCCCTCCTCCAAATCGATTTGAAACAACCATCGATTCTCACATTTGAAACTCTCTACTTTAAAAAAAACTATCTACGTCAACTTATTACATCGTTGAACGTTTGAATTGGGCTGAAAATTTCGACTCCCAAAATGACGTATTTTCGAAGTGAGTAAGGATCTTAGTCTCGGAAAAAAAATAATGAACCCCTCTTTTCAAAATGCATGAATCTAGGAGGGTAAGGGTTGTTAATGAGATGGATTTGTATTTTTTTTTTTTTTTGCTGTTAAACATTTTCAAATCTAAGTTGTTGAGATTTTTTTCTTTTCTTCAAAATTCATGGATCTAGTTGTTAGAAACGTTTTCTTCAAAAAGTTAGAAATTAAAATAAATATAAAAAAAATTAAAATTAGTTATGTTGGTTGTCCGCAAATAAGCGTATATACCAGGGGTATAATTGGGATGATAATTGTGAATTCATTCCCTAAAATTGTGGTAGTCATGAGATGAAAATATGAAACTTTCTTAGTTATTTTTCAATTCAGTTTTTTATTCCTAGTTATTTTTGAAAATTTCCCATTCTCATAGGGCACTCCACAAACACGGTCAGGCACACAATTTGATCATAGCCCAACAAACCTTAACTTATTCTTCAGCCACATCCGATTTCCAGCCCTTGCAGTTGCACCATCGTCCATGTACGTGCACCACATGAAATCCGAGCTCACCATATTTTCCTAATTCGTATTATATTCGGATTTTCTCTATTTTACACTATAAATACATATTTTTTAGCTCATTTGAGGGAGCCAATTTGGAGAGTTATACTCAATTTCGAAAATACATAATTTGAAGGGTTATAGGAGAATTTTGGGAGCACAAAGTTGAGATTTGCATGCTCGAGATTGTGGAGATTGCAGCGGAAACGTGGATCGACACTCCATATTAGTTTGATTCTTCTTTTCCTTTTAATTTGTAGTTTTGTTATGGGTTTATTGTTGAGTTTATATTTTGTAGTATTGAGCATGATTAACTAAACTATTTTGACTTAGAGCCTTGATGTAATCGTTTATTGAATCTTATTCTTTTTCAGAATTTTTCTGAGCTTTATGCATGTTAGGATTTGATCATTCTTCGCATGAATTTTATGCGAGTGATTTAAGGTTGAAAGACGATTATTATTGATGATCTTGAATTGTTTTCCCTAATTTATACATGAGATAGATATATCCTTGTAGGTTTTGTGACAATTGTAGTTTTACGGTGTTCATATTTAGATTGCTTGGATTGCCATAGAAATATAGTCAATTTACTTTTCAAAGAATATAGTCATTGCTCGAGAGAGAATAACAAGTCTATAGGGTAGAACTTGTCAACAATCTAGAAATTAAATAATTTCATGCTTTTAATGATTGAAGAATAAGAGGAGATAACGATGAAGTCATTGCTCTAGAGTTTCAATCAACTGAATTTAGTCATTGTTCTGGATTGTTTTAGTGTTTTAATTACTTTAGTTCAAAGTATTTTAATAACTTTTACTCCATGTGGATATCGGTAATTTGTACTTATACTATTATATAACTTAGGAAGATTCGTACAGCCAACTTCCTGACTTCGCTTCCCCCGCACCTAAGCAAAGTTGTGCGTTTTTCATATTTCTGCTTTTACATTACTAATGACCTTATCTGAGGTGTGCCCCAGATTTTTGGCTTAGTTTCTCTGTCATTTAAGCGGAGTTCTGCGCATTCCTTCTCTTCATTAACCACATACTCCTTAGAAAATTTGTTGCAACTTAGGGCTTCAGCTTCATCTTTCAACAGAAAACAATCTCAAGTTGAATGACCACGGTCTTCATGAAAGAGCCAATATTTTTGCCTACCTCAAGATTTTTTCGTTAGAAGGGTCGCCAACGAGTTCTTCTAATCTCCAACTATTTATCTTGGTTAAACCTCTTTTTGTATTTCAAATATGTCTTCTACTTAAGTGAGGTCGACTCGGTTTCATCCTCAACAATCGGTTCCTCTCGACCAAGTTGCGTAAGTTCAACTCTAATGCATTTTTGTCCTTCAATGGTCCCAATGTTGGGTCTTACCTCGATCTTGCTCTCAGGCTCATCTTTTACCATCAGGTCCTTGCAAATGAGATCGATGTGACCTTATCCCTAGAGGGAGGATCACAAGGATTTGAGATGTTTTCTTCTGAGTTACTTTTTGTGGCGGCCCTGGTCGGAGTCGCTCTGTCCATGAAGTGATTCGTGTTCTTGGTCTTCTTCCGCTCATGACTTCCCTCATCTGGAAGAGGCCAAGGTTAACTAGCGTAGAATAATGGGTCGTAAGGACTTAGGTTTGTCCTCCAAACTTGCATGGATTGTTCTTAAAGCATGGAGGCGGTCTTGGACACATGGGGTTGGCCTCGGCCATATCAGGTCTGCCTCGACCACATGTGGTAAATAAATTTCTTCATATTCAACATCAGTAGGTGTCAGATGGTGTTTCAAACTTTATCGACTGACTTTCATTCTTCTGACTTCTCTTTCTTCTTAACGCTTTATGCTTTTCAATTGAGTTTAGTTTTGTCCTAGGGTTAATAAGTCACATCGGCCTTGACCTTGGTTTTTTAGGTTAGCCCCAAGTTTTTACCGAAATCTTCTTTCGTTAAATTTTACTTTCCCAAGATTGGTCACCTCCGGTCGACCTCGACTGATGACTTCTGCCCTGGATGACTGGCTAAAGTCTGGGCACTCAACTGAATACATCAAGTACATATCTCCAGTTTCAATTGCATTAATTGTCTCCAGTAGACTTGTTTGTTCTTTCCTTCTATGGTTTGTCGCTCTACAAGATTTTGTGCGTGTGATTCACTCACACATTTTCCCAATGAACCATTGACGAGACAAAAGTGTGTGTATGGTAAATAGACTTTGAAATGATAAATATTCAAGTTCAAGTATACATTGTTGGCAAGTAATAAATATGAAGTACTCCAAGTATCGTATCCCAAGAGACTGTGTTTGGAATTCATTGTAAGTAGTGTTTGCTTTGAAACTCAAGTTCAAAGATGGTGGCAAGTGACAGATGGTTTTTAAATTGGTGATTTTATTTTTAAAATAATAATAAAAAGAGAGGATCCGATCGAGTTTTAGCCACTGATGCAAATGTTAACTCGATGCGGCCGCAATGCTCCTCATGCAAAAATTTGTTAAGGGTTGTGAATTCACCTCTTATTCAACCTCTGTGACTATATCTTTAAGAGTCCATAACCATTAAACCTATATTCCTAGGACTAATGCAAACTCGAATAATTAAAGCATACAATTATTTAACCATACGGTGTGCCTTATTCCTAAGCTCACATGACATCCTATTCCTAGGCACTTTGTCTCATATCCCCCTGAACTCCATATATTGCATAAGTCTTCGCAGTGCTTAGACTCAACTTGCATGCTAATTTAATTAATCATGTTAAATCAACGAGATAAAAATTAAATCAACGAGGAAAGTTAACTTGTAATGCACTCGAACGAGCCTCAGTCACATCTTATTAAGAAATTTCAATCAGTAGGGCATCCGCAAATCGAATCCCTTTGAAAACTTAGCTCATAATGGAAAGTAAAACAACATAATTCAAAAACTATAATTAATTACAAAATAATGAAAATGGACAAACAGAATTCAAACTATACTTAATGGAAAAAACATAATTCAAAATCAACTATAACAAAACTAAATCGAAATTCCTAAAACAAAAAACTAAACGACAGGGTGATGGAGTGAAATGAAGATAGCGATGGCGTGAGTAGTTTTCTGGTTTCAGACTTAGATTCTTGAGATATTCTTCAAATGGTTGGCCAATGGTCCCTTTTATAGCCTTCAAGGTGGTTAGGTAGATGCGAAATTAGAGAATCACATCTTGTTCTCCACTCTTTTCAATCTCGAACAGCAGGTGGTTGCTGAATTAACTTGGTCCTCATTTTGTGATGCAACCGCATTGCATCTACGATTTTTTCCTCAAAATTGCGCCTGCATCGTGATCTTTTCAGCGTCTTCTTACAAAAGAGAAAATATGGGTCAAATAACATCATTTTCTTACATTTTTCTCCTTAATTTCCCCAAATCACTCAAGTAGGTACCTAACTCATGCAAAAGTTGTGTTGAATGATAAATGAACTCTTTTACCCTTAGTACACTACTTATCATGCCTAAATTGATTCAAAAGTGATGGTTTTAATAGGCTAAAAACTTGTAAATTAAGTGTTCATCAACCATGCTCTCTCGATATATTCGTGGGTGGTTCTCCTCATTGAAGCCATCTTCATCTAGGTCTTGATTTGACTATTCTGCTAGTCCTCAGATGTGAATGGAATGAATTTCAACTTCTCTGCTGATTGGACTTTTCTAGTCGGCCTCAGGCTCCTCTCATGAGTTGGGGTGCTGGTCAATCTTAATTTCCTTTGTGACACTGATGTCTCACTCTGGTTCAAGCTTTCTATGGTCAGAACAATGGGGTCGAACTTGGCTAGAAGATGAGGTTCGACCTATTTTTCAATGTTTCCTTAGTTACGCACTACTTCAATCCAAATCATAGGTGCATTCAATTTTGTTTTTAGTGGTTGTTCTTGCTTGTTCCCGCCTGAGGTTAGTCTTTCTTGTTGATTTAGATTACCCGTGTTAGATTTTCTCATACTTTTTTCCATACAGGGTTCTCCCCTTGGCGGGATTTCGAGAGTCCAACCTGAAAGTGAACTTTCTTCATGTCCTCGGTTCAGGATGAGGTCGAACTACGAGAACCTAAGATTTCACTCCCTTGGTTCTTTTGGGTGGCAGTCTTGGTCATAGGCATCTTCGTTCAAGTTCTGAAGGATCTTCTTGTCCATTGTTCTTTAATGTGCAACTTCTGCTTTATCAAATTGAAATCTATGTCAACATTCAGTCGGTGTACTATCACATTAGGGTCAATCCCTGACATGTCTTCATGTAACCATGCAAATATATTTGCGTTGACCTTGAGAAATTTGATTAGATTTCTCCTCTGGAAGGCTGAAGTTTACCCTCGATTCAGGCTTCCCCAAGGTTTGAACAGTAGGGTCGGCCTGCTGCCCAAGGTGTACTCTGAACCTCGGCCTCGACCATTTGTCTTTGTCTTTTCTTTTCGATCACGCTTCACAGGTCTTGGTTTTAAGTTTCACTCATTCTCTTTCCTTGCAACATTGTTTTTCCTCGACCTCGACTATGGTTGTGATTACTTAACTCCACATGGATGACCGATTTCAATCGGTTGGTCTTACTCGTCCTATATCACTTTTCATCTCCTCGATCTCGTTCGTTCCTACCTAGGTTTAACCACTACCCTAATTTTGGATTAGGACAATTGATTTCGCTCATACCCTCCACCATGAGAGATTTTCCCTTAGGGGGATCACGAACAATAATCTTCATTGGTTCTCTGTGGATGATGATCTTGGCCAGATTCATCCTCATTCAACGTCTCGTTGTTCCTCTTGCTCATTCTCTTTGGTAGTTTTATTCTCCTCGCAGAATCTCTCGTCCCCAAAGACTCCGCGAACTGTCGATACCAAAATTCGGGCAGGTTGTATGCATCTGATCTTCACGTGATACCAACTATGAATTCGATATTTCGAGGACGAGATTGCCTACAAGAGGGAATAAATGAACATCGTTGTGGTGCTAGCCACACACACTCTAATGCCTAAATCAGTTTAGGGCCCATAGAAGGCTAGTAATTTAATAGATTGTATCGCGAGTTACCTTTCTCGGAATCATAGTGTCCGATGGTCATCTGATAACTCCTATTCCATCTTGGATTTCTCCAGTGGAGACACCAATTTGGGCTTCCTCCAAACTTCCATAAACTGTTGGCATGTAGTTCGCAAGCCTTTGGTAGGCTTGACATGGGCCCCCCTTGTTGAAGCCGAGGTGGTGGATTTGGGCCTTAGTTCCAAATCCTATCTTTCTTTTTTTGGGTGTTTACATAGATAGTCATTTTATAGACCTTAATTACACAAATGTCACCGAGCTTCAAATATTACGGCTTTGTCACGAGCCAAGTTGATTTAGAGATTTCATATGGTTGAATTACTTGAATGCCCTAATACTATATTTTGTTTTATATATACAATTCATTTCTTTAACAATATTTAGAAATAAGGTATTGATTAGGAAATTTTTGGTTGAAAATATATTATCTTATTATATCAAATCAATTTTAATATTAAAAAAAAAACTAAAAAAAAAACTCAATCGATTGGAAACCGTAATTGATACTACTACCATTTCCAGCCCTAGATTTTTTATAGGATTATTATTCCTAATTGGTATTATCCTATTCGCCTTCTATTTTTTTTTTCCTGATACGATTTGTTTGAAGGAAGACTGCCGCGACTTTTTGGAGAGGGCGACGACAGTGAGTATGTTTGTGAATTTGGACACTATTATACATTATATTCTGGTATATATTAAGTAATGCAGATGGCGAAGAATACAAATTTTGTATTTTAATTAGTTAACGATTATACGATATATTCAGGTATATATTTAGGGCTGTTTTTTAATAATATTGTATTTTTTAAAACTTATTATAAAAATATTGTAAGTTTGAAATTATTTATAAAAATATTGCACTTTTAAATGGAAAGGCCGTCTTTTCAAAAGACGATCTTGCTCCATATGGATGAAGGTCGTCTTTTGAAAAGACGATTTTGCTCCACATGGATCTTCATCGTTATGTACATCTTTTATTAAAAAAATGATATCTTTTTAACCAGATATTCAAAATTTTCAAAAAAAGTATGGTTGGAAAGCTAACAGCGAGAGCTTCAATTTGATACTTGGTTTCACTATTTTTTGACTTGTGTATCAAAAGATAAAGACCATCAAAGTTGGACTATAACTCTGCAAATTTTAGAACTGAAGATTGTTTTGAGAACTGCATTAAAAAATTAACATCTTTTTACCCAGATATTAAAAAATTTCGAAAAAGGTACGGTTAAAAAGCTAACACAGAGAGCTTCAATTTGATATCAAGTTTCACTATTTGTAGAGTTGTGTATTAAAAGATACAGATCGTCGAAGTTTAGCTACAGTTTTGAAGTTTTCAGTCGTATCTTCAGTTCTGGGTTTATTGAACTTTTCATAACTTTGACGATATATATCTTTTGATACACAACTCCAAAAATAGTGAAACTAGGTATCAAATTGAAGCTCTCTGTGTTAACTTTCCAACAATACCCTTTTCGAAGTTTTTGAATATCTGGGTAAAAAGATATCAATTTTTGAATGCACTCCTCAAAATAATCTTCAGTTCTAAAATTTGCAGAACTATAGTCCAACTTCGATCAAAAAGAGTGAAACCACGTATCAAATTGAAGCTCTCGCTCTTAGCTTTCCAACCATACATTTTTTGAAAATTTTGAATATCTGAGTAAAAATATATCAATTTTTTAATAAAAGAAGTACATAATACGGATGAAGGTCGTCTTTTCAAAACACGACCTTCATCCATGTGGAGCAAGATCGTCTTTTCAAAACACGACCTCCATCCATGTGGAGCAAGATCGTCTTTTGACGACCTTCATCCACGTGGAGATCTCTTTAAGATCGTCTTTTCAAAAGACGACGATCTTTGCTTGCGTGTGGACTCCATTTAAAAGTGCAATATTTTTATAAATAGAAATAGTTTCAAACTTACAATATTTTTATAATAAGTTTTAAAAAAATACAATATTATTAAAAAACAGCCATATATTTAGTAATGCATGATTACAAGTACAATTTTGTTTATCAAGTATATCATGATTATACATTATATTTAGGTATATATTAAATAATTAAGGTATAAAAATAAAATTTTGTTTGTTAATTAGTATGTTTTCCTAATTACATAAGGAGTTATATTTCAATGATATTATAGTATGTTTTACTCTTTGTTTTTTAATTTGGACATTATTATACATTATATTCGAGTATATATTAGGTAATGAAGATGTCGAAGAATAAAATTTTGTGTTATAATTAGTTAACGATTATACAATATATTTGAGTATATATTAAGTAATGTAAGATTGCAAATACAATTTTGTTTATCAAGTATATCATAATTATACATTATATTCGGGTATGTATTAAATAAGGCATCGATTATACATAATTAATTACGTATGAATTATACATTATATTCGGGTATATGTTAAATAATGCATGTATAATTATATAATTTTTATTGTCAAATAGGTATCAATTATAAATTATATTAGGGTATATATTTAGAAATTCTGGTATACGAATACAATTTTGTTTGTCAATATAATCAAAATATATAACAATCATTATAAGATGAAATTTATATACATGAAATTGAAAAAAGATAGAAATTCAATAATAATAGAACTGAAAATTTATATACATGAAATTATCAATTTAATCATAGTAAACGTAGAAGAATATTAAAATGTTGATGGAGAGTTGTCAATTAAGTAATGAAAATGGACAACAAAAAAAAAAAAAAAAAAAAAAAAAAAAAAAATTTGAACAATCAGAAATCTGGAATGAGAGAAAAAATAATTGAAAACTAAAATAAAAATAATTTAGTAATGAAACTGAAGAAAGAAAAAAACGTGATTTTTTTTTTTTTGTTTTTTTTCTAAATCATAAATCGAAAACTTAAAAAACTTACTTAATTGAAGACAGGCTGGATGAAAAATAAAAAAATATATGAATTATGATAATGTATTTTGTGATAAACACTGAAATTGAAAGAGATTTTTTAAACAATTTTACTACGACTTATTTGTATTAGATAATTTAAATTTTTAATAATTATTTTTTTATATGTGTTATATAAATTTTATATTATATAACTAAATTATATTTAAATTATAAAAAAGAAAAAAAAAAAAAAAAAAACTTTATCAAACAAAATTATTTTTATTTTTTAATTTTTTTTTTAAGAAACATAAATAGTTTTGATACATATTATTATTTTTAATTCTTACAAATTAAGAAACATGAAATAAAAACAAGAAACATGAATAAAAAAAAACGAGAACGTTATATCGGGTTTGAATGTCCAAACCCCATTGTTGGTGTCAACCCAAAATGACACTACTCAAAAGAAAAAAAAAAAAAAAACCAAATGTACTAAATAGCTTTCAATTCTTCAATTCTTTTAGACAATTTTCAAAACTTATGACTCATTAAATTATTTTTTTTATTAATAATTTTAAGTCACATGACTATGATAATTTATTTTATGAGTTTAACAATTGCAGGAGTGGGAGATCCAACCTTCGACCTCAAGAAAAGTACATGTCATATTTACCTCTAAGTTATGCTCACTTTGGCCATAACTATGACCACTTGGATATATATGTTACTTACAAGAAATAGATTTTATTAATGGGTGAGTCGGCCATCACCAACATAACTTTACTAGCATAAAGCACGCATGTACTATCAATAAAGAAATCCGAGGTTGGAATCCACCAACCCATATATTGTGAGGAAAAAAAAATAATGGGTGAACTAATAAAAAATAATTATTTTCATGTTTCGGGTTTCAAATCGGCTATTTTAGCTATTAAAAAGAATGATTTCGGTCATTACTATTATTTTTCCACATAATATATGCTCAATTAATATTCGTCTTAGTCAAATCGAACATTGCTCAATTGACATATAGATGTGTCCTCGACCAGTAGGTCTGATGTTCGAACTCTCACCCCCAAATTATACTAAAAAAAAAAAAAAAGGTCTTAGCTAACTATAACTTACGTAATTAATTCCAATACATTCTCGTATTAACAACATCAAAAACGAAAAATTACATTCCCATATAATCCATTTGTTTAAAGAAAAATAAAGATAAGAACAACCAAAAACTCTATTTTTTTCAATTAGCTTGATTTGTAAAATCTAGTTAACATACCTTTTGAAATTTACTCCCCAAAAAATAGCATATCTCTTCTAAATAACTCTTAAAAGTTCGTATTTTATCCTTACCTATCCTATTTTTCTACATTTAAATTTGAAATTCACTAAACACTTATTTGCTTCACATTAGAGCTGTTTTTTCTTAGAGCGCAACCGCTATCAATTATTCTAAGAGTTACAACAATCACAAACTAAGTCTAAATCTAAAAGTTGAGGAAACCAAAATAATCATTTAAAAAGTTTTGGGATCAAAAATTATATTGAAAGTTTAGACACCCAACTTTGTTCGTTAAATTACAAAATTAGTCCTTGAATCAGTTTTGATTTTAATAGGTCTTTAAACTTTAAAAAAACGTCTAATAAGACAAACTTTTAATTTTGTGTCTAGTAGGTTTGTGAATTTAAAAAAAAAAAATTGAATAGACGTACTAAACAAAAAGTTGAAAAAAATCAAAAATTTATTAGACACAAAATTAAAAGTTTAAAAACCAATTAGACTCTGTTTAAAATTAATGGACTAATAAACACAAACTTAAAAATTTATGGACATGTTAAGACGTTTTAAAAAGTTTAACGATGAAATAGATACCAACATTCAAATATTAAATTTATAATTTAAAAAAAAAAAATCAGTATAAATGTAGCTCAAGTGCCATAAAACATGTATCATCGATTAATATATCGCTTAATAACAAGAGCATAGTTCAATGACATGATGTATCGTCTAGTAATCATGAGGTCTTAGGTTCAATCTCTACCTTAAAATGTGTCATCGATGAATAGGTCAAAATTTTGAATCAATAAAAAAAAAAAAAAAAAACTAGTTATGTTTAGTGCAAGATGCCAAGGAAGTTCAAACATTCCTTTTAGAAAAAGAGAAGAAGATGAGTCAAACTTTTGTAAAGGTGGTGTTGGTGCAATCGGCGGTGCGTGTCTCTAAGAAAAAGAAGTATAGGGCTTATATTTTCAACAAAGGCTGCTTTTTGTGTCTCTTTGCCTTTAAACCCCAACATTTCTAACTAATTCCCATTTTCAATTATTATCTTATTTCTCCCCCTCCTTTATTTTTCTATTATTTTTTTTATCCCCAAAACTTTAACAAATTATTTTTAAAAACTCTTTTTGTTCCTTTTCCCACACTTTATGGTGCTTTTTTTTTAAAAAAAATAATGATAATTGGAACCTTTGGTTCTTTTTTTCTTTTTTGAAAAAAAATATTTTCTTTTATCCTATGAAACAATTAGTAGTGTAGTGTTGTACTTTTTTTTAATGCATAGGATTTGGCAACATTAATAATATTCCTATGCTACCCCACAAAAAATGCTAATTGTGGGTTTTGGTTGAAACCAAATATAAATATATATATATATATATATATATATATATATATATATATATATATATATATATATATTTTAGGGAAATTGTAGTAAATGACAATTTAAGACTTATTGTTTGCAAATATAACATGTTTTTAAAATTTTTGCGGATATAGCAATTTCTATCGCTGATATCTTATGACTGATAGAAGTCTATCGCTGATCACCTCAGCTTTTTATAAATTTTTGTCAGTGATAATAGTCTATCAGAGATAATAGTCTATCACTGATAGAAGTCTATCAGTGATATAATAAAGTCTATCAGTGATAGAAACGGGTTTTTTTACCATATTTGTAAAACATTTTAAAGTTTGCTAAATTTGCAATTAGTTTTGGCCTGATTGCTATTTGTGCAACCAACCCTATATTTTAAAGGTGGATAGTAGCATATTTAAAAATTGGATCTCAATTTTTTTTTTTTCCGACAACATGTAGGAGTGGGGATTGAACCTAGAATCTCATCGTCACTAGTCGATTCATAATGACAATTGAGCTATGCTCTTGTTGGCTTCTCAAGTTAACAAATTCTTCAAAAATGTGTTTATTTTTTATTTTTATAAATAGTAAAACTAGTTGTAGTCACCAACTAGATATTAGATTGAATATAAATTATTATTAATTAATTTATGATAATGTTATAAATTTTATATAATTATTATTTTATAATATCATATAATTTATAGTACATTATTTATACCTATTTTAATTTAAAAAAAATGAATTGAGTTTATAATATGAAATACTTTATATTATCAATTTAAATATAATTCTGCATTTTAAAATTTTTAATTCAAAATCTGGGATGTACTGAAAAAATATTGTTTTCAGAATTTATACGGTTTAAATCATAGAATTCGAAAATAGTTTTAATAAAAAAATCCAGATTGAATACCAAACATATATTCGTTGGATTCATTGAATTTGAAAACATAAAAAAAATCAGAATTCTCTACCAAACGAGTCCTAACCTATCCAAATATCTTACTTTCTCAAAAGGATAAAAAATTATTCGATGAGACCGTCACAATGCGACTTCTTTATAATATCAAATGGACGTAGATTAAAAAATATGCATGCTCCTACGAACTATCGCTCGAAGTATTTTTGTAGTTTCTCTCTCATATATTTAACGAGGTGAAAATGCAACCTAGAATAATTTTGGAAATAAAATATGAAATTGTAAGTCCCGAATTTTAAGTAAGAAAAATATTAGTTATTGTTAATATATTAGAAGTGGAAAATATAGAGAATCTTTGTTTCTTTTTATCATTTTGCTCCTTTGTGAGATTTTAATTTACAAAAATGCCACTAGAATGGGAAAGCTTAGGAATATGTATATATTTCCAAAACTTTATAATTTTATATTTTATTAAAATTAATAATGAAATTTCATGTCTTCAAATTTCAAAAGTTGGTAACTTTTTCATCTTCTTATATAAGGTGTTCTCAATTTATTTTTTAATCTCTCATTTTCTCCATTAAGTACCTTAGTTTGTATAAATTGCAATGTGTCCCCAATTGAATGCTATTACATTTTTATTAATTAGAAAATATATGAAATTCGTAACTCCTATAACGGTCGAATTTTAATTAAGAAATTTTGTAATTATATATCAAAATTTGTAGTTATTTTGTTAGTAACGACACTCTTCCATGCCTACATTAAGGGTTTCCTTCCACGGTTCCACCCTTTTAACCGTATAACTCAAATAGTTTTTTTTTTTTTTTTTTTTTTTTTTTTGCCCCCACCAGCGAGACCCGTACCGAACCAGTCATAGAGGGTTATAACAAATTCAAGGCATTCTAACAATGACTAAAGGAAATATTGGAGAATTTCCTTTGTAACCTCGTGATGTTATGATTGCATTATGAGCTTCATAAAATATTCTTTGACGCACATTAATCACCTTCACATTAGAAGAATATGATTGAAACAAAATAAAAACATAAAAGAAAATATGGAGAACAATAAGGAGAGATATGTCGTCTAGGGAATGGACTTGAGCAATGACTGCATTGTTATCTCTTCTTATTCTTCATTAATTAAAAGTTGGAATTATTTAATCTCTACATTGTTGACAAGTTCTACCTATAGACTTGGTATTCTCTCCCGAGCAATAACAATATTTTTTTAAAAGTAAATTACCTATATTTCTATGGCAATTCAGATCATCCAAATATGAAGAACGTAAAAATATAACTGTCACAAACCTACGAGGATATATGTCTATATCATGTATAAATCAGGGAAAACAATTCAAGATCATCAATAATAATCGTCTCTCAACCTCAAATCATTGATATAAAATTCATGCAAAGAATGGTCAAATTCTAACATGTATTAAGGTCAGAAAAATTATCACAACCAATATGAAATTAAAATATCAACTATTAATTAAAAAGAATAAGATTCAAATAACGATTAAATCAAAGTTCAAAGTCAAAAGAGTTTAGCTAATCATATTCAATGATTCAAAATATAAACTCAATAATAAACCTACGACAAAAATACAAATTAAAAAGGAAAGAAGAAAAAAAACTCGTGTAGATTCCACGTTTTCGCTGCAATCTCCACGATCCCGAGCATGTAAATTTGTACTTTGTGCTCCCTAATTTCGAAATTGGGATTGACTCTCCAAATCGGCTCTAAAAAAAAAGCTAAAAAATATGTATTTATATGAAAATTTAGGTAAAAATCGTATGATAACAAGTCTGGGAGGGCGACAATCAGGTGCAGCACGCGTCCATGGAGTTTCATGCAGGTGCGGAGCTAAAATTTCAAGTTAATCGGAAGGATATATTAAAATTACGCTGGATTTAGTATCATAGTTAGGTTGCCCGTGTTGGTGGAGCGCCAATTGTTAGATTGTTTGGTCTGTGTGTTCCTAAGTTCAAGCTCCAATGATTTTATTTTCCTTTTATTTACTTTGAGCAGTCTGGTCCGGTTTTGGGCTGGTTCAGCGAAAAATGGAATGGGCGGACCCATTTTTCTTCTTTTTGTCACTCGGGAACTTCAAATTGCATCCAAATAACTTAATTTTCACCACAAAGCTTCTAAATTCCCCAGTTTGTTCCAAAATGCTAGATATCTATAAAATAATCAAATATAATCGTGAAAGTACATATTTAATCCTCTAAATTAGCATAAAATAAGTCATAAAGATAGCTCATTTTGTGTGCTATCATGTACCGAAATTGAGGTAAAACTCATATGTTGCGCAAGTCGAAGTCCCTCTTAAGATGGCATCGACTTCTACATAAATAGGAGTCCATATTCCTAGGCATGTCGCCACCAAAGAACCATCGGTCTTGCGAAGAGCGGCTCCATAACCTATTGCATGTGTTTCTTGGTTACAACTTACACGCTTGCATCCATAAAGATGAAATAATCATCTAATTGTCCACCTCCATTTGGTTTAATTTTGTAAAATTGACTCATTGATCATATTGTTCATAATCGTGTAAAATACCTTTCAAAGTTACCAACTCTTGAGACGAATCATTTAAACAAAATCAGACTATCATTTGCGAAAAAAACAAAATGGAGTGAATAATGCATAAGACTCCCCATTGATTAGTAAGGATAAGGATAATCACTAATTGATTATCCTTGAATGTATTTTTCACCCTTTTGTTTCTCTTAATCCTTTTTAAAACTTAGATTCCAGTTGTAATAATGCTTGATTTTATATCTAAATTTGTTAGAGGTAAGTATAGGTCAGCGATAATTGACACGTACTTTTTTTTTTTTTTTTTTTTTTTTTTTAACTAAAGTAAGGTTTAATTCTTCAATCTTCCACTTTATCCTACTTGAAATAATAATAATAATAATAATATCACACACTCCCCTACATTTATAATAGTTAAAACATTTTTTTTTGTAAAAATATTTTAATTAATGTGGGGATTGAAGTCATGTTAGTCAAGAAGACAACTTTATGTCAAGTTGGGTTTCACAGTTAAAACATTTACCTTAGTTGTGTTGTGTTATATTTGCAGCAACCAATTAAAAAAAATTAGGTGAGATTTGATAACTATTTTTTTTTTTAATTGAGCTAGTTTTTTTCTTCACAATTTTCTTACCATATTTTTCGTCTTCTTTAGTCAAATTTCAAAATTTAAAAAACTATTTTTTTTTAATTTCCAAAACTTTTATTTGAATTTTGTAAACATCGGTGAAGAACTAGAAGAAAAAAATTGTTAGATGAAAATAATGTTTAAGTTTAATTTAAAAAAAAAAAAAAAAAAAATTAAACGCTTATCAAACGAGGACTAGAAAAGTATTATATATAGTGTGACATGTGGCCCACGCCTCCTATTTGTTCAGGGTAGGCGGCGTGAACTCTGATTCGATCACGGTATTCAATCTCGCCACTAAGATGGATGTTATAGGGCTGGATCTAAAAGTTGATCTCCAACGTGTTGCGGATCCTTCGATCGTGGGAGGGTCTTTTGGCAGATGTGTGAAGCTTAGCTTGCTTTAGCAGTCACGTGATGATTCGACGTTCGTGGTAGGCACGGGGAAGAAGAATGAGAAATAAGTAAATAGATTCGCCTTACCAGGCTAACAAGGCAAGAGCATGAAAGAGGAATGAATTGGTTGAAAGCCTTGACCGGGATATGGGAACTAAGAAAGGGATGTTAAACTCAAACAAAAAATAATGAAAAAAAAGAGCATTTGAACTTCGGAAAACAAATTCAAAAAGAAATAAAATCGTAAAAGGCATAGTAGGCAGGGGAGAAAGCACCAAAAAGAGGTGTTTCGAATCATTACTATTTGATTCAGACTTGTTCTAAAAAAGTCGAGGCATTTCGAATTGTTGGTTGACACGAACAAAGTCAAGGAAAACCTCTGAAATTATTTCAATATTGGACCTTCCACTATCAACTACCGGAATGATTATTTTTTTCGCACCGCTTTTCTCTCCCGTGGCAAGAGCTCGTTCGCCAAGTCTGAATTCTCACTTTCTAGTCTATGACGGCTCTCTTCGATGCTAGCAATCGTGTTTGACCATTTTTCGCACTTCTTTTAATTTCCTTACCTTATAGCTGAAAGAGAGACTTTACATTTATTTAGGGAGGGGCTCCATCTCTCAAGCCCCGAGTAAAATCTCTCTTCTTCGAACTCCATATCTCTTTTGAATTAGAATTCGTCCTGGTGGAATTCACACGAAAAGGAACGAGGAATTCTAAACGAAAAAAAGTGCCTTCTGATAACATTCTCGTTTCTTGTTTCCTGTTTTCTGTTTCTTGTTCCCTGTTTCTTGTTTCTTGTATTTTGAGAACTAGAAACATAAACATGTTTGATAACTACTCATGTTTCTTGTTTGTTGAAAAAAAGAAACATAAACTTTTTTATTTGCAAAGATATTTAATTAATGCGCGTGGGGGATTGAACCCCTGAGACCTCCTCGACAAGGGCACAACTTTATATCAATTGAGCTATGCTCGGTTTGGAGTGTCAAATTTTTTTTTGTGTTCTATTTCAATAATTTAAAATATATATTTTAGCCTCTAAATTGAAAAAAAAAAATAGGTGTTACTATCATTTTGTCACTTAATATCCATTGACCAAGTGTGATGCCTATGTACGTGTTTAATTCTAAGTATGGTTTTTTTGTTTTAACAACATGTAAGGTGGGGGATTGAACCTCTAACTTCATGGTCACTAATTCATATGTTTCAGTTGAGTTATGTTCCTGTTGGCTAATTCTAAGTATGTTACTAAAAACATAATTGAATAACACATCAATTTTATTTAGTACAACAAATACATGAATGAGGATTAAACCTCCGACATCATGGGAAGTAGTACATGTCAATTATTACTAAGTTATGCTCACTTTGACAATGACATATCAAATTTACGTGAATGAATTTCAACACATATTTTTGTAGAATGACCTAATTGAGATTTGAGAATTGATAGACAATTTTAAACGAGTAAGGACTAAATTACGAAATATCTTAAACATCGTACTTTTTGGTATATTTAACCAAAAAAAAAAAAAACAAAACAATAGATAGTAAGAAAAAAAGACGCCAACAAGTATTGTTTCGCTCAACGATTTAGCCATCTATTTATTTCATTGAGGTTTCAATTTCAAATTTCTACTCCCACATTTGTTGTATTACAAAATTATATTATTAGTCTTTAGAACTTAAGTTTAGTTACTATTTGGTTGTTAAGCGCCCGTTTGATAACGTTCCCGTTTCCTGTTTTCTGTTTTTGTTTCTCATTTTTTAAGAAACGGACTTGTTTGATAACTATTCTCATTTCTTGTTTCTAAATTTTGAGAAACGTTTCTAAAAAATGGCAAAATTTGAGAAACACCAAAAAGTTGTTTCTTCTATTCCGTTCCCGTTTATAAACTTAAGTCCCTATTTAAACCAAAAAATGGTGGTTAATTTGTTGGCAAGAGATGTGCTCAGATAAGCCCTTTTATATTCAAGGTCTTGGGTTCAAACCCTAGAATTTGTTTTTTTTTTTTTTTATCTTTTCTTCCTCTTTAAAATGTTTATTTATTAATTTAAGTATATATTTTTTAAAAATATTTTTTTTTCATAAATATTTATCTACATCTACATTTTATGGATATTTTTTATCAACATTTCCATAAAATTGAGACATTGATATTTCCATCAACATCCACATTTCAAACTTTACAAATAAGCATTTCACAGTTTTTAAATAAGTTTAATTTTCTTACTATTAAATATTAGATTCACAATAATTATATTTTAGTTATATAACGTCAATTTATCTAACATATAATTGAAATGTTGATTCACCTCTCATGTCGATATTAAGTTCATTGACACATGAAAATGTCGATTTTAGTTATACACGTGGACGAAAAGTTAAAACACAGTTCATAACAAATAATGACAAATTGGCAATGGCTTCGAGATTTTAGAAAAATGAGACATCATCTATAAATGTTTAACTACCGACATTTCTCACTCCAAAATGTTATTGAATGTTGTTTTGGTGTGTAGAAGGCTCAATTCTCTATTCTTAAACAAATGTCTTCTTACCCGGTTAACACACAAAAACATATATCAAATCAAATTTGGGTAACATTTGAAGTATAAATACAATTTTATGGTTGTTTTTAATTTTGCATCAAGACTTAGTTGTATTCGATTATGTAAACTTTGGATAATTTTTTTGTATATATATATTTTAATGCATGTTATATCTTTTTTATATTATGTATACTAAATTATATTTAAACTACAAAAAAAGAAAAAGACATAAAGAAAAGAAACAATTAACAAAAAAAAATAATTATCAATCTATTATGTTTATTATTTTTTTCAAGAAACAAGAAACAAGAGTAGTTATCAAACATGTTCCTGTTTCTAGTTCTCAAAAAACAGGGAACAAGAAACAGGAAACAGGAAACGTTATCAAACGGGCCCTAAATTTTCAAAATTAACATTTTTTTTCTTTGAAATTTGAATTTAGTTTCTATTTAATTTTTAAAGTTTAAAAAATGATATATTTATTAGTCAAAAATATTAATTTTGAAAATCTATTAAACTCATTGTATTGCCAACAAGAGCATAGCTCAATGGCACGATGTATTGCCTAGTGACCATGAGGTCCTAGGTTCAATCACGCACCCCAACATGTTGTCAAAAAAAAAAAAAAAACTCATGGTATTAAATTTTCGTCGACATGTCGACATTTCCACATTGACACGAGGGGTGAATCGATATGGACTATACTTCTCTAATTTATAGATAGCGGTAAATTAGAACCTAAATTAACTTCAACTAATTAATTTTTATTTGCTTTTAATTAAAACAATAAATAAAACGGGGATTGAGTTACGGAAAATTAAATAACAGAAAATTAAAGAGCGGAAAAATAAATTGTAACTCGTGCTCTTAATTTAAGCATTCGGGATTTCTTTGATGGGACTTAGATCATAGGGATTCTAAAGAATTTAGCTAAGGTGCTCAGCACACAATTTGTTTGGCTATACTCTAGCTCAAACAACTCAATCATATAATTAGAAAAGTGCAATTCTAATTATACTTGACCAATAACTAACTCAAGATGATCAATCTTAAATTAATTAAAAGCCAATGACGGGAACACTGCGACAAATTACTCCGTAGACTAATCTGATTTGTCCCTTTACCCAAAACCTATCATGAAAGCAATAACCAACTCATACCCCCACCTGTCACGTAGGCTCGAGTTACTTAACCATGCTTAGACCCTCGTTACTTGGCGATTAAGGCAATAATCAATCCTAATCTTTAACATTATAGCATGCATAAAAACTAGGGCATAACTTCTAATTAGATATGCTTGCTAATTAGATACAATCATGGGAAGAAGATGCATTGAACTAACAACATACTAAATTACAAATTAAGCACTAAACTCTCCCTAATGCATCAAAGATTTCCCTAACCTTAAATTAGAGCACTTACCTTAGTTGCCCGTTGTGAAAATCAAGCTAAACAACCAAGATTTGAGCTTCTATACGGTATAATAGAGAGAAAATGGAGTTTAAGCTCCCAAAATCGAAGTTTACAACAATGGGGGAAGTAAAAAATTACCTAAAACAAGTTAAAGATGTTTTTATAGCCTTCAGGATAGCGTCGAGACGTTGTGGCAGCGTCTCGACGCTACGGACGAAAAAAAATCACAAAAGAGCGCGCGTCTGTCGAGCGCCTAGGTGAGCTCTCGGATTTTGGATAAAAATCAGCTTCTCGACGCTTGGGGCTGTGTTTACAAAAATGAATGGAATTATTGACCTCCCTCAATCTCGTACTCAAGCCTATTGATCTGCCAAAACTCTCCTGCACCACCAGACTACTCATTACTTTTATTTTAAGATAACATTTGATTAATTAAATTACATAGTATAAACATTCAGAACGATTAATCAATATTATCCTCTAAAACATTATTTTAAACTCTAAATTAACTAAATGGTCTGATTTAACCCTAAGCAATTAAATTCAACATAATATATCCATTAAACACAATAAATTCCTTAATTCACGAGACTTATGAGCTATAAATTAGTACTTTTAGAGTGCTATCAAAATACCCCGAACGTAAATCTTGCTAGTACTCAAGCAAAGCAAACTCTAAATTATCTCTAAAGAATGAAATTTCATGTTGACGACTCTAACCTCGATACTTTTAAAAGCAAGGCATTTACAACAAAAGAGAGGAGTCGATGCATGCATAAGTTCAGAACATTTCAAAAATTAAACTGCTACTCCCCTACGTGTGTGTGCGTAGCCACCCTATTCTAGCTCTTATAGATCCAGAAAAATCTTATGCAACCCCACATCTCGTTTTCCCCTACTTCGAGCAATACAGAACCGTCTATGGCTTTTCAATAATCAAGAGAGTAACAAATCAAAAGGCCTAAATTTTCTTTTTATTTTGAGTACTTCGTACTCTTCACTTTTATTTGAACTTCTACTCTTTTTTTTACTTTTGCTTCTCCAAGAGAGCCTTTAATGCCAAGTTTGCTTTCGTTCCATCTTACCCGCAGTTCCACTACACAACGTATCTGACTATTGGTAAGCTTCACAAATTAAGGACTAATGCTCACTTCTTTAGCGCGCACTTAAGAAGGAGGAGCATCTCATGAGTTTTTATTTGACAAGCTTTACTTTCCTTTTTTTTTTCTTTTAGGCAAATAGTTTTGCTATAACTCAATTAACTTATTACAGCCTCTCATGCATCAAGCCTTCCCTAGGGGTGCCTTTCGGGGTGACAACATGATTTCGAGCTAAATAAGATAATTTTAAGCCTATAGAACCAAGAATAGGATGCTATGTGCTCGATAGATGCAAGGGAGCAACAAAAAAAATTTAATTTTTTTTGAAATAAGCTCAACTAGCACATGTTTTTCTAAATATGCAAATACAAAGATTTTAAAAGCATTTCATAGATTGTCCTCATCGAACAACATGCAACAGTAGACTAAAGCAGTTCAAATTCAGAATTTTCACAGCTCGACAACTATAGAAATCCAACAGACAACTCCACCCCAACCTTAAAAAGATGCATTGTCCACAATGCATCAATCCATCAGATAAAGCAGTTAAAACAACAAAATTTAAGGGAACATAAAATCTCCCCTAAATTTTGCGAGGCTAGTGGTTGGAGCAGCACAATCTTTGCCCATTATCTTGTTCCTTTAGGCCAAACACCTACAAAAGATAAACAAGGAAACTAAGCTAGGAAAATAAAAAGTAAAAGTAAAAACAAGAATTTAAAAACTCATGGGTTGCCTCCCAAGAAGCGCAATTTTTTTAACGTCGTTATGCTCGACGTGTCCTCCACTCTGTCAAGGTACGTAAAAATTCTCGTACTTCTTCGGCCCCTTCTTCCTTGAATCTACGAAACCTGCTAAGATAAGCAAGCTCTTCGACTTCTCGTGGCAGCCGGACAGAGATATTTTTTTTATTTTTCGATTAATGAAAAAAAGAAAGACTCAACAGACTAAAACAAAACAAAAGAAGACTCAACTGACTCAACTGGAATTAAAGACTCGATAAGGGAAGGGATCAGATCAAAATTCTCCAGATGACCAACATTCACAGATTCAAATATGGAAGGGGGCATGCTAGACAAATCTCCAACAGTAAATGAACTATCACACGACATATCAAGAGAAGATAAATTTTCAAAAGGCACAATTGTCACTTCCTCATCCATCATCACTTTTTCAATACAAGTTGGTCCTAACTCATTAGTGAAAAGAAATAAATTTTCAACAATAGGCACATGCTCAAGCTCATAAATACATGAATCTTCAAATAGATTTGCAAGATAGGATTCATGCTCAAAATCATCAATCCATGAGTCCTAAAAAAGATTTGAAATATAATATTACGACCCTTCATTTAACAACATCTAAAGGAGTACCGATCAATTTCTTGTCAGAAACCCCTTCAGTCATGCAATTAAATTCTAGTCTAAATTACAACTTATCATAGTAAATTCAGACTAATTAAACAAATAATATGTGATCAAGAGATTATAAACATTAAGCATATAAAAGCATGAATGAAAATAAAAGCAATCAATCAAAGACATTTAAATTAATCAAAACATCAGTCTAATGGTTACATCAAGCCCCTAAAATAAATGAGTTTAGCTAATTATGTTCGACGTTACAAAATATAAACTCAAAATTAAACCCATAACGAAACTACAAATTAAAAGGGAAGAAGAAATAAAACTAGTGTCGATTCCACGTTCCCGCTGTAATCTCCACGATCCCGAGCATGTAATTGCCTTCTTTTTGCTCCCAAAAATATCCTCTAACTCTTAAAATTATGTATTTTCGAAATTGGGAATGACTCTCCAAATTGGCTCCCAAACTTTAGCTTTTGCTAGTCCTCGAGCAAAATAGAACAAGACCACTAAATGAATCAATGAAAGCATTCACGTGACTCAAACCTCAGTGCTCTTATGACAGATAATCCACAATTGAAGAACATATTAGACCATAAATCATCGTCAAGACAATTAAAAATTCAAAACTTTTGTATCTCTTGCATGAGTGTGTGCAATTTAACTTCTCTTGATATCTAAGAATGCAAGTACAACTAAACAAACATCAATGACTTGAGTCATAGTAGCAATCAAAAGATTAAGCATTAATAGACTACAATTTTATAACAAAAACTCAAGCATCTCTTTAAGCTACCAAAATTGAATGCACAAGACTTGATACCCTCACAGAATTTCACTCAAAACACTCAACTGTTTAAGGCATATATATTATAAACGCTCAAACCAAAGCATACAAGATTTTTAACCATAAGCTTGCTAATATATCACATCTTCATCATTAATGAATTGAATGAATGCAAAATTTCAAGGCTTGCTTTGGTTGTAATTGGGCTTAGGTAAAGGTAGATGAATGAAAATTTTAAGCTACTAGATTTGAAGAACTATAAATATTTTCCATATTTTCCACATGAAGCTCAATTTTTCAGTTGATTCTTGATGAATGGGTCCCTTTATGATCTTTGTTGAAACATTTAACTTTCCTTCACATAGTGTACTATTTTGCTCTTTTTTTGTTTTTCAATATATATATTTTTTCCTCCTTTTCTTTTTTCTCTAAAAGAAGCATTAAAAGAAGTTAAGAAATGAATGCTTCTTTTTTTAATACTTTGTTGACACAGTTCAACTCTCCCCATTTGATGAATGGAGAACATGGTGTGGTAAACACTTATAATTCTTCAATTTAGGGTTAAGAAAAAAAGAAAATAACAAGAGAATGTATATAAGGCTTGTAATGTGACAATTTTCCAATGAAAATGGTCTAAGGCTCAAAATTTGGCTTTCTAAAGGATTATGTCAAGGTAGGCTGTATGAGAAAGCTAGAAGTGGTTTTACCTAATTGCCCTTGTGAAATTAAAGCATTCAAGTCAAATTCAGAGATTCCAGACATGCATAACAAAGCCAGTTCTAGAAAAATCAATCATGCATGGTAATCACTCAATTTAAGAGAATAGAACACTTTCTAATGAGAGTGCTTATTGGCTAAAAAAACTCACAGAAAAGCAGGGTATTTTGGCATCAAACCTTATGCATTCTTCATTTAGTAAAACAATGAGATACCATCATACAAATTTTTCAAAAAAAATACTAATCATGCTTATCTCTATCATGCATTAAAACTCAAAACAAAGATATACCCTTAACTTACAAAGTAATCAAAGATATCGAGAGAATTCAAAAAAATAAAATTTAACTCAAATTTCAAATATGGTCTCACAGTCCAACAAATGCAAATTATCAAATACTAGAACACTTTCTAGGTTGTCCTAATTAAGAGGGATGCAAAAAATATTCAACCATAAAAATCATGCTCAAAATTTAATTTTTTCCTAAAATCATGCATAATCTCACCTCCAAACTTAAAGAATACATTGTCCTGTAACGCATGCAATGGACAAAGAAAAGACAAGAGTGAACAATACTGCCATCTGATAAATGAGAGAGTCAAGATTTTCTTCAAAGTTGTGGAAGAGAATAACGATGATTTTACTCCTATAAAAAAAATCAACAGAAACATAAGAACAACGACACACACACACACAAAAAAAAAAAAAAAAAAAAAAAAAAAAAAAAAAAAAAAAAAAAAAACTTAAAAGAAATTAAACTTGGGTTGCCTCCCAAAAAGCGCTTTATTTAACGTCTTCTAGCTAGACGAGAGGAATATATGCATCAAGGTACATAAAACTCCTCTATTTTCTTCGGTCCCTGTTTGGTTGAATTAATGTAACCTACTAAGTCTCATAGGCTCACGTTCTTCTCATGGGCACCTGAAAAAGAAATATTTTTGTAATTTTTGTTTAAAAAAATAAAAGAAGAAAAAGACATAAAATCAAAATCAAAATTACAAGACTCATGAGAATAAGGAAAAGAAATATCAACTTCAAGAGGAAATTCAAGAAATAAAATAAAGTGAGGTTTTTCAGCCTCATATTCTATCACTTGAATTTCTTTTTCCAATATAAGCTCAATTTCTTTCTTTATCTCACAAACCAATCCTAGCATGACTCACAATTTTCCAACTCATCCCCACTATCAATGCCTATGGCTTCACAAATTTTTGCATTATCAACCTTAATGGCATCAAGACAATTTTGCTCTTGTAAGGCTATAATTGCGTCATTCATTTGACAAACTTGAATTTTTAAATAATTTAATCTCGCCTCATTAGACTCTAGTTAGGCAACCAATCGCTCACATTTTTCTTCTATGCGCAAAAAAGTAGCATTTGACTCAAGATTGAAGTCTTTAACTCAAGATTGAAGTCTCTTAATAAATCTTCGAAGAAAGATTTTTCCTCAATTTGGTTTGGGTAGTAGAAATTTTGGTTTTGAATGCCTTCATCATTACCATAAAAAGAATTTTCATAACTCATAGAATGAGAATGGTAATGATGAGGCATTTTATGTCCCTGTAAGCCATAATTATTAGCATTAGAATCCGCATGGTTATAAGGGGTGTAGTTAATTTGGTACGGATTGAAGGATGGTGTTGGGTCTTGGGTGGGTTGAAACTCCCTATAAGGCCACCCACAACTATTAAAAGCCATAAAAAAAAATTAAAGAACTAAAATTATGCTTTCAAATAAATGCAAACACCAATCAACAAAATATATAGCTAAGATAAACAAAGACTCAAATAAAAATAACAAAATAACAAATAAAGCTCTAAAGTAAGATCAAGTGAGTTCTTCACAATATTAAGTGAACTAAATAATTGTCAATCTCCAGCAACGGTGCCAAAAACTTGTTGCGCACTTTTAATGCAGTGCAAAACCGCAAGTGTACGGGTCAACTAATAAATAGTGTATGTAAATACGAGTATCGTCCTCAGGATTGGTTTTCTAGTTCACTTAAGTACCGCAAATACAATCACCCAATTTTATTTAGAGAAATAAAACGATAAATGATATGATTGAAATAAAATAAAAACATAAAATAAAATTACATAGTATAAACATTCAGAACGATTAATCAATATTATCCTCTAAAACATTATTTTAAACTCTAAATTAACTAAATGGTCTGATTTAACCCTAAGCAATTAAATTCAACATAATATATCCATTAAACACAATAAATTCCTTAATTCACGAGACTTATGAGCTATAAATTAGTACTTTTAGAGTGCTATCAAAATACCCCGAACGTAAATCTTGCTAGTACTCAAGCAAAGCAAACTCTAAATTATCTCTAAAGAATGAAATTTCATGTTGACGACTCTAACCTCGATACTTTTAAAAGCAAGGCATTTACAACAAAAGAGAGGAGTCGATGCATGCATAAGTTCAGAACATTTCAAAAATTAAACTGCTACTCCCCTACGTGTGTGTGCGTAGCCACCCTATTCTAGCTCTTATAGATCCAGAAAAATCTTATGCAACCCCACATCTCGTTTTCCCCTACTTCGAGCAATACAGAACCGTCTATGGCTTTTCAATAATCAAGAGAGTAACAAATCAAAAGGCCTAAATTTTCTTTTTATTTTGAGTACTTCGTACTCTTCACTTTTATTTGAACTTCTACTCTTTTTTTTACTTTTGCTTCTCCAAGAGAGCCTTTAATGCCAAGTTTGCTTTCGTTCCATCTTACCCGCAGTTCCACTACACAACGTATCTGACTATTGGTAAGCTTCACAAATTAAGGACTAATGCTCACTTCTTTAGCGCGCACTTAAGAAGGAGGAGCATCTCATGAGTTTTTATTTGACAAGCTTTACTTTCCTTTTTTTTTTCTTTTAGGCAAATAGTTTTGCTATAACTCAATTAACTTATTACAGCCTCTCATGCATCAAGCCTTCCCTAGGGGTGCCTTTCGGGGTGACAACATGATTTCGAGCTAAATAAGATAATTTTAAGCCTATAGAACCAAGAATAGGATGCTATGTGCTCGATAGATGCAAGGGAGCAACAAAAAAAATTTAATTTTTTTTGAAATAAGCTCAACTAGCACATGTTTTTCTAAATATGCAAATACAAAGATTTTAAAAGCATTTCATAGATTGTCCTCATCGAACAACATGCAACAGTAGACTAAAGCAGTTCAAATTCAGAATTTTCACAGCTCGACAACTATAGAAATCCAACAGACAACTCCACCCCAACCTTAAAAAGATGCATTGTCCACAATGCATCAATCCATCAGATAAAGCAGTTAAAACAACAAAATTTAAGGGAACATAAAATCTCCCCTAAATTTTGCGAGGCTAGTGGTTGGAGCAGCACAATCTTTGCCCATTATCTTGTTCCTTTAGGCCAAACACCTACAAAAGATAAACAAGGAAACTAAGCTAGGAAAATAAAAAGTAAAAGTAAAAACAAGAATTTAAAAACTCATGGGTTGCCTCCCAAGAAGCGCAATTTTTTTAACGTCGTTATGCTCGACGTGTCCTCCACTCTGTCAAGGTACGTAAAAATTCTCGTACTTCTTCGGCCCCTTCTTCCTTGAATCTACGAAACCTGCTAAGATAAGCAAGCTCTTCGACTTCTCGTGGCAGCCGGACAGAGATATTTTTTTTATTTTTCGATTAATGAAAAAAAGAAAGACTCAACAGACTAAAACAAAACAAAAGAAGACTCAACTGACTCAACTGGAATTAAAGACTCGATAAGGGAAGGGATCAGATCAAAATTCTCCAGATGACCAACATTCACAGATTCAAATATGGAAGGGGGCATGCTAGACAAATCTCCAACAGTAAATGAACTATCACAAGACATATCAAGAGAAGATAAATTTTCAAAAGGCACAATTGTCACTTCCTCATCCATCATCACTTTTTCAATACAAGTTGGTCCTAACTCATTAGTGAAAAGAAATAAATTTTCAACAATAGGCACATGCTCAAGCTCATAAATACATGAATCTTCAAATAGATTTGCAAGATAGGATTCATGCTCAAAATCATCAATCCATGAGTCCTAAAAAAGATTTGAAATATAATATTACGACCCTTCATTTAACAACATCTAAAGGAGTACCGATCAATTTCTTGTCAGAAACCCCTTCAGTCATGCAATTAAATTCTAGTCTAAATTACAACTTATCATAGTAAATTCAGACTAATTAAACAAATAATATGTGATCAAGAGATTATAAACATTAAGCATATAAAAGCATGAATGAAAATAAAAGCAATCAATCAAAGACATTTAAATTAATCAAAACATCAGTCTAATGGTTACATCAAGCCCCTAAAATAAATGAGTTTAGCTAATTATGTTCGACGTTACAAAATATAAACTCAAAATTAAACCCATAACGAAACTACAAATTAAAAGGGAAGAAGAAATAAAACTAGTGTCGATTCCACGTTCCCGCTGTAATCTCCACGATCCCGAGCATGTAATTGCCTTCTTTTTGCTCCCAAAAATATCCTCTAACTCTTAAAATTATGTATTTTCGAAATTGGGAATGACTCTCCAAATTGGCTCCCAAACTTTAGCTTTTGCTAGTCCTCGAGCAAAATAGAACAAGACCACTAAATGAATCAATGAAAGCATTCACGTGACTCAAACCTCAGTGCTCTTATGACAGATAATCCACAATTGAAGAACATATTAGACCATAAATCATCGTCAAGACAATTAAAAATTCAAAACTTTTGTATCTCTTGCATGAGTGTGTGCAATTTAACTTCTCTTGATATCTAAGAATGCAAGTACAACTAAACAAACATCAATGACTTGAGTCATAGTAGCAATCAAAAGATTAAGCATTAATAGACTACAATTTTATAACAAAAACTCAAGCATCTCTTTAAGCTACCAAAATTGAATGCACAAGACTTGATACCCTCACAGAATTTCACTCAAAACACTCAACTGTTTAAGGCATATATATTATAAACGCTCAAACCAAAGCATACAAGATTTTTAACCATAAGCTTGCTAATATATCACATCTTCATCATTAATGAATTGAATGAATGCAAAATTTCAAGGCTTGCTTTGGTTGTAATTGGGCTTAGGTAAAGGTAGATGAATGAAAATTTTAAGCTACTAGATTTGAAGAACTATAAATATTTTCCATATTTTCCACATGAAGCTCAATTTTTCAGTTGATTCTTGATGAATGGGTCCCTTTATGATCTTTGTTGAAACATTTAACTTTCCTTCACATAGTGTACTATTTTGCTCTTTTTTTGTTTTTCAATATATATATTTTTTCCTCCTTTTCTTTTTTCTCTAAAAGAAGCATTAAAAGAAGTTAAGAAATGAATGCTTCTTTTTTTAATACTTTGTTGACACAGTTCAACTCTCCCCATTTGATGAATGGAGAACATGGTGTGGTAAACACTTATAATTCTTCAATTTAGGGTTAAGAAAAAAAGAAAATAACAAGAGAATGTATATAAGGCTTGTAATGTGACAATTTTCCAATGAAAATGGTCTAAGGCTCAAAATTTGGCTTTCTAAAGGATTATGTCAAGGTAGGCTGTATGAGAAAGCTAGAAGTGGTTTTACCTAATTGCCCTTGTGAAATTAAAGCATTCAAGTCAAATTCAGAGATTCCAGACATGCATAACAAAGCCAGTTCTAGAAAAATCAATCATGCATGGTAATCACTCAATTTAAGAGAATAGAACACTTTCTAATGAGAGTGCTTATTGGCTAAAAAAACTCACAGAAAAGCAGGGTATTTTGGCATCAAACCTTATGCATTCTTCATTTAGTAAAACAATGAGATACCATCATACAAATTTTTCAAAAAAAATACTAATCATGCTTATCTCTATCATGCATTAAAACTCAAAACAAAGATATACCCTTAACTTACAAAGTAATCAAAGATATCGAGAGAATTCAAAAAAATAAAATTTAACTCAAATTTCAAATATGGTCTCACAGTCCAACAAATGCAAATTATCAAATACTAGAACACTTTCTAGGTTGTCCTAATTAAGAGGGATGCAAAAAATATTCAACCATAAAAATCATGCTCAAAATTTAATTTTTTCCTAAAATCATGCATAATCTCACCTCCAAACTTAAAGAATACATTGTCCTGTAACGCATGCAATGGACAAAGAAAAGACAAGAGTGAACAATACTGCCATCTGATAAATGAGAGAGTCAAGATTTTCTTCAAAGTTGTGGAAGAGAATAACGATGATTTTACTCCTATAAAAAAAATCAACAGAAACATAAGAACAACGACACACACACACACAAAAAAAAAAAAAAAAAAAAAAAAAAAAAAAAAAAAAAAAAAAAAACTTAAAAGAAATTAAACTTGGGTTGCCTCCCAAAAAGCGCTTTATTTAACGTCTTCTAGCTAGACGAGAGGAATATATGCATCAAGGTACATAAAACTCCTCTATTTTCTTCGGTCCCTGTTTGGTTGAATTAATGTAACCTACTAAGTCTCATAGGCTCACGTTCTTCTCATGGGCACCTGAAAAAGAAATATTTTTGTAATTTTTGTTTAAAAAAATAAAAGAAGAAAAAGACATAAAATCAAAATCAAAATTACAAGACTCATGAGAATAAGGAAAAGAAATATCAACTTCAAGAGGAAATTCAAGAAATAAAATAAAGTGAGGTTTTTCAGCCTCATATTCTATCACTTGAATTTCTTTTTCCAATATAAGCTCAATTTCTTTCTTTATCTCACAAACCAATCCTAGCATGACTCACAATTTTCCAACTCATCCCCACTATCAATGCCTATGGCTTCACAAATTTTTGCATTATCAACCTTAATGGCATCAAGACAATTTTGCTCTTGTAAGGCTATAATTGCGTCATTCATTTGACAAACTTGAATTTTTAAATAATTTAATCTCGCCTCATTAGACTCTAGTTAGGCAACCAATCGCTCACATTTTTCTTCTATGCGCAAAAAAGTAGCATTTGACTCAAGATTGAAGTCTTTAACTCAAGATTGAAGTCTCTTAATAAATCTTCGAAGAAAGATTTTTCCTCAATTTGGTTTGGGTAGTAGAAATTTTGGTTTTGAATGCCTTCATCATTACCATAAAAAGAATTTTCATAACTCATAGAATGAGAATGGTAATGATGAGGCATTTTATGTCCCTGTAAGCCATAATTATTAGCATTAGAATCCGCATGGTTATAAGGGGTGTAGTTAATTTGGTACGGATTGAAGGATGGTGTTGGGTCTTGGGTGGGTTGAAACTCCCTATAAGGCCACCCACAACTATTAAAAGCCATAAAAAAAAATTAAAGAACTAAAATTATGCTTTCAAATAAATGCAAACACCAATCAACAAAATATATAGCTAAGATAAACAAAGACTCAAATAAAAATAACAAAATAACAAATAAAGCTCTAAAGTAAGATCAAGTGAGTTCTTCACAATATTAAGTGAACTAAATAATTGTCAATCTCCAGCAACGGTGCCAAAAACTTGTTGCGCACTTTTAATGCAGTGCAAAACCGCAAGTGTACGGGTCAACTAATAAATAGTGTATGTAAATACGAGTATCGTCCTCAGGATTGGTTTTCTAGTTCACTTAAGTACCGCGAATACAATCACCCAATTTTATTTAGAGAAATAAAACGATAAATGATATGATTGAAATAAAATAAAAACATAAAATAAAAGATGGAGAACAACAAGGAGAGAGATACCTTAGGGAGTTGATTTCGCTAATTAGACCAATGAATCAATTAATTAACGACTAAGAATCATGTAATAAATCACAGGAAGTCATAGGTAAAAATTGTATCTTTCGAGCACAATTAAATCTCATGCAAAATTATAAAACTAACATATTTGTATAGTTTTTAATAACATGCAAGACATTACGACCCTTCATTTAACAATCTCTAAAGGAGTACTGATCAATTTCTTGTCAGAAACCTTTTCAGTCATGCAATTAAATTCTAGTCTAAATTACAACTTATCAGAGTAAATTCAGACCAATTAAACAAATAATCTGTGATCAAAAAATTATAAGCATTAAGCATATAAAAGCATGAATGAAAATAAAAGCAATCAATCAAAGACATTAAAATTAATCAAAACATCAGTCTAATGGTTACATTAACCCATAAAATAAATGAGTTTAGCTAATCATGTTCGACGTTACAAAATATAAACTCAAAATTAAACCCATAACGAAACTACAAATTAAAAGGGAAGAAGAAATAAAACTAGTGTCGATTCCACGTTCCCGCTGCAATCGCCACGATCCCGAGCATGTAATTGCCTTCTTTTTGCTCCCAAAAATCTCCTCTAACTCTTCAAATTATGTATTTTCGAAATTGGGAATAACTCTCCAAATTGGCTCCCCAAACATTCTCCAAAAATATGTATTTATAAGGTAAAATAGGGCAATAATCGTGTATAAATCAATTTAGGCAAATTTGATAGGCTGAAATCCAGTGTAGCGCGCGTCTATGGAAGATAATGCAGTTGCGGTGTGGGCTGAATATCAGGCTACAATAATGAATTAATTAAACCTCGCTGAAAATATATAACATAATTGTGAGTTGGCTAAGTTGGTGGAATGCTGATGGAAATTCTGCAATACCGCTCACTGGCTTGAGTTTGAGATTGGCTATCATTCTTTTTACATTTTATTTTTGTTTTAGCGTCTAGACGCTGTTCCCTCGGGTTTTTGGCTTATTTTCATCCTTTCTCTTCACTTGGGACCTCATATTTGCATCATATTAGCTTATTTTTCATCATATATCTTCTAAAAGCTTCGGGTTGCTCCAAATGCTCGATATCTATAAAATAATCAAATATAAACGTGAAATGAACCGTGTAAGTCTCTAAACTAGCATAAAATAGGTCCTAAAGATAGCTCATTTTATGAGCTATCAATAATACTCATGCTCAAACCCATCAGGTGGAGTAATACTTACCTTGAAAAATTCTTTGAGATCTTCTTCATCACTACTAGATGGACAATCTTCCCAAGTCATCCATCTTGAAGAAGTCTCAACTCCATTTCTCAACTCATCTTCCTCAACAATCTCTTCAGGAAGCTCCCCGAGGTCCACGTACAACCCTCTCAAACTTTGCTCCTCTAATATGCTAAGAGAAGCAGCCATTTGGGTGGGTTGATTGCTTAAGTAATCAATTTCTTCTTGGCGCTCCTTTTGAAACTGTGGGTGTTCTTGATAGAACCTGGTTGTTGGCTTCTGAAATTCAAAATTATTAGCGACCATTTGATCAACCATTTGTTCTAATGACATACATGAGCTTGGAGTTTGAGGTTCCTTTTGAGCTTTGTTGTATGCCTGAAATTTCTCAGTAGCATAATTAAGTAAAGAAATTAACTCAGACGCCTGAGTTTTCAATTCACTGATTTTATCGAAGAGTGATCCCTTGAAACCAAACATTTTTTTTTTTTTTTTTTTTTTTAACAAATAAAATTTAACTAAGAGAAACTAAATGGGTTTGTTCGCAACCACCATTCTCCGTCTGGAGGTTTGGACGGCTCGTCTGCTTGGGCACTACTCTTTCCTTGGAGCCCGTAGCTGTGGCGGGATCGTCGTCGAAGGATGTCCTTCGGAAGCATCGACGTTGACTTAGGTTACTCAGACGCGGAGATGTGTGGTCGTGGTGGGCGCAATGGTTGTCGTCAACCTCCTGGAGTTGCGTGACTGTTGATAAGTAATGTGTGTCTTACTTAATTCTCGAGCGCTGTTTTTAGGCTTGAAGTGTAACAGATAGCAACAACCCGTGTCCCCGGTCTGTCGGGCGTACGATGGATAATTTTCTTTAATAAAATGTCAGGCTCTGGTTTCACTTTCTCTTGACCGTCTCTCTTTTGTCTTTGATTGCTTGATTATTACGGTGTCTTCTGACGCCACACGTGTATGTGTCGAGATGCGGAGAGAAGAATGAGGGGTGAGGGCGAGTGGGATCGGTAGAGTGCTTACTTGAATCTGTGCTTGGTGCTCTTTGCCCCGGAGGGTCGGTCAAGCCACGTTTGGCGATCAAAGATGGGGAGGTCTTGCTTGTGGTGTCCGGGGATGTGGGCATCGACCCGGACTATGTGCTGCGAAGCGGTGGGTCCTCCGCATGCTGACCCTAGTCCTCTGTTTGCAGCCTCTGTTTTGGCCTGGTGGCTCCGCGAGGGGAGAATCGTGTCCTCGGATTTAGTAGCTTGATTTCGGCCGAGGCTACCACCTTGCATTTGAATGCGAGGGTGTTCAGTATACCTTGGGCCGAAATTCGGGGGATCGTCTGTCCTTTGGGCGTTTGGCTTGTAACCATTTTCCATTCATTCGTCTGTGGGTGGGCCATATGTGGTGGGCTTGGTTGACGAGCGTTGAGGAGTAGATCCGGCAGCCGACGTTATCAGGCTATCGTCCGTGTCGAAGACCGATACCTGTTGTCTGACGTCTGGTGTTTTTCTGTCTGTTTTCTGAAATTCGGGGTGTGCTGATAGTGTGCACGACCCGCGAGCGGCGTGTAAACTGACAGAAGTCTCTGCGTCCAAACTGAGGTCTGACACTTGCTGTCTAACGCCGAGTACTTCTTCTTCGGCTTGCCGAGACTCGGGGTGTGCTGACAGATGTGCACGACCCGCGAGCGGCGGATAGACTGGCAAAAATCTCTGCGTCCGAGCTAAGGTCTAGCACCTGTTGCCCGATGCTGGATACTTTTCCGTCTTTTTGCTGGGACTCGGGGTGTGCTAATAGATGTGCACGACCCGCGAGCGGTGTATAGATTGGCAGAAGTCTCCGTGTCCGAGGTGAGGTATGGCACCTGTTGTCCGACGTCGGGTACTTCACCGTCTGTCTGCCGGGACTCGGGGGTGTGCAGATAGATGTGCACGACCCGCGAGCGACGTATAGACTGACAGAAGTCTCCGCGTCCGAGCTGAGGTCTGGCACCTGTTGTCCGACGCCGGGTACTTCTCCGTCTGTTTGTCGGGACTCGGGGTGTGTTGATAGATGTGCACGACCCGCGAGCGGCATATAAACTAGCGGAAGTCTCAACGTCCGAGCTGAGGTCTGGCACCTTCTATCCGATGTTGGGTACTTCTTCGACTGTTTTCCAAGACTCGGGGTGTGCTGATAGATGTGCACGACCCGTGAGCGGCGTATAGGCTGGCAGAAGTCTTCGCGTCCGAGCCAAGGTTTGGAATCTGTGGCGGATGCTGCATATATCTCTGTCCGAATGAAGGTCTGGCATCTGCTGTCCGACGTCGGGTACTTCTCCGTCTATTTGTCGGGGCTCGGGGTGTGCTGATAGATGTGCACGACCCGCGAGCGGCGTATAGGCTGGCATAAATCTCCGCGTTCGAGCCGGAGTCTGGCACCTATTGCAGATGCTGCATACTTCTCCGTTCGTATGGAGGTCCAATATCTGTGGAGTTAGCGCTTCTGACGCCTTGGCGTCTGTTGGCCCCTGCCTGAGATCGATTGGTACCCAAGGCGGTTGGCTTCGGGTCTTAGGGTACATCCCGATTTTCCAGTCGTATAGTCTTGTCATGCTCCTGTTCATAGAGAAGACAAGTCGCGTGGTAGGAAAACATACCGTCATGCGAGTTTTTGAGGTGGCGCGCAGTTCTCAAATCGTCTTCGTCTGTTGGATGCTTTGCGCAGTGGACGGTTGAGATGGCCCCTGGGTTGCTATAAAAAAGAGGGGTGGCCCCTGAAGCGTTCTCCACGCACCTTCTTTCGCCGGTACTGATGTCTTTTCTCGCTCGAGGGCTACTCCACTTCGCATTGCGTTGGGCAAGGTTTTTTCCATGAGATCCTAGGGAAGGTTTCCTCCCATAGATGCTCGATGGCTTTATACGAGTACCGTTGAGTGAGGTCGCTCGGAGGCGTTGTCGTACAGGGCTCCATAGGAGCACCGTGTGCGGTTTACGCTTTTAGGTCGATCGCTGCCTTTTCTCCACCCACCGGGAGCCGCCCGGACTCTCTTCCTTTGATGCGTTAACGTTGCATCCAAGAAGAGAGTTAGTGCTCGTACAACTAGTGGTTGACTGGGAGAGAAGGTTGGTCGTGTTCGTTAGTGGCGACCCTCGTGTTTGAGATGAACGAAACCAGGGCCACCAGGTCGCCCGAGGATTCGTTGTTGCCGGGGGTCGACAGTTGTGATGCGTCGCGCGTTCTTCGACAGACTTGTATTCACGGCTCTCCCTATGCTGTTGGACAAACTGTGTTATCGCTCGCCACGGCGACGGGGCCTTCGGTTAGCACGTTTGCGGGGAACCGTGCATCTTGAGGTGGAGGGTCGTGGTCCGGCTTGTGATCTTTTGAGCACGTCTGAACCTATCCCTCGTGACACGTAGACGGTGTGCTTTGAGGGCAGTCTATTTGTAGTCCTGAACTCCGAGTGTTGTCTGTAGCCTCGATCGTGTAATAAACTTTAGTCGTTCTTTTGCTGCTACTCCGGTCTGTCGGTCATAGCGTTGTTGTATGTTTTAATAAAATGGTTTAACCACTTTTTCTACCTTCTCTCTACCTTTGCCCTTATTTCTTGTTTTCGAGTGTCCTGGGTGGCGTTTCCCATCTGTTCTAAGAAATATCTTGGCAGACAAAAAAATAGAGGGGAGAGAAGAGCCGAGGAGGCGTTCAACGTTTAGTTGGATCCTGACCCTCCAGACGGGGGAGGGTTTTGACCTTTCGTGGCGTTTGGGGGCGTTTTGGGCGAACGCCTCGCAGCTGTGTGCCAGGACATTCGCAACGTCGCCCATGGAGGCCTTGGTGGAGTTGATTCTCCTTAGACTTCCTGTTGTTCCCAACTTACGAGCCTCCTCGTCCGCCCGTTTTCCCGAGGGTAGGCCTCAAGGGCGGGGTTTTGTAAGCGGAGAGGGCGAGACCCGGTGGCCTGCGGCCTGGGATGATTCGCGCACAGCCTGCTGAGGCGGTGTTCCATGCTTCGTCCGGTGGGGCTTTTGCCTCCATTATGTGAGGGCAAAGTTGCATCTTAGTTTTCGGGTAGAGCGTTATGGTTTGATCAACGTCGTTGTTCCCCACAGACGGCGCAAGATTCTTGACTTCCCTCTTTCTCGTGGCGCTCCGCCGCGGGTTTCCATCGTAGGAGCCTGAAGGTACCTGCACAAGGGAAGAAGAGGAACTTGCACCGGTGTGGGGCTAGGCCCACGAAGCTCCGATGCTTAAGTCAGGTTCTATACTGAGCATAAGTAGGAGTGGTAGTGTGTAGATTTTGCGTAGAGTTACGTTACCTTCCTTTCCATAAAAGAATGGGTATTTATAGGCGGTGTGAAGGGAGACTTCCCTGGACGATTCTGATCGTCTGCCATCATTAGGGCTTTCGATCCGGGATGAGGAAGCGTGGATCGACCGGGGTCTGTTCGTTCTTCTTGCCATGATGATGGTAAGCGTGGACCGACTTGGGGGCGTTTTTGTACCGTCGTCCCATCAGGTGAGTCAGAGATGTCTTGTCAGCCATCTTTCACGCTGATCGAGAGGCAGCCTGACAACAGTGGATCCTTGGGTGAGCGGATAAGCCTGGACCCTCGGAACCCTGGGGTTGTCCAAGGTTGTTGCTTTATCTAGTGTTGGTGTTGTGTCCTCGACTTCCTGGAGAAGTGGGTCTGACGTCAGCGACTGAGCTCATGTCGAGGTAGCCCGTAATAAATATTATAATAAGTGTATTTTAACTCATTTAAAAGTTTAAAATGTTAATTTAAATATTTAAATATTTATTCAAAAAAAAATATTTTCAAAAATCTTCCTCAAATATTTATCGACATCGACACTTTATCGTTATTTTCATAAAATAGAGAACTCGATGTTTTCGTCGACATCGACATTTAAATCGTTAAAATATAAATTAAGTTAAAATTAATTACCAAAAGTGTATTTGATGTATGAATTAGTGACTATGAGGTTTTAGGTTCGATCTCTACCCCTACATGTTGTAAAAAAAAAATACCCAAAGTGTATTTTAGTAGAGAAGGAAAAAAAACAAAAAATAAAAATAATGAATGGAGGAAAGAAAAGAAAAGGAAAGGAAAATAACAATAATAATGAGAGAGAAATTGGTGGATGCAGGTAAAAAGGAAAGCAGTGAAGAATTAGTCCTTTCGTTTGAGCAGAAAACAGGGAAGTAGTTGACGTCAGATGGGCCCCACATTTTAAATCCGCTAGGATTCCTTTCAGCTTTATCACAGATAAAATCGTTACCACGAACGCACCCCGCACGCACGCTGATTGGATCCTCTTCCAAAACCAATTATTATTCTCATTCTTATTTTTATAATATAAATAAATTAAAACGAATCCCACTGTCCAAAATTGCAAAAAGCAAAAAGTATGAGAAAGCCATTGATATGTTATATGTATTTTTATTTTTTATCTTTCAGTTAAATTATAAATTTAGGGGGCGTTTGATCCAAGGAGTTGGGGAGTTAGTTGTTTAGTCTGTGGAGTTGTTTAGTCTGTGATATGTTTGGAGCAGAGAGTTGTTTAGTACGAAGTTGTGAAGTCTGAGCTTATTTTAGTTGTTTTTTTCTCCACAATCGTTTTCTAAAAACTTTCAAAATTTCATTAAGGATTTCTTCCAATTCTAATAAATTCTAAAAATGAAATATTTTATTTTTATTTTAACTATTTTGATAAATTTATTTGAAGACAACAAAAATAATTTTGAACACAATACTTCACATTATTTTTTAACATTGATTATAAAAAATATATATATATTTTTTTTTGTTAGGACTCATATTTAATTTTATGAATTATAAGATTTTCTGCCTATAATTATAGTTTACTCATGTGTCAAACACGTCTTCCTCTACCCTCCTAAACTTGTCATTTCATCTAAATTCACTACACCTGAACATTAACATCTCAACAAAAAAAAATGGTTTATTTTAGCTTCTTTTTTTTTTACATTTCTTTTCTATAATTTTTCATATTTTCATTGTTAAAGACTTTTTTCAATAAATTTTAAGAATGCAATTTTTTTTTTTTTTTTTATTGTATGTATCCTTCACAAATTTCTTTGAAGGTGACAAAAATAATTTTGACCAAAATACTTCACATTCTTTTTTCAATATCGCTTACACTAATTATTCATTTTATTTGGATAGTTTTGAAATAAAAGAAAGTCCTACAATATTGTGTTAAATATTACACGTGGATTTGAAAGATTTTAATCCATTAATTTAAACGGGTCCAAATAAGCTGATGTTTTTATTTATCTCGTAAGAATACTACATTTTGAATTTGGTTTAAGTACCAATTTTGATTGAACAACTTAAATTATATTTAAAATAATAAAAATAGGTTGAATTGCATTTTTAGTCATTTTACACCTTTAGTTTAAATTGCGTTTTTTTTAAATAATTAAAAAAATTGTGGGAGGGAGAGAGAGAGGAAGAGAGTGAAATGTGTTGCCTCCAAAAATGAGACAGACTTGAATAGTAATTACGGTAGAAGTCTGGGGAGTTCAATAGTAATTACTGTAGAATCTGGGGAGTTGATATTTTTTATCAGAGTTCAACAAGTCCGTGGGCCAAACGGGGAGTTAATTTCTCCTCCCAACTCCTTGTCAAAGAACTTCTTGGGCCAAACAAGCCCTTAGTTGTTAAACTTTTACCGATGGACGGAATGAAGCTATTTAGGGTCCGTTTGATAACGATCATGTTTATTGTTTCTTGTTCCCGTTTCTCATTTTTTAAGAAACAGACTTGTTTGATAACTGTTCTCGTTTCTTGTTTCTAGATTTTGAGAAACGTTTCTAAAAAATGGGCAAATTTTGAGAAACTACAAAATGTTGTTTCTCTCTATTCCGTTTCTTTTATAACATTCTCGTTTCTAAAAATTGAAGAAATCTGATGATGATTTGTTGGTCAGTTTGAAGGTCCCTTCAAGCTCTCTTCATTTATCCTTTAAGATAAAATGACTCGAGTGAGAGATGACATTTGGACAACATTTGAAGGATAAATACAATTTATCGTTGTTTTTAATTTTGCATCGAGACTTATTTGTATTAGATTATGTAAACTTTGAATAATTGTTTTTTAGATTATGTAAACTAAATTCTATTTAAACTATAAAAAGGAAAACAAAAAAAAACAAGAAATAGTTATCAAACAATATGTTTATGTTTTTTTTCAAGAAACAAGAAACAAAAAACAAAAAATGTTATCAAACAAGTTTTTGTTTCTGTTTTTTTTCTTCAAGAAACAAAAAACATGAGTAGTTATCAAACATGTTTCTGTTTCTAGTTCTCAAAATACAAGAAACAAGAAACAAAGAACAAGAAACAGGAAATAAGAAACAAGAAACATGAACGTTATCAAACGGGCCCTTAACTTCACAAACTACAGTTGCAATCCCAAATCCCTCACTCACGCTTTCCTTTCTCTCGCACCGGCCCCAGACGCCCTTTCCCTTTGTTTTGCTCTGCACGAGCCCAGACGCCACTTCTCACTGGTCGACGGCTTCGCTCCTCACTGATATACGACGTTGTTTCCCTCTCTTTCACACCAGCCCCAAACGCCAGACTCCTTTAGCTTGAACTTGATGAATAACTCTTGAACTTGATGAATAACTTTATCTTCTTTTTTTTTTAAGAAATGTTAAATTATAAAATTGAAAACTAAATTGGTTTATGAAGTATGTGGTTTAACCCCGTGGCGGATCCAAGATTTTTGTTTAGGGGGTTTACTTAAAATTAAGTAAAAATAATTTATACGTAAGTAATTCCAAAATTAAAAAAAAAATTAAAAAAAATCCATAAATGAACGGTAATTATTACTTTCGTGCATCACAATTGTCCCGTACTAGATTTCATATTCTGAAATCGCTGCATAATAACTTAGTTATCTTATCAAATAAATCCTTCTCAATATATGTTCTAAATTTACTTCGGTCAAGTATCTATCAGAACTATTATTACTTCTCTCCAATGGAGATGATGACCCCTCGGTCAAGTATTTATGACAACTATTATTACTTCTATTCAATAAAGATGATGACCCCATTAATTTTCTTTTATAATATTTCTCCATTTAGATTTCAAATTATATCTACAATAACATTAAGAAAAATATAGAATAAAGAGACTAAAATATAATATAAGAATGATGAAAACTTAAAGTATAAAAATAGTTGAACATGAAAACTAAAGGTATAAAACTAAATAAGTAATTGTAATATAAAAACTAAATGTATATAAAAAAAATAAAAAAAATGAACAATAAAAATAAATAAATAAGTTAAATTTTAAAGTCTAATGGAGGAGATTGAAGAAGAAGATAAAGGAATTTCGGGAAGAAAACTAAAATCTTGAAAGTGTAAGAAGCTGAAATTTGTTTGAAAACAAAACAAAGGAAAGAAGAAAAATTTTAAGTGACAACAAGAAGAAAAGAAAAAGAAAAAATTTGTGGGTCTTCTTTGAAATTCGTGAACTTTCTTTATGATAGTATTTAAATGGATAGGATAGCAGGGGCTAAGAGTACATAAACCACCAGACATAAGAGATGAATCGACATTTTTATTATATTATAAAAAAATTAAAAACAATATGATAAAAATATCAATAAAATATCACTAATGTGAACATAATATTAATAATAAAAAATTTAAAATTATTTAAATTATTTAAATGTTTAATTATCAATTTAATTTTTTTTTTTTTTCAAAACATCACTTAACAATATTTTATCAATATTTTTTATAGACATTTCTATAAAATTGGAACTTGACATTTTTTTCGATTTTTACAACTTTAAACTTACCACATGCATATGGCTTAAAAAAAAATTGTCTGGTTGTTTTCATTAAAATAATTTATTAAAAAATAAATTGGTTCAATTTTCTCGCATTAATTAAATATATTTTAAAAAAACATTATTGGGTAATTAAGGGCTTGTTTGGTAACGTTCCCGTTTACTGTTTCTTGTTCCTGTTTCTCATTTTTTAAGAAACGGACTTGTTTGATAATTATTCTCGTTTCTTGTTTCTAAATTTTGAGAAACGTTTCTAAAAAAAAGGCAAAATTTGAGAAACTTCAAAAAAGGTGTTTCTCCCAGTTCCGTTTCTCTTTATATTAATCTGTTCCCAAAATGATGATAAATTAGTGTTGGTTCATTGGCAAGAGAAGTACCCAAATAAACTTCTTACCTATGAGGTCCTGGCTTCAAATCCTCATTATAACTCTTTTTTTTTTTTTTCTTAATTATGCAATGTTTTTTTTTTGGGAAAAAATCAATTTATACCCCTAAACTTTGAGGGTTGTATCAATTAAAACCCTAAACTTTCAATTGTATCAATTTAAGCCCTAAACTTTCATAAGTGTATCAATTTACACCCTCCATTAGAAAAATGTTAGTTTTCACATGTGTGGAGACTTGTAATTAATCAATTAAACCCCTAAACTTTCATACAATTGATTCAATTATGAAAGTTTATGAGTTTAATTGTTAAAATTATAAATTTTCACTCGTTTAAATGGATTTTTTTTTAAAATAAGTTCTAATAGAAGGTGTAAATTGATACACTTATGAAAGTTTAAGGTTTAAATTGATATGATCGTTAGTTTAGGGTTTTAATTGATACAACCCTCAAAGTTTAGGGGTATAAACTGATTTTTTCCCTTTTTTTTTATATATTATTTTAATTTTAAATTTTGCTATTTTTTTTTAGGATACATTACTTTTTAGTTATATAAGATAAATTTATCTATAATATAATTGAAATGTCGATTCACCTCTCATGTCGATATTGAGCTCATTGACACGTAGAAATGTCTACACGTCAACGAAAATTTAAAACATGACCCATAACAAACAATGACGAATGACAACGACTTCGAGATTTTAGAGCAAGGAAGGCATCATCCTCGAGGTAGAGAAAAATGTTTAACTATCGAAATTTTTTCACTGCAAAATGTTATTGAACGTTGTTTTGACGTGTTGGAGACTCGCTTCCCTATTCTTAAATAAACGTCTCCTTATCAACACACAAAAACATATACCAAATCAAATCAAATTGCAATTTTTTTTTTTTTTATTTAATTTTTAATGCATGTTATATCTTTTTTTATATTATGTATACTAAATTTTATTTAAACTATAAAAAATAAAAAATAAAACATAAAGAGAAAAAAGAAAAAAGAAACAATTAACAAAAAAAAATTATCAAACATGACGATATTTCTATTTTTTTTTTTCAAGAAACAAGAAACAAGAAACGTTATCAAACAAGTATGTGTTTCTGTTTCCTTTTTTTCAAGAAACAAGAAACATGAGTAGTTATCAAACATGTTTCTGTTTCTGGTTCTAAAAAAACAGGGAACAAGAAACAGGGAACGAGAACCGGGAAACAGGGAACAAGAAATAGGAACGTTACCAAACGGGCCCTAAGTAACTGCTCACCAAACTCACCAACTGAGAATAAAAAGTAAAAAAAAAAAGTTTAAAAAGAAAAAAAAAAAAAAATTGATAGTGGTAGCTTTTTTGTTTTTGTTTGCTTTCTTTGGCAATTTTCAGTTTTTTTTTCACTCTCTTCTGCTATTGGGATTTGGGTAATCAACAAAATCTCTCTGTTTGAATATCCTACTTTGGTTTCTTTTCTCTCTTCCAAACCAATTTTTTACTTTTTTTTTTCTCCCTTTAACTTTCACTTTCACTTTCTTTGTTTACATTTATGTTTTATTTGGAATTTGGGTAATTTTTCTAGCTAAAGTAGTTAGGTTTTATGAATCACTTTGGTGTTTGGTTCAACTTGCACTTTTAAAAGTACTTTTGAAATTGCTTCTCCATCAATGCTTTTATGGTAGTGCTTTTATGTTACTACCACATAGGATGGTTTTGAGAGAGAAATGCTCGTTTTGGGCATGATAGGGGTGTTTTTTGACATGCCCAAATGTAGCATAATTAAAAAAAAAAAATTATAATAGATGAAAAAATAAGTTGTCAAATTAAAAAAAAAAATTATAATAGATGAAAAAATAAGTTGTCATATTTACAAATTTGTTACATGAAAAAATAATTTATAAATATATATATATATATATATATATATATATATATATATATATATAAATACTTTCTTAATCAATTATTTTTTTATAAATTTGTGTGTGTTTTTAAGTGAAAATTCAAACTTATAATATTGTAAGGGAAGTAAAAATGTTTTCGCTAATACGCTATGTACAAGTCATATTATTATTATTATTTTATTTTGGCTTGTTTGATAACTATTTTCATTTCTTGTTTCTAAATTTTAAGAAAGGTTTCTTAAAAAAAAATGGTAAAATTTGAGAAATTACAAAATAATAATAAAAAAAAAACTGTTTCGTTTTTTTTATTTTTTTATTTTTTATCTTGTATTAAAAATAAAAAAAAATAAAAAAAAAAAAAATTAATTGTAACATATGTCAATTTAGAATAAAATAATTAAAAATATGGCATGTTTTTTAAAATTCTGCGGATATGTCAATTTCAATCGCTGATATCTTATGGCTGATAGAAGTCTATCGCTGATCACCTCAGCTTTTTATAGATTTTTGTAAGTGATAATAGTCTATCAGTGATAATAGTCTATCACTGATAGAAGTCTATCAGTGATATGATAAAGTCTATCAGTGATAGAAACAATTTTTTTTGTGCCATATTTGCAAAACATTTTAAAGTTTGCTAAATTCGCAATTAATTTGGGAATGATTGCTATTTGTGCAACTAGCCCAAAAAAAAAATTCCTTCCCGATCGTGCGTGAGAAAAATATTTTATTTGTATATTTATATATTATTTTAATTTTGAAATTTTACGATACATATATTTATATATCATTTTAATTATTTTTATTTTATTTTTCGTATATTTATATATTTTTTTTAATTTTGAAAGGTTAGAATACATATTTATATATTATTTTAATTTTTACTACACTTGAAATTGGCTAGACTTTTCCATATTAAAATATGCATTTAACTCACTTTTAATATTTTAAATTTTGTAATATGCATATTTATATATTATTTTAATTTCAAATTTTAATTTTAATTTCAATTTCAATATCTATATTTATATATTGTATTAATTTTAAAATTTTCCATATATATTTATATATTATTTTAATTTTAGTATACTTAGAATCAATTAGAAATTTGCGATATATAAATTTGGTTCACTAAATTTTTTTAAGTTGGTTTTAAAATTTTACAACCACGACATTTACACAACAATATAATTGAGTTGAATTTGAGTCAACATCATTTAATTAATGCGAATGACTCGAGTGAGAGTGATGGTATTACCGATCAAGTTTGTACAACATTTAAAAGATAGAAACAATTTTATTATTGTGGTTAATTTTACAATGAGACTTATTGTATTAGATAATGTAAACTTTCGGTAACCATTTATATGCAGGTTATAATTTTTTTATATTATAAAAATAAATTATATTTAAACTATAAAAAAGAGGAAAAACAAGAAATAATTATCAAATAAATTTGTGTTTGTGTTTTATTATTATTATTTTTTTAAAACAAACAAGAAACAAGAGTAGTTATCAAACATGTTCATGTTTCTAGTTTAAAAAAAAAAACAAGAAACATGGAATACGAAACCGAAAACAAGAAACAGGAAACAAAAATGTTATCAAACGGGTCCTTGTGAACTCGTTTTAAGGCGAAACGATACTACATTTTTAACATTTTTTTTTCAGTCCTACACAAACATAAAAAAGAAAACATGTTAGGCGAAATCAGTATGTATAATATATTCAAAGAAAAAGAAACAATAAACAAATAAAAAGTGGGAAAAGGAAAGCAATCATTTCTGAGTCAAAAAGATCCACAGCAAATTAAGGGAAAAAATGTCCTCTTTCTTCATCAAAGTTTTTAGATCTTTTAATATATAGTTTAAGGCAGGAGCTGATGGAAAGAGTTTTTTTTTTTAATATTTTTTTAATTTATCTTATTTCTATATTTGTTTAGAATTTCAATCTCATAGGTACAGTTTGACCCACGAAGTTCGGGAAGTAAGTTTACTCGCTGTTTGACCCACGGAGTTGTTGAAGTCGGATAAAAGATATCAACTCCTCCCGACTTCAACAATAATTAATATTCAAGTCTATTCCATTTTTTTTTTAAGGCAACACATTTCTCTCTCTTCCTCGCTCTCAACTCCTCTCACACCATATTTTTAATTATTAAAAAAAACACGTAATTTAAACCAAATGTGTAAAATGATTAAAGATGCAATTCAATCTATTTTTATTATTTTAAATATAATTTAAGTTGTTCAATCAAAATTGGTAATGAAACAAAATTCAAAATGTAATATTTCTACCATGGAGATAAATGTAAACATCAGCTTATTTGAATCCGTTTAAATTAATGGATTAAAATATTTCAAGTTCACACGTAATATTGAATACATTATTGTACGACTCTTTACTATTTCAAAACTATCCAAATAAAATGAATAATTAATGTATATATTTAACACATGGGTCAGGATAAGACTATACTTATGTGTTATTCAATTTTTTTTTAGAAAAGTTTGTAAAATATACATATATAAATAAAAAAAAAAAAAATCTCACTCTTAAAATTCATAAAATTAAAGATGAGTCTTAAAATATATATATATATATAAATAATATTTTTTATAAACAATATAAGAATATTGAAAAAATAATGTGAAGTATTGGACTCAAAATTATTTTTTGTTGTCTTCAAAGAAATTTGTAAATGATAGATAAAATAAAAATAAAAAAATTTATTATTAGAATTTAGTGGAAGAAATCCTTAATAATGAAATTTTGAAAATTGATAGAAAAAAAACAACTAAAATAAACTCAGACATCTCCAGGTTCAACAACTCTTGCTCCAAACATACCACATACTTGAGAACTCTAGATTAAACAACTTCCAAACACACAGATTTTAAAACTCTCGAGACTAAACAACTTCAACTCCTTACAACTTCTTGGGTCAAACTACCTTTATGTACCAACTTAATTTCAATGTAGACCATTCTTTAAAATAATATTAAAATCATGTTAATAAAAGTATTGTTGATATCAGGGTTTTTTTTTTGTAAAACGGTAAATTTGTTATTTGAATGGATTTGTGTTCCTGCAAAACAAGAGGAAATGAGATCTAACATCAGTGTGGTATTAGGCCAGAGGATATACAACCAGCAAGTTGTAAGAAAAGTTTTTCAAATATGGAGAGTATAGTTTTTGTATGGAATGTGTATCTTACCCTTTCCTTCTTTGGCACCTTCTATATATAGGTCTTGTCATATATGACTCTTTTAATCCTTTAATTGGTAACATGATGTAACCGACTTCAAGGATCGATTTCTACACGGGTTGGCCGACCACTACGGAGTCGACTTTGTTCTATTTGGCCGACCCTCATAAGTGATGACTTTGTCACGCTTTATTTTGTTTGGCCTATCCCTTAGGGGTCGACCTTGTTGATTTGGTTTCATTCCGTCGACCTCACTTGATTGGACCGACTCTTATGGGGTCGGCCTAATTTGATTGGGCTGGTCCTTGTGAGGATCGGTCCTTTGGACTTTTGTGAATATATTTTTCATAATATGTATGATATATAAAAATAAAATAGTGTGAATTGAACTTAGAATCTCTTGGTCACTAGTCATAATGCAAGTTGAGCTATGCTCTTGTTTTTTTTTTTTTGATACATCATGTCATTGGGCTATGCTCTTGTTGATAAATAAAATACAAACTTATTAATTTGAAATGAACAATTTGACCTACGTGAAAATTACCCAAATGAAGTAGAGTAAAAAAATAACTCGACCCCATTATGGTAATTCATTTTGAACTCTACATTTTCATAATTGATTTTTTTTTTGCAAAGGTATATTTAATTAATGCTAGGATTGAACTCATGACTTCTTAACCACGGGCACAACTTTATGCCAATTGAGCTATGCTCGATTTAACCAAAATAGTGAGCCGAAAGACTTTATTGATATAAAATCATAAAATCTAAAAGTAGAAAGACAAAATTAAAAAAATATATCATAAATATTAGAAAAAAAAAATTGTCTCTAAAAGTAGGAAACTCAAATTAATAATTGTATCATAATTTAAACCATAAATTTTTATAATTGAATCAATTTACACAGTTAGTGATTTATAGTTATTTTCACTTGATTTCATCAAAATTACCTACATAAAATTATTCTTCCTTCAAAATCATACCAAAGTAGCAAGAAAAATTATCACAAAATTAGAGAAAACGAGAAGATAAAAAACCGCTACTATCTATATGATTCCAATATTTCTCTCTAATTTACGTTAATCTCAACATTGTAAGAAGTTTTGTACACATTAATGATGGTAAAATAAAATTCTAATACAAGATTTAAATTATTTCATTTTTTAAAATTTAAAGCTTTAATTGATACAATTATTAGGTTGGAAAGTTTTAACTAATACAACCCTAAAGTTTAAGAAAATTATATATTTAACTCCAGTCTACCCTTAATTTAGGGAACCAAAGTGATGGAAAACTAATTAATTAGTTAGGAAGAATCAAATGAATAAAAAGCAAATTACAAGAAATTAAGGGTTTTTTTTTATTAGTTAAATTGAAGTTAGTAAGAAAAAGAAAAGAAAAGTGCTTTTAAATACAATGAATGTTGTTGGCCTTTTGGTTTATTAAAACCAGTCAACAAGCACTTAGTTTTTTTCTTCTTCTTGGGTAGGTAGCTAGGTTTCTCATTTATTTTATTATTTATTTATAACTTTTTTTTCTCTCTTTTACATAAGTTTCGTGATCAATTTTACCATTGCCACATTAAGTTTAAAATATATAATAATAATAAAAAAATAGTTTATTAGGTTAAAGCTATATTTGATAGCAAATTATTATAACAAATTATAAAATATTTTACAAATATAGTAAAAAAAAAAAATCTGATCTCACTTAAAGGATGGTGGTTAGACATCCCAAAATCAATGATTAAAATTCCTAAATCCTAAATCCCAAACGGACACTTTAATGCATAGCGAACACGAAACTGAAATTTTTTTATTTATTTTTATTTATTTATTAGGGATAATACGAGAATAAAAAATCTTTAAAAAAGTTGTTATATCTTTAATTATTTTCGTCTAAGTTGACATCTGCTATAATTTCTCTATTATTTTTTTTTTTTATTTTTAGTATAATGGAGGTGGAGGATTCGAACCACAGATCTCTTGGTCAGAAAGACATACATATGTTGAGACATGCTCGTTTTGGCACAATTTCCCTATTTAATATTATCCTATTTAATATTATATGATTGAACAACTTTTTTGGGTTAATGAACGATTTTCTTAAAACAATTATGCTTGTTTTATTAGTAATTTTCTTTGTTTTTTAGTATACTTCTAGAAATGTAATTGAAATTTTAGCAAAATTTTAAAAATAAACTAGTAATTTATTTTTCAAACTTGGTCAAGATTTGAGAGAATTTTTTCCTCTTTTTTTCCTTTCCAAAAAGTAAAGAACTAAACAAATAAATTATTAATAAGTAAGCTTAATTTTTAAATATGAAAAACAATAATAAATCTTATCACCGAGATCCTTTTTACTCAATTTAATTCAATTTAAAGAACTATGATGATTTTTTTTTTATATTGCAAAACATGTGGGTGGGGAAATCCAACTTGTGACCTCTTAATCACTACGTTGTACATTATGTCGATTGAGCTTGACAAAATCAAAAGATCTCGATTTTGATACAAACTGTGAACCATTTTAAGAAGCAAACATTAAGGCTCCCTTAATAACGATTTCAATTTTAATTTTTAAATTTATCCTTGTTTCTTTATAATTTTTTTTAGTATGGTTTTTATCTTTCTTAAAGAAATATATGAATTCTTAATCCAATTTCAAATTTCAAATAAGTTTTTTTTTTTTTTTTTTTTTTTTTAGTTTTCAAAATTTGGTTTGGTTTTTGAAAACATCTTAACAAAACAAAAAAGCTCATGAATAGAAGCAATGTTTATACGCTTAATTTTAAAAACAGAACACCAAAATGCTTATCAAAGTAAGAAATTATTAGATATAGTATTATATTCAAATTTATAATTATTAATACAAGAGAAATGATTTATAATTATTACACGTGTAATCAAGATATCAATATTTTTCTTTCCGTTTCCAGCTTCAAATTTTTTTGAGAAATGAATTAAAAAAAATACTTTAAATATAAAATAATCTAACGATGGTAAGAATAATATGATATATACTATATTATAACCGCTATATATTTGGAATAATTTCTTGGAGAGGAACATCATAATTTTCCAAAATTTGATATGGTTTAATCAAGAAGAAAAGAGGAAAGGTCATGCATTTTTTGCCTCTAGAGGTACCCTAGACCATGGAAAAAAGATGTGGATGTGACCATAAATGAAGGAAAAATGATTTGGCAAGTCTTATAAAACATGTGTGTCTTTGAACATGCATTTTATTCAAGGCTATCATGTGCATGCATTGGATATTGGACATCTTTCACCTCTACAATGGAAACATCAATGTCAAAAAAAAAAAAAAAAAAAAAAAAAATCATATTTTATACACCATCCCACTATAAAGTACTTTAGAAAAATAATTAAAGTATGTGTGGGAGTTTTTAAAATATATTATTATATTGCAAATAAGTGGGTTTGAATTTCAAACAATTTTTTTTTAAAGAGGAATCAAATGGAATATAATTCAACTAATTAAAGACCTGTTTGAAATTGCGGTGGGAACGTGTGAAAAAACAATTTTAACAAAATTTTAACCGTTTTTGTTGTTTGGTAAAACATATTTTTTAAAAATTTATATAAAATATGTTTCTAAATTCACTTTTAGTTTTATCTTTAATCTGACGTCTTTTCTATTAAAATATTTTTCTCATCATTTATATCCTTCCCATCTTTATTTTTTTTTCATGCAACTAATTTCTCCTCTCAGTTTATGGTGGTTGGACACCAATTGAGTTTTATAGGAACATGAAGCCAATACATTATTATTTTTTTAGCCATAATTTTCTTCCTACATAATTTGGATGGAAAAGAAAAAATGAAAAGAAAAAATCGTCACCCAAAATTTGTTTCAGATACTATTTGATGTGACAATTTTTTTTCCTAGCCTTTTATCATATAAATCTAAAGAAATATCAAAATATTATTTCTGATTTAAACTATAAAAATTATAAATAATTAAATTATAATCATTTATATATTAAATATTAACATATAAATAATTATTCTTTTTAAAAAAACATATAAATAACTAAAATAACATGTCTATTTTGGTCTTTCCTGTCAAGCCACAACAATTTTGTTTGAACTTAACAAACGCTCTCATGTGCTCTTAAATTGAAATTTACCAAACATTAATCAGCTTCATATGACAGCTGATTTTTCTAAAAGCAAAACTGACAACAATTATTTTAAAAGCTACGACAATACCAAATAGAGCCTAAGATATCAATCCATATGACAGCTGATTTTTCTAAAAGCAAAGCTGACAACAATTATTTTAAAAGCTACCGCAATACCAAATGGAGCCTAAGATATCAATCAATGTGGTAGGTTTAACTTTTTATCTCAGATTTGAACTATATATAAAATTAATAATATAATACATTTTTGGTCTCCGAAATATATAATTAATTTCTATTTGGTCAATAAATTTTCAAACTTAAAAACATGGTTCTCAACCAAAAAAAAAAAAAAAAAAAAAAAAAAAAAACTTAAAATCATGGTATAATTAGTGTTGGATTTTGTTGTAGGTGTGAAAGAAATAAATAATTTATTTTTTAAATGTTTTAAAACGGTTGAATTATGAATTTAAATGATTACGATAAATCGAATAACAAAGAATAAATAAGCGCAAAAGAAATCAACACAGATTTACATGATTCACTAACGTTGTGTTAGCTACATCCACGGACAGAAGGGAGAGAACAATATTATTACGAAATAGGAGAATTACAAAATGACAGATAGGAGCGGATAAAGTCATTAAAAAGTTTATATATAGCATCATTCTAATGACCTAATACAAAATGGGTCAAACTTCAAAACGAATAAGTAATATTAAAATCAGATTTTTTATTTAGGGGCGTTGCCTCCATACCCCACCAGAGTCCCGTACCGAACCAGTCTTAGAGGATCATAACAGATTCAAGACATTCCAACATAAATTGTGTTATATACCGTCTTTGTAGTCGTTATACAATTTATCAAACACAATTTATTTCCCCAACAATTAAATACTCTTAAAAAATAATTTATAAACATGGTTTGCAAACTAACCAATAAATCACATCAAATTCTACAAGCTTATTTTAAAAAACAACCCACACAAATGGTAAAACTTTAAACCAATCAAGCAAGCAAAAAAAATCATTGAACACAATAAATTAAAAACTCAAATAATTTCATTTCTTATTCAAGTCAAAATCAAATTTTAAGATTAAGTTTGAAATAAATAAAATTTTGTGTACAAATTAAATCCTCATTTAAGAGGTAGGTTGGGTGTGATAAAGAAAGAAAGTTACAGAAACTTAAATGTATGTAAGAATGTACAATTTGGTCAATCAATCAAAGTGGGCTCGTACTATAAATAAATAAATAAATAAAAATTAAAAAAAAAAAAAAAAAAAAAAAAAAAAAAAAAAAAAAAAACTCTGTCTTAATATTAATTTTTTAAAGTCACGTGTGTTTTATATCCTCCACTGTGTTATCTTAAAACTTTAAATTTATAAAGTATTTTTTTGGAAAAAATAAATCAAAATTAATAATTATAATAATCGCACCTCACGTGAATTTACATTTTTACTAAGGACACCGTTTTTTTTTAACCTTTTTCTTTTTAATATTAGATTGTTTCAAAAAAAAAAAAAAAAAAAAAAAAACTTATATCATACTATTAACCATTTATTTTTAATATTTGTTTTAAGTGCTCTCGATTAGTTATGTTCCAACTATTTTTAATCTATAAAATCATGGTTGGACTATATGGATTTTGTTTAACAATAGACTTCTGACTTTAAAATTCTTATTATATATCTTAGTTGAAGTTATATTCGAATTGATGTCATCATGAATAGCATGAATAGCGTGAAGGACATAAATTAAGATTACAAAGAATACACATAGTATAATTTCAATTTAAATATAGTTGAAACACTTACCTCATATAAAATGATACAAAATATTGATATGCAGTTAAAAAAACATATTAGTTCACAAAAAATACATATTAAAAAAAACAGTATAAAAAATAAATTTTAAAAAACTGGTTAACCAAACCCAACCGTGCACATCCAAACTCACGTTTCAAAAATTCAATCATTAATATTGCACTCCAAACACAGGTTTCAAAAATCCATGGTTTACAAAATCAGCAAACCAACTCCATGGAGTTCAGAACTCCAGAATTTCTGAATCCAAACTTGTGCTCCAAACGCTTCTACATGCTTATCAATTACATCATAACTCAGTGATTAAGATTAGATTTATCATTTGATTCTTACCTTACAATTGTGCAATTAAGAAAAACATGTTATGTACTTTTGGTTATAAATTTATAGTTTTTATTCCTTTCAAATCAATGTTAAATTTTGGTATACAATTTGAGAAACATAAGGTTAGATATGTAATTTAATATTTAAAATTTAAACTATTTTTCCATTATATATATGTTCTTAAATTTTAAAATTTTCCATTTTGTTTTTCAAGCATCACATCAAGTCATTTTGTAAATCATTGTAGTTGTGTCAATCTCAAGTTCCCAACTAGGTAGGAAGATAAGTGTTTTTTACCATCCCTAAAATTAAAGTTTCATCTCCTACTTCACGTTCGTTAACTTTTCAATTTATCAATTTAAATTTTAAAACTTTCGTTTAAGTTTTTGTTTCAATCCTCGTCAGAAGAAAGGGTTCCAACACACGTAAAGACACCTATTTTTCTATGATAGATACTTATTTGTTATTTTAACAAATATATATATATATATATAGAAGAAAATTAGAGTAGACTCGCTAGTGTTCGTCTTTTCTCATTCGGCTTCTTTTTTTCATTTTATTAAAGGAATGTTTTTTTTCAATTTCAAGACAAGATTCTACTCGGTCGATCCACTTTTGGTAGAAACAAAGCTTATTTGCATCATATTTTTTCTCAATGGAGTACTCACATTCTTGAATCAGTCACCAGCATTGAATTGTTGTTGATCTTTTTATTTCTCGTAACCTTGAGCTCGGTTTGTCCTTCATCCGCCACAGTAGACACATGGCTTTCAGAATCGCCCTCGCCGAATGTAGGTCCCCTCCTCTCCGGCATCGATGTCACATTTATCCTCCATAAGACCGTCGACGGGGCCGACAAGGTCGCCTTCGACCAAATTCATTGTATTCATGAGCTTCACTCTATCCATCGTCGCTTTCCATGTTCTCGCCAGCATTTTAACCAAGCTCAAACTCCTCACCACTAAAGTCAGCAAAACCGCCATGGTCGTCCTGCCTTCAACGATGTCGCCACCTAAATCTTCCTCACATTCGTCGTCACTAGTAAAATACACCGAAGGAGAGGGGGAACACAAGAGTTCATTTGTTTCTCTGTGTTCCTACTTTCGAGAGTCCGATTCATAATTTTCATGATGGTCATTGACGCAATCTAGAATGATTTAGTTTTTTTTTGTGTGTATATATTTATTTTTTTAAAATAACAAACAATTAGTAGTACCTATCATAGGACAAATACACGTGACTTTGGGCATGTGTGAGAAAGTTTCCTAACGGTGATTGAAACGTACGGAAAATTAATCAATGATATAAATTGATGAATTAAAAGTTTATGGTTGAAATTGATGCAATCGGCCAAATTTGAAGTTAAAATTGATACAACATGCTAAGGTTTAGGGTTAAAATTGATTTTTTCCCTTAGAAGAATTATGGTGTTTCAATTATTATTATTATTATTTTAATAGTTAATCACATGTTATATGGGTGTTTTTGAAATAAATATTATTTAACTTTTTTTTTTTTTTAGTACGGTACAAGAAATGGAATAGGAAGATTTCAACCTCCATAACCTCAATAAAATTAATTACATGTCAATTATAGTTAAATTATGCTCACTTTCCTAATGAATATTAATTAACGACTTATTCTAAAAGTTTTTCCAATTATGTTTATAAGTCAAAAATCACTTTTTACTATTTAGCCCAACATTAAGAAAATTTTGGAAAGTGTTTTAAATGAACTTTATTAATATTATTATTATTTGGTTAAATTTATGAGCATAGCTCAATTTATTTATTAAAACATTAATCTGTCCAAATGTTAGAGGTTGAATCTTCTCCTTGTTATTGAACTAAAAAAAAATCAACTTAAAGCATTTTTTATCATTTTTGAAAACCATAGTAAATTCACATATAAAAAAGAAAATTTATTTTATTTTAATCCTTACATTTTTAAATATTAAAAAAAAAAAAAAAAAAAAAAAGTCAAAAATGGAGGACGCCTTATTCCAAACAAACTGATCCACCTCGTTGGTTCTGTTGAGCAAAAAAGTGAGTGGTTTTATAGTGAGAGTTTGAGAGGTGGAAGCATTTTTCATTTTAGAATATAAATAATAATAATTAAATTCAAGCATTCATTTTGATTTTGATTTTTGAAAAAGTGCTTGTAACGTCTAACAAACAGACAAACAGTCTGTTTTCTTTTTTCCCCCAAACCCCGATAAAAAGCTAAATTACAATACCAATACCAAACTTCGAGCAATCCAAAAGCACTTCAAAAGCACTTTGTGTTTTTTTTTTTAACAGACCCCACTTCTCACACGAGTGCTTCTCGATTTCCTTGCTCCCCCTTTCTTTCCCTCTCTTTCATACGCCATTAAAGACAGAAAGCACTTCAATTCACAAACATCTAAGTTACACGAGTGCTTCTCCTTCTCTTTATAACCCTATTTTTTTCTTCTCTCTTCTCCATATTTCATTTCACTTTTTCTTTTGCTTCTAATATGAACCTTCAATGCTTCAATGATGATGGCTTTGAGGGTGTGTTTCAAAATGTTGCCTTGACGATGCCCCCTCCTCGTCCCGCCTCCCACGATCCCTTATCGTCGTGGGAGATCAGTAAAGGTGGTCGGGAGAATAGTGAGAAAGAAGAAGAAAGAAAAGAAGATCACTACAACGATAACCGCGTTGTCTATCGTGGTACCAAAAGTCATCGTGGCCGCCACGCTAAACTTTGTGCTAGAGGCCATTGGCGACCGGCCGAGGACAATAAGCTTAAAGAGCTTGTCGCCCATTATGGCCCTCAAAATTGGAACTTAATCGCCGAGAATCTTCTTGGCAGATCAGGTACGATAACTGATGATAATTGATGTCTTATCTATTGAGCTATGTTCAAATTAACAAATTTAATCTTTTTTGTTGTTGGTGAAGGGAAAAGTTGTAGATTGAGATGGTTTAATCAATTGGATCCGAAGATAAACAGGAAGGCGTTCAACGACGAAGAAGAAGAGAGACTTTTAACGGCGCATAGATTGTATGGAAACAAATGGGCGATGATCGCTCGTTTGTTTCCCGGTAGAACCGATAATGCTGTGAAGAATCATTGGCATGTTATCATGGCCAGAAAACATAGACAACACTACAATCTTTACGGAAGATCTTCTCGAAAGCCGTCGTCTCCTCCTCTTCCTTCTCCTCCGTGTCGGCCTAACGTCGATGAAGAGCTCGACGTCAAGACCTTTAAGAAAACTAATATATCTAGCGAATCCACCATCTCCAGCATCGTAGATGAATCCGCCGCCTCGGCCTCGGCCTCGGTCTCTGCCTCTACTACTACCCATCTTTCTCTCTCTACCTCTCCCTCTGTTTTCTTCTCCTCCTCTTTTGGTCTTCACCTAGCTCCCAGTAAGTTCTCCCCTCTTCTTGTTTTTAAATTTAATAAAAATTACTTGAGAGATTATTTAATGTGACTGACAGTTTTGAACGCTGTCAAAAGATTAAATGTACTTAAAACAGTCAGTTTGTTTGTTTGACGGAAAGAATATAATGTCTTAACTAGTTGAGTTATATTCGTTTGTAACATTGTTTTGGTGGGTTGTAGGATGGGGCGGGATGGGGAAGCTCCGGTATCGGGCAAAAACAGGGAAGGAGATAGCGGCGGAGCAATCGGGGAACTCGGAGTCGAACTCGGAAGTTTCGGGGGCCGAGTCAGTGATCTCGACAAACCTCTCCTTAGCATCTGGCTGGGAAAACAGCAATGGAAATGGTCAGCACCATATCAAAATGCAGTTCATTGATTTCCTTGGAGTTGGAGGTTCTTAAAATAAAAAAAACCATCACTTTAGTTACTACTCCTAGCTCCTCAAACATTTCACAACAAAACTTTTCCTCTCTTTCCTTTATAAAAAGCAGAGTCTAAATGTAAACAAAACAATTCCCATTCTCTCTCTCTATAATGTACAGTGAGCAATGGAAAAGAGGAAAAAAAAAAAAAAAAAAAAACTCAGAAAGAACTGTGTTTTTTTTTTTGTTTGGGTCAGAAAAACTAGGTGGGAAGAAAGGACTTGTCAAAGGCAGATGCTGTTAGTGGGGTGTTTGTATTGTACTGCTGAAAGGAAAAGAAAAAAAAAATTAAGGGAAAAAAATGAAAATTTTGGAGTTTTTTGGAAATGGGTTTCAAAATTATTTATTTTTATTTTTTTAAATTTAATATGTGGGAGTAAAATTGTTCGGTTAAGTAATGTTGTAAGTTACCAACACGAACATAATTCAATTCGTATATTGTATAGACTGGTGATCAAAATGTTATGTAATCGCGGACCAACTCTACACCATATTGTTAAAAAAAGGGGTAATGTTGTAAGTTTGACCAGGTTAGGGGTTTATATATGTAGAAGAAGTGCTTCTACTTGTGCTTTTGCAATTAATGTTCACACAAGTCCATCCTCTACCACATAACATCTTGAAATTATTGCAGCCCACCTGACATATCATGGTTAATTTCTCTATTTGTGGGCTCTACCTACAAAGGTTAAATATAAGAATTTTTTTTTAGTACAATAAAATATGAATATGATGTGAGAGTTTAAGCATACCATCTTTCAGGAGTGTAGAATTTTTGAATTGGGTTGGGTTATTTTTTTTTTGGTTGGATTGAATTGGTTTTTTGACAACCTGAATTATCGGGTCGGTTCGCAGGTTGAACCAATTTGGCTCGGTTCAACCGAATCGAACCAAGTTGATCATGTTTTCTTTTAATAAATATATAAGGGATAAATACATTTTTGGTTCCCAGGTTTGATTTTGAATTCTATTTGGTCCCAAAGGTTTCAAATCAAACCGTTTAGTCCCTCACGTTTAAAAAATAGTTCTAAATGGTCCTTGACCGTTAGTCAACTAACGAAAAATGATTTGAAAGTTAAGTTGGTGACTGTGTATGCTTGGTTGAGTTGGAAATTATATTAATTTTAAAATATTATTGCTGGTGAGGTGACTTTCTCCTTCCTCTCCCCTTCTTTCTCACCTCCGATTCTGAATCTAACGAAAAATCTCGATCTCAATCTCTCTTGTGGTCCAGTTGCTTGCGGCAGCATGACAACTCTCCGGCGAATCCAAGTCTGTCGTGTTCTCGCAGCAACAGTCGTGTTCTCGTAGTAACTGAAATTAATACTCTTAATTAATTACTATTTTTAAAAAAGTTTGGTAGTTAGTTATGATTTATGAATGCTATTGTGATGAGAGGAATAATTTTTTTTGTGATGAGAGGAATAATTTTTTCTTTTTTCGAGTTTAGTAACAAGTAGAGATGAAAATTTGAAGATTTATGAATGCTATTGTGATGAGAGGAATAATTTTTTTTGTGATGAGAGGAATAATTTTTTCTTTTTTCGAGTTTAGTAACAAGTAGAGATGAAAATTTGAAGATTTATGAATGCTATTGTGATGAGAGGAATAATTTTTTTTGTGATGAGAGGAATAATTTTTTCTTTTTTCGAGTTTAGTAACAAGTAGAGATGAATATTTGAACCTCTCTAAATTTGTAGTTGAGATTATAATATCTTAACCGGTTGAGTTAGGTCTCGTTTGATCCGTTTTTAGTTTTATGAGTTTCACTTTTGTGAGAGAAAGATTCAAATTTTTTTTTTTTTTTAGTACATTAGGGGTGGGGGATTCGAACCACAGACCTCTTGGTCATCAAGTCATACATATGCTAGCTGAGCTATGCTCGCTTTGGCAAATTCCAAAAACAAAACTAATTTTTTGGAAGCTACTTTTTTTTAGTTTTCAAAATTGACTCCATTTTTAAAACATGGATGGAAAGTAGATAACAAAACAAAGAAATGTTAAAATACTATTTATAGAGTTAATTTTCAAAAACCAAATGATTATGAAATGAGACCTTATTCTCGAGTTTTTTTTTTTTTTTTTTACTGGTTTAACATTGTGGGTAGAACTAAGGGGAAAACAAAGTTATAATATGATGTATGTGATGTGAAGGTACAAAAATATGATGAAGAGAGATTACAACTTTACATATTGAAGGAGGCGGAGTCGTCGGAGGTGGTCACCGAAGGAGGCGGAGTCGTCGGAGGTGGCCGGTCGGAGGTCGAACGGAGGTGTCGCAGGAGGTTGACGACGGTGGCCGAAAGTCGCTGGTGGTGGCCAGAGATGGTCGGCGGCAACGGTGTTGGAGAAGGTGGCCGACAACAATCATGGATGGAGAAAATTCAAAGGAGTAGTGTAAGAGTATTTTGATAATTTTAATATATTATAAAAATTAAATAGAATTCTCAATTAAACGCCAAAAAAAAAACATTTTTTCTAACTGCTAATATTGAGTGTTTCTGCCAAACCGAGCATAGCTCAATTGGCATAAGGTTGTGTCCGTGACTATGAGGTCATGGGTTCAATTCTCGCTTTAATTAAAATATCGTTGCAAAAAAAAAAAATATCGAGTGTTTCATCCAAACAAAATGATTTATTTCAAAAACTCATTCTCAAATAAATCATTTTGAGTAATTATCAAACACTCCAAATTTTTCTAAAATGATGTTTTTGAAAAATTAAAATACCATCCAAAATCACAAATACATCCATTTTGTTGAAGGTTGACTCAAATAAGTGTCATTGGTTTATATTAATTCATACCTAAGTATCTTTTGAGTTATGTTGTTGTCCTAATTTTTACATTAATCAATTAGTTAATATATCAAATCCCACCATTATTAAGATTTGAATATATTTATGTTGATGTTGTCCTAATTTTTATATTAATCAATTAGTTAATATATCAAATCCCACCATTATTAAGATTTGAAAATATTTATCTAGAAATCATTTTAGTTTGACTTTCAAATTACCTTTCTTATTATTTGTTTATTTTATTATGTTCTCACTCCAATCAAATCACTATCTTTTGGTTTTGGTGGTATTATTCTAATTACTACATTATAACCTTTGATTTATGGTCTGCAAACTGCGAAAATAGATAATGACAAAGGGATTATTCTCTTCAAGAATTGAGGTAAAAATCATCGTAAATAATGAGAAATTACTCTAGTCACCATCATTTTGTAGTATATTTTTAAAAATGTTGAAATATTTTTCAACTTTCATATTGAAATTTGTATATATATATTTACATACACGAGATTTAGACGAAGGAAATTCGACGCGTGTAATATGAACTTTGATTTGTACAATCTCTAATGTTTATCCTCTGATTCTTTCTCTCTCAAATGTAAATGTGTCTCGACGACTTCACAACTTATTCTCGATGTTGAATTTGTTTCGAGGGCTTCACAGCTTGTTCTCGATGTTAGATTTGTTTCGAGGGCTTTTGTAGCTTGTTCTCGATGTTAAATTTGGACCAAGAGCTTCGCAGCTTGTTCTCGATGTTGAAGATTGTTTAGTCTTTTAAAGATTCAGGAAATCTTTTGTTGTTTATGAATTATCTCTGAGCTCTTAAGTAGAATTTTGCTGAACCCTTCAAATGAAGGGTGGACTCTTTTATAAAAGTCCCATGGGAACATAATGAGGTTGGATCCGATGGGCTTTTGGACCCAGCCATATGAATTTTTAAGTTTTGAGCCAAATTGTCATTTAAATAGTTTTTTGGGTCCATTTACAATATGACCCAACTTGATCGGTTAAGTTTATTTGATGTCATGATGAAAACACGTGCCGTTTTCCGAGAATCGCCAATTTTATCTTCAAATTTAATTTGGGACACACATGTCAATTTAAGATTCGTCCCAAATGTAAGTTGTCATCACTTTGTTAATGATGACTGATTGACCGAAATTTCTCGGTCAACACTCCTCATTAAGCTTCTCTCCATCCTAATTAGATTATTTATGATTAAGTTTTTCTCTCCGTTATATGTGACAATTATATAATAAAATTTAAATTTCTCTCTCAATTTATTTTGACTCTCCATATTATTATTCTAAATTTTCTTTTTCATAATTTTCACTATTTTAGCGATTTCTTCCAACCATTATTTCCACGATTTTTTCTTTCTTCATAACATAAATTATTATATTCGTCTCATTTTTAGATATATCATGTATATACAAGATATATATGATTATAAAAATATTTTTGTATATTTAAGTATGATAGGAATAAATATATACTATATGTATGGATTACTATCTAGTATATAATACTGATAAATATGATGCATATATACTAGGTTATTTATACGAAAATATACCATATATAATTTAATAAAAAAATAGATGAATATTCATAACACATGTTAATTAGTATATTCGTAGCATTTTCAAATATATCATATATATATATATAGTAGATATGATTATAAACATATTATTATATACTTAGGTAGCATAGGAATTATATAAAATATCATTTATAATTGTATACATATAAACAAGTCATATATGCTCTTTTTTTTTCTTCTTATTAATTTCAATTTTTCATTAATATATAAATGACGTTTTGTTAAATTTCATTAATAAATGAGGTTTGCTATTTTCATTAATAAATTACTTTGAAATTTTAATTTCATTAAATTTATTAATTGTGTCCAATTTTGAAATTTCAATTTTATTTTGTTTTATTTTATTTTTTTAAATGTTAAAGAGATATAAAAGGCTTAAAAATAATAGATCTTAACTTTTATGAAAACCTCAAATGTAGTCAATCATTTGGAAGTTTTGACATAAATAAACAAAAAAATCATAATAAATTGAATTAAGGTTCTTTTATATACTTATTCTTAATATATATAATTGATGGACTCAAACTTTATTATGATAAAGCAATTTAAAAGGATATAGATACACACCCACACATTTAGATACCATCTTGTAAGTTTAAGGATTAAATTTATAATTTTTTTAATCTAATATTTAATTAATACCAGCATAATTGATATTCAAATATTATTATTATTTTTTTTAAGCAGAACATAGGAATTTAAACCTGATCAAACTTTAAAGAAGAACTAAACGTCAATTATCGTTGAGTTGTGCTTGCTTTGGGCCACAAAATGAATTAACATTGTTATGTCCTACATTAATATGACATGTATGTTTTGGGCAGAACATATTAGAGAATAATGTTCACCTACTTCATAAATCTTACAGTACTCGACATATTCTTTTCCTAAGTTGTAGAACAATTAAGCTTGCGTTCATATTTTCTATGTTGTAACTTATTGTAGTCCATTGATTACATTTTGTATCTTATAAATATCCATATTTATCGATGAAAATATCAAGTGATTATTACCTTGACAGTTTATTTATATTTTCATAATAAAATATTAGTTTTTATTTATTTATCTATGTAGGCAAATAAACAAATAATCCACTTAAAGTAAAATAATAATAATAAATTCACTTATGAAACTTCATCATCGATAACCATTGGGTGAATTTGACATGTCTTTTATCTATCCCCACCTCTATATTGTACTAAAAAAAAAGTTGTAAAAAAAAAAAAAAAAAAAAAACTTGTTTTTATTTAAGCAATTTTATTTTTTAGTAAAAATGATTTAATTACATGTTTATTTGGTTGCACCAAGTCTAAAACTAATTTTATAAATGTCAAATTACAATAAAATAATTTTTAGAGTGATTTTCAGTCAAACATTAAAATCACATTTTGATAATCAACTTTCAAAAAGTTATTGAAACAATATTTTGAAATCAATCTGATTTTTTGAAAAGTGAATTTCTTTAGTTTTTCTCCATCAAACATTGCTATTTTTTTTTTAAAACTACCTCAATAGATAAGATCTATGGTCCACATAGGGGTAGATCCATTTATAGAAGGATGTGAGTCAGGCCAATATTTGGGCCCTTGGATAGTTCAAAGTCCAAAATAATTCTTAAGCCCAATTAATGTATCTAGAGCCCACATAATTGCTTTCAAGCATGTCCATCAAAGTTTATAGTGATAAAAATGAGTAGGGCTGACCATCTCTGGAGTCGGTTTTGGACGGAAACCGACATCATTACTGACATGTCGATTTTCGTTGGTCGAAAACCAATGGTTTGAGGGTTTCTGGTGATGTCGACTTACCAACTACACGGTCGATCGGTCGATTTTGATCAATTTTCGTGACTCAGACAAAGTATAAAAAAGACAGTGAAAAAATGAAAAAAATGATGGAAAAAAAAAAAAAAACAAAGAAGAGATGAAGAATGATAATAAATGACTATACAAAAAGAAAAGGAAAGAGAAAAAAGAAAAAAAAAATGAAAAAGAAGATGAAGAAGAACCAAGAGAGAAAATGAAAGGAATTGAAAAAAAAGTTATTGTTATTATTTTTTAATAATGTCTCTTGAGAGGAATAAGAAATTTTGGTCAATCACAAATCTCATTATTTATAAATTAATGACAAAATTACAAATTACTAAATTTGAGACCTATGACATGTGTCCCAAATTAAGTTTGAAGATAAGAAAATTAGTAAATCTCAAATAATGTCATGTGTTTTCATCACAACTGCGAGATCAAGTAAGTTTTGCCTCGTCAAACACTGGTCCTACGGTAATTTGTGTTAAAGTTCAAACAAGCCCAATAAATCCATTAAGCTACACGCCGAAGATCTTCAATAAGCTACAAGCCGAAGACCTTCAAGAAGCTACCAGCTGAAGATCTTCAATAAGCTACAAGTCGAAGACCTTCAATAAGCTACAAGTCGAAGACTTTCAATAAGTTACAAGTCGAAGATCTTTAATTTGACCTCAAATCGTATTGTGTCTATAAATGATTTAGCTGCAACCTTCAAGAGACTACAAGTCAAATACCTTCAACAAGCTCGAAGCTAAAGACTTTCCACAAGTTAAAACCTGCAAATTCAATCTCAAGAACAAGCAATTCAGCCATCGACACGAATTTACATTTGAGAGAGAGAATCAGAGCATAAATATTAGAGATTGTACTCCACTGTATTATACTGAAATCAATACAATTCAAATTTCCTTCAACGAATTAAATTTTTCCGGAAATCTCATCGAACAGGTCGGTTTGTTTTTAGCTTTTATTGGGCTCTCCGACCATCTGACGGTTGATTTTGCAATTGAGAAAAACCAACCCTGACCGCCAATGTCAGAAATTCGGTCGATCGACGTCGATTCGGTCAATTTCGATCAACCAACCCTGAGGGACAACTAGAAGAATAGGTAAATTTAAACACCACAATTCAAAAAATAGCTAACCCCACTATTTTTCGGAAAGTGACGAAACACTTTTTACAACAGAATGCTCGAATTTCATTGTGATGAAAATACTCATGAAATAGTTTTACGCTTTTAAACCACCTACAAAAAGGGAGTGATCAAGGTACATAAAATCCTTAGGGCATGTTTGGCCCAATGAGTTGTTTAACAAAGAGTTGGGGAGAAAAGTTTTATCCCTGTTTGTTCCACGGACTTGTTGAACTCGAATAAAAAATATCAACTCCCGAGACTTCTACAGTAATTATTATTCAACTCTCCAGACTTCTACCGTAATTACTATTCAAATCTGACCCGTTTTTCAAGGCAACACATTTCTCTCTCTTCCTCTCTCTCCCTCTCACAATATTTTTAATTATTTAAAAAAAACGTAATTTAAACAAAATGTGTAAAATGACTAAAAATGCAATTCAACCTATTTTTATTATTTTAAATATAAATTAAGTTGTTCAATCAAAATTGATACTTAAACCAAATTCAAAATGTAGTATTATTACAATGGAGAATAAAAACATTAGTTTATTTGAATCCGTTTAAATTAACAGATTAAAATCTTTCAAATTCACATGTAATATTTAACACTATTGTACGACTCTCTTTTATTTCAAAACTACTCAAATAAAATGAATAATTAATGTGAGTGATATTGAAAAAAGAATGTGAAGTATTTGGGTCAAAATTATTGTTCTTATCTTTAGAGAAATTTGTGAATGATACATAAAATAAAAAAATAAAAACCGTACTTTTAAATTTTATTGGAAGAAGTTCTTACCAATGAAAATATTGGAAAATTATAGAAAAAAATTGTACAAAAAAAAAGTAGCTAAAATAAACCGGTTGAGACGCTGATTTTCGGATATAGTGGATTCATATGGAATTAGGAGTTTAAAGGTGGAGACGAAAAAAAATGTGTTTGGCACGCGGGTTAGGGTAAAATATGTGTTGTTCTTTTTTTTCTTTCTAAAATGTTTGTAAAATATACCTACATTAATAAAAACAAAAAAAAATCTAAATCTTATAATTCATAAAATTAAAGACGAGTCTTAAAAAAATGGATATATATTAATAATATTTGGTATTGTGTTAAAAATTATTTTTGTTGTCTTCAAGCAAATATGTAAATGATAATATATATATATATATTAGAATTTATTGAAAGAAAAAGAAGTATTTAATAATGAAATTTTGAAAGTTTGTAAAAAAAATTTGCGTAGAAGAAACCAATTAAAATAAACTCAGATTCAAGGATCCAAGTTCAATAACTTCTTGCCCCAAACACACCACGGACTTCATAACTCCAGACTAAACAACTTCATGCTCAAAACACACATACTTCAGAACTCCCAAACTAAACAACTTCAACTCCCCCAACTCGTTGAACCAAACGTCCCCTTAGTTAAATTCAAATAAAATTTCATGTGAGTAATGTTTATTGTTTTTTTTTTTTTTAAAAAAATGTGGGATGAGAGATTGAACCTCTAATCTCTTCGTCACTAGTTCTTAAATAATGCCAATTCAGTAAGACTCGTATGAGAAAAATCGTAATTTGTTCGACAAATGTAACAACCAAAGAAAAAAATATAAAACTTTAAACTTGTTTCCAATTATTTTTTTTTTTAAATAAAAATCGAGTTAAGTAAAAATCATGAATCACATCATGAATTGACAAAATTAAAACACAAATTAAATAGATAGATACTAACATTGATTAAAACGAAGACATAGATAAGTAGTATATAATAAGAAATACACCTAAGTAATACAGATTAAAACGATGACCTAAGATAAGTAGTATATATTGAGAAATACACTTAATAATTTTTTTTTTAAAAAACCTAATAATTAGTATATATTGGGATTTGTTTCCAATTTTTTATTTTTTATTTTAATAAAAATTTTGTTAAGTAAAAATCACGAATCACATTATGAATTGATAAAATTAAAACACAGAAATTACATAGATAGATATTAACCCTAATTAAAATGATGACTTGGGATAAATTGCATATACTAAAAAAACACACTTAAATAAGTAACCTTGATTAAAATGATGACATAATAATTAGTATATATTAAAAAATACACTTATATATAATAGTATATATTGAAAAATACAAGAAAAAAAAGACAAATACTAATAAGTTCAAAAACAAGTAAAAAAATAAATAAAATTAATTACACACATTTGCATCATTTAGGGAAGATTTCACCTCAAACTCTTCATCTCCCCAACTGACACTTTTAGTTTGAAACTCCTATTTCTCACCCAAAAGTGCATGTTAATAATCCTCCAAACAACCTTCCATCTCTCTCACTATATGTCTTCCTTTATCGACGATGAGGTATATGGTACACGCCACCTACATTTTTTATTAAAATTGATCCTCTCAACAATACTCTCCATCTACAATTCTTTCTAGACACAATACGATTTGAGGTCTCCATTATAGGAATTTGTTCACGCACACACAAAACAACCTCAGGCCGTCAACGTTCATGTGTGTTCAAGACGACAATGGTGGTGGCGTCGAGTGAAAATAGAATGACGACAATGACTAAGTATCGTTCAAATGGAGCGACGACGATGACTGTGAATGTCGGTTGGTCGCTTGCGAGAGAAAATGAGACGTGCTAGAGGGAGAGACGATAGTTTGGGTGTTGCAGAAGCAAAGAAACGAAACAAAAGAAGATTATGGCATGGATGATAGGAAGAAGATGAAAGTCGTAAAAAATTATTTACGATTTTAATTTTCATTGAGTATAAAATAAATTTCATATTTGGTAGTGATTTGTATTTGATTATGAATAATATATATATATATATATATATATATATATATATATATATATATATATATATATATATATATATATTCAGAACCAATATTCACTCTCATCTCTAAAATCACCCTCGTCATCGAATCCAAATAGATGGAGTTTTCTATTATATTTTATTTTGGGCTACTTTTTTTTTTTTTTTTTTGAGTACATTGGGGTGGAGGGATTCGAACCACAGACCTCTTGGTCAGTGGTCATACATATGCCAGCTGTCGTTTTGACTTATTTTGGGCTACTTAATTCTAGTCCTTTACGACATTTTCCCCAAGTCATCTAAAATTTGAAGTTTTGCATTTGTAAACTATTTAGAAATTAATAAAATATTAAAATTTTGACTTTTTATTTTAAAGGAAATGTACCAAATTTTAGTGGGAATAACTCCAAATCAAGCTAGAAGTTGATTTCAATGGAAATTTTTCTAGTTGCGTATAAGATTATATATGAACTTGACACTCTAGTCAAATCCTCTTAAAAGAGTCTTATATGAACTTGATATTTTAGTCGAATCATCTTAAACTGTCTTTTTTACGAGTTATTTAAGGTTAGTCGAATCATCTTAAACTGTCTTTTTTACGGGTTATTTAAGGTTTATTGATTTTCTTGTTTATGTAATACTTCGACCATGCTGCCTAGACCACTGTCATGTAATTATTAGGTAAGGACAATCAATTTGTAGTGGCGAGAATATAGAAATGAATTGTGATCCCTATCAATATCAAAATGAAGAATATTATTTAGAGTTTTCTCCCTTTCTCGCACTCAATAGACAAAATATTATTGATTTTAGGAGGAGGGACGACATATCACATTATTTTCTGCCTACTGTCGATGCGTCTTCAAATTCGCCTTTAGTTGAGACTTTTGTTTTTCTAGTGGTAGCTCATATCTCTTCCTATCTTTAGATATCTAGAGAGATCCATTGTGTGCTTTCTGGAATCCAAATTTTTCTTATACCATCGCTTGAAGGGCAGATCTGCGGTCCTTCCCCTCGTCAACTTAGTAAAGTAGCTTCCTCTCTTCACCTCGTAAACTCGGTAAAGCAGCTTCGTTCTTGTGCCAACCTTTTTTTATTAGTAAAGTCAAGCTTTGACTCCCATTCTTTTCTATTGCGCCAAAGATCTCTATTTTTGCTAATATTTCACGTGTTTCTATTTATGGTTTCTATGGAACTACATCGTCACGACAAGAAATGGTCTTCGCAAGCATACCACTTTATGTTCAAGTTTTTATCTCAACCGGGAATCTTCCTCGACCCGGAGGAAGTTTTTTCATTCTTCGATTATGTGTGGAAAGATATAAATTAGATGGAAGATTCTTCTTTCTTTCCTATTCGGCGAAAGAGTGCAAAAAAAAAAAAAAAAATGTCAATTTCGAATTTAACTTTCTTTTTTTAGTTCTAAATAGAGTGTGGATTCAAAATTCTAACTTCTTGATCGAAGATATATGTCTTAACCAGTTGAGTTATGCTTTGAGTACATTGAGTGTGGGGGGATTCGAACCACAGACCTCTTAGTCATCAACACATACATATGTCCGCCGAGCTATGCTCGCTTTGGCCAAGATCTAACCTTATTATGTCTAAATAGGAGAGAGGGAGGAGGGAAAATTAGACAATTTCTCATTAAGCTTTGTAATGAATAACAAGCACCATCTTATATATATAATAATAACATTCCAAGTAGTTGAGTCTATTCTCAAATATCTCAATATATGTAACATCTCAATATATGTATGTATGGTTAATGTCAACATCAGCATAGCTCAATCAAAATATTTTATAATTTAGTGATCAAGAGATCATTCAATGTTCAAATCTTCCCCTCCACATTTTGTAGAAAAAAATATGTATTGTCTATTAACTTTTTTTATTTTTTATTAATTTTTTGAAATAATATATAATTATTTTTTTAGTTCAACTATATATATATATAGAGTGAATTTTAGTGGAAGATATAATGTTTTAACTATTTTAACTAATTATATAGCCTTTCTTAAGTCACACATGCCTTATGCACAACACAAACTATCTATGATTGAGTCATTACTCAAACAACCTTAACTTATTGAATTTGAGTAACTTTTTCTCTTAAATTTATTTAATGGCTTCAGTGATTTCACAAGAGCTTGCAGCAAGATTTTTATGAACCTACTTTATAATGCATAATTGATAAATCAATCAACTCTTTAGTTGATTAATTCAAAAAATTATTCCATTATACACCATGAAAAAGTTGACATTTTTCGAAGTTCACAACATTCGACAAAAACACTAAATGAACCTTCGATTAATCTTTTTTCGAAGGTTTACTCAACCTTCAAAAAGTGTTAAAATAAATTTCGTCAGAAAAACTTTCCAAGGGTTCAATAACATTAGAAAATTAGGGTTTTTTGAAAGGTTATTAACCTTCGAAAATTAGTTTTTTTTTCCAAAGGTTTATAATGTTATTTTCAACGATTTTAAAGCTTTCGAAAATAATTTGTTATCGACGTTTGAAAAGCGTTCGAAAAAATTAAATTAATCCAATTTTCATTTATTATTAGTAAATCTCGGAAAATTCTCTACTAATCCCTACCTGTAGTGCCATAATTGTCAAACACAAATCCTAATTGTCAAACACAAGGATAGAAAACAATAGACAAGAAAATATGGTAGCTATTACTTTTTTTCAAATCCAAGAAGGCAAAATACCAAACAGAGGTAAAACAAGCTAATAATGAAAAATATATGTAAGGCACTTACTAAAAAGTGCAAGGACAGGCAACACTATTGTTCTCTAGATAAATAAGCAATAAGTGGTTTCAATACAACAACCATAAGTGCTTTGATTTAGAGGATAGTTGCTTTACGACAATTGAAGTCCCATCCGAGAGTACTCTACCAAACACATTTTGGTTCATTTCAAAGTCATTTTGGATTACAAAACTATTTTGAGAAAACACTTGAAAAGAAGGTTCATATATAAAACAATGATGAAATAGAGAGTGAAGATAAAATTTTCACGACCATATACCTTGTAGACCGGACCAAAACCTCCCTCACCGATCTTATATATGTCGAGTCAAAGTTGTAGGTAAAAAAACACAGAATGACAAACTACAGATGATCTATACAAACTCATCACATAAGTCATAAACCAACTCCTTTAGTTAGGTGAAATTACAATTCTAAACATAAAAGGAAAAACTACTTGGAGTTTGAGACTATAAGGTAACCTAATATTTGAGTAGAAAAAACTGCAGACAATACTAAAGATATAGTCTTCAAATCAACTCATTAATATGTAATGATTGTACTCTGAAGATTTGACCGTAAAAACTAATGGACACTTCAACCACTATTTACCCCAACTTAGGGAGAATTTCTAGTACATCCTTGGTATGAAATTTCTCCATACCACTGCCTTTAAATATCTGACATGTCGATTCTTTTAAAATTAAAAAACATTAAGTTTGATGTGGGGTTCATTTTTCTTCTCTTTCATCTTCTCCGTTCTCCCTCTCTTTCATCTTCTCTGTTCTCCTCCTTCACTCTTCCCTTCATTTTCTCCCTTGGTTTAGAACAACAAAATTAAAATCACCATCATCAATTTTTTAATTAATTTTTTTTTGGGAAAAAATCAGTTTATACCCCTAAACTTTGAGGGTTGTATCAATTAAAACCCTAACTAACAATTGTATCAATTTAAACCCTAAACTTTCATAAGTGTATCAATTTACACCCTCTAGTATAAAAATGTAAGCTTTTACCTGTGTTGAGACTTGTAAGTTATTAATTAAATTCTTAAATTTTCATAGAATTGATTCATTTATGAAAGTTTATAGGTTTAATTGTTAAAATCATAAGTCTCCACCCGGTTAAATTATTTTTTTTCAAATAAAATCTAACCGAAGGTGTAAATTGATACACTTATGATAGTTCAGGGTTTAAATTGATACAATTGTTAGTTTAGGTTTTAATTGATACAACCCTCAAAGTTTAGGGGTATAAATTGATTTTTTCCCTTTTTTTTTCTTCTCTTTCATCTTTTCCTTTCTCCCTCCTCTCTTCCCTTCATTTTCTCCTGTTAGTTTAAAACAACATGATCAAAATCGAAATCAATTTTTTTTGTTTCTAAATTCAGGAGATAATCCACAAGGTTTTTTTAATGCCAAGTATTAATCCAACAATTCAAGAAATAGTTAATAAAACTATTAGCAAGGGTATTTTAATTTTGTTGGTTTCTAAATTCAGGAGATAATCTGAGTTTTCAATGTCAAGTAATAATCCAGTTAAATACGGGAATGATTACCCAATACATAGAAATCACATGAATATGAGAAAAAATTATTAACAAATTTTGAACTCATAAAATTGTTTAAATAACAACTCTCTAGAGAAGATAAAAGAGAGAAAGAAGAAGGAGAATGAAAAAAGATGGAAGATAATGAAATTTGTTAATTAAAAAATTAGTGATGGTGATTTTGATTTTGTTGTTCTAAACCAACCCGAAGAAAATGAAGTGAAAAATGAATGAGGAGAACAAAGGAGATGAAAGAGAGAGAGAATGAAGAAGATGAAAGGGAAGAAAAGTGGACCCACATAAAACTTAATATTTTTTTAATTTTAAAAGAATGGACATGTCACATATTTAAAGGCAGTGGGATGGAGAAATTCCAAACGGATGTACTAGAAATTCTCTCCTATTTACCCTACCTAACAAGTCGCATACTAGTCAATTTGAATAAATGGAGGAGGGAGTAATGGAGCGCCCTATTTTGGTGATTGAATTCATAGAACAAAGAGAGTGAAATTTGAGTTCCAGAAAGCGCTTAACCTACCCACGGCTTTAAGCAATTGCAAAAAAGTTTGAATATCTGTTGTTTCTAAGAGAGAAGAGAAATGGGAATGCAACTACTACATTTTCATTCAATAAAATCTGATCTTAAATACACTTTCTAAATGCTAAAAGTAGCTTAGTTAACTCCATAAAAACAGCCACTAACTCCACTAACTCTAACTCCACAAAAATAGCCACTTACTCCACTAACTCTAAATATATCAATACTTACCCCACTAACTTCAAATATAGCAATTTACTAAAAATAGACTTTAGCTTTGAGTTAACTAACATACTCCTCCTAACTCAAATGCTGCAAACATCTAGCTTGCTCCTAATACAACTACACTACTTCTCTCATATACCTCACTCAGCAGTCTAGTCCTTTAACTGGTGTATCATCAACCAGTTCATAAGGATCCAGAGAAACTTCTTGTTTCTTCACCTCTGCTTCTTCTGTCCAGTCCCAATCCTCATCCTCCAAGAATTGAACATCCCTACTAATCACCATCTTCTTTTTGTGAGGTTGATAGATCTTGTACGCTTTAGACATCATGGTGTAGCCTACAAAGATTCTTGCTTTTGCCTTTTCACTCAACATGTCTCTCTCCACCTGTAGAACATGAGAAAAGCACAAACAACCAAACACCTTCAAATTTTTCAGTTTTGGTTTAGTACTAAACCAAACTTCATAGGGTGTCTTCTTCTCCAATACCCTTGTAGGTAGTCTATTCAATAAAAAAACTGATGTATTTGCTGCTTCAGCCCAAAACTCCTTTGACAAGCTCTTCTCATGCAACATGCATCTTGTCATCTCCATAATACTCCTGTTCTTCCTCTCACTAACTCCATTTTGTTGTGGAGTATATGGAACAGTGAGTTGATGCTCTATTCCAACTTCTTCACAAAAGGTATTGAACCTTTGTGACGTGTATTCAGTCCCGTTATCGGACCTTACCATCTGAATCTGACAACCACTCTGATTCTCAACCCATCTTTTAAACTTCAGAAACACTTCAACTACTTCAGACTTATGTTTCATGAAGTAAATCCAACACATTCTGGTATAATCATCAATAAAAATAATGAAATACCTACTACCATTGAGTGAGGGAGTTGGTTGAGGTCCACACAAGTCAGTGTGGATGAGCTGTAACTTTTCAGTTGCTTTCCAAATTGAGTTCTTGAATGGCAACCTCGTTTGCTTCCCTGTCAAACAAGCTTTACAATTTGCTTTCAGCTCCTCCAGAACTGGTACTCCAACTGCCATCTCATTCTTCTGCAAATATTGCAACCCTTTCTGATGAAAATGCCCCAACCTCTTGTGCCATAGCTCAGTGTCACTCACTTGACACTTGAAAGCTATTTGTTCCTTCTCGAGTGGATCCAATAAGAAACTCTTGTGCTGCATCTTTATTTTGAACAACTCATTTCCACTAGAATCGAAAATAAGGCATTTTCCTTCTTCAAATAACACTTTGAATTTCTTCTCTACTAGTTGACCAACACTTAACAAGTTTTGATCAATCTCAGGAACTAGGAGCACTTCAGTAATCAACTTGGTTCCTGCACAGCTCTCTATTGACACTGTGCCTTTCCCCTTCACTTCTAGATACTCACCATTTCCTATCTTCACCCTTGACTTGAATGACTTGTCAAGGTCCTTGAACAACTCCTTGTCACCTGTCATGTGATTGGTACACCCACTATCAACCAACCAACTGTCACATTGAGTGACTGATGAGAAACAGGTAGCCACAAAAAGTCGATCTTCTTCTTGTTGTAATGCAGCATGTGCTCCTCCTTGCTGTTGAGATCCCTTACAGAATCTTTCAATGTGCCCCATTGAATGACACCTTCTACACTTCACATCTGGCCTTCTCCAACATCTGAAGTGTGGATGATTATGTTTCCCACAGTGCTTGCATGCACTGCCCTTGCTGAAACTTGCACTTCCATCATCCTTTACAGCATAATCTGAGCTACTGCTGCCACTATCATTTCTCCCTCGCCACTTCTTCTCTCTTCCACCTTCTCCCTGCTGCATTCTGACTTTCAGTGCCCCCTCAATGCTTCCTTCTTGCCTCATCAACCTCCTCTGCTCTTGTGCTTGTAAAGCACTTACTAACTCTATCACCTTGAGTTTAGAGAGGTCTTTGGTATTTTCTAAGGAAGCAATGGTTGCTTCATACTTCTCAGGAACTGAAACCAGAATTTTCTGAACCAATCTATTGTCAGATAAATCAGTTCCTAATGCTCTTGCCTTGTCGGCAATCGCAATCAACTTGTCTGAGTATTCTTTAATGGACTCAGACTCCTTCATTTGCATTCTCTCGAATTCCCTCACCAAGTTCAACACTTTCATGCCCTTGATCCTCTCATCACCTTCATACTCACCTTTGAGGAAGTCCCAGATCTCCTTTGCTGACTTCAAGGTCATAATTCTGTTGAATATGGATGAAGACACAGCTGCATATAGGCAAGCTCTAGCTTTTGCCTTCCTGGTGACCCTCTCCTTGTGAGTCTTGATCTGGTTGATTGTTGAATTATCGGTAAGTGCAGCAACCTCATAGTCGCTCTCAACTGCTTCCCAATAATCACAAGCCTCCATGTAGGCTTGCATTCTGATAGCCCATGCTTGGTAGTTTTCTCCATCAAACACTGGTGGAGCCAGTGAAGAAAGACTGCTCGATCCTGATTCCATCTCACTCAAATCTCAAAGTGTATCACTCGGTTTCTCTAAGGGATATCTCACTAACTCTCACTCACAGGCCCCTTAAGAATTTTAGCTCTGATACCACTGTTGTTTCTAAGAGAGAAGAGAAATGGGAATGCAACTACTACATTTTCATTCAATAAAATCTGATCTTAAATACACTTTCTAAATGCTAAAAGTAGCTTAGTTAACTCCATAAAAACAGCCACTAACTCCACTAACTCTAACTCCACAAAAATAGCCACTTACTCCACTAACTCTAAATATATCAATACTTACCCCACTAACTTCAAATATAGCAATTTACTAAAAATAGACTTTAGCTTTGAGTTAACTAACAATATCACTTCCAAATCATACAAAAAAAAAAAAAAAAAAAAAAAAAAAAAAATGGAATGAATTAAGTTTCAAGTAAAATCAAACACTGTAATGAGTTTTTATGAAAAATGCAAAAACCGCTCATGAACTCTATGAGTTGTTACAATCACACTCTCAAAACTTTTAGTTGATCAATCACCCCCCTAAACTTATAACATTGTTGCAATTAAATCAAGTATTGCAAAGTGCATAAACCATCCTGAATTATATGCAGGGGCGGATCCAAGAATTTTTGTCAGAAAGGGCACAATTCAAAAATTATTTGTATATGTATGATCCATAAACTTTAAAACGTATGTAATAGTGTAATAGGTCTCTAAAATTTCAATTTTGTATCTAACAAATCCATAATTTTTCAATTTTTTTATCAAATAGAAACATATTCTAAAGTTTAAAAAATTAATTGTTTTATTAAACATAAATTTTTATTTTGTGTCTAATAGGTCCTCAACTTAATCGACATTTTTTAAAAAACCACGTATGTATTAGATAAAATATTAAAACTTTAAGGTTCAATCATAGATAAAATTAAATCTCTCTAATAGAACAACTATTGTTTTTTAAAAAAATAATAACAAAATTGAAGGTTCATAAATCTATTAGACATCGTTCAAGTTTAAAGATTTATTGAACGCAAAATTTAAAAATTAGATACCAGACATTTAATTTTCATGGATCTATTAGACATCATTTTGAAATTTGAATGACTAAATTTATAATTTTATCTTCATATAAATATAATTTAAAATATACGATATATAATATTTATAATAAAAATATTGATTCTAAAATTATAATAAATCATTATAGAATTATTTATGTAAATAGGTAGGTAAATAATGAATTTAAAATATTTATAATTTTTTTAAAAAGAATTACGGGTTATTTTTGTTTGCATTTAATTTACCTAAACTAATTTATTAAAGATGGTTTTATATTAAAATTAAATTAAATAAATAAATGCAGATTATAATGAAATTAACTAAATCTTAATTAAATAATATATAAAATTAAAAGGAGAAGATAGGCAAAAGTTAAAAAAAAAAAGGCGGGGATGGAACTCGAGACCAAAGCGCGCAGAGATGTAAAAAGGTGCCTCATGACCATCATTCCAATACAAGACAGTATCAATATTTTGATTTTGTTTATATAAATATATAAACAAAGCCAATTTAATTTTGTATTTTTATATACAAATATACAAACTAAATAATTCGAGGGGCACGTGCCCCTGGCCCCTACGTGCATCCGCCCCTGATTATATGAGTTGTTCTAATTAAACTCTCAAATTTGAAAATCAAAGTTTTTTTTCATGGTTAGTATTATACCTTTCAAATTGTATAAAACTAAAAAAAGTTTGGTTACATAGTAACAATTCTAAAATTCGAGAGTTTGATTGCAACGATTCGTATAGTTCAGACTCGAAGATAGTTTATATATTTTGTAAAATTCAAAGACTTAATAGTAAAATTTCATAAATTTAAAAGAGGGTGATTCAATTGAATGTTTAAAGGTATTGTAACATATTTTTTTTTTGTCAACATATTGGAGTTGGGGATTGAACCTAGAACCTCATTGTCGCTAGGCGATACATCATATCGTTGAACTATGCTTTTGTTCGGTAATTGTAACAACTCTTATAGTTTAAGACGGTGATTTTTTACAATTTTCTGTATAAATAGAATTACTACTGACTGACACTGAATTAATTTTGAACATCAAATCATGAGCTTGGATTAAAGAAAGAGCACACATTGGACTCTAAACCCTAAGATTGACTGTGAGTTTCATTGGTCAAATAGAAAGGGAGATTTAACCAACACAGTAAAAAACGGGAGAATTTCTAGTACATCCGTGGTATGGAAAAACTCCATACCACTGCTTTAAAAAACAATGACACGTGGCAAAATGGTTTAAAAAAATAATATATTTAATAGTGTGGGTCCCAGTTAAACAACCATTTTGCCACGTGTCATTTTTTTAAAGGCAGTGGTATGGAGTTTTTCCATACTACGGATGTACTAGAAATTCTCCCGTAAAAAACAAACAGACCAAGAATAAAGAATATGTAAAAACAGCCAATGAGAAAGGAAAATAGTGAATTTTCATAGCACATGAATAAATCCTCAAAGAATGTGCTGTTTGAAGTTTAAATTATTATTAAAATATCAGAAAAAAACATCCGTCAGATTGAGATTGGTTATGTTGGTCGGTAGGCAAAGCCAAGTTGCTGATTTCTTTGCATCGTTTTTTGAAGCTTCCCTAATCCACGTACTCACCATGCAGTTTTTCATCAACTTCCAAGATTATTTTTATTCTCTCTATAATAAAAATATTACAATTTAATAATATGATACTATATTGTTTTTATTAGATCATAAATATTAGTGAACATCTACATTTTAATTGAATATAATAGAAATGGATGGATGGAAAATGAAGTACGTACACTTCATAGAGAAGTGGAAGGATGTGGATGTATACAATCTTCTAAAATATTTGTAAATATATATGGTTTTCTAAGAGTAATTGTGGGAAATGCGAATATTGTCTCGTATCAGAAAGTGAAAGTTTCATATTATATAAGTGAAGGAGCGACCACAAGAGGATCGATAAATGTCCATTCATATTTTTAATGAGATAAATGGACAAAAGCTAAAAATAGAACGAATGTCAAAAATAAATCGAACTAAAATACCCCACTAAAACGTATGATCAATAGATAAGTAATTGCAGCTAATTGCTGATTTAAAATTTAAATGTAATTAATAAATGTTATAAGATTATCATACTGCAAAAATAAGACGATCTTTAAATTGGATCCAACAAATCCTCCAAAGCGTGATGATAAAAAATTCTAAGTAAAACAACTCAAAAATTAAAAACGAATCAACAAGAAAAGTTTCTATCCAAAATCTTGCAATTCATCGAATTGTGTACTTGTGAATTTTGCAAATACAGGGTACTTGTAGTTCACCGAATTGCAAAGTAGTGTACATACAATTCACCAAATTGCAAATATAGGGTGTGTTATGATTTGATTGCATTGTTATTAGTTTAGTTAGGTTGTTATTATTCTTCTACTTTTATGCTTACTTTGGCCTATCCTATCATAACTCTTTGTTAGGGTCCGTTTGTTCGTATGCTATTTATGTTGGGAATTTATTGGAAAAAACTCAACACATGAATATTCAAGAATAAAGACATTCAATTCAAGAACAATCATGATAGAACTTTGTGATTTAAGCATGAAAGAAAACTAAATCAAAAGAGATTAGAATTACCTGGAACCATTAGATGTGATGAATCCATAGCACGCAACACTTTATGGTTTGGGGTCTTCCTCATCTATGCAACTCAAACTAATCATGGGCAATCCTCTCTATCAGAGAGGAATAGGAGACTAAAGCAGCATAGCCTATTGAAGACCATAACCACAATCAAACCCTTTATTTCGCAATTCTTACACATTCTCATCCTCTAATCAAATTCTTAGTCACAAATCTTAGATTCAAAGATTTAAGAAAGATGACATGTACTTTGTATCTCACTATTTAGCAAAGATTAAGGAAGTTGCTGATAAACTAGTGGCTATCGGTGAACCCATTTCGTTAAAAGAGACCACATCTCTTATATTTTGGAGGGTCTTGACCCTAAATATAATCTGTTTTGCGTGACCTCTATTCAACACCGTGTTTAACTCCCAGGTATCGAGGATGTTTGTACTCTGCTTCTTAGTTATGATTATCGACTGGAAAAACAGAATACAATTGAGCATCTTCACAATGTTCAAGCCAATCTCGTAAATATGCAAATTCACACTACCCGACAACCAAAAAAAGTCAAAACCACAATCAAACCCCTTATTTCACAAAAATCAGGAATCGAATACTGCCAGTGTCTTGGGCAAGCCAATTACCTCCTCTCATTTTGTGAAAAGTAAGGGCCCGTTTGATAACGTTCTCGTTTCTTGTTCCCTGTTTCTTGTTTCTTGTTTCTTATTTTTTAAGAACTAGAAACAGGAACATGTTTGATAACTACTCTTGTTTCTTGTTTCTTGTTTCTTGTTTCTTTAAAAAAAGAAATAGAATCAGAAACTTGTTTGATAACAGTTTCTTGTTTCTTGTTTTTTTTTTTTTTCCTTTTTTTTCCTTTTATTTATAGTTAAATATAATTTAGTTAGGGATGGTTGCACAAATAGCAATCAGGCCCAAACTAATTGCAAATTTAGCAAACTTTAAAATGTTTTGCAAATATGGCAAAAAAACCCGTTTCTATCACTGATAGACTTTATTATATCACTGATAGACTTCTATCAGTGATAGACTATTATCACTGATAGACTATTATCACTGACAAAAATCTATAAAAAGCTCAGGTGATCAACGATAGACTTCTATCAGTCATAAGATATAGTGATAGAAATTGCTATATCCGCAAAATTTTTAAAAACATGCTATATTTGCAAACAATAAGTCTTAAATTGTCATTTACTACAATTTCCCATTTAGTTATATAGTATAAAAAATATATAACATGCATTAAAATATATACAGCAAAACTAATTATCAAAAGCTACATTATTTAATACAAGTAAGTCCCAATACAAAATTAACAACACTAATAAAAAAAAATTATCTGTAATGTCATGTTTCACTCGAGTCATTTTGCATTAAATGATGTCGACTCAGATCCAACTCAATTATATAACTCTGTAAATGTCGTTGTTGTAAAATATTAAATTGGGACTAAATGCATGTTTTAGTGAGCAAAATTTATATTTGCAACATTTTAATTGGTTCAAGTATATTAAATACTAACAAATATATAAATATATATTATAAAATTTAAATAATATATAAATATATATTTTTAAAAAAAATTAAAAAATAATATTAAAAATAAATAAATATACATACATATACTGCAAAATTTAAAATTCAAAATCAAAATAAAATATTAAAAACTACAAAATTAAGAAATAAAATATATACCATCTTGGCCTCGAAGCTAGGAACTAAGAAGAAGAGAGAAAATTGGGCACCCATTTGGACCAACAAGCCAAAATCATGTTTAAATAAAATGGGAACAAAATAATATTAAAAAAAAACGGAACAAAAAGAAACACCTTTGTATAGTTTCTCAAATTTTGCCTCTTTTTTGGAAACGTTTCTAAAAATTTAGAAACAAGAAACGAGAATAGTTATCAAACAAGTCTGTTTCTCAAAAAATGAGAAACGAGAACAGGAAACGGGCCCTAAGTGGCCCACCCGATCTCAAAATCCAAACATTAGTAAAGTGCAGTGCCAAATATATAGTAAATTTGGCTATTCGACTTTGACGTGTTATCAACGGGAAAACCATCTTGGCCTCGAAGCTAGGAACTAAGAAGAAGAGAGAAAATTGGGCACTATTTGGACCAACAAGCCAAAATCATGTTTAAGTAAAATGGGAACAAAATAATATAAAAAAAAAACGGAACAAAAAAAAACACCTTTTTATAGTTTCTCAAATTTTGGCTCTTTTTTGAAAACGTTTCTAAAAATTTAGAAACAAAAACGGGAATAGTTATCAAACAAGTCTGTTTCTCAAAAAATGAGAAACGAGAACAGTAGTAAAATGCAGTGCCAAATATATAGTAAATTTGGCTATTCGACTTTGATGTGTTATCAACGGGAAAACCTTCGATATAAATCTCTCTCTCACCCTTCCCCACAAGCATTTATGCCAATTTCCTCTACGGATCTATTGATGATAGTAGGAATAGTCCATGTATGTTATATTGTGAGTGAGGTCCCTTCATCTTTTCGATGTGGGATCCTCAACAAGGAGCAAGTGACGGTTTGAAATGGTTAATCTCTTCCCATATCGCATATTGACTCTTTTTTTCCTTTCCATCTATTTCAAAAATGCCCATTCATTTATCTCACGTGCTTTACATTACTCTAATTAATCGATTATAATTATTAAACAACCCCTCCAGCACACTAACTCAGCATCAGTCAAACAACTAGCTACAAACCAACACTTCCTAAATTACAACTCAATTAACATTCTGTCAAGAGGAAGAATGTTGCCCCATTGCGTAAAATGAAGATGAAGTCAAATTCCCTAAGTTAATCTTAACAGTGTCATGATTTTCAAGGATGTCTTTGCAACATGCATATGTGTATTAACATACATTTCTTCAATAAGAATGATCAAGGGAATGAGATTTAGTTTTCTACAACATACTTGTGTTCTTGATCTTTACTTTTATGGTATTAGAGCACGGTGACAAAGCCTCTTTCTTTGTTTTCGTGTGATTCTGTATGTAAACAACATGTCCTTTATACTATCCAAACATTTCAAATAATGTATGTTGTAGTGTGGGAAACATACCCATGTATCTTATATATTGTGGGTGAGGTCCCTCCATCTATCCCGTTCTCTCCCAAATGGGATCCCCAACATGCCCTCTCAAGTGTTAAGAATTTGGAGCCTAAACTCAATAAAAACCCACAAGCCCAATATAACCTCCTTAAGCAACTTTTGTAATTGGTTCAATTAAAAGGTGGTTTTATTTGGCTTAGATGTGGGTGGTTTTTTCTATAAAAGGAAAAATGGTGGGTGTTCAATAATCAATCAACAAAAGAAGAGAAAAATCAAAGAAGGAAGATATTGGTTTCTACCGTGGAGTCCTTTTGGAAGTCAATAGTCATTGTTGGGCTATTGAAGGTAGTTTGTAGCGCTGAGCCGCTTCTTGTAATCTCCATTATAGTTGATTGTTGATCCGAAGTCAATAGTCATTGTTGGGCTATTGAAGGTAGTTAAGTCAATAGTCATTGTTGGGCTATTGAAGGTAGTTAAGTCAATAGTCATTGTTGGGCTATTGAAGGTAGTTTGTAGCGCTGAGCCGAAGCTTCGTTGTTGATTCGAAGTCAATAGTCATTGTTGGGCTGCCGAAGCTTCGTTGTTGATTCGAAGTCAATAGTCATTGTTGGGCTATTGAAGGTATGAGCCGAAGCTTCTTGTAATCTCCAATATAGTTGAGAACCAGTATAACTTATATGATCGATAACTTATTCCGCGTTATTTATATCTCGTGTATTTTTCCCAACATCAAGATCCAAACATGCCCTCTCAAGATCTATCCCGTTCTCTCCCAAATGGGATCCTAACATGCCCTCTCAAGATGGTGTCTCTCTGAGTTCACCACCATGTATCTTATATTGTGGGTGAGATCCCTTCATTTTTCCAATGTGGGATCTTCAACATGGTCCAAGTTCTTCTCCAACCAAAGCAAACCAAAAAACAGAGGGCAAATTGGCACAATTACCCGAGGTAAGCAACAATGCAACATCCGATTCCCAACTAATTAGGTTAATAGGAATAATGATGGCCTATTAACCTCTTGGGTTTATAGGAACCATTGGGGGGATAAACAAGTTCAAGGAGTTAGTGTGACAAATTGGCTGCCATGAAAAAGCCAATGGATGATCTTACCAAGATATTTCACATTGCAAGGGGACTAGGCTTAAAGTACAAAGGTTTAAATATCACTCAATTGGAAAAACTCTACTACAATTGAAAATGGACAACTTATCTTGACAATGTGTTGGTAGTTCTTGAGATATATAAAAATCGACTCTCTTTTAGAAAGTTAACTAAAGATAATAATTGTTCGATTTTGTTTAACGCTAATGGTTTCGTTGTTAAGAATCCACGAGAGAAGATTATGGCCAAAGGGTATAAAATTGAAGGCCTCTATGATGTTGCATAATCTCAGCAAGCTCATCGACAATTTCATCAAGCTTTTTCGACCACCAAAATTAGAAATAAAGTACCATACTCAATTTGACATAAGATAATTGGGCACATGAATGAGCAAATAAAAACCTTATTGATGTTTCAAGTTGGAAAAAGCAAGAAAGTATTTGTGATTGTTGTCAACTTGGCAAAATTGTAGAATGCCTTTTACTTCCATATAAGAATACAGTCATGGATCCTTTAGAAAAAAAATTATCTAGTTTTTGTAGACTCCTCTCTAAATTTGCATGATTTTATTCTCTAAAAAGAAAAGTTGATTTCTTTGTGTGTTTTGTTAAGTTTCAAAAGCTAGTAAATCTCCTTGATAGAAAAATCAACATTTTTCAATCCAATATGTTCAAACTTCATCTTGAACAATGTCTTGATCCACTCGTAAACTTCTAAGATTGTAAATGAGCCAGACCATTTGGATTTTAATTTGCCCGAAAATAACCTCATTCTCGAATTGTAAAGTGGGGGTATTTGTACGGATGACCCTCCCCTCGGGAGGTGTAAAGTTTTTTGACTTTCCTTTGAAATTTTATGTTTTTTTTTACCTTCTCTCGCGATAAGCAAGTGTATTCTCCCTGTGAAAAGTCATCCGTATTCTTCGCTTATCACGAGGGCACCATCGTTGTCTCCTCGTGATCGTGTTCAGTGAAGGGTACTACAGACACTTGCTTATCACGAGAGAAGGTAAAAAAACATAAGTTTTAAAAAACCGGGTAAAAAAATCTCACGACCCCGGGTCATCCGTTCAAAAACCCCTTGTAAAGTGGCACTTTTTGCCCTTTTTCAAAATTCTTAGACAATAACTTTTGGTCATGACATGCTTTGATTTTCTCTTTGTAAATCTTCGCATTCTCATAAGACAAACGCCTGAACTCATCCAACTCATTTAACTACAAGGATCTAAATTATCCAACGGCAGTATGATCAAAATTTAGCTCTTTCAAAGCCCAAAAGACTTTGTGCTCTAATTTGAGAAGAAGCTAACATGCTTTTCCAAAAATCAATCTATAAGCGAATATTCCAAGTGGAGTTTTATAGGCAGTTCGATATACCCAAAAAGCCTCATCTAACCCTTTGAGACTAATCTTTTCTATTCGATTTTACAACCTTTTCTAAAATGCTCTTAATTTTCCTATTAGAAGTTTCAGCTTGACCGTTTAGATTGTGGAAAATACGAAGTAGAGATTCTGGGTTTCACATTATACTTGGGTAACATGGATATCATTAATCTATTGATGAAGTGAGAACCTTCCTCACTAATCAAAGCCCTACACAGGAGAACACCTATGTGGTGACTAGGGGGACCATGACCCCTAAAAAATTTTGATGTTTTTTTTTTTTTGGCAAATTACCCTAATGGTCCATCAGGTTTGAGTTTGGTAACACTTGGGTCCCCAAGGTTTCAAATCCAACAATTATACCCCTGAAGTTTGGATTTGGTTGGTTTTTGGTCCCTCCGTCCAATTTTATGTACTAACAGAATGCTGACGTGACACCTATTTTTAATTAAAAATATTATTTTATTTATTAAAATTATTTAAAAAAAAAATCTTTCTCTTTCCTCCTCCATCTTCCATCTTCCATCTTCCATCTTCTTCTTCCCATGGCCGTCGCCGGCGACTAAATTTTTTTTTCTCTCTTCTCTTGTTCATCTCCCTCTCCCTTTCTCATCCTTCTCCTTCCTCCTCCTTCCATCTTCTCCCTCCAATGGTCGTCGGCGACTATTTTTTTGTTTTTTTTCTTCGTTTTCTTCTTCTCTGTTTCTTCTCCCTCTCTCTCCCCCTTCCTCTTCCCCTTTCTTCTCCTCGTTTTTTAAAAAAATACAGATCAGTTTTGTACAAATATATGTTAATATATATATATATATATATATATATTACATTATAGATGTGTGTTAAAAAAATATAATTTTTTTTAACACATAGTATGTACATATTTTTAATTTTTTATTTTTCCCAAAGAGGACGAGATGGAGAGGGAGAGGAAGGAGGAGAGAGGGAGGGAGAGGGAGAATAAAAGGGGAAGAAGAAAACGAAGAAAAAAAACAAAAAAAAATAGTCATCGGCGTATCGCCGACGACGACCATGGGAGGGAGAAGATGGAGGGAAGAGGATGGAGGATGAGAAAGAGAGGGAGATGAACAAGAGAAGAGAACGGGAAAAATATATATATATCGCAGGCGACGACCATGGGAGGAAGAAGATGGAAGATGAAGATAAGGTGAAGATGAAGATGAAGATGAAGATGAAGATGGAGGAGGGAGGAGGAGGAAGGAGAAGAGAAGGAAAAAGAAAATAAAAGAAAATATATATATTTTTTAAATAATTTTAATAATTGAACAAATATTTTTAATCAAGCATTAGGACTAACATAAAATTGAACGAGGGACAAAAAAAAAATGAACCAAATCCAAACTCTGGTTTAATTGTTGGATTTGAAATCTTGTGAAAGTGCTACCAAACCCAAAGAAGATTAGGGTAATTTGTCCTTTTTTTTTTTTAATACAGGTAAACATAATGCTTTAAAATATATAGTATTAATACTTAAAATATATTATCCCCCAACATTCGTGTTGTCTTGAGTTCAAATCCCAACAAATTCACTTTTTTATGCCTTTATATTTTTTTCAGGGCTAAGTAATTTCTTTTTTATTTTAATATATATAATAAATGTAACTATTTTTATTTATTTAAAAATAAATAGAAATTTATCCTTAAAAATAATTCATACGTATAATTTCTTACAAATATCAATGATAAACCACCCTTCATATTTTATTTTTAATATTTAATTCTATAAGAAACAAAATTTATTCACATTAGATTGTGTTTTTTCTCGAATATTTTTTTTTTCAAAGTGTTTAATAATTCTTTGAACCTTCAATTTTGTGTGTTAATATATCCACAAACTTTAAAAAGTGTTCAATATATTTTTCAACTTTAAATTTTGTATCTTATAAGTCCTCGAATTTTCAAGTTTAAGTATAATAGATCTTTGTCCTATTCGACATTTTTTAAAATTCAGGAATTCATTAGAAACAAAATTGAAAGTTTAGGGACTTATTGGACATGTTTAAAGTTTAAAAACTTATAAGATGATAGATTGAAAGTTTAGGGACTCGTGCATTAGAGACTTTTTAAAGTTTAGGGATCTAATTGACTCAAACTTTAAACTTCATGGATTAAACTTGTAATTTAACTTTTGTTTGTTCTAATTGATAAGACATCGAGATGAGCTAAATTATATGATCATACTAAGTTTATTTGAACTTAGTTAGGAAGCCTTTGGTAAACTTACATATTCTTAACACCAATAACTTATTTTTAAGGTCAACGTAACGTGAGAGTGTGGATTCGAACCTCTAACTTTTTTGTGATACATATATATATTTTTATATTTATATAACACAATATTTTTGCCCCCCAAAATTTACTGTCTAGAACCGCCTCTGGCCCTAGCAGTAGCAAATCTTGTAAAAACATGTTTGTGCATAAATTTTAAAATAGTTTGAGCATCATTGAATGGACATGCAATTTCTTCTACCTATTTGGAGACATAATCAACAATAAGAAAAATATATAAATTTCTAGAAGAAGGGGGAAATGTCCTTCTTATGTTACTAGTTCTTTGGCACCTATCAAATGCTCTACAAAAAAGGTTGAGCATCCTTAAATATAGAGGGTGATAACATGAGAAAACATATTATTTTACGCTCTCATTTCATTAATTTTTCCTTCTAAACTTAAAGTCGAGAACAACTTTGTTAAGGAAAACCGGACCTCCACAAGGATATAATATTGTCCACTTTGGGCCGAAACCCGCATGATTTTGCTTTTGGTCACCCAAAAGGCCTCATACCAATGGAGAATATTATCCCTCCTTATATACCATGATCTTCCCCTAATTTTAACCGATGTGGGACTTTGGTCGCACTCCACAACAATCCTCCCCTCGAACAAAGTACCACCGAGAACCTCCCCTCAAATTGGGAACCTCCCCTCAAATTGTCATATTTATCCGTCTAGCTCTTATCTAGGGCAAACTCCTTCCACTGGAGCACCACCGCCTCAAATTGTCATATTTATCCGTCTAGCTCTTATCTAGGGCAAACTCCTTCCACTGGAGCACCACCGCCTTTCCGATAGAGCGCTTTTATCTAGGGCAAACTCCTTCCACTAGAGCACCATCGCCTTTCCGATAAAGCTCATACCACGGATTACTATTGGGAGATTCCTTTATTCGACACCCGAGGATTTTTACAAACATGATTAAGGGCATGGCTCAGATACCACTTGTTAAGGAAAACCGGACCTCCACAATGATATGATATTGTCCACTTTGGGCCGAAACCCGCATGGCTTTGCTTTTGGTCACCCAAAAGGCCTCATACCAATGGAGAATATTGTCCCTCCTTATATACCATGATCTTCCCCTAATTTTAACCGATGTGAGACTTTGGTCGCACTCCACAACAAACTTATGCGTGATATATTGTAGAAAAAGTTTTGTATTCACAAAATGTGCCAAATCTAACAACATTTGTATTTTTAAGCAAATCATGGCAAAATTGGAGTTGCGCGCATCTTAAAAGTTGCATTATAAGACAAATCGCAAATCAGTTGCAGCAAAAGCAACTTCCCTGAAGCGCATCTTCAGGCCGAAGAAGCGTAGAAGAAGTCTTGGCGCGTAGAGAACTGTGGAAACACTATGCGGAAAGAAAATGAGCATTGCACATTATCCAATGTTCGTACGCCTGCCATAAAGCACATTCCTTTTTTCGTGCGCGTTGATCCCTCACACCGTCAGAAAAAACACTATGCGAAGAAGTCTTGGCGCATAAAGCACTGTGGAAACACTATGCGGTCAGCCATTGCGGAAAGAAAATTAGCATTGCACATTATCCAATGTTCGTACGCCTGCCATAAAGCACATTCCTTTTTTCGTGCGCATTGATCCCTCACACCGTCAGAAAAAACACTATGCGGTCAGACATTGCGGAAAGAAGATGAGCATTGCACATTATCCAATGTCCATACGCCAGCCATAAACCACATTCATTTTTTAGTGCGCATTGATCCCTCACGCCTTCAGAAAAAGCATAAAACATAACCATTTGCGCAGAGTTGAGATAGAGAATTTTCATGGATAACCGAAACCAAGAGGGAGTTCCTTGTAAAAGTTCTATAAGGGGATCATAACTTCAGATATATCTCCACAATGGTATGATATTGTCCACTTTGGGCATAACTCTCATGGCTTTGTTTTTTGTTTCACCAAAAAGACCTCATATCATTGAAGATAAATGTTCTCACTTATGTACCCATGATATTCCTCTTATCTAACCAATGTGAGACTTTGTTTGTATTCCCATCAATCCTCCCCTGGAACAAAGTATCATCGAGTCTTCCCTCAAATAGTCAGGCTCACCCATTTCTTTATTCAGCACTAGAGGTTTAATTTCGACACGGGATTTTCTTTCGACATGCACGAGAGGATTCTTTTTACAAGGGATTTTCTGTCAACACGACTAAGGGGGATGACTCAGATACCATTTATGAGAAGGCAACAACTCCAGATATATCTCCACAATGGTATGATATTGTTCACTTTGGGCATAACCCTTTTGACTTTGCTTTTGGTTTCACCCAAAATGCCTCATACCACTAAAGATAGTTGTCCTCACTTATATACCCATGGTATTCCCCTTATCTAACCAATGTGAGACTTCTTTTGTACTTCCAACAATCCTCCCCACGAACAAATACCATTGAGCCTCCCCTTAAATAGTTAGGCTCACCCATTTCTTGTAAAATAAAAAGCCCAAAACAAATCACTAACTATTTGCTTTCTTTGGCAGGTGTTGGAAAAGTGATGAGAATTCAACCACGTTTCAGTTGCTACCTTCTTGCAAATGAGGTGTTGCCCTAAGTTCCTTCCAATTACACATTTTGTAGAGAGAGAAAATCTGAAGGTGGATGACTATGGCAATTTCTTCATCTGGAGAGAGAGCTTCGTGCAAATCTGGAAATCGAAGAAGTAAATCGAGATAAAGAGAAGAATGAGAAGAAGAAGAAAAAGAAAAAGCGAATTTACATGGTCCGGTACAATCGACCTACATCCACGGGAGGAAATGAGTTGATTCTTCTTTATTTGGATTTTGTAGAAGATGATACAAAAGATAAGCAACTCATAAACTAAGACTCTTTGTGTGTTCTATTCTTTGTAATCTCACTATAATCCATATAATCTTTTTAGAATGAGATCTCCTATTTATAGTAAGGTAGATTCATGTTAGTGTAGTGGAACTGCGGGTAAGCTGAAACGAAAGCAACCTTGACATTAAAGGCTCTTTTGGAGAAGAAGTAAAAGAAAAAAAAATGGTTTAAAAATAAAAGTGAAGAGTACAAAGTACACCTAAGAAAAAAAAATTAGGCCTTTTGATTTGTTGTTCTCTCTGATGTTGAAAAGTCATAGACTGTTCTTATTGCTAGAAGTAAGGGAAAACGAGATATAGGGTTGCATAAGCTAGGTTTTGCCAGGCTTAGAAGAGCTAGAATAGGAAGGTCTACGCACACACACACGTAAGGGAGTAGCAGTTTAATCTTTGAAATGTTCTCAATTTGTGCATGCAATCGACTGTTCTCTTTTTATGTAAATGTCTTGTTTTCAAAAGCATTGAGGTTAGAGTCGTCAGCATGCAAATTAATTCTTTTGAGATAATTCAGAGTTTACCTTGCTCGAGGACTAACAAGATTTAGGTTGGGGGTATTTTGATAGCTCTCAACTAGAGCTATTATTTACTCCTTAATATTAGCTAATTATCGTGCATGTTATTGATAAATTGACCTTATTGTAGGTGTTTTGCGGTTGAAAGCTCGAGAAGTCCAAGAGCGTATTTCGGTGCTAAGAAGAGCGCTTTGAGGATTCGGGAGTGAACCGGGCAAAGTAGAGGAGCTAAAGGACAAGTTGACACTGAAGGTTCTGCGTCGAGACGCTGCAAAAAGCGTCCCGACACTGCTCCAAGGAAAAATCAGAAAATCAAACCTGAGAGCAAAATAGGTTTCAGCGCCGCGACATTGAAACCAGCGTCTCGACGCTCCGAAAGCACGCACGCGAGGATTTTCGTCCGTTGTGTCGCGACGCTGCCTGTAGAGTCTCGACGCTACGACGAGTATACAACTCATCTTCTCCGATGTTTAGGTCATTCATCATTCATTGTAGCCTCAGGATTGCCGTTTTTCCTCCGTTTTTTTGAGTTTTTTTCCCTTCTCTTGTTGTATGAACTCTAAGAACTCCATGGAAGCTTAGAGAACTCCATCTCCCATGGAAGGATAGAGGTAAGTGACTTGATTTGAGGTTTAAGGGATTGTCTAATTAGCGCTTCAATGTAAGATTTGTGAATTTATTCTACTCAGCCTAACTATTCAAGCATCTTCTTCTTCTAAGAATATTCCCATTAACATGTATCTTTGATTTGATTGACACTCAAATTGTTTATGCATGTTAGATTGTTAATTAGATTAGTGTTGCGGCCACCTCTCCTAATCGCCAAAGTAACAGGGGTTAAGTTAAGTCGTGGGGTAGCATTGCATGTTTACCTTAGTTTGCATTAGCTAACCTTGGAGAAAAGGGGATAAATCGGAATATTAACTTTGGCGTTCCAAGTTAAATATCCGTCATAATTTTCCCGTCACTTTCTTTTGATTAATTTAGGATTGATCACCTTAGATTAGTTGAATGTCAACTTTAGTTAGAATTGCACGCTTCTACCTAATTAATTGGACTTGTTTACTACGATAGTTCCGAGTAAGCAATTTATGTGTTTGAATTGTCTAGCTAAGTCAGTAGAATGTCGATGATCTAAGATGCATTAATTAACAAACCCGATTCCTGAAGTCAAGCACGTTTGTTTAATTTGTTAATTTCTTCTGTAAGCTTAATTTGATTGCATGTTGCCAATCTCGAACAAAATTCCCCAATGTTTTTATCAAATTGCAAATTCAATTTAATTGAGATCGGATTAGAACTAGCTCCCTGTGGATCGACCTGACTACCGCTATCTACAAGTCAGAGAAGCATAGTCAGCTTTATAAATATTAATTTGGCAAGCCTCGACAACCTGTATCCACCATTGATCCCAAGCTATCGAGTTGTGATACTTGGAAGTCAATAGTCATTGTTAGGCTATTGAGGGTAGTTTGTAGCGTTGTGTTTGAGTGCTTCTTGTAATCTCCATTATAGTTGAACCTGCAGTTGTAGAAGACTGGACGTAGTCCCGAGATCGGGAAAAACTAGTATAACTTTCGGTGTTGTTCTCTTTTCCCTTATCTTTATTATTGTATTTTGTGATCGATAACTTATTTGGTTCTAACATTTGAAGTGGGAACGTGATATAATCTTGTTGTTATTCCACATTATTTATATCTCGCATATTTACCCAACAAGTGGTATCCGAGCTTTTGGTTCAGGAATCATGGGAGCGACGAATCCAAAAAGTTTCGAGGGAGTCACAAAACTTGATGGGGGAAATTTTGGTTATTGGAAGATGCAGGTGAAGGATTTTCTAACCTGCAAGAAAGTGCTCAACACTTAATGAGAGACCGAAAGAGATGTCCGATGGAGATTGGGAGGACCCAGATGAACAAGCAGTTGCAAACATAAGAATGTGTTGTCAATGGAAGTAACTAGTTTTGTAGCCAACGAGACTACTGCAATCAAGCTAATTGAATAGCTTACAAACAGGTATGAGAAATTGTCTGCTAACAGTAAAACATATCTTCTTAAGAAAACTTTCAACATGCAAATGGCTGAAAAGGCATCTATTAATTCCTATATCAATGAGGTAACCACTTTAATTAATCAGTTGAAGTCTGTTAAGATAGAATTTACTAATGAAGTATATGTTATTCAGTTAATAATATCTTTACCTGAAAGTTAGGAAACGATGAAGACTCTTGTGTCTAATTCGGTAGGGAAAAATACTCTGAAGTTTTCAGGGGTTTGTGATTTAGCTTTAGCTTAAGAAATTCGTAAAAAGAGCAGCGGTAGAGAATTTTATACTACAGGATCAACTTTAGTTTTAACTAAAGGTAAAGAAATTATTAATGAGCAAAGTAGATCGAGTAGCAGTAGAAAGAAGTGTGGTAATAGGAATAAGGAGATGGAGTGTTTTTACTGTCACAAAATAGGTCACTATAGAAGAGTCAGTGTAGAAACCAAAGAGAGGATCAGAAAAGAAACATGAGGCAAACATAGTTGATGATGTCAATGTTTGTGTTGGAAGTGACACAAAGAGTTGTAGTAATTCATTTGAGTGGATTCTAGACAGTGCAGCTACTGTACACATAACTTCAGATAGAAATTTATTCACATCACTCATAGGTGGACATCATAGTCTAGTGAGAATGGGTGATGGTAGAGTCTTCAAAACTAATGGGATTGGGGATGTTAGTTTGAAGTTAGAATGTGGTAGTGTTCTGGTGTTGCATGATGTCAGGTTTGTGCCTAGAATGAAGATGAATCTAATTTCTATTGGCAAGTTGACAGATAAGGGCTGCAGGAGTGAGTTTCGCAGTAGCCAGTGTAAACCCATACTAGGATCCCAAGTAGTGGTAGTTGGCCACAAAAAATCTACAATGTACATATGTCAGTTAAATGTTGTCAAATGATCAACGAGACGGTGGATGTCAATCAAAGTCGCAGATGGTTGTTATAGAGGTGAGCCAACAACACTGATGGCCAAGTTTGATCAGTTAGATCATGATCCTTCAACTCAGAAATAATTGAGAAGACCATAAGAGAAAGTTGATGGCTATTGTCAACCCTCAATTGTCAGACGTTCGAACGAATTGAAGAAGTCGCGTAGGCGAGTGGAGGCATCAAAATGGAAGGCCAGAGCAGTTGCAAAGGTCAAAGGAAATGTCTCAATCTTGGCAGAAGGTTTGAATAGAGGATTAAAGTCATTCTCAAAATATATCTTCTTCAAGAGAACAGTGATTCAGAGTTGAAGAAGATTTCAGTTGTTACTACTTAGCTGAAGTGGGAGTACATGTCTGTCTTTTTCGTCTGGGAGACAGATCCACGTAGCGAGCCCATTCCTTAGGGCGAGCACAGATACACTACAATTATTTTATGATGGTTACCTGTCTTTTGTAAGTTTTCTTATTTTACAGGTTTTTTTTGTTGAACCTTGAAGTTTGCCAAAAAGATCAGAAATAACAGTTGTAGTGGGAGGCAAGATCGTTGTTTTGTCTTCAAGTGGGAGATTGTTAGGAAATGTAAAGCCCCAAAACAAAAAGCCCATACAATCCCAAATTAGCCTAGTTAAGCAATTATTCTAAATGGCTCTTTTTTCGTAGCTTCTAATAGGTTAAAAAGAAAGGGATGGGCGGTTGATTTTCTTATAAAATAATAAGATGTTGAAGCCTTCAATTATCAATCAACAAAAAGAAAAGAAAAATCAAAAGGATATTTTGGTTTTGTCCGTGGGGGCTCAAAGAAGAAGAAATTGTGAGTTGCTGATAAATTGTGGGTTGCTGATTTTTTTCCTTTTCATCTAAATTCAAGTAGTTGCTTACTGGGAGAAAAATGAAGAATTTCTTCTGGTGGGTTTGAGCGTTCTTTCTTTGTTGTTGATCTCAAGCTATCGGGTTGTGATGCTTGAAAGTCAATAGTCATTGTTAGGCATTCAAGGTAGTTTGTAGCGCTGAGTTTGAGTGCTTCTTGTAATCTCCATTATAGTTGAACATGTAGTTGCAGAAGACTAGACATAGTCCTGAGATCGGGGCGAAGAACTTTCGGTGTTGTTCTCTTTTCCCTTATCTTTATTATTATTATATTTTGTGATCGATGACTTATTTGATTCTAACGTGTGAAGTAGGAACGTGAGATATAATCTTGTTGTTTCGGTGTTGTTCTCTTTTCCCTTATCTTTATTATTGTATTTTGTAATTGGTGACTTATTTGGTTCTAACTTGTGAAGTAAGAACGTGAGATATAATCTTGTTGTTATTCAGCATTATTTATATCTCGCGTATTTAGGCGGCGTGAGGAGAGAAGGGCGACATGTGGAGAAGAGCGCGAGGTATAAGTAGAAGAGAAATAAAATCTAAACATTTTTTTAAATTATTTTAAGGTAGAAGAGAGAATAAAATCTAATATTTATTTTTCATTATTTTTAGGATCGGTAGAGAGAATAAAATCGGGGGAGGAAAATGAGAAGAATTTTTAAAATATATTGTAAAAAATGTTGGAAAATAAAGAAGGGTAAATATGGAATGAAAAAGAGAGGAGGGAGAAAAGAAAAACAAAAAAATGACATATATTTCACTTTTTGAAAGAGGAACATGAATTGAAACCGGATCCTAGAAAGGGTCTTTACTATAATTTCCCTAAATTTCACTCTTTAAGGAATATGAGAGCAACAACCACAATTATTAATTTCTTTGAACTAAAAAACAATAGTTAATTACATCGAGAGTATATCTCTGAAAAGAAAACGCCTTATTCACATCATATACCTTTCAGCCTCATCATGGGGCGCGTGGGCTAAAGGCCGATCCAAACCTGACTCAAGTTCGACCCAAAGTCAAAGTTTGGTCCAAGCCTGACTCAAGCTCGGCCTAAAGTCAAAGTTTGGTCAATCCAATTCGGTCCAGCCCAAACATTCATTGAATTTGAATATGGATCATCCTTTTGAAGAATGAGTTAACCCATGGACTTACCCATTTGGGCCATATTTGAATCGGTTCGTCGGACCGACCCCAACAGACTTATCTTTAGACTAACTCAAATATACATTATATATTTAAATACGTAAAGTTCTTTATTTTTTTATTCTAAAATATTTTTTATAATTTAAATAGTATAACTTATAATTAATAAAAAAAATTAGAAGCGTAAAAAAAAAAAATAATAAATAAATAATAATAATAATAATAATAAAAAAAAATAAAAAAAATTCTAAAAGAATATAACTAAAAAAAAATTGTAACATCAATAACTTTATGGAGTGAAAATAATAGCATTAATGCTATAAAATAAAATAGGAAATATAAATTCAATAAATTTTTAATAAATTTTGGTTAAAAATATTTTATTAAAAAATAATTAATATCCAATGAGTTAATTGAATGGTTCGGTTTAAACTCGACCCAAACTTTGATCCAATGAGAAAGTCTAAAGACTGGGTCATAAGCTTAACAATTGAAAGTCGGGTCGGACCGACCCAAGTCCAAACGGTATCTTAAGCCCGTTGGACTTGAGTCAGAATCTAGCTTGAGCCTTTACTTATTTAGGTCGGACTGGACTAAGCTGGCCCAATAATTAAGTTGAGATACCTTTGACTAGCTAACTGTTAATATATACGTTATAAGCAGGTAACCGTGAGAATATACGTTATAAGCTTTAATTTCGCTTTAGTTTCACGCACTTAGAAAATATTTAATGCCTCTACATGCACGAAACTAAGAAAGTAGGCACAAAAATTTATAATTCTTTTCAACGTTTGTACCTCTATTGAGGTTGAGGATTTGTTGTATAAGCTTTATGGAAAGTATGTGATGTAAAGAATCTAATTTCTTTTAGTGTGTAATGTGATCAAATGCAATGTATACTAACAGTTACAAATCTAAGTTGTGGCATGTGAGCCAAAATAAACTAGTGAAAATGAAATATAAATCATGGATTGAAAATCTATTTATAATAATAAAATGGTAAATAGAAGAATACAGAAATTAATTTATGTGAAAAATACTTTATAGATTGTAAAAAAATACAATATAAATGTTAAACTTGATATTTTTTTTTTTTTGACAACGGTATTTAATTAATGCGAGAATTGAACCCATGACCTCATAGTCACAAACACAACCTTATGTCAATTGAACTAGGATCGATTTGGCCAAAAAAAAATGGCCAAAAAAAAATACAATATAAATGTTAAACTTGATGTTTTTATCTCTCAAAATGTTGTCTGCATCAATGCTAAAACATCTTCGAATCCATTACATTTATAGTATTTTTAGTTGGAAAAAAAAAAAAAAAAAAAAAAAATTGTGCTTCGGTTATGGGATAAAATTATTATCAAAGTTGTTTTCTTGGTATTCCAAATCTAAGTTTTTTTTTTTTTTGTACTCACTTCTCTCTAATAATGAAGTATTTTTTCAAAAAAGAAAAAAAGAAAAAAAATACAAAACAATACAAATGCCTAAAAGAAAATTCTAAACAATATTATATGGATGGGCTTGATCCCTTGTTTCTAGCACAAATCTAAACGCTTTTAAGTTTTGAATTTATTTAATCATGAATTTGGTAGGATATATATTTTCGACAAAAATGTCAGACATTTAAATTTTTAGCATTATTGAATTAAAAAGAAAAAAAATTATTGAACCAAAAAGAAAATTAAATTTATTAGTTTTTGATCTTCAATATTATCGATTCTTGTATTGCTTTTCATATTTGGCTTGTAATTATTGTTATATATACTTAAAGTAGTAGTTTATTACTTTCATAAGCTTGTTTTAAAGTTTCACAAAAAAAATCACAATATTTTATAAATTTTTATGCCCGTGACCGTGATTTTTCTTAGAATATTTATCGATATATCCGTAAATTTAAGTTACCAATATTAATATTCTCGTTGTTAAAGGTAATAACTCTTTCCATCTCTTAAAAATAACAAATTTATAACAATCTTCTATTGAAATTCAAGTTTCAATCCCTTAGCACGTTCAAGTAGATGCAAATTGTTTTTACTAACCTGAATACTTCTATTGAAATTAAAGCTCTTGCTTATATAATGAATTTGAATTATTGAATAAAGTAAATGATATCCCTAATGTTTAAGAAACTTTAATTATCTTATGTATATTAATATTTAATTTTAGAGGAGATGAATAAAGTAAATGATATCCCTAATGTTTAAGAAACTTTAATTATCTTATGTATATTAATATCTAATGTTTAAGAAACTTTAATTATCTTATGTATATTAATATTTAATTTTAGAGGAGAATAAAAAAGCTATCTTAAAACTCAATTTTTTTTAATAAATTTCTTATAAATTTTTGAAAGAAGAATAGATTTTTTTTTCCCTTAAGATAACTTTTTCAATCCTCTAATTTTTTTCAATTTATGCTAGTTTTTCAATTCTTTTAAAAATTCAAGGATCTACCGGTCACAAAATTAAAATTTTAGAGTTCCATTAGATATAAAATTTAAATTTATATCTGATAGATCAATTAATTTTTAAAAATTTCAAATGTATCATGGGCTTATTAGACATAAAATTAAAAGTTTAAAAATTTATTACACTTTTCAAAATTCAGGACCAAAAGACGCAAATCTCAAAGCTAAACTTTGTAATTTATTCAAAAATAAAATATTTAAAATCAATATATTACATTCTTCAACTTACTTAATTTTTTTTATTGTAGTCATAATTAGACAACAAAAAAGCATCTCATTCGATCATAACTACATTTCTTGACTTCGAAGGGTCAATAACATTCTTCTTATTAGAAATTTATTGTTTCGTGTTTATTATTAATATTTAAAGTCTTAGTTGTATTTTTTATATTTAAATTATTCTTTCACCAAGAAACAATTATGTCTAATTATGTCTTTAATTGTCAAACCGAGCCTAACTCAATTGACATAAAATTATGTTTTTGACTAAAAAGTCATGAGTTAGATTTCCGCTAAAAAAATTACGTGTTTAATTTTTTATATCATTCAAAACTGAAAAATAGATTGAATAACTTATTAGGGCCTCCATTTGATAATATTTTTTTTATAAAAGAATTAAACTTACCATTCCCTTTGTTTGAAATATTCTAGAAAATGACTAAAACTAGAGAATTTCTTAGACAGTGGGGTTTTTCTTTCGGAAATTTGTTTAATATTAAAAAAAAAAGTATTACTGAAAGCTGTGGGAAAAAAATAGAGAAATTATGAGCAAACAAGTCTAATTAAAAAAAAATAAATTACGAAATCTTAAATTATAGGGTAGCACTAGATTAACTAAAAAATTAGGGTTTTCCCTTTTTGTTTTCCAAAAAAAAAATATAAATAAATTGAACAACATATATCATGGGACTAATTAAACTATCTTACTTATAAATCAACCTAAATCAATGAATGAAATTCAATCTTTTTTTTAAAAGATCACCTAACTAGAACATCAACTTAAACCGTCAACATAGCTCAATGACACGATGTATCGCTTAGCGATCATGAGGATTCCTCGAAAAGTTAAGGATTCGTAATCCTTTTTAGAAATCGAATGAATTCGGTCAAATTAAACCGTCAACAAGAGCATAACTCAATGACACGATGTATTGTTTAGGGATCATGAGACGAGCCAATATTCTACTATGAACACAAACCTCAATTTTTCTTACTCCATGAAAAATCACATCACTCCACTACAAACTTTGAAATTGGGAAAATAAATTCATGTCTCTCTCTCACCTCCCCCAACATAAACCTAAATTACTCTGGTATAAACCTAGTGAATGATTCAAACCTCTGACCTCTTGATCATTAATTCTTTCATTATGTCAGTCGAGTTATACTCATGTTAGCTCCAAATCATGAGTTGCATTCCGTCTATACAATGTAAAAATATGGTTCAATTTCTTTCATGGGTTGGATGAAAAAACTTCTTTTAGGGTTTTGAAAGAAGGAAATTAGAAATGGTCTCCCATAACATAAACATACCAAGAGAGAGAGACATTGAAGAAGGAGGAGACAGAATTTATGTATATAAATATCGAAATGGGTATGCTATAAACTTTATGATAAAGTTTTTTTTATCTTTTTTTTTTCAGATTCAATTTCCCAGAGAACATTAAAAAGTAACCAAACCCCAAATTAAACATCAACACAAAAAAAAAAACACAAACAAAAAGCAAATCATTAGAAAAACTGAGATCTCTTTTAAATTTTCTTGTTGGTAGGCGCTGTTCTTGCTGCTTCAGCTGCTTTCTTTCCTAACTCATGTCGGCCTTGAAACCTGTGAGACCAAAATTCGACACTATAACCTTAATCATCATCATCATTTTTTGTTTTTTTTTCTCTTTAGGCTTTGTTTTTGTGTTTTTTTGTTCATTCATTGAATATGGAATACAAATTAAAGAATAGCAAATATCATATGACAAAGCCCCTTCAACAACATTTCAAATTTCCTACCCATTAGATAGACAAACTTCATGGAATCCTGGAAAGTTTCTTTTGTGTCAAACACATCACACTTATGTCTATTCCTTTCAATTTCTCTATTTTTTTTTTGCCTTTTCAATTGATAAGTTTGATAAGATTGAGCCAAATCGAACATAACTTAGTAGTAAAGCATCTATTACTTTTTTTTAAATCGAAAGTTCAATTTCAAACGAAAAAAAAATGAGTTGCTTGAGTGTTCAGGTCAGCTTACGCACACTTCGACTAATCTAGGTAGGTGGCCACTAAGGATTGAATTTATTTTCTCTAAAAAGAACATTAATAGTCTTAAGACCCTTCCTGGCCACTAGGTCAACCCTAATGGTTATAAAATGATGTTTTTTATCTTCTGTATTTGTATGAGACGTCGAGATTTATTATATTTTAATCATATTGTAAATCAGAATCTTATAGAGTTAAAAGTGGAACATAAGGGCCAATGGGTTCAAACAGATATAATTTCAATTGCAAGTTTCAAGTTTTGTAGTTTGATATTATTTTATGTTGTTGTCTATATATTTTTTTTCTTCTTCTTAATTCTTTCTTTTCCAATGAAAAAGATTCCTAGTCAATTAATACACCTAGTATATACTTTTAGTCCTGAATTTGAGGACATCATTTGCATAAATTTACACCAAATTATGCTGTGTTTTGATGGAACTTTTATGGTAAGTAAGTGGACTTTTTTAAGAGTAATCAAATATTGTTTATGTTTAACTCCAAATTTTCTCTTCCACCTTTGTTTTCTGTTTGAATATTTTATTTCTATACACTTTTCTTGCTAATTTCTTTTTGTTTACATTATATGTTTTATTAATTCATCTACACATTTTTTTGTTGATGTTTTGTACACAAAACTCACATATTTTCTCTTTTCATATGCATTTTTCTTTCTCCGCTCGGTTTTATATACGTATTTTGTTTCGATCATTCACTAATTCTCTAATTAACTTATCTCTATGATATACATATTTAAGTCAAAAGGTCAAAGATTCGATTCTTAGTCCACATTAATGTGAAAAAATACATATTTTCCTTCACCAATTCTTCCCAACAAACATTTAATTTTCTCTCATCTACATATCTCTACCCACAAATCTATATTCTTTACTAATCCCTCTCTAACACATTCAATTATCTCTATGAACCTACTTCACTCTTTCTTAATTACATCATATTCCTCAAAAAATCTACATTTTAATTAACTACACTAAACTATTTCAAAAACCCTCCTAGCTAGTTAATTAATTCCATCAATCCATCCAAAGAATTAGAACCAAGAACATACACATTATCTCTCAACAAAACACAACCCAAAAAATTTGAACTCACTTTTGCAAAATCTCTTTGATTGTTAACATATGATGAGTGTTTGTTTCCCTTATAAAAAGAGATTGAAAAACTTAAAACTTTAGACCGGCCTGATTTTTGGTTTTCGAAAATTAAGCTTCTAAACATCATTTCCACGTTCCACCTATGAGTTTGAATGATAAAAAACGAGAGAGAGAGAGAGAAATGGTTATCGAACCGGGAGAGAAATGGTTATCGAACCGGGACGGGGCTTAACTTGCGAAAAAAACAGAGAGAGATAAATGTGGGGCTAATAATTACCAGAAAATAGCTTTCACCATGCTGCAAACTGTGCAGTGAGATTCCAAATTCATTGGTAAGAACTGGGAGTCCTGATGAATGAACCAACACTGTCTCTTGTCCAAACATTGCCTTCATATTCACTGCCCCTTTTGGAATTTCTGTTGGAACTCCATTTATGAATATTATAATATAACCTTCAAAAAAAAAAAAAAAAAAAAAAAAAAAAAACAATCAAACATCAACATCAGCATCAAATTAAACCCTCTCTTTTTATTACCAAAAAATATATTTTTATTGCAATTTTTTCTTACAAAATTAAATGTTTAAAACCATCAGACCGACAACCGAGGCACCAACATCAATCTGAAAAAAAAAAAAAAAAAAAAAAACATAGACATAGACATATACAAAGTTTCTTTCTTTGGTCTGAGTGTTCAAAAATTCCAGCTCAAGAACGAACTGTCACATCATCAAAAAGTTTATGCTAGTTTTCTTATACTCATGGCTTAATTCAAAAATCTGAACTAATATTAAAATATTAAATTTACCGTAATCCATCGGCTTCAGTTTTAAGGTCTCGTAGCTGTTTAGCGAAACTAATTTATTTAAGCTTTTGAGTTTAGGGGTAATTTTTATTTAGCGGAAACAAAATGAGAGGGTTTGAAGAAAACATGCATTGAAATACCTGATTGGAACTCTATGTTTGAAGTTTCCAAAGGGAAAAACGATGGGGTCACAACCATCTGCTGATCAATTTCAGAGTAGCCCATGTGACCCGACATCGAAAAACCGCTACCGCCACCGCCACCACCACCACCGCTATCTCCTCCAACCCCAGAAGCGGAGGAGGAGGAGGACGATCCTCCTCCTCCAGAAGCAGCGAAATTCATAATACTACTGCCACCGCCACCGCCACCACCGTCATAATGAATTGCACTGTCGCCTTGACTGGCGGCGGCTTGCAGCTGGCGCTGGCGACGGCGAGACCGAGAGCGGCGATTCTGAAACCAGTAGAAAACATTGGCATCCCCAACAGAGCCAAATTTCTCAAGGAGCTTTCGAATTCTAGCAGTCTCATCTTTTGGAGGATTAACCATTCCACTGTTGAAAATTGACTCCAATATCACAATCTGCTCCGGCTTCGGCGTCCACCGTGATCTCACCGGCTCCGCCCTTCCCAAGCTGTGATTTGGACTATTTGGGTCATCGCCATGGATTTCCATAACAAAGCTACAGAACTGTAACGCACAAAATACAAAAATTGAAAGTCTTTTTTAATTTTTTTTTTTTTTTTTTTTTTGGTATAAAAATGTTCTCTTTCTTCCACTTCTCTTCAAAAACCTAGAGATCACAAATATATATATATATATAAGAAGAGGTTTTTAAGGTGTGAATATTGGTAAATTAATTATTGCCTTTGGTGTTTTTTGGAAAACTATAATCTATGCAGTTATACTTCCCAACAATATTCTTGATTTTAACAAATAATATTGGATTCCTTGGATGATAAAATTGTCTTTTCACACTCCAAGGGCTAGGGGGTGCAATTTGTTAAATATTAGTGTTTGTTTTATATATATTCTTTTGAGAAGTATAAAAATCAATGATGAAAGAAGGGGGTTTGAGTTAGGAAAAATTAGTTGCATCTTAATCTTAATCATCGTTGGATGTGGATTTGAAAATCTGCATGCCCCTAATAATCACTCGATACAAATTCGAAGATTTTTGTCGTTTCTCTCTTATACATCCAACGATTATGAAGAGTAATTAACTTCCATTGTAGCGGTGTCTCTCGAAAAATTCATGGTTGAGTTAGGGACTCTCATTTGATTTGTTTGAGTTTATGTCGGTGAGATATTAATTGTGCACAATTAGGCCCGGTTTGATAATAACCATTTGGTTTTTTGGTTTTGGTTTTTTTTAAGTTTATAAACACTACCCCATCTATGATTTTCTTATTTTGTTATCTACTTTTTACTAGTATTCTCAAAATTCAAATTAAGTTTTTGGAAATAAACAAATTTATTTATTTATTTATTTAAATTTTGACAAAGAATTCAAATATTTTTTTTTTTTAAGAAAGATGAAATAAAAAATTTGACAAACAAATTTATTTTCAAAACCCAAAGGTTATCATACGTGTCTAAATTTTAGATATAAATTAATATCATGAACACTAATAACGGTTGATAATGGGGATAATGGGGATATGTTAATACATAAGTTTTGTGAATTTGGATTTTTTTTTTTTTTTTTACATTGGGGGTGGGGATTCGAACCCACAGATCTTTTGGTCGTCAACACACAGATATCTTGGTCGTCAACATATACATGTGTCAGCTGAGTTATGCTCGCTTTGGGAGAGAATTTGGAAGTTGTTTCTGAAAACCAAATTTTCCTAAAAGTTTATTTAAAAAAAAGAAAAAGGAAGAAGTCTTAAGATTTAAATTAGAGAAGTTTAGAGCGGGTGAGAATCTAAATTTTATTTTATGTTTTCAAATTCACTTGAGTCCAACTAATATATATTTGGTATGCAATTTGAATTCTGTTTTTAAAAACTATTTTCGTATTAAGTGATCCAAACAATAGAAATTCTAAAACATTTTTTTTTTTTTAGTGGATTCAAATTTGAAATTTAAAATTGTAAAATACACAATTATATTTAAAATGATAAAAGCTTTAATAAATAACGTATTTCATGTTATAAACTCAAATTGTTTTTGTTAAATTAAAATATCTATAATATATTGTACTATAAATTAGATGATATTATAAAATATTATACAAAATTTATAACATAAAATATGTTCATAAATTAATTCACAATAGTTTATAGGGAAATTGTAGTAAATGACAATTTAAGGCTTATTGTTTGCAAATATAGCATGTTTTTAAAAAATTTGCGGATATAGCAATTTCTATCGCTGATATCTTATGACTGATAGAAGTCTATCGCTGATCACCTCAGCTTTTTATAGATTTTTGTCAGTGATAATAGTCTATCAGAGATAATAGTCTATCACTGATAGAAGTCTATCAGTGATATAATAAAGTCTATCAGTGATAGAAACGGGTTTTTTTGCCATATTTGCAAAACATTTTAAAGTTTGCTAAATTTGCAATTAGTTTGGGCCTGATTGCTATTTGTGCAACCAGCCCTAGTTTATATGCAATCTAATATTTAGTTGTTGACTACAATTAGTTTTATAGTTTATAAAAAAAAATAAAACACATTTAAAAAAATTAGTTAAATTGAGATTCAATTTCTAAATCTACTACCAAATATATATTTGAAAACATGAAATACAACTTTATTTCTATTCGATATTTCTCGTTTTTTTTAATTTTTGTATTTTGATCACCAACCAAACGGGTCATAGTATTCCACCATGTAGATTTGTTTCTATTTAGTCCCTATTCTTTAAAAAGATTGTGAATTGATTCCCAAACTTCCATGAGTTTATCTAGTTAGTTTCTATATTTCAAAAAAGTTTCTCATTTATAAAGTTCTAAAATTTATATCTTCTATATAATAAGTTTATGTTTTTTTTTTCGAGAACAATAATAAGTTTATGTTGTCAGCTCAATTAGTTTAACAAGCATGTAGTATAGATATAGTATGCTCAAATCGGCTTGCCGCGTGATTTTTGTGAGCTCAACATGTAAGTCGAACCTCTAATTTTTTTTATGAAAATATATATTTTAATCAATTGAGTTATGCTTAAATTAGCCGTAGGAGGGATCAATTAATTAGACACAAAATTCAAAATTTGAACAATGAATGAGAATCTTTTAAAACATAGGAACTAGATAGACGTAATTCTATTTAGGGACTTGTTGGAAACTTTTAAATGTACAAGGACTAAAATAGACACAATCTGACCAAAGAATATATTTTAGTTGGTTCTATGTCTAGGGACTTGTTGGAAACTTTTAAATGTACAAGGACTAAAATAGACACAATCCGACCAAAGAATATATTTTAGTTGGTTCTATGACTACAAACTTTTTGAAGTATTAGTGAAGGAAGTTTTTTTTAGTGTTTAATATGAGTGAGAAAATTTGAACTTCTGACCTTTTGACTATGATATATATACCTTCACTAATTAAGTTATACTTAAGTTGACAAATAATGAATAAAGTTCTATATTAACTCTAAGGGAGGAAGATTATGAATTTTATAAGTACGAAATAATATCTACAATGACATAGGACGTCTTAGATAGTATATTTTTAAAGTTAAATTCACATCAATTTATAGGTTTAAGTAGAAACAACCCTAAGTAAAGTGATCATAGCACGACAGTAATTGTGACATAAAGTGGATAATATCACTAGACATATGGTCCGTTATCATACTATAACTACTAATTAACTATAATCTAATTAATAAAAGTATTTTTTTATGATGAAGTTGATAAATCTCAGGGAACAGGAAAGTGAAAAATTAGCCTGTTTTCCAAAAGCAAAGTCCTAAAACATATCCCTTTGCTGGTTTGATAAAGGTAGCAGTAGCTGGGATTATTTGTCTAGCCTCCTAAGCTATGCCCTAAAATTTCAAGTGGGTAATATCATTAAGAATGAACAACCATCTTCCTAGCTTATAAATGATTAACTTGTTTGAATCAATATGTAATTTATCTCTCTATATATTTTTTTTTTTTTTTTTTATATTTGTGAGTGTCCGGGTCAGCTTAATTACGTGTACTACGACTAATCTCACCGGACAGATCCTCTGACCCTACAACATTTATTACTACTCAAGTCAACTTTAAAGTCTAAATTGTTTGTAGGGTAGGTACTTTTCATTTCATTTTTGTTAGAATACAAAACATATATAATCTCATATTGGTTATATTAGATTATTAGTTAGAAAATTAGATCGAGAAGATCCTAGGTATATAAGTAAATATCAATGTATATTTAGTATGAGACATTTCTCGATGAAACCAAATGTCAAATCATAGAGGCTTAAGTCTAAAGTTCGCAACAATACCGTACACCATTGTAGAAATATGAACCATCATATGTGTCCAAACAACTTATACTATTTTTTGTAATTGTAGTGAATATATATAATTTTGGCTCAAATCAAAAGCAAATTTATAGAATTGTGAAAATAAAGATATCCATTATTATAACCTATGTTAATTTCAAAGCTTTCAAAACTTTTGAAAAATTGAAGAGAAGATGAAATATGTTATCCATATGATTAGAATGTCTAAAGCCAATTTCCAACATAGATAAGTGGAAAAAGACATTAATTTAAACGGATCCAAATAAATTTATGTTTTTATTTCTCTCTATGGTAAGAATACTAATACATTTTGAATTTGGTTTAAGTATCAATTTTGATAGAACAACCTAATTTATATTTAAAATAATAAAAATAGATTGAATTGCATTTTTAGTCATTTTACACATTTTGTTTAAATACGTTTTTTTTTTAAATAATTGAAAAATTGTGGGAGGAAGGAAGAGAGAGAAATGTGCTACCTTGAAAAACGAGTCAGACTTGAATAGTAATTACGGTAAAAGTCTAGGGAGTTGAATAATAATTACTCTTGAAGTCTGGAGAGTTGATATTTTTTATCCGAGATCAATAAGTCTATGGGTCAAACGGGGATAAAACTTCTTCTCCCAACTCCTTCTCCAACAACTCGGCCAAACGCCCCCTAAAAGATTCCTCGGAGTAAATGCTATATTTTACTTTATTTTGCTTCAAAGTTTTGACTTTGTTTTAATCTTACATTACTTCAGTTTTTCCCCCCATTTTTGGTCATCAATGAATCAGTTAGAATTCAACATTTAAAAGGGACAGTATTCATTGTCAAATTTGAAAGATTTTGGAAATTGTATGAATGTTTGACCTTCAAAAGTAGAAGATTAATTGAATTTTAATTATGGATAACGGACCCATAAATAATGCATATCGAAATTGTATGAATGTTTGACCTTAGTAAGTTTAAATAATTAAATAAATAATAAAGTCAATACTAAGTTAATTAAGATAATATGTCAACATAATATAGACTAATATAAAACATGTACGTTGTACCAAGAAGTCAGACATTCAAATCTCTCCGGAATGTACTTTATAAAAAAAAAGTAATTAAGTTAAAAAAATTACAAGTTTAATCCTTGAACTTTCAAGAATGTATGTCAAAATGAACATGACTCTGTCGTAATTACTCCTCTTTGTCCGAGATTGTCTACCCCACATTTGTTGTACTAAAACAAACTTTCAAGGTTGTATCTAATACAATATTCAACTTTGAAATTTGTGTCTAATAAGTTGGCTATTTGAGGCGTTGAGAGGATTAAAATAGTCTGAGAATTGTAAATACTATTGAAGTCATAAGTTTGGGTTATAATAGTCAGTGGATCAAACGTATAGCTCAGTCCACACAACACCTCCTTAAAAATTAAAGAGATATTTGTTATTCTGTAACCCATATTTTCACAAATGTTTGTTCTAAACTCGTATGATTTTACTTATGACAATTATCATTAATTAGATTTTGTTATTAATATGATTAATTTTTTTGACAACATGTTGGGGTGGGGGATTGAACCTAGGACCTCATGGTCACTAAGCGATACATCATGTCGTTGAGCTATGCTCTTGTTGACAATAGGATAATTTTATTTTGTATGTCATTTGTTACCAAAAATGATTTCCTCCATCAATTTCTTTTTCTTCTCTCTAACCACCATTTTCATTTGTTACCAAAAACGATTTCCTCCATCAATTAAATTATGTCGTCCATCCGTTGTTGGTCGTTTTCGCCGCCCGCTGTTTCTGCCGCCCACCACTTCCGCCGAACGGTTTTCGCCGTCGCACAGTTCCCTCAATATATCTGAAACAAATATATACCCTTACTATATACATTGTTATATATATACACCCTGATTTTATATTGATATATACCTAGATTTATACCCTGTATATATCTAAAACAGTCACATAAACTACAATCATTAATAATATTGTGATATATACCATAGTATATACACCCTAATATATATATATATATATATATATATATATAAACTCTGATATATACCCTGTTTATATCATAAAACACCAACCATTAAAATTTTTTATGATATAGACCCGGTATATATAGGCTCTGTTATATAAAAATAACCCCTAAACTAAAAAAACAAAATTGTGCAGCCATGACCCATGGTTACCGGTGGCGACACTGTGGATGAAGTTGGAGAGTCGGCGGAAAAACCACAAAAGAGAACGACGGAGGTGAAGGCGGCGACTCGATAGAATAATAGGGTTTGAATTATAAAATAAACTTTAAAAGTGATATTGAAAATCTAAAACGTAAAAGATGTGTTTTGCTTTAGAAAAATAAAATAAAATATTGATACTTACTAATTATCATTATTACTAACTCCAAATCAATCATCATTGTTACTTATTTTTACCTTTTGTGATTTTGTATGTGTTTTTTTTTTTTTTTTTTAAGAAAAGCTTAATACATATTCTATAGAATAAAATAGTAAAACTATAAATTATCTTATTTTATATTTTGTTCTAAATAGACATGAATGTAATAAAAACATTATGTCAGACATTTTTATCTTATATCTTAATTACTCATTTGTGTTCAAACCCAAAATTTAAAAAGGTAAGAACATGAATCCGTCAATAAGATGTAATATTTTTCAAAGATGTCCAATATAGCTTTTAATTATAATCCTATGTCAAGTGGGTCTCATGTCATGATGACACGTCTTGTCAAAACGGTGTAATCTACTCTTCTTGGATGTCACTTTAAAAATAAAAATAAAAAATGTCACAATGAATATGATTTATCTTTTCAATCATATACCAAATTAGTTATTTCATTTATGTCATTTAATTATTTTATTTTTTTTATTTTTTTGTTTTCTTATTTTTTATTTATGGGCGGAAACTCCCTCAATTTTTGTTTCTTCTCTTGCTTTTGGGCTTTACCGCCACTACAAGAATTTTAGTTTTTCTCGACGCAAAAAAATCGTGGAGAGAAACCACTAAACCGTCGAGATAGGCTTTCTCGACGGAAAAAAAAACCGTCGGGGTGAATCGTCGAGAGAAGACCGTCGGGAGAGCCTATCTCGACGGTTTTTTGGCGACCGTCGAGAGAACCATCTCTCTCGACGGTTTGGTCAACCCGTCGAGAGAATATGTTCTCTCGACGGTTTAAGTAAACCGTCGAGATAGATAGTTCTCTCGACGGATCCTGTTTCTCTCGACGGTTCAACTAAACCATCGGGAGAATATCCTCTCTCGACGGTTGGTCAAACCGTCGAGGGAAGCCTATCTCTCTCGACGGTTTACGGTTTACTAAACCGTCGGGAGTAACATATTTCTCTCGACGGTTTAACTAAACCGTCGAGAGAAATGATAGTACTCTCGACGGTTTGGTTTCACAAAACCGTCGAGAGAGTGTATAGGTTATCTCGACGGTTTGATTTAACCAAATCGTCGAGAAAGCATGATCTTTCTCTCGACGGTTTATCTAAACCGTCGAGAAAAATATATGTTCTCTCGACGGTTTAATTAAACCAAACCGTCGAGAGAAATGTATGTTTGGGTTTTTGGTATATTATTTTTATTCCATAATTTTTATATGTTCTCTCGACTGTTGTCTTGCGGGCGAGCGACCGGCGGATGGTGGTTGTGTATCATAAATTGAAAGCAAATTATATACAATAACAAAATTGAAAAACAAAATTAGGGACGGTTTGAATTAAAAAAATACCTACAAGCGGCAGCAGGCGGCGGCGGGAGCGGCGGTAGGACGCAGCAGGCGAGGGCTCGGCGAGGGCGAGGGCGGCACGGCGAGGGCGAGGGCGGCGAGGGCGAGGGCGAGGGCGGCAAGGGCGGCACGGCGAGGGCGAGGGCGAGGGCGGCGAGGGCGAGGGCGAGGGCGGCGAGGGCGAGGGGGAGGGCGGCACGGTGAGGGCGAGGGCGAGGGCGGCGCGGCGAGGGCGAGGGCGGCGCGACGAGGGCGAGGGCGGCGAGGGCGAGGGAGATAAGGCAACGACGGCGAGGGCGAGGGCGAGGGCGAGGGCGAGGGCGAGAGAGAAGGCTATGGCGGGGAGGCGGAGAAAATGAAGAAGACGATGGTATTTTTAGGTTATTAAGCTCTCTCGACGATTTTTAAAAATCGTCGAGAGAGGCATCCAGTTCTCTCGACGGTTAGTTGAAACCGTCGAGAGAGCATACCGGTTCTCTCGACGGTTTCAATTAACCGTCGAGAGAGGCTACCGGTTCTCTCGACGAAATATATATCGTCGAGAGAAATGGCCGGTTCTCTAGACGGCTGGGTCAAACCGTCGATATAACCATAATTTGTCTCGACGGTTTGTAAAACCCGTCGAGATAAGTGGAATTTATCTCGACGAATTGTAACATTCGTCGAGAAAACCTTACCTTATCCCGACGGTTTTTTAAAACCGTCGGGAGAGTATGTACTGTCTCGACGGCTGTGATAAACCGTCGAGATAGATCAATGATCTCTCGACGGTTTTGACGAACCGTCGAGAGAGGCATATATTCTCTCGACGAAATGATATTTCGTCGAGAGAAGACGATACTCTCTCGACGGTTTCTAAAACCGTCGAGAGAGCATTGTTCTCTCGACGAAAACGAAACCGTCGAGAGAACATCCGTCGAGAGAATATAAATTTCTTGTAGTGCGCTTTCGACCTTAATTGTTTATATTAAACATATCATTGAGCCTTACTTCTACGTTTATATATTATCTCAACATATATATCATGTTTATACTAAGTTTTATTCAATTTAAATTATATACCACATGTTAAATATACTTCACATTTATAAAATATAAACACTAAATAAAACAAGAATATATATCACGTATTATTAAATATAAACTTTATATTACTAAATACATACAAAAAAAAAAAAAAAACTCCTAAACTTTATCATAAACAACACAACCTCAACCACAAAAATCCATCCTCCATTGGCTTCCTTTAGACTCACGGCGACCCAATCCAACCCAACCCAGCAAACGAGCAGATCTCGTGCGGCGATGAGCAAATTCATCTTCTTCAACTACTTTGACGGTGGTGTTTGAACAGATCTATCATTCATTGTTTGACGGTGGCAACGAGGAAACGACCAAAAATCCGGTGGCAACATTCATACAGATCCACCATTCATTATTGGTGTATGTACCGATCTATGACGACGACGGTGGTCTTCGAACTGATCGATCCACCCAGATTTGCAGACAACGAACAAGAATCCCGACGACGACCCATCTCGACGTGTGGCGACGCTCATACGGATTCCGCCAGCGACGTGTTCCCTCAGCTCCAACCAACGACACAGAGATCCTACCATTTGCTGCCATATTCTTCCATCTTCTTTATTGAAAGTTGGATGAAAGTGAGAGATATGTAGGAGGGAGAGAAATATTTTAGGGTTTTGGAGGGAGAGATTTTAGGGAGATTGAAAGGTTTTTTTAAAATTGTTTTAAAAAAAAAAAAAAACTAACAAATAAATTTAATTTAATAGATGCAAGAATATTATGGTAAAAAACAATTTAATAAACACATAAATTATACGAAAATACATAAATTATACGAAAATCCTAGAAATAAAATAATAAAAATTTATATTGAACATTTTTTAAAATATGCTATAGAAATTAACTCATTTGTAACACTATCTTCAAAAAAAAAAAAAAATGAAAAAAAAAAAAAAAAAAAAAAAAAAAAGTCTATTAGGTCTCGCTTTTCAATTTTTTGGTTAAATAGATTCTCATAATATTCAAAGGTTGGTGGTCTAAGGAGATATACAATTCAATGTTGTATCTAATATGTTCACAAATTTTATAGAATGTCGTATGTTAGAGAGATCTATTTAGAAATAAAATTAAAAGTTCAAAGATCTACTCATCACTTTTAAAATTTAACTATTTATTAGATATAATCTTAAAAGTTTAGAGACTAAATTTGTCATTAAACCTAAATATCGACTAAACAATAGATTTACATTGTCAATTCAAATCTAATTCAGTAGATAAGATACTAATTACAATTTCAAAAGTATATGATTCAATCTTCCACTCCACAATTATTATTGAAATTAAAAAATATTGAATCATCTACTTCACAATTATTGCAATAAAAAAATATATAGATTCATGTTAATATTTACTTAATTGTTAGTTAATCCCTAAGGAGTTTTAACTTTAAAGAGGGAATTTTCAAAAAAAAAAAAAAAAAACTTTAAAGAGGGAAGAAAAAAAGTACAAATAGTTTGTACTTATATGGTATTGTGAAATGAGACTAATTAATGAACCTCTTGTGTGTAACCTTGTGCATCTTTCTATTCTTCATTGTTTAATTTAGGGTTTCCATTTTAAAGTGCATAAATAATAATCAATATTTGGTTTAATTTATTAAGAAGGTATAAATAATAATCAAATAGGGACTGGGCATCCATATTTAGAAGGACCGCAACCTGCGGTTTCACGGCTCGGGTCACCGTCCCCCTTAGTCTGTTATTGCTGCTATTCACTTTGACTTGTCTTCTGTTTGCTCGTCCTGAGTGGGTGCAGTTTCGGCTGCATCCCCTTGGGACTCCTTTGATTGACGTTTTCTTGGTCTTTGAGTTGTGCAGGTTGGTCTTGTGCTCGCTTCCTAGTTGTGGCTCTTTTCAGGTGTCTGCTGTCTTCTCTAGTTGATGCCCAGTCCCTCATTGTTCTTAGTTCTCTTTCCTTGGAGGGCGTTTTGAGCTTTTGACTGTGAGAGTCTTGTCTGTTTGGGCCTCTCTCTGCAGATGATGGTTCAGAGGGATGCTTGCTCTTTTTGCAGTTGGTTGTTCCTCCCTTGCTCTATCCTTGTTCTCTTTTGCTCCCTGGTGTGGTCTTGTGTTCCTGAATAGAGGTTTTTGGTCTGGTTGCTTGTTGTCACCCCGAAAGGCTCCTTGTCCTGATGGTGTGTCGGTTTTGGTTAGGTGTCCTTGGATTGGGCTTTGTCGAGGGAAGCGATGCTTGCCTGGTCCTTGTGGCTCTCTAGTTGGCCTGCATGCCTGATGGTTGTTCTATTACCAGAAGTAGGGGAAAAACGAGTAGAAGGGCATTTTTCTCTGTTCAGGGATTCCAAGGTCGTGCTTAGGGGCTTGCACACACACACACAAGGGATCGATGGTCATCTTGGCCTCTGTTTTCTCTCAGCATCTGAATGATTTGTCTCCTGCATAGGCGGTGTCCTTTCGGCTTTTAGTCTGGAGTCTCCTTTTTGCTCGCGTCGGATGGGTGTTGGATGTTCCTGAGTTTGGGGGGTGATTGAGAGCTTTGATCGGGTGTGCAGCTTTCGCGTGCTTCCCCTTGATGCAGCTGTATGTTTTGTTCTTAGGCTGTACTGTTTCCTCTCTTTTTGAGTAGTGTAGATTCTATCTGGTTTTTGTGTTGTTTCTAGCTTTTTTCCCGCTTGTGGGTTTGATGCCTAGGTGTTGTTGTTTGGTTTTCCCGCCTTCCCTCGGGTTGTGAGGTCCCCGTCTGGGGTTTGTTTGTTTTGGTTTCGGTACATTGGTTCTTCAAGTGGTTTCGTTTTCTTGTTTGTTGGTGCCTTTGGGCCTCGGGCTTTGAGGTCTCTTTTTGCTAATATTATACCCACCTTTGCAAAAAAGAAGGTATAAACAAACTCATTTTCTCGGAAAATAATTTATTATTTATTAAAATAGAAAGATTAATGATACTATTTATTATTAAAGTTGTTATTTAAATAAAAGCATTGCACCATGTCCTTAATTCTACAATAACATCCTCTAGTTTTCAGATAGGTGTTGAAATCAATAGTAGAGTATCTCTTACCTTGTTTAATAATTATTTAATATTTTTTTAAAGAAAAAAAAAATATATAAGAAAGAGAGGATATAAAAAAGTCTTCCAATTGAGTACAATGTCAAATAAATTATAGTTACAAAATAATTTAGACTTCAAGCACCACAAAATAGCATTGAAGATGATATCGTCCCAAAGTTGTGAAAAAGTCTTCGAACTATCATTGAAAATTCGATTGTTACGTTTCAACCATAAGTTTCATAAAATGACATCAAATATGTTGCTCCAAAAGATGTTTGTGGCAGATGTCTGACATATATGTCAAAGACTTTGAGATAAGAAAGTATCGAAATTGCTTAGTCTGGAGGCGAATAACATATTTAATGAATGGTTATTTTCTTTTTTTTTTTTTTCTTTTTTAAAATTGTGTTTGGTTTCTAAAAATTTCTTACTAGTGGTTTAATTCTTGGCCGTGAAAGATTTGAATTCTTAATCAAATTTTAAAAATAAAAATATTTTTTTAGTTTTCAAATTTTAACTTAAAAGTTGTCAAACCGAGCATAGCTCAATTGGCATAAGGTTGTGCCCTTGACTATGAGGTCATGGGTTCAATCCTCGCATTAATTAAATACCGTTGCAAAAAAAAAAAAAAATTAAATAAAAAAAAAAAAAAATTAACTTGAAAGTTGAAAACATAGGTAAAAAGTAGACAAAAAAAAAAAAAAAAAACTCATAACAAAGATTTAAATGGTCTTAGGGGGCATTTGGCCCAACGAGTTGGAGTTGTTTAGTCTCGGGAGTTCTGAAGTATGTGTGTTTAGGACACGGAGTTGTTTAGTTTGGACTTCTGAAGTCTGTGGTGTGTTTGGGGCAGAGAGTTGTTGAACCTGGAGTTCTGAAAAAGTCTGAGTTTATTTTAGCGGTTTTCTTTTGCACATTTTTTTTCTAGAAACTTTCAAATTTTCATTATTAAGGATTTCTTCCAATTCCAATAAATTCTAAAAATGGAATTTTTTATTTTTATTTTATCTATTTTTACAAATTTCTTTGAAGACAACAATACTTTTGAGCACAATACCTCACATTATTTTTTCGCATTGATTACCATATATATATATATATTTTAGGACTAATCTTTAATTTTATGAATTCTTGGATTGAGTTTTTTTTTTTGTTTTTATTAATGTAGATATATTTTATAAACTTCTTTCAAGAAAAAAAACAACACATAAGTATAGTTTACTCTGACTCATGTGTCAGACACATCTTTCTCCACCTTCACCTTCTTAAACTCGTCATTCCATCTGAATTCATTGTACTCGAACACCAGCATCTCAGCAATGACGGTTTATTTTAGCTATATTTTTTTACAATTTTTTCTACAATTTTCCATATTTTCATTGTTAAGGATTTCTTCAATAAATTTTAAAAATGCGATTTTTTACTTTTTATTTTATGCATCCTTCACAAATTTCTTTGAAGATAACAAAAATAATTTTGACCACAATACTTCACTTTTTTTTTCAATATCACTCACATTAATTATTCATTTTATTTGGATAGTTTTGAAATAAAATAGAATCGTACAATAGTGTTAAATATTACACGTGAATTTGAAAGATTTTAATAATCCAAATAAAGTGATATTTTTATTTCTCTCTCCATTGTAAGAATACTACCTTTTAAATTTGGTTTAAGTACCAATTTTGATTGAATAACCTAATTTATATTTAAAATAATAAAAATAGGTTGAATTGCATTTTTAGTCATTTTACACATTTTCTTTAACTTACGTTTTTTTTTTAAATAATTAAAAATATTGTGGGAGATGGAGAGAAATGTGTTGGCTTGAAAAATGGAAGAGACTTAATAGTAATTAATGTAGAAACATGAGAAGTTCAATAGTAATTATTGTTGAAGTCTGAGAAGTTGATATTTTTTATTCGAGTTCAACAAGTGGGTCAAACGTGGAGTTAACTTCTCCCCCAACTCTTTAGCCCAAATTACATTCCCTTAACCTCTCTCTATATATATTTTGTTTTTTTAGAAATTAAGAACTATTATTAAGTGGAATATTAAGGAATTTTAATCTTTACCTATATTCAAAAGTTGTTCCTAAATTATCAAATCGACCCTAACTAAATTGACATAAGATTGTGCCTTGACCTTGAAAAAAAAAAAAAATAAATAAATAAATAAATGGTTCCTAAATAATTTTAAAATTAAAAGTAGAAAACTAATTTAAAACTAATAGATGCTTTAACTCTTACCAAATTCCTAAAAAGTTTCTGAATATTTACAATGTGATTGGTACTTTAGTAAAGATTTCTTAGGAAATAAAAGAGATTTAATTGTAGGAAAAAGAGAAAGATTTCATTCAGAACATTAATTATTGCTACCATAGGCTTAATCATTTTGTTTCTTACATGACCTCTCTCTCTCTACATTTAAAACTTAAAATTCTAATTACCCAAAATTTAAATTAATTAATTTAATAATAAAATAACGAAAGTGAAAAATATAATTTATTACCTGCATAAGGGATTTTCAATACAATACGTGTACAACTAGTGATTTTATACTTCTTCTCGAACTTCTAGATTTCCACTTTTTAAAGCTCCAAAACGTGCTGTTTATGGTAGCTTTTTTAGAAACTTAAAGTTTTCCAAAAATGTACTATGCTGGGTTTAGGATTAAAATAAAATAATCAGCTTAAATTTTGTAGTCTAGAGGTTTGATGTTGTCATGGGTAGAAATTTTAAAAATTATCAAACAATTATTAGGTGAGCGCATCCCCTAAATAAATTAAAGTGGGAATTCGATCATTCGCCTGTATAGAAATTTAAATGCATTAGTATCATCCAATTTTTTTGTTAAACAGTCATTTGGTGCAACGGGTGAGCGCATCGCTTATATAACTTGTGAGGTGACCAAGTGGTCAGATTTTCATACCCGCATTAATTAAATACATTTAAAAAAAAATATTATATATATAACTATTTTGTTTGGTTGGTAAAAAAAAAAAAAAAAACCTATTTTGTTGGATTATCAGTTCATTATTTGAATTTTGGCACATGAATTAAAATGGTGAGGAAACTAACTTAATTTTCAAAAATTAAAAATTAAAAACAAAATAATTATAAAAGGATGGATGAAATTTTAAGATTGTTACTAATTAATTATTGTCATGGACTAAATCAACACAACCACATTATATTATAATTATTATTATTATTATTATTATTATTATTTTTTTAACTCACAATTGTAAAAGTTTAATGACCTATTATAAATTTTATAAATCACACACTAACTAAATTGATAACTTTCTAAGTTTAAAGACTCTGACTTTGTAATTTAACCTAACTATTTCAATCCATCTTAATTATAAGTTATTTATGCATGCTCATGAGTTCATCTTGGGTCGGATCCCATTTTTGGACCGAATACCTGTTTGGGCTTCGTGGTGGACCGAATATAGTATCAGACCCTTCAATTGATTTTAGGATGAAACCCCATGATGTCTAATAGGGAAAACGAGAGGAATGTCTACCATAAAAAACGGTTAATGAAAAATGTACAAGTACGTGTTTTTTTTGGAATGAATGTCTAGAGATTTTTTAGGACAAAGTGGTTTCTCCCTAATACCCTTTTAGGATTCACTTTTTTAAAAAATATTAAGTTTGAAATTAGTTTAATTTATTTTTAAATTAAATTAATTTTAATAGTTTATTTGGTGAGTTGGATCATTTCACATAAAAATAAACCGTTTTTTTTTTCGTTAACTAACGTCAGCCATTTTGTATCTTCATATGTTGTTGTGAGTAGATCCGACACTAACACCCTCTGCCGGGTATACGCTAGGACACACCCGTGGGTATATACAGTCATTGCACACCAGAAAAAAAACGGTAGGGGTATACAGCTGGAGCATGCGTGTGTAATTACTAGTTCCATTATTTTTGTAAATCTTTCCCTAAATATAGGGATCAGACAATACACAATCCACCCCTAAAAATGAGGAGATATCAGTCAAAATCTCTTAGTTTTAAACAACAATACCCCTGAAATTATGCAATGTCTAACATTTTGGAGAATCAAATCTCCAACCTTACGTTTTTTTTTTTACGTTTCCCTTTTCCATCGTGTTTTCCCCCTCATCCTTTTCGAGTTCTTCTGCATTGTTCCACCACACAACAACAAACCATGTCGTCTCTTTCTATGATGGTGACATTTGATGAGATTTGGAACGAAATGAACCAATACATAAATTACAAAACTTGCAGAGTTGTGGTCCCCCGAATTCTACACTTGTGGAATTCACCAATTCAATCTCCAAGGCTCTAGAGCTAGATTCCCACCACACAATTTAACGGTTGTCCCTCTTTCGGAACGATACTGACAAATCTTTGATTACGAAAATGAGGAAAAATAGGCAGTTGTTATATTTAACAACATGCAAATCCCCTGTAACCGTCTATTTTTGATATTCTGGAACTTCAACTGAATCCCTCAAAAAAAGGAATCACCACTTATTATCCAGATTTTTTGAAATCTTGGAGCTATCCGTGATTTTAATTCAAACAAATCACGTGTTTAACAAAAAAATTCAACTCCCGCTGAAGGTAAAACCCTAGACCCCCTTGTAACCGTCTATTTTTTATATTTTGGGACTTCAACTGAATCCCTAAAAAAAAAGGAATCACCACCTATTATCCAAATTTTTTGAAATCTTGGAGCTATCCGTGATTTTAATTCAAACAAATCACCTGTATAACAAAAAAAATTCAGCTCCCGCTGAAGGTAAAACCCTAGATTGTTAACCCGAAACCCCCTATACTTAAACTTTCATTATCATTTTAGTCGTTCGTTGGAAAAACAGTGATGAAGAAAAAATGCAAGAGAGGAAAATGCTTACGAAAATGAGGAAAATGCTTACCACGACTGTAGGTCGAACTTCCCTGTCTAATGCGTGGTGTTTACGTCGGACGATGTCGAAGAAGGTAGTGTGTGTTTTCAGTGTTTTCTGCCGAAGAAGGTAATGTCAAACAAAAGAAGAATTGTGTTTTGTGTTTTCGGTGTGCTCTGCCTCTAGGTCGAAGAAGAAGAACGATGTCGAATAAGGTATGCGTATGTCTTTTCTACCTCTAGGTCGAATGGAAGAAACTTCTGAGGATGAATTTAATTCTAGGCGGCGTGGTGCGGGGTTTCTCTCTACCCCATAAACTACATGATATCAAAATATTGGGAATCGTTACCTTATTTAAAAATAGAGTATTCTCTCTTTTAAGTTGTTGACCTCTTTTATTACTCTGTATGCAGTAATGCACACCCCCAGTGATGGTTCATTCGTTGGCTGTATAACTTCTTCGAGTATACATATTTTTGGTTCCCCCTACAGAAATCGTTTATGCTCATTTCTTACTATGTGTGCAGACATGCACACACCGCCACTGTTGATATTATTTTTACTCCGTTTGCAGACATACACACAGACACCCTCCTTTGTTTTTTCTCTGTGTGCAGTCATGCAAAGACCTACGTTGATTGTTGCTTTGTTGGCTATCACACTTCCTATGGTTAAACATATTCGGTCCCCCTAGTGTCGTGTATGTCTCATTCTTACTACGTATGCATTCATACACACACAACAACTGTTCGTATTCTTTTTATTATGTTTGCAGGCATTCCTACACCGACCGCCAGTTATGAATTTGTTCTGTCCAGACCCATTTATTAATTATTTGGGGCATGAGGCATATCTATGTAATACTCATGGGATAAGTGTCATTTCAGTTCTAAGATTTTTAACGTCCCATCTCTGTTAAATCCACGTGAACTATTTTCTCTCTCCTCCTAATATTTTATATTTTTAAATATTAATTTTTTGATTCTCAAAATTATGATAAATTGTGGAAGGGTAGACTTGTCCATTTGGTTGTAAATAACTTACTAAATATAGGTTTTAGACATAATTCAAAAGAAAAAAGACATTAGATATTTTTCATGTTACCTTCTTTACTTTTAGACATTCCTCTGATTTCCCCATGTCTAATATGGTATCAGAGCCCACGAAGTCCAAACAAGTATTCGGTCCAAAAATGAGATTCGACCCAAGATGGTGAACCCAAAGAGGCACCATCTTGAGGGGCATGTTGAGAATCCCACATCGGAAAGATGAAGGGACCTCACTCACAATATAACATCTATGGGCTACTCTTTTTATCATCAATTGGTTTTAGGATGAAACTTCATGATGTCTAATAACGTGGAGTTGAGGATTTAAATTTGAGACCTCTTGCACATAGTTAATACATTATGTCGGTTGAGCTATGCTCATATGTTTCATGACCTATTATTATAAGATCAAATAACAAAAAAAAAAATCGACACTGATTTACGTTCGTTTTAGTAACCTAATGACATAATAAGTATCTCGAACACTAAGTCGAGACTCGACCTTTAAAAAAGAAAAAGGAAAAAAGAAGAAAGAAATGGAGAAAATGGTAAATAACAAAAAGAGAAGAGGAATAATAATAATATTGAGATTGTGTGAAAGGGTAGACAAGAAACGAGTTAGGGTTTCGGCGGGGGAAGTGCATGTGAAAGCATGCATGGAAAGGCGAGTCACTGTAAAGGAACTTAATTATTTAATATTTGTTTTAAAAGATAGGAAAATTCCAAAAGGAATGGTCAAAAATATGGTGCAATAATTCAATAGCAATGACGTTAGAGAAGAAGAAACAACAGTGGCAGTTTCTGTGTAATAAAATTATAGCAACAAACAAAAAACAAAACACACAAACTTCTACTTTTTAATATTAAACCACGAAGTGGATTAGAATTCAAACACATCTACTTTTCTTTTGCATCTCAAATTTCATATTAATTACTTTTTCTTTTTCTTTTTTCCTTTTTTTTATGTCATACAAAAACATGAACCGACTCTGTTCCTCAGCCGCAGTTTCCTGCCATCTGTTGTTTCATTGTTTGTTTTTTAGGGAGCAATGCCCCTCTTGTCTTCTTCCCTTTTTCTCTCTTTATTTTATTTTATTTTTCTCTCAAATTTTTATACAGAGAGATTAGACATGATGATCCACTTTGTCAGAGTTCAAAGATAAGTATATGTTAATCTATGGGATTTAAAGTTTTAGGGTTGGTGATTATTTTGCATATAGGTTATATTAGAATATTGATATAAATAAGAGTTTATCTAACTTAACAAGTTTACATAGTATAGTACATAAGGTCATGTGTTCGAACTATTGTAATATTATGAGGAGGGTTGAGTATTGATACAATTAAGGTTTAAATACTAATTTTGATCTTTATTTTTTACTTTGGTTCATTTTGGTGTATGTACTTTCAAAACGTTTATTTTGGTCTCTAATTTTTGGATTTGGTTCAATTTTGGTCCCCATACTTTTAAAAAATAACTAATTTAGTTTGTGTTCGTAAAATTTAAACTTAAATTTATACACGATGAAAACAATTTAAAACAAATTTCTAACTATATTCCAAGAAATTTAGTAAGTGAAAATTGACATGCTAAAATTAAGATTGAAAGAATTAAGATAAAAATGAAAAATGAAAAATGAAAAGACCAAATTAGTCCCTTTCTAAAAATATAGGGTCCAAAATTAACATTTTCAAAGGATAGGGACCAAAATGAACTAAAATCAAAAGTTTATGAACCAAAATGTCGTTGGAAAGTATGAGGACCAAAATGAACCAAAGTCAGAAGTACATTGACCAAAATAGTATTTAAACCTATAATTAAATTTATTGTAACCCATCAACTTAAACGTTTGGGTTAAATGGTGATTTAACCGTTTAAACTTTGTAATGTTATTTTATTCTTAATTGATATTTTCATTTAGCTTAAAAAAAACTTAAAGGTTGGATTTTATGTGAATCAAATTAATATTTAAACTATAGGTGTTGACGTAAGATTTTGGACCTTTTTCATCCTCCGTGTGTTCCGCCGTGAGCGGCGGTCGGCGGCGCGATGAGGGACCTGCGAGAGGAAAGAAAGCATCATCTTGCACTGGTGGGCTAGGCCCACGGGCCTCCGATGCTTAAGTCAGAGAGGTCTGAGTTAAGTAGGAGTGGTTTTTAGAGAGGGAGAGAGAGAGAGTTTAGGGTAGTGTTACCCATTTTTTCGTCCTCCTTTCCTTTTGAATAGGAAAGATACTTATAGTCGGTCGTTGGGGAAGGCTCCTCGTGTGGACCGGTCTTCAGACGGTCGTTCGGACCAGAGCGCAAGGGTTGGGTCCAACCGGGGTTGGATCCACGCGCTTTGTAATGATGGCGACAGCCGTCTCCTTTGTTCTCCCGAGGAGGCTGGGGGCGCTGTCATGCTATCTTTTCGTTAGGCGTGGCAGGCTGTCTACTCAATCAAGTCTTGCACTGCTCGAAGGATGACGTCAGCCTGCTTCTGTCAGCTGTGGAGGGTCTTGTCTGCCGAGGCTCTGGGTCGGCTTCTGGTCGTAACCTCGTCTGGCCTTGCTCCGCCGGCCCCCACTCCGTGGAGAATCGATGCGTTGTCAGCGGGTGACGTGGGGCTGAATCGGCCCGTAACAATAGGGAAAATGCTAAAACTATGTGTACGAAAATGTTAGTTATATCATAATTTTTGTTGGCTTAAACCTTTAGATGAAGTGGTAGTTCAAGTAAAAGTGAGTCTATAGCTCAACGGTAATTAATATGTACTCTTTTCTTTAAGTTTATTCAAATCTTTCAACATTATTTGTTGTATTGAAAAAAAAAAAAAAAAAAAAAAAGTGGATATAGTATTATTAGAGTAGAGCATCCTAAGCTTCAACCCTTTTACGATGTCCTTTTTTTCCAACTAATACTAATAGTTTGTATTTAGTATTATAAATCAAATTAATATTCCGAGTGTGCATATGTGAGAGTGAGTGTTAAGCATATGTATAAAAGATTCAATATAGATCATTATTAACCTATGTTTTTAAAGCTTTTTAAAATTAGTGATAATTTAATAGTTGTTGTGCATACATATAAATTTGGACATGTAATTAATTAAAGAACTAGCTAGGAATAAAATATCGGTGGGGGTGTTAGATGACAATACTAATGTTCTTTACAAGTAGATGGAGATGTGTTTTTTCTCCTTTCATATTTTGAATTCAATAATATATAGAGTTAGGAAAATTCGAATCTCGACCTCTCGATCGATATATACCTTAATCAATTAAACTAAGATTAGGTTGAAAGTTTATAAAGATGGTCAATATAAATAATTGAAAAAAGCAGATATGAAAATCAAATTAATAAACAAAAGACTACTTTAAAAAAAAAAATGAACCATATATTATTTTCGAGATTTTAAACATTTTTCCATAATTTAGACATTACTTTTTCATCTCCTACGATATTTTGTTAAAAAGTTATTGTCTCTTGTCTTGATATAGAATCCTTTGATTTATAAAAATGTTGACATGTTTTAAAAGTTATATTCCATGATTAGATGTTGTTTCTCTTTGTTAGCACAAGCTCTTATATTTTATGCTTTCATGTGGTGCTTTTGCCTTATCGATTTTTTCACAAAATTATACTTGATTTTAATACATGTACTCGTAGTTTGGGTGATTTTTAACTAAATCCAAGACATAAGATAAAGAGAAATTAAGGGTTGGTAAATACTTGGATATCATTTCCTTCTCTTCGAAGAGGAAGCTTCTATTTCTCAACAAATGACACTCTTTTATTTATTGTGTTGGTATGATAGATATGATGATTTTATTTATGTAAGTTATTGAACCTCTAAAAATATACTTATGGTTTTGAAAAATGTGTGTTTATAATTTTGTATCTCGTCAAAATAAGCAAATTTAAGTAAAAACAAGTCAAGAGCTCATTTCATACCATGTTTTACTAAGTATTAAGTTTTTAAGCATATTAGTGTTTATGTTAGTTTTATGTGTTTTTTAGTGTTTTTGTGAATAATGAGTCAATTCCAGACCTAAAATGCGTTGGAAATGCGACCATATATTGGCTAGAGGAAAGAAGATCGACTCTAGAAGATTTTAGAAGCAAAAGAGTGTCTTATATGTTGGAAATGTGCCCAAGAATGTGGGGGCAGTTTTACTTTTTTGACAAAATCGTAGAAAATCTGGAATTCTTTGAAGATATAATTTTATCTTCCCTAAATCTTGGTAGCTAAATATGGAGGCTCAACATTGATCTCGACAGAAAACTCTAGAATTGAGGATCACACTGATCTCGACAGCAAACCCTAGAATTGAGGTCTATATAAATGTGGCCAAGACTAAAATAAGAAGAGATAATTTTTCTTGGGCAAGAGTGACACTTGTTTGTGGAACTTCTGCATACAATAATTCTGGAGCATCATCTGGAGCATCATCTTTATTCTGACTTATCTCGGACACTAGCATCGAAGGAGTCGTGTAAACACTCTTAGGAGTAGAGATAGAGGGTCAAACGGAGACTAGAGTTAGATTTTATCGCTTTCCTTTACATTTTTCAACACTTCACAATTTGTCTTTTAAGCTATATGTAATTTACTTTTGGAATTCAAGTTGTATTTATTCAAGTTATTTTAATATGAAGTTTATTTCCAGATCCTTGTCTTTCATTTTACTTTCTATTATTAATTGAACTACTTTAGGAGTTCAAAGTATGTGTATTCCCTAAAGACTGAGAGAAAACTCCACTGTATATCTTAAAAGTAGTTTTGTTTGAAAGAGTTGGTGATAAATGAATTTTCATAGAAGTAATATAGGAGAAAGTACATACATATCATAAGATTTGTTTGCACCTACATACCATAAGACTTCAGCCTACATATCATAGGACAAATTTATAGTCTTGGGGTTAAGTTGAGTCACTTTGTTGAGAGGTTAGGTTGCGGGCGTGTAGTTCGTGAAACCATCATTAAAAATTCAGATTTACGAATCTTTGTTTCTAATTACTGTAAAGTATCCTTACTTATAAAAGATCCTAAAATAGCTTAAACATGGATCTTTTGATATAAAAGCAAAAAGGAGAGAAGATAGTTAGAGAGATGTGACTAATCTGTAAACATTCTTCAAAAACAAAATCAATTGAAAGAGAAACCCTCATTTTTCGATGGATGTAGGCCAAGTGTTGAACCACGTAAATAGCTTGTGTTGTTCCTCTCCTTCTTCTCCTTCCTCTCATAAGCTTCACCTTCTTCATTGGATTTCTCGGTTTGAAGCTTTAATCATAGAGAGAAACTCTCATATATGAAGAATGGTGATTTGGTTTTTCTTATCAAGCTGAAGTTTTTGTCAGAGATTTCTCTCTCTCTGCATGTAGGTGGAAACGTGGCAGTAGCAAAATCATTCATCCAACACCTGTAAACATAAAGGAAGATAGGGTTTGTTATTTGGGCCTATTTTAGTTTCTAAAAGCCCAATTAATCTCTACCGGACACAAATTAGTATCTTGTGTGGTCTAAGTGGAGATCTGAAAGAATTGTTTGCAGATGCATCACGACAGTGGTATTAATTTGTGTTCCTCCTATTGAGTGAGTTAATTTGCGAGTGCTTAGTGGACACAATTTCTCTTGACCAAGGTTGAAACTATTTTAAATTTCATTTTTATCTCATCGTTATTTACCTATTGTTTTGCACATTTACTTACTATTTATGCTCGTTTATTATTACATCTTTTGCTTCTTGGTTGCACACATTGAGCACATTTTCATTACAAACACGGGATTTTACCAATTTATGGAAAAAAATCGATAGATATAGACATGTGTTTGTGAATATAATATTTTATTCCTAGTGATGTGGATGTATGATATATGAAAGTGAATGCAAGTATATGTTGTTCTTAACAAGTAATAAAATGGGTGTATTGCCAACAAAAGCACAGTTCAATGGCATGTATCGCTGGTAACTATGAGGTCTTAGGTTCAATCCTCCACCCCAACTTTTGTAAAAAAAAAAAACCAAAAAAAAAAAAGTGGATGTATTCTAAGTATCGAATCAACCATATAAATTGAAAGGGTTTAACACATTTCTAGTATATTATTAAAAAAATTAAAAAGGTCAAACAAACACATCACTAATATAAATTTAATAATAATAATAAGATTTAAAACGTATATAAAAAGTCCTCTAAAAAAAACTTATATCATAAGTGACAATTTTTTTTTTTTACTAATTTAGATACTATTTATAAGATTTTTAATCTCATGTTTTTTTTGGGAATGTCGGTCAATGTTAATAGTTAATTCTATTTCCATTCAAATCTTCGTAAAATTGATACGTCAATGTTTCTAATATTAAAAATTTAGTCCTTATTTATATGTGGAGCATTCACCACATATTTCGTCCAACCAAAAGTGTTTTGAAATCCACGATAAATAATATAAGTAATTTAGTTCCTCTTCAATAATATAACAAATGTATTGATATTGAAGTGATGGAATATGTAATGGTAAAACAATATTATTATTATTATTTTTTTTTTTTTTTATTATTATTTTTTTTTTTCGCCAAACCGAGCATAGCTCAATTGGCATAAGATTGTGCCCGTGACTAAAAGGTCATGGGTTCAATCCTCGCATTTATTAAAACACCGTTGCAAAAAAAAAAAACAACATTTTTTGTGAAAGAATATATATATATATATATATATATATATATATATATTTTTTTTTTTAATAACTTGTGAAAGAAAATATTATTATTTAATAGTTTGTTTGATAATCTTCTTGTCATCTATTTCTAAAAATTGTGCTCAATTAACATTTTTTTAATCTTTTCTTAAAATTTCCGAAGTAATTTTTCTAAGTGAAAAAACTAAATTAAAAAAAACATAATTGTCAATAGAATATAAGCTTAATACTTCAAACATGAAACAAAAGAAAATTCGTTATCAAATGTCCCACTGTCCTTTAAGGTATGTCATTTAAGGTGAAAACAAAGATTCATCTTTATATTTTACCACTACACATTCGTAAATATCTTCACTAAAACTTTTTCTTAACTCATTTTAGTTTTGTCCTCAGTCATTTTCTTATATCGTTTTGAAAGTATTTTATTGATGGGAATGAAATTTGGTTACCTCTGAGAATGTAGAGAGAAAACTAGCAATGTATATCTTCATTGTTAATCATGAAAAATACACTAATAAAGTTTATAAAGCTAGGGTTTCAAAAGAAAGTAGTAAAAGACTAAACTACCCTCAATAACAAATAATAATAAAATAATATATGTTAACATCCTCCCGCAAACTCACGATGCTACAGCTATAAGCATTGAGAGTTTGTCAGACAAAAAACGGAAGCGCGAAACAGAGTGTGCCTTAGTAAACATGTCAGCAATCTGTAGGGAAGAGGGAACAAAAGGTAGTGATGGTGCCAAGCTGAACATGATGACGAGTGACATGACAATCAATCTCAATATGCTTGGTTCGCTCATGAAAAACTGAATTACGGGCTATCTGAATGGCACTTTGATTGTCACAATATAATGGAGTAGAATGATGGAGATAAACACCCATATCCGCAAGCAACCAACGTAACCAAACAATTTCACAAGTAGTCGAGGCCATGGCACGATACTCAACTTCAGTAGAGGATCGAGAAATAACATTTTGCTTCTTACTCTTCCACGAAATAAGCGAATCACCAAGAAAAATACAAAATCCAGTGGTCGACTTGCGATCCGTAGGATCACCAGCCCAATCAGCATCAAAGTAAGCTCGCAAGTCTAAAGATGATGTGGAAGGAAACAAAAGACTCTGAAATTGAGTGCCTCGAAGGTACCTGAGAATACGAAGAACTGCAGCCCAATGAACTATAGTAGGAGCAGTGACAAACTGACTAACCACATGAACAGCATGCGCAATATCTGGACGAGTCAGAGTAAGATAGACCAAGCTCCCAACAACAGTACGATATAAACTGGGATCCAACAAAGGAAAACCATCTGACGGAGAGTACCGAGCATTGGTCTCAAGAGGAGTATCAACAATCTTGTTGTTAGTGAGACGCGCACGATCAAACAAATCAGCTATATACTTTGACTGAGATAAAAGATAATCTTTAAAGGAACAAGCGACCTCAATGCCCAGAAAGTAACGTAGCACGCCCAAGTCTTTCATAGCAAAACAACGAGATAACTCGATTTTTAAATATTCTATTCCATCACAATCATCACCAGTAATAATCATATCATCAACATACAAGGATAATAAAATACGACTTGCACTCGTACGCTTGACAAACAATGCGGAATCATGATGACTAGGAATAAAACCAAGTGAAATGATCACCGTGGAAAAAATTCAAACCAAGCACGAGGCCGGTGCTTGTTTGAGACCATAAAGTGCTTTGTGAAGCCTACACACTTCACCTGGGCAACACCGGGAGGAGGCGTCATATAAACTTCTTCATGAAGATCACCATTCAAGAAAGCATTCTTGACATCCATCTGAGATATTTTCCATCGACAAACAGAAGCCACTACAATCATAGTGCGAACAGTCGTCATTTTTGCCAAAGTTTCTTCATAATCCATACCATACTCTTGAGAGTAACCTTTAGCAACAATTTGAACCTTGTATCGTTCAATTGATCCATCGGATTTAATTTTAATCTTATAGACCCAACGAGATTCGATGGTGCGTTTGCCGGATGGCAATGGAACTAAATCCCACGTATGAGTCTGGTGTAGAGCGGTAAGTTCCTCACCCATAGCATCCTGCCAAAGTGGATCACAAACAGCCTCTTTAAAGAATAAAGGCTTCGATAGACGATGAGTAGAAGCAACAAATGAAGCAAATGAACTAGAATAAGAAAAATAAGCAAAATCTGGTAGTTTAGAAGACTTACGAACACGAGTGGACTGACGAGGTGGAGGATCATCCGCAGCCTCAGGGGATGAGTGGTCGTAGAAGGAGGAAGAAAGGTGAATGTCTCGACAACCAAAGTATCAAATTCTATTGCGCTATCAGTAGGAGGTAGAATTAGGGTTAGAGCTTCTTCAGTGTCAATATTGAAGGGATCAATGAGAATGAGATCTGACTATGTCATGTTATGAGAACTAGCAGGAATAGAGAAGAAAAGAATATGCTCTAAAAACACAACATGACGAGAGACGTACAATTTTTGACTAACTGGATCAAAACAACGATATCCCTTTTGACCAACACCATAACCCAATAAAACACATAAGGCGGACTGAGGAGACAATTTGTTGCGCTCGACGTGAGGTCGCAAAACAAGTACATCTAAAGACACGCAATGAAGAATAATCAGGCACAAATCCCTATAATTTTTCGAAAGGAGATAGACCTGAGTTATGTGAGGCTGGGATTCTATTAATCACATGAGCAGTGATACGAATCGCTTGCCCCCAAAACGCACTAGGAACGTCGGCTGACAACAAAAAAGAGCGAGTTGTTTCAACAAGATGACGATGCTTCCTTTCAACAACGCCATTTTGTTGAGGAGTGTTAGTACAAGAGGTCTGGTGTATAGTCCCATCAGAAGCAAGTAGATGGGAAAATTCGTTAGAAGTGTATTCACCCCCCAAATCACAACGAAAACACTTTATGACAGTCGAATGTTGAGTTTTCACAATAGCTCTAAAATTGTTGAAAATCATAAGATAATCAGATCTACGTTTCATAAGATAAACCCAAGAATAACGAGTATAATCATCAATAAACGACACATAATATATGGACCCCCCTTTTGTGGGTACAAGAGAAGGTCCTCACACATCAGAATGCACAAGATTGAAAGGAGCAGAAGAAAATGAAATACTTTTATAAAAAGGTAAGGCTGAAAATTTTGCCAGTTTACAACCACTACAATCAGAGATATCATGACTGTCAAAATTTCCTAAAACTCCTGTAGACACCAAAAACTGTAAACGAGATGCGAAAACATGACCTAAACGAGAATGCCATAAATAAAAGATAGGAGACAAATGACTCAAACGAAAGGACGACAAATCAACACTAGAGGCTGCAACATCTGATACTTTGAGTTGATCCAAAACATAGAGTCCCCCTTGCCTACGGCCTGTCCCAACCACCTTCTGAGATCGTGGGTCATGTATGGAACAAGTGGAAGAAGAAAAGGAGACTGAGTAACTAGATTCACATAATTGCCTAACAGAGACAAGATTAAGAGTAAGACTAGGAATATAATAAACATTAGAGAGAGACACAGGAGATGTAACGATGGAACCAACACCTACTAATGGCATAGGAGTTCCATCAGCAGTCACAATTGATATAGAAGAATAAGGAGACAAAGAAAGAAAAGAGGACAAATGAGGAGACATATGATGGGAGGCACCTGAATCCAAGACTCATAATGAAGAAGACATATGTTGGGATATATCTGAGGTACTAGACGAAGACAAACCTTTTTTAGATGAGGTTGACATAGCATGAGGCTGTGAGCTGAGAAACTGTTTAAATTGCTCAAACATGTAGGGATCCAAAGATGGGGCAACCACTCCATTATTAGATTGAGGTGGTCGATATGTCCATGGAGTATTCTGCGTCGACAACGATAGTTGTTGCTGCGGCAGGCGATATTGTTGTTGTTGTTGCGACGGGCGATATTGTTGTTGTTGTTGCAATTTACCTCTATTCAGCAATGACGGACACTAAGCCTTCCAATGACCCTTTTGTTTGCAGAAGGCACACTCATCAAAAGAGATCTTAGAGGTCGACCTATTTTGGTTGCCAGCAGGAGACCGTTGTGGAACTGCAAAAACAGATCGACTTGGAGGCGGAGTAATTTTCTTATTGCTTTGAGATTTAAGACGAATCTCCTCTGCTAACAGCTCACTGACCACTAAATCAACGGAAGGGAGAGGATTGCGATGTAGAATTGTCCCACGCAATCCCTCAAAATCAGGATGAAGAGCCATAAGAAACTGAACTAGACATTGCGCTTCTTTTTTAGTGATGTAAGCTTTGACTGAGCTCAATTCTGAGGGTTCTGTCAATGCCAGCTATGTTGGGTTTTATGTCCTAAAACTCGTGGTTTGTAAACTGTTATGTTTGTAAATATTCTATTTAGAATAAAGAGTTATTAGTTTTATTCAGTAAAAGAGTTTACTGGAATAAAGTGAAACGTGTTTAGGTTAACCTATACCAATGACTAACACCCATGGCTGAATATGAGTACTTGAGCCTCATGTATGACATGATTGTGGATCAGGCTCAAGTAGTCAGTCAAAACGTTCTTTAGTATACGAATAAGGTTGGGTACCTTATCCTGGTAACACTATTGGATGCGGCTCACTTTGTATTGTACAAAACGATGTGATCCGAATCGTTTCACATGGAGATGTACGGGTGAGGGCGTCATGTGCAAAGAGTTTGCATAAGACCGAACCGCGAAATATGTTGTTCTCTCTTTATAACACCGTTTACTGATGAGACCGACATTTTCATTTGATGGCCTAGGTAACTCGATCTCAATCATGAGCTCGCTATGAACTCCTGCTTATTCGAAAGTATCCTTTGACTTGCACGGGTGAGAGTGGCTCATTAGCGCCGACTCAATAAGCCTACCATCTTGGGGATAAAGTCGAATAGGTAGCTGGGGACATAGTACAGAAAGATTGGAGTTCACTCCTAACCCGCTCTTCAGAGTTAGTAAATAGGTTGTTCCCTTAATAACTGACTCCGGGGCTTGAACAATTAGAATTCACACTCTCATGAGATGAGAGGGTTAATTGATTTGTTGGTTGGACCACATATCTATTGTTCATTAGAGGTGTCAGTGGTACTTAAGAAACAAGATGTAATGCAGGGGTTAAACGGTTTAAATGACCCAGCTGTGATTACGAACAACCTGTGAAGGGTCGACTTGCCCGTGACGGTTATATCAGAGGACATAATATCTCTACAGTGAGGAGAGTGCAACCCTCGAACTATAGTGGAGTCTCTGGGGGTTAACGAATGTTGATTAGTTCGGTTAAAAGAGTTCTGACCGGTTAATCTCGTATCGTTGGAGCTCATGATCTGTAGGTCCTTTAGGTTCTCCTGGCTATCTTGCATAACGTCGTGCAACAGTATAAGAGAAAAGGAAAAAGAAAAAGAAAAAGAATTTGAATTTTTCAAATTCGGTTTGTGGAAGAATGGTGGACATATTTAAATATGATTTAAATATGGGAATGGCCTAAAACATGAATACGATTCATGTGCAAAAAGTCGGTTTTCGAAAAATCGAGTTTAGCCATATTATTTAATTAATATTTGATATTGAATTAAATAATATAATTAATTATTAATATATATATATATATATATTTTATTTATTAAAAAGTTTAATAAATAAAACATTTATTATTATTTAAAATTAATTTAGAATTAATTTTTTAATAATAATAATAAAAACTTATATATATATATATATAATATATTTACATATGTGTCTTACATATGTATATATATATATATATATATATATATATATATATATATATAAGTTATATATATGTTTTTGGCTAAGTGAAAAGAACCGGAGTGCTTTTGTGCGTCTTCAATTGAAGAAGTTGAATTATGAATTCAGTTTTTTGAAGTTCTGGTTCGTGAGCTCTCTCTCTGGTTACCTCCTTCTTCTTCCTCTTCTTTTATTTTCTTTCCTTTTCTCTTCTATAGGGAGTCCTACAACTCCGTTGCTCGGCGTCGAGGATAGCGGGACTACCTTGGGTGGTCCTCGGAGCGTTCGTGAGAAGAGGCCGGAAGAGTTCGTGACGAAGAACGTGCGGCGGAGCTCGAAGAAATTGGAACTACAAGGTTATGTTTTCTAATTTCTTATTTCCGTCGTTTGAGCATGTTTTCTATTTGTTAAGTTGATGAAATTAGAGTATCATCGATCCAAAATCGCTTCCGCAGCGTGATACGCTCCATCAAGCTGATCCCATAATTCAGATATGGAAGAATAGATATCTTGAATACTCGTATCATTCTGCTAAAGCGCACGAATATTTATCTTCAGTTGATACTGTTTGGCAAAATTAGATTGTGTGTACAATCTAGCCAAATGATCCCAAGTCTCTTTAGCAGTCTCATATTTTTCCAACTGAGCACCAATAGAATGCGTGAGAGAATTATTAATAAGTGATAATCTTCGAATTGTCAGCCTCACAAACATCTAATAAGGAAGCATAGTCTGCGGCCATGTTGTTTACAGGTTTGACTCGCACACCTTTGATATAACTCCAACATCGATTTTTCTCGCAGGAAATTTTTCATAACATAACTCCAATATGAATAATTTTTACCGTCCAATTGTACGTTAATCGACCAAAGAGAATCATCCTTACGATTCGACATAGTGATAATACAAAATCCTCAAATTAACAAAGCCAACAAAACCAAACAAAAAGAAAAGAAAGTTGAGGAGGAATACCAAAATTATCTCCGTATAAACCAATATCTGGCTGCAATAAACCAAAATTGTTTCACAGTCCCACCTCAATTTCAATATTTCCTTCACTTTCAACTTGCCACGATAAACCAATCAAGCCTCAATTTCAATATATCCTGCTTCAGCCCGTCAATTGCGATTTCTTCTTGACTTTCAACTTGCCATAATAGATTTTCTTTTCGTCACAGCCGAACGTTGAAAAACAAGAAGCAACTAATTTTCATCTTCTTCATCCCAAGAACAACGTGCTCTGATACCATGAGAATTTAGAGAGAAAACTAGCAATGTATATCTTCATTGTTAATCATGAAAAATACACTAATAGGGTTTATAAAGCTAGATTTCAAAAGGAAGTAGTAAAAGACTAAACTACCCTCAATAACAAATAATAATAAAATAATATATGTTAACAACCTCATTAGCAAAATAATATGGAGATTATCAATAGTATTAAAATTTTAAAGCAAAAATACTCCAGTATTTTTTTAAAAAGATTGTTACAACAGAAAGTCTACTCACTCTCTCCAAAAAATTATATGGAGATTATCTAGAGTTTTGTACTATATATATATAGAAGAAAAGATTAAGAGATTTTTTAGGGATTCATTTTGAGTGGACAGAATTGTTAGTTAACTCAAAGCTAAAGTCTATTTTTAGTAAATTGCTATATTTGAAGTTAGTGGGGTAAGTATTGATATATTTAGAGTTAGTGGAGTAAGTGGCTATTTTTGTGGAGTTAGAGTTAGTGGCTGTTTTTATGGAGTTAACTAAGCTACTTTTAGCATTTAGAAAGTGTATTTAAGATCAGATTTTATTGAATGAAAATGTAGTAGTTGCATTCCCATTTCTCTTCTCTCTTAGAAACAACAGTGGTATCAGAGCTAAAATTCTTAAGGGGCCTGTGAGTGAGAGTTAGTGAGATATCCCTTAGAGAAACCGAGTGATACACTTTGAGATTTGAGTGAGATGGAATCAGGATCGAGCAGTCTTTCTTCACTGGCTCCACCAGTGTTTGATGGAGAAAACTACCAAGCATGGGCTATCAGAATGCAAGCCTACATGGAGGCTTGTGATTATTGGGAAGCAGTTGAGAGCGACTATGAGGTTGCTGCACTTACCGATAATTCAACAATCAACCAGATCAAGACTCACAAGGAGAGGGTCACCAGGAAGGCAAAAGCTAGAGCTTGCCTATATGCAGCTGTGTCTTCATCCATATTCAACAGAATTATGACCTTGAAGTCAGCAAAGGAGATCTGGGACTTCCTCAAAGGTGAGTATGAAGATGATGAGAGGATCAAGGGCATGAAAGTGTTGAATTTGGTGAGGGAATTCGAGAGAATGCAAATGAAGGAGTCTGAGTCCATTAAAGAATACTCAGACAAGTTGATTGCGATTGTCGACAAGGCAAGAGCATTAGGAACTGATTTATCTGACAATAGATTGGTTCAGAAAATTCTGGTTTCAGTTCCTGAGAAGTATGAAGCAACCATTTCTTCCTTAGAAAATACCAAAGACCTCTCTAAACTCAAGGTGATAGAGTTAGTAAGTGCTTTGCAAGCACAAGAGCAGAGGAGGTTGATGAGGCAAGAAGGAAGCATTGAGGGGGCACTGAAAGTCAGAATGCAGCAGGGAGAAGGTGGAAGAGAGAAGAAGTGGAGAGGAAGAAAGGATAGTGGCAGCAATAGCTCAAATTATGTTGTAAAGGATGATGGAAGTGCAGGTTTCAGCAAGGGCAGTGCATGCATGCACTGTGGGAAGCATAATCATCCACACTTCAGATGCTGGAGAAGGCCAGATGTGAAGTGTAGAAGGTGTCATTTAATGGGGCACATAGAGAGATTCTGTAAGGGATCTCAACAGCAAGGAGGAGCACATGCTGCAGAAGGAGATCAACTCTTTGTGGCTACCTGTTTCTCATCAGTCACTCAATGTGACAGTTGGTTGGTTGATAGTGGGTGTACCAATCACATGACAGGTGACAATGAGTTGTTCAAGGACCTTGACAAGTCATTTAAGTCAAGGGTGAAGATAGGGAACGGTGAGTATCTAGAAGTGAAGGGGAAGGGCACAGTGTCAATAGAGAGTTGTGCAGGAACCAAGTTGATTACTGAAGTGCTCTTAGTTCCTGAGATTGATCAAAACTTATTAAGTGTTGGTCAACTAGTAGAGAAGGGATTCAAAGTGTTATTTGAAGAAGGAAAGTGCCTTATTTTCGATTCCAATGGGAATAAGTTGTTCAAAATAAAAATGCAGCACAAGAGTTTCCTATTGGATCCACTCGAGAAGGAACAAATAGCTTTCAAGTGTCAAGTGAGTGACACTGAGCTGTGGCATAAGAGGTTGGGGCATTTTCATCCGAAGGGGTTGCAGTATTTGCAGAAGAATGAGATGGCAGTTGGAGTACCAGTTCTGGAGGAGCTGAAAGCAAACTGCAAAGCTTGTTTGACAGGAAAGCAAACGAGGCTGCCATTCAAGAAGTCAATTTGGAAAGCAACAGAGAAGTTGCAGCTCATCCACACTAACTTGTGTGGACCACAACCAACTCTCTCACTCAATGGTAGCAGGTCTTTTATTATCTTTATTGATGATTATACCAGAATGTGTTGGATTTACTTCATGAAGCATAAGTCTGAAGTAGCTGAAGTGTTTCTGAAGTTTAAAAGATGGGTTGAGAATCAGAGTGGTTGTCAGACTCAGGTGGTAAGGTCCGATAACGGGAATGAATACACGTCACAAAGGTTCAATACCTTTTGTGAAGAAGCTGGAATAGAGCATCAGCTCACTGTACCATATACTCCACAACAAAATGGAGTTAGTGAGAAGAAGAACAAGAGTATTATGGAGATGACAAGATGCATGTTGCATGAGAAGAACTTGTCAAAGGAGTTTTGGGCTGAAGCAGCAAATACATCAGTTTTTTTATTGAATAGACTACCTACAAGGGTATTGGAAAAGAAGACATCGTATGAAGTTTGGTTTAATACTAAATCAAAACTGGAAAATCTGAAGGTGTTTGGTTGTTTGTGCTTTTCTCATGTTCTACAGGTGGAGAGAGACACGTTGAGTGAAAAGGCAAAAGCAAGAATCTTTGTAGGCTACACCATGATGTCCAAAGCGTACAAGATCTATCAACCTCACAAAAAGAAGATGGTGATTAGTAGGGATGTTCAATTCTTGGAGCATAAGGATTGGGGCTGGACAAAAGAAGCAGAGGTGAAGAAATAAGAAGTTTCTCTGGATCCTTATGAACTGGTTGATGATGCACCAGTTAAAGGGACTAGACTGCTGAGTGAGGTATATGAGAGAAGTAGTGTAGTTGTGTTTGGAGCAAGCTAGATGTTTGCAGCATTTGAGTTAGGAGGAGTATGTTAGTTAACTCAAAGCTAAAGTCTATTTTTAGTAAATTGCTATATTTGAAGTTAGTGGGGTAAGTATTGATATATTTAGAGTTAGTGGAGTAAGTGGCTATTTTTGTGGAGTTAGAGTTAGTGGCTGTTTTTATGGAGTTAACTAAGCTACTTTTAGCATTTAGAAAGTGTATTTAAGATCAGATTTTATTGAATGAAAATGTAGTAGTTGCATTCCCATTTCTCTTCTCTCTTAGAAACAACAAGAATACTCAACTCTTTTGTGTTGATCTTCTTCCCTTCATCCTTGATTTTTCCTTTCTTTCTTTCTTAAATCTCCATGGAATTACAAACCAAGGCCATTTGAGCTTTCTTTTAATTTCCTAAAGTACAAGCCCATTTGTTCAGCCCAACACTACATCATTTGATGTTTGGGAAAAACTACATACACTTTGTATCAAGAAAGATGTATCAAGGAAAATTTATATATCTTAGAGAGAAAGGTTGTTCACATTTAGAACGAATAGTTCTAAAACACTTGATGAGAATCTTGATGAGTTCAAAAAACTCACAACTGAATTTGCAGCCACAAGAGATAAATTGGGAAGCGAGAGTGAAGCCACAATATTAATAAACTATCTACCTGAAGCCTATAAGAATGTAAAGAATGCATTCAAATATGGGAGAGATTCGATTTCTTTATATTCAGTTATCACATCAATTAGATGTAAAGTGCTTGGGTTGAAGTTAGAGAACAAAGAAAATGGAGGATTTGAATCACTCTTCTTAGAGGGAAAGACTCCGTTCAAGAAAAACAGATTCACAAAACGAAAGAGCCACTTCAACAAGAATTTCAAAGGTAAAAATAATGTTTTGAAATGTTATATCGATCATAAAGAAGGGTATTTCAAATGCAATTGTCCTCAAACCAGAAGTGGAGACACAAAAGACAGGGAACATGGAAAATGTGATGTCTCTATTGGGGAAGGAAATTTTGAATACTCAAAAATGCTAGCTACCACTACGAATAAGGCCATAAATAGGGAGTGGAGATTTTAAAGGAAGATTGTGTCCTTAACTGAGGGGTGTACCTACCACATGACCAACTCAAAAGAATGGTTTGTGACTTACAAATCTTGTGAAGAAGGTGGTGTTTTTATGGGAGATAATCATGGTTATAAAGTTGTGGGAATTGGCCATGGCTCAGTGGGATTGAAACTAAAAGACAATGGAGACATCATTTTGCATATAATGTAAGACATGTTCCTAACCTAAGGAAGAAACTTGATAACAATTGGAATGTTGGATGATCAAGGGTTGCTCCTATCATGGGAGAGATAGAGTTTTTCATATTTCAAAAGACTCCAAAATAGTTCTCACAGGAAAAACGATTAATGGACTTTACATCTTAAAAGATGTTGCTCCTTCGAGTTCAACTCTTATCTCAGAATCACAAAAAGTTGAAGAAAGTGAACTATGGCATATAAGGTTATCACATATAAGTGAAAATGAGTAACAAGAACTTTTGAAACAGGCTTAATCAAAACTAGAGGCACTAAAAGATTGAGATTTTGTAAGCATTGTGTTTTTGGAAAATCCAAGAGACTAAAGTTTGTCAAAGGGGAGCACACAATTGATAGAATATGTGTAACTGTAAATAGACTTGGTCTTGTCAACCAAGTATGTTGTTGTCATAATTTAAGCTTAGAGACTTAGTATTTTGTTACCCTAGTTATAGCCTAGATTGGGTATATTGTTACCCTAATTATGGACTTCTAACTAGTATATAACTGATGTTTTGTCAAATGAATAGATCAACTAAATTCATATTATTTCAACAACTAAATTCATCTAAGGTTGTGTGCATGCGGATCTATGAGGGCTCTCTCGAACTTCTTCATGGAGTGGTTCCAAGTATTTTTTATCCATAATTGATGATTACTCTAGGAAGACCTGACTTTTATTTTGAAAACTAAAGATCAAACGTTTGAGAAATTTAAAGAATGAAAAACTAGAGTTGAGAACCAAACTGACCGTAGAGTCAAATATCTTAGAACATAGAGTTAAATATCTTAGAACAGACAATGGTATGGAACGAAATTCTTTTGTTGTTTTTTGTATTGAAAATGACATAACAAAACATAAAAAACAATAAGCTATACTCATCAACAAAATGATATAGTTGAGAGGATGAATAGAACAGTCATGGAGAGAGTGAGTTGTATGTTATTTGAGGCTAATCTTTATGAGTATTTATGCGCAGAGGCGGTTGCTACAACTACTTTTACTATTAATAGGAGTCCTTGTGTTTTTATTCATTGCAAAACTACTGAAGAAAAATGGTCAGAAACCCCACCTAATTTGTCTTATCCTACAACTTTTGGTTGTGTTGGTTATGTACATGTAAGACAAAGCAAATTGCAACTTAAAGCAATTAAATGTATGTTCTTAGGCTACAAGTTGTGGAATTTTGAATCAAAGGAAAGCATTATGAGATGTAACATTCAGAGAAACTGAGTTCTATATGAGTTCAGACAGTAAAGATTAGCCTAGAGAAGAGCTTGAGACTACTGGAATTATAAGCTCCGAGGTGGAGATTTTTGATAAATAAAATGTTATTCGTGAACAACAAGTAGTTTTAGACTCTCTTCATGGAAATCGTAATGAAGCATTGGAAGAAGTTATTATCAGCCCCTTAATTATGAGCAACAACCTGCAGAAACTTCTCTATTTAATTACACTCTTACAAGTGATAGACAAAGAAGGCAAGTAAGGCTACCTGCTACATATGCACGAGCTGATTGTGTAGCCAATGCATTGAACAATATTTATGATTCATCTAAAACAGAACCAATGCAATGATCAGAAAAGTCACCGTGAAAAAATGGCCATGGAAAATGGTCATGGAGAATGTAATGGAATCCCTTCATAAAAATAGAACTTGAAAGTTGGTTTCTCCTCCACAAAAATAGAAAATTATACCTTGCAAATGGGTATCTGAGAAGAAACCTGAAAAATTTAAAGAAGAAGGAATCAAGTATAAAGTTAGACTAGTGGCAAAAGGCTTTGTATAGAAGAAAGTGATAGATTATACTAAGATCTTCTCTCCCGTGGTTAAGCAAACTTTTATTCGAGTATTGTTGACTATTGTAACTTGTTTTGATCTAGAGTTGAAACATATGGATGTGAACACGACTTTCCTACATGGAAACCTTGAAGAACCAATTAGTTTGTGTATGAAGTGAATAAAAATGAAAGAATTGGTTTGTCAATTATATAAGTCACTATATGGCTTAAAACAATCACAAAGATGTTGGTACAAAAGATATGATGATTACATCAATATAATCAACTTCTTCTGGTGTAACTATGATCCTTATGTCTACATTAGAAAGGAGAAGGGTGGAGGAAATACATACCTCCTCTTATATGTGGATGATATGTTCTTACGAGGGAAAATATGTTTTCGAATTGAAAAAGATCAAGAGTCTCCTTAGCCAATAATTTGACATGAAAGACCTTGATCCTACCAAAAGGATTCTTGGATGGAGATCTCTAGAAATAGAGAAAATGGGAACTCTATATTTACCAAAGTGACTACTCTATGAAAGTTTTAAAAAGGTTTAACATAGCCAGCGTTAAACATGTGTCAACACCACTTTCCCAACACTTTAAATTGTCTATAGAAGATTCACCAAATGATGAAGAAGAAAGAAAAGAAATGGAAAAATGTTTCATATTCTAATGTCACGAGTAACTTGATGTACTTAATGATTTGTACAATACCTGATTTGGCTTACTCTTCTAGCCTAATCAATAGTTACATGGGAGACCATGGAAAGAAGCATTGGAAAGCAATCAAGTGGGTATTAAGGTACTTGGTTGGTTCAATCACACGAGGTCTATTATATAAAAAAAAAAAAAAATCAGAAGTTTCTATTCCTAAGCTGTTTGGATATGTTGATTCTGATTTCACAAGGGATCTTGACAAAAGATGATCACTCACAGGCTACCCATTTATATTTGAAAATAACATAATAAGCTATAAATCAAATCTACAATATGTGGTACCTCTATCCACATTTGTGGGGGAATTTATAGCAACCATTAAAGCTATTAGAGAGGCAACATGGCTACAAGGTCTAATCTCTGAATTATGCTTTAATCAAAACTCGGTAGAAATTCTATGTGACAATCAAAGTATACTTAATGAAAAATCAATAATTAGGCTACATTTTATCAGAGATGCAGTGGATAAAGGAATTGGGAATATGCATAAGGTTGAAACCGAAGAAAACGCAGCAGATATGATTTGTAACATGTACCAAGTTTGTGCATTGTCTATTTATAATAGTCTACTCTTCCTAATCTAATTAGGAATCCATATTTTAATTAGATTATGAATCTAATCAATTTAGGAATTCCAAATTAAATTAGGAATATCTTTTTTATTCAGACGTGCCCAAAATAAGATCAAATAGGATAAAACCGGATAAAATTTATGATAGGATAAAATCGGATAAGATATGATAAAATCCCTATCTAATCCTTGGATTTTTAACTTGATTCTCTTTTTCTCTCCACATAAATCTTCTAAATTATCAGTTTTGCTCCAAATGCTCGATATCTATAAAATAAGAGAATATCAACGTGAAAACAATCATTTAAGCCTCAAAACTAGCATAAAATAGGTCCTAAAGATAGCTCACTTTGTGTTCTATCAAACATGTACCAAGTTTGTGCATTGTCTAAGTTTGCTCAGCTTGGTTGATCTATCCGCTGATTAAAATTCTGAAAAAAGGGGAAAGAACAGCAAGTTAGTAGAGTATTTGTTTCAAGGTGAAGAATTTGTTAAAATCTGAAGCAAATACTCAAGTATTTTAGAAAATATTGTTATAATAGAAAGTCTACTCACTCCCTCTAAAATGTTGTTTTTCTCCAACTTCCAAATTCTTTATAATAGAAAGTCTACTCACTCTCTCTAAAAGGATGTTTTGCTCCAACTTCCAAATTCTTTTGTACTTTGTATATATATAGAGAAGAAACTTCCAAATTCTTTTGTACTTTGTATATATAGAGAGAAGAAAAGATTAAGAGATTTTGTAGGGTTTATTTTGAGTGAACAGGGAGAGATTGTATTAAAAGGAACTTGTTAGGTTCTCTCCCCATAATTCTAAAATGGTATGATATTGTCCACTTTTGGGCATAAGCCTCGTGACTTTACTTTTAGGTTTTACCTAAAAGTCCTCATACTAATGGAGAAATGTTTTTCCTCACTCATACGATAGATATATTCTCATTACCTAGTTGATGTGAGATTTTATTCACACTCTCAATAATCCTCTCAAACAAAGGACCACCAAGCATCCCCTAATATAGCATCTATTTATCCATTTTTTTGCCTACACTAGAGGTTTTGTTCTTATCCAAGTCAACTCCTCTTCTCCAGATCATATTGCTTGTCTAACAGCTTAACCGCATGATATCGCCATGACTACATCTTCGGGGCTCCTAACTTCTTTGTTCATCAGCCAAGCACTAGAGGATTCTACTGACATGACTAAGTTTGGAGCATGTTACTTTGATATCGATTGTTATAAAATATGTAAGACCAGTTTTAGTAATAATCTTGTTTAATCGCAAATCAGAATCTAAATGTGGCAATTGGGCTGAATATAAAAGCATTAATTCATAGTGGTTCAAGTTGTAAATACCTACTCTGCATGTAAGGAATAAATTTCATACAAGTTAATGTTATTTGAAGGAGCGCATATAACAAATGTGGAAGCGATTTGGATCAATGACACTCTAATTTCATCAATTTAGCTAAACAAGAAACATGCTCAAAGCTTGGAAAATAAGAAATAATAAAATATACCTCTTGTACTTCGAATTTCTTCAACTTCGTTGCTTCAATCTTCTCACGAAGTTCGAGAACCACCTCCGGTAGCCCCGCTATCCTCAAGTCGTGCAACGAAGTGGTGGGACCTCTTTACAAAAGAAAAACTTTGGAAGGAGAAGTAGGGAAGTTGTATGTGCGATGAAGCTTGTTGAGAGAAAAATGGATGACTATCATTCATTTTAATTCAAAGCATGAGCAAGCCATTTCAACTACTTTCATTCAAGTTGTTCAAAAAACAGCAAGTCATGCATGGAAATGTTAAGATTAGTCATTTGTTAAGTGTCCACCATGCATGGCAATCCCACTATGCATAAATATTATTTTATTATTTATTTAAAAATTAATTCAAAATTAATTTTAAATAAATATAATATATATTTTAATTAATTAAAAAAATTAATTAATTAATATTATTATTTAATTCAATATCAAATATTAATTAAATAATAAGACTAATCCCGATTTTCAAAAAACCGACTTTTCGCACATGAATCCTTATTCATGTTTTAGACCAATCTCATATTTACATCATATTTAAATATATGTCCATCATTCTTCCAAAAACGAATTTGAATTCTTTTTCCTCTCGTATTGTTACACGGCTTAATTTGAGCTAGCCAGGAGAACCTAAAGTACCTACAGATAATAAGCTCCAACGATACGAGATTAACTGGTCAAACTCTTTAGTCAAGCTAAACCAACATTCGTTAACCCCCGGAGACTCCACTAAAGTCCAAGGGTTGCACTCTCCTCACCGTAGATATATTTTTGACCTCTTGATATAACCATCACCAGTAAGTCGATCCTTCACAGGTCGTTCGTAATTACAGTTGGGTCAAAATAACTGTTTTACCCCCGTAATTACATTTTGTTCCTTAAGTCCCCACTGCTCCTCTAATGAACTATTGGTTTGTGGTCCAACCACCAAACTGATTCCCTCCCGGGACAGTAAGAGGGTGGGATCCCTAGTTCAAGACCCGGAGACAACACTTAAGGGAACAACCTTTCTATTAAACTTTAAAGGCGAGTAGGAGTGAATTCCATGATCTCGCAGGACTATGTTCCCAGCTCCCTACTCGGTATTATCCCCAAAGTGGTAGGCATATTAAGTTGGAGAATAGGGTCACTCTCACCCATACAAATTAAAGGATAATCCTGAATAAACAGGAGTTCATAGTGTGCTCAGGATTCAGATCGAGTTACCTAGGTCATCATATGAAAAAATTGGTCTTTACAGTAAACGGAGTTGTAAAGAAAGAGCGATTTGTTTCGCGGTTCAATCTTATGCAAACTCATTGCACAGGACGCCCTCACTCGCATGTCTCCACATGAACGATTTCGGATCACATCGTTTGTACTATGCAAAGCGGGTCGCGTCCAATAGTGTCCCCAGGATAAGGTACCCAGCCTTATCTCTATACTATAGACCGTTCTGGCTATTTACTCAAACTTGATCCACAATCATGTCACACATGAAGTTCAAGTATACAACCTAAGTCATGGGTTCTTTATTTATTGGAGTTAGGTTAAAAGTAAATTCAATTCACTTTATTCAATAACAACTTTACTGAATAAATCTCAATAACAACTTTATTGATAAATAGAATATATATTCAGTTTACAAACCATTAGTTTTAGGACATAAAACCCAACAATTAAAGGAGAGAGAAACTTAAAAAACCAAAAAAAACGTCATTATTTAGATCTAGAGAGTAACTAATATCCTCACAAGAAAGGAATAAAGAAAGCTCATCAAGATTTGTAGATCGAGTCCACATCTGCCAGAATCATGAAGAAATTTTGGAACTTGTTATGAAAGAATTCGAACAACAAAGAATAAAGTAAGAATCGACTCAGAGTTTACGTGGTTCACTAACGTTGTGTTAGCTGCATTCACTGGTAGAAAGGAAGAGAGCAATTTGTATTACAAAATAAGAGAGATTAAAAATTAAAGGGGCGGCAGAAATCATTAGAATGTTTATATATGACACTCTTTTAATGACCTAATACATAATGAGTCAAAGCCCAATTCAGCAAGATCCCCGTACCGAGCCATTCGTAGCTGGTCAAATGGATTCAAGGCATTCCAACAGAAGCTAAATAAGCTTTAATAAGTCCACCCGGAAAGAAAAGAAAGGAAAAACAAGGAGAATAAACAAGTGGGTCTATATGTTATTGAAGAAGTAAAGAAGTCACATGAAGTTGATAACTCCTGATTTTAAGAGTTTTTTTTTAGATCAACCTAGGGGTGGGGGGATTCAAACCTCGGACTTCATAGTTGAAGGAACATCTTTATTTCAATTGAGTTATGCTCAGTTTTGCCTTGATTTTAAGAATTATTGAGTCCAAATACAAATACATCTTCTTTCATGGTATTTAAAGTATTAATTGTTGCATGCTTATCTAGGAATGTTTGTGTTAAAATCTCTTTAATTGCTATAGTATGAGTAAAGTGTTGATTATAACTCATTTTCACATTAAAGTGTTCACAATTTATTAGGAATTGATACTTTTTATGAATTTGTTGCATTATATGGGGTACTGAACATCAACTAGGCGTAGCTTCGTGGAAAACTCAAGCTGAATCGCGGACTTGCATTCCTTTCTCATTTCCTTTCATTTGAATTGCTTTTATTTCAGTAAACATGTAAGCATTTTAGTTATTTCATTTATGGTTTTCATCACGAGCTAAACTTTTGAAGGTCAGACTGTGTGAATGGCTTAATGTGGCTGCATTGCCCTTTTAATATTAACCTATGATTTTCTTCTAATTATTGAAGAGTTGTTGATCCATTACTACAAATTTGGGATTCGATGACAATGAAAAGTTGTCACGATCATATCCGGCGACTTTTTCTTAGTCCTTGTATTGCCCATCATCGTTAGTGTATAGATGACAAACAAAAAAATATCATTCTTAAGTTGTTGTTGACACTTTATTTCTACCAAATTAAACAAATTAATGACCTTTGTTAATCGTCACGAGACGTTATTTTATGATAATTAAACATTGTCAATTAATAATTCCTGCATATCACATTTCGGTCAAGATAAACATATTACTGACAGTAATATGTCGTCAACAAAACGTCAATAACGACATATATTCATAATCACGAAAACGTTAATAACGTCATTTTTTTACTATCAATAATACGTCAAAGATTACTATTTCTTTATGCCAAAAAAAATCTCTTAATGACAGTATTTTAGTGTCAAACAAACATGTTTTTAAGGTAGTCTCTGATTGTCAAGAAATACATTTTATGACAGTTTTACACGTCATAAATATGCTTATAAATAATGATGTTCATAATTGTCATCCAAATAAATTTCATGACTTTGATGAATCGTCATACATAGTGATATATTACTATTTAATCTCTTTATGACGGTTCATCAAGGTCATACAACTAATGTCTGAACATACTTGTCAATACACATGTTTCCAAAATAAATCACTCCAAGTTCGACACAAAATTAAATACGTATGTACATAAAGAACAAGCTCTAAATATCATTGACATACCAAATTTGATCAAATTTTACACAAACAAATTAGTATGCATCATATTTGTACAATTTTACACTAAACTTTTGCATAACATGAGGGAATGATACTATATTTTTTGCCTCTAACCAAAAAAAAAAAAAAAAAACTCATCAATTGTTGCAATATGACTTCTAGCTAGAAGAAAAGACTCACTTCGTTTTGTGGTTCCTGCAAGAATAATGAACAAGACAATATCTATTTTAGGATTGAAATCAATACTTCTTACATCGAAAGAGGAACAAGTATTCATTTCAACAAATATCAAGAATACTCTCAAATAGTTCTAAGCTTTATATACTTCAAAAACAATATTGCTTTCAAAAGCAAAAATTCAGGATTCAGAACATTCAGTCTGGAAATAAAAAATCAGAAGCTCAAAGAACATCGATATTAGAGACCATAAACATAAAGTTGCTCACGTGGCTTTAGAACATTTCAATTGAAAGTCAAAACACCAAAACAATTGTGAACAAAATTCTTAAATAGGCTACCGGAGCTCAAATATTTCATTACATACAAACTACATTTATAACCAAATTTCCAGATGTCAACTAGCAGTCAAAATATACCAAAATAATTGTGCACAAAATTCTTCAGACCATTGGCGGGAAGTAACATAAAATTAATCCAGATGCCAAAATCCTAAACCATGGATTTACCATTAACACATTCGAGAAAAAAGAGCTACATGAACCAAGTATTTCATTACATATTTGAAGGGTTTGAGTGCATTCATGCGATTAAATGTAGGACTCGTGGAACGGTGGGTACTGTGGCGATGAAATTCGACATGAGCAAGGCATATGATCGAGTGGGCTGGTGGTTTTTGCGAGAAGTGTTAAGCAAGATGGGTTTTGCGGATACGTGGGTGCGCCTAGTGATGAGTTGTGTGGAGTCGGTTCGGTTTTCGGTCCTCATTGACGAACTTTCGTCTAGGGAATTTTCCCCAGGCGGGGAATTCGACAAGGAGATCCTCTTTTCCCTTATTTGTTTATAATTTGTGCATGAGGTTTTTCTGCTTTATTGTATAGGAAGTTGGCTATGAATAGTTTTATGGGCCTGCAAATTAATAGATATTGTCCTGTTATCTCTCACATTTTTTATGCAGATGATAGTTTATTACAAATTAATTTTTCCCCTGGTGGGGAATTCGATAGGGAGATCCACTCTCACCTTTTTTTTTATAGATTATGGCAAGTTGATAGTTCTCCAAAAGAGCTCTTAAAGCCCCAATTCTCACCATATACTTCACTCACTTGTGTTTATTGATCAATTTGCAGGTATTGAGTGAAAGGGGGGCACAAAGGAGTCCATGGCATCGAATGGTGCAAAAATGAGGCATTAACGCGCAAGTTGAAGTTACCAAATGAAGAAGGAGTCATCCAACCCGAGAGCCAACGTCGCGACGCTCAAATGAGTTGAATTTAAAAAATCAACTCGAGAGTTAGCGTCGAGACGCTGGACCAACAACGTCGCAACGATACGTTTGGGATGTCCGAAGAAGCTTTGCCTCGAAAACACGCGCGCCCCATTTTCTGTCCGTAGAGTCGAGATGTTGTCTGTAGCGTCTCGACGCACCCTGTAGTATAAAAGCATAATGTTAAAATTTTAGGTCATCCATCTTTTCCCCATTGATTGTAATCCAATTTTGAGAGGCTTGGCCTCATTTTCACTCTAGTTTATCTTTTTTTCCCTTGTATGAAAGCTAAACTATTATAGCTCGGATAATATTTTCACCACGAGAAACTAAGGTAAGTGTTCTAATTTAAGAGTAGGGATTATACCATTGATGCGTTTAGTGAGGGTTTGTTCTTAATTTTATACTTAACATTTATTAGTTCAAGCATCTTCTTCTCATGAGCATACCAAACTAGAAAGCATCTTTGATTAGATTGACGCTCTAATTGTTTATGCATGCTAAATAGTTAAAGGGTGTCCTAATCTCCAAGTAACAAGAGTTTAATTATGCCTAAGTTGTTGGGTTTTATGTCCTAACACTCGTGGTTTGTAAACGTTGTAAATGTAATATGTCTATTAAATGCAATAAAGAGTTATTGAGGTTTATTCAGTAAAGGTGTTTATTGAATATAGTGAAACGTGTTTGCATTAACCTGTACCAATAACAACACCCTTGGCTGAATATGAGTACTTGAGCTTCATGTATGACATGATTGTGGGTCAAGCTCAAGTAGTCAGTCAAAACGGTCTATAGTATACGGATAAGGTCGGGTACCTTATTCTGGTAACACTATTGGATGCGGCTCGCTTTGTATTGTACAAAACGATGTGATCCGAATCGTTTCACATGGATATGTGCGAGCGGGGGCGTCCTATGCAAAGAATTTGCATTAGACAGAACCACGATAAAGTCGCTTTCTCTTTATAACATCGTTTACTGGTGAGACCGACTTTATCACTTTTGATGACCTAAGGTAACTCGTTCTTAATCCTGAGCTTACTATGAACTCCTACTTATTCGAGAGTATCCTTAGACTTGTATGGGTGAGAGTGACAGGTAGCCCACTCAATAAGCCTACCAACTTGGGGATAAACTCGAATGGGTAGCTGGGGACATAGTGTGGCAAGATGGAATTCACTCTTACCCTCATTAGGGTCTAGTAGATAGGTGTTCTCTTAATAGCTGACTCCGGGGCTTGAACATGAGGCCTCATCCTCTTCTGTGTGAAGAGGATTCGGATCTGATGATTGGATCACAGATCAAATGTTCATTAGAGGCATCAGTGGTACTTAAGGAACAAGAGGTATCATAGAGGTTAAACGGTTTAAAAGACCTAGTTGTGATAACAGACACCTGTGAATGATCGACTTACCCATAATGGTTATATCAAGAGGACATAATATATCTACAGTGAGGAGAGTGCAACACTCGGACTATAGTGGAGTCTCTGGGGGTTAACGAATGTTGATAATTCGGTTAAAAGAGTTTTGACCGGATAATCTCGTATCGTTGGAGCTCATGATCTGTAGGTCCTTTAGGTTCTCCTCGCTAGCTCGGATAACGTCGTGCAACAGTATAAAAGAAAAAGAAAAAGAAAAAGAATTTGAATTGTTCAAATTCGGTTTGTGGAAGAATGATGGACATATTTAAATATGATTTAAATATGAGTATGGCCTAAAACATGAATAGGATTCATGTGTAAAAAAGTCGATTTTCGGAAAACCAGGTTTAGTCATATTATTTAATTAATATTTGATATTGAATTAAATAATAATTATTAATTAAAACGTTGAATTAATAATTATATATATATATATATATATATGATAACTTAAATTGGCCAAAAGGGTAAGATAAAGGAGGGGTACACGTTTGGTACTGAGAAAAAAAAAAATTGAAAATTTCATATTTTGAAATTTTTGTTCTTCTCCAGCCCTCTGTCTTCCCCTTCTTCTTCTTCCTTTTCTATTTCTTTTTTTTCTCTTCTTTTCGGAGTCCCACAACTCCGTTGCTCGGCGCCGAGGATAGCGAGACTACCTCGGGTGGTCTTGGGGGCGCTCGTGAGAAGAGGCCGGAAGAGTTCGTGACGAGGAACGGCCGGCGGACTTGAAGAAATTCGGAACTACAAGGGTATGTATTTCTAATTTCTTAATTCCGTCGTTTTGAGCATGTTTTCTATTTGTTAAATTGATAAAATTAGAGTATCATCGATCCAAAATCGCTTCTGATGCGTATATCGCTCCATCATAAGTGACATCGGTGATAGAACACAAAGTTTGCTATCTTTAGGACCTATTTTATGCTAGTTTTGAGGCTTAAATGATTGTTTTCACATTGATATTCTCTTATTTTATAGATATCGAGCATTTGGAGCAAAACTGATAATTTAGAAGATTTATGTGAAGAGAAAAAGAGAATCAAGTTAAAAATCCAAGGATTAGATATGAATTTTATCATATCTTATCCGATTTTATCCTATCATAAATTTTATCCGGTCTTATCCTATTTGATCTTATTTTGGGCACGTTTGAATAGAAAAGATATTCCTAATTTAATTTGGAATTCCTAAATTGATTAGATTCCTAATCTAATTAAAATATGGATTCCTTATTGGATTGGGAAGAGTAGTCTATTATAAATAGACATATTGCCAGCATTCAAATGGGAGTCAATTGGGAGAGTTATTCCTAATTTCGAAATACACTCATTGGAAAGGCCGAGGGACACTCTAGAGAGCTGAAGAAGAGATTCGGAGGCTCGGGAACGTGCAGATCACATCGGGAACGAGGCTTGGCACGCGACAAGAGTTTTTCTCCTTTTACTTTTGATTTTATGGTTTATTTTATGGATTCTAAACATTGTCTAAGCATGATTTTAGTGATTATGAGTAGCTAGACTTACTTAGGGGATTGATGTAATCATTTTAGTTTTCATGTTTGATTAATCTAATGTTCTTCATATTGCAACAATTGTTCTTGTGTTTGTTTGTTTAACGCTTTTATCTTTTGGCCAAAGTATAAATTGTTGATTGCTTTAATTCTAGCTTAAAAGAGTAGATTTTAGAGTAGAACTCAAACACTTGACTACTTGTAAATTCTTGCATGAAAATGAAGAATTCTCATAGAGGTCGATAATAGAAGTTGCTTAATGCCTTTCTTTTCTATTAAGACTAGACAGACATGTTGGTTTTATATTAAGGGAAGAGAATTAATAGAGCTCTAGCGAGTCTTTTATGAGTTTTGTACTTCTTGGCTTATAATTGTATGCATGACTATTTTTGGTTTAATAGATTAATTAAGCATGAATCTATTCGGTGAAATCAATTCTCTAGGTTCTCTCTCTTAAAGGTTTCTCATTATCATTTATTTTTCACTCAACTTCAAAGTCTTTTTAATCTAAATAGAATTTGTGGTTAGTACATATGGTATTCGATTGATCTAGAAACCCAATCCTGTGGACGATACTTTTTACTTAAATCACTATATTAAAACTTGACTCGTACACTTGCGGTACGCATTAAATCACGCAACAATCGGCTATCCATGTTCGCTCTAGTTTGCATGATAGGCTTCCGGATATGGGATAAATCGGGTTATTCGTTTAGGCTATCCAAATTAATAGTCAGTCGTAGTATTTCTCGTCACTGACAATTAATCAATATGGAACGATCGCCCCCAGTTGATTGATTGTCAAGTTTAATTAAGATTGCATGGTCTTAATTAATTAATTGGGTTGTTTGTTACGGGTTCGGGCAAGCAAACTATGTGCTTGGGATGTTTTAGCTAAGTCTTAAGAGTTTCAATGATCCGATTTACATTAGCAATCAATCTCGATCCTTTAAATTAAGCGCAGGTACCTGGGTCTTCCATCACAAATTTCTCGTTGTAAGTGTTCCATTTTTGGGTCGGTGAAGGAGCGTGTCTGGAAGGTCCTCCAAGGTTGGAAGGAAAGGTTGTTTTCTGTTGGCGGTAAGGAAGTTCTAATAAAGACAGTAGCTCAGGCGATTCAAACATATACGATGAGTTGCTTCAACCTCCTGGTTACCTTGTGCAATGACATTGACTCCATGTGTGCAAAGTTTTGGTGGGGATCAACCACAGACAGAAGGTGAATCCATTGGAAGAGTTGGCGGAAGTTATGTTGGGGCAAGGAAATAGGGGGCTTGGCGTTTCGGGACTTGCGGATTTTCAATCAGGAAATGCTCGTTAAACAGTGTTGTAGACTTATCCACCGTCTAGGTAGCCTTCTTTATCAAGTGTTGCGAGGCAAGTATTTCCGAACAGGACATTTTCTGAAGGCCCTAGTCGGGCGTAATTGATAGCACTCCAAAAGTGCTATTTTATAATATTTAATCCTTGCTAGTTGATTAAATTTAATGTGTTTAATCATATGTTTTGCAGGAATCGAACGTTGAGAGGTGAACGAGACCATTTTATTAACTAAGAGCTTAAAAGATGAGTTTTAAAGTATAATATCAACAAACTGAGCCGACAGATAATACTATGGAGATCAAAATCATTTATTGTCCAAAGTTGGAAGCTTGGTCTGATGGTTAAAGGTTTTCATCCATCAGCTAACCCACAAAATCGGATCAACAACAACTTCTTTTTAGTTGGAAGTTTTTTATTTTTTTTATTTTTAGTAAATTGCTCTCTCCCTATAAAATCGAGAACCTTGAGAGAGCAAAAGAGACACCAAAAACACAACACAAACATTAGTTTTCTTTTTTCATTCTTAGTTGAGTATTGGTTTTCTTTTCTCGTTCTTAGTTGAGTGAAGGTTCTTATTTTCTTAGCTTACTTCTGTCATTCTTTTTAAGATTTTCGATATTTTTCTTTGTAGTTCTGTTCAATTTATGATGAGTTCTTTAGCTACCATCTCTATGATCAGCTAAAGTTCATCGTTCTAATTTAGAGGCCAATAGTTGCTCTTAATGCATATTTAAGGAATTATTTTTAATTGCATTTATCTCTTTCCGTTGGCATCTTTTTTCTATGTTTTTATTCATTGGCATGCGCTTACAATTAAATTGACGCCTTGATTGTATTTGCATGACTAACTGCTAAAAATTAAAATTGTCAAAAAAAAAAAAAAAAAAAACTGCTAAAAATTAAATGCATGATCTGTAGTTGCTATGTATTTAATTGCATAAGTAGTGAGAATTAATATGGAACGCTATTGTACCCAATTAATTAGACATTAAGTTTAATTGTAATTTTAGTCATGGTTAATATTTTTTGAGTTACTTGTTACGGCTCTTCCGAGCAGGTAAGTCGAGTACTAGCGTGATTAGATAATTTATTTAGAAATTCTTGTGATCAAATTGCATTCTGGAGCGATTTCAAACCTTTAAATTAGACGTTCATTAGAATTAATTTAATTAAATTGTATGTTTAGAGTTTTAAAAATCAACCAATACCCCTCTTTTTATATTTTATAGCGGCAAACAAAGTTTGATTTAGAGAAATTAATTTTGGTTTTCTGAGTTCGACCCGGTCCGTGGTAGTTTACTACAAATCATTACTCGGTAAATATAAATTATATTTGACGAGCCTTGACAAGCTCGCTCCAGTAATCCTTCATATGCCTAGCGTAGTATTGTGTGGGGGCGGGAGCTGTTTCAGAAGGGTTATCGGTGGCGGGTGGGCAACGACCATAACATTCAGATAGCGTCAGACCTGTGGATTCTAAAGGCTGGGCATGGTCGGTCCATGTGTGTTGATACCAGTTATTAGGATGAGTCAGTGGTATCGATGTTATGTGTAGATGGGTCTTGGAATGAGGTCAAGGTTCGAGCGGGGTTTGGTGAAGTGAAGGGTAATCTAATTATTTCCATTCCCACGAACGGGGGCATAGGGAGGATGACGAAGTCTATTGGGCTTGGGATAAGAAAGGTTTATTCTCAGTGAAGAGTGCTTATAAACTCGGTATGCAACTAGAGCGGAGTCAACAGGGCTCCTCATCTTCTACGAACCGCGTTGCCATGCTATGGAAGGGTTTCTAGCATACTCGTCTGCCCTCGAAGGTTAAATTATGTTGATGGAAAATTCTGCAGGACATTGTTTCTAACGCGGTCCAATCTTTAGTCAAAGGGGGTTAACTCTGATGTGTGGTGTCCGTTCTGTTTTAGGGGCTCGAAGACTATTGTGCATCTCTTCTGGACATGCAAGATGGCCAAGGCTTTGTGGTCTTATTTCTTTAATATTAATGTGGTGTCTATTTTCTGTTGCAGGAACAATTGGTCGGTCGTGGATTATGAGTGGTTCCAGGACTGCAAGGAGGTGGGATCTGTGGAGTTGTTTCAGGTGTTATTGTGGCAAGTCTGGGAGTGTCGTAATCGACGGGTCTTTATGGGCCTTGAGACCTCTGTGGCAGTGTTGCAAGAAAAAGTTGTTGCCTACCTTCGCGAGTTTACTTCGGGGTCAGAGTAGTGCCTTGGTGGGTCAGGTCGACATGGGACACCGTCGGGCACGCCTGCGGTTCAGAGTTGGATGATGGATGGTGTGTCAGAGTTGTCCCTTACTTGTGACGCTATGTGAAAAGAGGCTGATGGAAAAGTCAGATTGGGTTGGGCTCCTCGTGACCAATTCGACAATCTGGTTCGGGTTGGCTGCCATGTTGTGGGCGGTCTAGCAACCTTCTTTATCGCTTTCGGTTTAGTTGTCTCAATTTTGATTATATTATCAACTCTTACGTATGGCTATATCCTTTAATTCACATGAGTGAAAGAGTGACCAATAATAATCCGTAGGCTCAATGTATGTATTTGAATTTTGTTTATTGATATAACCAATTGAAAAATTCATATACAAAATGAAACTTATAACTATATATGGTAAGTGTTAGGTATAAGTTATATTCAATATAAGAAAAGACATAAGTTGTTTCTTTAAAGTGTTGGTTTGGATCTTTAACAATGGTGCATTTGTTAATTTTAGCTCTAAGAAGGATCTTATCCATAATCTGATCATAAAAATTTGTTCATAGAAAATAAATGACACTCAAGAATATAAGGAAAATGTAGTTAGATGGATTAAACAACAATTTCATTTAATTACATATATTAATTATAAATGTATGTAACTAATTGTTTAAATGTGTTTCATAAGATATTTATAAATCATAAAACCAGTTGTACTTACCAACTATTTTTTTTTTTGAGTACATTGGGGATGGGGGGATTAGAACCACAGACCTCTTGGTCATGAACATATACATGTGCCAGCTGAGCCATGCTCGCTTTGGCAAAAAAACTTTACACCGTTGCCGGGGAACGAACCCTGGTCACCCGCGTGACAGGCGGGAATACTCACCACTATACTACAACGACCAGGTAAATGTACTTACCAACTATATATTAGGTTGAATAGAAACTATTATTAATTAATTTATGAACCTATTAATGAACCTATTGTTGGTTATAAATTTTGTATAATTATTATTTAGGTTGAATAGAAACTATTATTAATTAATTTATGAACCTATTGTTGGTTATAAATTTTGTATAATTATTATTTTACAATATTGTATATAATTTATAATAGATTATATAATATGTAAGTTTAACAAAAATGAATTGAGTTTATAACATGAAATACTATGTTTATTAAAGTTTTTATCATTTATCATATTTTAAATATAATTCTACATTTTAAAATTTCAAATTCAAAATTTTGATACACCGAAAACAAAAACAAAAAATGTTGTTATCGGAAACTATTTGGATCACTGAATTCGGAAACAGATTCCAAAAACAGAATTCATATTGCATACTAAACGTATATACATTTGAACTCAATGAATCTAAAATTATAAAACAGAATTCAGATTGCATACCAAACAGACCCTTAGTATCCTTTATCATCTCTCAATCTGGTTGCATTTTTTTAATTCCTACAACTTCTCAACTCTATTATATTTCAGGTCATCTTCACTTTATCTTAAGTTATATACTTCGGATAGCCTTCACATGGCTTAAGATAGACTAGTCGGGAAGCTTGGACCCGGTCAAAATTCAAACCACTACTAGACTAGACTAGTCGTTGAGTGATGCAGTGGTCTTTGCCCACAATCGGCCAAAAAGGGAACGAGTTTTTCCTTTGAGAGTTGGAAAATCGTGATGGGATTGAGGGCCCACGACGGTGAGCTAACTCCAAAAAAATCGTCCTCAATTTGGATTGTAGGTTGTAACTCGCCTACGTGAAGCTATGTAGCATGCTCCGAAGAAGATTGGCCCTAAAAGTCAGTTCAGTCAGGAGAGGGCTCATTGTTTAGATTGCATTTTGAGAGTATGAGCATCATCCCATTTCAACCAAAAAAAAACAACCCTATCAAAAGTCACTTCGATAGTTATGTCACCCTGTTCTTAAACCCTATATGCCATGGATTCTGTGGAGTCATTCCTTTCTTCCAAAGATAGAATCTGATTGATTCCCTAAAGTTAGCCAGAACTTCTTCTTCAAGTTCGGTCATAATCGTCCAATCGACGAAAAGCTTTACAAACGACATTGCCTTTCCTAAATCACCTTTCTTCTCCCCTCCTCCGGCCAACCTTGCCGTCGTCGCCCAGCTCCGACAACGGGGAGTGAAGATTATTCTACCTTTGTTAGACTCCAACAAAGCAATTCCAGCTAAAGGATCTCAAAGACAGAAATGGGGGAAGGTAGGGATTGAAATGGGGGTGTTGTTTGAATGCCACAGATTATTTATCTCTAGAAATTGGAACTTTTCTTGGTCTTACTCTAATCTTGAAAGGAAAAAGTGCAAAGGGGAAGTGGGCAATATCCCCTCTCCTTCCTTTGATTCTTTATACCCTTTTCACATACGTTGTCCATGGCCCCATTAATGTGGGCTCGATTTCAGGTTTGACGGTGGAATCAACTTCGCTCCCCGCCGCCAGAGCTGGGCAGCAGCGTCAAGATTGGCCGGAGGAGTCGAAAAGCAGAGAGGGAGCAAGAGGAAGTAAAAGAGTGATTTAAGTTTATTTTTGCATATGACAAATTTTCCCTTACTCAAATTAAACTCGATGGATTGATTGCAACACTTATCAAATTTTAGAGAGCATGATTAATCAAATTCTTTCATTCCCTTGAATGTCCCAAGGATAAAGATGGGAAATTCAATAGTAACTTCAATGTCTTAATTGGATTTCGATATCGATATATATATATATATCAAACAACAAAAATATGTCATTCCTTGTATAAAATAGAAGGCATACAACATAATCGTTTAATATACAACCCGCAGCCTACTAGCAAATGAAAACGACGAGAGTAGGGCGAAAAACACATTGGATCTTCTAATGGTTGTAGACAATGAAAACAAAACAAAACAAAACAAAAACAAAAACAACCAAACTCTTTCATTCCCTTGAATGTCCCAAGGATAAAGATGGGAAATTCAATAGTAACTTCAATGTCTTAATTGGATTTCGATATCGATATATATATATCAAACAACAAAAATATGTCATTCCTTGTATAAAATAGAAGGCATACAACATAATCGTTTAATATACAACCCGCAGCCTACTAGCAAATGAAAACGACGACAGTAGGGCGAAAAACACAAATAAACTACTAGAGGACCAAATGAAAGAATTGGCTGCCTGGTTTTGTAAACTACAACCTTTGAACATTACATAGCAGCAACAATGACCAAGGAGATAAATATAGAATGAAAAAGAAAAAACACTCTTCAGGCAGCAGCACAATTGAATGACAATAAACTATGACTATGTTCATCAATGGCAAATATCAAAATGCCAATAGATTTGGGGCTCGACCAAGATACACAAGTAGAACCGCAGTTCCTTTCACGGGAAAGTCGAAAACAAAATAGATGAGGAAATGTAGATTTGAACCTTAGAACAGCAAAGCAATATTCTCGTTTGATCTCGATTCATTCGCTAGAACAAATCGGCTTTCTTCTTATTCATGTCTTGCTTCCATTTTGGCAACTTGTAGAATGTTTCTTTTGTTGTTCCAAGTACAGTTTGGAACTCTTCATCTGAGAGATAGGCCTAAATACAATATGCCCAAACAGTTGGCACAAGAATAGGGAAATATATATCAACTCAGTAAGCAAACAATACAAAACATACCTCTCTCTTTTTGAGATCAATTCCAGTTACTGGATTATCAGATTTGGCCTTCAGTCGATCGTAACTAAAAACAGCCAGACTTCCATTCTCCTCTAGCAGGCTTTCTTGATTTACATCTGCATCGTCGGGATTGTTTTTCGAAAAAGGAGCGGTTTCCCCTGGTTCCTTAAGTTCCAACACTTCTTCAGGACTCTCTATTTGTTGTAAGACATCATCATGCTTTTCTTCACCTGCCACTATTTAATGCACCATATTCAGTTCCTTTGATATTCAACTATACTTATCTAACTCAAACGACTGGTATAAGGTGCTACATATTTTCACAAACTGATTATCTTTTCTTTTTTTTCAAATAAAGCCAATAAATTAATCCAATATCCACTTGAATTTGCCTGTTCTGTACGTAATCGGAGGCTCAAGATTTCAAATAATTCTATGAATATAGCTAGCCTACTAACACAACAATTCATGAAGATTGCAAGAACAAATATTGAAAAAAATTGAACTTGGATGAGAAGGCACATGAACCTCTTTTTAGAGATCTCAACAGAAATGGTATAAATGGCAATAAATAACTTGACTTTTAAAAACGGAAAACAAAATTCACAAACGCTATCTTCTCAGGGCTCTTAATTTTTTTTCATATCACAATTTTTTTTCCCCTAAAAAAAGCTTCTTGAAAAATGTCAACAAAGCAGAATAGAAACACAAAACTTAAAAGTGTATTACTGAGATAATCTCAATCTCATGGACAAAGGAAAGAATGGTAAAAGTCTTCTTGCCTGAAGTATTACTCTCTGGAGGAGGAGAGGAATCATTAGCCCTTTTCTTTTCAGCAGTAAGAACAGATGAAAGAGCAGCTACTGCTGCTGCTCTCTGTGAGCCCTTCCCCCTGCCCGATACTCTCGAAGCAAAAGTTGTCTTCATGGACATCGACTTAAAAGCAGAGGTCAGGGCAGCTAGAGCCTCAGCTCTTTGCCTAGGACCACTTCCCTGGCTAGATCCATTGGACTTATCTGGACTCTGCAAAGGAATTAAAAAAAATTATGATTGTATGTCTTGCAATAATGTGATGTTACACAATCATCAACATTGACAACAACAAACAAATTGACACCTGATTTTGTTTAAATATTTGTACCAATGGCCAATCAAATCAACTTGAAATTAAACTTACTCTTTTGAATTCCCATAAAAAGTTATTTTGTTTCACAAAGAGATCAGGTATTATTTAATAATTGTGCTGTCATTTACCAAGTGGGTGGATTTATCTGCAGATGGATTAAATGCAGACGATAAGGCAGCTAAAGCTGAAGCTCTCTGCGTTGGTCCTCCTCCTTGGTTTCCATTGGACTTGTCCTATCTCAACAAGAGCATAAAATTTCAGTCACCTTACTATCTAATAAACAGATATTGTTTGAAACAGAATTATTCAGTAAATACTCAGCACCAAATAATCACAACATGTTATGCACCAAAATCCACAAATATTGTATGGTCTTGAGACTCTTAACTAAAGAAAAAAATAATAATAATCACGGAAGATAAAATTGTTTCTTTTCTCATTTGGTTTTACACTTTTAAACGCGATTTCCATACCAGCAAAATTGGTTTTGAATGATTAAAAGCATGTTTGCGAGTGATTTTGAACCTGGCAAATGTGATTTTAACCATTTCAAAATCACTCACAAACATGCCCATACTTCTTTTGGACTTCGGGATTAAAAGGGCTTTTGTGCTTAGAGTGTCTTATGCTTTAAAAAGATCCGTAAGAACTTAGTCAATGCATTGCATATATGAAGCTCTCAACCAATCAATATCAGGCACACTCGCAATTCTTAATAGTTAATACAATAATAAACAATTTTACTTAACAAGCATTACTTGAAGAACCTTAATGATGTAGATTTGGAACTCAGATAGGCAATATAAAAATATAAAAATACAAACAACAGTGTTATTTCTAATAAGAAAAGAAAAAAAGGAAAGATAAAGAGGTCTTGAGAATAAATTAAACTACTCTGTAACTTGTGAACATTAACAAAATCAGATACTCATATAATTGTTATAAGCTCGTACCAAGAACAGAAGTTTCAAGTAGAAGTTAGAGGAAGTTGATTTACCTCCACAATATGTCCAATGCCAAAGAGTAAAGTCACCTTCTTTTGGAATGAGTTCCCTTGAACCTGTATTCCAGCCAAAGATGAGGAGGATAAACACATGGTAAAAACATTTTCTTTCATTTTCAATTTTCCATTTGTAGGGGGGGGGGGGGATATGAATGCTTTGCACATACCAAATTTTCATTTTGCACCTAAAAGATAAAGTGTGTATTAAAGTGATCATATTATCAAATTTTCATGGGCAACTATAAACATGAAATGGATCTAATTTTAAAATTTCAAAATGAAGTATTGAAAACATCATTTGTTCTGAAAAACTTACTTAACAACAGCATAACATTTATTAAAGTTTGCAAGATATATAGGATTTAGCAATAATTGAGTAACCATAGTTTGAGCACATACAGCAGCCTTAGTATAATCCCATGAAAAGTATGTCGTGAAGAAGCATGGCTCATTTCCTTCAGAGACTTTATATAACGGCACATTAGGAGACAATCCCTCTAGAGATGCAGCCATCTCCACATATTTCTGGGGAAAAAAACGAAAATGACATTAATGAAAGCAAATTGTTTAGAGAAGTGTACACAATATAGTTCTGCGATTCCAACCTGACCAATTTCCCAAGCATTTTGCTTTTCTTTGGGATCAACAGATTGACCAATCCATATAAACACTTCGGCTTGAGTATCAAGTACCAAGATATCCTCCGTCAACAGATCATCTTGAGAGAAGTTGTAAATTTCCTCTACCTACGCATGAAAAATATAAGATCATAACACTGCATCTGGTTAACTTCTTTATTAATAAGGAATTCAAATATTCACCTGGAACTTTCCTGTAAGGACAAATGCGAAGATGCACCACCAAAATGGAAGCAGTCAAAATCAATAGTCAGCAATGAAAACAGTTGAATACCAAATGAGACAATTTCTTGTAACTTAGGAGAGAACATGTCACCTCTAATGAATGAAAATGTGTATAAGTGGGGATCCCTGACAATTTCCTGAGATGTTTTTTTGCCGTTGTAACTTTGTTTCCCTCCAAGTGCAAACCAGAAGGTTGAACTCTCTGTTCCTTCCTTGGCATGTTTCAAAGTAACTCCTGGCTGTATTAGGAAGAAAACAACAACTGAGTTAACAAATATCAATACACATATACATAAGGAAGAACAAGAGGACAAGTTATCTTCAAACATCAAAAAACAGGACTTCTAATCTATAAACTATCAAAAGAAGAAAGAAAATCGACACAAACACGTTGTCCAAACTAAAGTTTGGGTGTGACACATGCAAAGGAAGACTAATATTCAAACATATATATCTATATATAAATGGATAAAACATATGATATCTTACCTTTAGAAACTCTGCAACTTTTGCAGCTAACTGTTGTTGCTCAAATGTACTTTGGTTTGCATGCCATGAAAAAACAGAAGACCCAGATTGCAGGACAAAACACTCGGTAGAGTTCAGTGAGGTCGCAACCTAAATAATCAGAAGTTGACACATTTCAGCTAAACAATCAGAAGTTGACACATTTCAGTTAAACGGCTCAAATTTGAACCAGACTTTCAGCATAAACATGAAGCATGACTCAATGACAATGTTATAACATCATTTCCAGTCGGCTTGAATTTGTATACACAACACACATACTTCAAACCTCATGAAGGTAGATTAAAAGACATTTAAAAAGGCATGAATCGCATGTAACAGACATAAAAAATAATTAAAAGCACTAGAAACATACAGCATCAACTTGCACTGCTTTATTGTTATGAATGGATGTTTGTGATATCCTAATAAGGGCAACAGAATCTGCCGTGTAAGTTTCATCTGCCAAAGCTTTATCTGCTATGACTTTCTTGTAACCAGAGCTCAAGCCACCCTACAGCAGAATTCATTAAGAAAATGGTTGTTATCTCTCTCTCAAGGACCCCACAGTCCCACATCAGAACCTTGTAAAAAGAACTATAACGTGATTCTAATTAAAAGAGATGAAGAGTTAAGAAAGAAGCTTTAGAAGATAACCCACCTTGAGGACCACCATAGGTTGAAAGAGAGCAATAAATTGAGGTGGCTCTTTGCCTTGAAATATGCGACCCTGCAAGAAAATATATGATAAGAAAATTCTCAAAGGTAGAAACTATTTAATTATCTATATTTTATCATTTATGTTTATGGTACCTGAACAGGTCTCCCTTTCAGCGAGTTGGACATTGTATTAGTCAACCGTGTAGCCATCTTCTGATCTTCCTGTGGTTTGAAATATATAGAAAATGGTTTGATAGCTATAAAACAATGAAGAGGTACGTTTATGTACAAACAAATGCACATAAATATGTGATGATATTGAAAGGTGAGGTTAATGAGAAAGCATCCCCACATTTGTTGTATGGTTACAAGCAATTTTTTTTTTATATAGGAAATAAGAGTAACTTTATCATTAGCTCAAGGTCCACCCAAAGCCAAGGAAATTAAAGAAAATTCTTCCAATTGGCTTGAGTAAAAAAAGAAACATAGTTACACAAAAATTAGTGCAAGGAACAAGAGTAGAAGCATTGAGCTACATCCCCATTTTTCAAAAAGTTCAATATCTAACATGTAGCACACAAGGAATATGAGTTAGTGTTGCACCAATAGGCTAATGGGATCAAAGAACTCGGTCTTGCCCATGCCCATGATACTCTTTCCAATGAAGGAATCAAGAGATGTATCTCAATCCCAACTCCCATCAGATGAATATAAGGGTTGTTGGAGCGTTTCTTGGGATATGCTTTTCAACTTCCACAGAAAATTTGGAAGTGAGGAAAGCAAAGAGGAAAAAATAAGTGAGATTGGAGAAAATTCTTAAGAAGAACAATTCTGAGAGTTTTGTAATCAGAGAATTTGCAGATCAGAAGGAAGGCCTCTTGTGAGCATAGTACAGTAAAATCAGAAGGAAAATACATTCAGGGAGAATTTTAAAAAGAGAATTGGGGAGAGTTCTTGTGCTCAGGTAGTGAAGGGAAACTAGAAAGAGGAAGGATTTACAGATCAAATATATTAACCTTGATAAGTGGTTAAAGGGTTTTAAAGGAAAGAAAGTTCTAAATGACTGAGTCCATTACTTGAATTTGATATTCGTGTCTATGAACGTGTGTGTGTGTATAACACACATTCAAGCATGTATGTGTATGTATATAACTATAATATGATTCTCCCAAGCAAACCATCTTCCATTATTCCCTTTCGCATAGAATCTATGCTAGTTATTCAACTCTGAATTGGCAAGTGCACCACCATATAGGAAGTCAAAGTGTGTAATTTATAATAATAAGATGTTCTCAAAATAAATACCAAATGATAACTAACCTCAATGCTATCCTTTCCAAACCAAGAGCACAAGAAATAGTCTTCTTTCCTCTCACCAGAGTGGTAGGTGTAAAGAATGATGTAGCAGTCTCCACAATAAAAGTTACCAATATCCTCTGCGAGCAATGGAGTTTTGGCACTGCCATTGATTCGCCATACCTGGAAAATGAAAACCAACAAGAACCCAATTAAAACATCAAAACTAATCTAGCCATTTCAAACAACCAAAACTGAGTATCATCTAAACCTCCATTTTTCCGCCTCCCTCCAGCAATGGTGGAACTTCCTCATTCACTGGTGCACTTTTTGTTAATCCCTTGAGACCAAGACCTTGTTGCTTCAATAGAGCTGTTTGCAAAAAGAGTGTCATATTGAATTATACTTAAAGCAAAAGGAATAGCAAACTCATTTTATCTATTAGATGTGATAACTACCAGCTACTTTTCCCCTTCCTTCCTCAGCACCTGTAGTCACTGATCCAACTGGCCAGGACTCGAAGTTGGACTTAAAAGAATGTGTTTCATAACCTTGTATAACCCGAGTTACACGAGTTGACTTTGGCCTATTCTGGCTGGCAATAAATTCCTGAATATAAAGTATGGTTTTGATAAATCCCGTACATAAGTTTAATTACTTGAATTTTTGGCACAGGGCTTACCTCAGCTACTTGGATTGCTGCTTTCCGCTCCTCTACTTGCGTCACTCTTCCAACCCAAACAAATACTTCGGCACCACAGTCCAGCAGATAGCACTTGTTATTTTCCAATGTGGATTTTGATAGCTCGTCATCAACACTTTTTACTTCACCACCATCAATGCTACACAAATCGTTGACAGAAGTTAGAAAGATGTGCCTCCATGTACAAGATAAAAGATTATTTTTAGTATGAAATGGCAATTCCATTAGGATTTGTAAAACAATCAAGTGGAGTTGAGTTCAAATCCCATTAATCACAGAAATGAGAAAACGTTAAAGTTTGCATCTATACAAATAAATTTTTTAAGAAATGAGTATCCAAAGCCAAAAAGGTCAACGCTTATTCCATCACAAACATATACCCAAAATAAATAAATAAATATTAAAAAATATGTATACTTTTATGACAAAATTAATAGAACCAAACCTTTTAATTTATTAATTTAACAATTTTTAATTTCTTTTAATAACAAGTAGAAAAGCTAGAACTTCATGTTGTACGTTCACAATTAACCACCACATATTGGCTTAGTGCCCTTTGGGCAAGTATAAAATGTGAAGGAACTTTTACAAATGGGTTCAAATCCCATGGTGGCCACCTACTAGGGTCAAGTGGTTGTCTAGTGAAATTAGCCCAAGTGTGCAATTACCCGAACTCACAGATATAAATAAAATAAAAATAAATAAATAAAACATTGTAAATTCAAAATTCAACTGACGTACATATATAAATTATATTCTTAGGAGAGATCAGGTGTTTCAGTTGGCTTCCTTATTCCATACTGGTGGGCCGGTGGCTATATAGACTGACTAATACTCATACTTTAAGTAGATGCCTTTAAAGTCCAATGATCTTATGCGCTTCTTCGAATTTTTTTCTTAAATAGAACAGGAGCAAATCTTCAAATTGGAGGAATGCTGGGATCAAATATCATCTAATACTTTCTCATGTAGGTTCATTCTCAAAATAGGCCCATTATAAATTTCTATGTGCAACAAGAACTGTATTAGGCCAAGAAGGCTATGATTTTATTAGGAGTCATTAGCCAATTCTAATCATTTGCTACACGAAAAATACTTCAATAACGTTTCTGACTACTAAAATCAAGGAGTGCCGAAAAATACCAATGAAGCTTAGCAGGAGCAGGTTCTGGAATTATATCATCTTCACTAGCGACTTTCTTCCCAATGGGTGCAAAGCCACCAAATAGGACCCAAAATTCACCAGAGTCGGACTCAGTATCCAACTTTCCATCATCTGGTATGTTCAAAATAATGTTTAACTCAATATATTGAAATATGAAATTAGTCAACCCTGAATATAAAACATCATTGAAAACAGAGGGAGAGTCAGAACAATAGAGCATCTTTGATTCCTACCAACAATTGCAACATCGCACTTCCCCTCATGATTTTTATCCTTCAAGAATTGAACCACCTCCAAAGCTTTTGCCCTCTCCTGGATATTGGAATTTGCACCATTGAACTGAAATATCTTGCTCTCGGTGTCCAAGATGAACACATCATCATGATTTAGTGACGAACGAGCAAAAGTAACCTGGATAGACCAAATAAACATCAGAACTCCATGTCACTGGAAGATACACTGTTGAATACAGAAACTCCTGTAAGGAAAAATCAAGTGCCTGTTTCATTCGGACAACTCGCTTTCCTCTGCAGACATACAACCGTGTTTCAAATTGTTCTTCCTCAGGCTTCTTAAATCCAGATGCAACACCTCCCTCCAATGGTATGATACAAGGTTTGAAGTATGACAAGAATTTTTCTGACTCATGGCCTTGGTTTTCTCTGTATTGCACGGCACGTCCTCCAAGAGACGCATCAAGCTCAACAGTTTTGATAGCTGCAGTTCCTGCTTCATCCTAATATAAAAGCCAAAGGTTGTAAAGTCAGAAGCCTGTGTTATACAACCAAGTCCTAATAAAATAAAATCCAATTCTCAATAATGAGGAAAGGAGAGGAAAACAAAATAGACAGAGAGAATACCTGACTAGTATCTCTTCCAATCCAAAAGTGTATATCATAGAGGTAAGAACCACCTTTGCCTTGTGTTGTCTGCATAAAAAGTAAGCAGCTAATATAAATAACTTATGAAAAACAACATTTTGAAATTTGAAAGATGAGAAAAACTAAAAATGAAATACCTGCAATATTATGTAACTATCCCCCATATAAAATTTCCCATAGTCCGACTTTGGCAAGGGAACAGGCTGAAAGTTCTCAATTCGCCAGATTTCTGTCCCACTAAGGGAAATTAAGTTCAACAGCTTAAACTTTTGAGACATGCCCTAAATATAAATAAACCAATCAAGAATTTCATCACATACATACAAGCAACTAGTGTTAAATATTTAACCTAATCTCACTTCCATATTAAGAGTGTCCATATAACACAACATGCATACAGCTCTAATCTCAAATGAATTAAAGAAAATTTCATTTTTCAGGTGATCAAGTTTCTAATCTTTCTAAGGATACATTCTCTGTCCAACTGCCTGAAATGCAGGATCCAAGACTTTGGCAGAGCTAGACATTGGAGAGTATTTCTCTGCTACTGTCTCTTTAGTTGCAAGAGGAATTAACAGTTTTAAATTATTGTATCTGATGTCTGGATATGCCACAAGAATTCACTGCACGAAGAGAGAAAACAAGAGTGTCAAACCTAGTAAATGGCGATAAATCAGTGAAAACCCCAGCATAAGAACAAGAAAATAAAAGATTCATGAACAGAATATAATTTCCAAAGCATAATAAAATCAGGAAGGCAGACAACAATATGGGCTATTTTTTAATGTACTTGCTTGCACAATTGGAGCTTTTTCTTTGCTAGACTTACATCACCACTCTGAGAAACATGCTAGAACTTCTTCTGACATAATTTCCCAAAGAAACTAAAAATCATGGTATACCCATTCAGCATTTGTAATACATATACCATTTCAAATATTGACATTCAAGGTTACTTTGTATATTTTCAAGTTCAGTCACTGATCTTCACCACATAACCACACGCCAGATAAAGGGAACAGAAATTGCATTCCATGAACCAGGATGTCCTTCTATTTCAATTTGTTGATGCCGGCAAACATCATGAAAGATAAAAGACAAAAGTACTCCCTTAAATCTTCTGCAAGAGACAGCTTCAAGATTCTATAGAAGCTTCACTAAGAGATAATCCAGCTTTTTTACCAAGAATTAAAATAAAAATACAATACAGTCTACTTGAACCCTCATTAATCAAAATATTAATATCAGAATGCTCTTTAAGATTAAGTCAGCTGCTGTAATCCAAAGCTCAGATGCGGAAGAACAAACCAGAGCACAAATCTCATTATTCAAAGTGGAAGATTTTGGCTGCTGTAATTCAGCATTTGTATCTGGAAATTCTAAATTGGGATATTCAATCTTTAATTAAGTCAGCTCCATGACTTGCAATAACACAATTCTACTTTGTAACCTGAACAAAAAGTCCACACTCAAATCTATCCTACGGCCCAAAGGATGAACAACTCCACCACATTACAAACATCACAAACCTTACAAGTAAACAATCGCATAATGTTGATTAATACCACATTCTATCCCGTCCAATTTTCTCGTATAAAGAACGTATAAAATACCGAATTTCAACTTTGTAGTCCAGTAATGCTCAAGATCCCCCAATCATATCCAAGAATCCAACTGATTTTTTATTTTTTATTTTTGAAACAACCAAGAATCCAACTGATGAGAACGAACGGGAAGAAATTTTTTAATGCATTTAATATCCTTGAACATTGCAATGTGTCAAGTATCAAACCAAGGTGACTGATCCATTAAATAACGATTGCGCCAAGGGGGAGCTAAAGATAAATATCTAGAACAAATCAGTAACTAAAGAGTGATCTAACAAGTGTGATAATGATAACCCATCATCTCGAAGTAACAATTTGCCCAAATTGCTAGATTTTTCTCCAAAATGATGGCTGAACTACAGTATCATACTTCAAGTACACAGTAAGAACACATCCAAATGAGATACACCAACTCCAAAACACTTCCAAATCAAAGGATCAACGAAAAACAACACAGAGTACATAGAAATACACAAAATGGGAAAATCCCATGTACCAATCAGATCAAAGCCTCGATTGAATCTAAACCAAATAAGTACACCATAAGAACAAACAAACAAAACCCAGAAAGAAAAAATCAAAAACAAAAACAAAACAAAGAAGAAACACCCAGATCAAAAAGAAAAATCACATGGGGTTAACGATCAAAGACGAGATCAGCAAAAAACGAAGTGCAATCGAATTGAATCAGCTGACCTGCCCGGAGATCTCTCGCACCCTGTAGAAATGAAGGGTGTAGGAGAGAGAAATGATTAGGAAATTGCAAGAAAGGGGAAATTTGGGGAAGGACGAGGGCGCAGAGCTGGCAATAAAGAAAGATATAGAAGATAGTTGGGGAAAAAGAAAAGTGGGAATTATTGCTGTATGTGTCTGTTTTCTCTTTTCTCTCTCCCTCAATACAACTTTTCAGCCTTTTGAGATTACAATCCAGGGCGAGAGAGAGAGATATCAAAGTTGGGTTTGGGTCCGATTGAATGACAGTGGAACAAGAAAACGGAAAGACAGAGAATTGAAAGTCGTTATTTAAGCTAAGGGGCAAGGAGATTTCATCCGTTGACGGTGGCACCGCCCAATTTGGACTCTCTGTTTTTTTCTTCTACGATTTTGTCGACTTTGGTTTCAAATTCTCTTGGGAATCAAGATTTGACAAGAACCCATTTACAAAATCTCAAAGAATTCAAGAACCCATTTACAAAATCTCAAGAATTCAAGAACCCATTAACAAAATCTCAAGAATTCAACAACCCATTTATTCAAATGGTAAGAATCTCAAGCTGGTTTGCAAGTTTTTTTTTTTTTTTGGTATTTGATGATGGTTATGAAGTCATTGTAGGGTTCTTGTATTTTTCTATATTTGGTTGAATTGTAAATTTACTTCATAAGTCATCTTTAGTCTTTAAAAACAAATTGTAGTTGAGAAGTCAAGAGTTGGATTAGTTGATATTTTTACGTATGTCTTTTTTAGGGAGAAATACGTCTTAAATGGAGTATGTTTCGTGAAAATTGGGACGTTTTTTTTTAATACAGCAATTTTCGAAACTATTTTTAAAAATATAACTATTTTTATGGCTCGTCTTTAGACAATGTTTTTGCAAGCGTTTTCAATTGACGATTTGATATTTTTTTACTCAAATATATAAAAAAAAATTAAAATGTATGGTTGGAAATTTAACCCAAAGAGCTCGATTTTATACATGGTTTCACTATGTTTGGAGTTGTATATCCAAAGATAAAAATCATCGAGTTCGACTATGGTTTTGCAAATTTCATAATCGTAGTTTAACTTCGACGATCTTTATCTTTCGATATACAACTCCAAAAATAGTGAATCATGTATCAAATTGAAGTTCTTTGGGTTAATTTTTCAGTCATGTATGTTTTGAAATTTTTACATATCTAAATAAAAAGACGTTGATCTTTGAATGTACACGGTTCAAAAGATAATGTACGGGCTAAAACGTCTCTGTGGATCTTTGTATTTTGAGATGTGAATTCTTGGCTCAACTTGAAAGTTGGTCGAGCAACTTTCAAAATCAAAAAATTGAATTATACCGGTTAAAACGTCTTTGTGGACGATGTGGTTTGTTTTTTAATAAGTCGTCAAACTATGACAAATTTAATTATAAAATATGTTTTCAATGAGAATAATGTAAGTTTTTTTTCTATTAGGCCAAATTGATTTACTTCATTTGTTTCTCTCAACAACCTGCTTTTATACACTATGAAATCTATATGTTAACCTTTCCCAATAATTTCTACTACCTTAATGGTGGTTTAGTCCACGGAGGTGGAGAGTAAATTTACTTTTTGTTTAGCCAATAGAATTGTTGAACCCGATAAAAAATATCAATTCCCTAAACTTCAACCGTAATTACTATTAAACTTTCAGACCTCAATAATTACTATTAAAGTTTGTTTCATTTTTCAAGCCAATACATTTATCTCTCTTCCTTTCTCTCTCCCTCTCACGATATTTTTAATTATTAAAAAAAAACGTAATTTAAACAAAATGTGTAAAATAACTAAAAATTTAATTCAACCTATTTTTATTATTTTAAATATAAATTAGGTTGTTCAATCCAAATTGGTACTTAAACAAAATTTGAAAGGTAGTATACTAGTATTCCTACTTGGAGAAATAAAAACATCAGCTTATTTTGATCAGTTTAAATTAATGGATTAAAATCTTTCAAATTCACATGTAATATTTAATATCGAGTCATTTATTTCAAAACTATCCAAATAAAATGGATAATTAATATGAGAGATATGGAAAAAATAATGTGAGATATTGTGTCTAAAATTAAGAAAATGTAAAATATAGATAAAATAAAAAAATAATAAAAAAAATCAATTCTTAAAATTTATTGGAAAAAGTCCATAATAATGATATTTTGAAAAAAAAAAAAAAAAACTCAGACTTTGAAATTTTAGGTTCAACAACTCTCTGCCCCAAACACACCACAGACTTTAGAACTTCAGACTAAACAACTCAATGCTCTAAACACACGGACTTCAGAACTCCCCAGACTAACTAACTTTTCAGACTAAATAACTCCAACTCTCTGCGCCAACAAGAGCATAGTTCAACGACATGATGTATCGCCTAGTGACCATGAGATCTTAGGTTCAATCTTCACCCCAACATGTTGTCAAAAAAAAAAAAAAAAAAAAAACTTCAATAACCGTTGTATTTCATGTTTTCAGATATGTGTTTGGTAGTAGATTTAAAAGTTAAATCTCAATTTAACTAATTATTCAAAATGTGCACACATTTGTATAATTATTATTTCATAATATCATATATTTTATATGTATTTTAATTTAACAATAATAAATTAAGTTTATAACATTAAATACTATATTTATTAAAGCTTTTATTCATTCAAATATACAAAATTTTCAAATTCAAAATTTAGATATATTGAGTGTTTTCATAATTTACTTTGTTTGGATTATAGAATTCATAAACATTTTTTATAAACAAAATTTATATTGCATATCAAATCACATCTTCTTTACATTCAGTGAATCTAAAAACATAAAACAGAATTTGGATTGACGGCTACCAGAGTTTAAAATATTCAAAATTGAAAACTAATGAAATATTAGAGATGGTGTATTTTTTTTTTTTTTTTTCTTAATGGATAACTTTCATTGAGAAAACTAAAACAGTAGGACCAAAGGTGTGACATGATCCCACCTTTAAAGGCACCATAATAAGGCAATCAGAAAAATGAACATCCCAAAGTTGACTTACACCCATAAAACAAGCATATTTAGTCAACTCATTTGTAACAATAAATAATTATACCATTGTAGAACATATTCTAATTTTTATTTCTATTTTTTCCATTTAGCAATACTAAACATCTATGCATGTTTAGAGTTCTTTTCAGTAACAACCACCTTAAAGTAGATGGATGAAAGACAGTTTTGGAGATGGATTTGTTTTTTTAACATGAATAAAAGGGATGTTATGTCTAAAAGGTATTATTGCTTGTTACGATAGAATCGAAAGATTTTTCGTGGTTCACTAACGTCGTGTTAGCTATGTCCATAGACATAAGGGAGAGAACAATATTATTACGAATAAGAGATAATTACAAATGACAGACTAGAAGCAGCTGAAGTCATTAGAATGTTTATATATGACATTCTTCTAATGACCTAATACAAAATGGGTCAAAGTCCAAAACAAATAGTAAAAATTCAAATCAGATTTTTCTTTTAGAGGCATTGCCCCCATATTCTCATCAGGGCACTTCGCCCCTAGATCCCGACACGCTAACTGATCAGCGAGACCCCGTATCGAACCAGTCATAAATAGTCATAACAGATTCAAGAAACATCAATAATCCTAATATGCATTTAAAATAATTTTCTTATAATAATTCTTAACAAGCACTTGCAAATAAAGTGAGTTCTAAAAATTGAGAGAATGAAGGAGTGCAACTGAGTATATACTAATAAAAGTGTCTTACCATTATGTAAAGTTATTCAAAAGAGCAAATTATAACATATGAAAGAATCACCCCAACAAATATCATTGAATGACGGTCAAACAATGTCATTGAAGGTAAAAGATGACGTGTAGGCACATACCATCTTCCAATTGTCGTTGTGTGTATGTTACAAACTTACAATGACTATTTCTATTTACATAATAAAAAATAATTTAAGATGATTAAATGTTATTTTCTATATTTTATAAGTGCGATGATAAATTATATATGGACAAATATAATGTCAATTTGAAGCATAGATTAACTATCTTAAAGGTTGATGGTTCGATCCTCCACTCCTGCAATTGTTGAACTTAAATATATATATATATAGACAAATATAATAACTAAATGAAATGAAACGAAAAAGTGAACATATAAATTTGAACGTGCCTTGTCTCGAGCTCGTTGATGTTGATTCATACACAATATATAGTAGTGTCTCTAGATGATTAGTTTTTGAAAAACTCATTTCACCTATGTTGTCAAACATATATTCATTCTAACACTTATATTAACTTTGGTTAAAAAACCTCCATAGTTTTAGGACTTTGGTTGGTGTGAATAATAATGTATGAAAATCAATAACATTTTGAGTCAATGAAGAGTTGATTGGTGGAACCAATTTGTCCTAGCATGGTTTAATTTGTTTGAGTATGCACTTTGAAACTCATTCTTAGTCTCTTGATGGTTCATCACATAACCCCTCCCCTTTTGACCTCAAGACAAAAACTTGCTGGTTTTTATAAGTTTCAACTCTTTAGTGATTCCAAAAATCCAAAAAATCAATCAATATTTAAGCATGTTGGAAGTTAATGTAAAAAATATTTAATAATAAATTATTTTAATATTTGATTCTCCCATCTGAAAAGTGATTTTTATATAACCAAAATTAAGCTCCGGGATTGCGATAACTTTTAAAATAATTATTGTTTTGCTTTTAGAAAAATCAGTTGTCATATGAAGCTGATTGGTAAATTTCAATTTAGAAGCACATGACAACGTTTTGTAAGTTCAAACAAAATTGTTGTGGCTTGACAGTAAAGACCAAAATAGACATATTATTTTAGTTATTTATTTTAGCTATTTATATGTTTTTTTAGAAAATAATTATTTATATGTTAATATTTAATATATGAATGATTATAATTTAATTATTTATAATTTTTATAGTTTAAATTATAAATAATATTTTGATATTTCTTCAGATTTACATGATAAAAGGTTAGGAAAAACAATTGTCACATGTATCTAAAACAAATTTTGAGTGACCATTTTTTTCTACTTTTTCATCCAAAGTAAAAAGAAAATCATGGCTAAATAAAAAAAAAAAATTGTGAAATAATCTTGATGTTCTTATGTAATTGATGTTCATATAAAACTAAATTGAGGTCCAACACGTGAACTGAGAAAGAAATTAGTTGCATCAAAAAATGAAGGAGGTAGGAGGATATAAGTGGTCAGGAAAATATTTTAATAGAAAAAGCGACAGATTAATCGAGAAGCTAAAGCTAAAGCTACAATTTAAAGATTTTCAAAATAAAAGAATTTAGAAAGTGATTTTATATAATTTTTTTTTTAAAAAATCTGTCAACAAAAACAATTAAGATTTTAACGGAAACTTAGTTCTAAATTATTAATATTTTAATTATTAATATTTATGTTTAAAAAATTATTTTAAAACATCAAATTACTTATAAAAAAAAAATAAAAAAAAACTTCCTGATTTTTTTTCACATTTTAAGGTGATTGAGTGGGAATCACTCCAATGTGATTTTAGATTTTTCTAAAATCAATTTTACACTATTATCAAGCATCATTATTTTAAAAATATAAGTGTTTTTTACAATAACTTATAGTTTAGTGTTTTTTCTTTAATGTAATTTTAAATTTTCACTATAAAGGTATAAGATTTTTCGTAGTGAAAATATGGTAAGTGCAACTAAAGTATGACGCTGGTTTAAGAAAGAGGAGATCGTGAAATATCTTTGAAAAAAAAAAAACTCTTGACACACTTTTTAGTACACAAAACTCCAAGACATGTAGGGTATGAATGAAAGGTGGGGTGTCCTTGTGACTTCACTATACAAGTTTTCATGGTCAAAAATACATTCTAGATAAGTAGCTATTTGAAAAGTTGATCTATAGAATTAAAGGTGAGAATTTTATTTATTCACTTTTTCTCCCTTTTAATGTGAATTATATTAGTAAATGAGAATTAAAATTATGAATTAATTGTGGTTTTAAATATTTGCCCATAAAAAGTGTATATATAATATAGTATATTCTCGTGTTGCACCCCTAAAAAAGTACTCAAAAAAAAAAAATATATAGTATATTTGAACATTAATTTATTAAGAAAAATTGCAATGAATGTCAAGAACAAAGAACAGAGAAAGAAAGATAAAGACAAAGACGTCCTGCTGAACTAACAACAAACCGTACTTAGCTTCTTCTTCGAAGTCTCAGACGGATCGAAAAAAAGACTAAATGGCAGAAGAATGTTTGATATCACGAAGAACAGAAAAAGAAAGATAAAAAAAAAAATTAGAAGGAAAATGAAAAATAAAAAAAAACGATTCCCAAACAAGAAAAGGGAAGGAGAATACTCACTATTCTCCCAAAAACTCGTAGAGACAACATAAACAAAACCTTGAGGACCCCGAACCATCTAGTTCCCACTAACCAAAAACCAATGGTCTTTTCATTTCTTTACCGAAGCCTCCAAAATTAAATAAAAAAAATAAAACGTGACAATAATCAAAATTATGACTCAGATTGTGAAGAAACAATAAGGCTTTGACAGACACTGAGAGTCATCTCCAGAGGACATAACAACCAATTAAATGATCCCAACTATGTTATTCAATATACATTATTTTTAACTTTTTAAATAAATTAATTATAATTAAAACTAAATAATCGTAATATTTGAAATCTTGTGACATTTGTGTAATTAAGATTACGTAAACAACCCTAAATTTAATACAGAAAAATGAAGAAATTCGCTCCAGATCATTCAGACCGGTCAGCCCAGCGCTCATGCAAGACAACGCAGCCCATCTTCTCCTAATCGGCCCAGCGCGCGCAGCCAGCCCATCACGCCTTCACAATAACACCCCTGCACCAGCGCCTCTTCAGCTCAGCGCCCATCTCCAACGCACGCGGGCCAAGTTCAACCTTCAAGCATGCGGCCCAGCCCAGTTCGGCCCAATTAAAGTTGTTTATTGGTGATCTCAAAATATAAATTTGAAAATCAACAAATTCAATGAAAACCGAATTCCAGTTCTACTACTTATTTTAAAATATTTAAATATGTGTTTAGCAGCAGAATTATAAATTGAATCTTAATTCAAATAATTGGTCAAAATGTGTTTGATAAAATTTTAAAATTAATTTTAGTTGTAACTAAACACATGAACATATTTTATGTTATAAATTTTGTATAATTATTATTTCACAGTATCATATAATTTATAATATATTGTATTATACATATTTTAATTTAATGAATTAAATTTATAATATGAAATATTATATGCATTTTAAATTTTCAAATTCAAAATATAAATAAAATAAAAAAAAATGTTGCTTTTAGAATTTACACTATTTGGATCATAAAATTCGGAAACAGTTTAAAAAAAAACAGATTGTATATCAAATGCATATTCACGAGAACTCAGTGAATCTGAAAAACATAAAATAAAATTTGGATTGCCTACCAAATACGCCATTTTTTTTTTTTTGACAACATGTTGGGGTGGGGGATTGAACCTAAGACTTCATAGTCACTAAGCGATACATCATGTCGTTGAGCTATGCTCTTGTTGGCCCAAATACGCCATTAAAGACCATGTATTTGAATATTTGGCGTCGGCGATGTCCAGCTAGGCTCGTGATGCCGATTTAGAGATTTGTTGGGCCAAAATTTATGATTTTGTGAGATTTTTATATTAGATTGCAATTGAATTCTCTAACCAAGAGAGCTTCAATTTGATATATTTTTACTAGGTATTAAGAAATTTCAAAAAAGATATGGTTGGAAAGCTAACCAAGAGAGCTTCAATTTGATACTCGGTTTCACTATGTTTTGAGTTGTATATCAAAAGATAAGATCATCGAATTTGGACTATGGTTCTGCAAATTTCAGAATCATAGCTCAACTGCGACGATCTTTATCTTTCGATATATAAGTCAAAAAACAGTGAAACTAGGTATCAAATTGAAGCTCTCGTTGTTAGCTTTCGAGCCGATTTTTTCAAAATTTTTGCATATTTGAGTAAAAAGATATCAAACTTTGAAGGCACACCGTTAAAAAGACGATGTGTTGAAAGCCACGTGGATAGATATCGTCTTTGATATGTGTGTGCCTAAAAGAAGATAATCTTTTCATTTTTGCTCCGTGACAATCTTAAATAAAAATTGTAATCTTTTTAAAAATAGTTTGAAAACAATATTTTTATAGAGAAATTCAAAAAAAAAAAAAAAAAACACCCAAAAAAGAATTGGTTACCAACAACCTTTTAATTGTTTTCTATTATTTATTTAATTCATGTGCAATTTGTATGAGTTAACGTGACAACTTAATCAATTAAATATTAATTGTGCATATGTTTGTAATTTGTGATCTGTAATTGTCATAAATTGCATGTTTAGTTGTAATAGTAAGTTAGGTCAGATTATGATTAGGCCTTAGGGTTAATATTATGAATTTTCCCTAATTAACATACCTTAGGAATATAAAAAAAGTTTAATTGAATCTGGTCATTTTAATTATGGTCCATTGGGTAATCATTTCAGTTTTTTGTTTTTATATTTTCTATATATGTTATATTTTTTTAAAACAAAACAATATAGATTTGATAACTCATTTTGTTTTCTATTTTTAGAAAACAAAAAACTACGACTTGTTTGATAATTGTTTTTTGTTTTTTATTTTTTTTTTAAATAAAAATAAAAATAATGTTTGATCAATATTTTTATTATTATTTTATATGTTTTTTTATAAAATGAATAACAAGTTATATTTAAAATATTATTTTATCTAATATATGTCTAGGCTAAAATCAATTCAAGTTAATTCAAACGTTGAACATTATTGACCGACAAATGTTCTATATATATTTCGTAAGTATAGTTTTTTAAGCAACTAATTCGAAGTTCAGGAATTAAAATGAAAATTTTCAAATTCGAAGTTCAGGAATTAAAATGAAAATTTTCAAATTGAAATCTTTCTCAAAGTTCAAAGATGTTTTATATAATTTAACCTATTGTAAAAGCGTTTTTATAAAGAATATTTAACAAGTAAGGTTTCTTCTGTAAAAACGTTTTTATAAAGAATATTTAACAAGTAAGGTTTCTTTAAAAAAAAAAAAAAATACGGAAATATTTTTTTTTAATATTTTCATTATTTATTTTTTCTAAATAATTTAAAAAATAAATTTTAAAAACCAAAAACCAAAAACTGAATTGGTTACGTGATTATCAAACACATCGTCCATTTTAAAAAAAAATGAATTGGTTACCAAACAAGCCCTTAGCTTCGTTGTCAGTGAACGCGGGTCTGGAAGCTGAGTAGGCCCCAAAAGGGCTTAGACGATTACTCCCGACCAACCCAAAATCTGAGAGCAAGCTCTCACGATGAGAAATTCGAACGTGAAAGTCTACTTCATAGGAGTACCGGTTAAGGTGTACGGTACTCAAAAAGCTTGTTTGGACTTCGAAGAGGCCAGGTGGTTATTCAAGACGTGTACAAACAACCTTCAGCATGGACAATACATCAGGTGACTCCCCAAACCTCAACATATGCTGGAAGGAAAAAGAATAATCTCAAGCCAAATTCTTGCACCAAGCAAGCAAGAAGTTTGTTAAAATGCCAAATCTCAATTTTGGGAGTGAGAGCCTTAATGTTATGGATAAAATGAGCATATGAAAAGGACAAGACTGAAAATTGGTTCTACTGAACCAGAGCCCAACTTAAGGAGAGATTCATCTTCATCGGTTAACTTAGGCCGAAAAAAGACACATAAAAGGGACCCGACTCGAAGATAAGCAGGGTCGACCATAAAAGGTCGAGGCCGAGGCCTGACCCCTCATATATTAAGGCCCAATACCCCAATCCGAGGTCTTGAATCATACTCTTTGTAGGCTCAAAAGTCCACACGATCAGGGATCCACCCAGAATAACGAGAAAAAAGAGAGGCCACCAGATTACTATAAATACTACCTCATACTAAGGAAAAAGTAAGTTCATTATATAGTCTACAAAAACTCCCTAAAAGCTTGCTACTACTCTAGTTTTGACTTAACATTGAAGTCACTGTGTGGCAGACACCACACAAGTGTTTTCTCACTCTTTATTTTGTAGGTCACTTCATCCTAACAATCTACAAATTCACCGTTATGTGAAAGTCAAGTGTCATACAATGTCCAAATTTTGGCCTTCAAAATTTAGAGAGGAAATAAACACAATGTTAACCTAAAAGTTGATACATTTTTGATGAGAAATGAAACTTTATTTGAATTATAATCAAACATATTGTGACAGTTGTTAGCAAATTTTGTATGTTTTAAATAGCCACGCGTTTTGAAGAAGTAGGAATTTATTGATCTAGCGTTGCCGAACTGATGCATAATAATGACAACAACTGGTGACGGTGTCAACTATAGTCTATACATGCACTTGAATCTGAATAACCATCTCCAACAAAAAGTCGTTCGGAACTTTGAATTTCTCCAAAAAGACATAAAACTCCACAAATCGCGTTTCTTTCTTCCTAACCGACTACTCCACAAATTATTATTTCCAATGTTAAATCTACACACTTTTTTTTTTTTTTTTTTTTTTTTTTTTTCAATTAAAATACCCCTAAACTTAAAAGGGGTGTTTGGGTGTTTGGAACACCAACTTGAAATTGAGTGGACTGAATTATTATAACTCAGTCTACGGTTGGTCCACCGACTATTGAGTTCGACTATAGCCCACAGACTATTATAACTATAACTCACATACTATTATACCCATCGATTATAATAACCTACTCAACTCCTGTATCAATTAAATTAAAACTCCAAACTTTGTGTAGTAATACTCCAAACTTTGTGTAGCAATTTACACCGTATTAATTTAACCGTGTGAAGACTTATAATCAATTCAACTCCTAAACTTTCATAAATGAATCAATTTTAAAATTTATTTGATATATCACATTTATTTATTATTATTATTATTATTATTTTATTTTTTTATTTTATTTTATTTTATTTTATTTTTTATTTTTAGGACATAGTGTAAATGGATACATTTTTTTAAAAAAAATAAATAGAGTTTTAATGGATACCATCACAAGTTTCGATAGAAACCCAAAGTTTATGGATTAAATTTATTGATAGAAACTTAAAGTTTGTGGACTAAATTTTTGTTTTCCAAAAAACTAATAGACATCATCGTTAATTGAAGGTTTTAATTGATACAAATCTAAAATTTAAGGACTAAATTGATTTTTTCTAAAATATATATATAGGGCTGGTTGCACAAATAGCAATCAGGTCCAAGCTAATTGCAAATTTAGCAAATTTTAAAATGTTTTGCAAATATGACAAAAAAATCCGTTTCTACCACTGATACACTTTATCATATTAGACTTTTATCCGTGATAGACTATTATCGGACAAAAATCTATAAAAAGCTAAGCAGAGATAGACTTCTATCAGCAATAAAAATTGCCATATCCGCAAAATTTTTAAAAACATGCTATATTTTTAATAGAGATAGACTTCTATCAGCGATAGAAATTCTTATATATATACCTTCCTTGTTTTAAAAAAATATTTTTTTAAATATAAAGTCTAAATTGATACCCTTTTAAAAGTGTAGAGTTTTACTTATAAAATCTAAAATTTAGGGGTGTAAATTATTTTTTTCTCAAATTATATATATTCCTTGTTTTAAAAATACTCAAATCATAATTTCCTTGTTTTAAAAATACTCAAATCATAATTTCCTTGTTTTAAAAATACTCGATACTGATTTTAGAAGTTGGGATGTTATTTTTTATCTTCACAAAGATTTGAAAACTATAGAATTAATGAACAAAAAGTTGATGTATCAAAGTCATTGAATTTGTACTCAATATAATATTAACTCTCAAAAAAAGAATATTAGTATTTTTCAAAAGCAAAATTGTAGGGCATTTTTTCTTCTTCTTAATTAAGCCTATTAATTCCCAAAATGAACTTTGAAATTAATCGTATAACAATTGTATTTATAACAATTTCATCAATCAATTGGCACGTGTAATGGCATGCCCAAATCAATTACCCCGAAAAATAAACCCTAATCGAATCGAATGATCAAAAATCCGCCGAATGAAACACAATCTCCGTATCAAAAACCCTAGCCATAGCCACCGTCTGGACTCCACAGCCCGCCGTCAGGCCCGTCGAGTGTCCGCCGTGCCGGCCGCCGTCGTTGGCATGGAAAAACTGTTGCAAATAGTGGTGGTGGTGGTGGTGGTCGGCGTCGTTATCGGAGGGAGGATGATAGTAAAGCCGAGCAGTTTGAGGACAGTGAGCGTGGAATCTAGCCGCCATTCTCACTCCTACATCCAACAATTCAACGAATTTCGCCATTGATTTCTCTCTCTCTCTACTGTTGATTTCTGTGGTGAGAGAGAAAGAGAAGAGAACGAAGAAATTTGGGGGAGATTGAAGAAATTGATTTTAGGGTATGAAGAATGAAGGGGGAGAGAGGGTTTATATACTGCGCCGATTTTGGACATGGCGTCGGGTTTCGTTTCTCTTTATTTTTTCTTTTTGTTTTGCATAGGAGGGCCTCTTTTGTTCTTATTTGCTATTTTTGACTTTGGGATTTGTGTGATTTTTCTTTTTACCACCAAACGAGTCAAAATTATAATTAAAACTCTAAATTAATGATTTTGTCAATCTAAACCTTAAATTTTTAAAATTGTATCAATTTATGTTTTATATTAAAGAACTTTATTTTAAAAACGTAAATTTAAACCTATAAAGACTTATAATTTTAATAATTAAATCCCTAAATTTTCATAAGTGAATTAATTATATAAAAAATTAGGAGTTTAATTGATAAATTATAAGTCTATAAACGTGTGAAAATTAACATTTTTCTAAAAGAGGTTTTATATAGTGCGTCGATTTTAGACACGGCGTCGGTTTGTTTTTTTTTTGTTTTTTTTTTTTGCGTAGGAGGGTCTCTTTTGTTCTTATTTGCTATTTTTGACTTTGGGATCGGTGTGATTTCTTTTTGTGACCACAAAACGAGCCAAAATTGCAAATTAATATAATTGTAAGGATTTTTTTTTAAGATAAAAAACAAACACATGATGGCTGTGGGGGAAATAGTTTAGGAGCATTATGAACTTTCATAAGTGTATCAATTTACACCCTCCATTAGAAAAATGTTAGTTTTTCACACGTGTGGAGATTTGTAATTGATCAATTAAACCCCTAAACTTTCATACAATTGATTCAATTATGAAAGTTTATGAGTTTAATTGTTAAAATTATAAGTTTTCACTCGTTTAAATGGATTTTTTTTCAAATAAGTTCTAATAGAAGGTGTAAATTGATACACTTATGAAAGTTTAGGGTTTAAATTGATATGATCGTTAGTTTAGGGTTTTAATTGATACAACCCTCAAATTTTAGGGGTATAAACTGATTTTTTCCCTAAATTTTTTTATAAAAATATTGCATGTTTCAAACTATTTTTAAAATATTAGTGTAACTATATGGTTTTTAGACATGAGAAAATCTCAATAAAAACTATAATATTTTTAAAAATAGTTTCAAACATATCATATTTTATAAAAAAAAAAATTAAAATTGCAATATTAAAAAAAACACCAACTTTGAATGGTTGGTTTGGTTTCATTTTCTATAAATAGTTTTTTTTTTTTTTTTCAAGTATACATTTTCTGTTAGTGTATATTTGGAAAACGCGTGAATATATATCTTGTTAAGTGTATAATCTGGTCTTTAATGTTTATGCAGTTTTTTTAATCTTGCCTTTTAATCTTTCAAAAGTTTTAATTTCTGTATTTGTTTAGCTTTTTTCAATTCAATTATTGTTTTTTTTAGAGAAAAGTGTTTGTTAGTCAAGTTTCTTTAATAATAAATAATAATAAAAAAAAGTTCTTGTTTTTTTTTCTACGTTGTTTTTTTTTTTTTCTTTTTCAAAAATAAATTAATATTCCTAAATTTTTATGAGTAAGTCATTTTTTTTAAAGTTTAATTATTACAATTATAAGTATTGTGAGAAATAATTGTTTTCAAAGAAAATATGTAAATTGATTCGTTCCCGAAAGTCATTTTTTTTAAGTTTAATTATTACAATTATAAGTATAGTGAGAATTAATTGTTTTCAAAGAAAATATGTAAATTGACAAGAAAGTTGGAAGATTTAATTTATAAATTTATTAGTTTATGAATTTTATTAATATAACAATAATTTAAGTTTTAATTGATAAAATTATTAGTTTATGAATTTTATTGATATAACAATAAATTAAGTTTTTCCAATTTTATGAAGAAGTTTTTTTTTTTTTTTTTTCAATTTGACACTAAATTTTGTTGTCATATAGCTAGGTTGTGTTGTCTATATGTACTCTCGCCATTAGGTTCGAAGTTAAAATCCTTTATCCCACATGTTGTAAATAATAATAATAATAATAATAATAAATTTAAAAAATTGCAATCCCTTTGTTTATTATTTTTTTTTTTTAGTTCATAGGTAGATTCAACCTATAACATCTCGACCAAAAATATATGTTTTAACCAATTGAGTTATGATCAAGTTGTCAACTATGTTATTAATTATTGTGGAGCAACTCATGTCATAAGCAATCTTATTAATTATTGCGGGGCAACTCATGTTGTAAACATCATGCTTGTAATTAGTCAATAGGTAGGTGGAGATTTGAACCTCCAACTTTCTCGTCAATAGTTTATAATTTTGTGTCACTTGATTCATGTTCATGTTGACAACTATTTTGGTTCTTGGATATCTTATTTTGACACTCAATATTTATTTAACACTCAATATTTATTTACTCAATACTCACTTTCTACATCTTTGATTTGATCTTATTTTGACACTCAATATTTATTTACTAAATACTCACTTTCTACATCTTCGATTTGAATGTACGCTCACACAGTCACACTAATACGATAACATACACTCAAAATGATTGTTTTTTTTTTTTTTTTTTTGACAACATGTGAGGGTGGGGATCGAATCTAGAACCTCATAGTCACTAGTCCATACATGATAATTGAACTATGCTTTGGTTGACAAAATGATTGTTTTTTTAAAGTTGAGGGATTAAAGGGCCGTTGGGACTGATTTTGGAAGGTATGAAAGTTATTTTAAAATAATTCTAACCATTTGGTAAAGTAATTAATCGTAGAATAATTTTTTTAAATCACTTCTTGAATTCCTTGTATTTGTAAAATCACTTAATTAGTTGCTTTTGAAATTTGATTCCCTAACCATAACAATAACAATGTCACCTCCATTAAAAAAAAAATCTCCATTTTATCCTTCTAAAAATGTGTTTTGCTTGATCTCTTTTCTATATTTTTTAGGTTTGATATCAAGAATCATACACAAGCGCAAGCGCAAATTTGTTTTAACGATTATCCAAACTTGTTTTTTTAGACAATTTGTTTTAACAAACTTCTCTTATAAATAAAATATAATATGTAATTTCAATCATACAAAAAAAAACAATATAGTATTTGCATATTGAAAATAATAATGTCTATTTTAGTCGGTTAATTCACAATTTTCGAAATACTTGCGAACTATTTTTTCATAAATAAATTTAAAAATTTACCAAACATTCATTTACTTCATATTAAAACCAGTTAACAATAGTATGTGTTTGGTTTAAATTAGTAAGTGTTTAATTTTTGAATAAATTGAGGTGTTTGCCAATCACCTAAAATGAATTTTTTGAAAATAAAATTTTGAAATAAGTATTTTTTTTGGAGTGTTTAATTGAAAAACCTACCTAATTTTCATATTGTATTAAAATTATCAAAATATCCCCCTCACACTACACCACCGCCACCTCCGGTGACCAGCTCCACCACTCTTACTGTCGGTCATAATTTTTAAAATACAAATTTAAACTTTTTTTTTGGGAGTTTTGAAAAAGTATTTAATTAATGCAGGAGGGAGGGATTGAACACAAATTTAAACTTTTTTTTGAGTTTTTAAAAAAATATTTAATTAATGCGAGATGGAGAGATTGAACCTTTGACCTCTTAATCAAAAAATAATTTTATGTCAATTGAACTATGTTTGATTTATTACTTCAATTCACAAATACATATTTAAATTTATTTATTTATATTGTTTATTATGTTTGATTTATTACTTCAATTCACAAATACATATTTAAATTTATTTATTTATATTGTTTATTATGTTTGATTTATTACTTCAATTCACAAATACATATTTAAATTTATTTATTTATATTGTTTATTAATAATTGTCTTTTATAGTAATTTGACATTAAAATAAATAATTTTTTTTTTAATGTAAACAAACCAAACACATTTATAGATGTTTTAATTATAAACATTTCTATTAAAAAAATGTATTTTTTAAAAAATATTTTTTTTAGTAGTCAATTCAAACACAAATTAAATCTAACACCGTACATCTTGAAAGTTTAGAGACCAGAATAGCAGATTTGAAATTAATATTTTAAAAGTTGTCGGACTAAAATGGAACAAATTAGAAAGTTTGTTAGTTTATTTAAACCAAAATTAAATTTATTAGAAAATAAATAACAAAAGATTTGGGCCAAATAAAAAGGAAAAGGAGAACAAATTAAAGGACGAATTAATAAATATTAGAAAAGAAGGGGACCAGGACCAATTCAGTTTCGACGTTACTTCATATTTGTGTTTTTTGCCTGTTTGAAATTCCAAAGGCCAAAAAAGGTCTAAATTGATGGCTCCCAAACTTCAGTTTTCTCCGCGTTGAACTTTTCTTGTTTATGTTGACTTTACGCTATCCCATATTTACTTCCTTTGCCTTTCTCTTTTGCCCTTTTCTTTTCAATAAATGTGGAAGACGTTTGACTTCAATTTTAAACTAATACAAATTAGTGGTTATTTATGAATAGGTTTATTTAGCGGGAAATGAGTATACGTCAACGACAACTTTTCATGTATTAGAGGAGGCGTCGTATATATCGGAATCTATCCGTCTACTCGTAAATCTCGATTGTGCGTATATATCGGGATCTATCTGTCTACCCGTAAATCTTGTTGTGCTTATATATCGGAATCTACCCGTCTACCCGTAAATCTTGCTGTATATTATCGGCGTTTATGATTGTATGTACTATGACTATATTTTCAAGTCAGTATTTTACTTACTATATTTAGCTTTTTATTTCGTAGATTAAAGCTGTGGTCTATGTAAATAGTCTTGACATGAAGTGTAGAACTGTATATATATTCATGGTTTTGGTCATTCTCAATAACAGAAAAATTGTTCCACAAAACTCTTTATCATGAATACGAGATTCAAATCTCTCCTACTCCTATTTGTTATACTGAAGAAAAAAATTATTTATATAAAATGTTTATGAACTTTAAGATAAGTTTTAATTATGCTCTTATTGTTTCAAAAGTTTCATTTTAATTTATATGAACCTTTAAATTTGTTTCAAAAAAATTTATTTTTGTTAACTTCTTCGTTAAATGGAGATGAAAACATGATGCGTTCTAAAAATGGAGGTCATACACCGATACAAATAACAATTGAATGGTTTTAGTCAAATTCCAAATTGGTACCAACTAATGAGAAAAACATATTTGAGACATGAGGGTTAGAATTTTAGTCGGAATTGGTCATTTAAAAGGGAAAAAGTCACATATATTGACAAAAATAAATAAATAAAAATGGGAAGTAGAAGAAGAGAGATCAATAAATAAAGTTTTGGGAGAGAAATATGTTTGTGAGAAAAAATTAGAGGACGAGTGGAGTTGTAGAAGCCAAAAAAGAAAAAAAGATTTGACTGATGGAGGAAGATGGTTTCATCCTCCAAGGTAACTTGGTAGGTAATTTATCGAGCAATTGTGGTCTCTAGATTCAATTATCTCATTAAGATCCTTCAATTTTTTTTGGTTGTATATAGCTCATGAATCACTCACATATCCATATTCATTTTCATGGGGAATAAGGTTTATTCAAAACCATTTTAAAAGTTAAAAGGGTTAAAATGAGACTATTGGATATAATTGAAATTTACTCCAAAGTTTATGGACATAACTGAAACCACATGTCCGTTTGACATCATGGGGTTCCTTTTCAAAACCAATTTGACTTTGAGATGAAATCCATGATGTCAAACATAGTATTAGAGACCACAAAGCCCAAACGAGTATTCAGTCCAAAAATTGGGATTCGACCCAAGAATAGTGAACCCGAAGAGACACCATCTTAGAAGGCATGTTGAGGATCTCACATCGAAGAGATGAAGGGACTTCACTCACAATATGAGATACATGAGTTACTCCTCTCATTGTCATTTGGTTTTGAGATGAAATCTCATGATATCAAACATGGTATCAAGAATGGTGATCCCAAAGAGGCATCATCTTGCAACTCATGTTAAAGATCACAAATCGGAAAGATGAAGGTACCTCACCCACAATATAAGATACATGAGTTTCTTCTCTTATTTTTTGACCGAAACTCCATGATATCAAACAAAGGCCCACATGTACCTCTAGTATTTTCTTTTTTTTAGTACATTGGGGGTGAGGGAATTCGAACCACAGACCTCTTGGTCGTCAACACATACATATGTCAGTTGATTCATACTCGTTGAGTTAACACTCTCATTTTTTGACCGAAACTCCATGATATCAAACAATGCCCACATGTACCTCTAGTGTTTTTTTTTAGTACATTGGGGTGGGTGATTCGAACCACATACCTTTTGGTCGTCAACACATACATATGTCAGCTGAGCCATGCTCGCTTTGACACATGTACCTCTAGTGTTACAAATCACTATCGTGTCATATTTTAATTTCAAGTTTTTTTAAGAGTAAAAGTTGACATAAGGATTGTCTTGACTCTTTGAAACAATGTGTAACACCCAATTTTCAAGTTGGAAAGTTATATAAAGAGAATTTAGAGTTTTTTTTTTTTTTTTTTTTTTTTTTTTTTTTTTTTTTTCATTAAAGATTATTTGAAGAATTAAAAAAAAAATAAAATAAATGAGAAAACTCTAAAACTGTTAGGGACAATGTAACTCCACATAGGTATGATATTGTTCACTTTGGGCCTAAACCTTCGTGGCTTTTCTTTTGGTTCCACCCAAAAGACCTCATACCAATGGAGAATGTTGTCCTTCCTTATATACCCATGATATTCCCCTCTTCTAACCAGCGTGGGACTTTGGTCGCATTTCCAACAATCTTCCTCTCGAATGAAGTATTATCGAGTCTCCCCTCAAATAGTCATATATTTGTCTAGCTCTTATCTAGGCCAACTCCTTTACCGGAGCCCACTGTTCAGGCCCACTCCTTTACCGGAGCACACTGCCAGTTCGATAAAGCTCAACCGCGAATCTCCACCAATGACTACGCCTTTGAGGCTCACTATCTTTGTTCGGTACCCGAGGATTCTACCAACACGACTAAGTTAGGGGCATGACTCTGATACCACTCTCTCAAAGTTAATTTGCACCACTCACACCCTTTTGCCCAACTCTAAAACTAGAGAATGCAATAGGGAATTTAACTATAGTTAGCACACCAAGCTTAAAGTGTTTCTAACTGGGATGATTAGAAACCAAAGCCATAGACTCCTTTTATAGTCCTTGGAACCCATGCCTTTCTTGAACCTTTTCGATGTTTCACTATTTGCAGATTTGCTAGGAGTGAAGCATACATGTCAAGTTTTATGAGTCCAGTGAAGATTTCCGTAGAGAAATTTAATGGAAAAATGAACTTTGGCTAGTGGCAAGTGCAAAGTTAATTGTAGCTCATTGTGCAAAAGTTGTTTTAGGACAAGGTGATAAAGAAATTTTCCTTTGGCACAAAAGATTAGCTCATGTCTCTCACATAAGCTTAACTGAATTACATAAACAATGGTTGTTTGGTAAATTCAAGCCTTCATAATTACCTTTTTATGAACATTGTACTCTTGGAAAATCAACGAGGGTGAAATTTTCTAAGATCACAGAGTTATCCAAAAGGATTTTAGATTATGTCCATTCGGACTTGTGGGGACCAACGAGAGTTATAACCCTTGGAGGAGCAAAATACTTTACATATGTCAAACCGAGCATAACTCAATTGCCATAAGGGTTGTGCCCGTGACTAAGAGGTCATGGGTTCAATCCTCGCATTAATTAAAATACTGTTGCAAAAAAAAAAAAAAAAAACTTTACATATCTTTTACTCTTAACCGCTATCTCTCTAAAATAATTACTCATTTATGTTAAAATGAGTTAAGATCGATAATTGACATGCACTCCATCCTTGTGGCTAGAGGTATTCTTATTATTTCACTTTTTTCACTCTAAAATTTATCTTTTTCTCCTCTAACTTTTTTTTCTTTCTATATTTAATATTTTTTCTCTCAAAGATATTTATATTTATCTCTATTTTTTTTTTCATATCTCTACCCTTTTCTAAAACAACTTAATGCAAACCAATTATCAAACCTATATGATTTTATTTTAAATAAAAAAAAAATAAAAAAATAAAAAACAAAAGACTGAAATAATTTTTAAAAAGGTCAAAATGATTATCAAACAATTGGGTGTATATTCTCCAATTACTATTCCTTGTGTAATATCAAGCATTTAATAATTATTGTATGTCAATTGGGATAAGTGTTGAACATCATGTAGCTCATGTTCATACACAAAATAGTTTGACAGAATCATTTATAAAACGTCTGTAATTAATTGCTAGACCAATGATTATGAGAGCGAAGCTTCCAATATCTGTATGGGGTCATGCGATTTTGCATGCAACGACACTTATACGCATTAGACCAGTAGCTTATCATAAGTACTCTCCAATATAGTTAACTTATGGTCAGGAGCCCAATATTTCTCATCTACGAATTTTTGGATGTGCAGTATATGTTTCAATTGCTTCACCACAACGTACTAAGATGGGTCATCAAATGAGGCTAGGAATATATGTTGGATTTGATTCTCCATCAATTATTAGATACCTCGAACCTCTGACGAGTGATGTACTTACTACACGATTTGTTGATTGTCATTTAATGAGACCAAATTTCCAACATTAGGGGGAGAAATTAAGAAGTTGGAAAATGAAATTGCATGGAACGCATCGTTATTGTCTAATTTCGATCCCCGTACAAATCAACGTGAACTAAAAGTTCAAAAGATAATTCATTTACAAAATATAGCAAATCAAATGCCAGATGCATTTACCGATGCTAAGGAAGTAACTAAGTCGTATATACCAACTGAAACTACTTCATCCAAAATTGAAATCTCAACACAACAAGTTGTTTAAGCTAATGAGTCTACGACACGCCTGAAGCGTGGTAGACCAGTAGGTTCCAAAGATAAAAATTCTCGAAAAATAAGAGTAGTCAACAATCAAAATGATTCAATTGAGAATGTGGATATTCCGGAATAAATCCTAAACATGACTAATCATGATGATATCGAAGAAGGTCAAGTACCTGAGGATAATAATGAGATTTCGATAAATTATGTCATGACAAAGAAAAAATGGAACCGAGATGATATAGTTGTTAACAACATTTTTGCTTACAATGTTGCTCACGACATTATTCATGAAAATGAGGATTCTGAACCTAGATCTGTCGAAGAATATCGTCATAGAAATGATTGGCTTAAATGGAAAGAAGCAATCCAAACAAAATTAAACTAACTTCAAAACGTGAAGTTTTTGGACCTGTAGTCCGTACACCTGAATATGTAAACTCTGTGGGATACAAATGGGTATTTGTATGTAAAAGGAATGAAAAGAATGAGGTCACAAGATATAAAGCGAGAATTGTTGCACAAATATTCTCGCAAAGACCTGATATTGATTATGACGAGACATATTCTCCTGTGGTGGATGCAATAACATTGAGGTATCTAATTAGCATGAGTGTGTATGAAAAGCTTGACATGCATCTTATGGATGTAGTCACTGTTGGGTTTTATGTCCTAACACTCGTGTTTTGTAAACATTGTAAATGTAATTTGTCTATTAAACGCAATAAAGAGTTTTTGAGGTTTATTCAGTAAAAGTGTTTATTGAATATAGTGAAACGTGTTTGCATTAACCTGTACCAATAACAACACCCTTGGCTGAATATGAGTACTTGAGCTTCATGTATGACATGATTGTGGGTCAAGCTCAAGTAGTCAGTCAAAACGGTCTATAGTATACGGATAAGGCCGGGTACCTTATTCTGGTAACACTATTGGATGCGGCTCGCTTTGTATTGTACAAAACGATGTGATCCGAATCGTTTCACATGGAGATGTGCGAGCGGGGGCGTCCTATGCAAAGAGTTTGCATTAGACAGAACCACGATAAAGTCGTTTTCTCTTTATAACACCGTTTACTGGTGAGACCGACTTTATCACTTTCGATGACCTAAGGTAACTCGTTCTTAATCCTGAGCTTACTATGAACTCCTGCTTATTCGAGAGTATCCTTAGACTTGTATGGGTGAGAGTGGCAGGTTGCCCGCTCAATAAGCCTACCAACTTGGGGATAAACTCGAATAGGTAGCTGGGGACATAGTGTAGCAAGATGGAATTCACTCCTACCCTCTTTAGGGTCTAGTAGATAGGTGTTCCCTTAATAGCTGACTCCGGGGCTTGAACATTGAGGCCTCATCCTCTTCTGTGTGAAGAGGATTCTGATCTGATGATTGGATCACAGATCAAATGTTCATTAGAGGTGTTAGTGGTACTTAAGGAACAAGATGTATCACAGAGGTTAAACGGTTTAAAGGACCTAGCTGTGATAACGAACACCTGTGAAGGATCGACTTACCCATAATGGTTATATCAAGAGGACATAATATATCTACAGTGAGGAGAGTGCAACCCTCGGACTATAGTAGAGTCTCCGGGGGTTAACGAATGTTGATTAGTTCGGTTAAAAGAGTTTTGACCGGATAATCTCGTATCGTTGGAGCTCATGATCTGTAGGTCCTTTAGGTTCTCCTGGCTAGCTCGGATAACGCTGTGCAACAGTATGAAAGAAAAAGAAAAAGAATTTGAATTGTTCAAATTCGGTTTTTGAAAGAATGATGGACATATTTAAATATGATTTAAATATGAGAATGGTCTAAAACATGAATAGGATTCATGTGCAAAAGTCGGTTTTCGGAAAACCGGGTTTAATCATATTATTTATTTAATATATGATATTGAATTAAATAATATTATTTAATTAAAAAGTTTATTTAATTTATATATATATTATTTATTTAAAATTAATCTTGTATTAATTTTAAAAATAAATAATGAAATAATATATAAACTAAAAGACATGCAATGTGCATGTTTGCCATGTGGTAATCCATTATTTCAATGGATTGTTTTTTGGCTGAACTTTGATAAAAACTCATTTTGGATGGGTTGTTGAGAGGTGTGGTTGGATGAAGTTTGGAAAAGAGTGAATGGATCGTACAGAACCAAAAAATTGGTTTTTGGTTTTTTGAGATCTTTCTTTTTTTTCCTTCTCTTCCCTTTGCTAGACCATTCTTCTTCTTCTTCCTCTTCTTTTCATTTATTTTTCTTTCCTCTTTGCTTTGGAGTCCCACAACTCCGTTGCTCGGCGCCGAGGATAGCGGGACTACCTCGGGTGGTCCTCGGTGCGTTCGTAAGAAAAGACTTGAAGAGTTCGTGACGAAGAACGGCCAGCGGAACGCGAAGAAAAATAGAACTCCAAGGGTATGTTTTCTATTTTTCTTATTTCCGCTTTAAGAGCATGTTTTCTATTTGTTAAATTGATAAAATTAGAGTATCATCGGTCCGAAATCGCTTTCCGCTGCGCAAGTCGCTCCATCAATTGGTATCAGAGCGATTTTGTGATTAACTCAATTTGCATCAATTTAAGTTGGTGGGTATTTTAATTTAGAAATTGTTTCTGAATTGGCGTCTAAAGTGCATATCGATTTTGGCATAGTTTCTTTTGAATTTCCTTATTTGTAATTGCCCGAGAATGTATGGACTTTAATGTGTGCTGAAGAGTCTGTATTTTTAGAGTCATTAGAGTCCATATAGGTTTCTTTGTGAAAGAAGCTCGAGTTTTGAGCTCGCCGAAATGTTTGGTATAAGTTCAAACTCGTTCTAGGCAATTCGAAGAGAAGCTCGAAGAGAAATTGGCCGAAGCGTTCGGAGGAAGCAAGTTTGTCAAAGGCGGTGCGAAGAGTTCGAAGTCCGCTCAAGACTTAGCTTGTTGTTCAAGCTTGTAATAAATTAGTTATTGCTTGTTAAATGCCAAAATCGATCCACTTTAGTGTGTTTAATTAATTATGCATTGCGAATGTATGTTTTAATTAAAATTTCATGTTTGTATGTGCATATTGTATGCCATATAGATTTAAAATCCCACCGTAGGAAGCATGCTCCATGCATTGTAAATATGTTATAAGTGTTATAATATATAATATGCAATTTAAAGAATTCATGAGTATTAATATAAGAGTTCTATTAAATCATGAATCAGATGTTGTTTGCTTAATTGATTAATTGATATAATTGTTATATTAATTATGAAATTAAACTTCTATTTTTTTAGTTGCATATTGTATGTTATAAGTGTTATAATGTATAGGATGCATGCTTAATTCATGAGAATTGATATAAGTGTTATATTAATTTATGAATTAGGAGTTGTATGTTTAAGAACATAATTAGTATAAGTGTTATATTAATTATGAAGTTAAGCATTCAATTTGTCATGCCTTAGTGTTGCATGTTTGAGAAGCATGTAGAGAGTTGTTATAGTATGTCTAAGTTTTTGCAAGCGTTGTAAAATTGGGTAGACTTTTAAAATCTATAACAAAGAATCGCATGTTCATTTAGGGTTAATTGAGACGTCCGGTTCATTAGATGAATAGGTCGTTATCTCGTAAATACTAAGGTTATGAGAAACTCACCCGGTGAAATCCTGTTCGAGGTTGGAGGTATTTAAGCTGACGGTTTACGGAACACCTCCTACCTGGGGACGATCCGGTACTTGAGTAAAGTTAACCCGGTTTTATGAGCGTGCGCGAGAGGTGTGAGGTTAATTAAACTTGTTAATAACCTAGACATCTTAGGTAAAAAGTTTACCTAGACTTAAGGTTTTAATTTCTTAGCCGGATAAAACCTGAGTAATTTACCCTAAAACCGTTTACGATACTTAGTAGAAGTGTTGAGAAGGAATATATGATATATCCCTCTCCTGCTACGCACTCCCTAAAGTTCACAACGTGAGAATTTTGCTCGGCCTCGTGTTGTCAATAGGGCAACCCCATTCGGATGGTATTTGCAACTTTCAATAGCAAGGTGAATGGAGTAAGTATCTATAGTAAGTGGGAGAAGTAAGTACGTCAGTACATCCTATGGTCTCCTTCATTGGATTGAACCGTAAGATTCCCATGTTCCGCCTGCAGGTTGCTCTTAGTGGCACCATCCATTCGGAGGGCAGGGCATGGGAGATCGAACATCTCAGTCACCATTTATGGATAGTGAAACATAGGGCCATTCCCAACACTGACATTCCATTCGGTTGCTATGTTGGGGCCGTTCTGTGCGTTCTAAAAATGGAGGGTCACACTTACATGATTTGCTAAGGAATTAGTAAATCTTGACCAAAGAACGATAACTAAGATGCTATAGGAATAAGAGTTATTCTGGTAGTAGCATTTAGTCAAGAATGTCTTGGTTTAGTGAAAGAATGCTTGACTACCATTCGGTAGCGACCATTCTGACTCACTAAAGTATCGTTGCATGTAAATAAAGAGTTAGGGTACTTTATTTACTGCTAAATTTACTTGATTGGTTTAAATAGGTTAAAACTGTTTCACTAATAGATTTACATTTCTTTTCAGCATGTCTAGCTCGTTTAAAAACGTATTAGCTTCGGTTAAGTTAACTGGCGAAAAAAAACGAGACCTGGAAAACGAACTCGAATATGATTCTTGTTCGTGATGATCTTAGGTCTGTCTTAACAGAGGAATGTCCTCTTCCCAGCTCAGTAATGAGTCGTGCTGAGAAGAAACAACAAAGTAAATATGATTTGCTTGTTGTAGAAACGTGTTTAGCGGAAAATGATAGTCATGCCTGGATCCTCGATTCAGGAGCCACTAATCACGTTTGTTCTTCGTTTCAGGAAACTAGTTCCTGGCATCCACTAGCTATAGGTGAAATAACTCTCAGAGTTGGTACTGGAGAAGTTGTCTCAGCTAAAGCAGTGGGAACTGTTAAGTTGTCTTATAGAGATAGTTACATTTTACTCGAAAATGTGCTATTGGTTCCTAGTTTTAAAAGAAACCTAGTCTCTGTAGCTTGTTTATTAGAACAAATGTATAAAGTATCTTTTGCTGATAATGAAGCTATCATTAGCAAAAGAGGTGTACAAATTTGTTCTGCTAAACTTGAGAACAACTTATATGTGTTAAGACCGACAGAGGTTCAAGCTATTTTGAACACCGAAATGTTTAAAACAGCTGAAACTCAAACCAAGAGGCAGAAGCTTTCTCCTAGTACCTATCTTTGGCACTTGAGACTTGGTCACATTAATCTCAATAGGATTGGGAGGTTGGTTAAGAGCGGTCTCCTAAATCGTTTCGAGAACAACTCTTTACCGCCATGTGAGTCATGTCTTGAGGGCAAGATGACTAAACGACCTTTTACTGGAAAAGGTTATAGGTCTAAAGAACCTCTAGAAATCGTGCATTCGGATCTCTGCGGTCCTTTGAATGTCAAAGCACGAGGAGGGTATGAATATTTCGTCAGTTTCATTGACGATTATTCAAGGTACGGCTGTCTTTACCTAATACAACGTAAGTCCGAAACTCTTGAAAAGTTCATTGAGTATAAGGCAGAGGTTGAGAACAAATTAGGTAAATCGATAAAAACACTCCGATGTGATCGTGGTGGAGAGTATATGGATACTAGATTCCAGGACTATATGATAGAACATGGAATCGTATCTCAACTCTCAGCGCCCGGAACACCGCAGCAGAACGGTGTATCCGAAAGGAGAAATAGAACCCTGTTGGACATGGTTCGCTCTATGATGAGCTATGCTCGTCTGCCTAGTTCGTTTTGGGGATATGCAGTAGAGACTGCAGTTTATATTTTAAACAATGTTCCCTCTAAGAGTGTTTCTAAAACACCATATGAGCTCTGGAGTGGGCGTAAAAGTAATTTACGTCACTTCAGAATTTGGGGATGTCCAGCACATGTGCTGGTATCCGGTCCAAAGAAACTGGAACATCGTTCAAAATTATGCCTATTTGTAGGCTATCCCAAAGAAACTTTGGGTGGTCTTTTTTACGATCCTCGAGAGGACAAGGTGTTAGTGTCGACTAATGCCACGTTCTTAGAGGAAGACCACATGAGAGATCATCAACCTTCGAGCAAAATAGTTTTGTCCGAATTATCCAGGGAAGCTACAGAAGCATCAACAAGAGTTGTTGATCAGGCTGGTCCTTCTCAAGAGTTGAGAGTGCCTCGACGTAGTGGGAGGGATGTGAGACAACCCGACCGCTATATCGGCTTGTCTGAGACTCAATTCGTCATACCTGATGATGGAATTGAGGATCCATTGACCTTTAAACAGGCAATGACAGATGTAGACAAGGATCAGTGGCTCAAAGCCATGGACCTCGAAATGGAGTCTATGTACTTCAATTCGGTCTGGAGTCTTGTAGATCAACCAGATGGTGAAAGACCCATTGGTTGCAAGTGGATCTACAAGAGGAAACGAGACCAGGCCGGTAAGGTGCAAACCTTTAAGGCCCGACTTGTGGCAAAGGGTTTCACCCAGCGAGAAGGGGTGGACTATGAAGAAACATTTTCTCTTGTTGCCATGTTAAAGTCAATTAGAATACTCTTGTCCATTGCCGCATTTTATGATTATGAAATCTGGCAAATGGATGTCAAGACTGCCTTTCTGAATGGCAATCTTGAAGAGAGTATCTATATGGTCCAACCAGAGGGGTTCATAATACAGGGTCAAGAGCAAAAGGTTTGCAAGCTGAATCGATCCATTTATGGGTTGAAACAGGCATCTAGATCCTGGAATATAAGGTTTGATACTGCGATCAAATCTTATGGCTTTGAACAGAATATTGACGAGCCTTGTGTTTACAAGAAGATTGTCAATAAGGTTGTAGCTTTCTTAGTCTTGTATGTAGACGACATACTACTCATTGGGAATGATGTAGGGGTTCTTACTGACGTAAAACTGTGGCTAGCAACCCAATTCCAAATGAAAGATTTGGGAGAGGCTCAGTTTGTTCTTGGGATTCAGATCGTAAGGAATCGCAAGAACAAAACGCTAGCACTGTCTCAGGCATCATATATAGATAAGGTGTTATCTAGATATTCGATGCAGAATTCCAAAAAAGGTTCACTGCCGTTTAGGCATGGAATTCATTTGTCTAAGGAACAGTCTCCTAAGACACCTCAAGAGGTTGAGGACATGAGACGGATTCCGTATGCATCTGCAGTTGGCAGTCTGATGTATGCTATGTTATGCACTAGACCTGACATCTGTTTTGCAGTCGGAATTGTCAGTAGGTACCAGTCTAATCCAGGATATGATCACTGGACCGCCGTTAAACATATCCTCAAGTATCTTAGGAGAACGAGGAACTATGTGCTCGTGTATGGGCCTAAGGATATGATCCTGGCAGAATACACTGACTCTGATTTTCAGACTGATATAGATTCTCGGAAATCTACATCAGGATCAGTGTTCACTCTTAACGGAGGTGCTATAGTGTGGAGGAGTATCAAGCAAGGTTGTATTGCTGACTCCACCATGGAAGCTGAATACGTCGCAACTTGTGAAGCAGCGAAGGAAGCAGTATGGCTCAGGAAGTTCTTGACAGATTTGGAAGTTGTTCCAAATATGAATTTGCCCATCACACTTTATTGTGATAACAGTGGTGCTGTGGCAAATTCTAAAGAACCTCGCAGTCATAAGCGCGGGAAGCACATCGAGCGGAAATATCACCTTATCAGGAAGATAGTGCAACGAGGAGATGTGATCGTCACACAGATTGCCTCGGAGCACAATGTTGCTGATCCGTTTACAAAGTCTCTCACGGCTAAAGTGTTTGAGAGACACCTGGAGAGTCTGGGGTTGCGAGCTGCTAAATAGGACAGTGGGAGATACTTTGTATTCCTGACCAGCATTCGTCCCACAGACATGTTAGTCCAAGTGGGAGTTTGTTGGGTTTTATGTCCTAACACTCGTGTTTTGTAAACATTGTAAATGTAATTTGTCTATTAAACGCAATAAAGAGTTTTTGAGGTTTATTCAGTAAAAGTGTTTATTGAATATAGTGAAACGTGTTTGCATTAACCTGTACCAATAACAACACCCTTGGCTGAATATGAGTACTTGAGCTTCATGTATGACATGATTGTGGGTCAAGCTCAAGTAGTCAGTCAAAACGGTCTATAGTATACGGATAAGGCCGGGTACCTTATTCTGGTAACACTATTGGATGCGGCTCGCTTTGTATTGTACAAAACGATGTGATCCGAATCGTTTCACATGGAGATGTGCGAGCGGGGGCGTCCTATGCAAAGAGTTTGCATTAGACAGAACCACGATAAAGTCGCTTTCTCTTTATAACACCGTTTACTGGTGAGACCGACTTTATCACTTTCGATGACCTAAGGTAACTCGTTCTTAATCCTGAGCTTACTATGAACTCCTGCTTATTCGAGAGTATCCTTAGACTTGTATGGGTGAGAGTGGCAGGTTGCCCGCTCAATAAGCCTACCAACTTCGGGATAAACTCGAATAGGTAGCTGGGGACATAGTGTAGCTAGATGGAATTCACTCCTACCCTCTTTAGGGTCTAGTAGATAGGTGTTCCCTTAATAGCTGACTCCGGGGCTTGAACATTGAGGCCTCATCCTCTTCTGTGTGAAGAGGATTCTGATCTGATGATTGGATCACAGATCAAATGTTCATTAGAGGTGTTAGTGGTACTTAAGGAACAAGAGGTATCACAGAGGTTAAACGGTTTAAAGGACCTAGCTGTGATAACGAACACCTGTGAAGGATCGACTTACCCATAATGGTTATATCAAGAGGACATAATATACCTACAGTGAGGAGAGTGCAACCCTCGGACTATAGTGGAGTCTCCGGGGGTTAACGAATGTTGATTAGTTCGGTTAAAAGAGTTTTGACCGGATAATCTCGTATCGTTGGAGCTCATGATCTGTAGGTCCTTTAGGTTCTCCTGGCTAGCTCGGATAACGCTGTGCAACAGTATGAAAGAAAAAGAAAAAGAATTTGAATTGTTCAAATTCGGTTTTTGAAAGAATGATGGACATATTTAAATATGATTTAAATATGAGAATGGTCTAAAACATGAATAGGATTCATGTGCAAAAGTCGGTTTTCGGAAAACCGGGTTTAATCATATTATTTATTTAATATATGATATTGAATTAAATAATATTATTTAATTAAAAAGTTTATTTAATTTATATATATATTATTTATTTAAAATTAATCTTGTATTAATTTTAAAAATAAATAATGAAATAATATATAAACTAAAAGACATGCAATGTGCATGTTTGCCATGTGGTAATCCATTATTTCAATGGATTGTTTTTTGGCTGAACTTTGATAAAAACTCATTTTGGATGGGTTGTTGAGAGGTGTGGTTGGATGAAGTTTGGAAAAGAGTGAATGGATCGTACAAAACCAAAAAATTGGTTTTTGGTTTTTTGAGATCTTTCTTTTTTTTCCTTCTCTTCCCTTTGCTAGACCATTCTTCTTCTTCTTCCTCTTCTTTTCATTTATTTTTCTTTCCTCTTTGCTTTGGAGTCCCACAACTCCGTTGCTCGGCGCCGAGGATAGCGGGACTACCTCGGGTGGTCCTCGGTGCGTTCGTAAGAAAAGACTTGAAGAGTTCGTGACGAAGAACGGCCAGCGGAACGCGAAGAAAAATAGAACTCCAAGGGTATGTTTTCTATTTTTCTTATTTCCGCTTTAAGAGCATGTTTTCTATTTGTTAAATTGATAAAATTAGAGTATCATCGGTCCGAAATCGCTTTCCGCTGCGCAAGTCGCTCCATCAGTCACAACATAGTTATATGGATCTCTCGATAATGATATCTATATGAAAATCCTTAAATGATTAAAGATACCAAATTTATATAATTCAAATGCTAGAGAATTATATTCGATCAAATTACAGAGATCCTTATATGGATTAAAACACTCTGGACGAATGTGGTATAATCGTCTTAGTGAATATTTGTTGAAATAAGAGTATACAAATAACATTATTTGTCCATGTGTTTTTATAAAGAAATTACAATCGGGATTTGCTATTATTGTTGTATATGTTGATGTTTTGAATATAATTGGAACTCCTGAAGAGTTTTCAAAGGCAATAGAATATTGCAAGAAAAAATTTGAGATGAAAGATCTTGGAAAAACAAAGTTTTGCCTTAACCTGCAAATTGAGCATTTAGTAGATGAGATATTCGTTCATCAACTTATATAGAAAAAAGTTTTTAAAATATTTTACATGGATAAAACACACACATTGAACATTTCAATGGTAGTTCGATCATTGGATGTGAAAAAAAACATATTTCGACCTCGATAGGATAATAAATAACTACTTAGTCCTGAAGTACCATGTCTTAGTGCAATATGTACACTTATGTATCTTGCTAATAATACACGATTTGATATAACATTTTTCGTCAATTTATTAGCTAGAAATAATTATTCTCCAACAAAGAGATACTGAAACGGAGTTAAACATGTACTCCGTTATCTTCGAGGAACCATTGATATGAGTTTATTCTATTCAAACAAATTGAATTTTGATCTAGTGAGTTATGCAAATGTCGGATATTTATCAGACCCACACAAAGCTAGATCTCAAACAGGTTATTTGTTTACATGTGAAGGAACTGCTATATCATGACGGTCTGTAAAATAGACTATTACAACCACTTCTTCAAATCATGATGAAGTTCTTGCAATTCACGAGGCTAGTTGAAAATGTGTATGGTTGAGATCAATGACTCAACACATTCGTGGAACATGCAGCTTGTCTTCTGACAAAAATCTTCCAACAATATTATACGAAGACAATGCAATATGTATAACACAAATCAAAGAAGAGTTCGTTAAAGAAGATAAAACAAAACATATATCACCGAAGCTTTTTTACACTTATGATCTTGAAGAAAATGGGGACATCACTGTTCAACAATTTTTTTTCAAAGGAGAACTTGGCAGACTTTTTTACGAAGGCGTTACCAACCACAACATTTGAGAAGTTGGTTCACCACATTGGAAGGCGACGACTCATAGATCTCAAGTGATGTTCCTATGAGAGGGAGTAAAATCATTGCACTTTTTTTCCCCCCTGACTATGGTTTTTCCCACTGAGTTTTCATAACAAGGTTTTTAATGAGTCAGTTGTTGAAGTATATGAATATAATGTACTTTTTTTCTTTCACTAGGAATTTTCCCATTGAAGTTTTTCTAGTAAGGTTTTAACGAGGCATATATTATATACAATGGATATCTAAGAATTAGTGTTATATATATACCAGGTATATATAGATATACTAATGGTATATATAGATACCCATAATCATTTAACTCCATCATTCTAGCTAGTCTTCCTCGTAACCCACTCTCCTTATGAATAACATTGAGTCTCTCAAAGTTAGCCATCAATGATCTAAGTTTAGTCATGAAATACTTGTATAAATAGAGTTTGTGTGAAGTATTTCAATCACACTTCAAATCAATTGAACACATTGATTTCTCTCTACTTTCCTCTTTAATTTCTTCTTCTCTTAAGTACCACTTTTGTTGTTCTTGCTATCTTTTTATAACAATATATATATATATATATATATATATATATATATATATTTTTCTTTTTTTCGAAAATTTCATTCAAAATTTAAAATATTATGACAAATTTTATATTCCATGTTTTATTGTATACTAATTTTTTTTCTTATTTACATTTTGTCGTGAGTCAACATTTTTTTCCCTCATCTCTATATCTTGAACTATTTCAACTTTTTCAACATATGGACTTCGTTTATATATTATAATCCAATATATATACTTCGTTTATATACTATAATCCAATATATATATAATCACTTTATATACTATAATCCAACAAATCTTGAAATATTTCGATTTTCATTTTTTAAAGCTTTAAATGCTCTCTAATTTTCGAAATTTTCAAATAATTTTGTGTATTTTATATTCCATATTTATATTGTCATTTAATGTATATTTATTTTTATTAAATAAAATTTGAATTATTTATATTATTTTTATATTGTTCATTAATAATATATATAGACTTTTTCTATATTTATCTTATTCATTGTTTTTTAAAATATTAAGAAAAATATCTTTTTTTTTATATAAAATTTCTTAAATAATTAATTTTATTTTTTAACTTTTTTAATGAATTGATTGTAATTATAACTAAACTTAATATATAGACATTTAAGTCATTTCAATTCTTAGTTGGATCTATACCAACCAACCAAATTGATGACAAAGCTAAAATTTAATTAAAAGATTGACATTTGTTGTGTAATTAAAGTTTATAAAATGTCTATCTAAAGAGCCCTATTTTAAAAATATCCAACACAACTTATGTTAATTGGTTTAAGATTCCATTTTAGCTATATATATATATATATATATATATATATATATATATATATATATATATATATATATATATATATATATAAGCAACTAATTTTACCTTGTGTAATATAAATAATAATTATCATTTAGGTGCATATAATTAATTCTCCAGCTATTTTTTTTAAACATCCAGCCATTCTTTCCTTGTGTAATAACAATTGGTCTACAAGAGTCTAGCACTCGGCAATGTAAATTTTACTCTATAAATCATTCTTAATTTTTTTTTAAAAAATATTTAATTAATGTGGGTGGTGAAATTAAACTTCTGACCTCTTAGTCAGAAACACAACTTTATGTTGAGTTATGCTCTAGGCTCGGTTTGACATCATTCTTAAATATTGCTAACTAGCTGACAATAAAAATATTTTATTTATTTATTATTATTACTTTTTAAACTTCATTTTCCTCAACTTTTAACCTTGTTTTAACATGGTTCCTAAATTTTCAAAATGTTCATTTTAGTTCTTGAACTTTCAAATTTGTTCTATTTCAGTAATAAGAATAACACCAATAACGAAAAATGATAGAATAGCTCCAAGAAAATTGAACAATTTTTATTTGGAAAGATGTTCGATCATCAAGAAAAAAAGAGAACTTGTTTCTATCTTAAAGATTTTGAACTCTCCACAATCTAATTGATCAAACTAGATTGACAATCTAATTGATCAAACTAGATTGAAAGTTCTAAACACACAAATACAAAGCAAGCATAAAATTTAAGAGAGAATAGACTCAATTTGAAATATATTCAACTTTTATTCTTCAGTTGACAAACTTACATTCATACGTATACTAATTGAAAAGACACGAGGAAAGAAAACAACCCTTTGTAACCTAGTCTAAATTAAACCACCAACCCTTCAATTTCATGGACTTTCATAAAAGAAAATTGAAATACACTAATTAAATAGGTACATAATGCATTCAAAATGTGAATGAATATGAATTTTAAGATTCATTATGTCTCTCGGATGAATACATGTTTTTTTCAAGTTTGAATTACTACAACCTTAACTTAGAGGGTGAACATTCAATACTCCTTGAAGTCTTTGTGACATAATGATTGACTCATGATTGGGTTGAAGTTGAAGTTCACTCTCATTCACTTTGAACATAAGTTTCGTTTGAGCTTGTTGTGAGTTTCCTTCGCGATCTCCTCGATCACTTATTTTCTTATCAATTAATGACAGAGTTTTGAGTATGTGTATTAAGTTATTAACACATTAATGCGAGGATGATTTTAAGTTATATAAGTTAGATACAAACATTTGACAACAATATAACAATGACCAATAACATGCTTCTGCCTGTAATGTCCTTATATTTTATAAACAATATTATGCCGTCTAGCCAAATCGAGCATAGCTCAATTGGCATAAGGTTGTGTTCTTGACTAAGAGGTCATGAATTCAATTCTCGTATTAATTAAAATATCGTTGCAAAAAAAAAAAAAAAAACAATGACCAAAATAATTATTTTTTAAAAGTTCAACGACCAACAAAATGAATAATATAACAAATTTAGAACTCGAGGGATTAAAATGATATTTAAACCCTATTGGAATGTGTCATAAATTTTCTTCCATATTTTGATTGCAATGATGGCATATGACCCAATTACCCCAATTTAATACTCTTTCCAAGAAGAATAAAAGAAAAACCTTCCCGCCATTTCGTGTAAAGACCTCAAAAGTCTCAGAGCAGTTTACCCGGGCACCGGCGCGGCGGTGCAGTAGCCATGTCCGGCGGCCGTCCGATTACCGTTCTCAATGTGGCAGAGAAGCCATCGGTGGCGAAATCTGTGGCCAACATACTCTCCAGAAGCCAGGGCCTTCGAGTTCGCGAAGGTCGCTCTCGCTATAACAAGATTTTCGAGTTCAACTACTCCATTCGAGGTCAGTCTTGCAATATGCTCGTCACCTCCGTCACTGGCCATTTGATGGAGCTCGAGTTCGAAGAACGCTACCGCAAATGGCATTCCTGTGATCCAGCCGAGCTCTTCATTGCTCCCGTCCGCAAATTTGTTCCCGAGGTCTGTCCCGTTTTCTTCTTTTATTTCCTCCGTTTTTTTTATTTGATTTGCAGCGTTTTTGCATTTGATGTTGGCATGATAGATACAAATAGATGCATTTGATATGTTGTTTTCTCTGTCTCTGAGATTCGTCAGTTTAGCTTGTAGCTGATTCTGAAAGGACTAACGGTCTTTACTATGGGAGTGAAATCAAATACCTAAAAAGAGAATTGTGTTGGAAGTTTATTTTTCAACAGCATAGTCATCATGTAAAGGTGCCAAAAGAACGGTAAAGCCAACCAAAAATCCAAGGGAAGAATATGTCATACTAGATAGCTTGCCTATACTTTGAACAAATGCTCTTTTCCTTTATATTTAGGAAAACTAAGAGATTATTGACTGGAATTCAGATTACAAAGTTAACATTTAAACAAGGCTTTAATAAGATTTAAACAGCTCCACGGAACTAATTATAATTTACGGTTCTTTTTCGGTTATCTAACTTTTACTACTAAATCCCTAATATGAATTAAAGTTATCTAAAATGTTCTAACATCTAAGCTTGTCTACTCGCTTGTATTCTTAGAACTTTATTTATTTTATAGAAAGCAATCTATACCCTTTTTTTTATTTTTTCTTTTTCTTTTTGGATAAGAAACATTTCATTTACCATATGAAATTACAAAAAGGAGGGGGAAGAGAAGTCCCCGTCTCATGGAATTACAATTTTTTTTTCCAATGTGTTAAAAGAGAAGTGAGGTTATAATTACAAAAACCCAGAGAAAGTTGTGCAAAAATTGCATTGAAGTGTCCAAAGTTCATAATTTCATTGATCTACACCATTAGATTGAGTTGATCATAATTGTCCATTCAAGAGGTAAGTGACCTATAAATGGTGAGGCCTTCCACTCATTCTCTGCAACCTGTACTCCCAAAAACTCTAAGAAATCTAATTGCTCTTCTAGAGCTCCTGCCATTTGTAAAACTCCGTTGGCCTATAAAAACTTGGCTTGGCTTAGCAATTTTTGCCTTTTCTTTGCCTTCCACATCCAAGCACTCTCTAACAAGTATCTTCAAACCTCATTAAGGAACTTTCACCCCACAAGTTCCACAATTTTCACATGGGCATGCCATTAAAATTTCACCCCATGACAGTTTATGTCAATTTTTGGGCTGGATTTTTCATTGAAGTTAAATCTGTTGTTAGGACAAGATGGATATAAAGAGGACGTTGGAACAAGAAGCTAGAAGGTGTCAATGGCTCGTTCTTTGGCTTGATTGTGATAGAGAAGGAGAGAATATTGCATTTGAAGTGGTGGAAGTTTGCACAGCAGTGAATCGTCATCTTAACATTAAGAGGGCCCGCTTCTCTGCTTTGATTGAAAGGTTCCATATTTAATCTCTTTTCTATTTTTCCATGTAGTTGTCCAAAGTTCATATCTTCTACATTGTATATGATAATATTGAGTTCAGGGATATTCACGAAGCTGTGCAAAATCTTGTCCAACCAAATAAATGGTTTGCTGATGCAGTTGATGCTAGACAAGTAAGTGCACTTCTTGTAGAACTTCTATTTTGTTGTAATTGAGAAGCAAGATTTTGTAGGATCTGGCTTTCTGGAAGTGGATTATATTTACTACTATAACTACCGTTTCTTTTTATACTTGCAGGAAATTGATCTAAGAATTGGTGCTTCTTTCACTAGGTTCCAAACTATGCTGTTGAAAGATGCATTTAATATTGATTCTGTCACAGATGACAGAAATGTTATTTTGAGTTATGGGCCTTGCCAGGTATGTGAAGGTGCTTGCTTTACATTCTTTTCTTACTAGTATTCCACAACTGGTGATGCTTACTGTATGCCTTCTTACTTCCTTTCTTCCCTAGTTTCCTACTCTTGGTTTTGTTGTTGAGCGGTACTGGGAGATCCAATCCCATGAGCCAGAAGAATTTTGGACGATCAACTGTTCACACAATTCTGATGATGGAATTTCTACATTTAGTTGGGCGTAAATTGCTAATGGCTTGATTTAATTGATAATTTTGAACTTTTTCCAGCCAAACTGTAACTGTTGGTAATCATTAGGTATATTCATTTTGCAGGAGAGGGAATCTATTTGATTATACATGTGCTGTTTTACTCTATGAAATGTGCGTACAAGAATCGACTGCTACGGTGAGTATGTTGAAATTTAACCAGCTATAATAATCCACAATGCATGCTGCGCCTGCATTTATAATCTTTCAATTCTATTTAGGTTGTAAATGTTAGACGACAAGAGACGTTAAAGTATCCTCCTCATCCATTGAATACAATTGAGCTTGAAAAACGAGCTTCACGGTACTTCCGAATGAGTTCTGAACACACCATGAAGGTTAGCAGCCAAGACTTATCTCTGCTTCATTACTAATAAGTTTGCGTTCATCAGCTTATTTCATTTCATTGTGCCTTTTGAGTTTCTCTTGCAACATTGTTTTATGGAAATGGTATATTAGGTAATTATCCTCTTGTCAGAGCTATTTAATTTACCATTAAACATTTTTCATATTGGTAATTAACAAGTTCTAACTTGTTTTCCAGCACTTGTGCAGAAATTTAAATGCATTATTACCGCCCAAATTTTTAATAGTTACACATTTTACATTTTGGCCAAGAGGTCAGGGGTTCAATCCCCACCCCGCATTTATTAAATAACTTTGCAAAAAAAAAAAAAGTTCTAACTTGTTTTGGTTGTTTTAAGGTGGCCGAAGATCTATACCAAGCAGGTTTCATTAGTTATCCTCGTACAGAGACTGATGCCTTTTCTCAAAGGACCGATCTTCATGTAGGTATATGTTTTGGTGATGGTCTTCATAACCAATCTCACTGGCAACTTTTGCTTACTTGAGCTAACAATTTTGAATTTGAACTATTTGGCTGCTTTTAACTCCTAGTTTTCCATGGACATAAATTTAGTATTTTTTTTAATTGAAGCAAACTTAAACATGTGTCACTGAAATAATGTATTTATTATTATTGGAATAAAAGGTGTAGAATACTTTTGTGTTTTTCCATCTTTGGGTTCAACCCGTTGAGAGATTCTAAAAGCCACCCATCAAGCTTTGTAGGGCGGCACACTAAGAGACCCATGACTTTTAGGCATTGGTCCCACCCTCTCCTCACAAAAGAACAGTTGAGGAACAAGTGATCACTAGTTTCTTCCCCATTAAGGCACATGACACAAGCTGTCGGAGAAATCGAAACATTTCTAAGCTTTCTTTGCATTCTATCTTGAGTATTCAAACGGTCATGGGCCAAACTCCACAAAAACACTTTAATTTTTTTTTCCTCCTAATCTTTCCCCATGCCACCGCCCATAGCTAGCTGGAATCCCGATCTTCACCGGAATGGAGAGGAAACACACCCATCCCTGTGTTTTTTCTTTCTCCATAGATAGAAAAACATTCTCCACTAAGAAAGGAGAGGGTTTACGGATCACAGAGGAAACAAGAGATAAGATCCTACACCTTGACTCTTAAAAAAGACTCACATCAATGGCTGATCAATTCATTTTCCACGCTCATGGAATCTCCACTCACCATGAGCTTCTTTGTGGAAGATAGATTGGATGATTATATCCTTTGGGTGGAAAATATCTCCACTAGAAAAAGGGCATTGTGCTGAGATAGCTAGACTTGGAAACAAAAACAAAGGAGGCTTGAACAAGATTATTATACCTATTGGTAATAATAAATATGGATGGAAGAATTTTCTCTCTCTTCTTAACTCCCACATAAATGCTCTAAAGAAAGAATTGAAGATGGTTCCTAAACCATCAATGACAAAGAATCATCTATCATACAAAGAAGCCTTAAAGACAAAGAAGTACGAGGCAAAAACATCAACTACTCTGAAACAAGCCATTCAAAGAGTAACTTCAGAAAATCCCAAGCCTACACCGGAAATGGCAGACTTCTATCCTGAAGAGACCATCATAGTCATAAGAGAAAATCTACATGACAGTTGGGCTAAGATTATTAAAGCTATAGAGCTTGGTGTCAGTTGTCACCAATGCTGGGTCAATCAGCCCTATACAACCTCTGATAGGGCACTACTGAAGGTGCAAGACAAAGACCAAGGGATCACCCTATGTAAAATCAGGGGATGGACTTTGGCTGGAAAATATAAGATCAGATTTGTGCAATGGAATGATGTTTCATATCTAGAAAATTCGGTGGTTCCATCATATGGAGGATGGATTAAAATAAGGAATCTACCTATTGATAGATGGTCTCTTGAGATGTTTAAGAACATTGGAGATAAATGTGGAGGTTATTTAAAGACAACCACCAAGACCCTTTCAAGGTTAGATATGATGGAAGTGAGCTTAAAAGTAAAGGAGAATGTTTATGGTTTCATTCCAGCTGAGATACATCTTGAAACACAAGGAAAAAATCCCATAAAAGTACACGTAGACCCTTTCTACAAGTCTGAATATGCGATGAGTTATGTGGCCGGAATCCATGGCAAGATGCCTAAAAAACTAGCCGGAGAAGAAAACACATGCGCCGAGAGTTCATCAACCAAGAAAAACGCATCAGAAGAGATAAAAGGGCACATCACCCACGTGCAAGATAACTTTTTGTACAAAGAAGTACTTTAAACAGTACTGTAGCTGATGTGGAAAGATCAGAAAGTAGTGCTCCTTTTGCTGCTCTAGACATATATGATAGCCCCCATCCCACCTCTTTTATCCAAAAATCTGACCTCCACACCTATCGAGAGTGTACTTGACATGGTTTGTCACATCCCATCATCCTTTAACCAAACAAATAACCAAGTCCAAACCATACCAACCAATAACAAAACCATCAACCAAGACCAAACCGAATCAGCCAATTTCGTAGCTCAACAAAAATCCTTCATAAAACCTATCACTATCAACCAAAAAAAGACACCTAGTTACTGGAACCAAATATACCACCACCCCAAACCAAAACTTATCTGATTCCAAAGACCTTCTCTCATCCCCAGATACTAGGATAAACTCTCCAACCAATAAGGCCATATCCCCCCATCATCTATCCATTCAATCTCTCTTTGATTTCAACGAAGAGATGAATAGCTAGGGATGGAATAATTCCCCGTGGGGTCGGGTCCCCGACCCAATCGGGTCGGGGAAATCCCGGTTTGACCGGGTATGGGGTCAAACCGGGGATTTTATTCGGGTCCCCGACCCCGAACCCGCCCCGAATAGTTTTTATTAATTTGTTTTTTAAAAATATATAATATATATTATATTTATATAAAATAGTAATATTTTATATATTATTTTTAAAAAAATTTAAGTTACTATCAGTGTATATATATATTTTTTAATTTTTTTAATTAATTTCATAATATAATAATTTTTTTACTAAATTTATAATAAAAATGTTAAATATTTTTTTATAATTAGTTTTAAATAAATAAAACAATAATAATACTAATTTTAACAAGAAATGATACACAATTTTAATATATTTATTGTTATTTATTTTTTTTTTCAAAAAAAAAAGAAAAAGGAACGGGGATTTTTTCCCTGCGGGGACCCGATCCCCGACTTCTCGAAACGGGGAACGGGGCGGGGATGGGGATGGGGATGGGGAGTGCATCCCCGACCCCGCCCCGCCCGTTGCCATCCCTATGAATAGCCTTCCCCTGATGGCCACTCCCATAGCCTCCGATATTCCCTACCTAATACTCGAAACCCAGAATATACAAGAGCAGCAAAAGGGCACCAATGAAGAAGAAGAAAAAGAAGACATGGTACATCCATCGGATCCTTCCTCTCTCCTATCTATTTTTTTCCAGTGGCTAACCGAATATGGGATGTGTATCATGCCCATTCCAAAGCAGAAGCTTCAAACAATATTAAAAAAGCAAAAGAATTGGGAGAGAGAGGTCATGAATTTACAAACAGGCATCAACTACAACACAGGCAGCTCCAAACAAAGTCATCAAAAGTAGGGGTCGTCTAACCCTATATGATAGTCATATCATGAAATGTAAGAGGGTTGGGTTCTAGCAAAAAAAGAGCCTTTATTAAGGATTTTCTCAAGAGCAAAAATCCATCGATTGTCATCCTTCAGGAGACCAAAACTTTGATTATCGACAACAAGTTCATCAAATCAATATGGAGTTCGAGAAATGTTGGTTGGTCCTCTCTTGATGCCATAGGCTCTGCGGGAGGAATACTTATCCATCAAAGTTTTATTAACTGATAAATCCGCAATATGGTTGACAAGTATTTATGGCCCTAATTCTCCTTCTGATCGGGAAAAAATGTGGGTGGAGTTATATGATTTAAGACTCAAATGCTATCCTTTATGGATCTTGGGAGGTGACTTCAACATCACAAGATCGTCATGGGAGAAGTCTAATATTAGGTCTCCAACCAGAGGAATGAAGAAGTTCAATTCATTCATTGGCTCATCGAATTTGGTAGATACCCCGTGTTCACACGAGATTTCAATATAGGAGAAATTTGATACGTGGAAATGAACTTGAATTTTATTGATTTCGTATATATATATATATATATATATATATATATATATATATATATATATATATATATATATGAGTGTTACAGTCTCTAATATTTATCCATATTTATCCTCTGATGCTTTCTCTCGAGTATGTCAACTTTAATCTTTGGACTCGTTGATCTTCTTGGATGATCGATCTTTGGGCTTTTTGATCTTCTTGGATGATCGACCTTTGGGCTTTTTGATCTTCTTGGATGATCGGCCTTTGGGCTTTTTGATCTTCTTGGATGATCGACCTTTGGACTTTTTGATCTTCTTGGATGATAAGTCTCTAGCTTGTTGATCTTCGTAAAGTCTTCGACTTGTAGTTTCTTGAAGGTCTTCGGCTTGTAGCTTATCGAAGATCTTCGACTTGTAAAGGATTGGAGGTCTTCAGCTTGTAGCTTCTTGAAGGTCTTCGACTTGTAAAGGATTGGAGGTCTTCAGCTTGTAGCTTCTTGAAGGTCTTCGACTTGTAGCTTATTGAAGATCTTCGACTTATAGTTTCTTGGAGATCTTCGTTTGTAGCTTATTGAAGGTCTTCGGCTTGTAGCTTATTGAAGGTCTTCAGCTTGTAGCTTATTGAAGGTCTTCAACTTGTAGCTTCTTGAAGATCTTCAGCTTGTAATTTCTAGAAGTCTGTAGTCTTTGAATCTTCTGAAACTCTGGGTCTTTGATGCCTCTGAATTCTATGGATTCTAACTTTCTGATTGTTGGAGCTTCTGACTTCTCTGGATTCTAGCTCAAGGCTGAATGGCTAGAATGAATGGTGACCTCCTCTATTTATAGAGTTTGAGGATTGACTTTTGACCCTACTTTTGAGCTTTTATTTATTTGAGCTCAATCCATTTATTTTTAATAACTTGGATTATTTAAATTTGGCCCAAAATCATTTTTAGCGATCTCGGGCTAAATAGTTTTGGGTCCAACCGTCATGTGGCAATGTTTGATTGGACTAGTTCGGGTCGTCCGATGGATCAATATTAGACATGTGGCATGATTTGATTTGTCGGTTTCCATGTCCTTTGATTTCATTTGAGGACACGTGATGATTTGTGATTGGCCGAAATTTCTTATTCAACACCCCGCTTACTAATGGGAACTACACATGGTCCTAAAGTAGAGTTCGAACTTTAATCGATAGATTCCTTGTTACAGATGGGATCATTCAGAAATATGAATCTGCGAAGGTTAGCCGTCTCTTTCGAATCACCTCCGACCACTTCCCTATCCTACTGAATCCTGGGAAAGAAAAATGGGGTCCCTCCCCTTTCAAATTCATCAATAGTTGGTTGAACCAACCTTCTTTTGATAAGTTGCTAACATAATGGTGGTCATCATACACCTCGGTGATATGGTCGGGTCATGGTTTTATTCAAAAGTGAAAGGCTTAAAGGTGGCCATAAAGTGCTGGAATTCATCAACATATGACAGTTCTAAAGCACACAAGTCGGTATTGATGAATGAATTAGATGCTCTTGATGCTTTGGAAGAAATCAATCAGCTTGATGAGGAAACAACCAAGAAAAGAAACTTGATAAAGTGTGATTTCCTCACCATTACATCCCGAGAGGAAGATTTGTGGAGACAGAAGTGTAAAACAAAATGGTTGGTTGAAGGTGATGAAAACACTAGCTTCTTCCATAGATGGGCAACAACAATCAGAAGAAGGAATTTGATTGTAGAAATTGCATCAATTTCGGGATCTAGCTTGATCATTGAGGAAGAGATAGATGCAGAATTTATAAGCTTCTACAAGGAGCTTTACACGAAAAACTTGGGAGCTAGATTTCTTCCCGAGATCTCTGATTGGAGCCCTATATCTGCACAACAAAGCAAACAGCTTGAAGAACCCTTTTCAGAGGAGGATTTTCTAGGAGGTATTAATGATCTTGGCACAAATAAATCACTGGGTCCGGATGGCTTCACGGCTGAATTCTATAAAAAATCTTGGAACATTCTCAAGTACAACATTAAGAGTGTGTTCAATGATTTTTTTACGGATAGCCACATAAATGCTAGCTCTAATGAAACTTATGTGTGCCTCATCCCAAAGAAAAATGGGATAAAGAATGTGGGGGACTATCGGCCTATTAGTCTCACTACTGGATTATACAAGATCATAGCTCGTGTTCTTTCGGAGAGACTCAAAAGAGTCCTGCCTTCCACCATCACTGGATATCAATCAACTTTTGTGGCAAACAGACAAATTTTTGATGCTTCATTAATTGCAAACGAGCTTATCGATGAATACAAAAGGAAAAAGAAGAGAGTAATTATCATTAAGCTAGACATTGAAAAAACCCTTGATATGGTTGATTGGAGTTTTTTGGAAGACATCCTCAAGGCCAAAGGCTTTGACATTAAATGGAGGAGATGGATACAAGGATGCATCTCTACAGCTAACTTCTCAATCATGATTAATGGGAAGCCCCGAGGCAAGATATTGGCTTCGAGAGGGCTCAGACAAGGTGACCCTCTATCCCCCTTCCTCTTTATTCTCGTTGTTGATTGCCTTGTAGACTGTTGAATAAGGCTGAATCCGAAGGAGCCATAAGAGGTTTTGAGATGACCAGAAAATCACAATCTCCTATATCGATGACTCATCTTCAATTCGCTGATGATACCCTTCTATTTTCATCTTTTGAGGATCATTACATAACGAACCTTTTCCACACCATAGAGATGTTTGAAAAAGCATCGGGATTGAACATTAATTGCAGAAAATCTGAATTGTTGGGTATCAATATAGAGGATGGACAGATTGAAAGACTCGCCACAATCACTAATTGCAAGAAAGGAACATGGCCGAATTCATACTGGGGATTACCTTTAAATGGTAAGCCAAATACAAGAGTCTTTTGGGCACCAATCTTAAAGAAGATAGAGCAAAGATTATCTACTTGGGGAGCCAATCTATCAAAAGGAGGGAGATTAACTCTCATTCAAGCCACCTTGGCAAATATGCCCATTTATTATCTCTCCCTATACAAGGCCCCAAAATCTGTGACGGAAGATATCGAGAGACTTTTCAGAAATTATCTATGGAGGGGTAGCTCCGAGTACAAAGGGATGCACATACGTAAATGGGAAAAAATCAAGAATCCTATAGATGAAGGTGGTCTAGGTATTCTTGATATGCAAATAAGGAATAAATCTTTATTGTCGAAATGAGTTTGGCGTTTCTCTGCTGAAAAATGGGCAATATGGAGACAAATTATAGAGACCAAATATGGCTCAACTCACTTTGATACTAGACCAAATACCATATCCATGCACTCTGCCAAAGGGCCATGGAAAGCCATTGACTCTCTAAAATTCTTGATATACAAGCACATTACCATAAAAATTGGTAATGGGAAGAAGACATCTTTTTGGAAAGATGTTTGGTTCGGCCCTACAAGATTGCAAATGATTTTCCCAAGATTATATCATCTAGACAAGAAGAAAGAAGCATCCATTGATGATGTTTGGTGCCCCCAATACAGAATGTGGTTGCTGCTTTTTAGTAGAAACCTCAAGGATGATGAAATTGAGGAATGGACAGCATTTCTTAACATGATGTCTCCTTTCAACCCGATTGACAGAGAAGATATTTGGCTATGGGGATTAGAGAAAGACAACAATTTCTCTTCCAAGTCGATGGCATTGAATTTAGCATCCATGGGAATTAATGATCATGCTCCATTATACAAGACTTTATGGTCCGGGAAAATACCGAAAAAGGTGAAGTTCTTCACTTGGAAGCTCAGCCACTCATGCATTAATACTCATGATAAGCTCCAAAAAAGACTACCGAAGCACATTATATCTCCCAACTGCTGCATTATGTGTATTGCCAATGAGGAAAATCAAATACACTTATTTAGTGATTGCTCATATGCCGAAAAATTCTGGAATTTCCTTCTACAAGCTTTCAATTGGTCATTTCCTAGACCGGGTAATATCCTATCTTTATACTATATTATCTTCATGGGACACCCTTTCAAGAAAGCTAAAAAGAAGCTCTGGCTATGTTTTGTTCGAGCTTTCCTATGGAGTATATGGAATGAAAGAAACACGCGCATTTTTAGGGATATTTACAAAGATGCTTCTCAATTCATAGACTCTACGATTATGTTAGCTATATCATGGAGCAAGTTATCACCTTCTTTTTGTAATTATGATCTAACCACCCTCTATAACCAATGGATGAGTCTTTTGTAATTAACAGGATAGGTCATCTTTTGTAATACTTTTTCATACCATCAATGAAATTGTTTATGTTTCCTATTCAAAAAAACACTTTCATCTTTTTAGGAACATTGAAATTCCAGATTAGATTGATGGTAGTGTAAGTAAGCTTCAAAGAGGTTTTGGTCAATTTAATGAAAGCCGATTTTGTCGGGAAGAAACCAGATTTTTCAAGGGACCAATAGGCCTTATCAACTCCATCTCTCATCGAGTCAATCAGCCACTCGCATCATTTTTCATAGAGATGAGAAAAAGGCCAGGAAAGCCTCTTCTAAGGACGAACTTCCCACCCACTTGTCACGCTAGAATCTGATTCTATTCCCACAGTTAACCTTAAAGTTAACAAAGTTAACAAAATTAACAAACAGAGCACTTCTTTGCTATCTCCACCCACGGCCTGACTTTAATAGCTCCTGTAGGGGGAAGGGACTGTTATAGTATACTTGTGAATATAAGAGCTTATAATGTCCTTTATTGTAATTTACTATTATTAGGGTTAGGGCTTTCATGTATGTCTATATATTGTTAACTCTTCTAAATGGAAAGGTGAATGATTCTCTCATATTTGGTCTTACGTTATCATGGTATCAGAGAAATCTTTTCCTATGGCTATTAGGGTTTTGTAAATTAGGGTTTTGTCAACCTTTTAGGTTTTAAGGTTTAGGGCCTTTTTGTTCAACCTTGAGTTTTGTGATTTGTTTGGGGACATGGGGACGTAAAAAAGGAAATACCCTTGGCATCTATTACCGCCGCCGCCGCCACCAGCCACCGCCGCTGCCGTCGTTAGTAGCCACCGCCGCCGCCAGCCACCGCCAGTCGCCGGAAAAAAAAAAAAAAAATCCGTAACCGCCCAGCCAAGGAGGAAGCCCAGCCGCCGATCTGCGTGGCCGGATTTTTTTTTTTTTTTGGTTTCGTGACTTGCCATTTTTTGCAATTTTCTGGCTTGTTTGTGTGGTTTTCTTGGTCATCATTGGCTCGAATTCGAAGTCGGTTTGGAAAAGTATTAACGTTTGTGTTGGGAACTCCATTCGGATCTGTTTTTTCAGGAGTTTTGTGGTCACTTGGTTCTGATTTCGTGGGTTTAGATCCAATCTTGTGTCTCTATATTTGTCGTTGATCTATGGCCAAGCAGAAGCTAGCAAGGACATCTAATTTGGGTCAATCGGGGACTCAATCCATCTATGGTTCATTTAAGAAGCCATTTGTTGATTCTATTGCCGAGTTTGCTAAGTCTACACATTACCAGAACTCATCACAAGCATTTTCTTCATCATGCGCGCTTAACTCTATTACAACCATTGCTGGGTCAGGTAACATGAACCATTGTCTTATTTCATCAACTACCAAATGGGTCATAGACCCTGGTGCTACCGACCATATGACAGGTAATCCCAATTTGTTTTCCACTCTTTTGTCATCTACATCCCTTGCTAAGGTTACTTTGGCAGATGGATCAACATCTTCTGCTATTGGCTCTGGCACAGTAATTTTAACCTCATCTCTTACGTTGTCATCTGTCCTACATTTGCCTCAACTTTCCTTTAATTTGATCTCTGCTAGTAAAATTACTCGTGATCTTAATTGTTCCGTTTCATTCTATCCTGGTTATTGCTTGTTTCAGGATCTAATGACAAAGAAGATTATTGGTAGAGGACATGAATCTGGAGGACTTTATATTTTTGATCATCAAGTGTCGAAAGTTGCTTGTTCTGGAGTCGTCTGTAAAGAAACTACTTCTTGTATTGATTCCAAACGCGAAGTGAGACCGAATCGGTTCCCTACTCCCCCAATCTCTTTAAGAGACTTCTTACAATATTTTCCAGATCCCTTTTAGAGAGAATCAGAATAGTATTTATAGGAAGAGTGTAACTAACCCAACTATCTTGACAACTACTCTTACAAGAATTAGTTACAAAGATCAACTATATCATGCTTCTAACTACTTTATTAACTAACTCACACTTTGAGTTACCATCTTATTTCTTCTAACATAGTGTTTAGTTATGGGTGGCCTAACAATTCCCGCCGCCTCAAAATCAACCTTGTCCTCAAGGTTGAATAATGGAAATTGTCGCCGCATATCTCGAACATTTTCCCATGTGGCCTCATGCTCCGGAAGTCCTTGCCAACGTATGAGAGCTTCAGTTGCCCCTGTTTGTTCATTTCGTTGATAAGCGAAAACCTCGAGAGGCTCTGCTATCCATTCATGATCATCCGTAAGATTAGGAGGATCCGGACTTGCTTTCTCATCAACCCCTAGTGCCTTTTTCAATTGGGATACATGAAACACTGGATGGATTCTTGCTCCGGTTGGTAAGATCAGGCGATATGCCACTGCCCCGATCTTCTCTTGAATTTTGTAAGGTCCAAAGTATTTTGGAGACAGTTTTTCATTTCTTCTTTTAGCCACTGACGCTTGACGATAGGGCCTGAGTTTAACAAATACCCATTCACCCACTTCCAACTCCAGATTTCGCCTTTTAGCATCTGCATACTTCTTCATTCGGGACTGTGCTGCCAAGAGATTCTCTTTCAAACGATGTAGAGTTAAGTCCCTTTCCAGGAGCTGCTGATCAAGGGTAGCATTTGGGGTTCTCATGCCTTCATATGCTAATAGAGGTGGTGGTGGACGACCATATACCGCTTGAAAAGGTGTAATCCCAATTGATATATGAAACGTGGTATTGTACCAATACTCAGCCCAGCCTATCCACTTAACCCACTGTTTGGGCTTCTCTCCACAAAAACACCGAAGGTAGGTTTCCACACTTTTGTTAACAATTTCGGTCTGACCATCCGTTTGTGGATGATAAGAGGTACTTCGACATAGTTGTGTTCCAGCCATTCGAAACGTTTCCTTCCAGAAATTGCTAAGAAATACCTTGTCTCGATCTGAGACAATGGTCTTAGGAAACCCGTGTAAGCGAACTACTTCATTGATGAACACTTCTCCAACAGATACAGCAGAAAGAGGGTGTTTCAACGGCAAAAAATGTGCATACTTACTCAAGCGATCCACCACTACAAAGATCACTGATAATCCTGAAGATTTGGGTAGTCCTTCAATGAAATCCATCGAAATGTCCTCCCAAATTTGTTTGGGAATGGGCAGGGGCTGCAACAACCCATTCGGGGAAGCAGCAACAGACTTATTCTTTTGACAAGTTGGGCAGATTTCAACATGACGTTTTGTGGCCGCCTTCATTCCTTCCCAATAAAGTTCCCCTGACAGTCGTTTGTACGTTCGAAGGAACCCCGAGTGTCCTCCAAGGATTGAATCATGATAAGTATGTAGGATAGTTGGAATCAGGGAAGATGTTGAAGATAGTACTAACCTTCCTTTATACAATAGTGTTCCTCTATGTAAAGAGAACTTAGTATGACTATCCTTGTTGTGGACTAGTTGCTTCACAACTTCTTGTAACTTGGAATCCATTAGTACTTCTTTTCTTACTACTTCCATGTCTACCATGTTTGGTGCTGCCATCGAAGCTAACTGCGCTGTAGGCGAGATTCGGGACAAGGCATCTGCTGCCTTATTTTCATTACCCGGCCTATATTGTACTTCAAAGTTGTAGCCGAGCAATTTGGACAGCCAACGTTGATACTGTGGTTGGATTACCCGTTGTTCCAACAAGAACTTGAGTGCCCTTTGATCTGTTTTGACGAGAAACTTTTGACCCAACAAGTACGGGCGCCATCTCTGTACAACCATGACAATGGCCATCAATTCCCTCTCATAAATGGAGGTAGCTTGAGCTCTTGGCGACAAGGTGTGGCTGTAATAAGCAATGGGTCGCTTGTGCTGGACCAATACCGCACCCAACCCCGTCCCTGAGGCATCCGTCTCCACCACAAATTGATGCGAAAAATCCGGCATTGCTAATACCGGAAGTGTCACCATGGCCCTCTTCAAGGCCTCGAAAGCTACCGAAGCTGCATCATTCCACAAAAACGCCCCTTTTTTAAGCAAAGATGTCAATGGTACGGCAATGGTACCATAATCCTTCACAAACCTCCGGTAATACCCAGTCAGTCCAAGGAAGCCACGAAGTTCACGAATGTTTACGGGCTGTGGCCATTCGATCATAGCTCTAACCTTTTCAGAATCAGCCTCAACTCCCTTCGCCGAAATCCAGTGTCCTAAGTATTGGACACGCTCTTGAGCAAACTGACACTTCCCATCGTTCGCAAACAGTTCATGATCCTTCAAAATGGAAAACACAAGTTCCAAATGCCGAAGATGCTCAGGTAAATCCTTGCTGTATACAAGAATATCATCGAAGAAGAGTAACAAAAACTTCCTCAGATACGGCTTGAAGACTGTGTTCATTAGTGATTGAAAAGTAGCCGGTGCGTTGGTCAAGCCAAATGGCATTACCAAGAACTCATAATGCCCTTCGTGAGTACGAAAAGCTGTTTTTTTAATATCCATCTCTTGGACTCTTATCTGGTGATAGCCTGATCTCAGATCAATCTTTGAATACAATCTAGATCCGATCAGCTCATCAAATAACTCCTCTACCACCGGAATAGGAAACTTATCCGGCACCGTGACATTGTTTAGCGCTCGATAATCCACACAGAAACGCCAACCCCCCGTTTTCTTTCGTACCAAAAGCACTGGACTAGAGAACGGACTTACACTTGGACGGATTATGCCAACTTGTAACATTTCGCTCACCATCTTTTCAATCTCCGCTTTCTGAGCGAATCCATAGCGATAAGGTCTGACACTTACACTGGTAATCCCTTCTTGTAAATGTATTTGATGATCAATCAATCGCCGAGGGGGTAGTTGCGTAGGAGGTTCGAAAACCGATCGAAATTTTTGTAGCAATTTCTGAACTTCTATTGGGATGTTTTCAATCAGCTTCTCAGGCAAAGACACGGTCATCGAAGACTCCAAAGATTGAAACTCAACCAAATACCCCTGATCATCAGCTTCCCAGGCCTTCGCCATGCTTTTTAGTGAAACCTGAGACTTCGTGAGACTTGGGTCGCCCCTCAAGATTACTTGATCTTTACCCTTCCCGATTTGAATAGTCAGCAACTTCCAATCAACTTCAGTTACTCCCAGGGTATGTAACCACTTCATTCCAAGAACGACTTGCACAACTCCTCCTAGTTCAAAAGGAAGAAAATCTTCGACAATAGTCATCTGATCAAGGCAAAGAACAACTGACTTGCACACCCCTTTGCCTTTCAAAGTCTTTCCTGAACCCATGATAACTCCATAGTGATTTGTATCCGACAGTGGTAACTTCAATTCCTCAACCAAAGCCTGGCTAACAAAATTGTGCGTCGCGCCACAATCGATCAAGACTACCACTTGCTTCTCGTCAATCGTACCCTTCAACTTGATCGTTCCTGGAGAGGATAGCCCAACCACGGAGTTTAACGACAGTTCAATTGTTTCCCCAATCTCGATTGCTTGAAGAGTCGCGATTCCAGCCATGTCTTCGTCTTCCTCCTTTAATTCAAGTTCCTCAGAGTTCTCTTGAACCACCAACACCCTTAATTCCTTGGCTTTACACCGATGACCTGGTGCGAACGGTTCCTCGCAGCGAAAACAGAGTCCCTTGTCTCTTCGAGAGCGAAAATCGGCGGCTGAAATTCGACGGGTTGGAGCTTCCTTACGGGCGTTCGCTTGGGTCGGGTTTACCAATGTGATAATTCGGGTCGGAGTCGACCCGTACGCCTTATCATTCCCTTTCAGGCCCACTAACGGCTTTAGGCCCGAACCACTCGCAACACTGTTGATCGGTTTTTGGGCCTCCATCTTCGTCAACTGAACATCTTCCACCAACTGCGCAAGCTTCATCGTTTCCTTCAGTCCCACAGGTCTCAGGCAGCGTACCTCCGACCGGACTACCGGATCAAGCCCATTGAGGAACGTATCGACCAAAACCTCCGCCGGCAAATGAGGCAACGGCGCGGCCAGACGATCGAACTCCTTTCGATACGCTTCCACCGTCGTGGTCTGCTTGATGGCAAGAAACTGACCACACAAACTTCCTTTTCGGGTAGGGCGAAACCTCTCCAACATTTGCTCCTTCAGTTCCGGCCAAGTCGAAAACTCGTCTCGATCTTCTTCTCCACGAAACCAGTGTAAGGCTGCGCCCGAAAAGCCGATCACTGCCACGGTGAGTTTTTCCAAATCGGTGAGTTTATGAATTCTGAAATATCTTTCAGCTCTGAATAGCCACGAGTCGGGGTCTTCACCATCAAAAATGGGCATCTCAACCTTCTTGAATTTACTTCGATCAGTTACTCCTTCATCTACCTTTTCTACCATGGGGCGAACTTCTTCAGCCACTTTGCCTTCCATCCCAAGCTTTTGCTCAACGGCTGCCATTTTGCGACCCATTGCGGCCAACTCGATCACAATGTTCGACATTACTACCGTCGATTCCTCAGTCGCTCTCTTTTGTTCCCCAAGTTGCAACGAAATCTGCTGCACCACCGATGTCAGTGCTGATACATTTTCCTCAAGAACGGGCATCTTCTCTAAATGAGCTCGAATTCCTCCTAACTCAAAATCGGCCTGATCTAACCTCTCTTCGATTCTTCGTTGTGCCATTGTTGCGGATATTCTTTGATCTTGGCTCTGATACCAAATGTAAAGAAACTACTTCTTGTATTGATTCCAAACGCGAAGTGAGACCGAATCGGTTCCCTACTCCCCCAATCTCTTTAAGAGACTTCTTACAATATTTTCCAGATCCCTTTTAGAGAGAATCAGAATAGTATTTATAGGAAGAGTGTAACTAACCCAACTATCTTGACAACTACTCTTACAAGAATTAGTTACAAAGATCAACTATATCATGCTTCTAACTACTTTATTAACTAACTCACACTTTGAGTTACCATCTTATTTCTTCTAACATAGTGTTTAGTTATGGGTGGCCTAACATCGTCACTCCTCTTGATGCCCATTGCCGTCTAGGTCATCCATCTATTTCAGTATTAAGAAAGCTTTGTCCTCAATTTCATAACTTGTCTTCCTTAAATTGTGACTCGTGTCAGTTTGCCAAATTTCATCGTCTTAGTTCGAGCCCTAGAATCGATAAGCGAGCAAGTGCGCCTTTCGAATTAGTTCATTCCGATATTTGGGGTCCTTGTCCAGTTGTGTCTAAAACTGGATTTCGATACTTCGTTTCCTTTGTTGATGATTACTCTCGTATGACTTGGTTATATTTTATGAAGAATCGTTCTGAGTTACTTTCTCACTTATGTAATTTTCATGCTGAAATTCGAACTCAGTTTGATGTTCCCATTAAAATTTTGAGAAGTGACAATGCTGGTGAGTACTTTTCTGAAGCACTTAGGTCATACCTATGTAAGCATGAAATTATTCATCAATCATCTTGTGCTGATACTCCATCCCAAAATGGAGTTGCTGAAAGAAAGAATAGACATCTTCTTGAAACTGCAAGAGCATTATCCTTTCAAATGCATGTTCCAAAACTCTTTTGGGTTGATGCCATTTCCACGGCCTGTTTTTTGATTAATCGAATGCCTTCATCTGTTCTTAAAGGTCAGATTCCTTATCATGTTTTACATCCAACAAAACTTTTGTTTCCTATTGAGCCAAAAATATTTGGTTGTACTTGTTTTGTTCGGGATGTTCGTCCTACTCTGACAAAATTAGACCCAAAATCTTTGAAATGCATTTTCTTAGGCTATTCCCGTGTTCAGAAAGGGTACAGATGCTATAATCCTAGTTGGAACAGGTATCTTGTATCTCGTGATGTTACTTTTTTTGAAGACAAGTCTTTCACTCCATCTTTGCCTAGTACGAGTCAGGGGGAGGATGATGATATTTTTATCTATACACGTGTGTCCATTACATCCTCCCCCGATCAATCTCCTTTGAATGTCCCTACTCGTCCACCGATTACTCAAGTCTACTCTAGACGGCAACACCCTCCAAGTGAATGTCTTGTACCAGAAGCTTCTTCGTCATTAGATCCTCAACCAAGTGATGAGCTTCCTATTGCTCTTCGTAAAGGTAAGCGTTCTTGCACTTTCCCTATTTCTTAGTTTGTCTCTTATGACCACTTGTCATCTTCTACATGTTCTTTTGTTGCATCTCTGGATTTTATCTCGATTCCTAAAACTGTTCATGAAGCCTTGTCACACTCTGGTTGGCGCAATGCGATGATAGATGAGATGAATGCCTTAGATGATAATGGTACTTGGGATTTAGTATCTCGTCCTGCAGGGAAGAAGGCTATCGGATGTAAATGGGTGTTTGCAATTAAGGTCAATCCGGATGGGTCAGTTGCTCGATTAAAAGCGCGCCTTGTTGCCAAAGGCTATGCTCAGACGTATGGGATTGATTATTTTCATACTTTTTCTCCTGTTGCTAAACTAACTTCTGTCAGGTTATTCATTTCCATGGCTGCTTCTCAATGTTGGCCTTTGCATCAGCTTGATATTAAAAACGCCTTTCTCCATGGAGATCTTGAGGAAGAAGTTTATATGGAGCAACCACCAGGGTTTGTTGCTCAGGGGGAGAATGATAGAGTGTGTCGCCTTCGCAAATCTCTATATGGATTGAAACAAAGCCCACGAGCATGGTTTGGAAAATTTAGTCAAGCACTTGAGCAGTTTGGAATGAAGAAAAGCAAGTCAGATCATTCTATCTTCTATCAACGATCTAAGAGTGGTATTATTCTACTTGTCGTATATGTTGATGATATTATAATTACCGGAAATGATACATCTGGCATTTTATCTCTCAAAGCTTTTCTCCAAACTCAGTTTCATACTAAAGACTTGGGAACATTAAAGTATTTCTTGGGTATTGAAGTAATGAGAAGTAAGAAAGGTATTTTTATGTCACAAAGGAAATATGTGCTTGATTTGCTATCCGAGACGGGAAAATTGGGAGCCAAGCCATGTAGTACTCCAATGATGCCTAATTTTCAACTTACAAAAGATGGAGAACCATTTATAGATTCAGAGAAATATAGAAGATTGGTTGGAAAGTTGAATTATCTTACAGTGACACGACCAGACATAGCTTATTCGGTAAGTATTGTGAGTCAGTTTATGTCTTCACCTACAGTGGATCATTGGGCTGCAGTACAACAAATTCTATGTTATTTAAAGGCTGCACCTGGACGTGGGATCTTATATAAAGACCATGGTCATATGAAGATTGAGTGCTTTACAGATGCCGATTGGGCAGGATCAAGAGAAGATAGAAGATCGACTTCTGGCTATTGTGTTTTTGTTGGCGGTAATTTGGTTTCATGGAAGAGCAAGAAACAAAATGTAGTCTCACGATCAAGTGCTGAATCAGAATACAGAGCGATGGCACAATCAGTATGTGAAATAATGTGGGTACATCAACTCTTGACCGAGTTAGGCTTCAATATTGCAGTTCCAACCAAGCTGTGGTGTGACAACCAAGCAACCCTTCATATTGCATCCAACCCAGTGTTTCATGAGCGGACTAAACATATTGAAATTGATTGTCATTTTATTCGTGAGAAAATACAACAAGGTTTGGTGTCTACTGGTTATGTGAAGACTGGAGAGCAATTAGGAGATATTTTCACGAAAGCTTTAAATGGAGTTCGAATAGATTACCTTTGTAACAAGCTGGGCATGATTAACATATATGATCCAGTTTGAGGGGGAGTGTTATAGTATACTTGTGAATATAAGAGCTTATAATGTCCTTTATTGTAATTTACTATTATTAGGGTTAGGGCTTTCATGTATGTCTATATATTGTTAACTCTTCTAAATGGAAAGGTGAATGATTCTCATATTTGGTCTTACGTTATCAGGGACAACCATCCCAAGGACTCACACACCCCATAGATACTCACGATAATTTTTCTCCACAACGCATGTGGTTCTTGCATGAATTTCCATAACCATTTTAACAAGAGGACATTGTTCCTCTGACGAAAAGAACCAATCCCTAGCGGCCTAGCCCCCATAACCACTAGCCTTTTCTAACACTGAATTTGAACAAAGGCTCCTGAGTTATCGATGAGTATAGCTCAAGTTGTCAGTCATGAGTGCTTCCCATTATAGGTTGTAGGTTCATAACCTCTTCTGTTCATTTAGTATATAATATTCTACAAGAAAAGTTTTGTTTAAACAAAGGCTTGCTAATTTACTTGAAAGTCTGATTCTAAAGCTATTAGTTATGCATGCGTAACTTTTATCTCACAAATGCATATATAACTTTATCCCTGCAGTTATAGCCTTTTCTAGGGGAAAATGAGAAACATGTCTAATGGGCTCAATTTTGTTCTCGTTAGCTTATTGAATTAATGGGTGTTTAAGAATTTCAAGAATACAGGCTATTGTGCAAGAACAACAAGAACACCAAATATGGGGAGCCTATGCACAAAGGTTGCTGGATCCTGGATCAGGACTTTGGAGGAATCCTAGTGGTGGCGGCCATGATGACAAAGCTCATCCACCTATTCACCCAACAAAGTTTTCAGCTGGGGAACGCGGATGGAGCCAAGATCACAATGTAAAAGTTTTTCTTTACTTGTCTGTTAAATTGCATATTTGTGTTGGAGTGTTTTTCCTCTTTTTATATTGGCCTCTGTAAATTGTCATCTTGTTGTCCTCAGTCATCAATAATTGTGAGTTTTTTTCTTCCCAGAGAGTATATGAGCTAGTCGTTCGCCATTTCCTTGCATGTGTCTCACAACCAGCTGTAGGTGCTGTGACTACCGTTGAAATTGATATTGCTGGTGAATTGTTTTCTACATCTGGGAGAATGATATTAGCTGTAAGTTCTCTACACAAATTTTCTGAATCTTTATTTTTAAAATGGCTAATAGTATTTTGAGGTAATGCCTTGGTGATTGGCAAGCTGGGATGAGCCGCATGTACGTAACAGCTCACCATGTTAAATGCCTCCACTCTTGTGTCGTACAGAACAAGCACAATTGTTAAATGTTAGGTTTCGTTGTACATTTGACTATAACATATTCTTTTCATTCACATTTTTTGAAAGTTAAAGAGGCCGTGATCAAAGTAATCTGTTTACGTAATTATGTTTTTGTTTCTTATAAAAAAATATTTATGCTTAATCATGTTCTTTTATGTGCTTTTGACTCAATATTCTCCTCTCCATTAGATATTATCACTTGAAAGGATATAATTATGTGGAGTCATGTATGTCATGTCATGTTTTATCATTGTTAACAATATATAATTCTGCTTCTTCTATTTTAAAAGGTGCACCTCACTTGGGCAATGCTTTTTTTGCCTCTCGCATTTGGACAACCAAAAGACTTTGTAGCTTTAGAATGCATCTTACACATTGAAATCCTAATGTTATGTTAATAATTATGTTGGAAGCATAAAAGTTTCGTTTCTTGTTAAAAAAAAAAATTATGTTAGGCAGCAGAAGTCATTGTTTCCTTAAAGGAAATGGGCCAGCTTATTCAATTAAATCCAATGATTTATCCATGTTTTCGTATGCATTTGAATCTTTGTAATTACTTTCCTCTGTTTCATTTTTTATTTACTGTTACTGCCATGCTTCTCTTAGTTTACTTGTATATGAGAAAGAAATAATATTAGCAATTCACAAAGAAGTTTTAGGGTTTGAAACATTTTGCTATCATGCTTTGTCACCATCCTTTTATTGAACATGAAGTAAAAAAATGCACATTTTAAAATTGATTCGACTGCCCACCTTAATTCTTGATTGGGTAAAATCTTTTTGGTCCATGAGGTTTGGGGCAACAAGTCAATTTCGTCCTTAGATTTCAAAATCGTGCAATCTTACCCTAGGTTTAAGCAATCATTCAATTTGGTTCTTGAATTAATGCCTCCGTTAAATAGCTAACGGAGACGCTGGCGTGGCTGTTTAAAATCGGATGACATGGCATTTTTAGTACAAAAAATGGTGATATGGTATTTTTGTTAAGAAAAAGAAAAGAAAAAAACACTATGTCCTACCTCTCCGTCCTTCAAATCTTAGTTTTAATGGAGATATTATGTGGCATGTTATTTTGGGTGATAATTTAGAACAGAAGCATGCTCATGCGTTGGTAGAATGTGCTGCTAATAAAGTGGCAGTAAGTGATTTTATGTAGCCTCTTTTGAAAATCTTATTATTGTAATTGGAAATGAGAACTGTTAAGTAAAAGTTGGGCTAACTTTTCTGAATGCACGGACAGGATGGTAAAGGATCTTCTGTGACACTATATAGAAATTAGTCACCATTTTTTTTGTTGAAAATGACATCGCGTTATATTGTTTCCTATCCCCAAAAAAAAGACATCGCCTTATGTGCAAAATAATTGTGTAGTATGAGTATGACTGAACAGGTGGCCAAGTATTGATCTCTCTCTCTCACACACACATTTATCATGCAATTTGGGTTATCAAGAATAGTTTACGCATGACTCTAGCCTCTCTTTTTTCCCCTTTTTTGAGAATGACATGAAGTATTGGCGGTGAAGAAGTTTCCCGTTCCACATAATATTCTGACTAACTCATTAAAATATTGATTTTGTTTGACTTGATTGCTTCTTTGACCAGAGAAATTACCTGGATGTTTACCGCTTTGAATCATGGGGAGGTTCAACTATTCCAACTTACGTTTCTGGGCAACAGGTTTCTTCTGTCCATTCATTACATTTTTTATTAATTAGTCTATCATGGTAGTCCAGCATATGGTTGCTTTTGAATCATGCAATCACATGAGTTCATTCATTATTCATATATGGGAAAGTTGTATGCAATAATTCCTTTTTGGACGAAAAAACATACTTTCACATGGAAAATAAAAGGATATACAACGGGTAATACAAAATACCAGCCAAGTGTCATACGAATAATGATTATTCAGCAGATGGGAAACTATTTCATATGTAAACCAAATTATCCTTTAAATTGATCCAAAATTAAATTATAAGGTTTTGAATTAATTAGAATTTATGTAGCTCTATTATTGCATAGGGAAATAGAATCGTTCATATTGATGGGGTAAGTGGCTGGTCATTCACTCGAGTAAGGATTCTAAGAGCAGCAAACTCTCAGTTGAAAATTGAAGCACTAACTGGTTAATGATCTAGTTTTTTTTTTTTGAAATCAAATAAAGAATTAAGTAGTAAACAAAATTGTATTTCTTGTTTTTATTAGTTTTAAAATGCATTTGGTTGCAAACTGGAACCTCTAATTTTCTTCACATACCTTTTTTTGTTCTCTTTCAAGATTGAAAACTCTAATTTGAGGACAGCCTGGGTTGACCTAGTGGTCATGAGGCAAGTAAAGAAAGTAAAGTGATTTTGGAGGAATGAATTCAAACTCCATGGTCACAAATCTACTAAGAATATTAAAATCCTATGTAAGTTCTTTTATTTTTGCTTTTATTTTCTGCTTTCTTTACTCCTTCTTGGAGTTAATTTGTATTTTGAGCATTAGACTCTTTTCATATTATCAATGAAAAGTTTTGTGTCCTATTTCAAAAAAAAAAAAAAATATTAAAATCGTATGAGTTTCTTGACAATCAAATGTTGTTGGGTCACGATTGACTTGTAGAGTTAGTCAAGGTTTGCATAAGTTAGCCCGGACACTTATGGATAACAATAAAGGAACTTTTTTTATTGACAAATAAAAGATAGTACAAAAAAGGTGAGAGGAATCTCAACCTGAACCAATAAAGTTACAAAAACCCTTCCAATTGATAAAAAAGAATATCCTTTTGGCACGACACGTGACTTGGTGAAACTCTCCTGAAATTGGGTTTCCCTAGTCTCTTCAAGATTTCTTATCTTCCAAATGGATCAATTCTTAATTTATGGGACCCGGTATATAGCGTTTGGAATATTACATTCCAAAGACTCCTCAAAGAAGATGAAATTTCAGATTTTACAAGGCTTCTTAAAGCTCTTAGTGTTTTCCAAGTTGGTTCCAAAGTTGATTCAAGAAAGTGGAAATTAGAAGAATCAGGAGTTTTCTCAGTCTCTTTCAAACAAGCTGAATGATTCTTGTCCTTTGTCGCCAAATTTATTTTCAGCATTATGGAAGTCAAAGAGTCCGAAACGAATCAATATTCTCTCATGGATTTTATTGAACAACAACCGTAATTCAGCTGAGGTTCTCTAGAAAAAAATTGCCTAACCTCAATTTGCAGCCCTCTTTGTGTTTTCTATGCCGACCTAATAAGGAATCACTTTTTCTCAAGCATGTTAGTTTAAACTTTTAAGTGCTTTTAATCTTCATTGGGCGTTTTCCTCAAATGTTAAGGACAATGTTACTAAACTTCTATCGGGCCATCTTCTTCCTCCTCGACCTTTTCTGTTATGGATTAATGGGGTCAAGGCTCTCCTCTCAGAAGTTTGGTTGAAAATGAACTCAAGAATATTTGAAGAAGCTCAAAGCTCTTGGTTTGTTCGTTATGATTCAGCTAATCTCGAAGCCTCTCATTGGTGTTCTCTCTCAAACTCCTTCAAAGACTTTTCCTTGCAAGACATCAACTTAAATTGGAATGCTTTTATTTTCCCCTTGTAATTTCATATTCTATTTTTTGTTCTTGCTTTTTATTGCTTTTATTTCAATCCTCTGTGGAGTTTGTTTCCTTTGAGCATTAGACTCCTTTCAAATCAATGATAATGTTTGTTTCTTGTTAAAAAAAAAAAAAAACATAACTCACTTTCAATTGCGGACGACACTTTGCTTTTCTCCTCCCATGAGCGTTGGGCGATTCACAACTTATTTGATGTGGTTTATGCTTTTGAAAATGTTTCTGGTCTCAACATAAATCGTAGCAAATCTGAAAAATTATGGGTATCAATAATTCAATATAGACGAAGCTTCTCTACACTCCACAGCTTTAAAATTTGGTTGTAAAGTTGGGGGTTGGCCAAATTCCTACCTCAGTCTTCCATTAAATGGCAACCCCAAACTTTGCTCTTTTTGGTCCCCAATTGTGGAAAAAAATCAGAGGCGATCGAATGGTTGGAGTAATTTCCACATTTGAAGGGAGATCGACATTGTCTTCTTCAAGCTACGCTCACCAATCTCCCCACATATTTTGTATCCATTTTTGAGTAGCCTAACAAGATCGTCAAGAATATTGAGAGATTGTTCCGGAATTTCCTTTGGGGGGAACAAGTGGAGGGATTTCACAAACATCTTGTTAAATGGGAAATTTATTCTTCCCATTGAAAATGGTGGATTGGTCTCCATAACATTAAGGATAAAACAGTCTTCTTGCAAAATGGTTATGGAGATACCAAAAGGAAAAGAAAGCACTTTGGAGGTTGATATTTGATGCAAAATTTGGAATTTCAGCCCATAATAGCCAACCAGGCAGCTTTTCCCTTCACACCTCCCGCGGGCCATGGAAAACAGTTTTAAAGCATCAATCGTTAGTCAAGCAATCTGTGTTGACTAAAGTGGGAAATGAGAGATCTACGGTTTTTTGGAATGATTGTTGGCTGAATACATCTCCTCTCGCCGACACATATCCTTTGCATTTTTCTTATCAAAAAGTAAACAAGCCACTGTTAAGGATATGTGGCATCAGGATGAGGCCTATTGGAATTTAAATTTCAGTCGTGATCTAAAGGACAATGAGATAGAGGAATGGGCAGATTTATTAGATGAATAGATGCTTTATCCAGAATCCATTTGAATGGAGAAGAAAACAATTGGGTGTGGACATTAGAGAAACCTGGGCTCTTCACAGTGAAAAATCATTGCTCAACAGTTTAGCCCCACCGAACGATGACAACTCGATTCTTTTACAAAGGCAATTTTGCATGGTGATTATCCAAAGAAAATCAAATTCTTCATTTGGGAATTGGCACACAGGGCTATTAACACTCATGGTAAACTCCAACGGAGGCTTCCCTGCATGATTCTATCTCCAAACATGTGTATCCTTTACAAATCTGATTTGGAATCACAGTCTCACATTTTTTATATTCTTTCATTTTGCCCAATTATTTTGGAGTGATTTGCGGTCGACAATCAGTTGGGAAACAACCTTCCCCAGTTGGGAAACAACCTTCCCCACGGATCCCTATATTCTCCTTGATCTTCTTCTTTTGGGCCACCCCTTTAGAGAGAAGAAAGAGATCTTTTGGAAGAATATTGTTCGGGCTTTTTTGTGGCCAATTTGGATTGAAAGAAATCATAGGATTTTTGAATAGAAGTAAAAGACATATATGGCATTTTTTGACGGTGTTCTTTTCCTTGCTTTATCTTGGTATAAATTGAATTCACTCTTTTCATCTTATTCCTTATCATCTCTTTTGTCCAATTGGATATGTTTATTGTATACAATATGCCACCTCCTTGCTAATGACAAATATACCTCGTAATTCCTAACAATATCACTAATATTTTCCTACTCACGTTCCTAATAAATAACTTTGTATTTAAGTTGCCAACAAGAGCATAACTCAACTGACATGATGTATCGACTCTTGACTAAAAGGTGCTAGGTTCAATCTGTAAGGACCCTAGTTAGGGGTATATGGGCAATATGGGTATGTTAGTAGTAAGGGCATATAGGGTAAATACTTAGGAAGTTAGTTAGAGTATATGGTTATAAATAGAGGGGATGAGATTAGAGGTAGGTAGTCAATTGGTTAAGTAGACTAAGGCTTGAGATAGTTCTCAAGATGGGAGGGTGCAAGTACCTATAATCACTTGTAATCTTGTAATTCATATATCTTTTCATATCAATACATTGAAGTTGTTGATCCCGTTAGGCGGTGTCCTAACAATTGGTATCAGAGCAGTTCGATCCGGGCAATGGAAGGGGCAATGGAAGCTAGGGAATTTATTTGTATCTTAGATCGTGTCCAAGAGTCGGTGCGGAAGCTACAAAAAATATGGGCCGATGAAGACAAACGTAGTAGTCAAGCAATGAAACTAATACGGGAAGGAATAAGTAAGTTGGTGGATCATCAAGAAACAGAAAGAAAACAGAAACTTAGAGAGAAAGATAGCAATAGCCAAGTTGGAGAAAATCAAGAAGCAAAAAAGAACAAGATTAAAGAAAATCCAATTCAATCAAGATCGAGTAGCAAAATTGCTAAGAAGTTGTCTGTTTGTAGTAGAAGAGTGGCGAGAACACCTCCGGAAATGCGAGGTAATGCTGATCGACGAGGTCAGAGGGAAAGAAGGAAGGAGGAATCACCGGCGAAGACAAGTTCGAAAAATAAGAAAAAAATGAAGAACTTACCGATAAATCGATGTTTGAAGAAACGACGAAGGAGAGACGGTAAAAGACGTGGAGATGGACAAAAGAAAAAGAAACGGAGGAAAGACTTATCGACAAAATTTCACATTCGAGTGAAGAAGCCATCGGAAGTGTTGATACAGAAGGCTGAATGTTGGAAGAAGGATAGTCTGCAACAAGAAGAA